>CM060368.1:80376990-81768722 GCA_030545235.1 Helianthus tuberosus | reverse complement strand
ACCGCTATTGTGATAAGGAACTTACATTTTACCCCCTAATAATATAGCTTTCTTTTTCAAATAAGTCAAATCATTTTCAAATAATTCAAACCATTTTCAACATACTTTGAAAGTCTTTTTCTTGAGTACTCAACAATCTTCTTCATTCAGATATTTGAAATTATGGCTACAGATAATAGAATTTCAAGTAAGTATGAACTGTTCTTTCAACCAAGTCAAAGTCAAGTCTGTGCTGAAGCAAGGAAAAAAAGGAAGCGTGTTCTGCAACAAAAGCGAAACAAGAGTGGTTTTCATCGTACATTGACATCCGATTCTGTTAAAAGGATTCCTTTATTAAAAACTCCAAGTGGTATGTCTTGTAGGTTTGTAAACAAAATTTTACAAGAAATATATATTTATATGTTATCTTTTGGGAATCCTTACACATGTTTCGTATTTTACAAGTTTCAACAACCAATGTTGAGAGAAGAAATGTGTATCATTTTCCTGCTTATGCTACTCCAAATATTAGCAGTAATTTGTTTCACTTATCTTCTGAAGTAAAAGGTATACCTACTGCATATATTTTTTGGTAATTTCAAAAAATTTTCATAATATGTTCAAAGTTCTTTCCTTGAGTGGTCAACTATCTTCTTCATTCAAGTATTTTAAATTATGGATACAGATAACACAATTTCAAGTAAGTATGTGTAACGCCCCAAAATCTGAATGTTAATATTTGTCGTGTGTTCCTATATGACACGTCATGAAATAAATAACTAGGCTATTTAACCTAGTTAAGGGTATGGTCAAAAGTATTAAATGATGAAGGTAGTGTTAGTTATGTTTTAAAGGCAAACCCGAGGGGCTAAAGTGGAACAAATGAAAGTTCATTTTACTAATTAAAAGATCAACACACACACACAAACACACATACGTGTGTGTTCGTGAAGCTTCAGGAGCTCTCAAGAGCTCCAAACCCTAACTCACTTAAATCACCAAATTGAAGGGTGAATCGAGGCTCAAATTCAAGAAGAAACACGGATTAATGATCACCTTCACGAGGGGATCATAAGGTATGTTTTAAATCTAAGATTGGTGATCATGTGTGAAGTGGGTTATGTTCAAATCCGTGAGTTAGTATGAAATTGATCATGTATAAGGGTTAGAATCATCGTATAGAACACAGGTTATGTATGGTTTGTGTTAATTTGATGATTAGAGGTGAAACCCGTTAGTTAGGGTGAAGATGATGACTAGAATCACCTTCCATGTCCGAGCCTTGTTGAAAGATTGATGTATTATGTGGGTATGATGAATTCTTGTTAGATGAATTAGGAGAAAAATGATGATGATATGTTTGATGTTTATTTGGGAATGATCCATGATGGTTAGTAGTAGGTTTTGATGGGTTATGTATGAGTTTAGAAGATTTATGCATGAATAAGTTGTACGTTATGCTTAAAAGGTAGTACGTACATCAAGTGTATGATAAAATGTATATAGTGTCGTCCGTATAGTCGATTATGATGTTACGAGTATATGTTGATAAGTCGATGGTTACATATGGTTAATAATTGACTTTTGAAAGTCAACAAGTATAGGAAACATGATTTGACTCGTTGTCGTAAAGGTAGGATTATAGGAAGTCGTTTGGTACATGTTATGTTAATATGCGTTAATTGTGATTACATGACGAATTACATGAGTTGGAAAGGATACGAAGTTGATTTTTATGTAGTATGCTTGTTAGAAATGACTAAGGGAAGTTAAGTGTGGATTATGCGATTGGTATGATTGTTAACATGTACAAATGGGTATGCTAACAAGAATGTGGTTTCGATGACATGGAAGTGTAGGGACCATGTCGAGACGGGCTCAAGCATGAGGTGTTAATGGGTCAAGAAGGGGCAAGGATCGGATACGAGCACGGACGCATAAGGTAAGTGATTTCTGTAATCACTTCTTAGTTCGATTAAGTAATATGGTGTTTTAATTAACTAAACATGATGGTTGAGGTCAAATATGTGTTGTAGTCTTTCGTCGTAAAGGATGGGATTAAAGTTGACCAAAATGCCCCTGATGGGTATGGGTATTTTGGGCAAATGATCTTAAAAGTAGTTTAGAAACAAGCTATTCGATTAGTGTAATGTTTTGGTCAAGTATGAAAGTGAGGAGTAGGGTTTTATAAGTCAGAAACGTTTTAATGCGCAATTACCCTTAACGGGTCAAAATAAGCTTTTGAGCGAAATTGGGTGGAATAAGATGTAAGGTATCCGGGAATGAATCTTTTATGACAAATGACCTTGAAATTATTAATTCATATGAAGTTAAGGTCAAACCAACAAGTTATGTTGCTAAATGCATGAACGGGTCAAAATTTGGTAAAAAGGCTAATAAGCCGAAGGCTAAAGTCCCAAATTTTGGTAGTCCAAATATTGGATTTTCACTCCATGTGATAGAGAATTAAATTACGATCACGTAGGAAAAAGAATCGGGTAAAACGGATAAAAAACGAGAGAGTTATGCTCGTTTCCGTAAAACCGGATCGTGCTGGGAATCTGCAGCAAACAGCTGCATATGTTCTGCGAAAAAGGGGGCGTCGCGCCACGCGACGGGGGGTCGCGCGACACGACGGGTACTTCAGTTGGAAAATTTGGTTTTTTGTCTTGTTCAATGTCGGGAACTCGTTTAAATGCGTTTCAAGTTACGTATAACTAATTTAACTTACGTTTTTATAAGCTTAAGTGTATGCATATATGTAGTTAGGTAAGTATGTATGTTTATAAGTATGCGAACAAGTACGTGGATATATGATGGTATGTATGAGAGTAGGCATGTATGAGTTTGGTATGATGCAAGTAGGGTTGTATGTATGTAAATATTTATAATGTCATGAGTGTACGTAATGATGTAGGTATGTGTACATGTAGATACGTATATAATGATGTAGATGTGTGTATATGTAAGTATGCATGTAGATTGGCATGTATGTGTGTGAGTATGTATGCAAGTAGGTATGTATGCATGTGTGTACGTATGTATATATGGAGATAATATGTATGAAGTTTAGGTATGTATGTAAGTCTTTCGGTACGATTAAGTGTTTACGTTGTTTATTCGTGTACCTGGAGTTATAAGTGAAATGCAGGAATAGCAAGGAAGTCTCACCACGGATGGTATGACAGGATGGAAAAGCTGGGATGTAAAGAGTTAACGAAACGAGAAGTAAACGTGAACAAACCTTGTATGTTTATAATGCGTACTAATGTTGTGAATTTTATGTGGTGAACGCAGGTAGTACCAGTCATGAGGATATCCAAGGATTGGAGATCGAGGATCGAGTCACAAGATAGATTGTACGGGAGTGTTGAGTACGTAATTTAGTGAAGCTAGGTTATGGTTTCTTATTGAAAATGAGTATAATAAATGTATTTATTGTGAAAGAATTAATCTTAAAAATGAATTTAAGTGCGTCAAGGTGTTTGTAACGAAAGAAATTTTTATGGTACGATTTTCCGCTGCGACTTTAATCAGTTAAGAATTAGGGTCTTACAGTATGAAGTTGACCTTCAAGCAAGTCAACGTCAAAGCTGTGGTGAAGAAAGAGAAAAAAGGAAGTATGTTCTTCAACAAAAGAGAAACAACAGAGGTTGTCATCCTACATCAACATCTGATTCTGTTGAAAGGATTCCATTTTCAAATACTTTAAGTGGTATGTGTTATAGTTTTACAAACAAAATTTAAAAGAAATATGTATGTATATGTTATGTTTTTGGAATCCTTACATATGTTCTATTTTACAAGTTTCAACTACCAATGTTGAGAGAAGGAATGTGTATCATCTTCCTGTTTATGCTACTCCAAATATTAGTAGTAATTTGTTTCACTCATCTACACAAGTAAAAGGTATACTTACTACAGATATTTTTTGGTAATTTCAAATAATTTTCACAATACTTTCAAAGTTCTTTTCTCGAGTTGTCAACAATCTTTTTCATTCAAGTATTTTAAAATATGGATACAGATAACACAATTTCAAGTAAGTATGAAGTTGACCTTCAAGCAATTCAACGTCAAATGTATGCTGAAGAAAGAGAAAAAAGGAAGTATGTTCTTCAACAAAAGAGAAACAACAGAGGTTGTAATCCTGCATCAACATCTGATGATGTTGAAATGATTCCATTTTCAAATTCTTCAAGTGGTATGTATTATAGTTTTGCAAACAAAACTTAAAAGAATATGTATGTATATGTTATGTTTTTGGAATCCTTACATATGTTCTATTTTACAAGGTTCAACCAACAATGTCGAAAGAAGGAATGTCCATCACACTCGTTTTGGAAGTACTAAGCAAATATCCAATTTTGTTGAGAGGACTCCATTATCAGATATTAAAAATTGTATGTTTTAAATTTTACGAAACAAAAGATTTGTTTAATCTTAGGTTTTATGAATTGTTATATATATCTTATTTTACAAGCTTCAATATAGGTGGATGTAACACCTCGTAAATTCATGTCCAATATAATGAAGACACGTGTCATGAACTTTAAACGTGTGATAGATTACTTATGAGGGACTAAAGTTGACAAACGAAGAATGTACGTGTATAAAAGGATTCAAAGTGTCAACATTGGGTAAATATACCTTTCAACGGCCCTACACGATGTCTATACCCTTAAACGAATGAATTATGGATCATGTGAAGCCATTTGTGGAAGAAAGTGAGAGTTTACAAACTGCAAGGGTTAAATGTGTCAACATGTTTAATTTATACCTCTGGGTGACCTTTTGGCGAACCCGACGATTTGAAACGATTAATTATGCTCACTAGAATACGTGAAAAAAATTTCACAAGGTTTCGTTATCGTATGAGAAAGTTATGCTAACATTCGTATATGAGGGGTTAAAAGCGTCAACATTGAAATTTAAGGCTTTTCGGGTGATCATAAAGCTAACCAAGGACTTAACAAAGTTTGGTTATGTCTTGGAGCCCTTAAAAGTCAATTTGGAGGGTCAAAAGTGCAATAAACGAAGTTAAAACCACTTTAAAAAGGACCAGGGACCTAAAGTGCAAAAGCTGGAAACTTGTAACCTGAGTCTGGGCCTCATATCGGCCGCGTAAGACCACACAGGTCTTTTACATGGGCCGCGTGGATGTCTGCAGCGAATAGGTTATTAAAACCTTCGTTCCAGATTAGGAGCCTAGTAAAAGCTACTTGCACTCGCTGATTTTGATATATACTTGCTCAGGTAAATACTTTTAACTTATTTTCCCTTATACGGGCTTGGGGTAAGGTATATAAAATACCGCTTGGTCGGGCATTGAATTTTTAATCGTATAAAGGTTAATTTATTGAGATGACCCGTTTAAATTGTTTTGTTTGCTTAAATCCTTTGGGGGGTTAATGACCATGTCCCGGATATCCTTGGCATCATTCATTGAAATGGCCACGACCTAAGCACGGGGTGTAGGCATACACCTGACGGTGCATATATATATATATATATATATAAAGGTATAACCGACGGAATTGAGAATAACTCGCCGCGGGATTATATCATGTGGTGTGTCTATTAATCTTTAACCCGGTATTCAGCCCGGGCTACTGAACGTATAACGAACATGTAATTCTTTTACAAGTTTATATATAAATAATTGTCCCAAGTTATAAAAGATTATTTTGTGCCATGTGCATTCAAATCAATTTTCTTAAACATTTTCAAAATGAGTCGGTTAATTGTATTTACTAGTGTAAACTAACGTATTTTCCAAAAAGGCTAAGTGCAGGTACTACACAGAATAAGCTGGCTACTCCTAGCATCAATAAAGAGTCTTGCAAGCTTAGATGTTATTAAATCTGTTGAACAATGATCTTTTGAACTTTGATCCGCCTGTGGATCCTTACAACCGTTTTGTAATACACTTGATATTACTTTTTATTCGGTTTGTAATGATATTATCTTTCGACTTCCGTTGTGTATTAAACTGTGATAATATAAATTGTCTATGATATCAACTACGTCACAATACTCCCCACACAACCGTTTTGTAATACACTTGATATTACTTTTTATTCGGTTTGTAATGATATTATCTTTCGACTTCCGCTGTGTATTAAACTGTGATAATATAAATTGTCTATGATATCAACTACGTCACAATACTCCCCACCGGGCCCACCGGTAATAAGTGGAAATATCGAGGTGTGACAGTGGAATATCTAAAATTGAATTACAAATGAGTGATGAGATGTTACCAAATTCTGTGGTTAAGAAGATTCATGGAATTTCTAAAGGTATAAGATACGAATGTAAATTCCTGTTAAGTTTTCAATATGTAGAAAACTTATGTTGACTTATAAATTTACTAAGTCTGTAGATTATATTTATCATGGAGATGCCATCTTTGTGTGTTCTAAATGTAATGCAATGTTATGGGAAGATGAAATGCTTAGGGGAAATCAAAAACGTAACAAAAAATCCTATTCACTTTGTTGTTCAAATGGAGATGTTGAGCTACCACGACCGCCTACACCTCCTCCATTACTACGTCGTTTATATAAAAGTCGTACCTCACAGTCTCGCAATTTCATGGATAATATTCGAGCATATAACATGATGTTTTCCTTCACATCTCTTGGTGGGAATGTTGACAAAGGTTATCAGAGAGGTAAAGGTCCTTATGTATTTAGATTACAAGGTCAGAATTATCATCGAATGGGTAGTCTACTTCCGGACGATGGGGAAGAACCTAAATTCTCCCAGCTTTACATATATGATTCACAAAACGAAGTTGTAAATCGTCAAAAAGCAGTAAGGTAATTTCTTTATGATAATTGTGGCATTTAAGAATATATATTTTGCTTTTCAGTATATTTACATTAATTATCATTTGAAATGAATGTAAATTTTAACATTTTATATTTATGGCAGTTCTCAGATAGAATGCAAAACTACAAGAAACAACCAGCTTGATAGTACAACCATAGAGGGTCTTAAAGATATGTTGGATTCTTGCAATCCTCTTGTCCAATCCTTCAGAATGGTAAGAGATTGTTTTCAAGAAAATGAGTTTCAAGATGTAAGCTTGAAGCTTATTGGAACAAGAGATAAGGATGGAAGAGTTCACAATTTGCCAACAGCATCAAAAATTGATGCGTTAATACATGGTGATTTTGATGGAGCATTTGATAAACGGGACATTGTTGTTAGAAAGAAGTCTGGTGGTCTTCAAAGAATTAATGAGCTTCATCCCTCTTACCTTGCTTTGCAATATCCACTTATTTTCCCATATGCGGAAGATGATTATAGAGTTGGTATTAAACATAGAGGGATTGCGATTGATGATGAGGTACTTAGAACCAATCTTACAATTAGAGAATTCTTTTGTTTCAAAATTCAAGATAGACATAATCAGTTTTCATTGTTAGTTAATGCGAAAAAACTATTTCAGCAGTTTTTGGTTAATGGATACACGATGATAGAATCTGTCAGGTTGAATTATGTGACAACTCGTATTTCCGAACTTATCTACGTACTTGATGTAACGTATTTGAACTTGGTGTAATTACTTGATATGTTGAATTAATGAGATGATACGTGACTTTGTGTAATATGCTATGTGTTATATGTTGTGTAGTATGTATGTATGTATAGGAACGACCCAAACGCACAACACTAACCCGATCGCACAAGTCCATTCGGGCCATCACTTGTTTTCGGATCATGGGCAGCCCACTGAGGGTTCGGCCCACTCTCCTCATTGTCGCATAACACTAAGGGGTTAGGGTAAAAACTCCTCATTTGTTTCTAAACACCCACCCACACAAACCCTAGCTCTCCTCCCTCTCTCTCTCGTGAACCGAAGGCAGCCAAACATCTTCCTCGTCGAAGTTTATAGTTCTCGGATCAATTCTTGTTCCTTCTTTATTCGGTTAGTATGTCATCTATTGTTTGAAGATTCCATGATGTGTATTATATATATTCGACATGATGGGTGATGATTTGTTATGATTGATTGTTGTATATGTGAAATCGGCAGTATACATGTTAGATCCGAAAGGTTAAGGTTGTGTAAATATGATTTGTCAATTAAGATAATGAATGAAAACCGAATGTTTGTTGGATTGGCTGTAACATGCTTCGAATAATTTATACATGGTTATAGTTATGAATGTTGTAGAATGATGATTAGTTATTAAAGGATAACTTTGATTTAATGAGATTGTCGGCCATGTGGGTGTGTGATTGTAGTATTGACACAAAAATCAAAGCATGTGCATAGTCAATGTGATTGTCAGAGTAGTAAGGTTATCATGTGATGATATATGGATTGATGTCTTGATTAAATGCATGAAATCGGAACATATAATAACATTTGATAAGTTGTCGGCCATTGTGGTTTATTTCAATGATGATAATGGGTGGTTGTTGTTCATACTTAAGATTTTAGAATTCATGTGAATCAAATGATTAAAACCCTTGTTTAATCGATTAGGGATTGGTTAGGATTGGTAATTGTGTTAATTGACAAAGGATAAATAAGGAAACAATTGATTGGATGGTAACTGTTTAACATAGATGTCGGATGTTTAAAACTGATCACACAAGACCTCTTGGTCGCACAAGAGGTCCACTCACACAAGACATCCCGTTTGCACAAGAGGTCCCTTCGTACAAGAGGACCTGATCGCACAAGTCACGATCAGTCGCACAAATGGACTGTTAATTGAACATCTGGGCCGGATATACGTTGGGCCGGATTAACACAATCGCACAAGAATACTTGAGTCGCACAAGGTTGTTGTTTATTTGTTATTTGGACCGTAAATATATATATATGGGCTGGGTAACTGGACTGGTCGCACAAGGTGTATTGGAGTCGCACAAGACCACTTATTAATTGTCATTTGGGCCGTACGTTGGGCTGAGTAACAAGAGTGTTTGCATAAGCTGTTTAGTTGATGGACTGTTATGATAGGATGGGCCGTGTGCTGTACATCAATGTGATTGGGCTTTCTGATTTTGGGCCGGGCGCTGTTGGGTTTCAACGAGAGGATCGCACAAGTTGTTAGACTTGTGCGAGCCCAATAATTAATACAATGAATGTAATAGTATGTGTTGCCATGATCTGTACGTGTTCTTGTTTGCTATCTACGTGATACTTATGTGCTTAACTCGAACGTGAACCTGACTTGTGTAATAACCATGTTAGGACGTGGTTGACCACTAGCATTTAGACGTGACCTTTCTGTGTAATCTGCCGAGCAAACCAAGGTGAGTTCACACTCTACAAAGCATGGGATTCCCAGGGGTTGGGAATGGGGTTAAGGAACATGGATTCCTCGTCCTTTCTTGGGTAGGACAGTAATGGTTCAGGAATGTAATTCCTCGTCCTCACGGACAGATAACTCGTACTAGACCAAAACTCTATCACGAAGTCCCTCATTTTTATATCGACTTAATCGTCGGGCCAATGGCGAGCGGGTCATTAGTTAGATAGCGCTATTTAGGTCTGACAAGCCTCACACCGTGCCGCAGAGGACGGGCGTGAACTAATGGATCTGGGGCACGTCAATGCTGATAGACATTGACAGTTTCAGGGCACTTAAACATGACTTCAGTCAGTAGTCGATATGGTAACGAGTCTAGTGTAACCATGGGGTAGCCCCCACGGCCGAAATGCCAGATAACTACCATGGGGTAGCCCCCACGGCAGGATTGCCAGAGTAAATGGGTTAAACAAATGGTTAAACATATTACGTTTTCAATTATGGGGTAACCCCCACGGCAGGAACGCCAGCTAAAGGAAAACTGTTTTTGGAACAACTTAAAACGAACACCCAACCGTGAACTCACTCAACTAGTTGTTGACTCGTTACTACATGCTTTGCAGGTCTTTAGGTATTTAGCTGGAGCGTGCACAGGAAGAGTCGTTGTGGGACATGGACAGCTGGGTGCCATGTTAAACATTTGGATAATTAAACTTTGGATTTGGTTTTTTTAACATTATGCTTCCGCTCATAACTTAACTATGTTTGTTTTGGATATTAATCGTGTTGGTTGAACTTTTACATTAAATATTTACTTGTTCAATATGATTAGTGGTATGATCCTGGTCAGTCACGCCTCCAAGCGGTGATACTCCGCGTGTGGATTTTGGGGGTGTGACAGATTGGTATCAGAGCCATTGGTTATAGAGAACTTGGTTTTAATAAAGGAAAAATGTTTTTGTTAAAACCAGACTATAACCTGTACAGTGCTCTACGATCCACAACGACGCTTCACTCCACGTGCCAGGCTCGACATTCTAGGTGATATGGTTTGTGTTTTATTGCCTACTTGTTAGATTACGTAGAACCTTGCTCATGATATGCTTAGCTGGTATAGCTACTGTTACTTGAACACGTGTGTGCTTACTCTCCTCTGTCATCGCACTTTCGCGAACCCTTCTCACACATGCTTCTTTTGGTATGAAGATCATGTCTGGACGCATTAACATGACTCAAGCCCAGTTGACGGCTCTGATCAACGAACAGATTGCTGCGGCACTTGCAGCCGCACAGGCAGGAGGTATACCCTGCAGTTTATAACTCATTTTAGGATCTTTCGATCCTACTCTCGTGAATCTATCCTTGTGTTAAACCTTGTCCTTTCTTATACCCACAACAGGTCAACACGCTCAGCCACCTGTTTGCACCTTCAAAACTTTCATGGACTGCCGACCCACTACTTTTAGTGGCACTGAAGGAGCAGTTGGTCTCCTCCACTGGTTTGAGAAACTAGAGTCTGTATTCGAGATGTGCGAATGCCCTGAGGCACGCAGGGTGAAATATGCTACCGGCACTCTTGAGGGTTTAGCCCTCACATGGTGGAACGCCCAAGTGCAAATGCTGGGGTTGGTTGCTGCTAACGCCACCCCATGGAACAATTTTAAGGAAATGATCAGAGAGGAATACTGCACGCGTGACGACATTCATAAGCTGGAAGTCGAGTTTTTCAACCTCAAGATGACGGGGTCGGAAATTGAGGCATATACTAAGAGATCGAATGAGCTTGCACTATTGTGTCCTACTATGGTGGACCCTCCAATTAAGCGTATCGAACTGTATCTTAAGGGTCTGAAACCAGAGATCCAAAGTCATGTGACTTCAGCAAATCTTGCCACCTACCAGCAGGTCGTTCAGTTGGCTCATCGTCTCACTGATCAGGCGGTGGAGCAAAACAGGTTACCAAAACGCATTAGCGCTACAGCTACCTCTGAACCTCCTAGTGATAACAAACGTAAATGGGATGGAGCTTCGAGCAGAGGTTCGACTTCTGTTCAATCCCAGTCGCAGCAGAGAAGAACTGAAGAGTATAAGAGTCCTAGTCAGCAATCGTCAGGTAGCCAAAGTCAGGGTGGATACAAAGGAAATCACCCCAAATGTAATCGTTGCAATTTGCATCATCGCGGGCCATGCACCAGGGGTAACTGTCATCGGTGCAATAAGCCAGGCCACGCGGCAAAGGATTGTAGAAGCTTATACCCAGCAAATCAGAATCGCCAGCAACAGCAAGATCAACAGAATCAACGCCAGCAACAGCAGCCGCAGGGTAACAACAAAGGGTGCTTTCAGTGTGGAGCTGAAGGCCACTTCAAGAGAGATTGTCCCCAGCTAAACAGGAACCAGAACAACAATAACAACAACAATCAGGGGAATGGGAACAACGGGGGTAACAATGGTAATGGAGCAAGGGGTCGTATGTTCGTTATTGGTAATGGAGAAGCAAGGAATGATCCCAATGTTGTGACGGGTAAGTTCCTTCTCGACGACTTTTACGTTACTGTCTTATTTGATTCGGGTGCTGATACTAGTTATGTGTCCCAAAAAGTTAGTCAACTGCTTAAGCGTACCCCAACACCTTTGAATCCCAAACACGAAGTAGAGTTAGCTAATGGTAAGAGTTTAGAGGTCACACACGTAGTCAAGGGTTGTAATCTCGTTCTTGCTGATCACACTTTCTCAATTGACCTCCTTCCTATCACTCTGGGTAGTTTCGACGTAGTCATTGGAATGGATTGGTTATCCCAACACCAAGCTGAGATCCTTTGCAACGAAAAGATTGTCCGCATTCCGTGTCCAGGTGAGGAACCTCTTATGATTCGTGGCGACAAGAGTGGTGCTGTTACGAGCATCATTTCTTCCCTTAAGGCTCAAAAGTGTTTGCGTAAGGGCCACACTGCCTTTCTGGCTCTTGTTACTGACACCTCGAAGAAAGAGAAAAAGATAGAAGACTTTCCAGTTGTACGCGAGTATCCTGAGGTCTTTCCTGAGGAACTACCTGGCCTCCCGCCTCATCGCCAGGTCGAGTTTCAAATCGAGCTAGCTCCTGGAGCAGCGCCTATAGCTCGTGCACCGTATCGTTTAGCTCCATCAGAGTTGAAAGAGCTATCTACGCAATTACAAGAACTCTTAGATAAGGGTTTTATTCGTCCTAGTTCTTCGCCCTGGGGAGCTCCAGTGTTATTCGTGAAGAAGAAAGACGGCACGTTCAGAATGTGCATCGACTACCGCGAACTGAACAAGGTAACTGTGAAGAACCGCTACCCTCTTCCACGCATTGACGACTTGTTCGACCAGCTACAAGGGTCGAGTTACTATTCAAAGATCGATTTAAGATCAGGATATCACCAGCTGAGAGTCCGAGAAGAGGACGTCTCCAAAACAGCCTTCAGAACACGTTATGGCCACTATGAGTTTTTGGTCATGCCTTTTGGGATGACAAACGCACCGGCGGTCTTCATGGACTTGATGAATCGAGTGTGCAAGCCGTACCTAGACCAGTTCGTTATTGTATTCATTGACGACATCCTGATCTATTCGAAGAGTCAGGAGGAACATGAGCAACACTTACGGCTTATTTTGGAACTCCTTCGAAAGGAACAGTTGTACGCTAAGTTTTCAAAATGTGACTTCTGGCTTCGCGAAGTCCATTTCTTGGGCCACGTAGTGAACAAGGATGGGATTCACGTTGATCCATCCAAGGTGGAGTCAATCAAGAGCTGGCCTGCACCTCGTACGCCAACGGAAATTCGCCAATTCTTGGGATTGGCAGGTTACTACAGGAGATTTATCAAGGATTTTTCTAAGGTTGCTCAGCCTCTTACTTCACTAACGCAGAAGGGCGTGGTTTATCGTTGGGGAAACGCACAGGAGTTAGCGTTTCAGCACTTAAAGGATAGACTCTGTAGTGCACCTATCCTTTCATTGCCAGAGGGCACAGACGACTTCGTGGTTTACTGCGACGCATCTATTCAGGGTCTCGGTTGTGTTTTGATGCAGCGGGATAAAGTTATAGCCTACGCCTCACGTCAACTCAAGGTACATGAAAAGAACTACACTACACACGATCTAGAGCTGGGAGCGGTTGTTTTTGCGCTAAAGATATGGCGACACTACTTGTATGGCACCAAGTGTGCTATCTACACTGACCACAGAAGCCTCGAGCACATCTTCAAACAGAAGGAACTCAACATGCGACAGCGACGATGGGTCGAACTGCTGAATGATTACGAATGCTCGATCAGGTATCACCCGGGCAAAGCCAATGTTGTGGCTGACGCCCTCAGTCGAAAGGACACCGCGCCCAAGCGCGTACGAGCTTTACAACTTACTATACAGTCTAGTCTTCCTTCTCAAATACGAAATGCTCAGGTAGAAGCATTGAAACCAGAAAACGTCAGGGCTGAAGCCCTACGCGGCTCGAGGCAACGCTTAGAACAGAAGGAAGACGGTGCCTACTACGTCACGGGACGCATTTGGGTCCCATTTTATGGCAACTTACGAGAGCTTGTGATGGATGAGGCACACAAGTCTCGCTACTCAGTGCACCCTGGTGCGGATAAAATGTACCACGATATCAAAACCACATACTGGTGGCCTAGCATGAAGGCACACATAGCAACATACGTTAGCAAGTGCTTGACTTGTGCGAGAGTCAAGGCGGAGTACCAGAAACCTTCAGGCCCACTTCAACAACCAGAGATACCACAATGGAAATGGGAGCAAATTTCCATGGATTTTGTTACTGGCCTGCCTAGATCACAACGTGGTAACGATACTATTTGGGTGATCGTAGATCGACTCACAAAGTCTGCTCACTTCCTGGCTATCAAAGAAACGGATAAGTTCTCCACTCTAGCAGAAGTATACCTAAAGGAAGTTGTCTCGAGGCACGGGGTGCCCACCTCTATTATCTCGGATCGAGATGCACGTTTTACATCAGAATTGTGGCAAGCAATGCACAAGTCCTTTGGTTCAAGGTTAGACATGAGCACAGCTTATCACCCGCAAACGGATGGGCAGTCGGAACGTACCATCCAGACTCTCGAAGACATGCTTAGGGCATGTGTAATTGACTTTGGCAACGGCTGGGAGAAACATCTGCCACTCGTGGAATTTTCGTACAACAATAGCTACCACACCAGCATTAAAGCTGCTCCGTTT
This sequence comes from Helianthus tuberosus, assembly GCA_030545235.1. Classification (NCBI taxonomy): domain Eukaryota; kingdom Viridiplantae; phylum Streptophyta; class Magnoliopsida; order Asterales; family Asteraceae; genus Helianthus; species Helianthus tuberosus. The sequence goes on along the minus strand of CM060368.1, from coordinate 81,754,248 downwards.
GAGGCATTGTACGGGCGTAAATGCCGGTCACCTCTTTGTTGGGCAGAGGTGGGGGATAGTCAGATTATTGGTCCAGAATATGTAGTTGACACAACAGAGAAAATTACTCAGATACGACAACGAATGGCGGCAGCTCGTGAACGTCAGAAAGTCTACGCCGATAAAGACAGGAAACTACTCGAATTCCAGGTTGGGGATCGAGCGCTACTCAAAGTTTCACCCTGGAAGGGTGTGGTTCGTTTTGGGAAACGGGGCAAACTTAATCCACGATACGTTGGACCTTTCGAAGTCATTGAGAAAATAGGCAAGGTGGCCTACAGACTGAACCTACCAGCAGAACTCAGTGCAGTTCACAATGTTTTCCACGTGTCAAACCTGAAGAAGTGTTTATCAGATGAGCCCTACGTAGTTCCTTTGAAGGAGCTCACGATCGACGAGCAGTTACGATTCGTCGAGGAACCTGTGGAGATCACGGACCGGGATGTGAAGGTCCTCAAACATACCAGAATACCTCTCGTTCGAGTTCGTTGGAACTCACGTCGCGGCCCAGAGTTCACCTGGGAACGCGAAGATCAGATGAAGCAAAAGTATCCCCAACTGTTCGCAACCGGTACAACCACCACTGAGGCTGAAGCTACGGAATTTCGGGATGAAATTCCAGATCAACGGGGGGAGGATGTGACACCCCAGGAAAACCAGGAAAACCATGCAACTTAACTAGCTTCCTCAGTGAGTACGTGCTAAATTTCGGGACGAAATTTCTTTCAACTTGGGGATAATGTGACAACTCGTATTTCCGAACTTATCTACGTACTTGATGTAACGTATTTGAACTTGGTGTAATTACTTGATATGTTGAATTAATGAGATGATACGTGACTTTGTGTAATATGCTATGTGTTATATGTTGTGTAGTATGTATGTATGTATAGGAACGACCCAAACGCACAACACTAACCCGATCGCACAAGTCCATTCGGGCCATCACTTGTTTTCGGATCATGGGCAGCCCACTGAGGGTTCGGCCCACTCTCCTCATTGTCGCATAACACTAAGGGGTTAGGGTAAAAACTCCTCATTTGTTACTAAACACCCACCCACACAAACCCTAGCTCTCCTCCCTCTCTCTCTCGTGAACCGAAGGCAGCCAAACATCTTCCTCGTCGAAGTTTATAGTTCTCGGATCAATTCTTGTTCCTTCTTTATTCGGTTAGTATGTCATCTATTGTTTGAAGATTCCATGATGTGTATTATATATATTCGACATGATGGGTGATGATTTGTTATGATTGATTGTTGTATATGTGAAATCGGCAGTATACATGTTAGATCCGAAAGGTTAAGGTTGTGTAAATATGATTTGTCAATTAAGATAATGAATGAAAACCGAATGTTTGTTGGATTGGCTGTAACATGCTTCGAATAATTTATACATGGTTATAGTTATGAATGTTGTAGAATGATGATTAGTTATTAAAGGATAACTTTGATTTAATGAGATTGTCGGCCATGTGGGTGTGTGATTGTAGTATTGACACAAAAATCAAAGCATGTGCATAGTCAATGTGATTGTCAGAGTAGTAAGGTTATCATGTGATGATATATGGATTGATGTCTTGATTAAATGCATGAAATCGGAACATATAATAACATTTGATAAGTTGTCGGCCATTGTGGTTTATTTCAATGATGATAATGGGTGGTTGTTGTTCATACTTAAGATTTTAGAATTCATGTGAATCAAATGATTAAAACCCTTGTTTAATCGATTAGGGATTGGTTAGGATTGGTAATTGTGTTAATTGACAAAGGATAAATAAGGAAACAATTGATTGGATGGTAACTGTTTAACATAGATGTCGGATGTTTAAAACTGATCACACAAGACCTCTTGGTCGCACAAGAGGTCCACTCACACAAGACATCCCGTTTGCACAAGAGGTCCCTTCGTACAAGAGGACCTGATCGCACAAGTCACGATCAGTCGCACAAATGGACTGTTAATTGAACATCTGGGCCGGATATACGTTGGGCCGGATTAACACAATCGCACAAGAATACTTGAGTCGCACAAGGTTGTTGTTTATTTGTTATTTGGACCGTAAATATATATATATGGGCTGGGTAACTGGACTGGTCGCACAAGGTGTATTGGAGTCGCACAAGACCACTTATTAATTGTCATTTGGGCCGTACGTTGGGCTGAGTAACAAGAGTGTTTGCATAAGCTGTTTAGTTGATGGACTGTTATGATAGGATGGGCCGTGTGCTGTACATCAATGTGATTGGGCTTTCTGATTTTGGGCCGGGCGCTGTTGGGTTTCAACGAGAGGATCGCACAAGTTGTTAGACTTGTGCGAGCCCAATAATTAATACAATGAATGTAATAGTATGTGTTGCCATGATCTGTACGTGTTCTTGTTTGCTATCTACGTGATACTTATGTGCTTAACTCGAACGTGAACCTGACTTGTGTAATAACCATGTTAGGACGTGGTTGACCACTAGCATTTAGACGTGACCTTTCTGTGTAATCTGCCGAGCAAACCAAGGTGAGTTCACACTCTACAAAGCATGGGATTCCCAGGGGTTGGGAATGGGGTTAAGGAACATGGATTCCTCGTCCTTTCTTGGGTAGGACAGTAATGGTTCAGGAATGTAATTCCTCGTCCTCACGGACAGATAACTCGTACTAGACCAAAACTCTATCACGAAGTCCCTCATTTTTATATCGACTTAATCTCCGGGCCAATGGCGAGCGGGTCATTAGTTAGATAGCGCTATTTAGGTCTGACAAGCCTCACACCGTGCCGCAGAGGACGGGCGTGAACTAATGGATCTGGGGCACGTCAATGCTGATAGACATTGACAGTTTCAGGGCACTTAAACATGACTTCAGTCAGTAGTCGATATGGTAACGAGTCTAGTGTAACCATGGGGTAGCCCCCACGGCCGAAATGCCAGATAACTACCATGGGGTAGCCCCCACGGCAGGATTGCCAGAGTAAATGGGTTAAACAAATGGTTAAACATATTACGTTTTCAATTATGGGGTAACCCCCACGGCAGGAACGCCAGCTAAAGGAAAACTGTTTTTGGAACAACTTAAAACGAACACCCAACCGTGAACTCACTCAACTAGTTGTTGACTCGTTACTACATGCTTTGCAGGTCTTTAGGTATTTAGCTGGAGCGTGCACAGGAAGAATCGTTGTGGGACATGGACAGCTGGGTGCCATGTTAAACATTTGGATAATTAAACTTTGGATTTGGTTTTTTTAACATTATGCTTCCGCTCATAACTTAACTATGTTTGTTTTGGATATTAATCGTGTTGGTTGAACTTTTACATTAAATATTTACTTGTTCAATATGATTAGTGGTATGATCCTGGTCAGTCACGCCTCCAAGCGGTGATACTCCGCGTGTGGATTTTGGGGGTGTGACAAATTATATAAGGACACAACAACCTAAACTTAGAGTACAAAATCTTAAGAACTTGAATGCTACTGTTGAAAGTGGAGAGAATAATGCCTCAAGTTGTGGTAAACCTATACTTTTACCTTCATCATTTACTGGTGGTTCTAGATATATGATGCAAAAGTACTTGGATGCTATGGCAAATTGCAAGTCTGTTGGATATCCCGATTTATTCATAACGGTGACTTGTAATCCAAACTGGCCTGAGATTTACAGGTGTTTGCACGATAAAGCTCTTAATGTTGAAGACAGACCGGATATTATCTCTAGATTATTCAAGTGTAAATTGGATCATCTTATAAAAGATTTCAAGAAACATAAATTCTTTGGTGATATACAAGCAGGTACCCTTTAGTTATATTTTTTACTTTAAACATTTAATTATATTTATCTAACAGCCCACTGTTCAAAAATTTCAGTTATGTATACAGTGGAATTTCAGAAGCGTGGTCTCTCCCACATGCTCATATATGTTTGTTCTTGGGTGCTGAAAGCAAATTTCCAAATGCATCTGATATTGATCGTGTTATTACTGCTGAGATACCAGATAAAGAAAGAGATCCTGAATTATATGAGCTTGTCAAGCAATTTATGATTCATGGACCATGTGGTACAGACAACCCACTTTGTCCATGTATGGTTCAGCAAAAATGTTCTAAAAAGTTTCCCAAAAAATATGTAGATGAGACTTGTGTTGATTCTGAAGGATATCCTGTCTATCGTCGCCATCAAACAAGTAATACGGTAGTAAAGAATGGTGTGACACTTGATAATAGATTTGTAGTTCCTTACAATGCTCTCCTGCTCAGAGAGTATCAGTGCCACGTTAACGTTGAATGGTGCAACCAGTCAGGTTCTATCAAATATTTGTTTAAATATATTAATAAGGGGCCTGATAGAGTCACTGCTTCTGTTTTTCAAGCCAATAGCACCAAGAATAATACGGAACAGAATGTAGTTGTAGATGAGATAAAAGCATACCTTGATTGTAGATATATCTCTGCTTGTGAAGCTGCTTGGAGAATATTCATGTATGATATACATTATAGATATCCAGCTGTTGAAGTATTACCTTTTCATTGTGAAGATGGTCAGAGTATTGTGTATAACGATCATGATAATTTGTGTGATATTGTTACTGATCCAACTGTGAAAATGACAATGTTTACAGAGTGGATGAATTGTAATAAAGTCGATGAATTTGCCAGGACATTGAGGTATGTTCAGTTTCCGGGATATTATGTATGGAATGCTAAAAATCGTAAATGGAATCGAAGAAAGCATCCGTATGGATCAATTGGGAGGGTACATTATGTCCCACCATCACTTGGTGATTGTTATTACCTAAGGATTTTACTGAATCATATTAAGGGACCAACCTGTTTTGAAGATATAAAAACAGTTGATGGGCAGGTTTTTCAAACATTTAAAGATGCATGTTTTGCACGGGGGCTGTTGGATGATGATAAAGAATATGTTAATGCAGTCAAAGAAGCTAGCACATGGTCAACCGGAGATTTCTTGAGGACCTTTTTTGTAATGTTGTTGTTGTCAAATTCGATATCTTGTCCTGGTGTTTTTTGGTCGGAAACGAAGTCCCTGTTATGTGAAGACATTCTGTATCAGCAACGAAAGATAACTGGTATTGCAGGTAATGTTATTATTTTATTAAAGTTATATCCAATTACATTAAAATTATGCAATGGCTCTGTTATTGGGAAAAATTAATACTTTTTCAACATGTGTTTTAGATTTGGATCCTCAACAAGAAGAACTTGAAAATATATGTCTATCTGAAATTGAAAAGTTGCTACTTACCAATGGAAGTACAGTGAGAAATTTTGATGATATGCCAAGTGTTCCGGACAATTATGTTTCATCTTCGAACAATCGATTGATAATGAAAGAATTATCGTATGACAGACTAGCTCTTCAAAGGGAACATGATCGTTATGTAAAGTGTTTAACTGCCGAACAGGAAAGGATATATAAAATTGTTATGGAAGCGATTGAAAAAGGTGATAGAGGTGTGTTTTTTGTATATGGTTATGGTGGAACTGGAAAGACGTTTCTTTGGAAGACATTCTTAGCTGCATTACGATCAAAAGGTGAAGTTGTATTGAATGTTGCATCCAGTGGAATTACTTCACTTTTGCTGGATGGTGGTAGAACTGCTCATTCAAGGTTTGTAATTCCAATCAACGTTAATGAGAATTCAATATGTTTGATAGAGCCTAATACTGAGTTAGGTGATTTAATTAAAAGAGCAACATTGATTATTTGGGATGAAGCACCTATGACTCACAAGCATTGTTTCGAGGCTCTTGATAGAACAATGAGAGACATATCACGTTCCAGTCAACCGAACATGCAATCGAAGCCGTTTGGGGGAAAGGTCATTCTATTTGGTGGTGATTTTAGATAAATTCTTCCGGTCATCCCTAAAGGTACCAGAACAATGATAGTCAATGCTTCTTTGAATTCTTCTTATATATGGCGGCACTGTCAAGTACTAAAGCTAGCTGAGAATATGAGATTAAGAGTTGGTTGTCAGGAAGCAGATTTGAAAGAAATAAAGGAATTTGGAGAATGGATTTTAAAGCTTGGTGATGGTCTGCTTGGTGAAGAAAATGATGGTGAGATTGATATTGAAATACCAGATGATTTACTTATTCATGACCAAGTCAATCCTATTTCTTCTTTCATTTCATTTATATATCCGGACATGAATAAGTTTTTGTGGGGATTTAACGTATTTCCAACAAAGAGCGATTCTTGCTCCAACTAATGAAGTAGTGGATTCAATAAATAAAGAGTTGTTAGAGAGTCTGCCCGGTGAAGAAAAGGTTTATTTTAGTTCAGATAGTTTATGCCAATCGGAGGAAGAATCAGAGCTTAATATGGCATTGTTTCCTCCTGATGTGTTAAACAATCTTCGTTTATCTGGTTTACCTAACCATAAATTAGTACTGAAACTTGGTGCTCCGGTGATGTTACTCAGAAACATTGATCAGGCAAATGGATTGTGTAATGGTACACGTTTACAAATCACGAAGCTCGGAAAAGTTTTGATTGAAGCAAAAATTATCACAGGGACTAATATAGGTCATCATACTTTGATTTCAAGACTGAAGATGACACCTTCAGATAAAAGAATACCAGTGAAGATTTCTCGAAGACAATTCCCACTTTTACTGTGTTTTGCTATGACAATAAATAAAAGTCAAGGACAATCATTGGAGCGTGTTGGTTTATATCTTCCACGTCCAGTGTTTAGTCATGGCCAGTTCTATGTTGCTGTATCTAGAGTAAAAAATAGGAAGGGGTTGAAAATTTTGATTTGTGATAAAGAGAAACGAGTCTGTACAACCACTACTAATGTGGTTTACAAAGAAGTTTTACAAAATCTATGATGATACTAAACATCTGTCAACCTGGCAACGTCTGTTGGGTATAATGGAGGAACTGTTGTTAGGAAATGTTTGTTGGAAAGCAATACAACTTTTTGAAAGCATCTGATACTTGCTCTGCATTAAGCTTATCCTGAGAACACATGTTGTTAATAACATTATTCTCTTAATATCTGTTTACTAACCTTTGTAATTTCTGTTGATTGACCTTTTTAACATGGGTCGACTAACATCTGATAGTTAATATCTATTCATCTGGCAAGCTCTGTTGGAGATAATCGATGACACTTCTTAGTAAAGTCTGTTGGAAAGCAACATGAGTTTTTAACTGTTAATAGACTACAGTGGTTTCCTATCAACATAATGGAATTGCTGTTGAATAAACATATTGATCATTAATTTATATCAATTTTGTAAGTCTGCAGTAATTTTTTTTACTATCTGTCAATATATGTTATGCATAGTTTTCTAAGAAACAACAGTGGTTTGCTATCAACATAATGGAATTGCTGTTGAATAAACCTATTGACCATTAGTGTATATCAATTTTATAAGTCTGCACTAATTATTTTTTTACTATCTGTCAATATATGTTTATGCACGGTTTTCTAAAAAACGACCCGTGTTTGCACACGGGTCTTACCGCTAGTACTATATAATAAAAGAAACTGATTAGGGGACACGTGTCAATCAAAGAGAGCATCTAAAACCAAGTTTTACCCCTCAAACACAATAACATATTAATCCTTATAGCGTGTTTGACAAATCATTTAACGTGAATAATTGTTTTAGAAGTAAATTGCGATATAGTTTCCAATTTTTAGGAACTACGGTAATTAAAGATTGTTTATAAATTTTTCTCTTTTTAATCCAATTTTTATTTTTTAGTTTTCTCATCTCTATCACCTACTTAATTATAATTAATATTAATTAAAAGACTATTATAAAATAAAATTTAATATAAATTTAAACAATTTCTATAGGAGATAATATAATCTTTTGAAATATTTATTAGATTTCAAAATTATTTATCTTGAAATTAATAAAAGACTACACTAAATATAAATTAATATAATGTAAAGAGTTAAATGTCATTTTAGTCCCTGTAGTTTGGGTCATTTTATTAGTTTAGTCCAAAGGTTTTATAATACACAGAGTTTATAAAGATATAACAAGATATAACTTTTTATTGATTGGTAACCCATACAATACATAAGGTTCTTAAAATGTAGCTTTTTTCATTATTTCATATATAAAATTAAATTTACTTAACCCATACAATACACGGGGTTCTTAAATATATAATTTTTTTTATTATTTAATATATAAAATTACATTTATTCAACTTATGTAATAAACAAGATTTTTAAAGATAAATTGTCTTATTATTTGGTACATAAAATTACATTTATTCAATCCGTGTAATAAACGAGGTTTTTAAAGATATATTTTTATTATTCGGTATATAAAATTACATCTATTCAACATGTGTATTACACGGGGTTTTAACCTATTGTATATATATATATATATATGAGAGAGAGAAACCAATGAACCAGGGCGTTATGCATCTCACGACCTTCGATTTTTCAAGCCCATAGCCCCCGGGAGGGGGGAGGGGGGGGGGAGTTTACCCCGGTGGTATGGGGCAGGATAGTGGTCTATGTTGCCGAATACCGCCCGACTACGGGTGACCTTTGGGAGGAAGGGCACTCAAGGCTAGTACCCTAGCCCAACCAACCAACACTTATCATGTCAAATTTATTTAAAAGTACCTATTAGCTAGTAAACATTGGTGATACCTATAAACCATTTTTTTTAATTTAAATAAAGTCAAATGTTATAAAAAAAATTTAAACCAATTTAGACCTTTCTTATCGGAATCCGAACGGAATAATATTCGATTATATAGTTCGGATTCGGATGTATCTAATCAAAATATCTGAATAAAAATTCGTATAGGTTTATCTCGGATTTGATTTCGATTCGATTTTTTTTTTTTTTTAACACCCTACTTTAAACATAAAAGAGAAATCGATTTGGTGCCATAATGTGATTTAACTATTTATTAGTAAATAAATAACCTTTAAATAAATTTTCAAAGGCTGGAAAATGAAAATACAATATTGGCCCTAGCCCTAAAACACCTTCTTATATATTCTGCATGCAAGTTGTTGTGTTCTTACAAACACCAAACCTTAGTTATGTTTTCTCCATCGAAGGAAGACGTGTTACCAGAAAGTGTCATGTTGGACGTTTTATCCAGACTTCCAGTCAAAGCAATCATCCGCTTCAAGTGCGTGTACAAAAACTGGAGCGATCTTGTTTCCGATCCTTACTTTGTTCGTCTTCATCTCTCAAGATCCCGTGAGGCCCTCATGATCAGCGGCGGACTCACCTTATGGGGTGGGTGGGCGGCCGCACCCCTTGAAAAAAAAAATTAGTGGTATTTTTTGCAAAAAATCCCGACCGCACCCCTTGGAAATTTTCGTCCGAACCCCTTGAAAAATTCCGACCGCACCCCTTGGATATTTTCGTCCGCACCCCTTAGAAAAAAATGTTAGGAATTTATATAAAAAAATTTTGAACACGGATTGTAACCCAATCAAATTATGTAAACATGTTAGCCTACTAACCTCTTTAATAAAACTTAAATTCAATCCATCAACCCCTATAATTTAAAACACATTCAAGCCCAACCCAACTACTAGTTTTGTTAAACAAAATCAGTCCACATAATTAAAAAAAACCCAAATCGCTGCCACTTGCCAGCGACTCCCGCCCTCCCTCTGCCTCACCAGCATAATTCCGGCCGGCGACTACAAAATTCCGGCTGCAAACTGTTTTGTTTTTTTATTTTGATGTTATGCGATTTTGTTCGAGAGTCATGAGATAATAGGATTTTAGGATGGGTAAAAAAAGTTTAAACTTTTATGTGTTTTGAGGTTATTTGGGGTTGTTCTAGTCTTTATAGTATGGGTTTGTTGTTTCTTAATTTCTTATTGATTATATGATTCTAGTATAGGGTTTGAAAATATGAAATTCAAAAATTGAACTTAAATAGGTAATTCGATTTGTTTTGATGTTTTATTGGGTTTTTTCAATAGAAAAAGATATATATATATATATATGGTGAAGATCATTTCAGAACCCAAAATATTTTCAGAACTTGCAGAACTATTTACAACCACTCATTTTATATTATTAATTTTTTCTTTATTTTATTAATAAAGGGTATAAAAGTACATTTACATGTTCCAAATTATCACATGTTTTTTATGTCTCCTTATTTATCTCCATTTCTGGTTTTTTTGCTTGATTTTATCGGACGACTTCTTAAATTTCTCTTTCTTTTAGTTGGTTACCATCTTTTATATTCAAATTGACATTTGACAATTTGATCAACGATGTGTAAAACCTGTGGTTCGAAGAAGTAGCCATGTTTTTTTTTTCATATTTTTTTGGTAACTAAAACCTTTTTATTTCATATGCTTTTTACATGCTTGAAGGCTACTAATACGGTTCTATATTTTTAGTTACAATATATGCATTTCTTGGTTCTATATTTTTAGTTATAATATATACATTTCTTTTATTTACAAGGAAAAGTTTAATTCTGTATATATGCTTTGTGAGTTGTGAAGTTACTTTTTATACATATACATATATGTAATATTTACATATATGTATTTGAATAGTTTACACGTATGTAATTATTGATATGTTTACGTATGTGGTATATGTTGTTGATATTCTACAAATGTGTAACTTTGGATCTATCCACTTATATGCATTTTTTTTAGTTTTAACATTTGTAATTGAATAAGTTACATATATGCAGGTGTCCTAATTAATTATGTAAATAAATTTACACATACTTTGGTTTTTTTATTTACACACATGTAATTGATCTGTTACATATGTGTTAATTCAAACGTATGTCTATTAAAAGTACAGAACAATTTTAGTTTAGTTACTAAACCAATAGTACATGTTTTTAACTATTAATTCTTCATGTTCTACTCAATAGAATTACGTTTACGTTACACATATGTATCCGTTTTAATCCCACAGCCAAAAAATATACATATATGCATCGATTACATATATGTAAAAGTTTAATTCTTGTTCTAATGAAGATATTAATTTTTCAATCATTGTTACACATGTATAAATATATAAATTACATTCAAAATCTTAACTAACCATGTTCCACGTCCACTTTCACGAAAGATTTTGAATTTAACCTATTAATTTATGTAAGAGATAGGTTATGAAGAACTTTGTTTTAAAAATGAGAGTGATAATCGGGATGTCCTTTTGCTGCAGAGGGTTTAAAAAATTGATTATGGATTTATGGTGTAATTACTGTTATACCCTTTATCTCTAAATTGAACAATTTAAATAACCAATTAATTTACAATAATACTCTCGTTTAATCATGTCCATTGATTGATAAGATCAATGGCTATTAAAAATTCTGAGAGTTCTGTTTAAAAAGTAAGTTCTATATACCATATAACACTATGTAACACTATATATCATTATATAACAAATATAACACTATACATCTATCATAGACATGCTATCAGACAACCTATAGTGTTATATTTGTTATATAATGATATATAGTGTTACATAGTGTTATATGGTATTATATGGTGTTACATATTGTTATACGGTGTTTATATGGTGTTATATAGTATTATATATAGTGTTATAATACACTTCTCACACTTCTCACACTTTGAGCACTTTTTACAGGATCCTCTACCTATATATATATATATATTTGTTAAAAAGGTTTAAAATTTTATATGTTTTTATGTATTTTTGAGTTGTTCTAGTCTTTAGTTTGGTGGTTTTGTTGATTATATGATTGTTGGATGGTAAATAACAATTACTAGGGCTTGAAATTCAAATGGACCCGACCCGATCTGATTGTTTGTGATAAGAAGTTAGGAACTCAGGTTTAATTGTTTGAAAATTGAAATGGACCCGTCCCGATCTGATTCAACCCGCTATGAAACTTTGTTTGTTTGTGTTTACTTGTTTTACATGACCCGACCCGATCCGACCCGCTATGAACCGATTTTTTTTATATAGCTAGGAGTCTAAAATCTTTAAAAAATTTCCGCACCCCAGCAAAAAAATCATGGGTCCGCCACTGCTCATGATTGATAAATCTTGCGTTTACACGCAAGGAAGTTTAGAGATGATGGAACACGAAGATGATTGCCACCTCCACCACGTGAAGAACCTAATAAATCTTATAGGTCCTTTTCGTTTCGTGGGTTCCATCAATGGTTTAATATGCTGTTATCGTCCATATTTTTTGGTTTACATATTAAATCCTGTTTTGGAAGAATATGTGATCCTTCCTAAACTACCATTTAAGAATGTGATATATAGTTATGGTTTTGGTGTTTCAGCAGCAGGGGAATACAAAGTGATACTTTGCAACGGGAGTGTAAGCTTTGTCGAAAATAAGGTTTACGCGATTGATCATATTTTGGTTCACACCATCGGCACTAACCAATGGAGAGTTTTGGGACAAACCCCTAACCGCCCAAACTCAATACAGAAAGGTCCCGGTGTATTTCTCAATAGTCATGTGTATTGGCTTGGTGATGGCCAAGTTTACGGTTTTGATTTGAATACAGAGACATTTGAGTTATTTCCATCTCCTAAAAGATATTACTAAGAATCCAAGTTGGGAGTCCTGAAAGGTAGGTTAAGTCTAATTGTATTGGTTTACTTAGGATTAGAGGTTTGGGTGATGTATGGGAAATCTTGGTATGTAGAGAGAATTGTCTGAGAAAATACAAGTCCTGTTATTCTCGAATCACTACCCGTGTGTCTCATAGATGGTTTAAAAGGTATTAGTATTTTGATAGTCCATGATGAAGCAACAAACAAGCTTCTGACCTATTGTCTTAACACGAATGCTACTCTACCCCTAAATTATCAGTCCGACTCCTTTATGATAATGACTTATCGTCCTAGCTTTGTTAAACTCCACAACTTTCAAAGAGCCGTAACAAAACAACATTATTATTTGTTTTGAAATTGTTGTTTGTATTTCTTATTATTTTTCAGCCGAGGAGTTGAAGAAAGGTTTGGTTGGTCGCGACTAATCTGCCATAAAACTTTGTAAGACAACTCAAGATGGCTTGAATGCAAAGATACAGACAGGGGAGGTTAGCTAATCTATGTTGAAGAGGCTATATTGAGTTGCAGGGTTTGTTAAGACAACATTATAACTATGTTTTTATTTGGCTTTTGCTTTGATTTAGTTGACTCGGCCTAACTTGAAAATGTAACAGTAAAACCTCAGACAGACGATTTATCAACACTGAAAACAGACGGTAAGGTAATTCCAACTTGAAATGATTTAAGCTTTCATTGGCTACAAAAATAGTTTATTTTAAAAAGTGTGATTGAAAAATAAGAAGCCTCAGGCAGCCTAGTTATCATCAAAATGAAATCAGTCGGTAATTCCAACATTTTATATTTACATCATCATTGGCTTTCAACTTTTTTCAATCAATTAAACAACAGTTTTGAAAATCAAAATGTAATCACAAAAACCGGCTCTGTGAATGAACGGAAACATATCAGTTCACAGGTTCCTATAAAATGCGAAACTTGATATCGGTTCAATCATAGCATCGTCGGTCATTGCACCTTTAGCTACCGCCGACGTGGCATCGAACCGTTATTTTAAATTCAGACCATGAGAAAACCTAAAAATGACAACCCTCAGTCTGGGTTAATTCAAATCAAAATGAATTAAGAACGCCAAAGATGAGATAATTGGGGACGAATGGTGGTGTATATGTAGAGAGAGTATTGCAAATGGTAAACCCTAATTAGGTCAATATATTTGGGTTATGTATACGGCCCATGAAAGCATGTCAAAGCCCATAGTGATGGCTTTAGCCCAGCCCAAATGTAAATGTTTTGACATGTTCTGTTTTAAGTAAATTAACAATAACAATAATAATTTGAGAAAATTACCAAATTAGCCAAGAAAAACTTTGACTTACCAAATTAGCCATTTGATGCCTCCTTGGAACAGGGCATCACATATTTCGAGAGTGGTTATGCGTCTGCAGGTCTTAAGGATGCGTCAGGGAATAGTCAAGCGACACGTGTGTCAATGATTGGGTCTGAAAACTTCTGCTGCTTCGAAGGCGTCTACCAGACGCATCCACTTTAGCTTGCGTCTGGCTTAGTGTGATGCGTCTGGCTGGGTACAAGTTTTTATGCGTCGGTCAGAGACGCTTCCAAGGCGTCTAGAAGACGCTTCCATTGTCAGCTTTTGGATGCCCCTAAGAGAGCTGCTTCGTATGCGTCTAGAAGACGCTTCCATTGTCAGACGCTGGATGCCCCTAAGAGCTGCTTCGTATGCGTCTTGAAGACGCTTCCATTGTCAGCTTTTGGATGCCCCTAACAGCTTCTTCGTATGCGTCTAGAAGACGCTTCCATTGTCAGCTTTTGGATGCCCCTAACAGCTGCTTCGTATGCGTCTAGAAGACACTTCCATTGTCAGACCAGGATGCCCCTCACAGCTGCTTCTTATGCGTCTAGAAGAAGCATCCATTGTCAGCTTTTGGATGCCCCTGATATGCGTCTTAACACGTTTATTTATGCGTCCTTATGCGGGTGAGAACATGTGTCAAACTACTGTTCCTTTGACTCTTTAGTACTGACAGACGCATTGGAGGAGTCTCGAGACGCTTTAGACAAAAAAAATTAGTTTCCGTTTTTATTTCTCTTTTATTTATTATCAATGTGTAACGTTTCTATTTTTAGATAAGATTCTAGGTACCAGTACCATTACTCTAAACATTTTACAAAATTTCTTCTCTAAATTTTTACAAAAAATATCCATCTTCATATTTTTTTTCTCTCTATTGATATGGCAGTCAGATTTGTTGTTTACTGTGGTGGCAAGTGGGAAGTCGTTGATGGGAGGCTAGAGTACGTGGTCCAACCAGATTCTGTTAGACATGGTTTTGAAACTTCTACTACAATTTCTTATAACACATTTTTAAAAAATCCTAGTGAGTCAACAGGTCTTCAAAACATCACACGTGTATCTTACAAAATGTCAAGTTTTAGCGATCCCATTGATATAATTGATGATTCCGATCTTACTTTTTTTTTCGATATTGCGGAAAGAAACCCTCAAGAGTTATTTAAATTATATGTGGTGCAAGAACGAGTTGGTTCATCTGTGGGTTCTTCCAATTTTTTTAAATGTCCCGATCTTAACGTAAATGTTTTTCCTGAAGATGAATGTAACGCATCATATAAATCTGGAGTTACTGATAATGTTAATTGTCCTCTTGAAAATAAAAGCCAGTTTTACATAGGTTATATTTTCCGTAACAAACAGGAAATGAAAATAGAATTAGGAAAAATGTGTCTTTCCGAAAGTTTTTCGTATAAAGTAGACAGATCATCCAAAACTCGTTACGAAGTATCTTGTATTGATGAGAATTGCCAGTGGAATTTCAAGGCAGTGAGTCGGGAATCTTGTGATGTTTTTTAAGTTAAACATTTTAACAACAAACATACATGTTCTAAGACGCAAACATATCCACATATGCGACAAGCAAACCCAATGGTGGTGGGTAGCTTATTAAAAGAACAATTTAAAGATTGTGGACGGATATACCGTTCGACCGAAATTGTAAAGGATTTTAGGATTAAAGAAAAAGTCAATTTATCATACATGCAAGCATGGCGTGGGAAATGTAACGCATTAGAACTTTTGCAAAGTAGTTCGTCAAGTTCTTTTGCCGAACTTCCCGTCTATTGTTATAACTTGGAGAAGGCTAATCCAGGAACAGTGACACACATACGCACTGATTCTGAAAGTCGTTTTGAAATGTTATTTGTGGCCATAGGTGCGGTGGTAAGTGAAAGACTATAAATAAATAAATCAATAAATAAATTTTTCCACAAAAATCTAACATTGTCGTATTGCTTTCAGATTCGGAGCTTTGTCCGTAATTTAAGACCGCTTATCATCATAGATGCGGCCCACTTGAAGGGTGAATTTAAAGGAACAATGTTTTTGGCTGTTGGTATGGACGGAAACAATCAGATTTTGCCTATTGGTTATGGCATTGGTAAATCTGAAGACGGTGAGTCGTGGACGTGGTTCCTTTCAAAACTGAAAGAATGCATCGGCGAGCATCCAGATTTGGCAATCATTTCTGACCGGGGAGCTTCTATACAATTAGCCGTACGGGTTGTGTTTCCAAGAAGCTTTCACGGGTTATGTTGTCGTCATTTGATGGTCAACCTTCGTTTACCGTAAAAAAAAGGAATATGAGAGTCTTTGGTGGAAGACTTGCAAATCTTACCGGATATCCGATTTTCAAGAATCATTCGACGCGCTATGTGCCGCTGTTCCAAGATTACGGAACATTCTTATAGAAATTGGGTTTGACAAATGGTCAAGAGCACATTGTCCAGCCAGAAGATATCATTACATGACATCTAATAGCGCTGAATCTATAAATGCTTTATCAAAACATGCCCAAAAAATTCCAATAACCCAACTGATAGAATTTTTCAGACAGTCTGTCCAAAAATGGTTCTATGATCGCCGGAACGAGGGAATTGAAGGGGAACACTTGCTTACAACGTGGGCTCAAAAAAAAATTCAAGGCAAAGTTGAAGGTTCTCGTTCGTGAGTGGTTGCTGGAATTGCCCAGGACAGTTTTGACATTGATGACGGTGGAAAGAGAGGTTTAGTTGACTTCTCTAATGGAACATGCAGTTGTCGGGTTTGGCAAGTATCTGGGTTACCTTGCGGACACGTTATTGCGGTATCTAGATTTTTAGGTGAACCAGATTGTGCTCATTATGCGATGTCATGTTACACTAATGAAGTTTATAAATCCACGTATGAGGAGCATATAAATCCAGTCCCTGATAAATCAGAGTGGGAAGTACCCGATGGACTGGTGAATCTGCAACCACCGCTTATTACAAAACGACAAGCCGGACGTCCGAAAGAAAACAAACGAATCCTATCGCTAGGAGAGGACCCAACTCCCATATATTGCGGTAAGTGCAAAACGTATGGGCATTCTCGTGCGAGCTGTTTAGCACCGCCCAAAACAAAGACTTCTTCTCGCACCGTCTCTAAGCCACAACCCACACCCGTCCAAGTTGAAGCCGGAGAATTTCAGGATTATGTACTTCAAAATACATACCCCTTGTACAATTTGGGTGATGATTAAAGAAGAAGTTTTTGTATAAATTTATGCCAAATGTATATCCTATTTAAGATATATTACAATCCTTATTTTATTTATATTAACTTTCTGTTTTAAGTTTTTTGTAATTCACAAAAAAAGTCTTTTATAATTGAAAAAAAAAGAACATAATTTCACTAAATAAACAATTAACAAAAATTTCGATTCAATTAATTTATTTCACAATAATTAATGGGGTGTGAAACGTGCAGAATAGAGTTGATCTGCCATAAATCTTCTATATCTCATACATGCATCTTGCATGTTTCGTTCCTGCCAGTTTGGAAGTACACTGTTTTGCACAAGATTTTGCAGTAACATAGACAATATCACACCCGAATTCCGACCAACCCGATGTTCCGATGTAGGCCAGACAACATCCCCGGTGTACTCCAACGCATCAGCCTCACTTAGTCCAGCATTTTCCCAATATTGTATACGACCGAAGAACCATAAGAAGAGGCTCTCGAATTCTACTAGAGTTTGGTGTATCCTTCTGTGAATGCAGAATCGTTCCCCGCAATTAAGTGTATCACATTTATTGGTAAAATAAACGGTAATATTTAGTGAGTGCATATCTATCTTTAAGATTATCCAGCCTTCTTTGTCTTGCGATACTGGTATGTAAACCTGAAAAGGAGATACGGTAAATATTTAGTGAGTAGGGCTGTTCATGAGCCGAGCCAGGCCAAGCTCGGGCTCGGCTCGATTATAAAGCGAGCTGGCTCGGCTCGGCTCGGATTTGAAACCGAGCTGAAAATCTAAGCTCGGGCTCGGCTTGGTTTTAAACCGAGCTAGCTCGGCTCGGCTTGGTTTGGCTCGATTTTATAAAAAAAAACTAATATATACCTCTTAAAATTTAATAGCCTAAAATATTATTCAATAATTTAAAATAATTTATTCAAAATAAGTTCAACATAATACAATTCAAACCAAAATCAAGTTTAACAACGCAAAAGAAGTTTTAATTTCAATAAAATACAATATTAGTTCATTAGTATGGTAATCAATCTTCAAATATGCCATAAATATCAAATTACAAACCTATATACATGTAAATAATAATCAGTTTTTTTGTAATATATTATAATGTATATAAAATTAAAACTTATTATAAGTAAAATAATTCGAGCTAAACCGAGCCGAGCTACAAAGCGAGCCGAACCGAGCCAGCTCGGCTCGTTACGAGCCGAGCCGAGCTAGGCTCATTTTCTAACCGAGTCGAGCCGGCTCGGCTCACTTATAAACCGAGCCAAATCGAGCGAGTTTTTTCCGAGCTAAATCCGAGCGAGCTTCGAGCGAGCTCCGAGCCGCGAGCTTTTTGAACAGCCCTAGTGAGTACATATCTATGTTGCTCATTCTTACAATGTAATTTTTTTTACCGTATCCACTTCCCAAAAGGCAGGGTATAGTTCTACATTGCCAGTAGCGTATTCGTAAGCATCTTGATCCTGTTCCGCCAGAAGGTTTATAAAATTTGGGGGTAGAATGGTCCAACCAACAGTATTTGATGAAGCTGTCCCTCGACGATTTTCTGTTTCTCTATCTTGTATTAGCTTGTTACACCATGCACGGACATGCTATAAATTTTTTTAAATTATCATATTTAGAAATTATAAATAATATAAATAATAAAACTATGTAAAATAATCTAATTACCGTTTCTTGCATAAATCCATCTCCACAATACCCTAGTACTCCACCCCACCACTCTCTGTCTAATGGCGTTTGCCCCATATAAGTTGAATAGCAAAATTGGCTATCACCGTCGTAGTAGAAGTCAATAACATTTTGTGACCAATAAACAGATTGGTCATCCCGATTAAGCCAAACAGTGTTCTCTACACAATCTGGAATGCTTGATTGACGCCTTCCTTTTGACGACATTTTTGTGCAAATTTGGAGATCTCGCAAATTTGTGGTGGTATGAAGAAATCCCACAAATGGTCCATATTTATAGACCAATAATAACTTCCACCTACCTCCTCTTTTTTTATAACTAATACTATTATTATAATTTTTTTAAAACCGTTTCTTAAAAATAGGTAAAGGAAATATTAATAAAATAATTTAATAACTTTTTATAAAGTCTTAGAATCTGTTTTTTATTATTTAAAGGTATTTTTTTAACTTATACAAAATTAGCATTTAATTATTGTGAATTTCAAAAGATGGAATGACAATTTAGTTCTTTTATTAAACTTTAAGTTACAATTAACATTATTTAATTGTTTCACACTAAATTTGCATTTAATTAAGATATCCATGCCTATATATATAGCCTACTTCCCATTTTGAATTCAGCATTCCACTTTTTTTGCTCTACACAAAACCTTCAAGAATATGGATGATTCATGGACCGAGGTTGAAGACATTGCCGTTGCAATGTCCTACGTTGAAACGAGACACCTATGCCGGCATGCTACTATGGATGCCGCCTTTTGGGTCAGCGTGTTCCACATGTTTTGTAGACATGTTGGTGAAACGGAACGAGATGTGAAAGAGGTGGAGACCCGTTCGGCCTACCTAAGGTGCATGTGTTCCAGGTTCAATGGAAGGGTAAAGGAAGCGTCCAAGGCAGCGTCCAAGGAGAAAAAGAAGGTAACTGAACAAGAAGTGATCGAGGACGCAAAACTAGAGTACCTGTTGACGTATCATGAAGACTTCGATCGGGTCTCTGTTTGGGAGATTATGAAGATTTACTTGTAAATCTTCATATACTTCGTCACTTATGTCTAAGATCACCCGTTTGTTAACCGATTTTGGTTTTATGTACTAGTTTGGTTAACAAGTTTTTTTTAATATTTAAGATATGTATGAAACGCACCGTTTTGGTTATATTAATATATATTATGTGCATTAAATCTATTTGGTTATATTAATATATATTTGGTTAACAATTTTTTTTTACATAATTCTGCACCCCCTTCTGAATTGGTCCGATTAAGAATTGCTGCACTAATGGAATGAGAATTGGGCCGAATCTGAATCACAATTGCTGCACTATTGGAATGAGAATTGGGCCAAATCAGAATTGGGCCGATTAAGAATTGGACCATTGAATTCGGTCCCAAATCTGAATGAGAATTGGGCCTAATCAGAATTGGGGAGAATCAGATTTGGGTGTCCGGATCAGAATTGTACAATATTATTACGGCAACTTTTAGCATATTGTCAACGATTGTACCAGTTTATCCATGAAAGATAGTGCTTTATTGTTAGGGTATCAACTACTCATAACTTTTAGTGTTATTTGAGATAGGTTCTAATTCCAAAGGGTTGGTTAAGTATAAGAAGTTATGAATTGAATCAATAATTAGAAAAGAACTGGCCGAATCAGCACTATCGAAAAATGTTGATATTGTCAACGATTGTACCAGTTGACAATATGCTAAAAGTTGCCGTAATGAGCCAAATCAGAATTGGGGAGAATCAGATTTGGGCCGGTCCAACCCGTAATAATGGGTCAGCTGCATGGGCTAGACCAAAATATTGTAATGTAAATGGGCCATAAACAATAAACAAACAATTAAAAACACTCTGTTTCAATACTTAAAGCATAACCAGATTTGGGCCGGCCCAATGACATTTTTTGAAATCGAACAATTTTAATTCAGTGGAAATAGTATGGGGCGAATCAAAATTGGGCCCCAAATCTGAATCAGAATTGGGCCGAATCAGAAATGGGGCGAATCAGAAATGGGCCGCCCAATGCAAAATGTTCAATGTCATAATACCTTGTTTACGGATCTACAACTTTTTCATCAACTTGTTCATCCTCATCATTTTCAAATGACTGGCAACTACTGACGAGATCAAAGTTTTCCGGTAACAGGCTATCGTAGAACATGATAGCCAACCTTTGTCTCATTTGGTAAGCTGCCTTTGCGGTGTTTTCTTCTCGATAATAGGGTTCCTTGTTGATCAACATTTCCATGAAAATGCAAACCCATACACCACAATATCCTAAACTCCCTGATTGTTGAGGTACTTGCCTGGGGTAAACGACTTTGAACGGCAACGACATCTTTAATGGATCATCGGCTGAATAGTATCCGTTGATGCGTAGCCATATGTCGAAGGCAAAATTGATGTGGTAAATGACTTCCGTTCTGTCTTTCACCATAGTTTCACTTTGCAATAAACTACACACGTAGGAATATGTAAATTGTTAGAAATTGATTCAATGCACTACATTGGTAGTATATATACGATATGACGAACCTGTCGTAAATTGTGAGAGTCCGATTGCGAAGGTGGAACACCGCCAAAAGCCAATGCACGTTTTTTATATTCAACGGAACATAAACCTATCCATGCATAAAAAAATTGCTAGTAATTTTTTATTTTTAAATGAAATATATATAAACATTTCGGCATTCAAACATAATTTACCTCGTCAACTTCGGAAATTACTGGAATAGGAATCAAGGACCCATTGAAATAGCGCTCCATCCTCCGGTGTGCATCACACTCAATTATGGTCAATTGAAAATAGGGTGGTAGAATGCTCCAACGATCGGTGTCGTTCCTCTGCTCGTACATCTTAATCATCCAACCGTATAAATGATGTTTTGAAAAATTTTTAAAATAACAGATTTGAAAATATAAATAAGAGTAAAATGCACGGATAGTCCCTGTGGTTTTGCAAAGTTTCACCTATAGTCCCCAGATTTTGGAAATTACACTCCTAGTCCCTGTGGTTTGACAGTTTGTTACGCTGATAGTCCCTGGAGTGGATGTGGGTTAGTTTTCTCAGTTAAGTTGGTGTGAAATGACTATAATACCCCTTACTTTTATTATAATATAAGAAAAAACTAATTAATCATTTAAAATAGCAATTGGGCCCCACAATTAATTATTAATTATTAAATACAAGATATAACATCTTCAAGAACATGAACATCTTAAAGATCTGGGCCTAATTTCATCTTCTTCAACATCCAACACTAGGTTTTACTCTAATAATAAACATGAAAGTGGAGGCTTCAACAGGTGGAGGAAGAAGGTCTGGTGAACTATAAAGGCACACTACCCTTCACCTCTAAAACCCCTGCATCTCTCTCTCTAAAACTCTCTCGCGTTGGAGTTTGTATACATATTCAGACGCCATTGATTCTCTCACATCATAAACCTACTGATTGGATGCACTTCATCACACATTAATATCACTCCGTTCGTTCATTTCTCGGCGATATCGACGGTGATTTCTTCTCTCAACCGCTGCAACCATGGGGACCGATAAGGCTCTCAGTCTCGAAGAGATTAAAAACGAAACTGTTGATCTGGCATGACTCTTCATTTACTTTTGTTTTCTCTACTCTTTTGAATTTTGATCGGTCGATCGTTGTTGTTGTTGTTGTCATTGAACTTGAATTTCATTTCATTTCATTTCATTTCATTACAATTTAGGTTTAATTTGATGTTGATTTGAATTCGATTTGAGATTGTGATGAATACGATTAACGTCATCGTTAGTAAATTGCATCGTTAGTAAATTAAATGATTAATAATAATAATTAGTTTTTTCTTATTTTTTAATAAAGGTAAGGGGTAATTTTGTCATTTGACATGGACTTAACAGAGAAAACTAACCCACATCCACTCTAGGGACTATCAGCGTAACAAACTGTCAAACCACAGGGACTAGGAGTGTAATTTCCAAAATCTGGGGACTATAGGTGAAACTTTGCAAAACCACAGGGACTATCCGTGCATTTTACTCTATAAATAATTTGAAAGCATGAATATTGATAATTTTCTTACATCATCACTTAACCAACCGGACCCGTCGTCACCAAGCAACGAAGACCAAAATTGTGGACCAACTTCACCGGCCATCGTTTTTCCAAGCTTCCGGGTCCTTGAATCCATCTTGCTTACCAGTGAACGTTCGATGATATACCAATCTCGGATCTTTTGAATCTGTTTTTCCGTACACGTACTATCTTCTTTGTTCTTGTTTCTCTTTGACACATTCTTTAACAAAACAAAAGGTGATAGCATAGACGGACCGAGCTTACTAACCTCTCTGATCGCCGCAATGCGGCTGTCTGGGCATCGTCGACTAACTGGTTTGTATTATTACATACAAGATCGTCACACGGTTGCAACTTGACAGTTGCCACTTCATAATCACCAACATCATTGAAGTTCACAAACGAGTCTACTTCCGGCTACATACATAAGTTTAAGTGATAACGAACATTAGTATATATTATTTTTGATGTAATTGAATTGCTTAAATCCTCGCAATACAACATTACCTTTCCGACTGAATGAACGCTACCATGATCAAGACTTAGACTCATTAGCTGCATAAGAAATAGACATATTAGCATCACTATTACATAAAACACATTTATTTAATTTCACCCTCACCTTTGCCTCAATTAGCGAACTTAGCTTGTCATTGTTCTCGTCCAATATTGATTTAAATTTTTCAACAAGAGACGATTCTAATTCATCCGTATTTGAAACATTTCCTCCATCATGAAGTGCAGACCTTCTTTTTCTTGTTGGTTGGGTGGCCATGGGGGACAACGCTGCATAACCTTCAAACCCGTCAGCAACCCCATCATTTGGAATCTCACCACTGCTGTGCATCGTATCAAAATTGGGCTGCATGTTACGGGGTACCTCACTTGCTATACGAATACTATCTAAAAACTGAACACTCGATATGTACCACTCAGTCTACATCTCCTGACTAGTGGGCAATATGGTTTGAATCAGACGGTAATGTTAATTCTAAGAATTGAATAATGAAAAGTTTTATCAATCAGTTTATTCTAATCTTACTATATAACTGAGAATAAAATAACAAACTGCAGCAATTACCTTTTCTGCAGATTCAAAAATGCGTTCAACGGTGGCAGTTGTAACCCTTTTTCCAGGCCCCCAACCCAAAAATCTTGGAATTGCTTCGGTTTTAAAAAATGAAACCATCTCCTTAAATTCTAGAAAGACTTCATAAATCCACATCTACACATATACATAAATTTAATTAATTTAATTTATTTTATTTTAAGTAAGCGGTTGCAATGTATTGCATTAGATTAAATCAAAATTTGTACCTTGAACGGCCAAACGCAACCAGGCAACGAGAACCCGACGTTACCCTCTTGGTGTCGATGACTCAAATCATAAACATGCACATACGTGCTCTGCCAAAGATAGCTACCCCACGGAAAGTTGTTCCATGCTTCTAAATCATCAACCAAATTCAGAACCATTTTGTCAATGGATTCGAACCGTTGGGTACCTTTAAAACCTAACTCTAGTAACATCAATAGACAGATACGAAGACAATCGTCTTCACTGAGTTGTGACCAGCCCGAATCAAATGCATCTTCTAAATGACGTAACTTTACATCGCGTGTCCCCGGGAAAATTCTTGATCTGAACGAACTAGGTGATCCATTAAATATCGTATTTGTAATCTGTCCAAATCTAAACCCGGTGATAAGACAAAACTGGATGGGAGTAAAATGAATAAAATCATTCCCAAACACATAACTTATTCCATTGCTAGGATTATCAGTGGGAACCTGATGTCGTGCAACACAAAGCAAAAGTGGGCTTTCACAAATGACAGACTCAAGATCCAAATAGTGACCAAAGACCGTCTGCCTTAGCCTATGTTCTAAATTACCTGTCATTTTCTTCTTGATTTTATCTAGAACCGTCCAAGCTGCTCTAACTCTAATTCTAGGAGCCTTAGCCTACATCAGTGGGATAATGAATGGTAAACACTACAACAAAAACTAAAAAACTAAAAAACTAAAAAACCAATAACACTACCATAAAAGATTAAGATTAAGAAATACCAGTTTAGTGGTAGCCGGAAGAGTGTTGTCCAGCATAGCAACCGTATCTTCTACAATGAATTCAATGTTAAAGTTTGGGATTGAGTCATCCTCCCAATAATTCTGATTCATTGTGCGTGGTTTCGTTAAAAAACGGGTCGGATCGGGTCGGGTCGGAGAGTAACGGAATCGGGTCGGATCGTGTGGTTTACTGAGGAAAGATGGGTCGGAGCTCCGGCAAAGGTGGTCCCTGTTACCCGCTTCGGAAGCAGCAGCCTAGGAACAGTGTAACCACCGCATGTGGTGGTCCCTGCAATGGGAGACGTCTAACACCGAAAGCGTCTATGGACCCCTCGTTTAATGTGTAGCTACATCAGATGCCTCTATAATAACTTTAGTTTCCATTAATCTATTTAAGAGTTAAGGGCAGTTTCCTAGGCGTCTATGACGCATGGGATGCGTCGGACAAGTGTGTAGCTGCATCGGATTGCAGACCCAATAAACCATTAAAAATTTAAAAGTCAAGGACACTTTCCTAGGTGTCTATGACGCATGCCATGCGTCGGACACGTCCCGTCTCTTTAAATTCTATTTTTTTTAATTTTTCATGTAATCTTTTTTTTATATAAGTAACTTTTAATTTTTTGTGTAATTTAAATCATATTTCATGATATTTTATGCGTCGGACACGTCCCTTCACATTTTTCTAGGATTCATAGACGCATCGGATGCGTCGGGACGTCCCATCTCATTTATCTTGTTTCTTTTTTGTAATTTTTTTTATATAAGTAACTTTTATTACAAGTGCAAAAACACATAAAAAATCTGTGGTTCCGTAAATTTTATAAAAAAGCATGTCCGAACGGCGGGGAAAAGAATTAGCTGGTGAAGAATACTGCTCTCAACCTGCTAAAAATCCACAAGTTGGATCCTTAATCGATGGAGGAAGCCGGTGACTGCAGCAGAAAGCGGAACATCATCCAACCCCCAAAAAATGGGAGAAGAAGACTGTCTACATAATAGACATAGCCTACATCAGCACAACCGCGGTAGATGGGCGATACCAGACGATGAAACAGAAAATTGGTCGAAAGATGTGCTCGAATTCTACAACAGAGGCGACGCACCGTTCTGTTATTAAGCTGTTTTTAATAGATCAGTACAGCTTGACAAAAACTTTTGGGGAACTTTATTGGGATTTCGTTTCTACGGCTATCTCAACGACACAGTAAATTATATGAACAATTTTGCGTAAACTATATTTTTGTTAAAAAATGTTACTAACACTACAATTTTTACAGCATATCGAAGCGTGGGTTGGAAGACTGATGAATTGGAGAAGTAGAAAGCTTCAAAAAGACCCCTTGTTAAATCTACGTTGGACAATACTACCACCAAAGTTTTATGAGTGTTTATTGGAATCGGTTCCGAAAAACGCGGCTACTTACTGTAACGGTAAATTAAGCCCGTTTCCTTCCTTTTTGACATTGATTATGTTTTTTTCCCAATCCCGCTAGAAAATAAAGAGTGGCTAATGCTACGTCTCGAGCTGGCAACCCAACAGCTGGTAATGTTCCCGGGTCAAGACATTTGTGCAGGCGAAAAATACAGACAGGTTGTCATCCCTAGGCTGACAAAAATATGCGTATACCTAGGAGCAGTATTAGTTAATTTGCGCTATTGGAAAAAGACTGGAAAGCCAGAAAAAATCATTTCATTTGAAATGAATGATGACTATGTCGTGTCAAACTGCTCTTTGACTGGAAACGAAGCTGTGTATCTATGTATGCTGATGGAGCATCTCGTTACAGATAAACCGATAAATCTCACCGGTGACATCAATCAAAAAATGAAGTCATATAGAAGGTTCATGGCAGATAATTTGTATTTCTGGCGTTGTTTACCACGTCCTAACGTAGTTTAATATGTAATTTTTAATTTACCTTCATGATTGTTTTACTTTCTGTTCTTTATGTAATAATTCCTTTATAAATATAATTTAATTAATACTATAAAAATAACAAAATCACAAAATATAATTTAATTGCTAAATTTTATATAAAATTTGTTTTTCATTTCTCTTTTATAACAAATCACCTAAAATATGAATTTCTTTAATAACATATGAACATTTTAATATATAAAAATTAGAAAATATTGGCATGTTTTTTTTTTTAAATTCAGATTCATATATTTATGTGTATTCATAAGAAATTACTGAATTATATATAAAATATAAAATTTGTTTTTAATTCACCTAAAATTTGGACTACTTTTTGATAACATATTAACATACATTTTACCATTAACATACATTTTACCATTAATAACTATTTCTCTAATTTAAACGCTAGTCACTTTTCTTGGGCTTCCCACAATCCATGTAGTTTGACTGACTACCACCAACTCGCAAACACGAAAACTGGAGTTCTGCCATGGCACAATCGTAAGCAAAGCGTGCTTCTTCATCGGTGATACCGTCCCACTCATCATCAGTATTCAGAGGCGACGGGTTGAATAAATTAGGATTTAAACGGGGTGGTGGCGGTGCACGGTAGCCTGGTGGCATTGCACGGCAGCCTGGTGGCGGTGTATAGTGGTTTGGTGGCGGTGTACAGTGGGGTTGTGGTGGTGCACGGCAAAATGGTGGCGGTGTACAGTAGGATGGTGGCGGTGCACGGCAGCCTGGTGGCGATGAAGGGTAGCATGGTGGTGGGTTGCAATCACCCGATGGTTCAAATTCTTCAAATTCACCACCACCCATCTCTTCTAATTATTTCTAAAGTGGTATACTAGTTACCAAATTTTAAATATATAGATGGAGATATGGATAAAAATGTAAAAAAAAAAACATACAACTTTTTATTTACATTAAATACAACAATTAAACCTAATAAAAAAAACAAACCAAAATAAACCAAAAAAATAAATTACAGACTAAAAAAGATATTTTTTTAAGCGATAACATGAAGTGATCCAATTCCTCCACAAAGCTCGGTCTCCAATTCCTCTTTGTTTTTGAATAATTTGGCGGCTTTGGAGGAGCGGTAGAGGACGTGAACGGGGAAATCCGATAACACGAAGTGATCCAACGTTCCCTTTGTAGGTGAGTTCTTCGAATTTCTTCGTTAAACCACCTACCATAAAATGGGAGGACAGATCACTTCCGTCGCTCGGGGCAAGTCCCGTCACCCATAAACACTAGGACTTCTAAAGCTCAGGAAAACGTCATCTTCAACACTGTTAAACAACTTCATTTTTATTTGGAGAGTATCAAAAGGCGGATACATTGACATAAGCATTTTATAAATCAGTTGGTTTGGAGAGAAAATGTTGAAAATATCTGATTTTATTCATTATATATATAGTAGAAAGGGATTGAAATAACAAAAAATGTAATGAATATGTGAAATATAAAAAAAGAAAAAGAAAAGCACGGAAACCGATGCCCCCTCATGCGCCCCCATGCGTCTGACAGCTCCTCCAAGGAGCCACTCAACGAGCCACAACCGAGCCAGCCATTTGTCTCCGGATGCAGCTAAGCCGGACGCATCAGCCTACTTTTTGGCCCGGATGCGCCGGCGACTGACCTATCAAGTTACTTTTGCCACGTGTCAAGTCACCATTGGCGGACGCATTAAATATGGGATGCCCTGCTCCAAGGAGGCATCAAATGACTAATTTGGTAAGTTAAAGTTTTTCTTGACTAATTTGGTAATTTTCTCTAATAATTTTTGCATATAGTTTGGCACCCCAAGCCAAATCAGCTCTTTAACACTCTAAAGTCTAAACACTGCTGGTAGAGGTGCACAAACCAATTTTTTTTGAAAACGGGATCAGATTTTATTCGATTCGGATAAAGTCAAATGATGGTCAAAACCGGATAGTGAAAATCCGCATAGGATTTATCTGATTTGAAGATTCATAAAACTCGATCCTATACACCCGGAGCAGATCGGAAACCGAGATTAAAAAAATCCGTATTTCGGATTAAAAAAAACATACAAAAGAAATAAATATATAATTTAAACTAAAAAAGTCACATATCATTTGTTTTTGAACTTTTTTTAGTTATATAACATAAATTCGTTGAAAAAATATATATAAAAATTAATAAATAAATAAAATAAACTCACCAAATTTCATCTTTATAGATTTTTACAAGTAATATAACATAGCTTGATAAAAAATATACCAAGTAAATAATACATATATAAGATAAACTCAATAAAATTTATATGAAATATAAGAAACCACATTTTTTAAATCCGGATCCAAAAAATCCGGATTGGATCCGATGCGAGAAGATCCGGAAAAAATCTAGTGGGTTTAAAATTTTGAAATTCGGATTGGATACGACAGATCCTACCAGATTGTATCCGATTTTATAAAATCCGGTTTCCCCATCGGATCGGGTTCGAATTATTTATTGGATCGGTTTCAGATTTTTTGTACACCTCTAACTGCTGGTGGCGATAAGGACATCTCTATGAGTGCAATAACTTGCGCTAATATTATACCCCGGCGGAGGGCGCACCTCACACCTCCAGACGGTGTAGCCTTATCGTATTAATTAAGATTTAATATGGAAAACATTTACAAAGGAATTAATTCGTTAGATGGTTAACATGGGTATAATAGATAAATACGATATTTAAGAAATTCGGAATCGATTATGTGTTGGTTGCTCAGATACAGACACCAGGTGCTCATTTGATTACTCAAACCAATCTACTACCTACGTAGTCGCATCTATACCGAATAAAGTAATATACTAAATAATATAAAACGAATACATACATTACTCTTTTTTTTACTTAATATTTTAAAAAATATAAAATTAGAAGTACACATATGTATTTGATATTTCAAGTTGTTTTTTTGCACAAGAATAATATCAGTTTTTTGGTAATGCGAATCTTGTCGAGTCGTTTTTAACCACGGGATATTATAATCGAGTATATTGGTTACTCACATACAAGCAATCGAGTAATACGTAAGATGTATCCATCAAAGTTGAAAAGACTCGTAAGATATTGGAAGTATGACTGTGCTCTGTGTGATTTTTGACTTGCCCTATTGCGATTACTCTCTAGTTTCATATTATTTTTCTCTTAAATTTCATAGCCATTGTTGAATCTCATGATGTGGAGTCTTCCATTAAGCGACTCCTAGTTGAATCAACGCTCTTAGATCACTTTGTGTATTAGTTTCTTAAATAATATTATTTGGCAATGTTTTTTGAAAATTTATGAGTTACGTTTTGGGCAATGTACTTTGAAAATCTGAATGTGACTATTAAAGGTCATCTTATGGTTCTTATGATACTTATACTTAACTTTATTAAATGGGATGCATCATATGTACTTTGTTTTTTTTTTTGTTCTTTTCTTTCATATTGGCACATGAAAAAGGATGTTTTGAAAAACATGCTGAGCACTTTGCTTTGCAGATTTTCAAGTATTGTAGGCAGAATTTGAGTAGAAACTTGACTTCGATTATTAAAACTTGATTTTCAACTTAATCATAAATTGGTACTTTGATATGGTCGGTTTTAAGCTTAGATAAAAGAGCAAGGTCGTAATTTCTCTTTTGCTTTGAGCCACTGAAAAGGTTAAACCGGGCCTCGTGAATTCATAACAACTTAACAAAAGCATTATAACTATGACAGTCACTTTGGACCGAAGACACGAGATGATGGTTAAAAATTGAAGTGAAATTATTCAAATTTTTATCTGAAACGGTTAAAATGAACAAACACAAGAGAATAACAACGAACTTTATTCAACCCGAATGGTATGGTCAAGTATGGATGAGCACGGTACCGAAAATAAATAGCATTACCGAAATTTGCCAAATATGCATATCGGTACCGAAAATGTTCGGTACAGTATGGTACCGATATCGAAAACATCAAAAAATTGGGTACTGATACCGAAATTTGCCAAATATGGGCACCAGTACCGAAAATGTTCGGTACAGTACGGTATCGACATCTAAAGGTAAAAATCGATAAAATATCGGTGCCGTACCGAACTGGCACCGATACCGAAAACATTAAAAAGTGGGTACCAATTCCATACCCAAAATAAAATCGATACTACGGATACCAAGTCCCATGTGCTCATCCTACCGGTGAAGCTTCTATTCGGATCATCCAATAACCCGCCCATCAAATCAACAAATATGAAAATCACATAATCGAGTAAGTAACAAACAAATACATAATAATCAATCTTCAATGGCGTCGATTGAGGGTAATTTGGCGGGAAGAAAACTATTTATTGAGAATTTATGTTGATTTTTGTATTACCGATTACAAGTTTCATGATAAATTTATTGAGAATGTCCTGCATTTTTTATTTAGGGTTTCATATGTATGACAGGAAAAAACTATACTTTCTATCATTTAGGATGATAAGAAATGAAGATTTGAGGATGAGTATTTGATAAATCATTATGATAATTTAGTGCTAATGAAGTGTTGCTAAGAGAATCAAAACAAACAAGAAAAAAAATACTAATAATAATAGTGGTACCCTACTGATAACATAAAGTGAGAAACTATAGTAGTAACAAATAAACAAACAAAGAACAAGAAAAAGTAGCACGGAGCCGTTTGAATTAAATAGAATAGTTTTATTGTCATAAACATTTATGTTCACTGTGTTTTAAGTCTTCAAATGTTTGATTTTGTTATCATTTGTCTCATATTCAAAACTTGAAATAGTAGAATGGGATGCTTGCATTTTGTCGTTTAAAAAATTAGTTTCTTAAAAAGAAATACCTGGGAAATGGTGATGACTTAACAAGATTGTTGCGCGAACTTAATGCGGTGGGTGCAAAGAGAAGTTGTAGATCTGCATGTGGAACTTCAAGGTCGGAAGGTAAACTAGTCACACTTTTTTTTTCTGCGCACATTTTGCGATTCATTTTCTTTTCAAATTCAACATGACTGATTGAAAAGTTGGTTAAAATTTGTTCTCACTACTAGAAAATGCACCCATCTTGATACGCGAACAATGACACACGCTCATTTTATGATATTCGAAAGCGTGTGTCAAGAAAAAAATGTCATGGTTTAGAAAATTCAATAAACTTATGACACTCTTTTTAGTGTGTCATGTTTTTAGTGTCATTAAAAAAACAAGAGCATTTTATGACATTCAAAAGCGTGTATCAAAAAAAAAATGTCATGGTTTACAAAAATGAAATAAATTTATGATACTCTTTTTTGTGTGTCGTCTTTTTAATGTCATTAATAAAACAATACCATTTTATGACATTTGAAAGGGTGTATCAAGAAAAAATGTCATGTTTTATAAAATTCAATACATTTATGACACTCTTTTTGTGTATCATCTTTAATCGATAACTAGTATTAAATTTTGTGCATATTGTTTCATCTTTAATCAATAACTAAAGCGAATCGTTTTATAAAGTTTGTTAGATAATATTTTTACATAAAAATAAACTATCTTTCTATAAAAAAACAAGTCGTATATATGCTAAGAAAATATTATCATGCTAGAGAAAAATAAATTCAAAAGATTTTTAGTTAAATTTAAGTTAAAAAACAAAAAAAAATAAAGGAAAATATGTTTAAAATTTGTGACAAATTAATAAAATTATACTTCAACTTTTAGGTGGTGTTTGGTATGCTAAAGAAAAAACGTGTTTGATGGGTCAAAGTAATGGAATCACCCACCCATTACGTAACACACTTCATTCTCTCAAATTCATTACATCCATCCCCCTGTATTTTTTCATTCCATTCCCCACTCATCATTCATCACCAACACCAACCCACCACCACCGCCACCCGTCGCCGCCGACCACCACCGTCGTCGCTGTCACCAACCACCGTCGACCACCGCCACCCGCCGTTGCCACCCTCCGCCGCCGACCACCACCACAGACCACCGCCACCACCTGCCGCCACCGACCACTGGAGCCACCGCCCACCAACGCCACCACCACCACCGACCACCGCCGCCGCCCGCCACCACCATCTTACAACAACGACCACCACCACTGATCGCCGCCACTAACCACCGGCGAACACCACGGATCGCCGCCACCCGTCGCTGCCTTTCGCTGCCGGTGCTACCACCTGCTACCATGTAACATTTCCATTTTTTTCTCATATAAGAGTTATAGGTTGTTTAAATTTATTAACCACTAGTAACTAGTTTTAGTTTTAATATAATTATTCGACCCATATAGTTTTAAAAACTATTTTATATATAATTGGTTGGAATGCTATACTAATTAATTGGCTTGTATATGTGTGACATTTCTATTTCTATATTAAAATAAAATTTATAAAACTGATATTTTTAAACGGGTAAATTACGGGTAAGCTGACCGTTAGAAATATGAAGTACCTAGACGGGCTTAGGAACCGTTTAATAATTAAATTATAAAAATACATTATATTTGAACCTACTCCGTTTTTAATGAAACTTGGTTCAAAATGTAGATAACATTATTCTCGTTCTGATCACATATTCATTGTTTTATAAAACGTTATATTTTAGAAGTTATACGCACCAAATAAGTGAAGCAGCTGAATTAATTATAAGAATAAAACAATAATAAAAATTTTACATTTTGAAATGAACAAGTCAGGAACACCGACGGGTAGCAATAACACCGTCTGTCTTCCTTCTCTCTGATTTTCTGTTAACAATCTTAATTTCTTTGAGATCCGAGAACCTGCTACGATTTATGAAACTCCAACGACAATGCGGCATTCCATAGGTCGAATTCGTCTATTTGCCTACATGCAAAATATACATGTTACTAATTTGCAAACCCATTTGATTATTTAAAATTTGAACTACAGTTGGAAAATGCATTTTTATTGTCTACCTTCATAGTTCATAATGCAAATTTCGGCTAATGAAATGACAATTTCAAAAATTAACCAAGAAGATGGTAGTGCCATCATTAAAATAAAACAATATGTAGTACTGTTTGGCTGATCTTTTACACATGTATAGAACATATATTTCATAACCTTGTATTCCCTACAATAAACTCTTAAGGTGGCTCACGGCGCTAAGTGCTTGACGGTATTTTAACATGGTTAACAGTTACTAAACTGCAATCTATCTTAATCATCATCATCAACTTCCACAGCCAAATATAGGCTACCTATATTTTTTCTAGACATCCAATATTTTTTTTAAATAAAAGGGCCCGAATTTTAAATAAATAACTAGTGTTTTTCAATGACGCGCGTTGCGCGAAAGGCATTGGTGTTTTCGACCGACATCATTCTTCAAACGATTCGAGATAAACGATGCGTAACCAGCCATATCCGACATAGTTGAGTGTATTAAAAATGATGCAATTGGATGATTGGATGCTGGGCTAGGTGTTTCTTGAAATGCCCACGGATTGTTCGGGTCAAAACCACGATTATGAGGATTCATTTTTCGTATTGTGGTTGGATGAGAATTTTTTTTTTAAAAATAAGATAGAGATGATTATAGAAGAGGTGGCGTAGTTGTGGTAAAAAAATGAATAGAAGTGTGTGTATTTATAGTGAAAAACTATTTTTTTTAACACATAGCTGTTGGCCAACGGCTAGCCCAAACGGCTACTTGTCTTGGCCAATGAGATCCCGCCATGTCATCTTGATAGACCAGCCCAACACCCGGGCTGAAACCCCCGCCCAAGGAGCCACGCCGAAACCCAAGCCCACCCGGGGTGGTGACTTGGGCGGTTGTACCCAACCCACGCCACAACTCCCACCCCATACCTATAGTCTAATAAACACTGATCATTCAGTTTACTTTTTAGATCACTGTTCATTAAGTTGAATTTTGACTTTTTAATCACTGTTCATTCAGTTGAATTTTTATCATCATTAAGTTGAATTTTGACTTTTTAATCAGTGTTCATTCAGTTGAATTTTTATCATATATAGATTACAATAGAAACACCAACTTAACCACTACGCATCCAAGTAAAAGTAACAAAACTAATTATGTGAATCCTTTTATGATTTTACCCCTTCTGAAGAACCCTAATCAAAATAAAGGATGAAAGTTTTTTAATGTGTCCATGTATCAATCCAAAAACCCATAGAGTAACTTAAGTGTGGTTATGATTAGAAGTTCATAAGAATGTACCTATGAGGTGTGCAGAATGTTTCGAGATCCTTCAATTACCGGCTCAGATACTGAGAAACATCAGTGACACTCCATTCGCTGTTAAACGTGACAGCGATACACAGAGCGGCCACCATCGCCACCATCCATCATCGTCTGAACCAGAGACCTTCATCACTGACCGACGGCCGGAACGTCAGGACAAAGGCGGCGGCGGGCGGCGGATCTGTGTTCATCGGCATTCCATCGCAGAGACCATCGCCACTGGCCGACGGCCGTGACGACAGGACACAGGCGGCGGGGCGGTGGATTTATTCGGCGTTCCTGTCTTTCTGTTTTGCCAAATGAAGAAGATAAACAGAATAAAAGGGGTGTGCTGGTATTTTATTGCCCTCATTTACTTTACTGTTCATTGCGTTTGTTTTTTAATATGTATATAATTGTTAGGTGCACATGGCATCAGCCGTGAGATTCGAAGAAAAAGAAAAAAAGAAAATAATCAAAACTAACAATTATTACCTAAAACATACACATAACTCTCTCTCTCTCTCTTTTTTTCTCTTCAGTTTCCGATCGCCGGAGGGCTCGACGGAGAATAGATCCTTGGCTTAGTGTGAGAAGTCGCTTGGATCCAGGCTGGACTTCTCATCCTAAACTGAAATCGACTTCTCCCATTCGCCATTCGGGATTCGGAGTTCTTTTGGTCTTCTCTTGTGGTCCTTCAACGCCGGCGGCTCGATGAAAGGAAAGATTCCGGTATAGCGAGTGTGGATTTGCTGATCTTCACTTCAGTTGAAGGTCCCTTTCGTCCTATCTCTCTATCCCGATAATCCGGATTTTCCATTCGCTGCTCGGGTTGTTGGCTCCCTTCTGGTCCCGGTTGTCATGGAGGTTGATAACGAATCGTGGGAGGTGTAGAATAAAAGTCGCAGAGGTAGTGGACTGGGTGATGGTAATACTTCGTTGGTCACCAAGTTTTTTGTGACCAATTTACCGCAAGGTTGTCGTCCTTGGGATTTAGCCGATGCTTTTAGAGCTTATGGGGAGATTGCGGGAGCATTCATTGCCAAGAAAAAAGACAAAGAGGGCAGAAAATTTGGTTTTGTAGGTTTCAGAGGTGTGAGGGATGTGGAAGAACTAAAATGTAGCCTGTCAAGAGTGAATCTGGGTGGCAATAAGTTGCTGGTTAATGTCGCACTGTTCACTAAAGAAAACGGGAATCTTAAGCCAACAGGAGTGTTTAAGGGGAAAGTTAAGAAGACAGGTGAGGAACATGCGAGACCTCAGGGGGTATTTCTTAAAGATTTCGGGTCTCATCAAGTTAAGAAAGGGGTCTCATTCCTTGATATTCTTACGAATAACTCGCATTCGGGGTGTGATGAGGATGTGGTGGTCATCGATCCATCCATCTTTTCGTTAGCGAGTCTATCCGGAAAAGCGGTGGTCGGTAGAACTCTGGGATTCAACGAGTTAAGGTTCATTAATTCTTCTCTGAAGACAGCAGGTTTTGTAGGAGCCTCCATTCAATATGTAGGTGGTCTTTCAGTTTTGATTTCCTTTGCTTGTGGGGATGCAGCGAATAGGTTGTTAGAGGCTAAGGATATTTGGAGTCAATGGTTTTCTTCGTTGTCCCCGTGGGTTGGTCAATCCTTGGCTTTCGAACGTATTGCATGGGTGAACATTGTTGGGGTCCCTCCTCATCTGGTATCAAGTAAGGTCTTCGACGAAATCGGCAGTAGATATGGCAAGGTGTCACACCCTGATATTTCCACGTATTACCGGTGGGCCCGGTGGGGAGTATCGTGACGTAGATGATATCATCATAGTCAAACAACACAAATTATAAATGCACAGCGGAAGCAAAAGGTATGAATCACATTACAAACCGAATAAATAGAAATATCAAAGTATTACAACGGACTGTAAAAGATTCACAGGCGGATCAAAATATAAATAAGATCATTGTTCAACAGACTTTAACATCTAGAGCTTGCAAGACTTGATTATTGATGCCTGGAGTAGCCAGCCTATTTCGTATAGTACCTGCACTTAACCTTTTTGAAAAAAAATACGCCAGTTTACACTGGTAAATACAATTAACTGACTAATTTTGAAAAGAGTTTAAGAAAATTAGTTTGAATGCACATGGCACAAAGATATCTTTTATAACTTGGTATAATTATTTAGAAGTAAACTTATATACAGTTTTACATGTTTGTCGTCCATTTAGGACCCGGTTAGAAGAGCCGGTTTAACAAGATTAATAGACACACCACTTGGTATAATACCCACAAGAAGATACCCTTCTTGTGGACTACCTTTTTACATATGCAGCTATCAGGTGTATGCCTACACCCCGTGCTTAAGTCGTTGCCATTTCTAATGAATGAGCCGAGGATATCCAGGACACGGTCATTAACCCCCCAAAGGCATTGCATCAAACAAAACAGAATAAAACGGGTTATGCATCTTTTTAATTAATATCTGATTGTACGACTTCATACCCGACCAAGCGGTATTATTATAATACCGTACCCCAAGCCCGTATAGGGAAAATAAGTTAAAAGTATTTACCTGAGCAAATATTCAAATTTATCTCAACCGTATTCAATCAGCAAGTGCAGATAGCTTTTACTGGTCTCCTAAATCTGGAACGAAGGTTTTAATAACCTATTAGATTCCTAACGGGTCTTAATTAAGCCTAAACTTAGACCGGTTAGTTTTAAAGAAAAGTATACGGTTCAAAACGCAAGATTAAGCGAAGACCGGATTAGAATGTGATTTAGTCCCGAAAAGTTTGAAGACTTGTATAATATGGGTACACTAAACACATTCTGGATTTTGAGGAGAAAATGATAAGGTTTGACCCGTTTCGGTCAATTTATGCAAACTAGTTACGTAAACCGAACCGGACGCGAATATCGCATAACGGGTAACCAAATGAGTCATGAACAGGTTTCCTAAGTTAATATGCTTCAATAATGTTGTGATATCAGTAGGATACCTTCCATTATGCCCAAAACGAGTTTAATCTCAATTTAAGCCCCGTAGGGGTATTTTGGTCAATTTAAAGATTATAAAGAGATTAACTATAACTCTGATGTTCGGGTCTGAAATAATCAGTAAAATTACTTATTTTAATAAGTTATATCAGTAGGTGATAGGTCTTATATGAAAAGAATGGTTTTAACCTATACTATACGTTTAAAACGCGTAAAAAGTCGTTTTAAGCGATTTCCGGGTTAGAATAGGAATCTGAATTTTCTGATTAGTTTATAAGGTTCAAAATACTCCATTTATCATATAAAATCAATAGCCAAAGATTTGGTATCAAATTGTTATGAAAAACTCATTTTATAAGCATAAGGGTATAATCGGCAATAACCGAAACAAGGCGATAACCCTATGTTGTGATCAGTTTAAAAATAATTAAAAATCTTCAAAAATCCCAAAATATTATATTACATCAGTGGGTAAATGGTTTGGTGTTAAAATTGTGCTTTGATAGGCTTTATGCTAATTGCGCCGTTTAATTAAATAAAGGTTTTCTAAATTACGCTATTGAGCATAACTCCTAATCTAGACCTTCAACTGATGTGAAAATTTAGGGACATGTTTATAAATCAGTAACAAAGATTATTGTCCTCTTACATTTCCAAAATTCTCGTTTTAAGGTCAAATGGGCATTATGGTCAACATTATGCAATTAACGGAAACGTGTAAATGAATCGGACAATCAACGAGCCAATCACAGAGGGTTATACTATCATGTAACCCGGTCCTAATGAAGCTCTAAGGAATTTCTAAATCGTGC
Organism: Helianthus tuberosus; assembly: GCA_030545235.1. Lineage (NCBI taxonomy): Eukaryota > Viridiplantae > Streptophyta > Magnoliopsida > Asterales > Asteraceae > Helianthus > Helianthus tuberosus. Next base: position 81,715,335 of record CM060368.1, on the reverse strand, counting down.
TAAAATGGGTCAGAACTGAAAGTCAAAGCAATGGTCAATTTATGCGACTTTCGGTTCCGAACCGGTCCTAAGCTGAAAATTGTCGGGTCGGACATCCTTAGACATGTTCTTGTATTGGTTACCAAGTTATATGAGTGGTAAAACAGGTTACACGTCTTCTACATTGCTAATTATGTGTTAATTCGAAAATTATGTTTCTGTTGACTTTTTCGGATTAAGTTTGACCCGACATTTGACCTAGTTAGAGTGGAATTCAGAGGGTGCCCTTTTAAGGGTTTATTGCCCACATAAATACCAACTTATAACTACTTTCAATTTGGCTAATCACCAGACCATTAGTGATTAATCGATAAGTCAAACCTTAATTACGACGGTTTGACTTTAAGCTAATTAACTAAGTAAAACACGATTAAGGAAGGTCAAGGAAGCTTACCAAGGTCCTATGCACGCCTAGTGATGCTTAGGGAAGGCTCTTATGCTCCAGAAATGATCAGAAGTGAAGTTATGAATGAATGATCAAAGTTTGCAACAATGTGGGTCTTATATAGTGAGTTTAATCTCACTAGATCATGCCAAGCCAGTCTACAATTGATCTTTGATGCATCCCAAGTGTCCCTATACTCTAAAAACCAGTTGGGGTTGCACATGGTATTGAAAACTAGCAATATAAGTCGGTTAACTTGTTATAACAGACACCTGTGCAATTTTTCTGATGCTGGGACCGCCTTACGGACCGTAAGGCTAAGGCCTTGCGGTCCGTATCCGCTTTTCAAAAACTATCGCCCAGGTGACTGCCTTACGGACCGTAAGGCTAAGGCCTTGTGGTCCGTATCCGCTTTTCAAAAAAGAAACATCACCCGGGTCAGCTTCCTTACGGACCGTAAGGTGTATCCTTTGTGGTCCGTAAGCCTTCACCAGAAAACAAAAATTTGTAAACTTTCAAGCTTTGATCATGCAACTTTACAGCCTCGAATCTTGGACCTTTATTATCAGTATGGGACCTCTTGAACATGCTTGAACAGTTATGTCAACTTGCCATGCTTCAAAAATTGCCTTGGATTCTTTTACAAGGTGCCATAAATGAAGGTTTGTCGCATACGTTCTCATAGGATCCCATCTTTGCAATTCGAATCAATTATTACTGGTATTAACTGGATTTGAATGTATATTAGATGTTTATAATATAGATTTGGGTCTTGGGATTTATAACAAGGTCGCTCAGAGGTATATAATTAACATGTCGACGCTTTAAATCCTACCATACATCTTTAACTTGATCCGGGTTTATAACACTTCTGCCTTACATGACACGTGTCGACATAATATTGGACATGAATTTTCAAGGTGTTACACAAGGTTATTCAACCGTCTCAATTCCTTGAAATTGATGGAGACCTAACTACTGACCGTTTGGGAATTCTGCTTGATACTGGCGTTAAAATTAACGGGATTCTCAGCTTGAGTTGGCAGGATAAATGGTATAAAGTCTGGGTGGTGGAAGAGGATGGCCAATGGATTCCGAATTTCCTTGATTCAGAGGAGTCGGTGGCGGCTTCTTCGGAGCTGGGTGATTTTGTGGAGAATCAGCTGGAGCCCGGGTTAGGGAATAGCGGGATGAACGTCATCGAATCCGAAAAGTTGGGTGACTCCCCCGTAGTGGAAGTTGAGAGGCCAAAGGAAACTCAAGAAACTCCTCGTCATGTGCATGCAGACTTACAGAGAGAAAAAGTTGGCGGCAGCAATGGTCCCAAGGGTTGTGGAGATCAATATAATAAATGTGTGGGCCAGGATTCTCCTTTTACTTCAAATGTCGGTCCCCGCAATTTTCGGTTGGGGGAATTGGGCCCAGGGGCTTCTTTGGGATTCAAAATTGGGAAGTCCAATTGCTTTATGGCCAATAAGGGTAGATCGAATTTATCTAAAGGTGGTAGATCCTCTAATCGGTCTGTTGGGCCTGAGCCCACTGTTGAGTCTTTAAGACCAAGAAAAAGACCCATATCTTTTCTGGTGGATAGGTGCTCTGCTGGTACCAGATCATCGGAGGAGATGGGCAGTAAAAACCCAGCGACAGGATTCGAACAATTCTTTTTTGACCTGAACAGTGCAGCTCCATCCGAGAATCCTGTGGCCAATCGGGTGGTGGACAGCTCCTTGGATGATGTTCAGAAGGTAGGTGGGGAAAATGGGGTTAAAGTTAAAGGAATTGGAGATTCAGAACCCTCAGAGGTGGAGAAGGAAGTCGCCGAGACAGTTAACGTGGGTTCGAAGGTTGGAATTGTTGATTGCAGCCTCCCGGAGCTTGTTAGGAACTTGATTATTACAGGTATTAATGGGGTTATGTCATGAATTTTTTGTCTTTGAATATCATAGGTATTGGGGGTTCTAATAAGGCTAGTTGGGTGTAACACCTTGAAAAATCACAACCAATATAATGAAGGCACGTGTCATGGACTTTAAACGTGTAATGGTTTGATCTGGAGGGACTAAAATTGTCAGATAATATAAATATGTGAATAAAGGGATCCAAAGTGTCAACATGCCATTCTTGTGCCTCTGATTAACCTCACACGACATTCGTATTCTTTAATGAATAAATTGTCGAACACTGGAAGTCGTTGTGCTTAAAATAAGGATCTTATGAAACATAGGGGTTAAAAGTGTCAACATTTTGAAAGTAACCTCTAAGTGACCTTTTGATGATCCTAAAAACATTGTAATGTTTATATATTTTGATCTCAAGAATGTCGGATATTAATTTTGTGGAGTTTCGAAGAAAACAAGACTTTTCGGGTGATCGTATAACTAACCGGGAGCTTAACGGAGTTAGTTTATGACCTAAGGTCCTTAAAAGTTAACTGTGGGGGTCATATGCCCAAATAATGAAACTTAAATAAAGTTTAAATGGACCAAGGACTGAAATTTCAAAGTTGCAAAGGTTTTTACCGGATCAAAAGGTCTACGCGGCCCGCGTAAACCCTTTCAAGATCTTACGCGGCCCGCGTAGAAGGCCCAGATACAGAAAGATGTTGACAGCTACGGGTTTGGCCTGTTCCACCGCCTTAGAAAGCTGGTTTTCGAATTCAGGGACTGAACCAATGGTATTTCATGCATAGGGGACACCTGGGATGATCAGGAAACATTTATAGACTTGTGTGGAGTGATCCTGTGAATTGTTTTTGGCTATATAAGCTTCTTGTTTGCTAGTTCAATGTGCTCATTCACAAAAATCATTCTCAACTCACTCCCTGGAGCTCTCTGGACTTCAAGCTAGTTTTCTCAAGTTCCTAATTCGTGCTAAGAGCCTTTGTAAGCATTCTTAGCCTTCCTAGTTCAAGTTTTATTAGTCTAATGTCCAAAAGTCAAAGCTATCGTAATTAAGCTTTGACTTAGTGATTATTCACTAATGGTCCAGCCATTTTTCGAATTGAAAGTGGCTATGAGTTGGTAATTATGTGGGTAACAAACCCTTAAAAGGGCACCCTCTGATTTCCACTCTAACATGGTCAATTGTCGGGTCAAACTTAATTATAAAAAGTCAACAGAAGTTATTTTTGCAAATAAATTCATAACTGATAATGTAGAAGTTATGGAACCTGTTTTAACACTAAAATAACTTGGTAAATAATGTAAGAAAATGTCTAAACATGTTCAACCCGACAATTCTAAGTTTAGGCTCGGTTCGGAACCGAAAGTCGCAAAAGTAGACTTCTGCTTTGACTTTCAGTTCTGACACGATTTAGCTTAGTTTAGATATGCCTTAGGGTTCCATTAGGACCAGGTTATAGGTTAGTATAACCCTCTGAGGTTATACAACTTGGTTCCTAATAAATCCAATTCATTTGCATGTTTCCGTTAATTGCTTAAATGTTGACCAATATGCCCTCTATATATTAAAACGAGATTTTTGAAAATGTGAGAGGACAAAAACCTTTATTACTGATTTATAAACATGTCCTAAAAATTTGACATCAGTTTGAGGTCTAAATTAGGAGTTATGCTCAATATCGTAATTTGAAAGCTCTTTATTAATTAAACGGCATTTTTAACATAAAGCCTACTTAAACCCAAATTTCGACACCAAACTTTTTACCCACTGATGTAATATAATATTTTGTAATTTTTGAAGATTTTTATTAATTTTTAAAATGGTCACACATGGTGTTCTTGCCTTGATTCGGTAATTGACGGTTATACTCTTTTTGCTAATAAAATGAGTTTTACATAACATTTTGACATCAAACTTTTTGCTACTGATTTTATATGATAAATAAAATATTTTGAACTTTATAAACTGATCAAAAACTCAGATTTCCATGTATAACCTGAAAATCGCCTAAAACCGACTTTTTACGCGTTTTAAACGCATAGTATGGGTTAAAACTATTTTTGGCACATAAGACTCAATACCTACTAATGTTTTAAGTAAACTTTTATACTTTAACAGTAAGTAAAGGTTTTGAACTCAGATTTCCAAATTTGACCTTAAAAGCTTATGTGAAATTACTAAAATGCCCCTACGGTGCATAGTTTGGTTATAAATGATAAATTTCACATATATGCAATACCTTACTGATATGACTTGCAAAAATAAATATTTTTACTGATCATTTAAGACCAGAACCTAAGATTAATATTTAACCTCTTTTATAATCTTTAAAATGACTAAAATACCCCTACGGGGCTTAATTTGAAATTCGTTTTGGGCATAATGGAAGGTATCCTACTGATGTCACAACATATTTAAGGCATATTAACTTAGGAAACCTGTTCATGACTCATTTGGTTACCCGTTATGCATTTATCGCGTTCGGTACGGTTTATGTAACTAGTTTACATAAATTAACCGAAAAGGGTCAAACCTTATCATTTTCACTTCAAAATCCAGAAGGTGTTTGGTTTACGCATATTAAACAAGTCTTCATACTTGTTGGGTCCAAATCACATTCTAATCCGGTCTTCGCTTAATCTTGCGTTTTGAACCGTATACCTCTCTTTAAAACTAACCGGTCTAAGTTTAAACTTAAGTAAGACCCGTTAGGAATCTAATAGGTTATTAAAACCTTCATTTCCAGATTTAGGGGACCAGTAAAAGCTACATGTACTTGCTTGATTGATTTACGACTGGGAATAAATTTATATTTTTGCTCAGGTAAATACTTTTAACTTATTTTCTCTTATACGGGCTTGGGGTACGGTATATAAAATACCGCTTGGTCGGGTATTGGTTTTTTAATCATATGAAGGTTAAATCATTGAGATAACCCGTTTAATCTGTTTTGTTTGTTTTAAGCCTTTGGGGGGTTAATGACCATGTCCTGGATATCATCGGCTCATTCATTGAAATGGCCACGACTTAAGCACGGGGTGTAGGCATACACCTGCCGGTGCGTATGTAAAATGATATACCTGCTTGTTCGAGAATAACTCGCCATAGGTTATATTATGTGGTGTGTCTATTAATCTTTAACCCGGTATTCAACCCGGGCTACTGAACGTATAACAAACATATAATTCTTATACAAGATTATTTTTAAATAATTATCCCAAGTTATAAAAGACTATTTGTGCCTTGCGCATTTAAATCAATTTTCTTAAAACTTTTCAAAATGAGTCGGTTAATTGTATTTACCAGTGTAAACTGACGTATTTTTCAAAAAGGCTAAGTGCAGGTACTAAGCGAAATGGATTGGCTACTCCTAGCATCGAATAAAGAGTCTTGCAAGCTTTAGATGTTTAAAAATCTGTTGAACAATAATTTTTTTATCTTTGGTCCGCCTGTGGATCTCTCTACTTTCCGTTGTAATACTTATGTTACTTTCATTCGGTTTGTAATATTTTTACTTTAGACTTCCGCTGTGTATTGAACTATGATAAATTGACTATGATGATATCAACTACGTCACGATACTCCTCACCGGGCCCACCGGTAATACGTGGAAATATCGGGGTGTGACAGGTTGGTATTAGAGCCAACATTGAGTGAATTAAACCCTTGCCTTTTGTGTTTAATCTCAATGACACAGTTTGCACATTCCTTGACTTCCGAGTCTAGGCAAAGAACTTAGGACTAATCCTAATTTATTTTATTTTGTCCTTTATTGTTTCTTTTATTTGTTTTGACAGGATCAACAAAAAAAATGCCGCCAAGATTCCGAAGATGAGGACGAGGTAAGGGGCCATTCACCGCCCCCAACGATCATGAGGCCGGGCCTTCACACCGGCGAACTCCGTCAGCGACCATGAGCACTAGTCCTCAAGAAGACTGGAGAACGTATTTGGAGCCCGCGAGGCGATCTGTCTCGCTTAGTTCATCACCCTCTTACCATCATTCCTTTGGGCCACAATCGGAGAACGAGCCCAATGATTCACACCACTCCTACCTACCACTGCAGCGATCGGGGTCACATCGCGCATTTCATGACCCGACCCCGTATTTTCAGAGCCGGTTCAATCCGGTAAATCAGGTGCAAGAACCAGTGGGTTTTGATGCGTGTGAAGTGTCTTATATTTTTAATGTATATTTTAAGCCCTTTAACACTTTTTAGCCAAGTTTTAAATTTATAAAACACGATATTTACTAACACTAAACACACATATGGGCAAGTGCACCCATCGTGAGCGTAGTATAGTGATGGTAAGATACTGTCATACCCCGATATTTCCACGTATTACCGGTGGGCCCGGTGGGGAGTATCGTGACGTAGTTGATATCATCATAGACAATTTATCACAGTTTAATACACAACGGAAGTCGAAAGATAAAATCATTACAAACCGAATTAGAAGTAATATCAAGTGTATTACACAGAATGTAAAGGATCCACAAGCGGATCAAATAAAAGAAGATAATTGTTCAACAGACTTTTAAGTGACAAAGCTTGCAAGACTTTTGTTTATTCACTCAGGAGTAGCCAGCCTATTCCGTCTAGTACCTGCACTTAACCTTTTTGGAAAATACGTCAGTTTTCACTGTTAAATACAATTAACCGACTCATTTTAAAAATGTTTAAGAAAATTGGTTTGAATGCACAAGGCATAAATAATCTTTTATAACTTGGGACAATTATAATAAAAATAATCTTGTATACAGTTTTAAATGTTTGTCGTCCGTCAGGGCCGGTTAGAAGAGCCGGACAGGATTAACTGACACACCACAAGTATAATGCCCACAAGGAATACCTTATTGTGGGATACTTTTCTACATACGCAACTGTCAGGTGTATGCCTACACCCCGTGCTTAAGTCATGGCCATTTCAATGAATGAGCCGAGGATATCCAGGACATGGTCATTAACCCCCCAAAGGCCATATACCAAACAAAACAAATTAAAACGGGTTATGTAATTATATTAATCACAATCCGATTTAAATAACTACACACCCGACCAAGCGGTATTATTATAATACCGTATCCCAAGCCCGTATAAGGGAAAATAAGTTAAGAGTATTTACTTGAGCAAATTGTACAAATTTATCCCAGTCGTACAAATCAGCAAGTGCAACTATCTTTTACTGGGCTCCTAAATCTGGAACGAAGGTTTTAATAACCTATTAGATTCCTAATGGGTCTTACTTAAGTTTAAACTTAGACCGGTTAGTTTTAAAGAAAGGTATACGGTTCAAAACGCATGATTAAGTGAAGACCGGATTAGAATGTGGTTTAGACCCGAAAAGTATGAAGACTTGTATAATATGGGTAAACTAAACACATTCTGGTTTTTGAAGTGAAAATGATAAGGGTTGACCCGTTTCGGTTAATTTATGCAAACTAGTTACATAAACCGTACCGAACGTGATAAATGCATAACGGGTAACCAAATGAGTCATGAACAGGTTTCCTAAGTTAATATGCCTTAAATATGTTGTGACATCAGTAGGATACCTTCCATTATGCCCAAAACGGATTTAAAATCAATTTAAGCCCCGTAGGGGTATTTTGGTCATTTTAAGGATTATAAAAGAGGTTAAATATTAATCTGAGGTCCTGTTCTTAATTTATCAGTAAAAATATTTATTTTTTTCAGGTCATATTAGTAAGGTATTGCATATATGTGAAATTTATCATTTATAACCAAACTATGCACCGTAGGGGCATTTTGGTCATTTCACATAAGCTTTAAAGGTCAAAATGGGAAATCTGAGTTTAAAACTTTATCTTAGTGTCAAAATATAAAATTTTACTTAAAAAATCAGTAGGTATTAAGTTTTATATGCCAAGAATAGTTTTAACCCATACTATGCGTTTAAAACGCGTGAAAGTCGGTTTTAAGCGATTTTTGGGTTATATAATGAAAGCTGAGATTTTTATTAGCCCAGAGGGTTTAAAATATTTTATTTATCATATAAAATCAGTAGCGAAAGATTTGGTATCATTATGTCATGTAAAACTCATTTTATTAGCAAAAAGGGTATAACCGACAATTACCAAATCAAAGCAAGAACCCTATGCCATGATCAGTTTAAAAATAAATAAAAATCTTCAAAAATCCCAAAATATATTACATCAGTGGGTAAAAGGTTTGGTGTAAAAATTTGGGTTTAGATAGGCTTTATGCTAATTATGCCGTTTAATTAATAAAAAGCTTTCAAATTACGCTATTGAGCATAACTCTTAATTTAGACCTCAAAATGATGTCAAATTTTTAGGACATGTTTATAAATCAGTAATAAAGGTTTTTGTCCTCTCACATTTTCAAAAATCTCGTTTTAAGGTCAAAAGGGCATAATGGTCAACATTTAAGTAATTAACGGAAACATGCAAATGAATCGGATTAATTAGGAACCAAGTCGTATAACCTCAGATGGCTATGCTAACCTTTAACCTGGTCCTAATGGAACTCTAAGGCATGTCTAAACTAAGCTAAATCGGGTCAGAACTGAAAGTCAAAGCAAAAGTCTACTTTTGCGACTTTCGATTCCGAACCGAGCCTATACTCAAAATTGTCGGGTTGAACATGCTTAGACATGTTCTTACATTAATTACCAAGTTATATAAGTGTTAAAACATGTTTCATAGCTTCTACATTGCTAATTATGAATTTATTTGCAAAATAGCTTCCTGTTGACTTTTTTTAATTAAGTTTGACCCGACAATCGACCTAGTTAGAGTGGTAATCAGAGGGTGCCCTTTTAAGGGTTTATTACCCACATAATTACCAACTAATAGTCATTTTCAATTTGACAAATGACTGGACCATTAGTGATTAATCACTAAGTCAAAGCTTAATTACGATAAGTTTGACTTTTGGTCATTAAGCTAATAAAACATGAACTAAGGAGGGTAAGAACACTCACAATGGTCCTTAGCACGAATTAGGAGCTGATGGAAGGTTGCTTGAAGTCCAGAGAGCTCCAGAGAAGGGTTTGAAATGATTCCAAATGAGCAAGTTCAAGAGTTGCAACATGGTTTCTTTATATAGTGATTTACATTGCATGAGATCATTCCACACAAGTCTACTATTGATCCCTGATGAATCCAAGTGTCCCCTATACATGAAAAACCACTGGTGCAGCTCCTGATTTCGAAAACCATGCTCCTAAGGTGGTGGAACCAGCTGAACAGGCAACTGTCCATTTTTCTGCCCAGTTAAAGGTATTGAAGGAGATCCTACTAAAGTTGACCCAGGTCCTTGCAGGATCTATACACTGAACAAGGCAAGACTCTTATCAAACCGTTCCCTTAACCCCCGACCAGGTAGCCAACATACCTCCATATAGACCGTGGAGATATGAATGGTGAAAATATTTTATTTTATATAGACAGTAAAATAATGCCAAGACACCACGGACAAACGATAAGGAAGACTCACCTTCAACATAAGAAACTAGTTATTAAAGTCATTAATACAAAACCAAATAAAAAGTGCGAAAAGATTAAAAATAAAAAGTATTACACTAGACACTTGTCTTCACCAAGTGATGTAAGAGACTTAGGCAAACATGGCCTTTGATTGTCAAGAACTCTTACGATCAATCTTGGATCCCGAGACTACTCACACACTCTATGATGGATGATGGATGATGGTGGTGGATGTGGGTTGTGATGGTGGTGGTGTGTGGGTGAAATGTGAGAGAGGTGGTTTGCCAAGGGATGGTTTGCAAATGAGCCAAGCACCCCCATTTATAGCCTGCACAGAAGCCCGGACACGGCCCCGTGTCCATTGGGCACGGCCCCGTGTCCACCCATCTTCTCTTTCTTCATTAATTGCAGTTTGTCTGCATTAGTTGACCACGCCCCCGTGTCCACTGGGCACGACCCCGTGTGCAGAAGCGTATCTGTACTATCAAGATTTCCTCTGATTCTGCGAATCTTAGAGTTGACCACGGCCCCGTGTCTGCTGGGCACGCCCCCTGTGTTGGGTGATAGAAGCTTCTATAGCTTTGTCTTTTCTGCAGACACTTGGGCACGCCCCCGTGCTCATTGAGCACGGGGACGTGTTCAGCCTTCTGTTCTCTTGTTTTGCTTGGGAAGATGCTGTCGACGGGTCGGGCATGCCACATTTATCCCTTTACTTGTATTTATGTTAGATTTAGCTACCTTTTTGCTTCTTTTGTTCATTTGAGCTCATTTAATCCTAAAAATACAAAAGGAAGACAAAAACACATTTTTTTCAACATTAGTACTAAAAAAGGGTTAGTTTAATGCCACATTTGATGTAATTTATATGTTGCATTTTGCGCACATCAAATACCCCCACACTTGAATCGTTGCTTGTCCTCAAGCAAAATTCTTTATAATGTGGCTTTACACTCCCTAATGGAATGGGTAGAAGAGAAGGTTTTGGGCTTGCCATAGAGTGTCGGGATTTCCACGATTCTTTATTAAGTTTTATTTTTAATTATTTACAATCCTATTCGTCATGATTTATTTAAAACATTACATAAGATAAATTACTTATTAGGGCATAACATGCCTTTTTAAAATTCCATTTATATACAAGTTCACATACCTCACGGGAGATCACTCAACACTCGGCCGAAGATGTATTTTTGTGAAACACTCGAGAGCGGCATGGAACTTACTTCTACCATAAGCTTGCCAAGCAATCAATCCTCCTCCTTTTTAACTATAAACCTTTGTAAATATCAAGAGGACTTTTGGGGAAGGGTTAGGCTTGGGTTAAAGGTAGGTGGTTGGGTTAGTGGTTAGTAGAAAAGGGCGAAAGGCGTAAAAAGCTTCGGTTTTCGTAAGACTTTTATTTTTATGACTTTTTATTCTAATGAAGCATTTCTTTAAACAAAGTTCTTTTTGATGAACTTGTTTGTTTATTTCTTTTGGCTTCATTATCATCAATAATTTTTTTTTTGTTTTTTTTATAAATAAGTCATAAGAAAAACCGAGCTTTATTACTAAAATAAAGGGTTTAAAATGAAAAAGGGTTTTGGTGGGTAAAAGGGTGTTTGTTTTGGGTTAAGAAATGAAAATGTTTAGGCTCAAAGGGGTTAACTAGGGGGATTTTGGGTAGGTGGTAAAAAAAATAATGGTGTTGAAATAAAAAGGGGTTAGTCCTAATGCCTCCATCATTTACTTACTCAGGTTTAAGTTGGCAAGGACCGGGAATGTATTGTCGTGGCAAGTTCTAGAGTCGTAAGAACCAAGCGGCTATTCACACAAGAAACGAAAAATGAGCATTTAGTTTAAAGATGTGTATTTATATGCTCAATAAAGGCTCAAAACTCACTTTTTGTAGGAATGGGCTTTTATGTGATCAAGTATATATAATCAAATTTTAACTAGGTTTGTCATGCTGTTTCATAATTTTCTTATGTTGGTTCTTTTTATCATGAAGCTATCGGTTGTAAATTTGTAAAAAAATTACCTTTTTAGAACTTGTAATTCCCAAATTAAACCAAGACAAGTAAAAAAATGAAAAAAAAAATTTGAAAAAATTTGGGGTGTTTAGCGGTTCCAATAGAGTTTTGTGTAAGGCTTGTAATTAGGACTTGCAAAACTCAAGGTTTTAGCATCTCCCCCACACTTAAATTACACATTATTCTCAATGTTTCCCAAAAATAAGTTTTTCGGTTGATTAAAATGTGTAAAAGTGGGTTAAAAACAAGATTTTATGTTACTGGGTAGCTGAACACGGGGTGTGTTGGCTGAGCACGGCCCCGTGGTCAGACTACCAGTATCAAATTTAAACAGAAGGCTGGGCACGGGGGCGTGTTCAGTGAGCACGGCCCCGTGTCCAGTTACCTGAACTAGGCATTTTCTGCAGAACCTCGGGCACGGGGCGTGTTGGGGTGAGCACGACCCCGTGCTGAACTTGCTGTAATGAAGAAAAATTATCGGGAGGCTCTGTTTTTGTGCATGGCGTGTGGGTTCAAGTTTCCCTTAGTAACCTCCACCATTTCAAGTGTACTTTATTCCTGAAAATTAAAATTAAACTAGAAAACATAAAAGTTAAACTAATCTAAAACTAAGGATAGTTCCACGGAATGCCTCCATGGTGCGCCACGTTTATAAGGGTCCTTGGCTAGACCCTCCTTATCGGGTGGTTCTGGCTCATCTTCAATTAGGGGGTCGTCATTGCCGAATGGATATTTCATTGATCGCTCAAGGGCGACACTTTTTTTTAATACCCCTAATTGAATAGATAAGTTGTTGTACTTCCGGTTTTTCAAGGCTTCGTGGGTTTTTACAAAAGGTCGTCCCAACACTAAAGCAGCGTCATCCAGGATGACAAAGTCGGTTGGGATCACCATTTGATTTGTTTGGACCAAAACATTCTCAACTACCCCTATTGATTTTATTACTTTCCAATTGGATAAAAAAATGGGTATTTGAAGTGGAGAAAAATCACCAATACTTAATTTTTTGAAAATGTAGTTTGGCATTATGTTAACGCAAAGATCTTTATCAATTGTGATATTACTAATAAATGAATTTGGAAAAAAACATGGAGCCGGTGTAATGTTAATTTCAAATGGATCTTCTTTTATTAGCGACGTTTGATCTTTAGTTAACTTAATGCTTACCGTTTCGTCAATTTTAGTGTTAGTGTTTAATTCTTTTAAAAACTTAGCATGAGTGGGAACTAAACAATGATTTTCGAAAGAAGGAGACAAGAGATTAATTTCTTCAAAATTAGACTCTTCTTGAATTTTAACGTTAACGGACTCACCCTTTTCATTGTTTAACTCATGTGTCGGTTTTTCACTTATTTGTTCTTCCATTTTTAAATTTTCAACTATCTCTTTTTATTTAATTCTTCTCTTGCGCGGGACTCCTCTTCCCTTGCGCGAGATTCTAGTATGCAACGTTCGATAGTTTTAATGTGTTCTATGATCCTATCGGCTATGTCGGTGATAGAGTAAGGATCGGGATCCTCAAAGCTCGAATCCGGTTGTTCGATCCTTCGTTCCTCATAATACTCATAGGAAGTAGATGGTTCACACCATTGTCCTTCATTGTAAGTATATGATGGATAAGGGTCGTAACTTTGTTCTTCATAATACTCATATGAGGTGGGTTGTTCATGCCATGGTTCCTCATAATAAGCATATGAAGGTGGTGGCTCATATCTTGGTTCCTCAACGTATGAGTATGAAGGCTCATACATTGGTTCATCAAAATATGAGTATGAGGGAGGAGGTTCATACCTTGGGTCTTCATAGGATGTGTATAAAGTTGATGGCTCGTACCTAGGCTCCTCATAGTAGGTGTATGAAGTGGATGGTTGAAATAAGTCACAATTTTGAACCGAGTGCAGGTCAGCACAAATGGTGCAATAGTCTTCCCTATAATCATCCTCCTCATAGGTGTAGTTGTAACCTCCTGAGTATTGATCCATGAGAATCACTCAGCAGACCACAACCAAGTCTCGAGACCAGAAAACAAAAATAAAAACGGAAACAGAGGCTGGGCACAGCCCCGTGTTCAGTGAGCATGGCCCCGTGTTCAGATTCTGTATCTGGGCGTTTGAATTAAAGTTACTGGTTTCGTTGAGCACGGGGCGTGTTCAGTGAGCACGGCCCCGTGTTCAGGCTACTGTAAATGCAAAATCTAACTAAAATGCAGAAAAATGCGCGCGTTTAAAAAAAAAGGTTTTGAAAAACTGATTAGGCCGTCGATTTTAAGCTTTCTTAAAATCCTTGTGTCCCCGGCAGCGGCGCCAAAAACTTGATGCGTGTGAAGTGTCGTATATTTTTAATGTATATTTTAAGCCCTTTAACACTTTTTAGCCAAGTTTTAAATTTATAAAACACGATATCTACTAACACTAAACACACATATGGGCAAGTGCACCCATCGTGAGCGTAGTATAGTGTTGGTAAGATACCGAGGTCGTCCAAGGATACAAGAGCTTTTAGTACCGGTTTATCCTCAACGTCTAATCAAATCAAAAGTTTAGAAAAAGGTTTTAAACTAGAAAAATAAAGCTAACTAAAATGCTGAAAAATAAAATAAAAATAAAAACAGATAGACAAGATGAATCACTTGGATCCGACTCGTGTTTAGTGTAACCTTTGATTATTTCCACACTTTTGCACTTTTTAAGAGATTATCTTAGTTATTGTAGTAGGCCCCTCTTCTGAAGGTGACGTTACCCTCAACCCAGTAGTTTGAGTCAGCAAGGATACAATCCTAAAGGGTTGGATTATTGAAAGATAATTAATTAAGTTATTAATACATATTGTGGTAGGCCCCTCTTCTGGAGGTGACGTTACCCTCGGCTAAGTAGTCTGAGTCAGCAGGGATACAGTCCTAAGTAGCCGGGTTAAAGTATTAATAGTAGTTTACATATGAGGGGATCAAGGAGTTCGGACCCCCGCCATCCAATACCAGTGGGTATTGAAAGAGGTCCTACTAAAGTTGACCCAGGTCCTTGCAGGATCTATACACTGAATAAGGCAAGACTTTTACCAAACCGTTCCCTTAACCCCCGACCAGGTAGCCAACATACCTCCATATAGACCGTGGAGATATGAATGGTGAAAATCTTTTATTTTATATAGACAGTAAATTAATGCCAAGACACCACGGACAAACAATAAGGAAGACTCACCTTCAACATAAGAAACTAGTTATTAAAGTCATTAATACAGAACCAAATAAAAAGTGCGAAAAGATTAAAAATAAAAAGTATTACACTAGACACTTGTCTTCACCAAGTGATGTAAGAGACTTAGGAAAACATGGCATTTGATTGTCAAGAACTCTTACGATCAATCTTGGATCCCGAGACTACTCACACACTCTATGATGGATGATGGTGGTGGATGTGGGTTGTGATGGTGGTGGTGGGTGGGTGAAGTATTAGAGAGGTGGTTTGCCAAGGGATGGTTTGCAAATGAGCCAAGCACCCCTATTTATAGCCTGCACAGAAGCCCGGACACGGCCCCGTGTCCATTGGGCATGGCCCCGTGTCCACCCGTCTTCTCTTTCTTCATTAATTGCAGTTTGTCTGCATTAGTTGACCACGCCCCCGTGTCCGTTGGGCACGACCCCGTGTGCAGAAGCGTATCTGTACTATCAAGATTTCCTCAGATTCTGTGAATCTTAGAGTTGACCACGGCCACGTGTCCGCTGGGCACGCCCCCGTGTTGGGTGATAGAAGCTTCTACAGCTTTGTCTTTTCTGCAGACACTTGGGCACGCCCCCCTGCTCATTGAGCACGGGGAGTGTTCAGCCTTCTGTTCTCTTGTTTTGCTTGGGAAGATGCTGTCAAGGGGTCGGGCATGCCACGTTTATCCCTTTTCTTGTATTTATGTTAGATTTAGCTGCCTTTTTGCTTCTTTTGTTCATTTGAGCTCATTTAATCCTGAAAATACAAAAGGAAGACAAACACACACTTTTTCCAACATTAGTACTAAAAAGGGTTAGTTTAATGCCACATTTGATGTAATTTATATGTTGCATTTTGCGCACATCAGTTTCAACCCATTGGGACCAGAAGACCATTTTTCCGGTGATCAAGACATGGATATAGATGAAGATCCGGATCCTGCCGAACCACCATCTGGGACACCCACTCATCCCATCGAGATTTCAGATGGGTCATCTTTTCATGGATCACCTTATCGTGGTCCAAACAGCTACGAAGCAAGGTTTGCTTCATACCCTTGGGAGTTTACTCCCTCTTTCAACCCGTCTCAGCAGCAGCAGGATCCCTCTGAGGATTCACGTTTTGTAGCGGTCACGCCGCCGCCACCACCGCCGCTTGAGCAGCAACTGCCTCCGGAGCCGCCGAGGCGTAGGAGATCAGGAGCACGGATGTCTGTGCGAGGGGGATTCTGTAACAACCCGCACGCTCGTGCGTTGTTACTACTCGTTATACTCGTTACGCCTAGCACCAGAGATTCGGATCATAATGTACCTATATCGCATATATCGCTATATCGCAGTGTTTTCGCATACTTTATCGCTATCATATCACATTGTACTTGCTGACAACCATGAAGATGTCAAGTGAGAACCAAGTCTACCCTCCTTGATAGCCGTGATGTGTCGCAGTGCAACTCAATACTCAAAAACGCACCCGCAGGCACGCGTAACTCGATTATCGCAGGATTTGAAATATGGATATGTATATACGACCCAACGTGACTAATTATAATAAATATATGAAAATGTGGATGAAAATATGTAACCAAACTATTGCAGTGCTAACGATCGAAACGAAACGTCGAAATACAACTCGCCGGATGCCACCGATCGACTGACAGCTCGATCGGATGGCCACACGATCGAGGTGCCACTCGATCGGACAGCCGTCCGATCCGATTCACTGCACCGCCCTTCTCCTCCTCCTTGCCTATAAATACCCCACTTGTCACATCAACAACAGTTGATGTGACTGCTCTCGCTGGAACAGACGCTTTCTCGCCATTTTTGCCCGATCTCTCGCGATTCTTGTAAGTTTTCACCATAAATCTTGTACTTCTATGATCAACACGCACTCCTTCATCTTTTTCACCATCGAATCTCACTTTTTCACCGTTAAATCTTTGGATTTGAGCCGTTCTAAGGTGATGTTGTCATGGAGTTCTTAGGAACAATGAAGTGTGACCTCATCTCATCAAGAACAGTCCATATCTGATAGATTCAACGGTGTATAAACACTAATCTCACCTAGATCTAAGCCGAATCTAAGTTTTTCTTCAAACTTTCTTAAATTATTACTAAAAAACCGATAGAACCAGGGCTCATTCAGATCTTCTACTCATTCGCTAGTGATGTGTCGGTTTGAGAACTGATTTCTGTCAACGAGACGACCAGCTTAGCGAGATGAACACGAACCACCGTTAAGAACAGTTAACTGATCGGACGGGGTGATTCCCATCCGGTCCGATGATTTGGGCTTGGTGGAGTTCCATTGATTAGCTCGTAGTCATAACGTCTTGATCAAATCGCAAAAACTTAACAAAATACTCAAGTTACAAGACGATCAGATTGCGGGACGGACTGCCATCCGATCGGACTGCCACCCGATCGGACTGCCACCCGATCGGGTTGCACTTGAGGCCCCATACTTAGTCATTTTTCAAACCCTCTAAAGATCTGGGCGTCAAACGAAATGCCACCTGATCGGGTTGCCACCCGATCGAGTGACCAACCTATTGGATGACATTTGGATCTTCAACACTTAGCATTTCCAAGGCCTGCAGTTCCATCGGAGTACCACCCGATCGGATTGCCATCCGATCGAGTAACCGCCCTGTTGGAAACTTGTTATCTTTGAGAAATGTCTCGTTGATCGGATCACCGCATGAACGAACAGCCGCCCGATCGGATTGCCATCCGATCGACCAGCCACCCGATTGGATTGCCATCCGATTGGAGTACTGTCCGATCCATTGACCCTTTACACCGTTTAACGCACTATGCAACACTTACGCTATCAATCTGCAATCAGGCTAATCTCAGACGCGCTCCATTCAAACCAACCAAGTTGTGTTTACTTGCTGAGCACCGACTGTGAGTATACTCGAACCCTTTTTATCGCATTTTGGGTGTAACATACGTTTCTATCAAATCAAACTTATCAAACAAATTATTCAATCAAACTGTTTATCACTTGCGAATAACTGTTATGCATATTTACACGTGATGCTAGTTACATATGTGTTAGGACTTATACTCGCAAGGTCCCGCCTTAACTAGTATAGTACTATAGCACCCGACGGGGTCTAGTTAGGATGAATAGCAATCGCAGCTCGAGTGACTTAGCTGGTAGTATCAGTCTTGTATGCATGTATGTTGAGGTATCTCGTTTATGTATTCGGTAATTCGTAGCACTTTTAACTATTTATGCTACTTTATCAAAACTTGTATACTCGCCAATACTTTTGTAATGACGTTGTTTTAACGTATGTTGTAGGTTTAGTCGCAGTCTACATCAAATCAAGCTAGGAAGTCTAGAAACTCACTTAAATTCTATGTTGTCGGATTTGTATTGTTCGAGAGGACAAGAAATCAGTGATAACTTATGTGAATGTATGGTTTATTAGTATGGGATAATGAACGTATTAAATACTGTCGCAATATAGTTGTTATGGATTCTCTTAAGCAATCTGATTCGCCTAGTGCCGCGCCCCGATGATTCCGCCATCGGTTGGGGTGTGACAGATTCCACTTCAGCACCCCTCAACATTCAAGTGGCAGTCATTACCCGCTACTATATGGAGACCCACAGATGGGTGGGCCTTCAAACCCCGTTTCTGAGGTGGACTCTGCGCCGGTCGCACCACCACCAATGGGTTTTGATATCCCAATACCTTCTTACGCCGATGCAGCGGCTTATAACCCTTTTGAGTAGCCTGCCTACCCGGGGTACAACTACTACAATGCCCCCGATGTTGACCCGTACCTCGTAGCAGCCAACTACAATGCTCTTCACCCTGAAGGGCCCTATGCAGCTTCGTACCAATCTGGGTACCAAGCTTTTGGGTATCCATACCCGCCACCTCCTCAACCTCCGCAGCAGCAGCCGCCGCAGCCGCCACTGATACCGCCACCGCAGCAACAGGAGATTCTTCAGAGGTTGAGCCAGGTGGAACGGGAGGTTCAAAAAGAGCGTAGGAGCCACCGGGGATTTCTCAAGGGTCTGGCGAACCTGATCAAGGGAAAGAAGAAAAGGGATTTTTGAAGATTCCTTATTTATTTATGTTGTATTTCCTTATTTAAATCAAGTCCCTGCGTGGATATCTATTATGTATTCAGTCCCTACGAGGACTTGTATTTTCATTTTAGCCCCTGCGTTGGCAAGTTATTTATGTAAAAGTCCCGTTTAGGGCATTTGTGTACTCTTGTTTATTTATTTATGGAATGTGTTGATTTTAAAAATTCAATTATTATTATATATATATAAACATAATATATGAAATGAATCGAAAATATCATTCCTTTTTATTAACTCTGCCAATAAATATTAAAGAAAATCTCAAAGGCAAAACCTAGCCTATGTGTCATATTAAGACAGGGCCATGATGGTAGTTCCTTTTTAAGATTCAATTCCTTGTTAACATCTGAAAACATGTTAACACTCCTGACAAATGTGATTCGATAAAATCACATAAGTCATCCTTATATTAAATTTTTCCAATTCCTTTCCTTTATTAAATTAAACATCCATTAGTGATGATGTGCCTGCGGGCCATATTCATTGTCATATAAGACAAAAGACAGTTGTAGTCTACGACTCCCTGTCAAGAAGGGTAATGAACCACGTTCAAACCTAAATGCCTTGATTCTATAAGATCATGGCTTCAGAATGAAAAATAGTCCTTGTGACTAGGCCTTCTGTATGCCACCCTAATAACCTTAATAGTTTATAACTGAGATAAAATATAATAAAAATTTTAATAAATTAAATCAACCAATATGGTTTATGGTTACCATGGTTAAAGAATTGCCATAAAAGACAATTCCATAGTAGACTTCTGAATAAATCATGTCAATATTTTATGTAGCAATCAAGCTACATGGCTGGGTTAGATGAAGTCAACAGTCACCCGAGGGAGAATCATGACACTTCCAGAGTTATTGTAGCGAGCGCGGAATTGCAGGCATTAATAGATAATGCCGTTACTCGAGCTCTTGACAGAAAATTTAATGAATCGAGTGGAAATCGCGTTAGAACCCAGTCTGTACCACATTCAAAACCACCCTCCAAGACTCATACAGCTCGCAAGAGTGATTCTCATCACTCATCGAATCAGAGGAGTGTTCCATCTAAGAAAGTCGTGCTCACTCAAGAGCCACATGTTAAGGGTTGTTCTTATAAGTATTTTGTCTCCTGCAAGCCCAGGGATTTCACAGGGGAGAAAGGAGCCATCGATTGTATGACGTGGCTCGACGAGATGGACACTGTGGTTGATATTAGTGGTTGTGCAGAGCAAGATATTGTGAAGTTTGTGTCACAATCGTTTAAAGGAGAAGCACTAGCTTGGTGGAGGTCGTTGATCCAAGCTACCAGGAAGGTCCCGTTGTATAATCTGACATGGGATCAGTTTGTTGCTTTAATCAAAGAAAATTTTTGTCCTCAACATGAAGTTGAGAAGTTTGAGACTGACTTCTTGACCTTGGTTATGAAGAATTTAGACTGCCAGGCATACCTTACCAGTTTCAATACCATGTCTCGATTGGTTCCTTACTTGGTTACACCGGAACCAAAACGTATAGTTCGTTTTATTGGGGGTTTAGCTCCGGAGATCAAAGTAAGTGTGAAAGCAACAAGACCTACTACCTTCAGATCAGTGGCTGATTTGTCATTATCTCTTACTCTCGATGCGGTCAGGCAGATATCGCTTAGAAACTCTGATGAGGGGAAAAGAAAGCGTGAGGATGAAAGCTCACGCCGTTCTGAGAAGAAGCACAAAGGGAACTCTGAGAACAAGAAGAGTTCAGGGTTCAAGAAGGATAACCAACAGTCGGGTGAAAAACCCAAGTGTAAGACTTGCAAGAAGCGTCATTTAGGAAAGTGCAGGTATGAGTCAAAGTCCCAATCGCAGCCAAGAGCTTGTGGGATCTGCAAATCTAGTGAACATAAAACACTGGATTGTAAGAAGATAAAGGATGCGACTTGTTATAACTATAACGAGAAGGGGCATATCAAGTCCAACTGCCCAAAGTATGCGAAGAAACCTGAAGAAGGTAAGAAGACCAATGCTCGGGTCTTTCAAATGAATGCTCAGGAGGCCATTCAGAATGACAACGTGATAACAGGTACCTTCCTTATCAATGATGTTTATGCAAGGGTATTATTTGATTCGGGTGCAAATAAGTCATTTGTAGATAATAAGTTTTGTAAGTTATTAAATCTGCCTGTTAAAACCCTAAGCATAAAGTACGAGGTAGAATTATGGTACCATAGAAACTGCTTCAACCGTGTTAGATGGATGTTTTATATCCATTAGGAACCACTCTTTTCCATTGTCTTTGCTTCCTTTGAAACTAGATGGATTCGACATAGTAATAGGCATGGATTGGTTATCTCATAACCAAGCTCAGATCGTTTGTGATAAGAAGCAAGTGGTTATTAAAACACCTTATGGTGAGCCGTTGACAATTCAGGGAGATACTCAGTACGAGTTGCCTAAGCAAGTGTCTATGCTTAAAGCATCAAGGTGTATGAAGAAAGGTTGTGTCATTTATATGGCACAAGTGACTATTGATGAACCAAAGCCCAAGATCGAAGACATCCTTATCATTTCTGAATATCCAGATGTATTCCCTGAAGAACTACCTGGTTTACCTCCAGATAGGCAAGTAGAGTTCAGGATTGGCATTATCCCTGGAGCAGCTCCAGTTGCAAGAGCACCTTGCCGGTTGGCCCCAACTGAGATGAAAGAGTTGAGAACTCAGTTGGATGATTTGTTGGCAAAAGGATTTGTTAGACCTAGCTCATCTCCTTGGGGAGCACCGATTCTGTTTGTAAAGAAAAAGGATGGATCAATGCGTTTATGCATTGATTATCGAGAGCTGAACAAGGTTACAATCAAGAACAGATATCCATTGCCCAGGATCGACGATCTATTTGATCAGCTTCAAGGAGCAAGTTATTTCTCCAAGATTGATTTAAGGTCGGGATACCATCAACTGAAGGTTAAAGATGAAGATGTGAACAAGACTGCATTCAGAACTCGCTATGGTCACTACGAGTTCTTAGTAATGCCTTTTGGGCTCACTAATGCACCAGCAGCGTTCATGGACCTCATGAATCGCGTTTGCAAACCCTACTTGGACAAGTTTGTCATTGTCTTTATTGATGACATCCTTATTTACTCAAAGAATCAGGCTGATCATGAGAAGCATCTTTGATGTATCCTTAAACTTCTTCAGCAAGAAAAGCTCTACGCCAAGTTTTCAAAATGTGAGTTTTGGCTTCGTGAAGTCCAATTTCTTGGACACATGGTTAGTGAGCGTGGTATCCAGGTGGATCCCGCTAAGATTGAAGCCATCATGAATTGGCAAGAACCGAAGACGCCCACAGAGATTCGCAGCTTTTTGGGTCTGGCAGGATATTACAGGCATTTTATTGAAAATTTCTCAAGGATTGCTGCACCCCTAACTTCATTGACCCGAAAGAATATAAAGTTTGATTGGGGTCCTAAGCAACAAGAATCCTTTGAGATTCTTAAGCAAAAGTTGAGCAATGCTCCGATATTGACATTGCCTGAGGGAATTGAAGAGTTTGTGGTATACTGCGATGCATCGCACACTGGAATGGGTTGTGTACTCATGCAAAGGGGCAAGGTCATTGCCTACGCCTCAAGACACTTAAAGGTGCACGAAAAGAATTACACCACCCATGACTTGGAATTGGGTGCCGTTGTGTTTGCACTAAAAATTTGGAGGCATTATTTATATGGTACCAAGTGTGTGATTTATTCTGATCATAAAAGCCTTCAACACTTGTTCAACCAGAAGGATCTGAACATGAGACAGCGTCGATGGATGGAGACACTGAACGACTATGATTGTGAAATCCGATATCATCCAGGCAAGGCGAATGTAGTCGCCGATGCTTTGAGCAGGAAGGAAAGAGTTAAGCCCATTAGAATCAATGCCAAGAGCATTGAATTGAAGAACAGCTTGAATGGAAGATTGTTAGCCGCTCAGAAGGAAGCTGTACTAGAAGCTAACTACCCGAATGAAAAATTGGGCATAACTGCTGAACAGTTATCATATGGCAAGGAAGGGATCCTAAGATTGAATGGACGAACATGGGTTCCAATTTATGGAGGACTTAGGGATGTGATTCTTCAAGAAGCCCATAGCTCCACGTATTCTGTTCATCCTGGCTGTGATAAGATGTACCAGGATTTAAAGGAAAATTATTGGTGGATAGGTTTGAAGAAATCTATAGCCACTTATGTGGCCAAATGTTTGACGTGCGCGCAAGTTAAACCCGAACACCAGAAGCCGTCAGGTTTGCTGCAACAGCCTGAACTTCCCACCTGGAAGTGGGAAATGGTAACTATGGATTTCATCACTAAGTTACCAAAGACAAAGCGAGAAAATGATACTATTTGGGTTATAGTCGATAGATTGACCAAGTCAGCCCACTTCTTACCTATTAAGGAACACACACAGCTCAGGTAAGTTAGCTCAGCTATACGTGGACGAGATTGTATCTCTTCACTGAGTGCAAGTGTCTATCATCTCTGATAGGGATACGAGATATACATCTCATTTTTGGAAAAGCTTTCAGCAATCCCTAGGCACTCGATTAAACTTCAGCACTGCATATCATCCTCAGACGGATGGTCAGAGCGAGCGTACAATTCAAACACTGGAGGATATGCCAAGGGCTTGTGTTATTGATTTAGGTGGAAGTTGGGATGATCATCTTCCGTTGATAGAATTTTCATATAATAATATCTATCATTCGAGTATTCGAGCTGCACCTTTTGAAGCTTTGTATGGAAGAAAGTGCAGGACGCCAGTTTGTTGGGCGGAAGTTGGAGATGTCCAACAAAGAGGACCTGATATAGTCCTGGAGACGACAGACAAGATTGTGCAGATACGTGATCGTCTCAAAGCTGCCAGGGATAGGCAGAAAAGCTACGCAGATGAAAGGCGTAAACCTCTAAAATTTGAGGTAGGTGACAAAGTTCTACTTAAGGTATCACCCTGGAAAGGGGTAATGCGTTTTGGTAAGAAGGGTAAGTTGAGCCCCAGATACATAGGACCATTCGAGATCATCGAATGTGTCGGAACTGTAGCTTACAAGCTAAACCTTCCTGAAGAGCTCAGTGGAATCCATAATGTATTTCACATTTGCAACTTAAAGAAATGTCTAGTTGATGAATCGCTAGCCATGTCACATAAGGATGTGCATATCGAGGAGAGCTTAAATTTTGTTGAAAAACCTTTTTCGATCGAAGATCGACAGGTTAAGAAGCTTCGAAAGAAGCATGTGCCGATTGTAAATGTTAAATGGGATGCCCGAAGAGGCCCAGAGTACACGTGGGAGGTTGAATCCACAATGAAATAGAAGTACCCTCATTTATTTCAGTAAATCTCAAGGTTGAGATTTCTTTTAAGGGGGTGAGGATGTAACACCTCGAAAAATCACGACCAATATAATGAAGGCGCGTGTCATGGACTTTAAACGTGTAATGGTTTGATCTGGAGGGACTAAAATTGTCAAACAATGTAAATATGTGAATAAAGGGATCCAAAGTGTCAACATGCCATTCTTGTGCCTCTGATTGACCTCACACGACATTCGTATTCTTTAACGAATAAATTGTCGAACACTGGAAGTTGTTGTGCTTAAAATAAGGATCTTATGAAACATAGGGGTTAAAAGTGTCAACATGTTGAAAGTAACCTCTAAGTGACCTTTTGAAGATCCCAAAAACATTGTAATGTTTATATATTTTGATCTCAAGAATGTCGGATATTAATTTTGTGGAGTTTCGAAGAAAACAAGACTTTTCGGGTGATCGTATAACTAACCGGGAGCTTAACAGAGTTAGTTTATGACCTAAGGTCCTTAAAAGTTAACTATGGGGGTCATATGCGCAATAAATGAAACTTAAATAAAGTTTAAATGGACCAAGGACCAAAATTGCAAAGTTGCAAAGGTTTTTACCGGATCAGAAGGTCTACGCTGCCCGCGTAAACCCTTTAAAGATCTTACGCGACCCGCGTAGAAGGCCCAGATACAGAAAGATGTTGACAGCTGCGGGTTTGGCCTGTTCCACCGCCTTAGAAAGCCAGTTTTCGAATTCAGGGACTGAACCAATGGTATTTCATGCATAGGGGACACCTAGGAGGATCAGGAAACATTTATAGACTTGTGTGGAATGATCTTGTGAATTGTTTTTGGCTATATAAGCTTCTTGTTTGCTAGTTCAATGTGCTCATTCAAAAAAATCATTCTCAACTCACTCCCTAGAGCTCTCTGGACTTCAAGCTAGTTTTCTCAAGTTCCTAATTCGTGCTAAGAGCCTTTGTAAGCATTCTTAGCCTTCCTAGTTCAAGTGTTATTAGTCTAATGACCAAAAGTCAAAGCCGTCATAATTAAGCTTTGACTTAGTGATTATTCACTAATGGTCCAGCCATTTTTCGAATTGAAAGTGGCTATGAGTTGGTAATTATGTGGGTAATAAACCCTTAAAAGGGCACCCTCTGATTTCCACTCTAACATGGTCAATTTTCGGGTCAAACTTAATTATAAAAAGTCAACATAAGTTATTTTGCAAATAAATTCATAACTGATAGTTATGGAACCTATTTTAACACTAAAATAACTTGGTAAATAATGTAAGAACATGTCTAAACATGTTCAACCCGACAATTCTAAGTTTAGGCTCGGTTCGGAACTGAAAGTCGCAAAAGTAGACTTTTGCTTTGACTTTCAGTTCTGACCCGATTTAGCTTAGTTTAGATATGCCTTAGGGTTCCATTAGGACGAGGTTATAGGTTAGTATAACCCTATGAGGTTATACAACTTGGTTCCTAATTAATCCGATTCATTTGCATGTTTCCGTTAATTGCTTAAATGTTGAACATTATGCCCTCTATATATTAAAACGAGATTTTTGAAAATGTTAGAGGACAAAAACCTTTATTACCGATTTATAAACATGTCCTAAAAATTTTACATCAGTTTGAGGTCTAAATTAGGAGTTATGTTCAATATCGTAATTTGAAAGCTCTTAATTAATTAAACGGCATTTTAAACATAAAGCCTACTTAAACCCAAATTTCGACACCAAAATTTTTACCCACTGATTTAATATAACATTTTGGGATTTTTGAAGATTTTTATTAATTTTTAAACTGGTCACACATGGTGTTCTTGCCTTGATTCGGTAATTGACGGTTATACCCTTTTTGCTAATAAAATGAGTTTTACATAACATTTTGACATCAAACTTTTTGCTACTGATTTTATCTGATAAATAAAATATTTCGAACTTTATAAACTGATCAAAAACTCAGATTTCCTTGTATAACCTGAAAATCGCCTAAAACCGACTTTGTACGCGTTTTAAACGCATAGTATGGGTTAAAACTATTTTTGGCACATAAGACTCAATACCTACTGATGTTTTAAGTAAATTTTTATAATTTAACAGTAAGTAAAGGTTTTGAACTCAGATTTCCAAATTTGACCTTAAAAGCTTATGTGAAATTACTAAAATGCCCCTACGGTGCATAGTTTGGTTATAACCTTACTGATATGACTGGCAAAAATAAATATTTTTACTGATCATTTAAGACCAGAACCTCATATTAATATTTAACCTCTTTTATAATCTTTAAAATGACCAAAATACCCCTACGGGGCTTAATTTGAGTTTAAATTCGTTTTGGGCATAATGGAAGGTATCCTACTGATGTCACAATATACTTAAGGCATATTAACTTAGGAAACCTGTTCATGACTCATTTGGTTACCCGTTATGCATTTATCGCGTTCGGTACGGTTTATGTAACTGGTTTACATAAATAAACCGAACCGGGTCAAACCTTATCATTTTCACTTCAAAATCCAGAAGGTGTTTGGTTTACCCATATTAAACAAGTCTTCATACTTGTTGGGTCCAAATCACATTCTAATTCGGTCTTCGCTTAATCTTGCGTTTTGAACCGTATACCTCTCTTTAAAACTAACCGGTCTAAGTTTAAACTTAAGTAAGACCCGTTAGGAATCTAATAGGTTATTAAAACCTTCATTTCCAGATTTAGGGGACCAGTAAAAGCTACCTGTACTTGCTTGATTGATTTACGGCTGGGAATAAATTTATATTTTTGCTCAGGTAAATATTTTTAACTTATTTTCCCTTATATGGGCTTGGGGTACGGTATATAAAATACCGCTTGGTCGGGTATTGAATTTTTAATCATATGAAGGTTAAATCATTGAGATAACCTGTTTACTCTGTTTTGTTTGTTTTAAGCCTTTGGGGGGTTAATGACCATGTCCTGGATATCCTCGGCTCATTCATTGAAATGGGCACGACTTAAGCACGGGGTGTAGGCATACACCTGCCGGTGCGTATGTAAAATGATATACCTGTTTGTTCGAGAATAACTCGCCGTAGGTTATATTATGTGGTGTATCTATTAATCTTTAACTCGGTATTCAACCCGGGCTACTAAACGTATAACAAACATATAATTCTTATACAAGATTATTTTTAAATAATTATCCCAAGTTATAAAAGACTATTTGTGCCTTGTGCATTTAAATCAATTTTCTTAGAACTTTTCAAATGAGTCGGTTAATTGTATTTACCAGTGTAAACTGACGTATTTTTCAAAAAGGCTAAGTGCAGGTAATAAGTGAAATGGGCTGGCTACTCCTAGCATCGAATAAAGAGTCTTGCAAGCTTTAGATGTTTAAAAATCTGTTGAACAATAATTATGTTTATCTTTGGTCCGCCTGTGGATCTCTCTAGTTTCCGTTGTAATACTTATGTTACTTTCATTCGGTTTGTAATATTTTTACTTTAGACTTCCGCTGTGCATTGAACTGTGATAAATTGACTATAATGATATCAACTACGTCACGATACTCCCCACCGGTAATACGTGGAAATATCGGGGTGTGACATTGGGTAAAAAATTTAATCTCTGATCATGGCATTTCGTTCCTTTCTTTTCAAGAGTCTAAGTCGGCTAATGTTTCTTGCCTTGATATTGCTAAATTCTGGGGTAACAAAATTTTGGGTTGGATTTTGTGGAGTCTGTTGGTCAATCGGGGGGTTTGGTTTGTGTGTGGGACGACAAAATTTTTAACCAGACAAGTGGCTCGAAGAACATGAATTATCTTCACATTAGAGGTTCGTTAATAGGTTGTTCTTTCCCGGTCAATGTCCTAAATGTGTATGCTCCGCAAGGGATTTCGGCTAAAAAAAAGTTTACGGGAGGAGTTGAAAATGATCATTGATTCTTTTGATGGTTTATGGGTTATTTTGGGAGACTTTAATGCGGTTCGGTTTAGAGAGGAGAAAATGAATTGTTCTTTCAAACAAAACTGTGCCAATAATTTCAACGATTTTATTTTTGATTCGGGCTTGATTGAATATAATATGAGAGGTCGGGTTTTCACTTATTTCTCAGACAACGGAAACAAGCTCAGTAAACTTGACCGCTTCCAAGTTAATTCGGAATTCTTTAATTCCTGGCCGGAGTCGTACATTCATGTTTTACCAAGGTTATGGTCAGACCATAATCCTATCATTCTGGTTTGTCATAGTAAGAATTTTTGGCCCCGTCCTTTTAGGATTTTTAATTCTTGGTTCAGAAATCAGGGTTTTGATGAGGTTGTTACTTAGGCAGTGAGTGAGTTCAATTGTGTTGAAAGCAGTCCAGATTTGGCTTTTATCAGAAAACTGAGTTTCATTAGAGATCGTTTGAGAGAATGGAAAGATATTATGATTAGAAAAGAAGGAGAGGAGGTGGAGGTTGCGAAAGAAGAAAATGAGAAATTAGAAGATGTCCTTGATTATAGAGATTTTTCAGAGGAAGAGGAGTGGATCTTTCATGAGAATAAAAAGATTATTCGTGAAGCGGAGGAATCTAAATCTATGGATCTGAGGCAAAGATCTCGTATCAGATGGGAGAAGGAAGGTGAAAACTCTAAATTTTTTCATGCTATGATTAATTGTCGTAAAGCGAGTAACTCCATTCACGGGCTTGAAGTGAATGGTTCGTGGATTTCCAAACCCTCCCTGGTTAAAAAGGAGGTTTTCCGATTCTTTAGAGATAAGTTCGTGGAGGAATGCATCCGTCGGCCTCGTCTGATATGCCCCCAGTTGAGCCAAGTTTCGTCGGATATGGCGACCAAATTAGAGGCTCGTTTTTCAAAGGAGGAGATAAAATTGGCGGTGTTTGATTGCGGTAAGGATCGGGCTCCTGGTCCCGACGGTTTTAATTTCCGTTTCTTTACTCATTTCTGGGATCTCTTTGAGAACGATTTTTACCTTATTATGGATGCTTTTTTCGAGACCGGTAAGCTTAGTAAGGGTTGTGGGTCGGCATTTATTACTCTTATTCCTAAGATAAGGGAACCTTTGGGTTTGGGAGACTACCGCCCGATTAGTCTCGTCGGAGTTGTTAACAAAGTGGTATCTAAAGTTCTTGCTAATAGACTGAGACCGGTCATTAATGAGGTGATCTCCAATTCTCAATCGGCCTTTCTCAGGGGTAGATTCATTTTAGATGGCCCTTTGATCATCAACGAACTGTTTTTGTGGGCAAGAAAGAACAAAAAACAGGTTTTTTTCCTTAAAGTTGATTTTGAAAAAGCTTATGATAACGTGAACTGGGCCTTTGTTATTGATATTCTTCAGCAAATGGGCTTTGGAGAGAAGTGGTGTAGCTGGATTTCTGGTATTCTTGCCTCCGCCAGAGCCTCCGTCTTGGTGAATGGGTCGCCAACTTTTGAGTTTAGATGCAGTAAAGGGATAAGACAGGGGGATCCTATTTTTCCTTTTCTTTTTGTGGTGGTGATGGAGGCGCTCTCTTGGTTGTTCAATAAAGCTTGCGATGTTGACGTCGTCCGTGGCATTAATCTTCATGATAACGATGTTAGAGTATCTCACTTATTTTTTGCAGACGATGCTATGATTATGGGGGTGTGGAACAAGGAAAATATTGCCAATGTTATTAGGATTTTGAGATGTTTTCAATCTTGTTCTGGGCTAAAAATTAATCTCAGCAAGTCGAGTTTGTTTGGCATCGGTGTTTCCAACGAGGAGGTCGAAGAGATGGTTAATTGGATTGGTTGTAAGACTGGTTCGGTCCCTTTTAATTACTTAGGCCTGACTGTGGGTGCCAATATGAATCGCATCAGTAACTGGAGGCCTATTTACGATATTTTTGAAAAAAAGACTTTCTCTTTGGAAGGCGGCGTTGTTATCCATAGGAGGGAGGGTTACGCTAATTCGGTCAGTTCTCGAAAGTCTGCCTACTTATTATATGTCTCTGTACAAAGTTCCCGTGAAAGTTGTCAAAGACCTGGAAAGGAAGATCAAAAAGTTCTTATGGGGCGGCTCGAACAATGTTAGGAAAACTCGTTGGGTGGCGTGGGACAGGGTGACGTTACCGAAGAAAGCGGGAGGATTGGGTCTGTGTAAATTAATGAATGTTAATGTAGCTTTTCTCAGTAAATGGGGATGGAGGTTCAAAATTGATTCGAACAATCTGTGGGTCAAGGTTGTCAGCGCTATTCACTCGGGTCGGTCAAGATGGGAGTTTCTCCCTTACAATAAAGCGGTCAGGGGTGTTTGGCTTAATATTTGTAATCTGTTGAACAGACCGATTATCGGAAACAAAGGTATTCGTAACTTCTTTAGAGGAGAGATCAAGTAGGGCAGCGATATTTTATTCTGCTTAGACCCCTGGATTGCCGAGTCCTCTTTAAAAGAGATCTTCCCTTGTCTTTTTTAGTTAGAGGTGGTCAAAAACTGCTATGTGAGTGATCGGCTGGCTGGAAATGGTCTGTGGTTGTGGCGTCATGATCCGGATTCGACAGCGGAGGTCCAGGAATTGGCGGCCCTTATGAGTTTGGTCTCTTCGGTTGTTCTCAGGTCTGGTAAGGATGATTGGAAGTGGACGAAGGATTCTACTGGTCTCTTTTCGGTCAGGTCGGTGAAGAGGCTGTTGCATCGTGATGCCGGTGATCTGAACTTGGTTGTTATTGATTGGTGCAAATGGATCCCCTTGAAGTGTAATATCTTCGTTTGGAGGCTTGAACAGAATCGTATACCGACGTCCGACTCTTTACTTTCGAGGGGCATTATTAATCAAATTGGTTCCTGTCCTCTTTGCGGCAGTGATGATGAATCCGTGAATCACTTATTTTTATCCTGTCAGTTTGCTTCTGAGTTATGGATGAAAGTTAGTAGATGGTGTCGAATCCCGCCTATTTTTGCTTTTTCGATAAAAGATTTATTGGAAGTCCATAAATTCAGCAACATGGGCCGGTCGGCTTCGTATATCTTGCAAGGTATCATTTATTCTTCATGTTGGTGTATATGGTTAGCTAGAAACAAGGTGGTGTTTTCAGGATCCCGGTTTAAAGTGGAGGAAGTTTTCAGTGACATTAGATCCACGACTTTCTTTTGGCTCAAGCATAGGTCGGTTTTTCATTCTATATCTTGGAGTAATTGGTGTAAATTTGTAATTATGTAGGTTTTGTTTTTTGTTTCTTTGGTGTAGTTTGTTTTGCCGGCTCGGTTTTCGGGTTCGGTGGTGTTAATGAAAGTCAATTTAAAAAAAAAAAAAACTAACAGTTATTGAATGTGAGGACGTGGAGGTAAACGTGATGTCCAAGTTTCTTATGTCCAAAATTCTCACATTTCATTTTCTTTCTTTTCCTGTCTCTCTCGCCACATCTATATATATATATGTTTTTCTTTCTTTAATAATAATAATAAAGCTCTGTCCCGTTTTAAGTGTTTTCACCCCTGATCACTGATATCCTGTCCAATTGATCTAGGGCCCCGTAACGCATGTCAAGGCTCTGCCCGACTAAGTTCATTGAGGTTCTGTCTCGTGACGTAGGGATAAAGTCGAATTGGGTTACTATACTTAACACGAGCGCATTATATATTTTATTAAATAGCTCAGGAGTTATACCCATGATTCTACCAGGAGACTTTTAGTTGAACCCTAAAGTTACAAAGTGAGTTCATTCTCTTTTCTCATGGTTTGTGAGTCATTATTCTTTTTATCACCTTTTTGTGATACTTTTTTATTTAAAAATGCTTTACAAAACCCTAAATGTTTATCAGTTATACTTACAGTGATTAAGTTTTTATATTCTGCAATAACTGCCAGTATATGGGAGTTTGTATACATTATAGATAAATTTAAATAAACCAAATTAAATATAAATCATTATAGATAAATACAAGGTATTTACATATGTCATAGATATCGTCACCAACATATATTATCATGTTGCAAGAATGGATATGATATTAGGACCCAAGTAATTGCTTTACAATTTGAGGAAAAGAATTGAAAATTTTATGTATTATAGAGCTTTTATATTATGACTAATGCTTTACTTGTCTCCTATTATATTAAATATATATTACCTATTTCTGTAAGTGTACAAACTCCTAACTAAGATATAATTACTTATATGCTAGGTATGGTTTTACAAATGATTTAATCTTTAATATCCAATATAAAGCATTATGTTATAAAAATAAATTTGTGTATATATTATCTTGTGCAAATTCCTTTTAATAGCTATTATAATATATATTAATATTAAGGATAAGTAACTGGATACATAACTGGATATTATGTTTATATATTTTACCCATAGAGTCAAGCTTAATATCAAGAACTAAAAGTCTTGTACATAATTTTATATCCATTTTATTGCCTCTCATCTAGTGGAATAATAGGTATATATAAATAGTTATGTCCTTGATGGTTTTAAATGTACATAATTAAAATGGACATGGGTATATTTAAGACCGGAGATATGTATTTAATATACTTTAATATTTTTATTTTATATTATTAAAGTATACAAGTATAATAAAAGTATTTAATAAGAAGTATAATATTTTTATAATTATGTGTATTATATATTTGACAAAGTAATGTCATGGGACACTACTATGACCAGAGTCACTAGTTGAGAGAATGATCAACAGTGATATGACCAAAGTCATTAGTTGAGAGAACGATCAATGATATGACCACAATCACTAGTTGAGTGATATGACCAGAATCGCTAGTTGAGAAAATGATCAACAGTGATATAACCAGAGTCACTAGTTGAGAGAATGATTAACAGTGATATGACCAGAGTCACTAGTTGAAAGAACGATCAACAGTGATTCGACCCCAGTCACTAGTTGAAAGAATGATCAACAGTGATTTGACCACCGTCACGGGAATCGCCTAGTGACAGATACCTTTGAATAATAGTAAGATATAACTACTTGATAAACTTCACTATTGGACGAAAGTAAGCCAATGAGTGATATGACCCTTGTCACATCGGAACTGCCACCAAGTGACAAATACTGATTGAGTTGGGTAAATATAAACAAATATAAAAACCTTGTTGTTGTAAAAGTATAACAATATATTTTTATAAAAATTGAATGAACTCGCTAGTATTTATTACTGATAAAATGTTTTCAAAACGTGTTTCAGGTAATTTGCTGTAAAGATGGAGCACTGAAACCTTAAATAAAGTGTCTATAAATACCTGAATAAAAGAAGAAATTATGGTTTATCCCTATAAAAACAATTGAATTGAATATGAGTTTGATCCCATTTATTTAATATTAAAAGTTGGTGTTTTTATAAACTCTGAAATTATTTCCTAACTACGATCCTGATGAAAAAATTTCCGCTGCATATTTAATAAACACTGGTACCATCTGACTGGTTCACGGCTCCCGCTCCAGGGGTGGGGTCGGGGGCTGTGACATACCATCCACCGACTTCTGCCACCGCTGCTACCACCAGTTATCGCCGACTTTATTCCTTTGTCTTTTCCTGCCTACCAAGCAACATAAGGTAATGACGTATTCCATTCCCACATGGTAACCGACCAAGACCAAGGAATGGTAATGATCCATTTCATTCGTTCCATTACATCGTCCATTCAATTTCCCCATACCAAACAGACCCTTAATATGTTAATACAACACTTTATTACAAAAAAAAAAAAACACAATTTACCTGAAAATCTAAATAATTTATGACTTATTTTTTATGTGTCATAGTTCAAATTAGGGTTGTTCACGAGCCAAACCGAACATATCGGACCTTTGCTCGTACTTGGCGAGTGGCGATGGAGAAATCGGATAATAATAACTAATGGGGGGTTTGATTAGGTACTTGTACTTCTGAATCAAATGGCGGGTTAAGACTTGAGTATTGATCGATGCTTCACATTACAATAATCGATTGTGACAACTGTGCTCTGTAATCGATGAACAATGCAAAACAATGTTAGTTATTAATAAAACAATGTGTTTTGGTGCTATTATGTGTGTATTTGTGCTTGATGATTTTACAATTCGATTCGATTCCGATTTCAAGCTTTAAATCACTTTCTGGAAAGTTATACGCAAACTGGTGCGTAAACGCAGTCAGTTTAACGCAACAAACACTCCGGAATAGTGACATAGGCTTAACATACCTTAAATATCCTCCACATAACTTAGAAATAAGTTTTGGATGGTTTGGTGTGTTGAAAACAAGTCTATTCAATCGCAGGGACTATTTGTGTCAAACTGCAAAACTATACCGATTCGTATGGTATCGAAGAGTCCGAAACTTTATCATAAGCTAAACATACCATATATAACCTAAACATAGCTTAGAAATAAGCTTTGAGGGGTTCGGTATGCGAAAACATGCTTAATTGATCTTTCAGGGACTAAAAGTGTAAAAAACAACGTAAGTTTGCATTTTCGCGCATATCTTACGTTCTGACCACATCTGGACATCCAAAATTTTTATCCAGAGGTGTTTCCCGATGAACTGCCTGGTTTGCCTCCAATTCGTCAAATCGAGTTTCATATTGATCTTGTACCCAATGCCAACCCGATTGCGAAAGCACCTTATCGTCTTGCACCGTCTGAGATGCAAGAGTTATCGAAACAGCTTCAAGAGTTATCCGATAAAGGATTGATCCGTCCGAGTTATTCACCTTGGGGCGCTCCTGTCCTCTTTGTGAAAAAGAAAGATGGATCTTTTCGTATGTGTATCGATTATCGTGAGCTTAATAAGCTTACCATCAAGAATCGATATCCCCTACCTCGAATTGATGATCTCTTCGATCAGCTGCAAGGTGCTACCTGTTTTTCCAAGATCGATCTGCGTTCTGGGTATCATCAGCTTCGTGTATTCGAAGAAGATATTCCCAAAACTGCTTTCCGCACGAGATATTGGCATTACAAGTTTACTGTCATGCCTTTTGGTTTGACGAATGCCCCAGCTATCTTTATAGACTTAATGAATAGGGTCTGTAAACCTTATTTAGACAAGTTCATCATTGTGTTCATCGATGATATTCTCATTTATTCGAAGTCTCGAGCCGAGCACGAGCAACACCTTCGTTTGACTTTGGAACTCCTGAAGAAGGAACAACTTTTTGCTAAATTCTCCAAGAGTGAATTTTGGCTTAAAGAAGTTCAATTCTTGGGTCATATAGTCAATGAGCAAGGTATTCACGTGGATCCATCCAAGATTGTAGCAATCAAGGATTGGAATACACCAACGACACCTACATAGATTCAATCTTTTCTTGGTCTCGCTGGTTATTATCGTTGATTCATTTCGAACTTCTCGAAGATTGCGGTTCCACTCACTGCTTTGACTCAGAAGAATAAGCCTTTTGAGTGGGGACCCAAACAAGAAGAAGCGTTCCAAACGCTGAAACAGAAGCTATGTGATGCTCCTGTTCTATCTCTGCCCGAGGGAAACGATGATTTCGTTGTCTACTGTGATGCGTCCAACTTAGGCCTTGGTTGTGTTCTTATGCGACGAGGTAAAGTTATAGCATATGCATCTAGACAATTGAAAGTTCACGAGAAGAACTACACCACTCACGATCTTGATTTAGGTGCTGTGGTTTTCGCTCTCAAAATCTGGAGACACTACCTCTATGGTACGAAGTGTGTGGTTTTCACAGACCGCAAAAGTCTCCAGCATATTCTTAATCAGAAGGAGCTGAACATGAGGCAACGACGTTGGGTTGAACTCTTGAACGACTATGATTGCGAGATTCGCTACCATCCTGGTAAGGCGAATGTCGTAGCCGATGCGCTTAGTCGAAAGGAGCGAGTCAAGCTTCATTTTGTTCGAACTCTATCTGATCTTCAAACTCGTGTTCTTCAAGCTCAGCAATTTTGTGTTTCACAAAATTTGATAGGTAAAGAATTACCACATCAGCTTGAGCTTAAACCGAAGCACGATGGTTTGCTCTATTTCAAGGATCGTTTGTGGATTCCGAAACAAGACGATCTTCGCACCCTAGTGATGGACGAATCTCATAAGACTCGATATTCTATCCATCCTGGTGCTGATAAAATGCACAAGGATCTTCATACTAAGTTCTGGTGGCCTGGTATGAAGAAGGATGTTGCCTTGTATGTATCGAAATGCCTACTTGTCTCAAAGTCAAGGCTGAACATCAACGACCTCCTGGTTTGCTTGTACAACCAGAGATACCGGTTTGGAAATGGGAGACCATTGCTATGGATCTCATCACTAAATTACCGCGTACATCTAAAGGTCACGATGCTATTTGGGTTGTCATCGATCGATTAACGAAGTCAGCTCATTTTATTCCGATTCGCGAGGATCTATCTGCTGATAAACTTGCAAAGATTTATGTTGATGAGATTGTATCTCGACATGGTGTTCCTTTAGACATCATATCCGATCGTGATGCTCGATTTTCATCTCATTTTTGGAAGACCATGCAATCTGCTATGGGAACCCAACTAAATCTAAGCACTGCTTATCATCTCCAAACAGATGGACAATCTGAGAGGACGATTCAAACTTTGGAGGATATGCTTAGAGCATGCGTGATAGACTTTGGTGGTAATTGGGATTCTCATCTTCCATTGATCGAGTTCTCTTCCAACAACAGTTATCATGCTGGCATCAATATGGCACCATTCGAAGCTCTCTACGGTCGAAAATGTCGTTCACCTGTTTGTTGGAACGAGACCGGTGAAGCTCAGCTTACTGGACCGGAACTTGTTCTGGAAACAACAGACAAAATCAAGAAAATTCGTGATAATCTTGTGACAGCTAGATGCCGTCAAAAGAGTTATACGGATTTACGACGCAAGCCCTTAGAATTTCAAGTCGGAGACCATGTCCTACTCAAGGTGTCACCTTGGAAGGGAGTGGGGAGATTTGGAAAGAAAGGAAAACTTGCACCTCGATATGTTGGACCATTTAAGATTGTTGAAAGAGTTGGAAAGGTTGCCTATCGACTAGAGCTACCTCCAGAGCTTGGAAATATTTATCCGACTTTTCACGTGTCCAATTTGCGAAAGTGTTTAGCTGACGCTGATCTTCACATTCCACTCGACGAGATTCAAATCGATGAAACGATGCACTTTGTCGAGAAACCTGTGGAGATAGTGGACCGTACTTACAAACAGTTGAAGAACAAACGAATTCATTTGGTCAAGATTCTTTGGGAATCCAAACGTGGCCCAGAGTTTACTTGGGAACGTGAGGACCAAATGAAGGAGAAATATCCGCAATTGTTCTCACAAGTTTCCTCTAGTTAAAATTTCGGGACGAAATTTCCTAAAGTAGGGGAGACTATGACAACTATGCTCTGTAATCGATGAACAATTCAAAACAATGTTAGTTATTAATAAAACAATGTGTTTTGGTTCTATTATGTTTGTATTTGTGTTTGATGATTTTACAATTCGATTCGATTCCGATTTCAAGCTTTAAATCACTTTCTGGAAAGTTATACGCA
Source organism: Helianthus tuberosus (assembly GCA_030545235.1). Lineage (NCBI taxonomy): Eukaryota > Viridiplantae > Streptophyta > Magnoliopsida > Asterales > Asteraceae > Helianthus > Helianthus tuberosus. The sequence continues at coordinate 81,677,425 of CM060368.1, read as the reverse complement.
AACTGGTGCGTAAACGCAGTCAGTTTAACGCAACAAACACTCCGGAATAGAGACATAGGCTTAACATACCTTAAATATCCTCCACATAACTTAGAAATAAGTTTTGGATGGTTTGGTGTGTTGAAAACAAGTCTATTCGATCGCAGGGACTATTTGTGTCAAACTGCAAAACTATACCGATTCGTATGGTATCGAAGAGTCTGGAACTTGATCATAAGCTAAACATACCATATATAACCTAAACATAGCTTAGAAATAAGCTTTGAGGGGTTCGGTATGCGAAAACATGCTTAATTGATCTTTCAGGGACTAAAAGTGTCAAAAACAATGTAAGTTTGCATTTTCGCGCATATCTTACGTTCTGACCACATCTGGACATCCAAAATTTTTGTAGACACTAAAATATTTTTATTTTAGTGATCGGCATGCAAAAATACCATTCGTCGCTTAATTTGGTTCGTTTTCGCGTCCGTTTGAGTTTCATCGTAATTTAACGAACAACGCGACCGTACGACTAAACGAGCCGACATCCGAGAGTGTTCCAAGCATATTTTGAGTCCTCTAAACTTTATTGACCTTGTAGAGCCTTGAAAATGGCTTAACGGGGGTCAAAAAGGCCTTAAATGAGCTCAAAACAAGTGCAGGGACCTAAACTGCCAATTATCAAACTTCTGCTGATCTGGGGAGGTCAGGCAGGGCGCGTAAGCCTGCCCCTGTTCCTTACGCGGGCCGTGTGAGTTGCCCAGCGACAGAAAACTCAGTTTCAGCAATCTGTTCAATATTCAGGGGCTGTTTATGCAATTTCTTTGTGTGGTAGCCAAGTTATCTCTTCCCCAACGCTTCTAAGCTGCTCATTACTTTTGTATGGATGAGATTTAATGCTTGGAGGTTACACAAACATTTGTAATGATCCTATGAACTTGCTACAACTATAAATAGCCAAGCAAATTCATTTGTTCATTGCTCATTTCCTCCTTATCTTCTCTACAATCTGATTTGGGAGCTCTCCCAAGTGTTTGGAGCTTTCTAATCTGATTATTCTTTGTAGAAAAGATAGCTAGGACCCTTTGTAAGTCTTCTTTCATGCTTATTCTTTATGTCTAAGCAGAAAGTTAAACAGTTTGGCCAACAGTTTGACTTTTGGTTTTGACCATCAATTGGTCAAGTCAAAGTTCAATTGAACTTTGCAACGTGATTGTAATCACGATGGTTATAATCCTTAGCGATTATACCTACTGATTACCACGTTAACTAGGCGTAGTGACGAGTCAAAGTTTCGGTCAAAATGCGTTTTAGCACGCATTTTGCAACGAAACTACTTATAGGTATCAAAACACTTTGTTTTGATATCAAATCAGTTTTATAAGTTAGTTAAACATGTTTTGACATGTTTAACTCGTCACTAATAGTTTAGTGCTTGTTTAGGGTCGTAAGTTAAGCGGTCTAAACAACCGCTTAGACTTTCGAACCTGACCCGTTTGGTCGATCATTAGGATCCAACCAAGCTTGATTAGTGATCATAGTTGCATAGGGAATAACCACTGAGGTTATACCTTATGATCACATAGGATTGGTTAGTTATTTGTTAAGTAGCTTGTATGCCCATAGGAAATGACCAAAACGCCCTTTTGAAGCTTAAATCCGTATTTTACATATGTGAACATGTTTTTGACATATAATCTGATTTAGTAACATGTTTAGGTATTATTGGGCATGTAAGACTTGACATAGCTCATAGTTAACCATCCGAACATAGTTTTGCGCGAACGACGCGTTAAAGTAGCATAAGCTACCATAATGGGTCGTAACGGGTCGAAAGCACTTAGGCTAAGTTCCGATTTAGGATGTAGGCTTTGTTAAACCATATCACATGAGTTCCAACACTCATTTGGTTTACAAGACCTCATTCTACCCGATCTTCCGATTTAGGTGTCGATTTATTTACCAGTGATCCGATTACTAGGTACTACTTAAATTTCCTTGGTTTGTCTGAGCTTCGCTAAGTTCTTTAGATCAAGGATACCCTTCTATTCAAGGTGAGTACATAGTTCCCCTATTTTACTGTTTTCAATTGTTTTGGGGTGATTCATATGTATCAAAACGATTTCGATATTTTAACGATGTTTTCAAAAACGATTAAGATGGTTTATATTAAACTAATAACGATTTCGATAATGTGAACGAAACTTGTTGGTTGTAACTACATAACGAATGACATTCATTAGCATTGATCAAGCCGACCAGTATTAGGTTATGGTACCATAGGATCTGACAAATCCCGTTATCAGACTACACCCATGGTTATGTGTGGGGGTTATGTAGGTAACGACCGAATCTGATGATTGTTAACTTACCCTTTGGTGGTTTGTTAATACGAGAAACGAGGTAGTCGAGTCACGAAGGTTTGAATGTTATTAGCGAGACGACCATAAGTAGTTTCACAATTTAAAACGAATACGATTTTGGGACGAATTAAACGATTTGGACCGACTTAAACGAGATAAAACGATTTGAACGAACGATTGGTTTGGGTTGTGATTAGGTAATGGGATGGGTGTAACATGATAAAAGCATGGTAGATACGCCGCTGGTACATCTTATATATAAGTGCTTTTATCATATTACATTTCATGTCATTATTTAGTTCAATTGGGAAACGATTTTGAAACGATATCACACAACGAGGTTTTTGAAATGATATAAACCATACGAGTTTTATTAACGAGTTTTAACGAGATGTTTTACGAAATGATTTACTAAAACAAATGTTTTGGGGTTAAGAATCATGGCTATGAGAATTGCTAAACTATAACCATCTTGATTTGAGTTGGTTAATCATGTTGCAATATTATATACTTTTCAAAACAAGGTTTTCAAGGTATTGCAATATATATAAACGAGCCATGATTCTGATACTCTTATAAAACCTATGTGCTCGCCAGCATTTCTTTGCTGACTTTATTTTTACATATGTTTCAGGTGATGTTGCGTGATGATTGCTAGGGAGCATGTTCACTTAGGATCTAGACGTGGCCTTACTGACATAAAAACGATAGTAGACGATGTTTAATTTGCTTGTTTGGTTTTAAGACAATGTAAATTACTCAATGAATCAATAAAATGAAACTTTTAATTACCATGGTTGTTGAAACGATGATTCTGTTACAACACTCTCCGACGTTTCCGCCACGGTTTTGTTGTTTTAACGTGGTCGGGGTGTGACATTGATATTTTGACTTAATTATTCAAATTGACATTAAAGTATTGGACAATGGACTATTGGTATTGGATTTCAATTCTAATTACCTAAATAAGCTCTAAATGGATCTTGGAACAAACTTTGTAAATGTAGGCCTTTAGTCATTTCATTAAAAATGATATATATATGTATATTAAAAAATAAATCGAGCCAACCAAGCAGAATTGAATGAACCGAACCGAGCTGAGCGAACCTTTGCTCGTGCTTGGTTCGTTTACAAACCGAACCGATCTAAATTAAGCGTTTTTCAATCGAGAGCTGAATCGAACGAACTAATTCTGAGAATTTTTCGAACGAGTGTTAAGCGTTGAGTAATTTAACCATCACTAGTGCTCTAGTGGTGGCCACGGGTATCTAAGCTCCACTAATGGTGGGCTCGGGTGATTTTCCCCTCTAGGTCTCAAGTTCGAGTCTGGGTGATAGGGGTTTGATAAGGTTAAAACCTTGGGGAAGAAGAAAGCTAAGAGATAGAAGGAAATTTGACTCAAATTCTGGCTGATTTTCATTCCATACCTAAACCAATTAAATAAATAAGACACTTACACAAGACACCCCCAAACTAAACCAAAATAACATCCTAATCCCTTGACTTAACAATAGTAATAAAACTAAAATAAATAAGATACGTAACAATACTCCCCCCTTAACCTACTTTTTGCCCTAAAAAAGTAAGCTCTTCAATTCAATCCTTAACCATTGTCGTCTTGTTCAATTTCCTCATCGCCTCCCACGTTAATCACAAAAGTTGTTTCTTTTTGCACTTGTGTCCAGGAACGAACTTTTCAGTGCACCAAAAGCATTCTCCTTTTGACTTTTTTAACTCTAGTCCCTCACCTGACAAGCGCTTCGCGTTAATAGTTGTTGGTTTATAAGCTGGTGGCCCAGGGACTCCTGTTGGATCTGGAAGCAACGGAAGTTTTGAAGCGTTAACCAGAGGTGTTATTTTGACATCTTCAGGTTGCAGCCCATCCTCCACATCTTCACCTGAAAACCGAGGAAACCCAACCTTCCCGACCCGCATAGGCCGAGTACCCGTCCACGAATCATCGCTAAACAGGCCCTTATCAGGGCCGCCTCCGCCGCCGCTAAAACTGCCACCGCTTGAATGCTCCTTGAGTGCTCGTAAGATCTCTTCTTGTTGTTTCATCGACTGTTCTTGTTGTTTCAACATGGTGGCTAGGGTTTCTTGGAGATTTGAGATTGCCTTGCCATGTTCCTTGAGAGTGCTATCAATTTCTTGATTGCGAGTGTTAGTCATGGTAATCGAAAGTAATTCCGACCGGAGATCGGAACGGCTCTGATACCCTTGATAAGGTTAAAACCTTGGGGAAGAAGAAAGCTAAGAGATAGAAGGAAATTTGACTCAAATTTTGGCTGATTTTCATTCCATACCTAAACCAATTAAATAAACAAGACACTTACACAAGACACCCCCAAACTAAACCAAAATAACATCCTAATCCCTTGACTTAACAATAGTAATAAAACTAAAATAAATAAGATACGTAACAGGGTTTCTCATTGAGGGGTTTAAATTGGGGATCTATTGTGTGAGGGGGCTCTCTAGCGCGAACCCTGGTATAACAACGTATGCTAGACCTCCCGATATTCGCGAATAATTCACACCTTTCAAAAAAAAAGCATCGAGTAATTTGAAGAGGTTTAAATGTCATTTAAAAAACACTATTAAAATTTCGCGCTACATACTCAAGTTCAATTTTTACCGCCTCCTCCCAATTAAACCCTAGATCCTATTTCATATGCGTCGTTCCCAATTAAACCGTCTTTCCTAATCATCGCACCCCAACCACCAATCTCTCCGGTCTCCTCCTCCTCCACCGCCCTCCGTCGGAGTTTCGTTCACTGAAGATGAAGGCTATATTTATACTAAATTGCTTATTTAAAATCTATGGTTTCTGATTGGTGGTTCTGTTTTAGGTTTGGTGTTATACTATCATGTGAGTGTTTTCATCTTAAATGACTTAATAGTTTTGGTTTTGATTTGTTGGAATTGAACATTTTAGATTATTAATTTGGTGGACTTGAGTTTTGAAATTTGGATTTGTTAGTTGCAGCCACCTAGAAATTTACTTTATGATATACTCAGTTAAGAACTTATTAGTTATCAATTGAATGGTAGTTATCAATTTAGAATGTTAGATTGTTATGTTTTACACTATTATTGGTAAGTTAGATGGTTTGGAGATTTTGGGTTTTGTAAGGTATTTGAAGACGTGGCTGGTTAAGTATAAGAATTTTCCGCAAGTGGGTTCAGTTCCTAAATGAGAAGTCACCGATTGAATTGTTTCAGTTCTGTTTATAGTTTGAACCAGTTTAAATTGTGATTAACGTGTACCCTGTCTTCGGCGGCAGCAAAGGTCTCGCCGCATCTCATACCGCAACTCCTCTGCCTCGACATTCAGCCTCTGTCACCGCTAGTAACAGGCTTTTGTTTATTCAGTAATGATTTGTGTTACTTGATGGTCGTTTGTGTAGGTTTGGTTACTGATTCAGATCTGTTGTCACATTAGTCGTATTTTCTAATATATTGTTTTGATTGTTTAGTACATGTGTGCTTAGTATGCTTTTGGTGGTGGTAGACTGGTAGTGTAGATGGAACAGTAATAAAATGAGCGAAGAAGTTGCTATTTGTTTTCTTGTTATTGATTAGTAAAAAGGTGCTTGAAGATCTTGATTATTTGTCTGTATTATCAGATCTGAAAATGGTTAGTAGTATCACAATGATTATTTGAGGTATTGCATTGTTTCTGCTTAAAGGCACATATATTTCAATTCATCAAATAATAATCTTTGGTTATAATCTATTTCGATTCTAAAATAATTTAATAATTTGCAGACAATTCAAACAATTTAACTTCATGTTTGCAGGCACTTAACTTAATAGAAGGGAAGGATGTAATGGTGCAAATGGATTTATGATTAAAGGGTTGTCTCTTTGATAATTTTGTTTAAAACATGAACCTTGAGAGAGGCTCGATGCCATTACTTCTCTACATAAATACACAGATGTAAGCTCACTTATTACTCCTCCAACACACCAAAAAAATATTAATACTTTATTAGAATTTTGTTTCTTGTTTTCATTTAGTGGTATTTTAGCCATTGAGGCTTTGGAATTTTGGTAGAAGGAAAACCCTCTAGGTGTTTAAATAGGACGAGGTCATGAGCAGAAGCGTCTACGAGAATTCATGTACTTTGTGATCGGAGTGTCGTGCTCCGGTCAAAGATAAGATTTATAAGCCCAAATTACGCTTAACAAATAGTTAGTGTTACACCCCGACCACGTAGAACATACAAAACGTGGCGGAAACGTCGGGGAGTGTTGTAACAGAATTAATGTTTCACAACCATGGAAATTAAAGTTCGTTTTATTAATCAACCATCCAAGTTTACATTGTTTTAGGCAAGAAACCAAGAGTACATAACATAAATTAACTAGTTCTTGTCTCGTTTTAAGTCACTAAGGCACAGGTCCGCCTAAGTATGTCTTGATAAGTCCTATGCATCATCTCCTGAAAACACATGTGAAAATAGGTACGTCAGCATAAAAATGCCTGTGAGATACATAGGTTTTGTGAAAATAAGATTCATGACTTATGTTTGAGAAAATGTTTAGTCATGAACCTTGTAATTTGCTTTGTCTTGTAAATCATTTGAAAAACGATAAGATCAGATGATATGTATAAATAAATGTCAGGTTAAATGAATAACCATGTAAAATGTGTTTGTGTAAAATAAGTTGTTTGTAAATCAATGTCTTGTAAAAAGTATGTTACTTGTATAAAATGTTCTATGTCTCAAACTGAAATGATTCAAATAACGGTACGATATGTAATACCATACAAGCACTTATATATAGGAAGTACCAGCGGCGTATCCACCATGCTTGTATCATATTACACACGCATCGTTACTTAATCACTTAATCAAACCAAACCACCAAAGTAATGTTTAACAATTGTAGAAATGTTTATGTAATGTCAATTGTCTATTGTCAAAATGTAAAACATGTCAACAGATACAAATGGTTCACATGGTTCACAGATACAAACGGTTCACAGATACACACGGTTCACAGATACAAACGGTTCACATAGTCAAATGATTTCAACGGTTCAAAATGTAGTATAATGTGTTCATATGCTGGATGAGCATATGCAACAGAAATGCAATGTAAAACAATGTACTAAGTATGCACACAGTGGACATACATAGCATGAAATGTAATGTAAAACGATGTACTAAGTACGCACACAATGGGCATACATAGCATGAAATGTAATGTAAAACAATGTACTAAGTAATGCACACAATGGGCACGCCTAGCATGAAATGTAATGTAAAACAATGTACTAAGTAATGCACACAATGGGCACACCTAGCATAAGATGCAATGAAATCATGTACTATAATGTACTAACGAACATAGCATGTATATGATGTGAAAACAGGAAAGCATGAAAGTAACAAGTAGGCACATGTGTTCCACCCCAAAACAGTTTGGAAAACAGTAAAAGAGGGGTCTATGTACTCACTTGAGATTGCTCAGATGTATAAAGATAACCACCAAGTAATGCTAGAGATCTCGGAATATCAAACGGCACCTAATATAGGTAACTACATTAATAAACCGGACCTAAATCGGAAGATCGGATAGAATGAGGGCTCGTAAACCAAATGAGTATGGGAACTCATGTAGTATGGTTTAATAAAGCCTACATACTAAATGAAACCTAACCTAAGTGCTTGTGACCCATTACGACCCGTTTAGGTAGCTTATGCTACTTTAACGCGTCGTTCGCGTGAAACGCGTTCGGACCGCCTAACTAGTCCTATGACAAGTAATATATGCCTTAACATGTCTAATATGGTTGTCAAATCAGTTTAGATGTCAAAAGTTATGTTACATATGTTTAAAATGAATTTTGGCATCAACGGGGTATTTTGGTAATTTACCTAAGGCATATAAACTACCTATCATACAACTACTTAAACAAAGCGACCATAAGGTATAACCTCGTAAGGTTATTCCCTATATACTATGGTCACCTAATGTGTTTGGTCGGATCCTAATGATCGACCAAACGGGTCGGGTTCGAAAGTATAAGCGATTGTTTAGATCGCTTACCTTACGACCCTATATAAGCACTAAACTAAAAGTGACGAGTTAAGCATGTTAAAACATGCTTAACTAAGTTTAGAAAAATAGGTTTGGTATCACAACAAACGGTTGTGATACCTAAGAGTAGTTTGGTTACAAAATACGCAAGAATACGTATTATGCCCGAAACTACGGCTCGTCACTAAGCCTTAGATAACGTGGTAATCAGTAGGTATAGTCACTAGGGACTATAACCATCGTGATCACGCTCATGTTATGAAGTTCAAACGAACTTCGCATCGACCATAAACTGGTCAATGCAGAAAGTCAAACAAAGTTTGACTTTCGGACTCGAAAGCGATAAAAGAACGAAAGAATACTTACGAAAGGTCCCCGAATGCTAATCAAGATCAAAATAGCTCAGGTATGAAACAAAGGTTTCAACTTAGAGCACAAATAATCAGATTCTTGTGAGAAATGTGTGCAAATGTGATGGGTATTTATAGATTTCGGGTAACCGTTAAGATCGTTTCATGAAAACCGTGCTCGAATCTCATGCGTACATTTGTCAAAATGTTATGGTTACTGAAAATGATCCTTAATGTGCTGAAAGGTCAAGTGTGGAACTTGTGGTTGAGGTTTAATCAGCTGATAATCTGCTGACTGGTTGATATTATCTGTTCTGCAACAGGCTAGCGCACCGCTACTTAATAAGTGTAGCGCACCGCTAAGCTTAAGTTTGGCAGATTTACACTTTTGGTCCCTGCAGCCCCTAAACTTGGTTTTCGATGCATTTTTGACACGTTTAAGCCCCGTTAACCCCATTTCAAAGCTCTAAAATGAAGTTAAAGTATAGGGAACTTAAAATGTGCTCAAAAATATCTCGGATGTCGGTTCGTTTAGCCGTACGGTTGCGATGTTCGGTTAATTACGACGGAAGTCGTAACGAACGCAAAAACGATCCAAATTAAGCGACGAATGGATTTTTCTTATGGCGAACACTAAAATAAAATATTTTAGTGCTTACATAAATTTTTGGATGTCCGGATGTATTCAGAACGTAAGTTACGCGTAAAAATGCAAACTTGTGCACTTTTTGACGCTTTTAGTCCTTGAATGACACAAAAGTTTATTTTAGCATACCGAACACCTCAAAGCCTATTTCTAAGCTATGTAAAGGATATTTATGGTATGTTTAAATTATGGTCATGTTCCGGAAGGTCTGTTACAGTTCAAATTGGCATACTTTCGCAGTTTGTCAACTTTAGTCCCTGTAAGCGATTAAACTTTGATTTCACCACACCAAACCTTCCAAAACTTATATCTAAGTTACGTAAAGGTTATTTAAGGTATGTTAAGCCTATTTCACTATTCCGGAATGTTTGTTGGATTAAACTGGTTATATCTACACATCAGTGCGCGTATAACCTTCCAGAAAGCGATTTAGAGCTTGAAATCGAACATGAGTTGATATGTGCAAAAGATACACATATTAATACAAGTCCAAAGTATGAAATACAATATTTCATTGGTTTGGAATTTGTTTGATGGTTGAAATGACACAGGTGTTACAGTTAGTGGTAGCAAGGGGTCGAACCACGAAGAGTATGTGGTTTGTGTGTGGATTCGATTGAATTAGAACAATTGTCACAGTTTATGAAGCTTGCAAGATATTTTTGTATTTTTGTTTAGTTGAAAAATGTAAATTTAAACTAATGAAATTGATTTAATTGATAAATAACTACTAATTAACGATTGCAAGAAAGATTGATTACTAAACGATAATAAGAAAAAGGGTTCACACCCGGTTTTGGTAATTGCTAACCTAGGGTTTCTACAAGTTTTTAGATTCAACTCAATTGCATACGATTAGAGGATTTAGTGTACCGTGACTTAGGTGCCAATAACTATCAACGCTTTGAAAAACGGACAAGAATGCACTTTGTAATCAACACAAGTAAAACCTAACCACGACAATGCATAACTACACATAACCATTTTGTAAAGTCATAACTTTTAACATCTTTCGACAATTTACGAATACGAAACAAATGTAAACTATTGTCAATGGTTTCAAAAATCAAACACAATTTGTCACCAAGTTGAAACAAGAACAATTCGAAACCCTAAATTTAACAACTACCTACACCGGGGTGAAACCAAGGTGATTAGCTGCTCATGGTTGAAGAAGCTTGAACACCGGATGCTTGGAACTTGAATGGAGTCATCTCGAAGCTTAAACAATGGAGAATTGATGGATGTTGAAGGTTTGGTGAAGGATGATGGTGGAAGGATTGATGGTGATGATTAGGGTTTGTATGGATTGGTGATTGCGAATGATTGGTGATGATGATCCTTCTTGATTCGGATGATGTTTTTGATGATAGATGGATTAGAGATGAATGATAGATGAATAGTGGCTCCAAGGGTAAGATTCAAACTCCTAATAAGTTGTAACTCCCGTAATTAATGACCAAGCACCAATAGACATCAAGCTTAACCCAAAAATCCAAGAATTTCACGTTTCAAGAAAACACAACCCGTCGGCGACGGGTGGGGGGCCGTCGGTGACGGGTTCCCCATCTCTGATCTTCTGCCGACGGGTTATCCTCCTAGATACGGGTACTTTCGGCCGACGGGATGTTCTAGAGCCCGTCCGGGACGGCCCTAGACCAGTCGGCGATGGCCTCTTGAACTTCAATTCTCCAAATTTTGCTTCTCGCACTCCCGGTTGATCCGTAACGCGTCCCGGTGCTCCGGTTTTCGACCCGATGACTCGTAAAGCTCCCGAAAAGCTCCTTAAACTCCATCAAACCTGTAAAACACATTTTTGATTAAAAGTAGGCTATCCGAAATTAGAACTTATGTAAAAACATCAAGTTATGCAATAACAAACACCGGTTTTCAACTACGTATCACATCCCCACACTTGTCTTTTGCTTGCCCTCAAGCAAATCTGTTTTTCACTTTCACGTAGGTCGAACAACGAATACACTTCCCATTCCCAAGACAAAGGTTAAGGTCTATTGTCATACAAAAGTTCAAACCTTTTACAATTTACAACATATTTAACGATAAAGTGAGCATTCACATATACAATGGTTATCCAAGATTAACCCGCCCGTAAAACTAGCAAGTTATGCACATCCCTCACAATGTTCTCTCCAATCGGCTTATAATTTGGCTAATGTGTATAGTGTATTAGCACTTCAATCAATTAATCGCTCAAAACCGATTAGAACACGTACCCACATAGGCTTGCAACTCAATCATTCTCCACCACCGATCACGAATACTAAGCACAAGTCATAAGGTCTTTGTAAGGGTTGTAACGGGGCTAGGCTAAGGGTAGGAAATGGGATATTTTAAAGTGGCTAAGGTGATGAAAATTCGATTTTTATTACAAAACAACGAATCTACGCACAACTAACTACCAAAATCAAACTAGAAGGCAACAAGCTCTCGCCTTTTATTTCTCAACTAAGAACACATATTTTTGTTCTTTTCTCAACAATTTTCTCATCTTTTTCATAACATTTTCTGAATTTTCTTTTTTTTTATGTAAACAACAAACAACTATACAAATTTGACTACTATAACCGAATTTCCATCACACGGGTTTAAAAGAAAAAAGGTTTTAAGGTTATTGGCTAAAGGGTGGTCAAACGAAGGGATTAGGCTCAAAATTGGCTACTAGGGGATAACTTTAAGGTAAGGATATAAAAATGGTGTAAAAGAAAAAGGTTTACCTAATGCCTTAATCATTCTCGTGCTTGTATTCGGTCTATGGTCTCAAACGTATCAAAAGTTGCAAGTTCTACAATACGCGACTAATGCTCCACTCAAACAAAGAAACATGTAAATGTAAATCTATGATATAAAAGTGGCTCAAAACCTCACGTATAAGGGTATGATATGTGATATGCATCAAATGCTAGTTCCTTAAGCGAATTACTCCCAAATAACCACCCGCTAAATACTCGTCATGTTATTAATTTGAACTTGACCATGACAAAAGAACAAATGGGTTGTGCCATCCCTCGTTGACTTAGTTACTTGTGCTTTTAAGATCGCTTTTGAAACAATAAATTTTTGAAAAATGTTTGAAATTTTTGAAAAATTTTTGAAATTTTTCCCCCATCCCCACACTTAAGGTAAACATTGTCCTCAATGTGTAGTGTTTAAATGAACGGGCCAAAATCGAAAACTTTTACTACTTCCCTATCCTCACACTTGAGGTAAACATTGTCCTCAATGTGTAAGAACTAGAGTTTGAAAATGCACAAGGGATGTGACACGGCTAACCTTCCCAAAATTTCACATCGGAAAAATAAAATACAAAATACAATCCACTTATTACTAAACTAAGAATCAAGGTAAGAAGGGAACACATGCACCTGATTGTTGTCGCGTGATGCCCATATCTTCTTCTTCTCTTCATAAAAACGGTTGTCTCTCGAACATCATATACCTACAAATTCTAACCCTTGTGTAGAAGTATGCTTCTCACAACCATTGAAATTTGTTAGGTGGTTAGTTCAACCATTTTTATAAAAGTGTTACCAAATCATGCGTTAAATTACCTTGATTTTTGTGGAAAAATAAGTTACAACAATAACAAGCCTAACTCACTTTCGTAGGAATCACGGTTGCATTTAGCTTATGCAACAAGCCCTTTTAAACCCCCTAATAGCTTGGGAGGACGAGAGGTCTCGTGAGGGTTATATAGGGAACACACCCACAATGTTCATTTAACTAGGCAAAAAGTAAATAATAACGAAAAAGAAATAAAGAACTAAAGTATACAACAACAACAACAACACAAAACATACCTTGCCTTTACCGCTGATATCTCTCGTTGGGATCAACTGGCGGGTTTGGCTGGTATGGATAACCAATGAGGGCCTCAAACATCTCCCTGTAGTTATCAAGTGGGCTCGGCTCTCCTTGAGGTGGTGGCTGATAGGGTATCGGAATGAAGCTGGAGCCTACGGCCTCGGGCCAGTGAGGAGATGGGTCGGATGGGCCTCGTGGAACGGGGAGATTGGGGTAGTCGGTCCACCCCGAGTGCTCGACATAAGGAAGGCCGGCCTCATAGTCTCTTCAATGTCTCTCCTGATCGTGGAGGATTTTGGCATTATTAATAGCCGTTTCCTGTGAGACAAATAAGGCACTCCAACAGTTGTCCTCCAACGTGTTTCGCTCGTGTCACGCTTTTTCCTCCCTTTCTTCCCATGCCCGTCTTCGGGCCATATCTTCTTCTTGTAATTGTAACAAGCGTTCCATGTGAGATCTTTGAAGCGCTTGTTGCAATTGTTGATCTTCCATATATTTCTCCATCCTCTCGCGATAGGATGCTTGGGAGGCCCATTGTTCTTGCGTGTAAGCCCCGTGCTTCTCTTCCCAGTTCTCTCTCATCCTATTATATTCTCTGCCCTCGCCTATACATGCCGAGACATTATCATAAACCGCTTGTTGCCCGCGGTTAAAATATTTGTACGTCGGCCCCTGTCTTTGTTTCACAAAACTTGCCACATCTGTATTAATCTCCCTGTGTGGCCTCATGTACCTCTGTTTTGGTCCCCGTGGACCAGAAGGCTCAGTCTCGTCTTCTTCATCAATCATTTCCTCATCTCCCCCAGCTCCTTGCTGTGCATCTGGATTAACAAAGTCATACCTGTGACCCAATTTGTCGGTCACCACATATTTGTTTCCCGACAGATTCACATCTATTTTCCAATTTTTCCTCATTGATGCTATGTTGAATTCTTCCAGAGGTTTGGATACCCAAAGCGATTCCGGAGGCAAACAATTCTGCTGGACGATCATAGCACTGATGAGGCGTGCATATGGAATAAAACGCTTTTGAGATGCCTCCCGGGTGATCCACGTATTCATCATTATGATATGCCTCCATAACAATGTAGGTGTCCCGTATAACAATGAATGGACAACCCTACAATCGCTTGCTCTCACTCCTCCTCGATCACCGAATCTCACCATCACATTCTCTAGGGAAATTCCTTGAAGAATTTTCCCCTCAATCGCCATTTGAGTTCTTTTAGCCTCTCCCCCATCGCTATACGGTAAGATAGCCACTGTCATTTGTTCCGGATCACCATCATTCATATGATTATCCAAAAATTATTCAGTGGTTAGATAATCATATGCTTACACCCCCAAAGAGTCAAAGTGCGCGATGCAATTAATGGTTTCAAAGGACATTGTCATACTCCCTCGGCTAGTCTTACCAACCAATTTCCACTGAGCGGGAGGATCATTCTTATTCATGAACTTCAATGTTGACAACCATTCACACACCTCCGACAAATACACCCGCAAGGTGTTGTCTTCACACCAATCAAGCACTCTCTCCATCCTAGACACTCAAACATCTGCACAATCCCAATTCGTTTAAACTCTTCCACATTCACAACCCTTTCACAGATCACCCTTTCTAGCACTGAAGTGTTCACATTCTAGCACTGAAGTGTTCACACCATTGACCATCTTCCACTTCCAAAGTTTGGCCTCCAACTTCCTATCTTGATACGCTGATAAAGGTTTGTTTTTCTCCTCATCCCATACTTGAGCGCTTCTACTATCCCTGAACTTTTCCCACGCCCAATCCTGCCTATAAAGTCTTGCATCTCCCTCTTCTACGGAGCTTAGTTGCTCCCACTTCTTCGTATTAAACCGGAAGAAGATCCCACTCCTGATGATGTGCCTTGCCCTGTAGTCTTTTGCTTCTTTCTACCTCCAGCCATAACTACAATCACGAAACAAACATGGCATTAATATAAACCCCAACCTTTACTAAACTCTCAAACTTTGAGCATGATGTGTGATGTTAAAGTTTTAATCAACAAGTAAATGCAAACTAGCCTTTTTAAACTTCCAAAGTCGCTCATTTTACCATATACCTATCAATTTTTCTTGTTAACTTGCAAGTTCTTATAAGTTCAACAAAGTTCAACATCACCTTCCTGTTCAATCATGTAAATAACGAGTGTAATCACTTCACTGTGGTTATAACATGCTCAAATTCTACCCAAGACAACTAATCATACTTAAACTCATGCAAGAACAACATACATTGTTTAAACAACCTACTCTTAAACTAAAAAGTCTAAAATTTCGGAAGAAAAACACTAAATATATGATAATCATGCATAAATTTAAGGGAAATCCATACCTTCGATGTTGTAAACAAGAAGAACTAAGAAAAAGATGTAAAGCAAGCAATTTGATGAACACCCTTTCAAAAACCCGAAATTACACGCCCAAAAATCTTGCAAACTAGCAAGAGTTGATGAAAACCGTGATGGGGGTTTTGTTCCTCTTGAAAAATCACGCAAGATGGACCCAAAAATCAGGTGATTTGGTTTAGAATTGAAGGAGTTATGAGAGCTTGAAGGTTTTAGGGTTCTTGTGGGAGAGGTGAAGAAGATGAAGTGAGATGAGAGAGGTAGAGAGAGTACAACCTGATTGTGGAAGTGTATTGAAGTTATGGACAATGTGACAGGCACCTCGGGTCTTGTATGAGACCAAAATTGGGTTTTAGATGAGTTTTATTGGGTAAAATAAGGTTTGGGTTCGAGTTCATGTGCCTAGAAACGAACCAGCAGCGGAGCCAAAACAGCAACCCGTCGCTGACGGGCAAGGAAAAAGGGTTGTTTGGCCGACGGCTTATCCGTCTATCTACGGGTGGAAGGTGCCGACAGGCTTATTGAGGACCCGTCCCGGACGGGCTATACCCCGTCGTCGACGGGTTACGGTTTTTTCAAAAAAAAAAATTTGGAAAATAGGGAGAAAAAATTTAGTTTTTTTTTTATTAACGAGACTATATACAATAAAAATCCTAAAAATTATTAAAATTCTTTTTGTAAATTTTTATAAGTTAAATTTTCAAAACACGAAACCCGTTAACGGCCCTACCACCCCCCAAAAAAATCGTGTATTGTCCTCAATGCACATAACAAAGTCTAAAAACATACCTTACGTCTTCAAGACTCGTTTGGGATATCCGGACTTCACACAATCGAACGAGGTTAGTATGAAACGAAAACGATTATATCCAAAACACACAAACAATTAAAAATTATACATAACTCTACAAAAAATGTTACCGGTCCTTTTCATTCGACCTCACAAACCGGGATGCTTACCACGAAGCTCACCGATTCCGTGTTTTCATCCACCTTTTCGTTACCATCGAGAAACGGTTTTAGCCGATGACCATTTACCGTTTGCCGTGACCCATCCTTCGGGTCCTCGATTGTAACATCACCCAATTGTCCGACCCGGGTGATCACATAGGGTCCCATCCATTTGCTTCGGAGCTTTCCGGGAAAGAATTTGAGTTTCGAATTGTAGAGCCACACTTTTTGTCCAATCTAGAACTCTTTCTTCCTCAACTTGGCATCATGCGCCTTTTTCATCCCATCTTTGTACTTGGACGCGCATTCATATGCCATTTCTCTTAGCTCCTCCAACTCGCATAGCTTGAGTTTCCGTTCCTTACCTGCATCATCATATTGAACATTAACCTCTTTAATAGCCCATAATGATTTATGCATAAGTTCAACCGGCAAATGACAATTTTTACCGTAAACCAACCGATAAGGTGTAATGCTGATGGGTGTCTTATGTGCCGTACGGTAGGCCCATAAAGCATCGTTCAACTTAATTGACCAATCCTTACGGTCTGCCCGCACGGTCTTTTGCAAAATCTCTTTGATTTTCATATTTGACACCTCAACTTGTCCGCTTGTTTGTGGGTGATAGGGGGTAGCAATTCTATGGTCAACACCAAACCATTTTAAAAGTTTCCCAAACCGAAAATTTTTAAAATGAGATCCTCCATCACTTATGATGACACGAGGAATCCCAAACCTTGAAAAAATGTTGGTTTGGACAAAATTACAAACTACGGAATGGTCGTTTGTCTTGGTAGCTATTGCTTCGACCCACTTTGACACGTAGTCCACGGCTGTCACACCCCAACCGATGGCGGAATCATCGGGGCATGGCACTGAGCGAAACAGATTGTCCAAAAGTTTCCATAACAATTATCATTACCAATCAATTTATAATAACATGTCCCATCCCATGCCTCAAAACGTAAGCAAATTATTACAGACAAAATCTAGGCAAATAGTTCTATTCTAACAACTCAGATTTAAATAGAGCAATTGTTTATCTGCTTCTAGAGACCCTGATTCACTTAGTACAGACAACTATTAGTTGGCCTCTAGAGCCTTATTCTAGCATTGACTTCCTAGCAAGTGTGCATCCTAAGCACCTGTCACATACGTTAAAATAAAGTCAATACATATAATGTAAAGGTGAGCATACAAGTTTGGTAATAGCATATATAGTTCGAATTCGTTTACGCATAACCAGCACGTACACATAGCGAAATGAGGCACGTTAGTTATCGACATAGATCCATCGATACCAATGAGTACGAGTTGACTGCCCGGGGCAGTTCGCAATACATGATTACCACCGTAATCCATGCAAGTAATTGTCCTTAATAACCCCTGCGAACAGGTGCTGAGTCCAAACTATAGTACTATCGTTGCTAAGGCAGGTAGACAGCATTCCATGTGTAAACATAACAAACAAACATTCATAAGCCACGTATAACATGCATTAACGGTTAGCTTTCAAATAGTATACTATTGAGTAGTGTGTTCGATGTGAATTGAATAGTTGTAACGTATGTAACACCCAAAAGTGCATAAAGCAAAAAGGGATCGAGTATACTCACAGCAGTTGATGGATTGAAGGGAGCGCTTAGCGAGTAAGGTTAGCCATAATAGATTGATAGCATAACGATAAGTAATGCGTAAAACGAAAACAGGTATGAGTGGATCAGACAGCTGGTCGATCGGTTGGTAGTCCGATCGGACGGCTGGCCGTGCGGTTGACAGTCCGTTCGGACAGTTGTCCGGTCGGACGGTAGTCTGATCGGATGATTGTTCGAGTGGATTGTTTCTTCCTTTGAGTAGGATGTGTTTGTGTATGATGGCTTGACTTTTGAAGTTTTTGTTGTAGCATTTGAAAATATTGAAGTATCTTTACCTTTCAGGTCGGTCGATCGGATGGTCGTTCGTTCGGCCGGCAACCCGATCGGTTAGGTACCTCAGCACAAACAACTTCTCAGCAGAAGGCACTCGATCGGACAGTAGTTCGATCGGGTGGCATTCCTTGTGCATTGAACATGTTACAAAATCGATTAAGGGTTGAAGACAAGTATCTCATGATCCGAAGAGTAATCCAATCGGACGGTAGTCCGATCGGACAGTAGTTCGTTCAATACTTAAACTTCAAATAAGTTGACTAAGTGTGGGACCCATGTGCTAGCCGATCGGCTGGCCAGTCGTTCGGCTGTCGGTCCGTTCGGCTGGCTGTCCGTTCGTCTAACACTTGGTTATTTTGTTTAACACTTGGTTATTTTGTTTTTTTGTCATTTTATTGAAGTATTTTGACAACGAGTCAAACAATAGAGACCTCGTCCTTACTTGGTTCTCCGGATCGGACAGGAATCACCCAAATTCGGTTGGTGAACGGTTCGGGATGGTGTTTAACGTTTAACCCGGAATCGGTGAACCTCGTGGATGGAATCCGGATCTTGTGCCACACAACCACCAGAATGAGTAGTAAGTCGGCACAAGCCCCGTTTCTATCGGTTTTGAAGGTATTGAGTGTAAAAGAGTTGAAAGAAAGTTGGAAAACCATCTTCCAATCCTTTTCACCATGAATATGTTTAGATCTATGAAAGATCTTTGTTTGTTTTTGTGGAAATCGGTTAGATCCAAGTTATTCTTGGTGGATTGAGGCCAAAACATGAAGTTCTTCAAGAACACATGATGACGTCATCCTAGAATCCCTTGAATCTTGATGATTTTACGGTTAAAAGTTAAGATTTAAAAGATAGAAAGGTGTAGGAGTGCGTGTAGATCAAGAAAGTACAAGATTTAGGTCGAGATCTTACCTGAATCGAGAGAAATCGAAGAAAAGGTGAGGAGAGTGTGCTGGTCGGACATAGGTTTCCAAAAGTGGAAATGATGACAATGACAGGGGTATTTATAGGCTTCCAAATAAGGAAGGGCTGGCCGATCGGCCAGGCAACTCGATCGGATAGCCTGTCCGATCGGACAGCAGTCCGATCGGCCGGCTGGTCGATCGGCTGGTAGCCTGATCGATCAGTTGTCTCATTCGAGTGTTCGATGCGTCGATTTTCGATATTTCGATTTCGATTGCGATCGATGCGAATGCGGTAGAGTTTTCTATTCAAATTACTTTTAATCCCAACTATTCATATCTTGCGCTATCTCTTCTTCACTAATTATCATAATTCGATTGAGATTGAGATTGAGTTCGATTGTGTTTCGAGTTTCGATTAATTTCCACAACATACATAAATAAACATGCATAAGTAACACATAAGATGTAACAACCCGCACTTTTGTGCGTTGTTACTACTCGATATACTCGTTACGCCTAGCAACAGAGATTCGGATCATAATGTAACTATATCGCTATTCGAAGGATAATCGCATATTTTCGAAATACAATATCGCTACACTACATCACATCACAAACACTAACACTCACGATGGAACTGAGTGAGGACCTATTCTACCCTCCTCGGTGGCCGTGAGGTGTCGAAACGCAGACAATTAACGCTAACAAAGACTCTCGGGTGAGTGCTATAGCTCCAGTCGTCGTGACGATGATGACAATACGAGTAAATGGTACCCCGTCAGTCATTGTGGCACAACACGCAATAATGTTCACGATGACATCAAGCAAGGATCTATACTACCCTCCTTAATGGCCGTGAAACGTCGCTAATAATCGCATACTCGAAACGAAAACCGACTGTAATTATCGAAACTGTGAATTATGGATACGTAAATACGACCCCTAGTGATATATATACATATATAATAATGATATAAATTAACTATGAAAAGCGCGTACTTCGAGAACTATCGAAACGATCGAAAACGAAGAAAATCCCCGCGCCGGGATGGGCCATCCGAACGGATAGCCATCCGCACGGATGGGCCATCCGACCCAAAACCCTTTTCAGCTCTCATTTCGCCTATAAATAGCATGTCACACCACTGTTCAAGTGATGTGACAGCTCCCACTCAACCAAGCATGCTCTAGGACCCTTTTTCCCTCGATTCCTCGTGATTTCGGTAAGATTTCAACCTAAAACCTTGTACTTCTATGATCTACACTCAATTCTACATCATTCTATCTTTCAAAACACCATTTCTAACCGTGAAATCTACTAATTTGAGGTGTTTTAAGGTGAAGTCACCAAGAGTTCATAAGAACTTCAAGATTGTGACCTCATCCCACCATAAACGACTCAGATCTGGGTGATTTCCACATGTTTTAATAACAAATCTCGCCTAAATCTATGTATTTAACCAAGGAACGGTGCGATTTCGAGTTAACCGTGAAGAACCATCAAGAACGGCCAGATCTGATGGAACGGGGTGATTCCTGGCCGTTAGAACGGGCCGGAACTGATGGGATTTCAATTGTTAATGCGAAATTACACTACCCTAGTAAAACCGCACGTATTCCTTCCGTTAAACACTCAGAAACAGTGTTCAGAATGCAAAACAGACGTGTCATCCGCGCGGATCACATGTCATCCGGACGGATCACATGTCATCCGGACGGATAACATGTCATCCAGACGGATTACATGTCATCCGCACGGATAACATGTCATCCGGACGGATGACCACCATACGACCTGACCAACTCATCATTCAAACGAATGACCATCTGACCGGATTTCCATCCGATCGGATAGTCACTAAGCATAATCATCCAAACGAATGGCCATCCGGCCGGATTGCCATCCTACCGGATAGCCACTGAACCTTATCGCTTCAAACGAATGGCCATCCGGCCGGATTGCCATCCGACCGGATTGCCACTGTCCAATGTCCTCTCCTAACAAGTGACCATCCGATCGGATTGCCATCCGACCGAATGGCCAATAGTCACATGTTTCATCCGTCACCGTTTAACGCACTCTCAATCGATCAGGCTAACTCAGACGCAATCCAAATCAAGTTGTGTTTACTTGCCGATTATGCACTGTGAGTATACTTGACCCCTTTTAATCGTATTTTGGGTGTAACATACGTTTCTAGCAAATCGAACTTATCAAACGAATTATTCAATCAATCGAATTATCACTTGCGAATAACTGTTATGCATAGATATACGTGATGCTAGTTGCATATGTGCTAGGGCTTATACTCGCGACGTCCCACCATGACTAGTATAGTACTATTGCGCCCGACGGGGTCTAGTTTGCCATCGCATATTCGAGTATCGAGGACTTAGTTGGTAGTGTCAGCTTTGTGAGTATATATGTCGTGTGTTACGTTCTTGCATATGGAAATTCGCTACACTTTTATCTATTATGCTATACATATCAAACCTGTATACTCGCCAATACTTTTGTATTGACAAATATTTTAACGTATGTTGCAGGTTAGATCGCAGACTATATCAAATCAAGCTAGGAGGTCTAGAAACTCAACTAAAAATCTAGGTTGTCGGATTTGTATTATTCGAGAGGACAAGAAATCTGTGATAACTTATGTGATTGTATTATTTGTTAGTATGGGATAACGAATGTATTAAATATTATCGCAACATAGTTGTTATGGATTCTCTTGAGCAATCTGATTCGCCTAGTGCCGCGCCCCGATGATTCCGCCATCGGTTGGGGTGTGACAGATTGGTATCAGAGCCATAACTATAGGGAATTAGGCCAGACTCGACCTAGTCCGGGTCGACGTCTTAGAAATTGACCTAGTCTATAATCTAAGTACCAACAGGCCGACTTGTACGAACCCAGTAGGGTTTGTATCGGGCTTACTTGATACTCTCGATCGAAATTGCTAAAAGCTACAACTTTGTGTAAACACCGCGTACTACAACTTCACACGAAGAATCCTTTCCTAAGGCTGAAATACTACTTAGCCTTTCCTAAGGCTGACACAATACACGTGTTTTCGAAAATAATCGCATAACGAAACCGAGCGATCCAGTCGAGATCAGGTGTGAAAACCCAGAACTCTTGATAGGATTGCTCACTCAGCGCATTTATCTAGCACGAGGACCTTTCATCGAGTTAGGAGTGACATCCACATCTCGACGAAAGTCTCCATTTCGAAATCTAGTGGAGCTCACGAATTTATTCAAAGAGCATAACCACAATTAGGAACGAAACTGTTAAGTCAGGGGTGAAACCCGTACCTTAATAAGACGTTCCACTCTCTAAAATGGTTTTCAAAAGCTCTCACCAAGGACTCGACTATCTTGATAACTCGAGCCACGTGATGACTAGGAAGACGAATGCCATGAGCTGCATCCCAGTGGAAGCATGAAGTCTTCTAGGTTAACGCGCGTGCACGAACTTGTTAAGTATAGTTGGGTTACCTTGGGTAGTCGACGCCTAAACACCCGAGGCACTCTAACATACGAACCGCCGATCTTACAAATGGTTGGAACCTATTTACGTTTTGAAACTTTACGCTTTATCGATTTCTCGATTTAACGATTTTCACTCCCTACTTTATGAACGCACAATTCGCACAGCCATCGCAACCTAAAACGAAACCCGAATGTTCGCAACAAAACTAATGCATAATCTATCGCCTTCGCTATCATTTTCTCACCTCAACGCGTCCTCGCTTATTCTAAATCGACCTGTACGTGTATGATTACAAACTACAATTATATAGGTATATAAATACGTATAAACAAACAAGTCAATGTGTGAGAACTTAGGAATTTCGTATTTCCTATGTGGCTCCTATGTGATTCGCATTACTAATATACTATCGCATCAAGTTTTGAACGCGCTCAATCACATCGCGAAACTCAAAAAAAAATCATTATGATCGAATCTCATTCCAAGTCTCTTCCTGTCTAGATGCCTTCCAACAACTCTACCTCGAGACGAGTAGCCAGGAGAAGAGCCAAACGAAGCGCCGATAAGAGGATTGCATCACTTGTGACTAAGGAAGTGGTTAAGCTTATTCCTCAAATCGCCGCTCAAGTGCACTCTCTCAGCAACTCTCGAGCCTCGGAAGACTCCAAGACGGAAGCGCCGCAAACTGCTTTTCTTTACAAACACTTCAAAGCCTGTGACCCGATGGAATTCACGGGTGAAGGAGGTGTGACTCAACTACTCCAGTGGTTCCATTCTATCGAAGTTACCCTTCGTCAAAGTGGGTGCCCCGATAGTTTCCGTACTACTTGCGCTACTGGTGTGTTTCAATCGCGAGCACTCGACTGGTGGACCGCCGAACGCAACAAACGTGGGATCTCTGCGGCATATGCTCTCTCCTGGGATGAGCTGAAAGAGCTCATGAAAAAGGAATATTTCCCTCCCCACGAGATTCAGAAATTGGAAGACGAATTTTGGAAAATCAAGCAAACCAAAGGTGACAATGCTGGCTACACCGCAAGGTTCAACCAGCTTAGCATAATCTGCCCAGGTCAGGTCAACACTTCAGAAAAGGCCATCGCGAAGTACCTTCATGGCTTGCCTGAGTGTGTGGGTGATTTTGTCGAAGCTGCAAGACCTGCTACCATCGAAGAAACCTACCGCTTAGCCACAGAAATCAACAACAAACGACTCATAGAAGGATTTTTCTCCAAGAATCCTGTCAAGCAAGCTTATCAAGCAATCGCCATTAGTCCTTCAGAGGATCCTAGCAACGAGTCTTCTGACAAATCTACTGACAATCCTGTCAACGATTCTCCTGATGAATCTGCTGACGATTCATCTGGCGAGTCTGCTACCGATTCCTCTGGAAAATCTTCCGACGGTTCTTCCAATGACAAATCGGCCAAAGACTCTGCAAGTGAGTCCTCAGATGAATCCTCCAACGACGACATCCCATCGGAAGACACCGACAAACCCAGCCGCAAACGAAAGACTTCAAGCCCGAACACATCAACCACCGAACTGCCGCAACCGAAGCCTCTTCAAGCAGTCCCGGTGTTTCCAAAACGAGCTTACACTGGAGCTCATCCTCAGTGTTACTCGTGCACCTATCATCATCCAGTTGGGGCTGACTGTCGCTATTGCGGTAACTGCAACCGTTACGGTCATTTCACCCGCAACTGCCGCATCGAACCGTGAACCTGAGTACGACAACAACAGCTCTAGCAAAAGCCTTCAGCATCAAGTATCTAGCAAGCGTAGGATAAAGTTGTAATGATATGATTTTCGACGTTAATTCCTAAGTTTTGGGCCTACTCCACTACTCGACGTTGCCACTATGCGTAACATTAACTCTCGTTTTGGTTTTCTCTCTCACACTCTAATCATCACACTTAGACTAGATTCACACGCATACTATATACTATATACTATATCACGAAATAATGTGTTTTACCCTCACTACACTTTTAGGACGAGGTACGATAAACGTGCAAGGAACAACTAATCACGGGTGCACACGGGATTATTTGGTTCAGTGCACGGAGATCGTAGTAAATTCTAAGGTGCCACAAGCGTTACGACGAAGTATGACACCAAACCACGGGATCTAAGTAGTAGGGGTCAAGCAAGGTGTGCTTTATCATACTACCGAAATTCCGTAAGGAAAGTGCCACGTGGAGTTGAACGTTATTAGACCTATTATACTATTGTGATTATTTTCAACACACTACACTCAATCGCAAGGCGTAACAAACCGTATCATCGCGAGACTTGTCGTAAGTCTGCAAACGCAATGCAATCGCCTCATCAATGGACTCTGGGGAGTCTACCTCGCAGGACAATTGCATCGACACAAGGCTGGTCATAAGTCTGTTGCGACGAATCTCATCAAGTACATAAACGCTCACGGCATTGTTGAGTGAGGACCTATTCTACCCCCCTCGATAACCGTGATGCGTCGCAATGTAACGTTAAGCTTATTCGAAACAAAACCCGACTAATCGCAATCGCTTGTCATGTGTATCTCGCAATCTTTGTCGCTTATTATGTGAACCTATATCGCTTGCTGTGTATCAATCTATCGCTGTCGCCTACCGTTATCTGTGGTGTTTGTGTTAAGTTAGCACACATGACCTCGCTTCACGAGATGAAGCTCATATGATTAAAGCAAAGTGTTTTAGTCATATCGGCGGGCTTTCGTGGGAAAAGGCCATATGGGGTCTGATGTTAGTAAACTCTGTAGTGTTATTCAATCAAATCGAACCGCGTAAATCGAACCGCATACCTCCATCGCTTGCAACGCAACTACCGATTATCGTAATTCTTTTACCATCGCCGTCATTGTTGGTGCTGTGCTATTCGCTTAATAACCTAATCGCTTATCGCTTATCGTGTACAGTCTACCGTTTATTCGCTCATGGTGTTCGTTACAGTCTGTGTGGTACTAGTACGCATGACATCGCTTCACGAGGCAAAACTAACCTGGTTAAACGTGGTGTTTCACCATGTTAGCAACTCTCGTGGAAACGTGCCATGCGGGTTCATTGTGGAATCTAATTGACACCGCGCTAATCGCTTATAGTCTACCGCTCGACGCCTACCCAGACACGACACATAAATGTTTTGTGTCATCAGGCTACTCATGCACGCTGTTATAGCTACGTTCGTAATTCAACTCGCCGGCTTAACTTATTCGATTCTATCTTATACTCGGTCTGACTTTCTATCGATTGGGCCGAGTAAGCGCAATTCTATCCATGTCGTATCGGCACACATGACACCGGCTCACGAAACGGAAGTAATATGGGCAAAACATAGTGGATACGCCACTGGTACTTCCTATATATAAGTGTTTTAATCATATTAACGAACTTCCGTAGGAAGGTGCCGAGTGGGGCTTGATGCTAAATTGTCTTTTCAAACGGTTAAAACTGATTTTTATAAAACTTTTATTAAAACCATGGAACCAGTGAAATTCCTCACAATGTGGAGGTAACATCGAATCAGCTTAACTCCATGTTCAAGGGGAGCTTTCATGAGTCCAATTTTCCTTAAAACCTTTTGCAATATCAAAAACAAGACTTTCTTGAGACGTTGGTTCAACATCGAGTTCAGCTTGAACCCATGCCATAGAAGAGTTTTCGTAACCTCAGTTTTCATCTTGAATTCCTTAAAATGTTTAAAACTTAAACTTTCTTGTAACGTTGGTTAACGATCGACTCAGTTAACCCTACGTCATGAGAAACCTTTCAAGTTCTTTAAGTTACAATCGCATCGAACTAACGGATTCTTCACAACACGAGGTACTTTGGAACGCCAACTCGTGGGATGTTACTTTTGTCATTACGTCGCCTTCCTGCTATCGCAATAGATCTCGTACTCAAAGCACTCTTGATCGTCAACTCACGGCCAAATCACTCGCTGTATCACTACTCATACAGGATCAACTCTCAAAAGTCTACCCATTGGATTAATTTCGGGACGAAATTTCCTAAAGTAGGGGAGACTGTAACAACCCGCACTTTTATGCGTTGTTACTACTCGATATACTCGTTACGCCTAGCATCAGAGATTCGGATCATAATGTAACTATATCGCATATATCGCTATTCGAAGGATAATCGCATATTTTCGAAATACAATATCGCTATACTACATCACATCACAAACGCTAACACCCACGATGAAACTGAGTGAGGACCTATTCTACCCTCCTCGGTGGCCGTGAGGTGTCGAAACGCAGACAATTAACGCTAACAAAGACTCTCGGGTGAGTGCTATAGCTCCAGTCGTCGTGACGATGATGACAATACGAGTAAATGGTACCCCGTCAGTCATTGTGGCACAACACACAATAACGTTCACGATGACATCAAGCAAGGACCTATACTACCCTCCTTAATGGCCGTGAAACGTCGCTAATAATCGCATACTCGAAACGAAAACCGACTGTAATTATCGAAACTGTGAATTATGGATACGTAAATACGACCCCTAGTGATATATATACATATATAATAATGATATAAATTAACTATGAAAAGCGCGTACTTCGAGAACTATCGAAACGATCGAAAACGAAGAAAATCCCCGCGCCGGGATGGGCCATCCGAACGGATAGCCATCCGCATGGATGGGCCATCCGACCCAAAACCCTTTTTAGCTCTCATTTCGCCTATAAATAGCATGTCACACCACTGTTCAAGTGATGTGACAGCTCCCACTCGACCAAGCATGCTCTAGGACCCTTTTTCCCTCGATTCCTCGCGATTTCGGTAAGATTTCAACCTAAAACCTTGTACTTCTATGATCTACACTCAATTCTACATCATTCTATCTTTCAAAACACCATTTCTAACCGTGAAATCTACTGATTTGAGGTGTTTTAAGGTGATGTCACCAAGAGTTCATAAGAACTTCAAGATTGTGACCTCATCCCACCATAAACGACTCAGATCTGGGTGATTTCCACATGTTTTGATAACAAATCTCGCCTAAATCTATGTATTTAACCAAGGAACGGTGCGATTTTGAGTTAACCGTGAAGAACCATCAAGAACGGCCAGATCTGATGGAACGGGGTGATTCAATTGTTAATGTGAAATTACACTACCCTAGTAAAACCGCACGTATTCCTTCCGTTAAACACTCAGAAACAGTGTTCAGAATGCGAAACAGACGTGTCATCCGCACGGATCACATGTCATCCAGACGGATCACATGTCATCCGGACGGATAACATGTCATTCGGACGGATTACATGTCATCCGCACGGATAACATGTCATCCGGACGGATTACATGTCATCCGCACGGATAACATGTCATACGGACGGATGAGCACCATTCGACCGGACCAACTCATCATTCAAACGAATGACCATCCGACCGGATTTCCATCCGATCGGATAGTCACTAAGCACAATCATCCAAACGAATGGCCATCCGGCCGGATTGCCATCCGACCGGATAGCCACTGAACCTTATCGCTTCAAACGAATGGCCATCCGGCCGGATTGCCATCCGACCGGATTGCCACTGTCCAATGTCCTCTCCTAACAAGTGACCATCCGATCGGATTGCCATCCGACCGAATGGCCAATAGTCACATGTTTCATCCGTCACCGTTTAACGCACTCTCAATCGATCAGGCTAACTCAGACGCAATCCAAATCAAGTTGTGTTTACTTGCCGATTATGCACTGTGAGTATACTTGACCCCTTTTAATCGTATTTTGGGTGTAACATACGTTTCTAGCAAATCGAACTTATCAAACGAATTATTCAATCAATCGAATTATCACTTGCGAATAACTGTTATGCATAGATATACGTGATGGTAGTTGCATATGTGCTAGGGCTTATACTCGCGACGTCCCACCATGACTAGTATAGTACTATTGCGCCCGACGGGGTCTAGTTTGCCATCGCATATTCGAGCATCGAGGACTTAGTTGGTAGTGTCAGCTTTGTGAGTATATATGTCGTGTGTTACGTTCTTGCATATGGAAATTCGCTACACTTTTATCTATTATGCTATACATATCAAACCTGTATACTCGCCAATACTTTTGTATTGACAAATATTTTAACGTATGTTGCAGGTTAGATCGCAGACTATATCAAATCAAGCTAGGAGGTCTAGAAACTCAACTAAAAATCTAGGTTGTCGGATTTGTATTGTTCGAGAGGACAAGAAATCTGTGATAACTTATGTGATTGTATTATTTGTTAGTATGGGATAACGAATGTATTAAATATTATCGCAACATAGTTGTTATGGATTCTCTTGAGCAATCTGATTCGCCTAGTGCCGCGCCCCGATGATTCCGCCATCGGTTGGGGTGTGACATAAGGCACACACAAACGTATAACCATTATTCCAAATGCGTAATTCGGGTTTCGATTCGATTCGATGTCTATTTGATTATCATAGTTTGATTATCGATTAGTTAATTTTATCGCATTGTTACTTCCTATAGTTCACAGTCGTAAGTCGATTAGATAACGAATAACACGTGTCGATTGTTGTAATTATTGACACTTACTCCACATAATACAACTAAATAAACACATAAAAGAAATCTACTACAAGTCAAGTGCGTGAAATCGGTTGTTGACTTTGACCTTGACTTAGACTTTGACTTTTGAAAACACGGGGTGTTACAGCCTCCCCTAGTTGAGGGAATTTCATCCCGAAATTAGGCTGAATGTTGTACAACACCGTGAATCACTTTTCTCTCTCTAGACTTTCTCCTCTAAACAACTGCGGGTACTTCGCCTTCATGTCTCTTTCGAGTTCCCAAGTAAACTCCACGCCTCATTTGCCTTCCCATCGGACCTTCACAATAGGAGTGCGTGACCGTCTGAGTTGCTTGGTTTGGAGGTCATCGAGAGGTACAATTAAGTCATGCTCGGCTAGGCACTTTCGGAGGTTTGACACATGGAAAGTCGGGTGGACGTTACTAAGTTCCTCCGGTAGTTCGAGTCTGTAGGCGACTTTTCCGATCCTTTCCAAAATCTTAAAAGGTCCAACATATCGAGGCGCGTGTTTCCCTTTCTTGCCGAATTTGACCACACCCTTCCAAGGTGATACCTTTAGGAGTACGTAGTCGCCAACGTCAAATTCAGGGGGCTTGCGTTGTCAATCGGCGTAACTTTTCTGGCGATTCCGAGCTTTTACCAGGTTGTCTCGAATTTGGAAAATTTTGTCTGTCGTTTCTTGTAACAGCTCAGGACCGGTTAGTTGCGAGTGACCGATCTCGTGCCATACAATAGGCGATCGACATTTTCTTCCGTATAAAGCCTCGAATGGTGCCATTTGGATGCTGGAATGATAACTGTTGTTGTACGAGAATTTAACTAATGGCAGGTACTTATCCCAATTACCACCAAAGTCTGTGACACATGAACGGAGCATGTCTTCAAGAGTACGAATCGTTCTTTCAGTCTGACCGTTGGTTTGAGGGTGGAAAGCGGTACTTAGATTAAGCGATGTACCAAGAGCCTTTTGAAATGTTTCCCACAGTCGCGAGGTAAACCGAGCATCACGGTCAGAGATGATATCACGAGGCGTCCCATGATTACAAATGATCTCGTCGGTGTAGATTCGGGCTAATCGTTCTACCTTGTAGTCTTCCCGTATTGGCAAAAAGTGGGCTGATTTGGTCAAACGGTCAACAACAACCCAAATGCTGTCGTGACCTGATGACGTGTGCGGAAGCTTTGTTATAAAGTCCATAGCTATACTCTCCCACTTCCACATGGGGATCGGGGGTTGCTTGAGTAAGCAAGAGGGCCTTTGATGTTCAGCTTTGACTCTGGCACAAGTCAGGCATTTTCCAACATAGAGGGCAATATCCATTTTCATGCCAGGCCACCAATACTTGTAACGAAGATCCTAGTATATTTTGTTGACACCGTGATGAATAGAATACCGGGATTTGTGGGCTTCGTCCATCAGAATCTGTCGCAATTCGGTCCGTTTAGGGATCCAAATTCAGTCGAGAAAGTGGAATATCCCATTTGATTTACTCACAAGCTGGGCTCCATCGTGGTAGATTCGTTCCTTCTTCAGAGTGCGTTCATTAAGACAGGCATGTTGGGCTTCACGGATGAGGGTTTCGAGGTCGTGTTGGGCTTGAACGTTATGGGTGCTGAGCAAATAACTCCGTCTGCTGAGTGTGTCGGCAACGACCTTTGCTTTGCCTGGGTGATAACGAATCTCACAGTCGTAATCGTTGAGAAGTGCTACCCATCGGCGTTGACGCATATTAAGTTCTTTCTGATCAAAGATATGTTGTAGGCTCCTATGATCGGTGAAGATCGTACACTTTGTACCATACAGGTAGTGTCGCCAAATCTTTAACGCAAAAAAAACTGTGCCTAGCTCAAGATCATGGGTTGTATAGTTCTTCTCATGGATTTTGAGCTGACGAGATGCGTAAGCTATAACCTTGTTTCACTGCATGAGAACACAACCAAGACCAAGGTTGGAAACATCACAATAGACAATGAAATCATCGTTTCCGTCGGGTAGTGTGAGAACAGGAGCATTGCAAAGCATATGCTTGAGGGTTTGAA
Source organism: Helianthus tuberosus (assembly GCA_030545235.1). Classification (NCBI taxonomy): domain Eukaryota; kingdom Viridiplantae; phylum Streptophyta; class Magnoliopsida; order Asterales; family Asteraceae; genus Helianthus; species Helianthus tuberosus. The sequence goes on along the minus strand of CM060368.1, from coordinate 81,645,950 downwards.
AAGCAGACTCTTGTTGGGTTCCCCAAACAAAAGGCTTGTCTTTATGGGTGAGAGCGGTAAGTGGCACAGCGATCTTTGAGAATCCTTCGATGAATCGTCGATAATAGCCCGCTAGTCCGAGAAAAGAACGGACTTCAGAAGGGTTCTTAGGTGTAATCCAACTTTTAACTGCTTCTATCTTCGCAGGATCGACGTGAATACCCTGTCTATTTACGATGTGACCCAGAAACTGAACCTCTTCCAACCAGAATTCACACCTGGAGAACTTGGCAAGAGTTGGTTCCCCTGGAGTAGTTCGAGAACCAAACGTAGATGTTGCGCGTGTTCGGCTTTCGATTTGGAATAAATCAAGACATCGTCGATGAATACGATGACGAAACGGTCGAGATATGGCTTACACACGCGATTCATCAGATCCATGAAAACCGCGGGTGCGTTGGTTAGACCAAAAGGCATAACAATGAACTCATAATGGGCGTATCGAGTGCGAAACGCGGTTTTGGGTATATCTTCCTCCTGAATGCGTAGTTGGTGATAGCCTGAGCGTAGATCGATCTTCGAGAAGCACGTAGCACCTTGTAGTTGATCAAACAAATCATCAATTCGGGGTAGGGGATAGCGGTTCTTGATAGTTAACTTATTCAATTCCCGATAGTCAATGCACATCCTGAACGACCCATCCTTCTTTTTGACGAAGAGGACTGGCACGCCCCAAGGAGAGGTGCTCGGGCGAATGAAGCCTTTCTCAAGTAATTCCTGGAGTTGGTTTGAGAGTTCATGCATTTCGGATAGTGGGAGTCGGTAAGGAGCTTTGGCAACAGGATTGGCTCCAGGAATGAGGTCGATACGAAAGTCGATATCACGACTTGGCGGTAAGCCGGGAAGGTCGTCAGGGAATACATTAGGAAATTCACGAACCACAGGAACGTCTTTCACCTCCATCTTTCCTATCTTTTCCTTCTCCGCTACTACAATGTTAGCCAAGAAAGCTCTGTATTCCTTGCGGATATACTTGCTAGCTTGGACACATGATGTAACACCTGTGCCTCCACGGCCATCAAACAAATACCAAACCAATGAAATATTGTATTTCATACTTGGGATTTGTAAAAATATGTGTATCATTTGCACATATCAATTTCTGTTCAATTTCAAACTCTAAATCGCTTTCTGGAAGGTTATACGCACACTAATGCGTAAATATAACCAGTTTAATGCAACAAACACTCCGGAATAGTGAAATAGGTTTAACATACCTAAAATAACCTTTACATAACTTAGATATAAGTTTTGGAAGGTTTGGTGTGGTGAAATCAAAGTTAAATCGCTTACAGGGACTAAAGTTGACAAACTGCGAAAGTATGCCAATTTGAACTGTAACAGACCTTCTGGAACATGACCATAAGTTAAACACACCTTAAATATCCTTTACATAGCTTAGAAATAGGCTTTGAGGGGTTCGGTGTGCTAAAATAAACTTTTGTGTCATTCAGGGACTAAAAGTGTCAAAAAGTGCACAAGTTTGCATTTTCGCGCATAACTTACGTTCTGAATACATCCGGACATCCAAAAATTTATGTAAGCATGACTACATTATATTTTAGTGTTCGCCTTAAGAAAAATCCATTCGTTTCGTCATTTGGATCGTTTTTCGCGCTTATGCGCATTCCGTCGTAATTAAGCGAACATCGCGTTCGTACGGCTAAACGAACCGACATCCGAGATATTTTTGAGCATGTTTTAAGTTCCCTATACTTTAACTTCATTTTAGAGCTTTGAAATGGGGTTAACGGGCCTTAAACGTGTCAAAAATGGGCTGATTACATTGCAGGGACCAAAACTGTAATTCTGCCAAAGTAAGCTTACGGACCTCAACATCCACAAGCTTACGGTCCGTAAAGCAACTCCCAGACCAGATTCAGTGTTTTTAACAGCAGATCACAGCTGTTTACCACTCCTTAATCCCTTGCCATGTGTCTAACTCTTATGGTGAGTGGCCTAATGAGCCACCATAAGCTTCCGACAAGTGTACGCATGAGATTAAGGCACGATAATCGACAAACAATCCTAACGGTGGACCGAATGCTATAAATACCCATCCACCCTCAACCCCAAAACCCACAAATCTGATTAAGAAAGCTCTAAGTTGGAACCTTCGTTTCATACCTGAGCTATTTTGATCTGGGTTAGCATTCGGGGACCCTTCGTAAGTATTCTTTCGTTCTTTTCCTTATTTTTACTGCTTTTCGAGTCAGAAAGTCAAACTTTGTTTGACTTTCAGCGTTGACCAGTAATGGTCAATACGAAGTTCGTTTGAACTTCGCAACGTGATTGTAATCACGATGGTTATAGTCCTTTGGGACTATGCCTACTGATTACCACGTTGTCTAGGGTCGTAGGGTAAGCGATCTAATAAATCGCCTATACCTTCGAACTCGACCCATTTGGTCGATCATTAGGATCCGACCAAATACATTAGGTGACCATAATAGGTAGGGAATAACCTTCCGAGGTTATACCCTATGGTCACATCGTTTAAGTAGTTGTATGATAGGTAGTTTATATGCCTTAGGTAAATTACCAAAATACCCTTTTCATATATAATTGGTAATTAAGCATATGTAACCTAAACCTTTGTCATATAACTGATTATGTAACATGTTAGGCATATAACACTTGTCATAGGACTAGTTAGACGGTCCGAACGCGTTTCACGCGCACGACGCGTTAAAGTAGCATATGTTACCTTAATGGGTCGCGATGGATCGAAAGTACTTAGGTTAAGTTTCATTTAGTATGTAGGCTTTGTTAAACCATATCATATGAGTTCCTACACTCATTTGGTTTACAAACCCTCCTGCTACCCAGTCTTCCGATTTAGGTCCGGGTTAATTATGTAGTTACCTATATTAGGTACCGTTTGATTTCCGGGACTTCTCTAGCTTACTTGGTAGTTGTTCAAGACTCCTAAGCACTCCCAGGCGAGTACATTATTCCCCTATTTTACTGCTTTCAATTGTTTTGGGGTGACTCATATGTGCTAAATGTTTTCAAGGCTTTAACGATGATAACAAAACGATTTTCGATGGTATAACGATGGTTTCAAAAACGATTAAGACGATTTATACAAAACTAATAACGATTTCAATAAAGTGAACAAACTTGTTGGTTGGGTTACATAACAAATGACATTCATTAGCAATGATCAAGCCGACCAGTATTAGGTTATGGTACCATAGGATCTGACAAATCCCGTTATTTACTGCACCCGTGGTTATGTGTGGGGGTAGTGGTAGCGACTGAATCTGAAATTGTTAATTTACTCTTTGGTAAGGGTTTATTAATGCGAGATGTTAATTTATCCTTTGGTAAGGGTTTATTAATGCGAATTGTTAATTTATCCTTTGGTAAGGGTTTATTAATGCGAGTCACGAAGGTTTGGATGTTATTAGCGAGACGATCATTTAAGTAGTTTCACGACCTAAAACGAATTAAACGATTTACGATTGGTTTTCACACGATGTTTTAACGATTGGGTAAACGATTGGTTTCAAAGCGATATACGATATTATTCATTTATACATATTACACGATTTAAATTTGGGCATGAACATTTTACATTGTTTGGTTTGGTTTGATTAAGTGATTAAGTAACGATGCGTATGTAATATGATACAAGCATGGTGGATACGCCGCTGGTACTTCCTATATATAAGTGTTTGTATAGTATTACATATGGTAGCGTTATTTGAATCATTTCAGTTTGAGACATAGAACATTTTATACAAGTAACATACTTTTCACAAGACATTTATTTACAAACAACTTATCTTATACAAACTCATTTTACATGGTTATTCATTTAATCATGCATTATTCTCTTATTTATACATATCACCTGAACTTATCATTGTTTTTCAAATAATTTACTAAAACAAATGTTTTTGGGTTAAGAGTCATGGCTACGAGGTTTTACCAATTTATAACCCGCTTGATTTGAGTTGGTTAATTAAGTTGCAATATTATACTCTTTTCAAAACAAGGTTTTTAAATAAAGTATTGCAACGTCTAAACTAGCCATGATTTCGACACTCCTACAAAACCTATGTACTCGCCAGCATTTCTTTGCTGACCTCGTTTTCACATATGTTTCAGGTATTGTTGAATGATATCGATTGATAAGATGCATGCTCACATAGGACTGGACAAGGCCTTAGTGACTCAATAACAATGATAGACTATGTTTAAATAGTGTATTTAGATTTCAAGACGATGTAATTATTCAATGTTTAATAAAACGAAACACTTTTTGGTATCCATGGTTATGAAACATTAATTCTGTTGCAACACGCCCCGATGTTTCCGCCGCGCTTTGTTGTTTTACGCGGTCGGGGTGTGACAGAAAAGATGGTATCAGAGCCAATGGTTATAGGGAATTAGGTTATTAGTAATTAGAAATGCTTTGACCTAGTCTATAACCTTCTTAGGACCCTAACGCGAGTTTACTTGCGTTTAGTCATAAAACAATACCGTCACCTATCCTTAGGCGACGACCACAACAAGAACATAAATTTCAAAACCGCTTTGAAAACTAATCATCTGTTCTAGGATGATTGATTACTAGGTTTTGAACCCTCTATTGTAAGGTTTTGAACTCTCTATTATATGGTTTTGAACCCCTTTGAGTTTTCAAAACTTCGTCAAGGTTTTGGGTTTTAAATGATGTGAACACGTGCAAACTGGAAGGGTGAATGCCTGTATTCTGGGTTTTCTGTCTAGGCAAGCACTTCGTATACATCTCATCAGACGCGAGACCAGTTGTGCTTACCTGGGAATTCTTGGGATGAGTGTTCACTTATAGGCGAGCATGTCTTCGCGATACATTATTTTTGACCCATTTACTTTGATCAGTCACCGTCTCATTTGTTTGCCTTAGGTAACAAACAAATGATCGCAATCTTCATGCGTTATCATTCTGTTTTGATTGTCCAATAATCTTTCACCTGTTTCTCCCTATGCCTTTCTTTTTCTTCAAGAATGTCTCTTCATCACGATGACGCCCAGATATCTGAGCAAGCAGCCAAAATTCGCTCAGCGAATAGGCGAAGTAGCCCTGAAGACTGTTGAATTAGCTACTGCTATGTATCATCTCCAGGATGAAGCCACTCAAGAGTCACCAAGACAGGCAGGACCTAGTCAGGTGACAGCACCATCAGCCAAGAAACCAATCGAGGAATCAAAGACCATGGATGAACGATCCCCTAAGAAGTCAAAGAAGCGAAAGGCTTCTCAGAACTTCGCCATGGTCGCTCACAATGGTAAAGCAGTCCCCAACCAACCAGCTCAACCCCCTGCTAGGTGTGTATGGCTTTTCCTATGATACCTACATCAAGGAACTATGTACCTTACAACCTACTCTTGTGATTTCTCTCTCTCAAATGATTGCTCATGATTCCCTCGAAAATTTTAAGTACTCGTTTCACTCTAAGAAACAAAGTACAGAAAATTAAGTGACATTATGAGTAATCGTGCTTTTTGCACATCTGTGCCTTTAAATCCTTGGTTAGATAACTAAGGGTATTTTCAAATCTCATACCCATTACGTTTTGATTTTTCAACATACACAGTACCAGTATTTCAAAACAATCTTCATGATCTCAAAACATTTCATATAGTTTGAAAACAATTTTTCTAGATGCATTGTCTGTGTTATTTCAAAAACATTGGCCATGTTATCAAAACCAACCTTTCTAATTTCAAAATATTTCATATAGTCTGAAGACAATATTAACACAATACATTTTCTGATCAAGTGCATGATTTCGAAAAGCATCATTCATGTCTTTCAAAAACCTTATACATAATTTCAAAATTCATTTCGCATGACTTTAAAACATTTTTGTAAATATATCTACCTATTACACCTACTTTATGATTTCAAAAAAAAAAAAAAAATATTATATATAAGGTTTCAAAAACGTTAAACACATTTTTCTTAAAAGAACCCCATGCATAGTTTTCAAAAATATTTTCCTCATACATTGACTTAACCTTCAAATTCCGCTTCATATGTCGCCTTGACATATCAGGCATCTCAACTTCATAAGCATTTTACTTCATGTTTTGACTTAAGCACATCCCGTGCAAGATTTCAAAACATCTTCAACTTCTAAAATCCATAAGGGATCTTTTTATCTTCACAATTAGATCCTTGTGGATGATCATCATTCAAATCAGAGTCCTTAATTGGATTCCTCATATACCTAAATTCGAACATTTCGGTTCCTTAAAATCGAAATCGAATTCTTTCTTTTAAAGATCTTTCTATCTTTATAGTTAGATTCTTGATAATGTTTAAAGTACCAAATAAAATCCACGAGATGGATTCCTAGTGTGCTTTAAATACATGTACTCTGTTAGCAGAACAAACTTCTAGTTAAACAATTTTGTGGTTATATGATATGTGTTTATGTGTTCTCCTCTATGATGTTTGGTGTTTTTACTACTCTGGATATTCTTTATCCAAATCCTCGCAGGATCTTTCATATCTTCATATGAGAGATTCATAGCAGGATATTCAAAAGGTACTACCTTAAATCCTTAATGGGCTTCTATGTAATAGTTAAGACCCTTGGATTATATAGTACTGCTCCATGATTCATAAGAGACCCTTTAGTGGTCTAGTCAAAAAGATTGATTCACAATTTGGTTAAAGAATGACATCTAGTGATGTAACTAAACAGACTACTGGATAGTCTATTTAAATCATTTATTGATTTAGTCTAAAGGACTCTATGGCAGTCTAGTCACACTCATCACCGGTTTGTTCATTTGGTTTTCCCCTACACACTATAAAATAGACTGTGTGAATTGTGCAAAGAATTGTCTGATTATGGACGCGTACATAATTATGAAATTTAGTGCACAGAAACACAGTAAGATTTATTATGTGTAAGAACCGATAGTGACAACAATAACGAAATGAGAACGATGTAATGGAGGTACGGTGGACGCACCAATGACGCTTTATATACTTGTATATAAGTGTCCCTCTTACATTGCAAGCATGATGTTATTAAAGTTACTAGAAGTTCAGAACCCTGACCAATGTTGTTCGATCTTTTCAACTTCATGTTTTAGACTCTCACAAGTTTCCTCTAAATAAATTTCGGGACGAAATTTCCTAAAGTAGGGGAGACTGTAACACCTGTGCCTCCACGGCCATCAAACAAATACCAAACCAATGAAATATTGTATTTCATACTTGGGATTTGTAAAAATATGTGTATCATTTGCACATATCAATTTCTGTTCAATTTCAAACTCTAAATCGCTTTCTGGAAGGTTATACGCACACTAATGCGTAAATATAACCAGTTTAATGCAACAAACACTCCGGAATAGTGAAATAGGTTTAACATACCTAAAATAACCTTTACATAACTTAGATATAAGTTTTGGAAGGTTTGGTGTGGTGAAATCAAAGTTAAATCGCTTACAGGGACTAAAGTTGACAAACTGCGAAAGTATGCCAATTTGAACTGTAACAGACCTTCTGGAACATGACCATAAGTTAAACACACCTTAAATATCCTTTACATAGCTTAGAAATAGGCTTTGAGGGGTTCGGTGTGCTAAAATAAACTTTTGTGTCATTCAGGGACTAAAAGTGTCAAAAAGTGCACAAGTTTGCATTTTCGCGCATAACTTACGTTCTGAATACATCCGGACATCCAAAAATTTATGTAAGCATGACTACATTATATTTTAGTGTTCGCCTTAAGAAAAATCCATTCGTTTCGTCATTTGGATCGTTTTTCGCGCTTATGCGCATTCCGTCGTAATTAAGCGAACATCGCGTTCGTACGGCTAAACGAACCGACATCCGAGATATTTTTGAGCATGTTTTAAGTTCCCTATACTTTAACTTCATTTTAGAGCTTTGAAATGGGGTTAACGGGCCTTAAACGTGTCAAAAATGGGCTGATTACATTGCAGGGACCAAAACTGTAATTCTGCCAAAGTAAGCTTACAGACCTCAACATCCACAAGCTTACGGTCCGTAAAGCAACTCCCAGACCAGATTCAGTGTTTTTAACAGCAGATCACAGCTGTTTACCACTCCTTAATCCCTTGCCATGTGTCTAACTCTTATGGTGAGTGGCCTAATGAGCCACCATAAGCTTCCGACAAGTGTACGCATGAGATTAAGGCACGATAATCGACAAACAATCCTAACGGTGGACCGAATGCTATAAATACCCATCCACCCTCAACCCCAAAACCCACAAATCTGATTAAGAAAGCTCTAAGTTGGAACCTTCGTTTCATACCTGAGCTATTTTGATCTGGGTTAGCATTCGGGGACCCTTCGTAAGTATTCTTTCGTTCTTTTCCTTATTTTTACTGCTTTTCGAGTCAGAAAGTCAAACTTTGTTTGACTTTCAGCGTTGACCAGTAATGGTCAATACGAAGTTCGTTTGAACTTCGCAACGTGATTGTAATCACGATGGTTATAGTCCTTTGGGACTATGCCTACTGATTACCACGTTGTCTAGGGTCGTAGGGTAAGCGATCTAATAAATCGCCTATACCTTCGAACTCGACCCATTTGGTCGATCATTAGGATCCGACCAAATACATTAGGTGACCATAATAGGTAGGGAATAACCTTCCGAGGTTATACCCTATGGTCACATCGTTTAAGTAGTTGTATGATAGGTAGTTTATATGCCTTAGGTAAATTACCAAAATACCCTTTTCATATATAATTGGTAATTAAGCATATGTAACCTAAACCTTTGTCATATAACTGATTATGTAACATGTTAGGCATATAACACTTGTCATAGGACTAGTTAGACGGTCCGAACGCGTTTCACGCGCACGACGCGTTAAAGTAGCATATGTTACCTTAATGGGTCGCGATGGATCGAAAGTACTTAGGTTAAGTTTCATTTAGTATGTAGGCTTTGTTAAACCATATCATATGAGTTCCTACACTCATTTGGTTTACAAACCCTCCTGCTACCCAGTCTTCCGATTTAGGTCCGGGTTAATTATGTAGTTACCTATATTAGGTACCGTTTGATTTCCGGGACTTCTCTAGCTTACTTGGTAGTTGTTCAAGACTCCTAAGCACTCCCAGGCGAGTACATTATTCCCCTATTTTACTGCTTTCAATTGTTTTGGGGTGACTCATATGTGCTAAATGTTTTCAAGGCTTTAACGATGATAACAAAACGATTTTCGATGGTATAACGATGGTTTCAAAAACGATTAAGACGATTTATACAAAACTAATAACGATTTCAATAAAGTGAACAAACTTGTTGGTTGGGTTACATAACAAATGACATTCATTAGCAATGATCAAGCCGACCAGTATTAGGTTATGGTACCATAGGATCTGACAAATCCCGTTATTTACTGCACCCGTGGTTATGTGTGGGGGTAGTGGTAGCGACTGAATCTGAAATTGTTAATTTACTCTTTGGTAAGGGTTTATTAATGCGAGATGTTAATTTATCCTTTGGTAAGGGTTTATTAATGCGAATTGTTAATTTATCCTTTGGTAAGGGTTTATTAATGCGAGTCACGAAGGTTTGGATGTTATTAGCGAGACGATCATTTAAGTAGTTTCACGACCTAAAACGAATTAAACGATTTACGATTGGTTTTCACACGATGTTTTAACGATTGGGTAAACGATTGGTTTCAAAGCGATATACGATATTATTCATTTATACATATTACACGATTTAAATTTGGGCATGAACATTTTACATTGTTTGGTTTGGTTTGATTAAGTGATTAAGTAACGATGCGTATGTAATATGATACAAGCATGGTGGATACGCCGCTGGTACTTCCTATATATAAGTGTTTGTATAGTATTACATATGGTAGCGTTATTTGAATCATTTCAGTTTGAGACATAGAACATTTTATACAAGTAACATACTTTTCACAAGACATTTATTTACAAACAACTTATCTTATACAAACTCATTTTACATGGTTATTCATTTAATCATGCATTATTCTCTTATTTATACATATCACCTGAACTTATCATTGTTTTTCAAATAATTTACTAAAACAAATGTTTTTGGGTTAAGAGTCATGGCTACGAGGTTTTACCAATTTATAACCCGCTTGATTTGAGTTGGTTAATTAAGTTGCAATATTATACTCTTTTCAAAACAAGGTTTTTAAATAAAGTATTGCAACGTCTAAACTAGCCATGATTTCGACACTCCTACAAAACCTATGTACTCGCCAGCATTTCTTTGCTGACCTCGTTTTCACATATGTTTCAGGTATTGTTGAATGATATCGATTGATAAGATGCATGCTCACATAGGACTGGACAAGGCCTTAGTGACTCAATAACAATGATAGACTATGTTTAAATAGTGTATTTAGATTTCAAGACGATGTAATTATTCAATGTTTAATAAAACGAAACACTTTTTGGTATCCATGGTTATGAAACATTAATTCTGTTGCAACACGCCCCGATGTTTCCGCCGCGCTTTGTTGTTTTACGCGGTCGGGGTGTGACACATGACATGAGTTTGAGACCTTTCGAAGCAGTTTCGCCATAAACACACAAATAATCACCATTCGCGAGCAAGAATCGAATCATCTTGTCGAAGCACACAACTTCAGCATGGTTTTCACGAAGAAAGTCCATGCCTACTATGACATCAAAACTTCTGAGTTGCATCGGAATAAGGTCGATTGGGAAGATGTGATTGTTGAGCTCAAGGGTACAATCACGAAGAACAGAATTAACGGCGACTGTTCTTCCGGTAGCGACTTCAACATCAAACGTTGATGAGAGCTGGGAGCGTTTACGACTAAGGATCTTCTCGAATTCGAATGACACAAAGCAATTATCGGCTCCAGTATCAAATAAACACGAAGCATAAATACCATTCACAAGGAACGTACCATTGACCACGTTGTTGTCGGCTTGGGCTTGACGCACGTTGATGTTGAAAGTTCGTGCGCGTGCTGCTTGTTGCTGTTGCTGCTGGTGTTGTTGCTGTTGAGGCTGCTGCTGCTGGGGCTCTTGTTTCACAACCCTGTTTGGGCACACGTTGGCGAAATGGTTAGGATCGCCACATTCGAAGCAGGCTCTGGCGTTGACTGCGGGTGCTGGATGAGCTTGTTGACCCTGAGGGGCGGTGAGTAGAGCTTGATGAGCAGGAGCTTGTCGAACACGGCAGTTGGTAGTAAAATGGCCATACATATTGCAATGCGCACAGTAACGGTAAGCGATGGTAGTCAGGTGGTGATAGGTGCAAGTAGGGCAAAGCGGGTGTGGCCCTGTGTATGCACGCTTAGCAAGCGGTGCATTTGCCACAGGCGCCGCTACTTGACGTTGTTGGGCTGGTACAGCTTGAATCGGTGCAGCAGTGATCGCACAGTTCTTGTTGCTGGAGCTGTTCTTCCTCTTGTTGCTCGATGCGGTGGGTTCAGCAGTTGGTGCGGCAGTAGTAGCTTGATGCAGATGCTTTGAAGTTTTATCCCAGACACCAGCCTTAACTCGTTTGTCATTGATATCAGCAGCCAGGAGGTAAGTCTCTTCGATTGTCTTAGTCTTAGCCGCTTGCACGAAATCGGCAACACAGTCAGGCAGGGCTCGGATATACCTCTTGATTGCCATGTCTGGGGTCTTGACTTGATCAGGACAAATGATGCTGAGCTGTTTGAAACGAGCAGTGAACGCAACATTTTCACCATCCTTTTGCTGTATGTGCCAAAATTCATCCTCTAGCTTCTGACGTTCATGAGGAGGGCATAATTCTTCCAGCATGACTTCCTTGAGCTCGTCCCATGACAGACCGTAGGCTGCATCGTTCCCTCGCTTGTTCCTCTCGGCCGTCCACCAGTCTAGTGCACGGGACTGAAAGACGCCGGTAGCATTCAGAGTACAGAGGTCATCAGGGCAACCGCTCTGTCGTAGAGTGACCTCAATGGAATCAAACCATTGGAACAACGCTGTAGGGCCTCCCTCGCCAGTGAATTCTTTTGGCCCACAAGACTTGAATTGCTTGAAATTGAAGGGAGCTTTGGTGGTAGCTTTAGGAGTTTCGGTTCTCGACTCCTCAGACGATTTGCTGACGTTCTCGTAGACATCACTCACAGCTTTTGCTACTTGTTTAGCGATGATAGCAGCAAGACGTTTGTCTCTCTTTTCTTGACGAGAAAGTGAGGGATGACGGGATCCAGATGACATTGTCTGCAACAGACATCGTCACAGGACTCAACATATTGTATTCGAATCTCACCTCACACGTTTACTACTTACTAAAGCTCAGGAACACGGTTTGCATAGTCACAGAAGCACTTAACACTTAAACACGTAGAGCACAGAGATACATAAACACATAAGCACGCAGAGCACAGAAGCACAGAAGCACATACGCATTTAATCACCAGATGCAGTCAGAATACCTAAACCTATCATTCACAGTTTGCGAGTGTTCGAATATAGCGGTCACGTCTAGTATATCGAATAGTGTAGTATATGCGCATATCATAGCATAAGGTCGTCCTCTTCTTAGCGATTTGAGATAAAAACACAGTGCGACTCGTGTGTGTCGATCGAAGTAAAAGCAAGATTCGAATAAATCTTCCAAAATCAAACACATAAACAAGTAATTACATATAAACGCATAAAATCGACAAATTGTCAGAGTCAGCAATTGCGGGCTCAGGATCGAAACACATAAAAATCGAGAGATAGATTGTCTGCGGCTAGTAGACTTCGACTACCCAAAGTGGTTCAACTATTCACAAGGACTTGTTGTGCACATTTGACCTTCGGGATTATGCTTTTGCCTCGATTCTCGGGTGTTTGGCACGTATCCCGTTAGCCATATTGTGACTTCAGTTCGTTGGATTCCGTCGAGACTTTGGTGAGAGTTTTGTAAAATAGGCGGAACAAGTCGTCAAGGTTAGGTTTTCACCCCTGGCTTAACAACTTCGTTCCTGTTTTTGATAAAATAGAGGAGATTATTCATCAAAATAAGGATTTCACTCCTGATTTGGCATAATTCTCCTTGTTTATAAGTGAATTGCGGGTCGATCAAACAAATTTTAGTCAAGAGTTTGCGGTTTTCACACCTAGTCTTGACTTAAACCGTTTATTCAAAATTGTAAATTCGAGTGCGGTGATAGCGTAGCATAGGGGAGAATAACGAGGAATAGGCTGGTACATAATCCCTAATGGATATGCACAAGTCGGTCTGTTGGTTCCAAACTATAGTCTAGGTATTTAAGACTTCGACCCGGACTAGGTCGAGTCTTGCCTAATTCCCTATAGTTATGGCTCTGATACCAATCTGTCACACCCCAACCGATGGTGGAATCATCGGGGCATGACACTGAGCGAAACAGATTGTCCAGAAGTTTCCATAACAATTATCATTACCAATCAATTTATAATAACATGTCCCATACCATGCCTCAAAAGGTAAGCAAATTATTACAGACAAAATCTAGGCAAATAGTTCTATTCCGACAACTCATTTTAAATAGAGCAATTGTTTATCTGCTTCTAGAGACCCTTGATTCACTTAGTACAGACAACTATTTGTTGGCCTCTAGAGCCTTATTCTAGCCTCGACTTCCTAGCAAGTGTGCATCCTAAGCACCTGTCACATACGTTAAAATAAAGTCAATACATATAATGTAAAGGTGAGCATACAAGTTTGGTAATAGCATATATAGTTCGAATTCGTTTACGCATAACCAGCACGTACACATAGCGAAATGAGGCACGTTAGTTACCGACATAGATCCATCGATACCAATGACTACGAGTTGACTGCCCAGGGCAGTTCGCAATACATGATTACCACCGTAATCCATGCAAGTAATTGTCCTTAACAACCCCTGCGAACAGGTGCTGAGTCCAAACTATAGTACTATCGTTGCTAAGGCAGGTAGACATCATTCCATGTGTAAACATAACAAACAAGTATTCATAAGCCACGTATAACATGCATTAACGGTTAGCGTTCAAATAGTATTGAGTAGTGTGTTCGATGTGAATTGAATAGTTGTAACGTATGTAACACCCAAAGGTGCATAAAGCAAAAATGGATCGAGTATACTCACAGCAGTTGATGGATTGAAGGGAGCGCTTAGCGAGTAAGGTTAGCCTGAATAGATTGATAGCATAACGATAAGTAATGCGTAAAACGGAAACAGGTATGAGTGGATCAGACAGCTGGTCGATCGGTTGGTAGTCCGATCGGACGGCTGGGCGTGCGGTTGACAGTCCATTCGGACAGTTGTCCGGTCGGACGGTAGTCCGATCGGATGGCTGTTCGAGTTGATTGTTTCTTCCTTTGAGTAGGATGTGTTTGTGTATGATGGCTTGACTTTTGAAGTTTGTGTTGTAGCATTTGAAAATATTGAAGTATCTTTACCTTTCAGGTCGGTCGATCGGACGGTCGTTCGTTCGTTCGTTCGACCGGCAACCCGATCAGTTAGGTACCTCAGCACAAACAAGTTCTCAGCAGAAGGCACTCGATCGGATAGTAGTTCGATCGGGTGGAATTCCTTGTGCATTGAACATGTTGCACAATCGATTAAGGGTTGAAGTCAAGTATCTCATGATCCGAAGAGTAATCCAATCGGACGGTAGTCTGATCGGACAGTAGTTCGTTCAATACTTAAACTTCAAATAAGTTGACTAAGTTTGGGACCCATGTGCTAGCCGATCGGCTGGCCAGTCGTTCGGCTGTCGGTCCATTCGGCTGGCTGTCAGTTCGGACAGCAGTCCAATCGGACAGTACCTTGTCCTGGTCGACCTGTTCGTCTAACACTTGGTTGTTTTATTTGTTTGTCATTTTATCGAAGTATTTTGACAACGAGTCAAACAATAGAGACCTCGTCCTTACTTGGTTCTCCGGATCGGACAGGAATCACCCAAATTCGGTTGGTGAACAGTTTGGGACGGTGTTTAACGTTTAACTCGGAATCGGTGAACCTCGTGGATGGAATCCGGATCTTGAGCCACACAATCACCAGAATGAGTAGTAAGTCGGCACAAGCCCCGTTTCTATCAGTTTTGAAGGTATTAAGTGTAAAAGAGTTGAAAGAAAGTTGGAAAACCATCTTCTAATCCTTTTCACCGCGAATATGTTTAGATCTATGAAAGATCTTTGTTTGTTTTTGTGGAAATCGATTAGATTCAAGTTATTCTTGGTGGATTGAGGCCAAAACATGAAGTTCTTCAAGAACACATGATGACATCATCCTAGAATCCCTTGAATCTTGATTATTTTACGGTTAAAAGTTAAGATTTAAAAGATAGAAAGGTGTAGGAGTGCGTGTAGTTCAAGAAAGTACAAGATTTAGGTCGAGATCTTACCGGAATCGAGAGAAATCGAAGAAAAGGTGAGGAGAGTGTGCTGGTCGGACATAGGTTTCCAAAAGTGGAAATGATGACAATGACAGGGGTATTTATAGCCTTCCAAATAAGGAAAGGGCTGGCCGATCGGCCAGCTGGTCGATCGGCTGGTAGCCTGATCGATCAGTTGCCTGATTCGAGTGTTCGATGCGTCGATTTTCAATATTTCGATTTCGATTGCGATCGATGCGAACGCGGTAGAGTTTTCTATTCAAATTACTTTTAATCCCAACTATTCATATCTCGCGCTATCTCTTCTCCACTAATTAGCATAATTCGATTTCGATTGAGATTGAGTTCGATTGCATTTTGAGTTTCGATTAATTTCCACAACATACATAAATAAACATGCATAAGTAACACATAAGGCACACACACACGTATAACCATTATTCCAAATGCGTAATTCGGGTTTCGATTCGATTCGATGTCTATTTGATTACCATAGTTTGATTATTGATTAGTTAACTTTATCGCATTGTTACTTCCTATAGTTCACAGTCGTAAGTCGATTAGATAACGAATAACAAGCGTCGATTGTTGTAATTATTGACACTTACTCCACATAATACAACTAAATAAACACATAAAAGAAATCTACTACAAGTCAAGTGCGCGAAATCGGTTGTTGACTTTGACCTTGACTTGGACTTTGACTTTTGAAAACACGGGGTGTTACAACGGCCACCAAGATATATAAATTGCCATAAGAATTGGGAAATGGGCCCATGAAATCAATACCCCATACATCGAAAATGTCGACTACAAGGATTGGTTGCATGGGCATCTCATCCCTTTTTGAAATACCCCCCAATTTCTGACACTCTACACAATTTTTGGAAAACTCATTTGCATCTTTAAAAATAGTTGGCCAATAAAGACCACTATTCAACACTTTATGACCCGTTTTGTGGCCACTAAAATGGCCACCACACGCAAACGAATGTAGATGCTGTAACACGCTTGGAATTTCCTCGTCATCTATGCATCTTCTAATTACTTGATCCGCACACTCTTTCCACAAGTGCGGTTCTTCCAACCGGTAATACTTGATTTGAGACATGAAATATTGCCTCTTCCGTCTATCCCAATGTGCCGGTAAGTCACCTGTAACAAGGTAATTCACAATGTTAGCATACCATGGTAACTTGTCTAATTTCATAATATGCTCATCGGGAAAAGACTCATTGATCTCTAACGATTTAGGATCCTCATCAACCATCAATCGGGACAAATGGTCCGCTATCACATTCTCGGTGCCCTTTTTGTCCCGTATCTCCAAATCAAACTCTTGGAGCAACAACACCCATCTAATCAATCTCGGCTTTGCATCCTTTTTCTCCATGAGGTACCTAACAACAGTGTGATCAGAATAGATAATCACTTTACTACCCCATATGTATGACCGAAATTTATCCAATGCATATACCACCGCGAGTAGCTCTTTTTCGGTGGTGGGGTAATTCAATTATGCATCCAAAAGAGTCTTACTCGTGTAGTATATGGCAATGGGTTTCTTGTCAACCCGTTGTCCCAACACGGCCCCCACCGCATAATCACTTACATCGCACATAATTTCAAAGGGTAAAGACCAATTGGGCGATTGCAAGATTGGGGCCTCAACTAACTTTTCTTTTAACTTGTTAAACGTGTTTTGACAATTCTCATTAAAATCAAACGGTTGATCTTTTAACAACAAGTTACACAAAGGCTTGGTTATATCACTAAAACCCTTAATAAACCGTCGATAAAAACCCGCATGACCTAGAAATGACCTAACACCTTTAACACTCGTGGGATACGGCAAAGTGGATATAACTTGTACCTTTTCACGATCAACTTCTATCTCACGACTCAACACCACGTGTACCAACACGATTCCCTCTTGAACCATAAAATGGCTCTTTTCCTAACTTAGGACCAAACTAGTTTCGACACATCTTTTTAATACTTTTTCTAGTTGGTTCAAACAAGCCTCAAATGATGACCCAAAAATTGAGAAATCATCCATGAAGATTTCCAAAGACTTCCCCACCATATCTAAAAAGATACTCATCATACACCTTTGGAAGGTGGCGGGGGCGTTACATAATCCAAACGGCATTCGCCTAAATGCGAAGGTGTCGTAGGGACAAGTAAATGTTGTCTTTGATTGATCTTCTGGATGGATGGCAATTTGGTTATAACCCGAATAGCCATCTAAGAAGCAATAAAATTGTTGCCCCGATAATTTCTCAACAATTTGATCAATGAACGGTAAAGGAAAATGATCTTTGGAAGTTGAAGTATTCAACTTCCTATAATCAATACAAATTCGCCACCCGGTTACCGGCCGAGTGGCTACCTCTTCATCTGCGTCATTTTTGACGACTTGTATACCCGCTTTCTTTGGAACCGTGTGCGTTGGGCTCACCCATTGGCTATCCGAGATCGGGTAAATAATACTCGCATCAAGCCATTTTAGCACTTCCTTTTTCACTACCTCCCGCATATTCGGATTCAATCTCCGTTGTGCATCTCGAACGGGAGTCACACTTTCTTCCGTGATGATTTTATGCATCACCACTGAGGGACTAATACCCTTCAAATCAGCAATGGTCCATCCAATCGCCGCCCGATTGGTGACCAAAACACCCATCAATTTCTCTTCTTGCTCCTCGGTTAAATTTGATGCAATGATAACCGGGAGTGTGTTGCCTTCACCAACATAAGCATACTTGAGATTCTTAGGCAACGCCTTCAATTCAACCTCCAGAGGTTCTACTAATGACGGCTTCAATTTAGTGTCAATACTCTCCGGTAAACTCTCAACTTGGTGCGTCCATGTCGGTTTTCCTTCTCTAACCGCAAGCACCTCCAAACTCTTCACCTCCTCGTCTATGCTCTTATTCGTCTCCACCTGTGACCTGTCAAACATATAACAATCCTCCATTGTGTTTTCCTCATCCACGACTGTGTCACAAAGAGGTATACACGTGTCAACAATGTCCGCCATATAGCATTCATCATCAACTGGAGGGTTCGTAAGTCCGGAAAAAACATGCAGCCTCAACCTTCGGTTTCCAAATGTCATGTCAACCGTTCCTGTTTTGCAATCAATTTGAGAATTTGCGGTTGCTAAGAAAGGTCGACCCAAAATCACCGTAGGTTGCTTGGTTGGGTCCTTGGCCACATAATCAAGTACCAAAAAGTCCACCGGATAGTAAAAATCCTCGATTTTTACTATCACATCCGAAACAATTCCACGGGGTAGTTTGGGTGTAAAATCGGCTAACACCACGGTGGTGTTTGACGACTGAAGTGGACCACATTCGTATTGGTCATACAGACTACCCGGTAGAATGCTCAAGCTAGCACCAAGATCTAGAAGTGCCCAGTTGATTTTAAAATCGCCTACTTGAATTGAAATGATAGGCGCACCTGGATCTTAGAGCTTAGGTGGAAGTGCATCCGAAAGAATCGAACTCACATTCTCGGTTAAATCTATTTTTTTAGGAAATTTATGGGTTCGCTTCTGGGTACACAATTCTTTCAAGTACTTAGCATAAGATGGTACTTGTTTGATTGCATCCAAAAGAGGTAAATTAATTTTTACTTGTTTGAAATTTTCCAACAACTCTTCTTGTTGTGGACCTCTTTTGTTTACAACTTTTTTCACGGGTCCCTTCAATGCTTCGGAATAATGGGCGGTATTAGCCTCCACACCCTTTTCCTTAGCCTTAGGGACGGGTATGGTCACAACGGGAGTGTTATTATTCTTTTTCAAATCATTTTTATTTTGACCCGTTTGACCATCCTCATTTTCATCCTCACTAGCATCTTCCACCACCCCTTTAACAAACTGGGGTGGTAGTGTTTTGACACCATTATCCACAACTCGACCACTACGTAAAGTAAGTTTATTAATTGGTACCTCACGTGTGTTCCTTGAGCTTGACCCTTGATGCTTAGGGTTCACCGTTGTGTCACTTGGAAGCTTTCCCGTGCTCCCTCTCATTTGAGCCATTTCCTTCGCGAGTTGGTCCACTTGTTTTGCTAATGCCTCATGTGCTTTGTCTTGAATCTCATTCTCTTTCTTGGACTCATGCATCATCGAAAGCATCGCATCCATCTTCGCAGTCAAATCATTACCACCCCCTTGGTTGTTTGACCCACTTCCATTACCGCCTTAATTGTTGTAATTTCTTTGATACCCACCTTGATAATTATTATCTCGACCTTGGTACCCTTGATTGTAATTGTGTTGGTAACCTCCTTGGTTACCACCTTGGCGATTTTGATATGATGACCCGCTTTGATTACCCGATTGAAAATTCAGGTTCATTTAATTTACGGCATTCCCATATCGGAAGTTGGGATGGTTTCTCAATCTAGGATGGTAAGTGTTCGAATTCATGTCATTATTCTTTCTATCCCTGAACACTTGATTTACTTCCTCGGTGTAATCACCGGGTCCCATTGGACATTGGTCGGTCCTATGGCCGATATCCCCACAATCCTCACACACAGCGAATTGAACCGTATTCACATCCTTCTTTTTCATACGACCCATTTCCCGTTCTAAAGTAGAAATCCGATCCTTAGAATCAAGATCAGGAAGTGACCGGGAAACGGGATGTTTCTTGGCTCTATCGGCCGATTCCTTTTCCTTCGACCGCTTGCTCATTCGCTCGAGAAATTCCCAATCGTTATCTTCATGATTGCTCAAGAGAGTCCCATTGCTCGTTGACTCGAGGCGATTCCATGTCGCATCATCCAACCCACGTACAAAACACTTCACCAATTCCCACTTTTCTATTTGGTGATGTGGGCATTTCCGCATCAATTCTTTGTATCGAGTGAACGCTTCATGCAACGGTTCACTCGATAGTTTCCGAAATGACCTTATTTCATCCCGTGCATCATCGGTCTTCGACATTGAATAGTATTCATCCAGAAAGACTTGTTGCATTTCACCCCATGTTCGGATACTATTCACCGGAACTATAAGGAACCATTGCTTCGCCTTCTCCTTTAGCAAAAATTGGAATAATCGAAGTTTGACCTCCTCCAATGCAAAGTTGTGCCCCCCAATAGTGTTACAAATGGAGGAAAACTCCGCCAAATGCGTGTACGGTTCATCATTAGACCTCCCATTGAAATGGGGAAGTATGTTGATGTAGTGGGGTTTGCAGTCGAACATTCTCCTTTCGCACACTATTGGAGAGTCATTATCGGTAACTACCGGTCTAAAATGGTCATTCACTCCCCGTGGAGGTTGTTGACGACGATGCGGACCATTAACTTCTTGATCGACCGGTCTTCGATTGTCCCTTCTATCACCTCTTCGGTTGCCACCTTGGTTCCCCCTTTGATTACCTCCTCCCACGAAACGAGGAATCCGGTTAGGGTTAGCATTGTTGTTATTGTTGTTGTAAAACCCTTCATTCCAGTTCCTTTGGTTGTTCCGTGATTGGCGGTCGTTTTCGTAACCGTCATTTCTCCTATCCCCGTACCCATAATCGTAGTTCCCCATAAAGTTGGCGTTTTGATAGCCAAACTCATCGTCTTCAAACCCTCTTGCATTGTAGATGTTGCCTTGATTCACATACCCCCAATCTTCGTCATCATTAGCCCGATCATCGCAATATCCCCCATCATCCGAATTTTCTGTATGAACACTCACATGTTCCGGCGATTGATAACCGGGAACACTATACGGTTCGTCATCGGGGATGTGGTTCCTCAAATCGTCTATATTAAAGAACGGGTCTTCATTCGCGGGATTGCCACGATCTGGATTGCCTCGACGGTCGGAATTGACGTTCCGGTCATCAAGGTTGATGGGTAAGGAATTGTGTCGATGAAGGTTTTGTTGTTGGGGTGTTCTTTGGGTATTGTTGGGGTTTTGGTTTTGAAAAGGTGGTGTGGGTGGTCCGGAGTTGTTATTACCACCCGGTCGCTCTTGAGGTATAAGTTGAACATTTTGGCGGGGTGAAAGGTTCCTCGGGATTGGAATTGGTTTTGGTTGAGGTTTGGGTGATTGGAGTTTTGGTTTGCCATTGAATCGGTTTCAATGATCGGTGTGAATTGTGGTGTTTGATTGGTTTGATTAGAACCAAGAGTTGCTTCTAACCGGCTTGCGAGGTTTCTTCTTGCTACTCTTTCAATTTCCGGTTCGTAGACTAATGGTGAAGTCCTTCTGGAGTTTCGCGTATGCATGCACTACCTGTAACCTACACAAGTAACACACCCGTGTAATAAGGAAAAAGACAAAGTACAAGAAAAGAAACGTTGCAACTTAAACAGTTAATCACACAAATTCAAGCAATATCCAAACACAAAGCGCACGCACTCCCCGGCAACAGCGCCAAAATTTGATCGGAGTGTCGCGCTCCGGTCAAATATAAGATTTATAAGCCCAAATTACCCTTAACAAATAGTTAGTGGTAGCAAGGGGTCGAACCACGAAGAGTATGTGGTTTGTGTGTGGATTCGATTGAATTAGAACAATTGTCACAGTTTATGAAGCTTGCCAGATATTTTTGTATTTTTATTTAGTTGAAAAATCTAAATTTAAACTAATGAAAATGATTTAATTGATAAATAACTACTAATTAACGATTGCAAGAAAGATTGATTACCAAACGATAATAAGAAAAAGGGTTCACACCCGGTTTCGGTAATTGCTAACCTAGGGTTTCTACAAGTTTTTAGATTCAACTCAATTTCATACGATTAGCGGATTTAGTGTACCGTGACTTAGGTGCCAATAACTATCAACGCTTCGAAAAACGGACAAGAATGCACTTTGTAATCAACACAAGTAAAACCTAACCACGACAATGCATAACTACACATAACCATTTTGTAAAGTCATAACTTTTAACATCGTTCGACAATTTACGAATACGAAACAAATGTAAACTATTGTCAGTGGTTTCAAAAATCAAACACAATTTGTCACCAAGTTGAAACAAGAACAATTCGAAACCCTAAATTTAACAACTACATACACCGGGGTGAAACCAAGGTGATTAGCCGCTCATGGTTGAAGAAGCTTGAACACCGGATGCTTGGAACTTGAATGGAGTCATCTCGAAGCTTAAACAATGGATAATTGATGGATGTTGAAGGTTTGGTGAAGGATGATGGTGGAAGGATTGATGGTGATGATTAGGGTTTGTATGGATTGGTGATTGTGAATGATTGGTGATGATGATCCTTCTTGATTCGGATGATGATTTTGATGATAGATGGATTAGAGATGAATGATAGATGAATAGTGGCTCCAAGGGTGAGATTCAAACTCCTAATAAGTTGTAACTCCCGTAATTAATGACCAAGCACCAATAGACATCAACCTTAACCCAAAAATCCAAGAATTTCACGTTTCAAGAAAACACAACCCGTCGGCGACGGGTGGGGGGCCGTCGGTGACGGGCTCCCCATCTCTGATCTTCTGCCGACGGGTTATCCTCCTGGATACGGGTACTTTCGGCTGACGGGATGTTCTAGAGCCCGTCCGGGACGGCCCTAGACCCATCGGCGACGGCCTCTTGAACTCCAATTCTCCAAATTTTGCTTCTCGCACTCCCGGTTGATCCGTAACGCGTCCTGGTGCTCCGGTTTTCGACCCGATGACTCGTAAAGCTCCCGAAAAGCTCCTTAAACTCCATCAAACCTGCAAAACACATTTTTGATTAAAAGTAGGCTATCCGAAATTAAAACTTATGTAAAAACATCAAGTTATGCAATAACAAACACCGATTTTCAACTACGTATCACTTTGTTCGAGCTTGAAAAAATGTGCCCTTCCGTAATGTTTTTTATTATTTTTTTAAATCAAATGGGTATTGGACTCACTAAACATAATGCCAATGGGCTAACTTCTAAACCATAAAAATTGTTTTGTAAATAGGCCTATCTTGGAGTTGGTATGTAAATACTAATTACATGTAGGGACACCTATAATTACATGCAAGGACATCTATAATTGCATGTAGGGACCTCTAGTTAACAACTAGGCCCTTCAACTATTTACAACTAACATTATACATGGTATCAACGATACTATATTAGTGTTCAATCATGTTAATGAAACTTGTTATAAAGTTCTATACTTCAGATATTTTTAATTGTGTTGTGTCCATGTCAGTCAGGAGGAAGTACTGAATGCGGCTACTATGTGATGAATTTCATGATGGAGATAGCTTACAAAAGAGTTGAAAAATACTGGTCAATGACAATGTGAGTTTAGGCAAATTTTACCCTACATATTAGAGAAATATGACCTTTATGTCCAAACAAATGCTTAAATTCATAGATTAAGATTTAAATTCTGGTTTTTGAGACTTTTCTTAATTAATTGTTGTCTGAGGTTGGGGAAATTGAAAGAGTAAAGGAATACTTGGCTATGGATATGGATGGCATTCGCGAAGATTGGTTGAGTTATGCGACTACCTTTATTTTTAAGTGACAAACCTTATCTTAGGTGTTGACGAATGTATTACAAACAATATTTTTGTTAACGTTAAAATATTTGTAATATACTTGACAAATGATTATGCAATGTGTTGTTTTGCTATATATATATATATATATATATATATATATATATATATATATAGATATATATATATATATGCATGCATTTTATTATTAAATGGATTTATTGTTTATTATATATGTATTCAAGGTAAATTATTAATTCTATAAAAAAATATTTTTTTAAACAATTAAAAGCATGACACGTGTAAAAGAGTGTCATAAACGCATGTCGTAAACGTGTGTCAAAAACGAGTGTCATAAAGGCGTGTCATGAACGTGTGTCATGAAAAGATGATACACAAATGCATGTTATGTTAATTTTATGACTTCTCAATCAACAACACACTTTTACATGTCATAAGAACCCTTTTATGACACGCAATGCATGTCAAGAAAGGTGTTTTTTCTAGTAGTGTCTTTAAATTGAAATCTTGAAGTTATTGTGGATTCTAATTTTACATTTTAGGTTCAGAATTTATAAAATCATTTTACTTTAAACAAATAAACTGATTTTTATTCTTTCTGAAATTCTCAGGAAGATATGAACATCTCTTACTTGACACATGTGAGTGAAATGGAGAAAAAGATAGAAACTTTAGTGAGGAGCACTACTATATTGAAAGGTGTCATCCAGAGTAAGGTAATTTTTGTTTGACCTTATAAAAGCAAGCAGACACTTCCCCATCATCTTCCCCAAATGCAAACCCTAATCCAACACTTTGAAAAGATACAAACTCGCCAATAAACAGCACTTTTTCGCTCAAGGTTTGACTGCAAGTGCCACAATCCTCTGTTCTTGGAGCAAAAGCTATTTGTTTGGCTTTACATCCGTCCCAAGGTATCATTTCTAATACATCCATAGGACAGGCTCGGAGACACAAACTTCGGCTTTTTATCCAAAGCATTGGTTTCCAACTCACTAGAGACTGTCACAAGTGATTTCAGAAAAATCTCATGCTGCAACACTGCACCCCGCTTTTCATGGTTGTTAAGCTTACACTTGACCAAGGTCAAACTATCAACAGCATACGACCCGCCAACTGTGAAGGTGTTCTCGTTTATTTAACTTAACTGATGCCTTTTAGTAATTTCCCGGACATCAGCGATTTTCTTTGATTTATCCAGATGGTGTATAAATGATTATCGCTGTTAGGGCATGAATTTTATGCTAAGGATCATCTATCCTGAGACTAGGCATGGATCACGGATGCTTAATGGCTGATGCAGAGAGTCTGAGGATCCAGAGTCTGAGGATCCAGAGTCTGAGGATCACGCGTCTGAGGATTACGAGTCTGAGGATTAGGATCCTTTATGTTTTGCACGTTTTTAATGTGTAAATGCAGGTAATGGACGTAGTGGACCACTTCTCTACTAGAATCTCGTGGAATATGCTTTTAGGCACGTGCAAATTGAAGAGATAACCGTTAGTGGTGGTCATGGGGTGACTTCCACCTTTATCGGGAAGTTAGTTACTTGATTTTTCTTATCATTTTAAGGGGAAAACGAGCTCAATGAAGGCACAAGTCGTACATACCACACAACACTCGAATTCTCTGCAAACACTTAGCAAAAAACACACACTTTCACTAGAAATTCATTGTATTGAGCTTGTTTTCTTCCGAAGTTGTACAAGGATCACTATTGTTTTTGCAATATAGTTGGTGATCGGTAGTTTCCATCACCCGAGGTTTTTTATGCCGGAGATCTTCTAAAGATCAAGGGCTTTTTCCTCGTATAAATCTCGGTGTTCATCGTTGATTTCATATACTTGTTGTTCATACAATTAACCAAGCATCATTCCTCACAAAATCAGATTTGGTTGCATTATCCTTGTGTGATTTTTGACCAAAACAGTTTGGCGCCCACCGTGGGGCCATTGGTGCTTCAATTCTGAGAAATTTTGTTCATTTCATTCATTTCGGTTCATTACCTTCAACCACATTGCTTCTCAGGGAAAACTACTCCAAGTTCTATGTCGGCGGTCACTTTTTCACAGGGCATTCCGCCTTTGCATCATCTCCCCCTTGCATTCCAGAAGAATGCTGAGAATTCTCCGAAGAAGACAACCCCCGTTTTCACAAAACCAACTGTTGTTTCTTCCTCTACACTTACTAACAGTAATTTTTATGCTTTGATTGTGCAGATGGAGGATCACATGCAGCAGCAGGTCAAAACTAATGGTAGGATCCTTCGCGAAATTGATAAATTAGCAGAGGATCACTCCCCTTTGATGTCGAGGTCGCAGAATTTCGACACTTCGGCCATAACTTCCCAGCACTTTGCAGCTCCACATGTCCAATACCAGGGTGGATCAACAGGAATACGTTCTGGATCATCGGCAATGTCTCAGGCTCAAGGATCCTCTTTCCAGTCTTCAGGATCCTCATTTCAGCATCAGGGATTCTTCACCAGTTTAGGAGAATGCATGGGGACGCAGCCAATTCAAGGATCCTCTCAGGTTCAAGGATCCTCGCAGGTTCAAGGATCCTCTTAGGTTCAAGGATCCTCTCAGGTTCAAGGATCCTTGCAGGTTCAAGGATCCTCGCAGGTTTAAGGATCCTCTCAGGTTCAAGGATCCTCGCAGATTCAAGGATCCTCTCAGGTTCAAGGATCCTCTCAGGTTCAAGGATCCTCGCAGGTTCAAGGATCCTCTTAGGTTCAAGGATCCTCTCAGGTTCAAGGATCCTCGCAGGTTCAAGGATCCTCTCAGGTTCAAGGCTCCTCTCAGGTTCAAGGATCCTCGCAGGTTCAAGGATCCTCGCAGGTTTAAGGATCCTCTCAGGTTCAAGGATCCTCCTTCCAGGTTCAAGGATCCTCATCTCAGGTTTCCGGATCCATGGATTATCCTCCAAGACCCCCATTCACAGCACATCAAGGATCCAACATCTTTCAGAATCAAGGATCCTTAGGGAGTTAACAACCCGGAAGTTCAAATGTTCATCAAGGAGACTTCATTCCAATGCAGACCATTGCTTCCTCTGATCCCTCGGTTATGCCAGAATCCCGCCAACATGGATTCACATCTGGAATTCCAAACTTGAATCATTCAAGAGGTAACACTTTGAATAATTTTTGCAATGCTAACCATGGCTTTGTGCAGGATACAGGTATCAACCAAGCCATGGCTAAGGAGTTGCAGAAACTCAAAGATATGATATCCAGCGTTCCGAGAGTGGTTAAGCCCATTCCTGAAATTCCAGATGGAAGTCACAAGGGAAAGAATGGAGATCAATCCCATTCCTGAGAGGTTAAAAGAAGCATGCCTATGCAAGGGCTTTGGATCCACACTTACCGGATCAACGTTAAAATGGCTGCTAAGTCTTCCTCCTTACTCTATAACTTCATTTGCTAATCTAGTTAATTTGTTTAATAGCCAATTCTCATGCAGTAGGAGATTTGAACGATTAACTAGTGATTTATATAGGGTAACTCAAGGTCATAATGAATCACTTAGAGATTACATAATTAAATTCAGTAAAGAATCCTTAGAAATCCCTAACTTAGATATTGCTACAGCTCTAGAAGCCTTTAAAATGGGTTTGCTTAGGGATTCAATGTTCTATGATGATCTTGTCATGACCCCTTGCAGGAACTTAGATGAGGAAAGAAACAGGGCCCTTAGGTTCATCCGTTTAGAGGATGACAAAAGGATCCACGAGAGATTGTCAGGATCCTCAAAGCAAGACAAATAAGGATCCTATCTCAAGGATAACTGATCTAAGCAATACTCCAAGCGTGACAACCAAAGTGTGCATGCTGTGGAACAAGAGGAAGATGATCAGGATTATCCTCCTATTTCTGAATATTGTTTTTCTGCTGATAATAATGAACTAATCCTTTCTATGCAGAGTTTAGGTGACAAGATTAGGTGGCCAAGGAAGAATGACAAACCGCCTACCACCAAAGACAAATCGAAATGGTGTGCTTACCATGGGGATTCTGGTCATCTCACAGATGAGTGCTTAGCATTAAGGAAGGAGATAGGTTATCTTTTGAGCAAAGGATACTTGAAGGAATTGCTCGGAAGGAAAAAGTCAAGGATCAAGTATCCTGAGAAAGTTCCTGAAAAAGCTCCTCCTCCACCATCCGATGCTCAAATTATCCATTTCATCTCCGGAGGTTCTCAGCAGCTAAGAGACGTGCAAAGAAAACAAAGATGGAGAATGGGGGCAAACCTGTTCGGACCTCCATCCTTACCCAGCAGAAAGTGATATCATATGATGAGGATAACTGTGCGGACATTCAGGATCCTCATCACGACGGTGTAGTTATTACATTATTTATATCTAACCATTTTGTTCGCAGGATTCTCATTGATGGGAAAAGCTCAGTGAACATAATCCAGTTGGATGTCCTCAATAGAATGGACATCCTTGAATCCGATATTGTCCAAAGATCATCTGTTCTTGTTGGATTCAGTGGAGAGACAAAGATTACATTGGGGGACATCAAACTTCCTATTTACATAGAGGGAGCCATGGATACATGATATGAAGGCAGTCCCCTCAACATATCATCAATGTGTCAAGCTCCCAACTCTATGGGATGTGGTGAAGATAGAAAGTGATCAGCAGGAGGCAAAGAACTGTTACACTTCTTCAATGAAGCCAGCCTCTAAGGAGCAAGACGTCATGGAGGCAAAAGAGCAAGACGTCAAGGATATTCTGTTGAACCCAGAGGATCCTGAATCCAAAATTTTTATAGGATCCGGGATCCTAGACAGTATTGAGCAGGATTTAGTATCCTTCTTGGAAAGAAGAAAATCTACCTTTGCTTGGAAACATGAAGATATGACAGGTATATCTAAGAATGTTATTACTCACAAACTTGGTATTGACAGGTCTTTCAAGACAATACCCCAAAAAAGGAGAAAGTTTACACTTGAAAGGAATGTCATTGTCCAAGAAGAGGTAGACAAATTGCTCAAGGCAAGTTTGAGTGGACTGATAAGCATGAAGCTGCACTCAAGGTTCTTAAGGATTATCTATCCTCAGCACCAGCCCTGATGAAACCAGAAAATGGAGAATCGTTATCCTTATACTTAGCTATTTCAGTTAAAGCAGTAAGTGTGATCCTAGTTAAGGATCATGAAGGCTCTCAACATCCGGTATACTATGTAGGTAAAATTCTACTTGATGCTGAGGCCAGGTATTCTCATTTAGAGAAATTAATTCTTGATTTAATTATGGCTTCTGCTAAACATAGACATTATTTAGAAACTCATAGCATTATTGTGAAAACTAACCTTGCTATCAAGAATGTTCTCAGGAAACTTCAAATGTCAGGTAGAATGGCAAAATGGGCAATCAAGTCCCAAGCTTTAGCTGACTTTGTGGCTGATTTCAGTAGTGATCTACAAAGGAAAGCTGAATTAGAAGTTCAACAACTTGAGAAGACAAAGGATCCTTGGACACTCTTCACGGATGGAGCTTCAAATGTTAAAGGAACTTGACAAGGCACACTACTAAAATCGCCACAGGGGGACATTATACCCCAATCCATTGCATGTGAATTCCAAACCACTAATCATGAGGCAGAGTAGGAGGCCTTGATAGCAGGTTTGCAATTAGCTAACAATATGAGGATCAGGTATCTTCAAGTATTCGTAGATTCCCTATTAATTACTAACTACTTTAATGGTTCTTATGCTATTAAAAGTGAAATACTAATCGAGTACTTAGAAATAGTCAAGAAATTGGCAGATTCTTTTGCTTTTTTCAGTCTAACACAGGTATCCAGAGAAGAGAATGCAGAAGCAGACGCTTTAACTAACCTTGGATCATTCCTAAAGATGGCAGAAGATGTGAAAAATACTCATCACCCATGTTTTAACTCCTGCAATTGAGGATCACGTAGCCATGGAGATAGTGGAGGATTCTGCAATCATACCTGGTGATCCTGCACAGTCGAATTCAGGATCTTGGATCCTTCCAATCCTAAGATATATACAACATGGAGAGATCCCTACAGGACAAAATGCTAAAGCTTTCAAAGTCAAGGAGACTGTGGAAACTACACTGGGGGCAGAGCACTATTCTCAAGGATTCTTAGAACAACATACTATAGGCCTATCATGAAGATGTATGCTGTGGAATACACAAAGAAATGTGATGCTTGTCAAAGACACAGTAATATTCTATACCAACCAACATAACATCTGCATCCTAAGAAGAAGCTTTTACTCAAAGTCAGAAAAAAGGAAATGGCCAGTTATCAACAAAGAATGGTTGGAGCATACAACAAGAATGTCAGGATTAGAAGATTTCAAGTTGGTGATTTTGTGCTAAGAAAAGCATTCCAGAACACTACAAATCCTTCTAATGGCAAGCTAGCACCAAAGTGGGAAGACCCCTATCTAATTGAAGCTGAATCAGGAAAGGGGGCATATCACTTGTTAACAATGGATGATGATCTCCTACCAAGAGCTTGGAATGCTGTTCATCTCAAAAAATAATTTAAGTAAGAAGGATCAGGGATCCTCAGCGATACCGGTATTCTGATTAAGGATCCAGGATCCTCAAAGGATATATGATTCTACATTTGGTAACACATTACTTTCATTTTCATTCATTTTATACTTATTACTTATCATAAGTTAAAGATGTTAATCAGTTAACATCTATTTTCACAAAGTTTAAGCTTTTGCAGAGTTGTTATCATTTTACAGAAGATCAAAGTGGTTGGCCAACCCTCCAAAGTTTCGGGCTTGTCCCCAGTTTGGGCCTGTCCCCAGTTTCGCCTGTAGCGCATGATGATCCTGGTATAGTTCAAGGCTTTGGGACCAGTACTCGTTCTAGGGGCTGATAATTCCATAGAGAGAGATATCCGAGAAAATATAAGCCCTTTTATTCTCGAACCACTACCCGTGGGTCTCATAGATGGTTTAAAAGGTCCTAGTATTTTGATAGTCCATGATGAAGCAACAAAAGAGCTTCTGGCCTATTGTCTTAACACGAAAGCTACTCAAGACCTAAATTGGTTGGCCGACTGCTTTACCATAATGACTTATCGTCCTAGCTTTGTTAAACTCCACGGCTTTCAGAGAGTTGATTTTACGTACTACGACAAGGTAACGAAACACCATTATATGTATATATGAAATGTATTCCAAATTTGAGGTAATTACTGTGATGATATGGTAGTATGGATTCTTTACATTAGCTTTTTAGGGAAAAAAATACAAAAAGTGTGTCAGTTAACAGAACCCTATCCAATCAGTTGTTTCAATTCTTTCATGAATAATTTCACATTCCAATGAAGATCCTAAATGCCCCCAAAATGCTCATTCTTCATGGTCTTACTAATACACTCTTACTAATGCTTTTTTTATTTGAATTAGACCATGGCCAATGCAAAATATTTAGTTTGCATTTGTGAAATGAAAGTGAATCAAGTATGGGAAAGATATGATAAGCGAAAACAAACGATGGGGTATATGTAGAGTGGTAAAGTAGTAAACCCTAGTTTAGAACTGGGGGATATGCCGGCCCAATGAAAGCTTGTGAAAGACCAAACTGGTGATTCGAGATTTCGAGCCCAAATTTAATCTAAATGTTTTGAAATGTTCTATTTTAGTATTTTATTTAATTAATTTAATTTTAAGGCTTGGACAATCCGGACACCCTCTGCGCCTGTTTTCACACCTTTTGTGCCCTAGACGCAGAGTACAGCCCTATACGAGGCGTCTAGGGCTTTAGTTTTTTTTGGTTAAAATAAGGGGTGTTTTGGTGGGTTTTGGTATGATTTTTTTGATAGTTTTTGAAGATGTGTTTTTTTAGCGAAAATTTTTTGGTTTTAAAAAAAGTTTTGTTTTTTTGTTTTTTACACTATAAAAAAATCACATATTTTAAAAATCGGCTCTTTAAATATATTATATCGATTAAATATTATAATTTTTTAACATTTTACTTTTTTAAATATTATTCTTCCGATTAAAATTTTATCTCGTTCAAATATTGTTTCCGTATTATATTCAAAACATATATTGTTTCCGTATTATATCAATTTAAGACAACAATCATTAAGTAACCGAATAACTGAAAACAAACATAAATATGACATATATAAGATAAGTCTGTACATCCATAACAAAAATATAAAAGATAAGTTTGTACATCCATAACAAAAATCAAAACAACAACAGGTCTATGCATCCAAATCCAAATCCGAATCTGGATCTGGCTGCTGGGGCTGCTGCTGCTGCTGCTGATGTGGTGCTCGAGCTGGTGGAAGCGGTATTGGGGGTAATCCATCTCTCTCTCGTCTATCCTGCTCGGCCCGTACCAACCAACCTACCAAATTGTTGAGCATGTCAAGCTCGGCTCGTACATCTGGATGTAGCGCAGCTCCTGGGGCATGACCTGGAATAACGTGACGTGGAAACTGAGGCGCCCCGGGAGGTGGTGGTGGCTGTGGCATCGCTGCACCGTCTAAATCCACTGGAGGGTCCTCCACGGGCACTGCATCAGCAGGATCAGCAGGAGGATAGACGAGCTCGAACTGCTCTGGTAGGGGCTCCTCTCTCCATATGCCCCCGTTGCGGTTTTTAAACCGCAGGCCCACGGGGAACCTCTTGATCAGTGTCATCCCCCACAGCGATGGAAAACCCATCCGCGTCGGCATGACTGGCGGCGTCCGCAGATGTGGGTCCTCCTCCGGTACGATGCACAATGAACGGGCAATGAGGGTCACGTACGCGCCGCCATACAAAAATCCGCGCTCCTGCCGGTGATGGGAGGAGGCGTAGTACTCTGCTAGACCGTGTGCTAGTGCGCACGGCCTCCTATACAACAAACAGTAAAAGAAAAAAAGATCTGTGGCCGTACACCACTCACGACTGTAGCCTCGCGCTGCAATAGAAGTAGCGAGCATATGGTGCATATACCTGCAGATAGTGTTAGCGAAATACAGAAACATAGATTAATAAACAATACACATAATCACAATAATTGCTGTAATAAACGTACGTACCTGTACAATGGGTCGTTAATAAACGACACCCTCCCCTTCGACTTGTCGTGCTCCCAATGATTTTCCCCCGCAATCACCTGCCAAAACCCTAAAAGAGTGGGTCTATCAACCACCACTAGCCCTGCTGTGTAAACCTCAGTCTCGATCTCCTCCTGCATGTATAAACCACAATGCACCGCAAACTGTGCTAGCGTCATCGAACACAAAACGCCAGCGAGCCTGAAAGAAACCTCAGGCGGAGGGGGAGTGTCACGACCCCCGACCATACCCTGGACGGGAGCCGCGAGTAGTCAAATTACTACCGGTGGTTAATTTAATTCAATTGATAAAATAAGCCACTTCTTTAAGCCTTTCGGTGCCGTATCATTACTCTTATTCCAATCTACTGTCAATACCTGAAACGCGTTTTAAAAAGGTTTGGTCAGCAGGAAATACTGGTAAGTTCATTCATTTTTGTACAAAACGACACATTGTTATAAATATACAGTATTAAGGGTGATTATATTGTTTCTATCAACCAATAACCCCAAACCGATATTTGTCACTCGACCGTATCTGTGACTATGGTCAGATCACCCATTGGCTAACCCGTTGTCCAATGGTGACGGGTATCAAGTAATGTATACAAAACCCCACATACCGGCAGTAATTGAAGATTACAAAGACTTAATCCCTGTAATAATAACTTTGAAAATAAATAGGGTTTTGGAAAACAATTTTGGTAAAAAGAGAATGACTCACCTTGTTAGCATATAGTCTTGATTAAACAAGCATCTTGATTCTAAGCATCTACTTTATAGTTCTGAATCTTCTGATGATTGAGCATATATTTTGATTGTAAGTGTATAGTGCCGAATTTCGGGTAGTTAAACATTTAGTTTAACAGAGTGGAATACGTATTAGTATAAAACCACATCAAACCTAACGATGGTCACGAGATCAGAACCTTAACGAAATTCACAAAGTATAGTCTTGTTTAGACAACACTTTGGCATTCGTTTCAGAACGAAATTTACAAAGTATAGTCTTGTTTAGACAGCACTTTGGCATTCGTTAGTTGGTTCCCGAATCGATCGGACAGAATATCGCATCGGTGATTATTGGTTAGAACACCAACGTATAGAGAGAAGAATAGAAGAAATGGGCAAAGAAAAATGAATCCTAAGCTTCTTATTTATAGGTAGGAAATATGAAATTTCCAGGAAGTTTCCTATATACTTTTCTAGGAAGTTACCTATACATTTTCTAGGAAACTTCCTACCTACATATATATCCTCTTACACCTTCCTAGCACATTACTTTGATATTATCTATCTCATATATATTTATTTTCATGTATATCTATCTAGGTGTTTAATTTGTTTAATTAATTTTACTTAGCTTAATTAATCTTGCTTAGCTTAATTAATCTTGCTTAACCGATTAATTAATCTTACTTAACTTAATTAATCTTACTTAACTGGTTAATTAATCTTACTTAACCGATTAATTAATCTTAATGGTTTAATCAAGTAATTTACTTAGCCAATTAATTAAATAACGTAATTAGCTGATTAAATAACTTACTTAGCTTACTTAACTGCTAAGTTTCCTTTCCTGTTAAGTTTCCTTAGCTATTAGGTTTTCTTAACTGCTAAGTTATCTTAATTGCTAAGTTTGATATACTAGTTTAACCGCTTCCTGATTATGAGTTCTAATGCTAGATACAATGGAACTCGTATTAGTGTATTAACCCAATTCAACTTTAACGATAATCACGAGATCAAAACTCACAATGAATGACAAAGTATAGCCATATACAGGCATCACTTAAACATCCGTTGGATCAGTTTCAATCAATCAGATATAGTACCGTATCCGTGATTAGAGTTATTACCCTGATAACGAGCAGAGTTTCAGGGTTTAGGGCTTTTAGTGCAAAGAAAACGGAGAACGAGAGAGATAGTTCGTCAAAATTTGATCGAACTGGTGCACAGATTTCAGTCCCACTGCTGCCTGTTATATACCCACATGTGGTCTCCCCCGCGTGTCGCGCACGGGTCGGCCTCCCCTGGTGCATGTCGCGGGGAGGGTCGACCAGTCTTTGGTCGCCACGTGTCACACGTAGGCCTGACACGTGTCGCAGTGTCATGACGCGTGTCCTTGGCCGCCCTTCTCGTCCAATCATGCGTTTTTCTCGATTTTCGTGCTGGTGTTTATCACGGATGTTTGGGTGTTGGTGCATAGATGTCTGTTAACTTCGTCTTTATAGAGTCTTGTGTCTAGATAGGATAAACGAGTGTTCAGCAGGTCGGAAAACAGGTTTTTAATGTAAATAGGTAATTTCGCACGAAATAGCAGGATGCTATTTTGCTCGAAATAACACTTGGTAATTTCACACGAAATTAGCTTTGCTATTTCATGCGAAATTAGCTCATCTATATATAGTGGACATGCTAGTTCATTTGTAACATTCGAGATTTCAGAGCCGAGGTGCCGCCAGTTTGTCAAACGATCAGGATTGCTTTGAAATCATTAATAAAAGGATAATTAAGAGGAATTAAGCTGTTTCACGTCTATATCATTGATTCTGCCTTTGATATGGATCATAAACTCTTCTGATTGACTCGTTAGGGTCATACGACGATCCAACAAGTGGTATCAGAGCTCAGGAAGAAGAGTTTATACCAATTCAGCTTGTTTTCATCACTTCTACTCTTTCTTTTCAAAATTAAACGAGATTTAACGGACAAAATGGATTGAATTTCGCATATATCATGTAAAACACCGTTTTAATGAATCCTTGAAAGAATTGGACCAAAATTCGAACAAAGTCCAGATCAATTTGACAAAAAGGTGGCCGAAATGATGATGTCATCATAATTTCGCTCGAAATTGTCAATCGTTATTTCGCACGAAATTACACATTGTGATTAATTTCGTTTGAAATTGCAGTTGATTTCACACGAAATCAGATTTCATTTGAGGATTTCATACGAAATCACTATTTCGCACCAAATTGGCTTGATTTCGTTTGAATCTAAGCCAATTTCGCATGAAATTATATTTCGTTTGGTGATTTCGTTTGAAAACATTATTTCGTGTGAAAACTCTTATTTCGTTTGAGTTGGTATTTAGTTTGAAGGCTGTTAATTTTGTTTGAACTGATTTCGCTTGAAACTGTTTTTGTTAAAATGAAAAATTTTTCTAAGTGTTTGTTGATTGTTTCAGATACGTGAAGATGAATGAGTTTATGAATCCGTTCAGTGACATGTTTACTTTCAAGGGAAACACCGGAGATGATACATCAAACAATACAAATGAAAACGTTTCTAATCCGAGTGCAAAGAAAACTCTTTCTGATGCTTTGAGTGTGGAGAGTGCATATGGCACATACAACAAACCTCCCAAACTGATGGCGATTGAAGAATACAATAGATGGGATAAGAGGTTTGAAGAGTGGCTAAAAGCATTTGCGTATCCCAGTTGGAAGAGCATGAAGAATGGTTACAATATGGGAAGATCGGATTTTGAAAATCTAGCA
Organism: Helianthus tuberosus; assembly: GCA_030545235.1. Lineage (NCBI taxonomy): Eukaryota > Viridiplantae > Streptophyta > Magnoliopsida > Asterales > Asteraceae > Helianthus > Helianthus tuberosus. Next base: position 81,609,492 of record CM060368.1, on the reverse strand, counting down.
GAAAATGAGATAGATAGATATGTTGCTGAACAAAAGTGCATTGTGTTGCTTCATCAGTCTGTGAGAGATGACATAATATCATTGATTGAGTACACAAATTCAACAGATCTATGGGAAAAATAGAGAGTGAAATGTGTGGGTAGTGCCGAAATAGTTAAAAACAAAAAGAAGTTGTTAAAAAAGGAATTTGATTTGTTTGGATGTTTGAAAAACGAATCTATGTCAAAGATGATTGAAAGATTTGGGCATTTGAAGATGGAGCTTGCAAGACATGGAGTCATGTATACTCAAGAAGAATTGGTTGACAAATTGTTTGACTCGCTGCCAGATGAAAAAGACTGGCAATACTTTGCCTTGATGCTGAAGAATACAATCATGTCGAAGGATCTGACGGTTGATCTGCTAATCGAAAGATTGGAGAGTCATGAACTGGAGATCAAGAAATCAAACAAAGTCAACAACTCCTTGTATCAGCAGAATCCAGAGTTGTATTATTGAGGAAGTATGATCCCGAAAACCGTGTCACCTATGACAGTTTTCTCTGCAGAAAATGCAAACATGACAAATCAAGAAAGTCCAAGCAGCGGCTATTATGGAGGGTCATCATCAACTGCTCCAAGTCAACAACAACAGTCAGCTTCAAAGAATTTGTTTCAATGTAACATTGCTGTGGATCTAAAGAATGCTCAAAATTTCAGTGAGGAATCCGCAAAGCAGCAAATGGTATTTTTAGCATCTGTTCTAGAATCATACGAGAGTCTTGTTGCAGGCAAGATTGGAAACACTAACCTCACCAAGGAGGACTATGACCAGATTGACCCAAAAGAGATGGAGTTGATCGATATCAGGTGGTGTATGGCTAGTGCAGTCAGACGAGCACAAAGATTCATGGAGATTACAGGCAGACATTCTATTGGCGGACCATCCACAAAACTTGGTTTTGATAAATCAAAAGTCACGTGCTTCAGATGTAAACAAAAGGGACATTTTAAACGTGAATGTCGAAACGCACCTGCTGATGATACTGCAAATCCATTCAGAGAGGATTATTACAAAAGAGCAATTTATCATCAGAAAAAATTTGAACCGCCCAGAATGAAGCAGCTAGAAGATACTCCCAAAGAAAAATCAAGAGCACTTGCTGTTATTCATGATGACGAAGGTTTCGATTGGAGTGAACTGCTACCAGAAGAGGATGCAGTGGGCTATGCGTTTGTGACAAAACTTGTTCCTTTCAAAGATAGCAGAACAGAAGAAGAGAAATACATCAACAGAAAGATGAAAGCTCAAGACATAAAGTATAAAATGTATTGTACATACAAAGAAGCAAAAAGGGCGAATAAATGGGATGCTGATAGAGAATGTTACCTTAATCCCAAAGGAAACATTGCTGTTGATCCTGATTCTGTTAGTGTTGAAACTCTCACCGAGCAAATTGCTGAAGAAGAAGAAGCTAACTAGAGAATGTGGTGGGGAGGAAGTGAAGAAAAAGAAAAAGAAAAAGAGAAAGAGTCGCAGCCAAAGAAAGTTGATGACGGGATTATTGATACGTCACAAGAATTCACAACTGAAAATTTAAAGAAGATGGCTGACAAAGTGTTTGCTACAAAAGAGCTAGAGGTAGTTTCTGGTTCTGGATCTGAGTCTAAAAGCAAGGTCAGTCAGAATGATGCAATCAATGAGTCAGGTAAGAAAGCTAAAACTGAAAGTGACTGCAAAAATTGCATGAAAGACTGCAAGGTTTGTGGTACACTTGCTTACCTCAGCGGTAAAAATATCGAAGAACTGACAAAAAGAGTCAGAGACGTTGAAGATCAGATCTTAAACCGGGACAAAATGTTAAAAGCTTCAAATGAAAGATTAAAAGAATTAACTGAGAAAATCGAAAATGATAAAAATGACGTAGAAATAATTAGGAAAGAAAACGAAAAGCTAATTCATGAAAATCGTCAACTCTCAGAAAATGTTGAGAAGCTAAAACGAACGGTAAAAGATTCTGATGAAAGAAATGGTAACACAACCAAAGAGAATCTTCAACTTTCAGGAGTTCTTAGGGAAAAAGAAGAGTTAATCAATCAACAACTGGATGAGATTGCTAAGTTGAAGCTTCAGTTTCAAGAAGCTAAAATTGAAAATGAACGCATCCAGTTGAAACTGAATAGTTACAACTCCGCAAGTTTTGTTCTTCAACATATAGTTCCTAAACCAATTGGAAAGAACAAAGCAGGCGAAGATGTATACTTTGATGGAACCGGGGTTGGATTTCATCAGGTTCCACCACCGGTGTTAAACAATTTCTCAAAGAAAAAATTAGGGTTGGTTAATGACGAAGAAGAAAGTGAAGTTAAACTTCCAGAGACAATCGATGTCACATTTACCACATCATCTAATGAAGATAGTGTCCAATCTGAAGTTGTGAAAAGCATGGTTGAAAATGTTTTAAAGTCTGAAAGTGACACTACTGAGGATGATGAATGCTTTTTGGACAAATATATTCCAAAATCAAAATCCAAAAACAACTTAAGTGAAGAACCTAATCTTGTGATGTACAAGATGTCGGGATCGGATAAGTTGTATTCGGATCATGATTTTCCTTTGGAGAATGTGAATGTGAACAAATTGAAAAATGTGTTCAAGTTGGTAGAAATTGATGTGTCTGAGATCGAAGGATTGAAACTTTCCACGAGGCAATTGAACTTTGAAAAAGATAAATCTTATTACAAAAAACCTGTTATTCCACCGCGTTTTTCTAACAACAACCAAAACAAATGGTCGGGTGGTTATAAGGGTGGTAAGAATTATCAAAGAAAAATTTTTCAAAACAAAAGGTTTGCTGAGAAAAAGGTGTTTGTAAAAAGCTCGAGTTCTCATTCAGAGCAGGAATCTGAAATTTTTTCAAAATCAAATGAAGAGTTTTTTGAAGAAAAGGCCTCATAGCCTCAGACCGAAGGCACAAGTCGGGTAGTTGATACTCGTACATGCTTTAAGTGCAACAAAGTTGGACACATTGCACGAAAGTGCACCAACTTAAAGCCTAAGTCTGAAGTTGCTGAGAGTCAGAAAAAGAAAGCTGATGCAAAAGGCAAAACTCCAATGGTTGTTGAGAAGAAAATTTTGAAAAATGAAAACACCAAGATCAAAACTGAACCTGTAAAGAATGTGGTAATTAAAACTGATAAATTTTACAAACGGGTTGCTTTGCCTCAACAAGCATGGAAGCCAAAATCAGTTGAAAAGAAACCAAGTGTTTCAAAACCAAAGGTTTCAGAGTCAGCAAAACAATCATCATCTACCACTCAGGTAGATATGTATGTACCTTTGGATTACTATGAGAAACTTGAAAAACCAATGTCTACTACGTCTGGAAAGAAGGATGTATCAAAGAAAGACCAATCATCTGGTCAACCTCCTAAAAATGATTTCTTTCTATACAAAGAGGTTGAGATTGGATCTGAGGAGAGCTTAAAGATGAATGACAAAAATTTTCCGCCGCTTTACACTGCAAAAACTTATCACAATGTCAAGTTACCCGAGTCAAAAGAGGCTTGGGTGGCATCAAAATCTAACTAAATGATTGTGATATGTGCAGGAGCTTCCAAGATCCATTTCAGGTTGGATTATGGATAGTGGAGCTTCTCGGCACATGACGGGGAAGAAGACTCTACTGTATGATGTTAGAGGATTTAATGGAGGTTATGTGGGATTTGCAGGGAATCAAGGTGGTCGAATAGTTGGTGAAGGAACTTTATCAAATGGTATTGTCACGTTTGAAAGAGTAAACTACTTCGCCGAGCTTGAAAACAATCTTCTGAGCATTTCTCAGATATGTGATCGTATGTATACAACGCACTTCACAGACAAAGAATGTTTGATCTTGAAACCAGGATTTGTTGTTCCCGAAGAGTGGGTTATCATGAGAGCACCTAGAGTGAATGATCTGTACGTGTTGGATATGAGCGTAGCAACTACTACCACGGGTCAGGCTCACTGTTTTATGTCAAGAGCAACGGAAAAAGAGTCACAGTTATGGCATCGAAAGATGGGCCATATTCATTTACGAAAAATGAATCACCTGGTGCATAATGACTTAGTAACTGGTGTTCATGTGAAAGGTTTTCATCTTGAGGGGGAGTGCATTAACTGCATCAAAGGCAAGCAAAAGAAGAAATCACATCCTCAAAAGAAAGTCAATTCTGTTACGAGACCGTTAGAGAGACTTCATATGGATCTTTTTGGTCCAGTGAACGTCAAAAGCATAACTGGGGATCTCTACTGCCTAGTAGTAACAGATGACTATTCAAGATTTTCATGGGTATCATTTCTGAAATCAAAAGATGAGACTTTTGAAAGTTTGATGACGTTGTTCAGAAAAATTGAAAACTTGTACCAAACTCGTATCAGAAGAAGCAGGAGTGACAACGGTACTGAGTTTAAGAACAACAGGATGGAAGAATATTGTGATGAGAGAGGTATATTGAAAGAATTTAGTGCTCCTTACACTCCACAACAAAATGGAGTAGCTGAAAGAAAGAACAGGACGCTAATTGAGTCGGATAGGACGATGCTTGCTGATTCGAAGCTACCAGTCAACTTTTGGGCAGAAGCAGTGTCAGGCGCTTGCTATACACTCAACAGGGTTCTTACAGTGAAGAAATTCAACAAGACATGTTTCGAGCTGATCAACAACCGCAAACCGAACCTGAAGTATTTAGAACCGTTTAGGTCTCCCTGTACAGTTCTAGAACCTTGTGGTAAATTTGGTCCAAAGAGCGTTGAAGGAATTTTCGTGGGATATGCAAGTCCGATGAAATGAATCTTTGTTCCAAGCTATAAGAAGATTATCGAAGCATATAATGTTGAGTGTCAAGGTAATAATATGCTACCTCATTATCTTGGTGACGGATGGCGTTATGATTATGATACCTTGTGGAAGTTATTTGATGAGGAGGAAGATTTAGATTTCTTTGACGAGTTGGATATTCTGAGAGAATATGAAGAATCGCAAGAAAGATTTCCAGCTGAGTATTCTAGACATCAACGGCAAACTTCAAATGATGATGAAGCCGGTCCAAGTAATGCTGGAGAACATGATGATATTCAACAATCCTCAGAACATGCTCCTGGCAATCAGACGGCAGTCAATGATAATCTAGAATCTGATGATAGACCAATATTCGATCATGGTGATTCAGATTCTGAGGGGGAGCAGATCCAGATATCAAGTCAAACAATTCCAGTCAGTGAACAAGGTTCAAATCAGAATGTAACAAATTTGGAAGGCGAGGTAGATGTTCCAGGCGAGGTGATGCCGAGAACTCTTTCATACCATCCAGAAGAGTTGATTATTGGAGAATTACAATCAGGCGTTCACACAAGACGTCAAATTGACCAAGGCCTTACTTGTTTTTATTCTACAGTTTCTCCGTTACAAACTGAGTTTTCACTTAGTTATTTTATTTCGCAGATTGAACCGCGAACATATAAGGAAGCACTAACTGAAGATTCTTGGGTTAACGCGATGCAAGAGGAGCTGAGTCAGTTTGAGAAATTAGGAGTGTGGAAATTGGTAGACTTGCCTGATGGTCACAGGAAGATAAACACTAAGTGGGTGTTTAAGTGTAAGAGAGACGATCGAGGGGTTGTTATTCGTAACAAAGCTCGACTCGTAGTCTAGGGCTTTAGTCAGCAAGAGGGTATAGATTTCACTGAAGTATATGCTCCAGTTGCTAGACTTGAAGCGATCAGAATCTTCCTAGCATTTGCATGTTGGAAAGGATTTAAAGTTTATCAGCTAGATGTTAAATCGGCTTTTCTCTATGGGAAGGTAAAAGAGGAGGTATATGTCGGACAGCCACCGGGCTTTACCGATCCAATCCACAAAGACAAGGTTTATTTACTGGATAAAGCGCTGTATGGTTTACACCAGGCCCCGAGAGCTTGGTACGAGACATTGTCTCAACACCTGCTTGCCAACAGCTTCATCCGTGGAAAAGTGGATGCCACTCTCTTCACCATAGAAGTCGACGGACATCTTCTGATAGTTCAAATATACGTGGACGACATCATATTTGGGTCAACAAATGAAAATCTGTGCAAAGATTTTGAAAGTGTTATGAAGCAAAAATTTGAAATGTCATCGATGGGAGAGATGAAATTTTTCTTGGGACTTCAGGTTGATCAACTACCCGAGGGAATTTTCATACATCAAACGAAGTACGTTCATGATATCTTAGAGAAATTTTGGATGTCAGGGACTACTCCAGCTTCCACCCCATTAGCAACGAATCATGGGATAAACCCTGATCTCACCGGAGAGAAGGTAGATGAAACATTATAGCGTTCCATGATCGGATCGCTGATGTATTTGTCAGCTTCAAGACCCGATATTATGTATCCAACCTGCCTCGCAGCGAGGTTTCAGTCAAGCCCCAGAGCTTCGCATATGGTGATTGTGAAACGGATATTACGCTACCTGAAAAGAACTCCATCATTGGGGTTGTGGTATCCAACAGAAGGCGATTTCACGCTCGAAGGGTATTCTGATTCTGATTTCGGTTGCTGCAAAGTTAACGCTAAGTCAACAACAGCAGGGTGCCAGTTTTTCGGACCACGATTGGTCACCTGGCAATGCAAGAAGCAGATCTCTGTAGCTTTGTCCACATGTGAAGCTGAGTATGTATCTGCTAGCAGTTGATGCTCTCAGATCTTGTGGATCCAGCAACAGATGCGAGACTATGGTTTGAAATTTCTTAACACCCCTATCTTTGTTGATAATGAGGCAGCGATAAACATCACTAAAAATCATGTTCATCACGCTAAAACGAAACACATTGAAATTCGTCATCACTTCATTCGAGATTGTTTCGAGAAGAAGTTGATACGAATTGAGAAAATCCACACTGACGAACAAAAAGCTGATTTACATACCAAAGCGTTTGATAAAACTCGTTTTCAATATCGTTTAAAATTGAACGGTATGAAGCTTTTATCGGTGTTGGAAGAGATTCTTGGCGTAGATGAAGGTACCACTGTAGATGATGTTGAGAAGCAATCTGCAATGGTTTGTCGATTTTTTACTTGTTTTGGTATTTAGGGGGAGTATAGGGTAATATTTTCAGAAAATACAAAAACAATAAAAAATCCAAAAATCCAAAAACATGAGATATTTTTAAAATCCAAAAACAATAGAAAATGAAAAAGAGCTTGTGTAAAAAGGGAAAATGATAGTACATCGGCTTGACAGTTACAGTATGCTAAAGATATGTAAAGTTTAAAAGTCTTAAACAGTCTCGCTGATGATGTGCCGATAGGTTTTTACACATTTAGTAGGTTTGTTCGGGATATAAACCTAAATCTTTACTTGCTTATTTCGTGGGAAACACTACTTGGATATATAGGTAACCCCTGAAATTTCGTTTGAAAGATCCCTCTTTCTGAGATACTAGGTCTTTATACTTAGTGATATCTGGGGTATTATCCCGGGACTTCTGATTTTGCGGAAGCAATGGCCTAGTCCCCGTATAATACTTTACGCTTGCTTGAAATATAGCACCGCCCTCAGCATAAAAAATGATGAAACATTGAAAAATGCTAATCATGTGCTGTTGAAGAAAAGATCCTCTAAAGGGGACACACCTAAAGTCGAAGTCGTCATCTCTCTGATTTTGAGGAAGCAATAGCCTGAGCTCTCACGGCCCTCACATTTAACCCCTTACAGATATCATCTGTGGTATACTCACCTGTAAGACTGAATATTGGGATCTGGATACGGGAGTATATTCAAGAGGTGGGACACATGAATGAGTTTAAGTTCTTAATACACCTAATCCGTATCCTGGACAGATTGAAATTTGTGTGAGAATTTAAGTGGATCAGTATATCGACAATCTAAGCGAATTGTTTAATTCTGAATATGTAATCAAAGCTTAACGGTACTTGTGACTTGTCGACAGTTGATATGATTCCCTAACACGCTCACCAAAAATATGTTTGTAAATAGTTTACTTTTATTGCATTATATTTCTGTATTTCATTTCTAGTTTAGAAACTTTATTCAAAATCCAAAAAGATTTTACATTTCTGCTTTATTTTTGACAAACCAAAGTGGAAAGTTGATCTTCAGATTCGCAGTTTGAAGCAGATGCTAGAAGTTTCTAAGCTGGAATATGAGTTGGGAGCTTATCATATTAAATTTGTGAATTTGAAAAGTCAACACAAGTTCATTAAATTGAAACTTATAATTTTCAGAAAATTGTTTTGAAAAATATTGAACAAAAGTCAATTTTTGTTTCGTTTAGATCAACCAAGGTCATTAATTTGGACTTGGTAGATAATTGAGTTCTCAGGGTCATTAACTTGGACCTGATTACTTAAGTGGATTTCTAAAACTGATAGAAACAAGAAAAGATGTTAAAAGTCAATAGATTGTAATGTCAAATTCTTGAGAAGCAGGTTACAGGATCCCCATGGCAAAGACTGTGTAAAGTTTGAACCAGAATTTGAGCTCCAGCATATTGAAAGGGGGAGTCTACATTCTGGTTCAACATTCAAAGGGGAGTTTGAAGATAGAGATTGAAGGATGCTTACAATGTCAGACATTTTGGACAGAGAAAGAAGATAGACAAAGACTAAAGACTGAAGATTTGATGCTAAAGACTTCGTCAACATCCAAGGGGGGTCTGTTGGTGCATAGACGTCTGTTAACTTCGTCTTTATAGAGTCTTGTGTCTAGATAGGATAAACCAGTGTTCAGTAGGTCGGAAAACAGGTTTTTAATGTAAATAGGTAATTTCGCACGAGCTGGATGCTATTTTGCTCGAAATAACACTTGGTAATTTCGCACGAAATTAGCTTTGCTATTTCATGCGAAATTAGCTCACCTATATATAGTGGACCTGCTAGTTCATTTGTAACGTTCGAGATTTCAGAGCCGAGGTGCTGCCAGTTTGTCAAACGATCAGGATTGCTTTGAAATCATTAATAAATGGATAATTAAGAGGAATTAAGCTGTTTCACGTCTATATCATTGATTCCGCCTTTGATATGGATCATAAACTCTTCTGATTGACTCGTTAGGGTCATACGACGATCCAACATTGGGTCTTGATCCAAAATTGTTTGGTTTATAATTATGAATCTAATAAGACTAGTTTTATGTGATTTAGTTAGTCAAACGTCAAGATTCCTTAACCGCTAAATTTTCCAAATTGAATATGCAAGTTTCATCGCGAGCACTTCTGGTTTTGATCACATGTTGTCGTTTGGGAGTATTTTTTAGGGTTGTTACATCCTCCCCACCTTGTTTTAAATCTCGTCCTCGAGATTTATGGAAATTTGGGGGAATATTCTTAATTCGACACAGATCCTAGTTTCCAGGTATACTCTGGTCCTTACTTTGAATTCCACTTTACTTTGACCAGAACCGTTTTCCATGCTTTGAGATTCTTATCTTTGACTTGGAAGATCTTTCAATGGACTTATTGTTTACCTTTATATCCTGCCATTTCCTTCGGAAATTTTAACTGATAAGCTACTGGCCCAATCCTTTTAATAATTTCAAATGATCCAACAAATCTCGGGCTTAGCTTTTCTTTCTTACTGAATCTGACTATTCCTTTTTATGGAGAGATTTTTAGTATATTCTTATTCTAATTCTAATGATTTTCCAGTCTAATGGTCTGATAGTTGATTTTCTCTTACTTCTGTCCAATGTACTGGATGGTACCTTCATCCATAAAGTGCTTCAAACGGGTAACACTAATACTTTTAAGTTAATTATTGAAACACTCTTATGGGTGATAATCCCACTTTCACCAATATTTATTGCACATGTACTTAGCACATCTTTTATGTTTTTTAGTGTTCCTTCACACTACATCAAAATAGGTCGGGTTAAAATTTTCCTAGAAATGAGAAGTGAAATGACTATCTTGATTTAATACAATAGATAACAGGATTCCATGTAACAAGACTTATTTCGTCCACATACCACTTAACTAAGCGTTTTATACTAAAGGGTTTCCTTCAGAACTGACCCAGATTGTGTCGTTACAACTTATTGTTTTGGGGATTTTGGTAATAACATTCATTTGTTATCAATCCCATTTCCATACTGGCATTTCTAATCGTTGAAGTAAACCTAAAGGGTTCTAATGTTCAGCTTTAACTAGCTAATCGATTAAATACTTAGAGACATAACTTGCTACATCCTTTTTCATTCTTATCTATCAGTAATTCAAACCTCGTTACCTCATATTACTTACACGATGTATCAAATACTTAGTTCTATGGGCTTCTTCGAGAATCCTTTCTTGCTGGTTTCCTTGAATAGGTACTCGAATTCTTTATGCAATCACTAATTTCCATTAGTTCTTTGTTCTGATTCCTTCATTATTTCTTTATAATCCTTCAGCATCATCCTTGATTGTTGTTTCTTGGGTACTCTTTAATTATTTCATTAAATCTATCCGCAATTTAATCTAAGAGCACGTTCTTGATTCGGCTTCCTATGAAACTTATGACTTAAAGCATTAACTACTACATTAGTCTTAACTTTGTGATATAACAATCAGTGTTGTTCCTAGTCTCGGATGAATTCTAAGTTTCTTCTCACAGTCGGGTGATAGTCTAAGTAGATCCTCTGGGAAACGTCGTTCGGAATTTCTTTCAGTTCCATGCCTCTAGTGTTAATGAACTCCGAGACCATATATGCTATGTCTTACTTCCGTGCATAACTCGCAGCTTTCCTCACAGAGACGAACTTTGTCGGCTGGTCTGTCTTGCCTCCTTGTGGTCACTTCTCCGGTTGGCTTGCAAACCCCCAGGAGTCATTGTTTCCATTTGTTCCTTTTTATGAAGCAGGAAAAATTTCCTTTCTGTCAGTTCTCTCCATTTCATGGAATATGACTTGATCATGTGTTTTGAAGCTCGGGTCTCACTATCTAAATGTCTAAATTTTGAAGCATACATTACTTCATTTTTCTTAACATATATACTAATGGTTATGACACTTCAGTCATTTAAGCCCATGTATTGTTGCAGCAACTCTTTTGTTACTGGTAATCTTAGTAGGATTATAGGTGAAGAGTTTTTGTAAGTGAATCTAGTCGTGGTCACTATTATCTTCGCAAGAGTTCTTAAAGAAAGTAGAATTATTCTCATTAGCGTAGGTTTTGAGACGTTTTGTGCCTAGCACAACTTTAGCTACAGGTTTCGTAATGCGTTAATAAGGTAATGCAAAGGGAATTCTTATACTTGCGATGGCGTCCCAACATAAAGGGTTTACATCGTTTATCTTGTCGCGTGAGTTACGAGACAAATGATCAAATGAAATAGTTTTTGATATCGGAATTATAGATGTATATGAGAGATAGCAAAGAAATCTAGAATTATCATTGACACACATGCTTGTGTTTTATTCTAAGTTGTTAATCCTTATGGTTTTTGGATTTCCTTATCGATATACATATCTATATAATCATATATTTCACATACTGTAATATACATACCATTCATAAGGTCAATGTATTTAACAGATTCATATTTCCAAAGACAAGTCAGACATCAGGTCATGATACTATTTAGGGAATTATGTCACTTGTTTGACATATCCTCTACCCCATTTTACCCGGTTCTCGCCAGAGAGGTAACCCCAACTTACCCGGACAAGCTGGAGAGTCTGCTACACCTTACCCTAGTCTTGCCGGAGAGGTAATTTGAATTTCCCATAAATAGATCTTTTTTTTTTCATGATTTAAAAATGAATATTTTATTAAGCCTTTCATCAAAGAACATGGAAATTAGTATTCACATGATGGATCATATTCTTGAACCAAGTAGTACCAATAAATAAGAAATAACAGTGGCCAAGTGTTATCGCTTATTTACCATACTTGCAATGTTCTAGTTATCATCCTCACGGCATACCAACACCCATCACACTTTATTTATGCAAGTAATTAGCTTATCTCGAAGCTTATACTAAGGCATTTTTCTTAAGTTCAAGTCTAAATATTATCCTTGTTGCTACCAGTTAATAACAATTTCCTAACTCTTACGTTTAAGTTTAGGTATTATTACAACACCCAATTGCTTAAACCAGTGGCTCTGATACCACCTCTGTCACGACCCCCGACCATACCCTGGACGGGAGCCGCGAGCAGTCAACTGGTACCGGTGGTTATTTTAAAAACATTGCAGCGGAAATATTCATCAGGACCGTGAGTTAGGAAAAATATCAGAGTTTAGAAAACACCGGATTTTATTTATTAAATAGATGGGATAAAACCCGTGTTTTCCAGAGGTAGCTTTAATAAGGGATAAACCCGAATACATGAAACCATGTTTTCTTAATTTAATTCAATTGATAAAATAAGCCACTTCTTTAAGCCTTTCGGTTCCGTATCATTACTCTTATTCCAATATACTGTCATTACCTAAAACGCGTTTTAAAAAGGTTTGATCAGCAGGAAATACTGGTGAGTTCATTCATTTTTTGTACAAAACGACACATTGTTATAAATATACAATATTAAGGGTGATTATATTGTTTCTATCAACCAATTACCCTAAATCGGTATTTGTCACTCGATCGTATCTGTGACTATGGTCAGATCACCCATTGGCTAACCCGTTGTCCAATGGTGACGGGTATCAAGTAATGTATACAAAACCCCACATACCGGCAGTAATTGAAGATTACAAAGACTTAATCCCTGTAATTATAACTTTGAAAATAAATAGGGTTTTGGAAAACAATTTTGGTAAAAAGAGAATGACTCACCTTGTTAGCATATAGTCTTAATTAAACAAGCATCTTGATTCTAAGCGTCTACTTTATAGTTCTGAATCTTCTGATGATTGAGCATCTATTTTGATTGTAAGTGTATAGTGCCGAATTTCGGGTAGTTAAACATTTAGTTTAACAGAGTGGAATACGTATTAGTGTAAAACCACATCAAACCTAACGATGGTCACAAGATCAGAACCTTAACGAAATTCACAAAGTATAGTCTTGTTTAGACAACACTTTGGCATTCGTTTCAGAATGAAATTCACAAAGTATAGTCTTGTTTAGACAGCACTTTGGCATTCGTTTCAGAACGAAATTCACAAAGTATAGTCTTGTTTAGACAGCACTTTGGCATTCGTTAGTTGGTTCCCGAATCGATCGGACAAAATATCGCATCGGTGATTATTGGTTAGAACGCCAACGTATAGAGAGAAGAATAGAAGAAATGAGCAAAGAAAAATGAATCCTAAGCTTCCTATTTATAGGTTGGAAATATGAAATTTCCAGGAAGTTTCCTATATACTTTTCTAGGAAATTACCTATACATTTTCTAGGAAGCTTCCTACCTACATATATATCCTCTTACACCATCCTTGCACCTTCCTTTGATATTATCTATCTCATATATATTTATTTTCATGTATATCTATCTAGGTATTTAATTTATTTAATTAATTTTATTTAGCTTAATTAATCTTGCTTAGCTTAATTAATCTTGCTTAACTGATTAATTAATCTTACTTAAGTTAATTAATCTTACTTAACTGGTTAATTAATCTTATTTAACCGATTAATTAATCTTAACATTTAATCAAGTATTTTACTTAGCCGATAAATTAAATAACGTAACTAGCTGATTAATTAACTTACTTAGCTTACTTAACTGCTAAGTTTCCTTTCCTGTTAAGTTTCCTTAGCTATTAAGTTTTCTTAACTGCTAAGTTATCTTAATTGCTAAGTTAGATATACTAGTTTAACAACTTCCTGATTATGAGTTCTAATGCTAGATACATTGGAACTCGTATTAGTGTATTAACCCAATTCAACTTTAACGATAATCACGAGATCAAAACTCACAATGAATGACAAAGTATAGCCATATATAGGCATCACTTAAACATCCGTTGGATCAGTTTCAATCAATCAGATATAGTACCATATCCGTGATTAGAGTTATTACCCTGATAACGAGCAGAGTTTCGGGGTTTAGGGGTTTTAGTGCAAAGAAAACGGAGAACGAGAGAGATAGTTCGTCAAAATTTGATCGAACTGGTGCACAGATTTCAGTTCCACTGCTGCCTGTTATATACCCACATTTGGTCTTCCCCGCGTGTCGCGCACGGGTCGGCCTCCCCTGGCGTGTGTCGCGGGGAGGGCCGACCTGGCTTTGGTCGCCACGTGCCACACGTAGGCCTGACACGTGTCGTAGTGTCATGACGCGTGTCCTTGCCCGCCCTTCTCGTCCAATCCTACGTTTTTCTCGATTTTCGTGCTGGTGTTTATCACGAATGTTTGGGTCTTGATCCTAAATTGTTTGGTTTATAATTGTGAATCTAATAAGACTAGTTTTATGTGATTTAGTTCGTCGAACGCCAAGATTCCGTAACCACTAAATTTTCCAAATTGAATATGCAAGTTTCATCGCGAGCACTTCTGGTTTTGATCACATGTTGTCGTTTGGGAGTATTTTTGAGGGTTGTTACTGGGAGCATCTTGGTGCGGAAGCGGCACTGGGACCCCAGGAGGGTGAAATGTGAATGACGAAAGGAACTCGACCAGCAGCTCCCTGTAGCTCGGCGTGTTCGCCAACTCAAAAAGACGATACCACGGAGAATCGACAGGTATAAACCGACGCAGTCTAGCCGTCTCACTAATCTCATCTATCGCATCCCAGTCGATCGCTGCATGCGATCCAATGTGCATCCTCCTAAGCTTCTGGCAATAACGGGCGGCATCGGTGCCATCGGGAAACTCCAGATACGGGACCCTGCAGCATATCCGGAGGCGGTAGCCGTCTCCATCGTGGACCCCGCTGAACCGGCTGACCTCCCGGCGGTACCCCATCAAGCTCTACCTGAATGTCATCGCCCTGAATCGGATGGTCCTCCATAATCAATCTGCAAATAAATACCGTATACGTATAAAAACAATGATAATAATAATATAAAAAATAATAACATTAATAATAATAATAATAATAATAAATGATAATAATAATAATATTAATAACAATAATAAATAATAATAATAATAATAATAATAATATTAATAATAATAATAATAATAATAATAATAAATAATAATAATAATATTAAATAATAACAACAATAATAATAACAACAATAACAATAATAATAATAATAAATAATAAATAATAATAATAATAAATAATAATAACAATAATAATAATAATAAATAATAAATAATAGTAATAACAACAATAATAATAACAATAATAATAAAAATAAATAATAATAATAATATTAATAATAATAAATAATAATAATAATAACAATAATAATAATAATACAAAAAATAATAACAATAATAATAATAATAATAACAATAATAATAATAATAATAATAATAATAATAATGATAAGAAAAATATTAATAATAACAATAATAATAATAATAATAATAATAATAATAAAAACAATAATACTAACAATAATAATAACTAATAATAACATTAATAACAAAAAAAAATCAATGCCTCGTATCTGCCTCATATAGAGGTATACGGGGCGTCCTGTTCTACGGTCTTCACCTTCAACCTCAACCTAAAACCTCAAACCCAACAAAAACCTAAACTACGGGCAAACCTACGGTCTAAAGGCAAAAACGAGGCTAAAATACTAAACTACGGGAAGAAATACGTACCAGGGATGCTTCAAATCTTCGAAAATACGGTCCAAATACGTATCTGGGGCGTATAAAGCTCTGTGCACCGTATATGTGTGTGTTTTTCGTTTGGGGTGATAAACTGGGTCGTCTAGGTCTCCCCCCCCCTTATACGAGGAAAAGACGCCTCGTAGAGAGCTAGACGACACGTCTAGCTTTTTTGTTAAATGACCATTTTGCCCCTGTAAAGCCCCCAGTATAGGCCTTAATCAGGGGTAAAATGGTAATTAACCAATCCAAAAAGATATTTCTGGAATTGTTAATTACCATTTTACCCCTGACTAAGGCCTATACTGAGGGCTTTACAGGGGTAAAATGGTAATTTAATAAAGATTTTTTTTAATAATTAAAAAAGAAAAAGTGAAACTGTTGCCGCCCACCATGTATTGGTCGTATAGACCTATACGCGTCGTCTAGGATTTCAAATTACCTTTATGCCCCTGTTTAAGGCCTATACTGGGGTCTTTTCAGGGGTATATTGGTAATTAAACAAAATATTTTCAAAATTCAAATTTAAAAAAAAATGTTGCCGCCCATATAGACGACCCGTCCAGGCCTATACGAGGCGTCCTTTTTTGATAATTTCAAATTTTGAAATTCAAATTTTCAAAATCCCGCTCTTACAGACGACCCATCCAGCTCTATACGAGGAGTATGGTTGTGTTAAAATGACCTTTTAGCCCCTGATTTAAGCCTAGAATGGGGGCATGTCAGGGGAAAAATGGTCTTTTGACCAATCTTATACGACACGTCTAGATCTATACGAGGCGTATATTTGTAATTTTTTTTTTTAAAATTACAAATAAACTGTTTTAATCAATTCTAATTATAAAAAGATTACATAAATTTTTATAAAAAATGTTATTAACCTGTTTTAATCAATTCTAATTATAAAAAATGATAGAAATTATAAAAAAATTATAGATATTGTAGAAAATTATAGGAATTAATACAAAAAAATACTATTAATTACAAAAATCATTCTTCCGTATCACTATCGATGTAATTAAGACTGGGGTTTGATCTTGGCGGAGGATTCATTATCGATGTATACCATTCTAGACGTGGCAAGTACATATCTTCCCATTGTTCCGTATGGGGTCTTCGGTGGTTCAACCATAGCCCGTGTGCTGGTGGCATTGGATAATCCCCTTCCAGCTTAACATGTATGAAGTGGTTCTCGTTAACATGTACAAGCGTTATGAATAATGGTTGTTGATTAGCCGGAGGACTTAGTATCGGGAAGAAAGTGGAACTCGCACCCACGGTTGTCGTTAACAGGTGCACCCCGATACCGTACGTTTGTGCAATAAGAAGTCCTGCTAAGGGGAAGTCCATCCAGTGATCCTCCCCACAACCGGACACTGAATCCCAAATTAGGCCCTGACGATGCGTGTAAAAATAACCTTCATCCCATGCTTCAAATATTGGGAACCAGATCGATTCGTTCTGATCCATTTCTTGGACAAGGTCCATTCGAATGAGCCCCCATAAACTCTGATCCATACCTAAGCCCACAGCCACAGACCGAAACCCACAATGACCGTCCGGCATCACATCTCGTATGCACGAGACGTGCGGATGAAACACTGGCGGAATGGCAGACTTAAACTGTTTGATGATTCCCACGTACTCATCCCCAATGATTAAAGGAAAACCTTGATCATCTCGTGTCTCTTTCTTCTTAGAACTCTTTGAACGACTTAGGCTCGCTTTGGGTTTTTGGGACCTTATAACCGACTGTTGAGAGGCCTATGACGGAACGTATGAGCTATGGCGAGGTTTATCGTACTTACTTTGTCGGGAATCTTCAAAGCACGTGTTTACGTCATCGAAGGAGCTTCTCCTCAATTCTTCATCTATACGAGAGGCCTCGTCCAACCTTTGTTGTACCTGCTTTGTTGTTGGTCGGCCACGAGTATTTTGTTGGACAACCGGTGGTTTCTTGGTAGATTTCTTTGTAGATTTCTTTGGAGTCAACACCACTTTAATCTTTGACATCAGGCTTTTTTGCTGAGCCGGGGGGTGCGACTCTAATTGTTTTCTAACAATATTTAGCTCTTCGACCACGTCAACGTCATCGTCTATCAATTTACAACTTTGGAAGTTAAGTTTCCGCCAGAAGACGTCTATGTCTTCGAGTTGAATCGGACGCTCTGCACGGTTAAAAAAACATTTTTTAAGTCACATGATTAACGGAAATATATCACACAAGTGTTGTATGTTTAACAATTATTACCTTCACGCATGTACTTTTCTATCCTACAAGCACATGGCAACCCACAACTGTACCACATTTGGCAACCACATGATGAATGAAAGCGCTCCAAGACATCTAGCTTCCTAATTGCCTCTCCACTCAACAAGTCAAGGGCTGTATGGGATATTTTTGCAAGTAGGTGTTGAAACAGCGGGTGTTTATGGTGGTTCATTCTTTTTTCGATGTTTTCTCGAAAAGTCTTCCTTATTTCACCGAACTGTGTCTCAACTATATCCGGGACACAACCAACTACACGGTCCAGCGAGCTCCTATCTAGGACGTATCTCTTTAAGTTGGCGTGTTGGCTCTCAGCTCTGTTTGTGGTACGATTACCAAAGTTATGCCTTTTATCAGTCCACGCAAAGACGAACATCTCCTTATAGTCTTTTAGCCAATTATCGTACACGTAATTGAAGACTCCTAAAAAGTAAGAATAATTTAATAAAATTTGCATAGGTGAGTCGTATGTTATTAGAAAAACTTACTAGAACGTTTGCACTCCACAAGTCGCTTTCGCATGTTGCGCAAGTGGTACTCGTAGATGGGTATGGATGGAGACTCAATCAATGTCCCCCAGAATGACAAAAATTTATCCCAGTCTTCGTCTGTGAAGGCACTCTTGCAGTGCTTCATAACATTCTGTTGTGTGTGCCACCTGCAAAGAAGCCTGGAGGCGTCTGGAAATACTTTAGCACACGCGCCCATAAGGGCTAGGTCTCTATCCGTTAAAATCAGACGTGGCACCATACATTCATCCAACATTGACTTGACCCTCTCAAGCACCCACATAAAGTTATCACCCCGTTCTTTACTAACAACGGCATGCGCGATAATAAACGATTTGTTGGTAGGCGTCATACCAACAATCTGGATAAATGGCATATTGTATATGTTTGTATTGTACGTCGCATCGATCAGCATGATGTGGGGGAATGCACGCCACATGTCTCTCGAGTACCGATGAAGAAAGAAGATCTCTGTTACGATCTCTGTTCCGGGTTCCTCCCGTGTCTCGTAAATAAAGTCGTTGTTTATCAGCATGTTTTCTAGTGACTGCATGGGAGTCAATCCTTGTCTTTGTTCGGCTCTAATCTTCGCCACAACATTTTGAACGTCTTTCTGAACATGAAACCTGTCGGGGTCCTACTTCCTTATCGTTTGAAATATTTTGCGCGGCTCCATGTTTTGAGCTGTCAGCTGCTCGATCAGTTTCATTTCGCTTGGAGTAAACCTTCGCACAAACGCGTGGGCCGACAGGTCCTCACAAAGTTCGTGGTTATGTTCAATTTTTCCGTCTTTTATCTCCCAGGTTTCATACGGGTGGTTTCGCACAGCCAGCAGGTAAAACGGGCAACCGGTTTTTTTGCTTCCGGCTTTTCTAAGTGTTGCTGTAGTCTGGTGCTCACCACCACGATCACATTTAAGCCATACTCTCCCGGTTCTTCCCCCGATTTTCTTTGTTTGACGGGTGACAATAATGAAACCATCCGCGTTTGCTATTTCTTGTCTCCGTTTCTCTAGTTCATCTAAAGAGTTGAAAACCTGTAACATCGACAATAATAACAATATTAATAATAATAATAATATTAATAATAATAATAATAATAATAATAATAATAATAAGAGTAAATTACAAGTTTTGTTCTTTATGTTTGTCCCAAATTTCAGGCGCTGTCCTTTTGGCTAAAAGTTTACAGGCGGTGTCCTTAATCTTTTAAAATCTTGCATGTTATGTCCTTTAGGCCAAACCCAGTTAGAATTTTTTGTTAAATCTGATCATGTGCCTTGCATATGAGGGCATTGTTGTCATTTCATCTCTTCAGGGACTATTGTGTAAAAAACTTATGTTTAGGGACTAGTTTGTAATAAATTCAAAAATAAAAAATATAATATCTCTCTATCTCTCAGAAAGTCCCCCCCCCCCTCTCTCTCTCTAACATAACCTCTCTCTCTTCTCTCTCTCTAACATAACCTGTCACCACCCCAAATCATCAACCACCACTGCACCGATTTCCGACGACGGTGAGATCAAGATGGCGACACAGGTCTGTGAATACAATTTCCGACGACGGTGAGATCAAACAATGTTGGGTCAAGCGGGGATCTTGTGAGACGGGTTTTCGATAAGGGGATCGATAATCATCACAAAGAAAAGTTACTTCTTTTTCCAGATCTGTTGTTTCCATCTTGAAAATATTCCGATATCAGAATCTTTACCGGTGGATGAAAATGGCGGTTTGGATTTCTTATTAGACTGGCGAAAGAAAAGAGAGTTTCTACTGTTAATTGGTTTTTTAACCAATCCCTTTGATTATTGTGTAGTCTGGAATATCTGTTTAGAGACAGAACAAAGAGATAGATAGATGAGTTTAGAGAGAGAGAGAGAGAGATATTTATGGTTGACTGTCGGACCACCGGAGGTGCCGGGAGGCGGAACCGGCTGAGGAAAACCGATCACCGGCGGCGCAGACGGCGGCGGATAGGTGTTTACGCCTTGAAAAATACCATAATGATGAGGCAGTTGCTGCTGATCTTGATCACACTGCTGCTGGTTGTAATCTTCTGGTGATTCACTCATGATTTTGTTGCAGAAATGGGAATTGGAGGAATTTAAGGGTTTTAGGTGATTTTGATGAAATTGGATCAAGTGTGTTTAAAGATCGTACAATACCTTTCGGAACAAGAATAATAATACAATGTTCTTGCAGGTGAATGAATTTGATTCTTGAAGGGCAGAGGGAGAGAAAATTCTTAGAGAGAAGGAGTGTAGAGAGAGAGAGTGTTATTGGGTTTATATATGTATTTTTTTATTTTTTTAATTAAATAGGTAAAATTACAATAGTACCCTCATGTGCCTTGCACATGACTAGATTTAACCAAAAAATCTAACTGGGTTTGGCCTAAAGGACAAAACGTGCAAGATTTTGAAAGGTAAAGGACACCGCCTGTCAACTTTTGCGCTAAAGGACAGCGCCTGAAATTTAATGTAAACATAAAGGACAAAACTTGTAATTTACTCTAATAATAAAATAATAATAATAAAATAGTAATTGATACCTGTTTTTTTAAGTACGGACGGTCCGGGATGGGAGGTGCCTCACCACCAAATCTACCATATCCACCATAACCACCATATCCACCATATCTTCCAACGTCCGGATTGTTTTGATGAACGTAAGGAGTGCCCGGGGAAATGAATTGCTGATGACCACCGTCTCCTCCGTATCCACCATATCCACTGTCTCCTCCGTATCCACCGTCTCCTCCGTATCCACCGTCTCCTCCGTATCCACCGTCTCCTCCGTATCCACCGTCTCATCTGTATCCACCGTTTCCTCCGTATCCACCGTCTCCTCCGTAAGAATATTCACACCCATATCTATAATCCGGATACCCTTGTTGCGTCGGATAACTTGGTTGACCAGCATGGTATGAGTCATCTATAGGGGCTGTTTCATCAACAGGGGGATGCGTGTTCAAATCTAGAAACAATCTGTTTTGTTGTATTGAGTTTTGAAATGTTATATTTTAGTATTTTATTTAATTAATTGAATCACAATTGTATTGAAATTATTTAGCTTAATTATTTTGTTTATTAAGAACGAAGATGATAAATGTTGGATTTTTGTTGGTTTTGTGATTCGTGAATACTTTCGATATCTCTAAAAATCGTGTAAAATACTTTCAGATAGAATTATTTTGTTGGTACCCGTTAAATTCAACAGGGTGATTCTTAGAGAGAAATGAAGAACTATTATTTAACCATGTACCCTAAAATATGTAGGAATCTATTTGTGCAAAAAGAAATAAAACTTTATTATTAACTTGAATTACAAACTGGAACAGAATGAAGCTGAAATTTAAATAACAATTACAACTGAAGAAGAAAAATAAGAATAGAAAATTCAAACAGAAATCTGTTCTTGGCTGAGGATCATGTTAGACACGGGTCCCTTAAAACAAATTTCGTGTCTCCTAGGAGAACACGTTTGTTTCCAGGATACAACAGCCCTAAGCAGTTGCACTGCCGGTCTTGACTCCAACCCGAACGAGTACCTTGATTCTTGAAAGGTGTGGGAAGAATTCTGTAGAGAGAGATTGTAGAGAAGTGTGTTTTAGTGTGTTTGTTCTATAATAGGATGCTCCCATTTATAGTTGCAAGTCTTGAAGAAACTGAAAATGAATTAAATGGGTGAATTAAACTGCATTAAACGTCTTTAATGCACTTTAATTCGTCACTTAGTTCTCAATCAAACACATTAACTTCGTCAGTTTCGAATACCGAAACGTAACTGCACTAGCATTAACTGCTGCTGGAAGCTTATGCGCGCGCGCGCAAGACACACTGGTGCGCGCGCAGGTCTGTACCCTCATGCGCGCTGCGTCCTTTTGGCTCACTGCCAGGCGCGCGTGCGCCACACTGACTTAGGTCCATGCTCACCTACGCGCGCGTGCCACATCACCTGTGAGCCTCTACGAGCACGCCACATAGTCGCTCTGTTTTGGCTCACTCTGGTGCACCACGCACTTCACATCAGGGCCCATGCACCATGCGCGCAACCGCGCACCTTCGTGCCACGTGTACTCACGCATGACTGCTACATCATGCGCCTGCATGCCACGTCACCAACCACCTGGTCCTTGCAGCCCTTGTTCCACCACGCGCACGTGGTCAAAAATACAAAGGCGGCTCGTGGCGATGCGAGCGTGCGAAGTGCGCCATCAAAGCGCCACATTGCGCCTCATCGCCCAAGCCACGCACGCGCGTGTGTGCGCGAGTGCGAGTGCGAGTTAGTGTGCTCCGCACCCTTCGCGAGTACACTTAGTGAGTGCTTCCATGAAACAATAAGGATGGAGAGTTCCGACTTAAATACCCCTTTAAGTTTCATCTCTCCTCCTATGTGGGACAAGGTGTCACTTTCCCACTTTTTTCAACATTCAAGTTTCAAACACCAATCTTTGAGCATCGATATCTCATTCATCTTAGCTCCGTTTTGGACGTGGTTTAGTTCGTTGTGAAGCTCTACCAACATAAAACACAAACCCACAAATAAATATATAAAACGCGCTCATTTTATTATATTTATTTCTAGTCCAAAATAGGAACAAATCATTTTCCTATATTTGTGAAAAATGCTATTTTAACAAATTTCCAACAATCCCCCACATGAATAGAAATCGATCTATCAAGTTTCAACGATACACGTTCAACAGTTGAGTATTGCAAGATAGGTAGGTGTAACCTTTGAACCTTCTTTTGTGAAGCATACTTAGCCTCCTAGGGTCTTGTAGACACGGTGTCTTTGAACAATCCCCCATTTATGTAGGCGACAATATACATTCACACAATACTTTCCCTAGTCGAGTCAAGTCCTCATGGTTGTGTCCGTTTATGGTCATGGAACACTTTCCTGGTTCTGCGAGAGCTCTAGGATTTGCGCCTCCCCACAAATCCATTCGAAGCGACCCCACTTCTCTCTAACATATGTGATTCCTCTGAATCATTAAAAGCATAATGGTTAATTTTGGATTTCCTCAAAATCCTTAACCTCAACATGCTTAACCTTTCCTTCATGTCACTGATTGGAATGGACTAGGAAGTATACAACTCCCTTTATTAATTTTGGGGCACCCCCCACGGTGACTCCCTTTGGGTTTATGATTAAGTTTGCCTATTGAACCTAGATCTTGGGATCTTTAGTCAACCAGGTTAGGTTTACCTCATATTCCCTTCTTCTATGGGCTTTAGTCCCATTCCTCTTGACTACATATACACCTTATCTTTGCTTAAGCCTTTTGTTAACGGGTCCGCAATGTTCTCCTTTGACCTCAGATAGTCAACTGAGATAACACCCATTAAGATAAGTTATCGTACCGTGTTGTGTCTACGTCGAATGTGCCTTGATCTGCCATTGTAAATCGCGCTTTGTGCTCTAACAAGGGCTGATTGATTGTCACAATGTATGCAAATCGCCGTCAACGGCTTTGGCCATCTTGGAATATCTTCCACAAATTGACGTAGCCACTCCGCCTCTTCCCTGCTTTTATCTAAAGCGACGAATTCGGATTCCATCATGGATCTAGCTATAACCGTTTGCTTGGAAGACTTCCAAGCTATAGCTGCTCCCGCAAGTGTAAACACATATCCACTTGTTGATCTATGATCTTTTATATCCGATATCCAGTTCGCGTCAGTGTATCCTTCGGTCACTGCTGGATCACGGGGATAATGCATTCCATAGTCTCTTGTGTATCTTATGTACCTAAGCACCCTCGTGATAGCTTTCCAATGTTCCGCACACAGATTACTGGTGTATCTACTTAGCCTGCTCACAGCATGCGCTAAGTCGGGTCTTGTACATGTCATTAGATACATGAGACTCCCAATGATCCTTGAGTACTCTAACTGAGCAACACTCTCGCCTCTATTCTTCCTTAGGCGTTGGGTATTATCAATTGGAGTGAGAGCTATACTCGTATCATCCGAATTGAATTTCCCAAGGATCTTATCCACGTAGTGAGATTGACTCAACACAAGACCATTTTGGGTTCTTGTGATTTTTACTCCAAGAATCACATCCGCGAGACCCATGTCTTTCATGTCAAACCTCACTTTCAAGATGTCTTTCGTTGAGTTGATCATGTTATCATCACTCCCAATGATAAGCATATCATCTACGTAAAGACATAAGATTACATAACCTCTTGGTGTATCTTTAAAATAAACACACTTGTAGCATTCATATATTTTGAAACCATTGTCAATCATGACATGATCAAACTTTTGGTACCATTGTTTCCTTGGGCGTAAAAACCCTCAGGTTGATCCATGTAAATTTCTTCTTCTAAATCTCCATTTAGAAATGTGGTCTTTACGTCCATTTGATGAACTTCCAAATTTCTTAGAGCCGCAATTGCAAGAACCAATCGTATAGAGGTTATTCACGTTACAAGCGAGTAAGTATCAAAATAGTCAAGACCCTCCTTTTGTCTAAATCCTTTGATCACTAACCTAGCCTTGTATTTATCAATACTTCCGTCAGCTTTCATCTTCCTTTTGAATATCCAACGATATCCAAGTGGTTTACAACCAGGTGGAAGATCTACTAACTCCCAAGTATGATTTTGCAATATAGAATCAATTTCATTCTTAATTGCTTCTTGCCATTAAGGTCCTTCTGCGGAGGTAACCGCCTCGCGGTAGGTATTGGGCTCACCCTCAACCATGTAGCTCATGAAGTCTGGACCAAAGTATTTTTCAACCCTTTGTCGTTTACTTCGTCTAAGCTCACCCTCCTCGACCTCGGGGCGTTCATGTCTTTCATCTATCCTCGTAGATGAACTAGGGCCTGTTTCATCTAACCATGTAGATGAACTTGTACCTGCTTCATCAGCCGCTGTTGATGAAGTCGCATGTGTTTGTCCTAACATAGCAAACACATTCTCAAAATATGAGACGACGTTAGAATTTGCCTCTATGATAGTGTGTTTGTGTACATCAGGATTCTTGGACTCATGTACAAGAAAACGATGTGCACTACTTTGATGTGCATATCCTATGAAAATGCAATCAACCGTTTTAGGTCCTATCCTAAGAGCCTTAGGAGGTGGTACAATCACCTTAGCTAGGCACCCCCACACTTTCAAGTATTTGTACGAAGGCTTCCTTTTTCTCCATAACCCATATGGGGTTTCGTCCCTATTTTTCAAGGGTATCTTGTTCAAAAGATAGTTTGCTGAGAGAATGGCGTCCCCCCACATTTCTCGGTTCACTCCCGAGCTTATCAACATGGCGTTCATCATCTCTTTCAATGTGCGGTTCTTTCGTTTCGCCACGCCATTTGATTCAGGAGAATAAGGAGGTGTACACTCGTGTACAATGCCACTTTTTACGCATAAATGCGCAAAAGGTGCAACATATTAACCTCCTCGATCGCTTCTCACAGCTTTTATCTTCTTTTAAGTTGATTATCAACTTCTTTTTTGTACAAGATAAACTTTTCTATTGCTTCGTCTTTACTCTTTAGTAAATACACATAGCAATATTTAGTACAATCATCAATAAACGTGATGAAGTACTTTTTTCCTCCACGCGAGGGAACCGCTTTTAAATCACACACATCGGTATGAATTAAATCAAGGGGTTCGGTTACTCGTTCAACCAATTTAAACGATGATCTCATAAGTTTAGATTCGACACATGTCTCGCATTTGTAATTGGACTCGATATGGAATGTTGGTATCAAATTTAATTTAATTAAACGTCGTAATGAATTAAAATTTACATGTCCTAGTCGACCATGCCAAACATTAGAAGACTCAATCATGTAAGTAGAAATAGAATTTTCATTCATATTTTTGTTTTGGTTCACAACCATTACATTCATTTTAAACATTCCATTTAGGGCATAGCCCTTTCCAACATACATTCCACTTCTAGAAAGAACAAAATTGTCCGATTCAAACACTAGACGAAATCCAAACTTGTTTAGCATCCATCCCGACACGAGATTCTTCCTTTTCTCTGGGACATAAAGCACGTTGGTCAAAGTAAGCTCCTTGCCAGACGTCATCTTCAGGATGACGATGCCTTCTCCCTTGATGCTTGCGGTAGCTTTATTCCCCATATAAAGCTTTTCTTCACCCGCCGCTTCCTTGAATGTAGAGAAAAGAGCCTTGTCTCCACAAACATGGCGGGTTGCACCCGTTACAACGAACTATCCTTTTAGGTTTTCACCCATCGCGTTGACTTCTTCAATCATAGCCGCTTCTTCGGTTATCATTGCAATTAAAGGCATACCATCCTCATCAACCATGTGCGCCCGCTCACGCTTAGGTTTCTTGCATTGGTTAGCACGGTGCGCCGTCTCGTTACAGTTGTAACAAGTACCTTAGAAAGCCGCAGGCTTCTTTTTCACAGCCCCCTTTTTCGGTCCAAGGTTGTTAACCTTTGCTTTCCCTTTGTTGTTGTTTTTACCCTTGCTTTTCTTGCCCTTTGAGGATTCCCCAACTTCCACCATGTTTGCCTTCGCTGAAGCTTGCAAAATGGTGCCTTTTTGGGCCACCCTGTTGTCCTCTTCTATACGAAGACGGACGACAAGTTCCTCAATCGTCATTTCCTATCGCTTGTTTTTAAGATAATTCTTAAAATCTAACCAAGCAGGAGGTAATTTTTCGATCATGGCTGCCACTTGAAATGTCTCGCTAAGTACCATTCCCTCAGTGTGGATGTCATGTAGTATAATTTGCAACTGTTGGACTTGGTTCATAACAGTCTTGTTATCAACCATTTTGAAGTCCAAGAAACGGGCGACAACAAATTTCTTTGTTCCCGCATCCTCAGTTTTTGTACTTTTTATCCAAAGACTCCCATAATTCTTTGGAAGTGTTGATACTATAGTACACATTATACATCGCATCCGAGAGACCGTTGAGTACATAGCCTCGACATATGAAATCCGAGTGCTTCCAAGCCTCTACCGCGCTTAAAGCCTGAGCGTTGGTCTCCCCTTCCGCAGGTTGGGGAGCGGTTTCAGTCAAGAACCTCGCAAGGTTCATGGTGGTCAAGTAGAAGAACATCTTCTGTTGCCACCGTTTGAAGTGGAGACATGAGAACTTCTTGGGTCATTCAGCATGATTCGCCACTGTGGACGCTCCCACAGTGTTGGCAGGGGTGCCGACAACAACATTGGTGTTGCTCGTGTTCACATTTTCAGTCGACATTCTGAAAAGGTCCAAGAAAACAAGTTAATAAACTGTTTTCAAAATAAAAAATAAGCTAATTTATTATTTTATGAGTGCTCAAAAACCAGCCGTGTAGCTTCTAAGTCCAACTTTGAAGACTACAACAGTAGGATTTTTAGAACTCAAAAGCAGAAAGGAGTAGAAGCAGAGTTCTGTTTTAACAAAGTCGCTACTTTGAATCAAAACAGAGAAAAAACCATTTTAAAACACAACCTGCTATGAAAAAAAAATTAGAATCACAGCAGAATTGTTTGTGTCTTACATGAACGGTGTTTTAAAAATTTGTTTTAATATTGTAGGAATCCGTTCGTGCAAAAAGAAATAAAACTTTATTATTAACTTGAATTACAAACTAGAACAGAATGAAGCTGAAATATAAATAACAATTACAACTGAAGAAGAAAAATAAGAACAGAAAATTCGAACAGAAATCTGTTCTTGGCTGAGGATCGTGTTAGATACGGGTCCCTTAAAACAAATTTCGTGTCTCCCAGGAGAACACGTTTGTTTCCAGGATACAACAGCCCTAAGCAGTTGCACTGCCGGTCTTGACTCCAACCCGAACGAGTACCTTGATTCTTGAAAGGTGTGGGAAGAATTCTGTAGAGAGAGATTGTAGAGAAGTGTGTTTTAGTGTGTTTGTTCTGCAATAGGATTTTCCTATTTATAGTTGCAAGTCTTGAAGAAACTGAAAATGAATTAATTGAGTGAATTAAACTGCATTAAACGTCTTTAATGCACGTTAATTCGTCACTTAGTTCTCAGTCAAACGCATTAACTTCGTCAGTTTCGAATACTGAAATGTAACTGCACTGGCATTAACTGCTGCTGGAAGCTTCTGCGCGCGCGGGCAAGACACACTGGTGCGCGCGCAGGTCTGTACCCTCATGCGTGCTACGTCCTTTTGGCTCGCTGCCATGCGCGCGTGCGCCACACTGACTCAGGTCCATGCGCGCCTGCACGCATGTGCCACATCACCTGTGAGCCTCTACAAGCACGCCACACAGTCGCACCGTTTTGGCTCACTCTGGTGCGCCGCGCACGTCACATCAGGGCCCATGCCCCATGCGCGCGCCTTCGTGCTACGTGTATTCACGCATGACTGTCACGTCACCAACTACCTGGTCCTTGCAGCCCTTGCTCCACCACGTGCACGTGGTCAAAAATACAAAGGCGGCTCTCAAGCGATGCGAGCGTGCGAAGTGGAAAGTGCGCCATCAAAGCGCAACATTGCGCCTCATCGCCCACGCCACGCGCGTGCGTGTGTGCGAGTGCGAGTTAGGGTGCTCCACACCCTTCGCGAGTACACTTAGTGAGTGCTTCCATGAAACAATAAGGATGGAGAGCTCCCACTTAAATACCCCTTTAGGTTTCATCTCTCCTCCTATGTGGGACAAGGTACCACTTTCCCACTTTTTTCAGCATTCAAGTTTCAAACACCAATCTTTGAGCATCGATATCTCATTCATCTTAGCTCCGTTTTGGACGTGGTTTAGTTCGTTGTGAAGCTCTTCCAACATAGAACACAAACCCACGAATAAATATATAAAACCCGCTCATTTTATTATATTTATTTCTAGTCTAAAATAGGAAAAAATCATTTTCCTATATTTGTGAAAAATGCTATTTTCACAAATTTCCAACAAAATATGATCGAAATGAACTTTAATTCAACTTTTATTCAGGGTTGAATTGTCATGGCAGTTATTGTCAATTTTAAAATTGCGCCAAATTCGAATCGATTTTAAGAATGTAGAACATGTTCAGTACCAGTTAACACATTCACTACTGAAATCAACTCTTGTATTATGCAACAAATTCCGGTGCTGAATGAATTTGTTTCTAAAACATAGTAGGGATACTAAGTACCAAGGTTGGTACTTAATACCAAATCCACTACTAAACTTCAATTTCAATTTTATCCATCATTTAGCAACTTAATCCTAACCACCGGGGGGATCGCACTGTGATAAGGGTCGTTGCTTGCAGAACCCATTGTCCTGCGGGTTTTTAAATCATAGCATTCTCAAACAAGTATGCACTCCACACATTCGAACTTATTTGATCTTTGACCATAACTTCTCATTACTGATTAGCTAAACTTGATTACATATCCGATATCCAGTTCGCGTCAGCGTATCCTTCGATCACTGCTGGATCACGGGAATAATGCAATCCATAGTCTCTTGTGTATCTTATGTACCTAAGCACCGTCGTGATAGCTTTCCAATGTTCAAACTGGTGTATCTACTTAGCCTGCTCATAGCATAAGCTAAGTCGGGTCTTGTACATGTCATTAGATACATGAGACTCCCAATGATCCTTGAGTACTCTAACTGAGCAACACTCTCGCCTCTATTCTTCCTTAGGCGTTGGGTATTATCAATTGGAGTGCGAGCTATACTCGTATCGTCCAAATTAAATTTCCCAAGGATCTTATCCACGTAGTGAGATTGACTCAACAAAAGACCATTTTCCTATATTTGTGAAAAATGCTATTTTCACAAATTTCCAACAAAATATGATCGAAATGAACTTTTATTCAACTTTTATTCAGGGTTGAATTGTCATGGCAGTTATTGTCAATTTTAAAATTGCGCCAAATTCGAATCGATTTAAAGAATGTAGAACATGTTCAGTACCAGTTAACACATTCACTACTGAAATCAGCTTTTGTATTATGCAACAAATTCCGGTGTTGAATGAATTTGTTTCTAAAATATAGTAGGGATATTAAGAACCAAGGTTGGTACTTAATACCAAATCCACTACTAAACTTCAATTTCAATTTTATCCATCATTTAGCAACTTAATCCTAACCACCGGGGGGGGTCGCACCGTGATCAGGGTCGTTGCTCGCAGACCCCATTGTCCTGCGGGTTTTTAAATCATAGCATTCTCAAACAAGTATGCACTCCACACATTCGAACTTATTTGATCTTTGACCATGACTTCTCATTACTGATTAGCTAAACTCGATTACATAAAATTAGGGGTGTTCATGAGTCGATCCGATCCGATCGAGGGTCTGCTCATGCTCGGATTGAATTACAACAGATCTGATCCGAGCGGATCAAATTTGCAAAACCGAGCGCAAAAGTGATGCTCATGCTCGGATTGAATTTGAATCGATCGGCTAGGTTTCGCTCGGTTTTTATCAAATCCTAAAAAAATCGAGCGGATCGTTTTCGCTCGGTTTCGCTCGATTGAATGATAAGGCTACGTTCAACAAAAACAAATTCTAACTTAATTAAAACATGTCCAACACTTTACTGACAAAAGCAATACATAACTCAAATCATGATTCTAAAAATGTTCTTAACAATATCAAGAAGCACAAAATAAAGTGCGAATACAAATTGTCATTTAGTTCAAAAGCCATAAACTTCTTCTTTAAGCTTGATCATCTTCATCCACAAAATTCAACTTCAAATCAATATATAACCTATAAACACAAGCATTAAACAAAACCATTAAGTTCTACACATTACATAACAACTTTTAGGATATGATTGATCATTATGCGGCCATGGGTCACACGGCTCCATCGTGTTCGGATATGATTGATCTCAATCTTCCTGCTCTAGAAGAGGACCAGGATTGAATGGTCAATGACTCACCGATTGAGTGGTCAACTGGTAAAAAAGTTTAATTTCTATTTTGTTGGTTTTTTGCATATTTTTCATGGTATGAACTAAAGAGGTCATGTTGAATTTTCAAGATTTTGGGATAACTTAAGTACAGGAATTTTC
This sequence comes from Helianthus tuberosus, assembly GCA_030545235.1. Taxonomy (NCBI): domain Eukaryota; kingdom Viridiplantae; phylum Streptophyta; class Magnoliopsida; order Asterales; family Asteraceae; genus Helianthus; species Helianthus tuberosus. Next base: position 81,578,042 of record CM060368.1, on the reverse strand, counting down.
TTTACATGTTAGTTGATTTTAAATGTTACGTAAATGATGAGTTGTTATTGCAGGAACAATGACTTAGATTTCTTATGAAATAGCACTTGTCTTGTCTGATTTGTTTTGGTTGATTATAAATGTTTGTTTATTTTTGTTTGGAACAGGACAGGAAGATTACAATAGATTGAGACCTCTGAGTTATCGCGGTGCTGATGTTTTTATACTCGCGTTTTCACTAGTTAGCAAGGCCATCTATGAAAATATCTCTAAAAAGGTAATTTGGTCTTTCGCTTTTATCCGCGTTCTTTTAATTGTTTTATAACTAAATATTCTTACAATTTATGATCATGGTAACAGTTATACTAGTGGTGTAAATCTTTGAGTAAAATGGTAACTTTCAAGTTTTAACCCCTCGTAGATAATTTCTTGATTTGACTCGTTTGTGTTATAATACAACCCGAATTGACCTATTCATAAGTAAATGGGTCGAAATTGCCACCTCTAAATTAGTAAATAATCAATCTATATTACTTTCGTTGAATATTTTATATCTGAAACAAATTCGACCCATAAAAAATTCATATGCTATTCGTTTATAACATCATCATTTGTGGGGCAGTTTGTATCGAGAGGATAGCTAAGATGTGAATGTGCATGTGTCCCTGTTTGTCTCATTTACTTGGTGTTTGTTGCATTGTGTAGTGGATTCCTGAATTGAGGCATTACGCACCCAGGGTTCCAATAATCCTTGTTGGAACAAAGCTAGGTTAGTTTTTATATTCATACGTAGACGCAACTAATTGCAATTAAATCATCTGATACTGTTATTGACCCGTCTTTACACTTATTAAATGCTTTTAATAAATTTATAATAATTCTTTTTTTTTGTGGTCTCTATTTGAGTATAAATATGGAAATGGCGATTAAAGATTGTTTCTTGTAGATCTTCGTGATGATAAGCAGTTTTTAACGGACCATCCTGGTGCAGTTCCAATTACAACGGCTCGGGTTGCCCCTATTGCCTGTTTTCTATTTCCTTTTCCAGCAAGTTTGTTTTTTTTTATACATAAAGTTTCATTCTTTTTATAAAATGGATATCTTTTCTTTAATTTCGACAGGGAGAGGAGTTGAGAAAACCAATCGGTGCTCCCGCCTACATTGAGTGTAGCTCAAAAACACAGTAGGTGACATTTCAAGTGCTGGTTTTGAAAAGACAAATATTTGTACAATTGATTGTAACTAGTGGGATTCTTACGCGCGTTGTGGCGTGAATTTTGGTCAAATATCGTTTCGATTTATTACGCTATTGATAGAATACCGACACTCAGTATAGGACCAACTTGAAAAATAAATTCGTAATATACCAAAAAGGACATGTGTTTTACAATTGAAAACCATGAAAACAAATATCTTGTTATGGTAGTACCAATACCAGAACTGATGTTAAGTCAGAATCGAGGTGGTAATAATATTTTTGAGACGATATCAACTCGGTTGATGACAATACTTGTACCACTACTAACACTCGCTATATCTTACGATATTAAAAAAATACCCTATTACATATCCAACTCCGCTTTTAGCGAAATTTTTGCCGAAAACCATAAAAAACGGATATTGGTACCGCTAACGAAGTTGTTCGAACGGTATCAGTTTGATTCGTTGCGGTAAGAACAAAAAATCAATTATATATGACTCTATCGATTTTGAACAAAATTTTTATCTAAACTAACGTATCTAATAAATTTTAAACAAATTTATTTGCTAAATTCAAAAGTTAATAAAGGATAGATAAATGAATAATAAATTGATAATATTATCACTTCCTAAATTGTACAATATAAATTCATATTGACTTCCACGTGTCAAAATGTATCATGGTGATTAATTGAAAAAGAAAGCCAAAGTTCCTCTTCTCTTTCTTGGTTGTGTGCAATCAGGAAATTAGAAACTTGTGTGGTAATATTTAAAAAACTAAAAACTTCACTAGCGCAAACCACTTTGATAAATTGATATGTATAATAATTTGGTCATCATATTTTAAGTGAAGATTAAGGGGTAAAGGAGCTGAGCCAACCTAAGCTTGAGATTGACTCATTTAACTTACAAGAGCTTGAGTTCTAGCCTGGCCCATGCATAGTTTTTCAAGCTTGACCTTAGCTATTTATTATTTTTATATACATTTATGTTTTTAAATATTATATATATAGGTAAAGTGTAGGATACAAATCCCCTTATCGTACATTATGTATGCGATACCCACAGCCATACACGTGTCCTGGTTCAATTCAATTAGATAAGGGTATATTAGACATTCTATTCAAACATCTGAGGGCTAATCATGGAACTCCGTCAACAAGGAAGCATATTACAAGTTCGTTTCATAACCATCCATCTAATTATTGTTCATATCAATTCAATTTGTAGGTTTTTTGATTTATTCCTGTACCGAATACATATTGGCGATTTTCCGAAAATGTTGGATTCGTCATTTAGGATGTTTGTTTTTGGTTCTTCATCATAGGGTTACGGTTGAGGTTGGGTTTTATTTGATTCGAAGGTATTTTCATTTTATTAGATTGTAACGAGGTTGAAGATAAGTTGTTTCTAGTTTTATTTGTTGAGTTTATCGTATCCCATGTTGTTGATACATATTATGTGGACGCGACTCGGTTCGGTTCGACTTGGTTAGGTTCGGCTCAAGCCAGACGTCGCGACATTCTTTCGTCGTGCGCCCCAGAGTTCGACACACGAAGCATGGAGAGCCGCGAACCTTCCCGACGCCACATCACTATGACATCAACAAAGTGATGTCATGATGATCTCATGAGAAGTCTTATAAATGGAGTTCACGTGATTTTTGCTGTTTATACTCCAATGAAGGATCTGCATGAATTTGTATGACAAAGACTCCATGTTATCATGCTCATGACGAAACTCCAATACCTGCTGATTGACGAAACTACTTAGCTGTTGATTGAAGAAACTCCTTGCTAATGATGACGAAACTCCTACCTTTCATGCACGACGAAACTCCATCTTGATGAACATGTTTCGTCGACCTACCAGATGTTTGGTCGAGCATTTCGTCGCTGAAAGAGTTTCGCCGATTAACTGCCTATATAACAGCAGTGGACTGAAGACAGAAGGGAGACAAACATAAGAGGAGACCACATAGAAACACAAGATAGAACACAGTGAGACACGAGGGAACGAGAGAGAGTTTACAGAGTGTATTTGTAAACATTGTATTGTAACCGTTTCAAGTATTAATACATTGTGTATTAATCGTTGAGTCTCGTGTTTGTCGTTTACGTGTTCGAACTTGGTTTAACTTACCCGTTAGGATTCCGCACTCTCGGGTTTATCGGAAAATAGGGAATAGAGGTTTAACTCGATCCTCCAGGTGAACCTACAAGTGGTATCAGAGCCTTGGCTCTCTTCCTTGTTAAAACGAGCCGTGTGTCGAGTTATCAAAGTTTGTTTCTTGAAGTCTTTCGGTTTAAAACTTTGAAATTCTTGATATTTTGCTATTAGTTCTTATAAAAACCATGTTAAAAATTCATGTACACATGTTAAAATTTGGTTTTTAGTGAAGTTTCAAGCAAAATCGTGTTTCGGAAAATTATTCTGTTGGAATTATTGTCGGAATCATCAAAAACTCATCGGAGTTCTTTGTAATCTTCACGTGTTCTTGGTGTTATTCAAACTGTTCTTCACACATTATCTTTGTTTGATCTTGAATTGATATATTGTTGTAGTGTTAGTGCTTTAAATATATTAAGTTGACAAATATGACCATAAGCATGATGATGTTGATAAGATAAGGTGTCTAGGTAAGGGTGCTGTTGAAAATTGTTTCACCAACTTGTTTCAGAATAGGAGATTTGTTTTTCAAAATATCTAGCAACTTGGTTGTACACTTTTGTCAACAAAAGACTTCTTGTTTCGTCAAGACCCCTATATTCGACGAAACTTACATCTTTCATCACACCTATTATTGACGAAACTTCCATCTTTCATCACACTTGACCTTGGACGTACCTCATATCTTTAGTCGACATCACTTGTCAATTTTTAACAGAAGCATTAAAAAAATCAATCTTAACTATTTGTTTTGAGATTTCTAAGCAGGTATTCATCAACATTCAGCTAAAATGAATCCAGACTGGTGGGGTATTCCATCCAATACGGAGAGAAAATATAGAAGCACGGGTTTATCGCCATCATGGGCTGAATCTCCCACTACCTCGTCCTCATCACGAGCGTGTTCAATTTCGGCAGAGCAGTGGGCATCGGTTACTAACCAAAATCAAAGTGAACCGAAAATGGCTAGAAATATGTATGGTGATCTGGTACCAGTTGCTCAGCTACCAGTAACCTGTGTCTCAAACACCAATTTGTATGGAAATCCACTACCACCAGTTGCCTCACAACAAAGCTATAGGTCTACTGTAGCACCATCATCTCTTGATCCAAGGAACTGTAGTCAGACAAAAACGGCGTTTTATGCCAAAATTGTCAAAGATGCCAGCAATGGTGAATCCTCGGGAAATAATGACAGTTCTGAACGTGACAGTAGTTCAGATGAAGACGTTTCAACTTCAGTTGAAGATGTTACAACTTCAAGTTCAAGTTCAAGGGAGGATGGATCTGAATGTGAATCATCAAGGGAGGTTGTTGATTCTGATGCAGATAGGTCAACATCTGAGAGTGATTCCAGTCAGGTACGTGTCGATGAATCAAAATCTGATAGTTATGATAGGTGTGATATGTGTGTTGGATTAAAGGTTAAATTGTCTGATTTGCAAAGCAAACATGACGATTTGCAAAGAAAATATGACGTGACATTTATCCACAATCAACATTTGATCGTGGATCTTTCGAAATGCACAGAGGCCAACATGTTTCGTGAAAATTATGAAAAGGAATTTAAAAAGATAATTGAAACATTAAAAGAAGATAAGACCGAGCTAACAAAAATGGTTTCAAGAAAACAAACTGAAATAAACCTTTACATCAATAGGCTCGAGTTAATGCAAAAAGAGTTGTCCTGTGCTAAGTGTGAAAGTGAGGCGATCCAGCTTAAGCTGAATAGTTATTCAAACTCTATGTATGTGCTGGATCACATCATTGACATACAGAAAAAGAAAAAGGATGTCACGTGCATAGGTTATAAGAAGTGTCCACCACCTGTTAAACACGATTATTCTTCGATGCCTGATGAGGAAAATAAACCTCATTTTGAGCCCTCGGTTTCATTGAACCTTGAGGAATTCACATTTGGGCTAGGTTACAAAAAGGAAGTATCCTCAGATTCGGATGAATCAGCAGATGCGAAAGTGTCAACAGCTGAACGAAATCAAAGGATCCTCCAGTCATTGTTGAGGATGCTGATTCGTCAGATGATGAATCCGAGGATACTGACTCTGAACAGTCAGAAACGGTGACAAAAGAGGAAAACATACCCCCGAAAATCACATTCTTTGTGATCCACCTGCAAAACCGTTTGTTTGTGACTGCTACATCCAAGTCTGTTGAATCCTCATCTAGAAGCTGTGAAAGTGTGAACTTGCTTTACACGTTGATTGGATATGATAAAATATATTCAGACAAGGATTTCCCTATCAAAATGTCAATTAATCTTTGATTGATAAAGTTTTCGAAGATTCTGCCAGTAAGTTTTTGGGAAAGTCGAGCCCAGGAGTTGTAGTAACTCAGTGTGCTCCTATCCCAAAACCCAAAGTTAGAAATAAATATGGGAATCAAAAATTGCAACCACAACACAATCAACGAAAGCAAGGTCACGTTCACCAAGGAAAGGGAAAAGGCAAACAAAGCCAAAACAAGAAGACGTTTCAGAAGGTGAACTTCATGAAATCTAGAGGGACCGATAAAATTGAAACTTTCGAAAACAAATCCAACACGGATTTTGTTAAACAAGTTAAAATTTTGAAAAGAAACAGTCAAAACAATTACACACAAACGGTTGTGATGTAGGACCAAGTACCTCAAGATCACGAAGTTCATCATCAAGCTTTTACAGTTATGATACTCCGAGGTTTGTTGAGCAGAGATCATGTTTTGAATGCGGTGAGAATGGGCACATTGTCAGAAACTGTCCATATCTCACCAAAGGGAAAGGAAAAGGTTGATGCCCCCTTGGTAACTGTTACCATAAAAGATTTGTTTCACCAAAACAGGACCCTCGTCTTGTTAAACAACGGGAAATGAAACAGAAAAGGAAACAAAGAAAAGAAATTGAAAAGGTTTTAAAACCATAGGTTATCCAAACACAGATTGTTAAGTTAGAAGTTAAAAATGAAAAACCAAAACCAGATTTGGAAACCAAAACCAGTAAGTGCTTCAGGGGGAGCTACATCAATTCTGAATCATCGGGAAATGGATGTCACAATTCTCGATGATGACGGACGACCCAAGTCTGAGAAGGCTTGGGTCCCCCTCTCCAACTAATCTCTGAACGAGTGTGCAGGATGTTCTAAGAGGAGCTATTGATAGTCTTAGGATTGTTGATAGTGGAGCATCCATACACAAGATCGGCGACATAAGGCTCCGAAATATTGTTACATCTAGGAGAATATTGTTGCCATTGATGGAGAGAAAGAAAAAGAAAAGAAGACAAAAATTCCGGTGAAGGAATGATGGTGAAAGAATGTGGTTGAATGTAGTTGAAAAATTCGACAAGTTGAAAAATGTGCCAAAATTTGGTTGTTGAAGGTTTTTGATCGGGTCAACATGATAGATTCAAATGAAATGTACGAGTCTACAGCACGTCTGAAGCTTTTTGAAGATTCTTGGATTTTTCTTCCACAAGAAGTTCAAAGTCCACAAGATGAACGTGTAGTGTACTTTTCTCTTCGGTGTGATTGAAGAAAATGTGTTTGTTGATCAAACCAACCGGGTGTCCGGATGCCTTGGCATGGATTGAACAACCGCACACTACTTCTGAAGGAGAAAGACAAAGACATTCGTTGGTGCAATGTGGAAGACCAGCCGGACCCAGAGGTTTATGATCTTGTTGCTGTGAAGAGATTTCTTGGATAATCGAAGTAGCTGCAAAATCGACTTTGAAATCCACATCGGGTGGATATCCAGTTTGGGAGAGCACTCAGATTCCTAGCAATGCACAAAGCAGTTGCAAGATACGGTTTTGAATTTCTAATCTCTCCTATACTTGTCGATATTTAAGTTGCTTTATGAATTATTATCCTCTCGTACAACACTCTTTGACCTGACACCACTACAAAAAAATTGCCATTTAGTGGCACTTAAATTTTGTGTCACTAATTTTAGCTTTTAGTGCCACTTTAGGTATGTCATACTTTGTTAGCACACACTTTTAGTGGCATTTAGCTGTTAAGCCATTATTTTAGTTTTAAATGGCACTTTATATATTTTATATGTGACACTAAAAATTTCCCACCTTAAAAGTTAAAACCCTTTGAAAATTTTTGGTTTCCCTCCTCTACCTGTAATTATTTTCACCATTAAATTTTTTCCCACCATATCTTGATTCTATACCCTAACCTCTCTTCTCCCCTCCTCTCTCTCCTCTCAAATCCCCCCCACACAAGGCCACAACTCCAATCTGTTTCTCATGCTGCCTCTCTAACAATTTCAAAATTTTTGAACCACCACCGATTGAGAAGGCCCCTTCATGCTCGTTCAACAACCCTTCATCTTCATTCAACAACCCCTACAGATTTTAGGTTGAACAGGATTTATTGTTTTATCTTATTTGGTACCCTAATTCTTAAAGTGTCATTATTTGTGTAGGTTAGAGGGTATTTGAAATCGATCTACAATAATTGTTCATAGCTTCCATAGTTGAATCTTCTTGGATGGCATGGTCGTTTCTCTTTTTTGTCTATTCACGATGTGGCTCTAAGGTAAACTCTACATACAATTTCTCACCTTTTTGACTCATGGAGTTTTTAGGGTCAGTTTACTATTTGTTATAACTTTCAAAGTTAAAAAATAATAATTAATCTAGGTGTATAAAAATTTAAATAATTTCATTTAATTACAAAATTATTCAATTTATTAATGTAGTTATCTTAGTTCTGAAAAGTAGAAGGTTGAATTCACAGAAAATAGAAATTTATAGATAGAGTTAACTGCCATTTTCGTCCCTGTGGTTTGGTCACTTTGGTCATTTCAGTCCATTTTTCAAAAATGCGCCATTTTCCTCCCCGACGTTCTGGAAAGGTGCCATTTCAGTCCAAAAATCATAACCCAGTTAAGTCGGTTTGTAAATAAGGACTGATTGTTTAAATTTGTAACATAAAGGACCATTTAAGTAAAATGTATAAATATTAATATAATTATAAAATATATAATATATATATATATATATTAGTACTAATGTATACACAACACCACCACCTTCACCTCCAGTGGTCACCACCGCCGCCGCCGGAACCACCACCATCACCTTTACCTCTCTACTCCGGTGACCGGAGTAAATCCGGCCATCTTTCCGACACCCCACACCCCGGTCCCCCACGAACCAAACCAAACTAACCACACACCCCTCCACATCTCACAGATCAGACGAGAGAGGGAGAAAGTCGGAGAGAGAGAGAGAGATAACGACGAGAGAGAGAAGGAGGCGGGAGAGAGAACCGGCGACGGTGGGGGTGCCGTTTTTCCGGTGAGTTGCAGGCGGCGGCAGTGGTGATGAAGGTCTGATGATGATGAAGATCGCACTACCTTTAAAACACTCTAAATCATCGCATAAGCAGTCTGTTCATCTCTAAATTTTCGCCGGAATAACCAGTCGCCGGACTTAGCCGTCACGACGATCCAACCGGTACCGGAGCCTTTTCAATCGTTCATTCGGTACACCTTTGTCTACATTACGATCCTGTTAATTTAATTTAAGTATAGACGTGTATTGATCGGTTAATTTGATCGGTTGACTTCTGTTGACCAGTTTGGGGAAGAAGATGATATTTCAATTTAATTATTTTTCTTATTTTAAAAACAGTTTTATTCAATTACTTCATAATAAATCGATATTAAGCAGTTAAAATCTGAAAATTTTAGCGTAAATAATTTAAATACTGATACATTTATTAAAAATATAAAACCTGCAAAATTTTTATAAAACTGTTTTATTTAATTAAAAACAGTTTTAATGTTTAAAAATTTATATTAATATTTATACATTTTACTTAAATGGTCCTTTATGTTACAAATTTACACAATCAGTCCTTATTTACAAACCGACTTAACTGGGTTATGATTTTTGGACTAAAATGGCACCTTTCCAGAACGTCGGGGAGGAAAATGGCGCATTTTTGAAAAATGGACTGAAATGGCCAAAGTGACCAAACCACAGGGACGAAAATGGCAGTTAACTCTTATAGATAATTAGTGGAATACATACTTGAAATAAGCATTTTATGTTGCTCTCGTTGACAAAAAAAACATTAAGTTTATGTGGGTTCTATTGATTATTGGTATATTTAAATTCTCAAATACTAATGAAATGCAAATACGAAATTTCGTAGGGTAACCTTTGATATGCTAAAGGTGTGTGCTTGGTTATAAAAAGCGCCTCCTTAGGTGCGCTTAAGAGTGAGGCACAACAAGGCGCACACCCTGGGGTTTTTTTGCTCAACGCCTAGAGTAATTACAAGAAGTGCCAAAAAGACGCGCTTTTTGGGGATTTTTTGGGCTTTTTTTGTCCTGAGGTGCGCAACTTTCGTACCCGATGCATTTTTATGTTCATCTAACTATTGTACCTTAGGTTTTTTTGGCTTGTACATGCAGCTAAAATTATACAAAAACCTTACTTATAGCTTTATTTTGGGTAGAAAAAGCTAAAAACCTATGTGATATATATGGGATACATAAGCAATATATATAATTAGCTTGTGCTTCGGGTACGAAAAGCCCGCCGCTTTTGTGTTTCGCGCCTCGGTTCTATACCACGTCGCTTTTATGCACCTCTTGCTTTTTAAACCAAGGGTGTGTGTTGTTTAGTCATAGTTTATATTTATTTAACCATAAATCAAATCTAATATAGAATTAGCTACTTCTTGAGGCCTGATTTCATACCAATATTATGAAAAACTGGTACCTAACTCAAAGCTTTTGCTGATGAGGGATGTCAATATTATGAACATTTTAATAATTGCTAGTTTAGTATGGCTGATGATTATGCTTCAATTTTATTGCTGATTATTTTGGTAAATGTTAAGTTCTTTGATTCTCTACGTGTGACTTTACTTTTAGGTTCGATAAAGTAGCAGTTAAAGATTTTGGGTTAAGTTAAGTTCTTTGATTGTTGATATGTGAAGTCATTTCAAGTTTATAAATGCTCTTTTTGACTAAAATTGAACTGAAATTTTGTCATCGAGTTACTTCTGCAGCATTCTGGATGAGTTGTTATGAAATATTTATTAGAAGTGAGGAACATATTACGATAATATTTTAGCTTAGGATTCAATTGTACTACTAGCGTTGGATTAAGGTCATGATTATTTGATGCACGCCAAGTGCTCGATGAAATACATAAATGGATTTTTGTCTTTGAACAGGTAACTTCATTAAAAAGGGCCAAAACCTTCTACTAGCTGGAAAATATGTGATCGTTTCTCACTCTCCATATATACTAGCAAGCGACAAGAATAATAGACTGGACAACTTTCTACTTCATCTCGCTACTTGCTACATGTTTGGGAAACCCGAACAAATCCTCCAATGTAAAGTATAATCAGCTGAGTCTTGCACCATTCGCTTATGTCCTGCCATATGGCCCATATAAGAGACACAACACAACAAAACGTAAATATATGGTCCACTGATGCTCGAATCGAAGAGCACAAAGGCAAGAGTTCAGACCAAACATGACCTTCTTTTTATCAATTCATCCATAATGGGTAGCCGAGATAAGTTACCTCTCCAATCGAACAATTTTTTATTTGAAACACTATATTTGTTGCTTTTTGTTTGATTTTTTAAAAGTTATATACTGTTTAAATGCACAACTAACTTCAACTCAGCAAGCTTCAATGGATCCATAGTGGGTAGCCCAGATAAGTTAGCTCTCCAACTGAAAAGTTATTCTATTTTTTCTTGCTTAGTTGGAGTTTTTGTTAGTTTTTTTTTTTTTTTTTTTTTTTTGCAGTGGAGTAGCTAGCTGGTAGCTGGTGAATAATTTAGTGCTAGAGTTTCTGCTTGTGGACTATTTCACATTGCTTATCCTAGTGCATCAGAGTGGTTGAAGGCATAATTGAGGACTATCTATAGTTAGTTATGTTAAGATGACATGCCTAGGGTTAGAAGATCAGCTTCTACAAACTTAGACAGACATCGTGCGAATATTTAAGATCTTACACAAGATGGTAATGCTTTTCTAGATTAATAAATTCTCTCTTTTGTTGTTGGTAAGAAAGTGTGGTTATATTATTTCTTGCAAATTTTTGAGCTACGCAGTCTCATACTCGTAAGTCCTGGCGCAATCAATATTCTTTCAATAAAAATTTACATCTTTACTCAAATGGGTTCCGCTATTAAATTTAACTAAAAAACGCCTTAAATGGGTTGAACATTTGAAATGGATGAAAGTCGTTCTAAGTGTATATTCAAATGCATAAAAAGCTCCTACATCGCTTTTATTAAGAAGATGCGGGATTCGTTTTGTAATCATATATAACACATTGTTTATTTATTTGATTAGATATATGTAGTATGATGTAACTGAAGTTATACACAAGTGGCAATAATAACTCACATATATCTTTGCAAGGAATGTACAGACCACTTCAAAGAAGTTGTAAGGTAGTGCCTTAGCACTATTTTAAAAGGAACTTTTCATCAATAAACTTGCAAGATGTAAATTACAATATTATTTATTCTACTTGGAACATTTTTTTATTCATGATGCTAAAGTTCATGAACTCTTTACATGTTTGGCAGATCAAATCTTGTACAAGCTGGTTCTCATGCTGAGTTTTTCCAGTGGTTATGTTGAGGATTTATTTTTGTTGAAGCAATTTGCTGAGTCACGGGGACAAATTTTACTATGAGGAAGATGGTGAAATATTTGATGGGATGCACATGTGATCATAGTGGATAAAAAAGCTCATCCACTTGTGCTCAACATTTGATAACAATTTGTTATCTATATTATCTTCACAACAGTTATCATTGTGCTGGTTTGATTAAGTGAGCATTGTAAGTACACTTTATCCCTTTGGCTTGGAGCAATTCGTTGTAAGTACTAGATATATAATCTGCTGAAATGATTGGAAGCATTTTTTTCGTGAGATTAGTAAATGATAGAACTTGAGAAGAATTGTTGAATAATGAGTTTTTACAGTGCATTAATGATTGTTTTCCATTCACTGGTATTTCAGGTAACGCACACCAGGGTTGAATGTTGCTTGGTTGCTGCTTTTACCCACCCGTCACAACTGACTTCTTTAGGATTTCTTCCATAATTCGTCCCCCACATCAGCTAACCACAATCATCACCACAATAACCATTGCTCGCCACCTTCAAATCCCTAACCTGACTTCTTTTGGGTGCATCATGTCACATTCAATTACCCCAGAACTCGCACCTTGCTTGTCATTGTAGGGTTCAATAAGGTAATCATGATAGAGGTCGCATACAAGCTATCTCAGTTCAAAGTAGCTATTGATGTGGGATTTCATGATTTTAAGCTACTCACCATGATAGGAAATGGTGCTATTGGTGAGGTATGGTTACCCTGCTCTTTATACAATTTACATCCCTTTTAATGTTATTTTTTTCCTAATGTATTTCACAACTGTTGATTTTAGTAGTAGTATTTAATAAGAAAACAACAGCCAATGTATATGCCATCAAAAAGCTTTATGTTGACGAATTAAGTGTTTACTTACATTTAAATAATTTGATAGATTCCAGCTCTAGAATGAAAATTTAGTTTTGCAAGTGACCCGTTTGAAATGTGTTGCAGCCTTGCAGGGTGATATTTATGAGTAAAGAACCCAATTTGCGTAGGTAAATCTTCGAACCAAATGCACCCTTAGCTTATCGTATATTTCCTTACAGTATTTAATTTGGATTTGCATTTTCTAACTGATGTTGAATAATTAATCCACATATTCCATAAACATTCTTCTTTAGGCTTCATTTAAATTAATAAATTGACTTGTTGTTTCACTTATTACTACAGGTTAAGCTACATAAAAACTAATGTGTACCAAACTATGCAGTTAATGCGGAAAAATATCGGTTATCGGTTAAGGACTGACATCTGAGATATCGTTTATCGCGGTGAGATATCGGTGGGACATCGGTAATTTATAATATCATTCATAAAAATATATATATTCATATCTAGAAGTCTAGAACCTATATAATATTAATAGCAAAATAAAGAAGTGTTCATCAAGATCAACCAAGGCACCCGATTCTTCATTTGTTCATCATAACTTAAAACACTAAAATCTGATTGAAGCACAGGAGCTTGAGAGGGACGATTAGGGTTCAGCAGACATCATCAGTTGTCGTGTTAAGTGTTCGAAGTGTGACAAAGGTTATAATATATGGGCCAAAAAAGCATAAAAGAACCGGGAAAGAACTGGGCTTTGTATTTTGTTGGCAGCCCATAAAGAAAAACATAAAAATCTGGCCTACCGATTTCCTCACCGATATGACCGAGATAAGAATATCAAAATATCGGCGATATCTCGGTAAATATCGCCGATATTCTCGCTACTGAGATTTCTACCGATATTCTGAACCGATATTATGTGCCAAGACCGATAACCGATATAGCACCGCTATATCACCGAGATAGCGCCGATATTAACTGCCTAGGTACCAAATAAACATGATTGGATACTTATTCATTTTGGATACTTCAAGTGGCCGGTAAATTTTACAAGCAGGGTTGTCACTCCTTGTCATCAACAGAAAGAATAAATTCGTTTCAACTGGTTTTGTTAAAAAGATTGCGCGAGTAGCCCAATGTATGATTCCAACCACCAAACTGTTGTATAATCTAGTTCAATGTGTTTAGGTAATTTCCCATTTTCTTATACATGTTTTTTTTTCTTTTAAATCAAGAACAATGAATTTGTTAAATTAAAAAACTTTTAGATTTTTTTGAATCAATACTAATCCTTGTTTATATGGTTGATGATGGCAGGGTACGGTAGATATCAGGAGAAACTTCGGAGCTAAGTTCTAAGACAATGAAATTCTCACCAAAAGGAACGTTTAGACTCATCGTGTAAACATTTGGAATTTGGAATGTTACTTATTACACAATGTTTTGCTAATATTTGAACTATGTTTCGGATCGAAGTTATTGTTGAAGTTATAGTAGTAGGATTTTAACATTTACAATTTTATCGAACTTTTATTTTATATTTAATATTTGTAAGTAATGTGATTTTTGTAGCAAAGTTATGTGCCACAAAAAATTGTATATATATTTAACTAGAAATAATTGAAACTAGTATGGATATGTAATTATAATTACTTTTTAAAGGCATAAAAATTGTGGCCCAAAAGTCTTTTATATTGTGGCAAAAAAAAGTGCCACTAAAAACCCAAAAACTTTGTGCATCAGATAAAAAAAGTGCCACTAAAAAGATTAAAAAAGTGCCACTAAAACTCCAAAAACTTTGTGCGGCATATTGAAAAAGTGCCACTAAAAGGATTTAGCGTCAGCACTTCCAGCGGCACTTTTTTTGTGCGCCGCTCACTCTTACAGAGGTCTTTAGTGGCACTTTTTAGTTTTTTGGTGGCACTTTTTGTATGTCACTAAATAGCATTTTTTTGTAGTGCACATTGAACTCGAATATCACTTCACACGTGATTGTTTCACTATGAAACTCGTCAATGTTGTCATGGTCCATACCGATGACCAACGTGTCGACCTTTTTACCAAAGCATTTGACAAATCACGATTTGACTTTTTATTATTGGTAAACGACATTAAGGTCAAGCAATAGTAATCCGCATCAGAAAATCGTTTTTGTAAATATCTTTGTGTTTTTAACTTATTTTTAGTTTGTTGATTTTAGGGAGAGTAATTCCAAAATGTGAAAATTCAAAAACATCGAAAAATGTCAAAAACGCAAAAACATTGAAAAACAAAAATGAGTTGCCTGGCGAGAAAAAGAGAAAATGATAGTACATCAGTGGTCTGTCTAAACCTCTTTGAAATGAACTTAAAATGAAAAATATGTTAAGCAGCTCTATATAAGATGTATCGGTTGGATCACAATCATTTTAAAGTGTGCAGGGCAATATAAATCTTAATCGACTGAAGACCAGGTGGGAACCGCTCACTGGCATATGGTCTTAGTACCGAAATTTCGTTTGAGAGATTGTCGAGGTTCTGAGATATGTGGTCTTTATGCTGTTTATCATCTACGTATCATGGTTGTTTCTTTTACCGAAATATAACAGAGGCGAAGTCTAGATCTTCCATGATACCATATATATGTGTTCATACTGTATACGACCTCAATAAGTGATCAATAATCACATGTCCCACAAAATAAGTGATAATATATCACAATTTATCCGGGAGTCAAGTTCGTCTCATTGCTGTACGTTGTACTGAACTGTTCACGGACTTGCTCCTGTGCCCTCATGCATATGAAAATCAAGTTCCTCATCAATAAGTGATTCTATCACACAGGGCTTATTTTCAATCAAAATAAGTGAATATCTCACATTTTCATATACATCAAAACAGATGATAAATGGTATACTCACCAGTAAGATGAACTCTCGTGCATACCTTGATACGGGAATGTGTCGTGTGTGGATAAACACCGGTCGGTAAGTATAAATCATACACTAATCGTATCCCCTCGCCATGATTACATCTGATAAGTTGAGCTTATGTGGATAACAATACCGATAATCGTTATAGGATGTTTATATAAATGTTAACTAATTGAACAACAAGAGCGTTTTGGCGTGACCATACACTGATATGATTCTCTTACCCTCGAAACTCGCAAAAAGATTGTCTGTAAATATTTATTTAATGCTTTCAGTTTCTGCATCTTCACATATATTTATTTACTGCTTTCTGTCTTTACTTTTCAAATATTCAAAATTCCAAAAAGAATTTAGGTGTGTTTTAATATAAACTTTATAAAAGCCAAAAAGATTTTATTTCTAATTTCTTTTGATTACCCGATGTTGGAACTCGAGTCTTCGTTACCTGAAATCTGATCGAAACCAAAACGACTAATTCTTCATAAACGGTCGAAATTTGCAAGTTTTTGAAAGTTAAAAACTAAAATTGAACAATTTGTTAAACTTTCAAACTGTCGGACGGTAGTTGATTGAATATGGTCACATGTGTGTCATTTGTTTAAATGTTAAATATATTCCAAGCGGTTGTTCTCATTATGCGTTTAGATTTCTTGCATGTGCAGATGCTAAAGGCGAAGAGAACATGTTCGATGACAAGCTTCGGAATGAAGACACGACATGGAGGCACTCAAAAGATGAAGATGATCGAGTTGCCGCTGACCTATCATCAACATCACAAGGATCTAAAGAATTGAAGATCAACAGATTCACGAGCATAACTCAAAGGAGAGTTTATTTTAAGGGGGAGTTTGTTAACACACTTCCTAAATGAAAAGGGAAGTTTGTTGATACACTTTCTACTTACGACACGTGAAGACTTTGAAGATCCTCCGACATGAAAGACATGGAATTCGAACCCTCACGAGTAGCGTCCAAGGGGAAGTTTGTTGATACATATTATGTGGACGCGACTCGGTTCGGTTCGACTCGGTTAGGTTCTGCTCAAGCCCGACGTCGCGATATTCCTCCGTCGTGCGTCCCAGAGTTCGACACACGAAGCACGGAGAGCCGCGAACCTTCCCGACGCCACATCACCGTGACATCAACAAAGTGATGTCATGATGATCTCATGAGAAGTCTTATAAATGGAGTTCACGTGATTTTTGCTGTTTATACTCCAATGAAGGATTTGCATGAATTTGTATAACGAAGACTCCATGTTATCATGCTTGATGTGCGCAAAATGCAACATATAAATTACATCAATTGTGGCATAAAACTAACCCTTTTTTAGTACTAATGTTGGAAAAAGTGTGTTTTTGTCTTCCTTTTGTATTTTCAGGATTAAATGAGCTCAAATGAACAAAAGAAGCAAAAAGGCAGCTAAATCTAACATAAATACAAGGAAAGGAACAAACGTGGCATGCCCGACCCCCCGACAGCATCTTCCCAAGCAAAATTAAGAAGACAGAAGGCTGAATACGCCCCGTGCTCAGTGAGCACGGGGGCGTGCCCAAGTGTCAGCATAAAAGACAAAGCTGTAGAAGCTTCTATCACCCACCACGGGGGCGTGCCCAGCGGACACGGGGCCGTGGTCAACTCTAAGATTCATAGAATCTGGGGAAATCTTGATAGTACAGATACGCTTCTGCACACGGGGTCGTGCCCAGCGGACATGGGGGCGTGGTCAACTAATGCAGACAAACTGCATTTAATGAAGAAAGAGAAGGAAGGTGGACACGGGGCCGTGCCCAATGTACACAGGGTCGTGCCCGAAGCTCTGTCCAGCCTATAAATAGGGGTGCTTGGCTCATTTGCAAACCATCCCTTGGCACACCACCTCTCTCACACTTCACCCACCACCCACCACCATCACAACACCATCATCCACCACCATCATCCATCGTCCATCATAGAGTGTGTGAGTCGTCTCGGGATCCAAGATTGATCGTAAGAGTTCTTGACAATCAAAGGCCATGTTTGCATAAGTCTCTTACATCACTTGGTGAAGACAAGTGTCTAGTGTAATACTTTTTATTTTTAATCTTTTCGCACTTTTTATTTGGTAATGTATTACTGACTTTAATAACTAGTTTCTTATGTTGAAGGTGATTCTTCCTTATCGTTTGTCCGTGGTGTCTTGGCATTATTTTACTGTCTATATAAAATAAAAGATTTTCACCATTCATATCTCCACGGTCTATATGGAGGTATGTTGGCTACCTGGTCGGGGGTTAAGGGAACGGTTTGGTAAGAGTCTTGCCTTGTTCAGTGTATAGATCCTGCAAGGACCTGGGTCAAATTTAGTTGGACCTCCTTCAATACCCACCGATATTGGATGGCGGGGGTCCAAACTCTTTGATCCCCTCATATGTAAGCTACTATTAATACTTTAACCCGACTACTTAGGACTGTATCCCTGCTGACTCAGACTACTTAGCCAAGGGTAACGTCACCTTCAAAAGAGGGGCCTACCATAATATGCATTAATAACTTAATTAATTATCTTTCAATAATCCGACCCTTTAGGATTGTATCCTTGCTGACTCAAACTACTGGGTTGAGGGTAATGTCACCTTCAAAAGAGTGGCCTACTACAATAACTAAGATAATCTCTTAAAAAGTGCAAAAGTGCGGAAATAATCAAAGGTTACACTAAACACGAGTCGGAGCCAAGTGATTCATCTTGTCTATCTGTTTTTACTTTTATTTTATTTTTCAGCATTCTAGTTAGTTTTTATTTTCTAGTTTAAAAACCTTTTTCTAAACTTTTGATTTGATTAGACGTTGAGGATAAACCGGTATTAAAAGCTCTTGTGTCCTTGGACGACCTCGGTATCTTACCAACACTATACTACGCTCACGATGGGTACACTTGCCCATATGTGTGTTTAATGTTAGTAAATATCGTGCTTTATAAATTTAAAACTTGGCTAAAAAGTGTAAAAGGGCTTAAAATAAATATAAAAACCATAACACACTTCACGCACATCAATGCTCATGACGAAACTCCAATACCTGCTGATTGACGAAATTACTTAGCTGCTGATTGACGAAACTCCTTGCTGATGATGATGAAACTCCTACCTTTCATGCACGACGAAACTCCATCTTGATAAACATGTTTCATCGACCTACCAGATGTTTCGTCGAGCGTTTCGTCGCTGAAAGAGTTTCGCCGATTAACTGCCTATATGACACCAGTGGACTGAAGACAGAAGGGAGACAGACATAAGAGGAGACCACAGAGAAACACAAGATAGAACAAAGTGAGACACGAGGGAACCAGAGAGAGTTTATAGAGTGTATTTGTAAATATTGTATAGAGGTTTAACTCGATCCTCCGGGTTCGAACTTGGTTTAACTTACCCGTTAGGATTCCGCACTCTCGGGTTTGTCGAAAAATAGGGAATAGAGGTTTAACTCGATCCTCCGGGTGAACCTACACATGTGTTGTTTTAAATATCGTATGTTGTGTTTTTAACATATACCAGGTATTTAAGATTGGATCATATGAATAATTTCGCATGTTTAAGTTGGACATTTCGCACACAATGAAGTTTAATATTTAACTAGGTATTTAAGATTGGATCATATGAATAATTTCGCATGTTTAAGTTGGACATTTCACACACAATGAAGTTTAATATTTAATTTCGCATTTTTAAGTTGGACATTTCGCAGACTAGAAAGTATTTAACATATATAGCTCTATATTTCGCACGCTTTAAAAGTAATTATATGTATTTTCGCACAGTGTGTTTTATAATTCAGTTCAATAATTCAAATCAAATAATTCAGTTCAATAATTGATTTCAATAATTCATATCAATACTTTTTCAGTGCTTTTTCTTTTATTATATAGTTATCTTTTTATCACCATTTCAAACATCCTATAAAAAATGGCAGACCTACCAACATCCTCTTCTTCTGAATTAAGTATCAAGCAGGCTTTGAGAAAAAAGGATATAGGAACAAATTCAAGAGGATCGATCGTGTAACAGAAAACATGAAGAGAAGACAAGAAATTCTGAACTTTCTATCTCAGATGCAAGTGAGTAGTCTTCAAGAAATTGCTATTATGTTCATGGTTGATCTGGGTGAGAGGGATGAGAGGCAGT
Source organism: Helianthus tuberosus (assembly GCA_030545235.1). NCBI lineage: Eukaryota > Viridiplantae > Streptophyta > Magnoliopsida > Asterales > Asteraceae > Helianthus > Helianthus tuberosus. Next base: position 81,558,131 of record CM060368.1, on the reverse strand, counting down.
TGAAAGAGTTGGCGGATGCAATAACTATCTTAAGATGCTCGATGAAGATGAAAATGGAGTTTCTTTCATCTTTTGATGGAACTTTGTTTATTTTAGTGGTTTATTTTAATAAAACATTCAAGTTTTGCATGTTTCAATAAATTCACATGTTGTGTTATGGAATGGATTTTTGATTTCGCATGTGTATATTCCCTCATTTTGCATATTTTAAGTAATTCAACATCAAACATGCGATTTTATATATAATATATGCGAAATTAAAAACATTAATGTTATCTAACAAGTCTAAATATTTAACAGAAATTCAACATCAAACAAGTTTACTAGTCCTTTCCAATAAATGGACTCAACCTATCCGGGATTATTTTCTCCAAACTTTCATATACTTTTCTTTGTCTGGCCTTTTATCGAAAGCATTTGCCTTTTTAATTACTTGTTCATGATGCACATTGTGTTCGGATAGAATGATTTTACTTAGATATTTGTGCCTCAGGAGATGAAGTTGTGAATAATATCTGTTGTTTACTTCATTTTCTTTCACAAATCCAGTCACCCATGGTGTTTTCTCTCCTTTGTATGTTTCCATGTGACGCATCGTAAACACTCCACAGTCTACGCCGTTATTCTACATCCTCCAATCCATATCTTTTCTTTCTATCTCTAATGTTCCAAGTTCTTCTATTGCTGTTGTTGGTTTTAAAGCCTTTTTTAGGTATAAAACTAATACCCTTCTCTGTAACATAGCAACATTGTGTCAGTATCTTTTACATAAAATATAACATGTATATGAAGAAGTTTTTGTATTACCAGTGTGTCTGGAAGCCCCTTGTATCTATCCTTAAACTCTTGTTCAGCGGCTGAATTGTCAATCAGCTCAATTTTGCCGGTTTTTCAAATGGAAGCACAAGACATAGAAGTGGTCACCTTGAAGTACCGGAATAAACACCAAGTCAACCGAATCAAGTTTTTTTACCTCATATTTTAGTATGATGTCTTCAAAGTTTGAGGCAAATATGCTTAGACGTCTGTCGTCTGTGTATTTCTTCTCGTCGTAAAAGATATTCGGCTGTATGTTATGTAATTAGAATCAAAGTTCAATAATGTATTAAAAGGTATTTAAACATGCGAAATTAGTACATGCAAAATAATGTGTGAAATTTTTCACATGCGAATTGTATGTATACCGTATGCGAAATGTTGTTTTTGTTTTCATAGTAAAACCATCTAATATTCTATATGCGATTTAAATATAAATAGTATGCGAAATCACTGATTATTCATTTTCTGTTTTAATTTCAAATGCCAATATGTTTATAAAATCATACCATCATTGTGCTAAACAAGTAGAGTCTGTATCGTGATGATTTTCTATCCCTCTTCTTCTCTTCAAGGTTTAGAACATCCACAAATGCATCTATTCCGTTTGATGCTACGTATTGACCCTTGTAGAAGCTTTCAAAGATACCTTTAGGAGTGTTAACCCTAGTTTTTTATACGTAAAGTTCATCCCTGCCAGGCAAAAATTAAATAATTAATATTTTGAGTGTATATATTTAGAATGTTTGTTAGTTGATATAACCGTTTTACTTACTCTATGTTTGCAAATGTAGCAAATGTATATCGGATGACACTCAATTCTTGATTCAAGAGTGCTTCGTGCATGTTCACCACTCTGTTGTAGAAAGGGGAACAAAATGCGTCTCCAAGCTCTGCACATCTTCTCTCACCTTGAATTTTGGTTGCTTCTATTGTCTTATAAAAGAGTTCATTTAACCCCTTTGGTAGAACTTGTTTTTGTCACACCCTGGCTTTGCGGAAGCGTGGTTATTTTGGTGTGACTTCTTAATACCATAGCTTAATCATAACAAGCTATATGAAATAAAAACCATGCAAGATCATCCATTAAAATAAGTTTGAAGAGTAAAGAACCACAACATTGTCTTAACGGATATCACGTCCTAACAAACATAAACAGTGTTCAAAAGACACAACACCAACAAGAAATAAACACAGTTTAAGAACTGTGACTCGTCCAGGAAAAAGTCACATCCCTTAAACTCGGATGACCTCGAGACTAATGCAGCGGGAAAACGTGTCATACCACGCCAGATCCTTTAATTCCCTGAAATACATGTAAGTTGAAAAATCAACAATAATGTTGGGCGAGTTCATGTGTAAGTGAGTAAATAAACCTTTGTTTGTATAAAAACCCTGGTATGTAGCAAATAAGGAAAAAGAGATCACCAATGGTTTGCAAGGCCATTGATATGTGTGAAGTGCAAGTAGGAAGACTCAAACCTAGCAGATTTATGCGTTGGGTACAAAGTCACCCCGAGGTCCGTTCTGTGTTGGGCCTGGGGTTGGGCTCGCTACACCCAAATAGATCTACCGCTCCTGCCCCTCGGTCCTACCTTGAGGATTAATGGCCTCAAGTTTCTGCCTACCCACTCACATGATGTGAATAATAATAACCCTCCTTACGCTAACCATACCATGTAAGAATTATTCGTAATCATAGTAACATGTATTTCACCCCCGCAGTTTAGAAAACTGAAAAAAGTTAGAGAAAAGGGGGACATGAACTCACAGTGGTGCGTCTCTACCAAGTATATCTCCTGATCAAGCAGCTGTGCGACGACCTACACGTACTAAGTCTACTAGACGGACGGCTGTGCCTTAGTTTAAGGTTAAAGTTCTTGGGAAATAGTTAGACAACTATTTCGTGTTTATATTTTTGTGAATACTTGGTAATTATTTTCCTTCCCAAGGATGGGGGATTTATACATGTGCGTTCGTATTATTTGGAATCGTTATCATTTGGTAATATTATTTTTACCCTAAAAATAATATTTGTATAGTTCACAAAATAATCATAAAAATTCACAAGTGTTGTTACTAAATATATACTAAATATATATCTTAGCAAGTTTTTATTTTGTGAAAATCCCACCTCCGATAATTAGAAATCTTGTAATAAAGTCATGGCGAATTCTATAATTCGAAAACACGTTAAAAAATGTATTTCTAACACTTGTAGTGAAAATATTTCTAAGTGTTAGGTTTTTGGAAAAATTTCGCCAGAGTTTCCTCTGTAACTGGAGGTGGCCACACTTTCAAGCGTATCATTTTCTTTTATAAATCAAACCAACAATTTTCTCATTCAATCAAAACAATGTTCAAAGCATCAAACTAGTCAATATATATGTAAATCGCAAGAATTACATGAACTTGTAGTTTTTCCAAAAATATGTAGTAAAGCTCCTTACTTTTAGTGTATCTTTATATAAATCCATCCGGTTTCGTAAAAGTCTCGTTTTTAAAGAAATTCCATCTTTACAACTTCTTGTAAAATTTGACAAAACAAGTTCTTTGTCGAAACTTAGTGTTACACAAGTATTTACACACTTGTGTGTTTGCTAAAATCATTCTTGTTTATGAAAGATCCGTCTTTAAAAGTATGTTTTCTCTTGACATGTGGTCCTTTGAAAATACCGCTTGTAGATCCATAGATCTACTAGTTTTAAACACTATTTCGTGAGTAAAGTCGATTTTACACAAGTTCAAGTTTCTCGTGTGGTAGAGTTTCATCACTTAACCCTTGTTATACTTAAACAAGTTCTATGTCATGATCCATGATCATGACCAATCCGGGTTAAACGATGATCCGAGCTACCACAACATAGATCGGCACTAAATAATCACACAAAACAAATCTTACAAGATTTACACAACCCTCGTGCTATTAACCAACATTTTTAGCATTTTTAGTAGACTTTTTCGTATCATTTTGCATGTTCATAAATTTTAACCGTCATATATCGTATTAACCACTTTAGAATGGATCAAGAAGGCGTTTAGAGTCACTTACTACTAGCTCGAGGCTAGGGAAGAAACTAGTCGAAAAATGCGTGGATAAAAGCAATGTAGCGAGGTCCTTTGCAATCCGAGTGCACCAAGCCTCCTCGTATGTGATCCTCAACACTTGTATGCTCTTGGAATGAGAAGATCAAAATCGAAAGATGGATAGATGATATAGGGGGTGTTCGACCGAGAGTTTATAGAGAGGGAGAGAGTGTGCTCAAGTGTTGTGAGTTGTGGTGAAGTGTTAGTGTGTTATGTCATGAACTTATAGGCAAATGATAGGATCATTATCCAAAGGATTATGTGTCTAGATGATATTAGACATTAGGATTATAATATTCAAATATAGGACAAGGGGTGTCCCCCATGAGGACCGAACTCGCTAGGGGGGGGGGGTTATTCGGTTAGATTGTAACTAAATAGATAAGTATTAGTTAGGTATTTAGGAGATTAAACCATTTACTAGTATGTTATGCATTGTAGCGGGTGTTAGGGTATACGGGGACCCTAACTGGCTCAGAAAAGAAAAACAGTGTTGACGACAATATTTTTATGTTCCGGGTAAAGTCCGGTTGTTCGGTTGGATAGTAATCCGTCAAAGTGCTTAACAAAGCTTTAAAGTGTCGTTATTATTATTTTTAGTGACACAACTTATTCCCGACACTTTGGAAAGTGTCTAGTAATATTTTTCTCATGTTTTGGCACTCTAATAGGTAGCTTAATGCTGAATTTTTATGTTAAAGTGCTGAGTTTTGTACCTAGATTACGTTTTAGGCACATCCGGTCACTGTAATCTCATCCCTAGTGACGCAGTTCTACAACCCTTATATCCCTACACTCACCACTAGTGTAGCAACTATCTCAGGCTCTTACAGGCCTTAGAGGCAGTACCTGCCTGGTGCTAGTTATGACAACACGTTTAATAGGTTATCCGTTCATTGTGCTACTGTGCTTTTGGTGCATCAAGGTTGTCACAAAGGTGCTGTAAGCAAAACATGGAGTGACAACAAGTAAAGTATGATGCAAGTAAGTACATGTATCAGTATTCAAGTAGCAGTTTATCCACAAGTTCAAGTAAGCACAGTAATTAAGCAGTAATTAATTATTAATTAAGTCGTACGGATACCTAGTTTAGTGAGGGTTGTCACATTCTCCCCCCGTTAGAAAAATTTCGTCCCGAAATTTTAAGTTCTGCTTGTAGATGCAGGGTTCTTGGGAAATAGGTGGGGGTATTTCTCTTTCATCCGGTCCTCACGCTCCCAGGTGTATTCAGGACCATGTCTGGCATTCCAACGAACCTTGACGAGCTTAACACTGCTCCGGCGGGTCTTGTTTACTTTCCAATCCGTAACCTCCACCGGTTCTTCAACGAAATGGAGCGTGTCGTCAACATGAATCTCGTCGGTGGGAATGGCAATGGTATCCTGAGTTGGAATTTTCTTCAGGTTGGATACATGAAATGTATCGTGGACTCCATTCAGCTCGGCAGGTAAGTCCAGCTTGTATGCTACTAGCCCTATTCTTTCCAAAATTCTGAAAGGGCCAATGTAACGCGGATTTAACTTCCCACGCTTTCCGAAGCGTGCCACACCCTTCCAGGGTGAAACTTTCAATAAAACCATATCTCCAACTTGGAATTCCAAGTGTTTCCGGTTTGGATCTGCATAGGCTTTCTGTCTTTCGCGAGCTGCTTCGATGCGTTTTCGAATCTGCGCAATCTTGTCTGTCGTCTCTTGGACGATTTCGGGACCAACAAGCTGCCTATCACCTGCGTCAGCCCAGCATAGGGGTGATCGGCACTTGCGCCCGTAAAGAGCTTCGAATGGCGCAGCTCCAATACTGGTGTGGTAGCTGTTGTTGTATGAAAATTCGACCAGTGGCAAATGCTTATCCCAGCTACCGCCCAAATCCATAACACATGCTCTCAACATATCTTCCAAGGTCTGAATAGTTCGCTCGCTTTGACCGTCGGTCTGAGGGTGAAATGCAGTGCTCAGATTTAATTGTGAGCCAAAAGCTTCTTGGAAGGATTGCCAAATCCTTGATATGAAACGTCCATCTCTATCAGAGATGATCGAGAGAGGCACTCCATGGCGTGCGACGATCTCTCTCATGTATATTTCAGCCAACTTGCTCGTATTATCCTTCTCCTTGATAGGTAAGAAGTGCGCTGACTTCGTTAATCGGTCCACTATTACCCAAATAGTGTCATGGCCTCTTGGCGTTCTTGGCAGCTTTGTAATAAAATCCATGGAGATTTGTTCCCATTTCCATTTGGGAATCTCAGGTTGTTGCAGAAGTCCTGAAGGCTTCTGGTATTCCGCTTTCACCTTAGCACACGTTAGACACTTGCTCACATAAACAGCAACATCGCCCTTCATCCTAGGCCACCAATAGTAATCCTTGAGATCTTGGTACATCTTATCCGCTCCTGGATGGATAGAGTACCGCGATTTGTGAGCTTCATCAAAAACAACTTTCCTTAAACCACCAAACAGAGGAACCCAAATCCTTTTCTCAAAACATAACGTTCCTTCCTCGTTTGGTACTAATAGGTTCTCCATCCCACGAAGGTATTCTTCTTCAAGATTTCTTTCCTTAAGAGCTTCTTTCTGCGCGGCACGAATGCGCAAGGAAAGATCGGTTTGGATAATCATTTCTAAAGCCCTAACCCTTATGGGCTTGATCCTCTCTTTTCGACTCAGGGCGTCGGCAACCACATTCGCCTTCCCTGGATGATACTTTATCTCGCAATCGTAATCATTTAACAACTCAACCCATCGTCTTTGTCTCATATTCAACTCCTTCTGGTTGAATATGTGTTGTAGGCTCTTATGATCTGTAAAAATTGTACATTTCGTACCATATAGGTAGTGTCTCCAGATCTTTAAAGCAAATATCACTGCGCCTAGCTCCAAATCGTGCGTGGTATAGTTCTTCTTATGTACCTTCAACTGACGTGAAGCGTAAGCAATAACCTTCTGGCGTTGCATCAACACACAACCCAATCCTTGACGCGAGGCATCACAGTATACCACGAAATCGTCAGTACCTTCCGGTAGTGCTATAATTGGCGCATTGCAGAGCTTATCCATCAACAGCTGAAACGCTTCTTCCTGTTTGATTCCCCAATCAAACTTCTTATCTTTCTGGGTGAGGAGCGTCAATGGTTGAGCGATCTTCGAAAAATCCTCAATGAACCTTCGATAGTAGCCAGCCAAACCCAAGAATTGTCGAATCTCGGTTGGCATCTTTGGCGTTTCCCAATTCTTGATCGCTTCGATCTTGGTTGGATCCACATGGATTCCATCTCCATTCACCACATGTCCAAAAAATTGGACTTCACGTAGCCAAAATTCACACTTAGAGAATTTGGCATACAGCTGTTCTTTCTTCAGCAGCTCCAAAATAGCTCTTAGATGCTGTTCGTGCTCAGCCTTTGTCCTTGAATAAATCAAGATGTCGTCGATAAACACAATTACGAACTTGTCCAAGTACGGCTTGCAAACTCTATTCATCAAATCCATAAAGACTGCAGGTGCGTTTTTCAATCCAAACGGCATAACGAGGAACTCGTAGTGTCCATAACGAGTTCTGAAAGATGTCTTCGGGATACTCTCCTCTTGTATCCTTAACTGATGGTATCCGGATCGCAAATCGATCTTTGAGTAAAAGCTTGAACCTTGCAGTTGATCAAACAAATCATCAATTCTTGGCAGAGGATATCTATTCTTGATCGTCAGCTTGTTCAGCTCCCGGTAGTCTATGCACATTCGAAAACTACCGTCCTTCTTTTTGACAAACAGGACCGGAGCTCCCCAAGGCGAGAAGCTTGGTCGGATAAATCCCTTGTCTAACAACTCTTGAAGTTGTGTCGACAATTCTTGCATCTCAGACGGGGCAAGTCTATAAGGTGCCTTAGCCACAGGCGCGGCGCCTGGGACTAAATCGATGTGAAACTCCACTTGCCTCTGAGGCGGCAGTCCAGGCAAGTCCTCCGGGAAGACTTCCGGATACTCCCTCACGACAGGGATGTCTTCGATCTTCGGTTCTGCAGCTTTCTTGTCTACAATGTGTGCCAGGAAGGCAGCACATCCCTTCTGTAGACACTTTCGCGCTTTGAGGCAGCTGATAATTCTTAACGGCGTATCGCGCTTTTCGCCATGAACCACAATCGTTTCACCATCGTCGGTCGGGATACGAAGGACCTTTTCGTGACAAACAATTTCTGCCTTGTTGCTTGATAACCAATCCATTCCTACTACTACGTCAAAGCTCCCCAGCTGGACCGGTAGTAGATCCAAAGTAAACTCACGTTCTCCCAACTCGATTGCACAACCTCTGATCACTTCATTGGCTTCTACTAACTTCCCATTAGCCAATTCGATTGAGTAGGGAATATCTAACTTACTAGCGGCTAACCCAAGCATATTCTTAAATTCTAACGAAACGAAGCTATAGTCGGCACCAGTATCAAATAAAACGGATGCATAGCGTTGGTTTACAGGGAACGTACCAGTAACGACATCGGGGTCCTGGCACGCTTCCCTCGCCTCGATATGGAACACTCTTCCACGGGCTTGGTTCAACTCTGAGCAGTTCCTCTTAAAGTGCCCGATATCACCACAATTAAAGCATCCAGGTCTTTGTCCGTTTCCACCTCCATTTCCAGCTTGGTTATTCCTTTGGTTATGATTCACAGCGCCTGCTTGATTCGCATTGTTGCCTCGATTCCCATTACCTCCATTGTTTCCTTGTGGGCGATTTCCAATTCCACCCCGGTTATTGTTTCTGTTTCCAAATCCTCCTTGGCCTCCCTGACCAATAGTGGCCCAACAAGAATCCTTCAAGTGGCCAGTTTTCCCACACGCTTCACATACCTTCAAACCACATCGGCCAGAATGGTGACGCTGGCAGGTGTTGCACTTGGGCTGGGTGCCCATATATCCTTTTCCTTTCCTTCCACCACCAGCTGTAACCTGAGCTGGCGCGTTTGGCTCTCCTTTCTTAACAACACCACTAGTGCCTTGTCTAAAGTTCGAGAACTTTCACTTGTTACCTCCGGATGACTCGACGTGAGTCTCTTTCTTCTTTGTCTCGATCTCACCAAACTTGTTCAGGCGGATAGCCTCCTCAGTGAGAGCTACGCTCAAATCGATTGCCTCAATAATTGTTGCAGGCTTGGAGGAGGTCACCATGCTTATGATTTGAGGAGCTAATCCCCAAATGAAGCGTTCAATCCGCTTGAATTCTGGAGTGACCATATAGGGTACCACATGCGACAGGTCGTGAAACCTCTGAACATATTCCGCGATCTTCGGACCTTCCATCTTCAAATGCCAGAACTCAGTTTCCAAGCTTTGGATTTCAGCGCGAGAATAATACTTTTTGCGCATTAGTTCCTTCAGTTCGGTCCATGTTAGTGCGTAGGCAGCAGCTTCACCAAGTGTCTACACTTGCAAATTCCACCAAGATAGGGCTCCATCCAGAAATAGCCCAGAAATGTAGGTGACTTGCTGGTTCGGTGCACATTTGCTCATGCGGAGAACAGATTCAGTCTTCTCGGCCCAACGAACAAAAGCGACAGCACCTCCGGTGCCATCAAAGTTGACAGGCTTGCAGTCTAGAAACTGCTTGTAGGTGCACCCTGTACATATGTTACAACATATGAATGGCATTAGCATCCTTGCTAGAGATATCCAATTAGATCATGGTATGTCTTAATGACTTAGTATTACCATGAGGTGGATTGTTGTTGCCATTGTTGTTTGAGCTGCTTCCGCTGGGTCCTCCTTGCGAGGCGGCGTATTGCGCGATGGCAGCAGCGATGACTTGTTGGAGTTCTGCCTCATTGGTAGGCATCGGCGTTTGACGTCTAGGCGGCATCTTCTAAAAGATGGTTCACGTTGGTCAAGTGATAGTAAGTAAAGTGTACGTATGTAATATCAACACATAACATCTCATGTTATAAATAAATCACCCATATCGATAGCCTCTGTAATGGTTGAGGGCTTCGAGGTAGTAACCATGCCCCTGATCTGGGGTGCAAGTCCCCAAATGAATCGTTCAATCCTTTTGAACTCCGGTTTGACTAAGTAGGGGACGACCCTAGAAAAGTCGTGAGATTGCTGGACGTATTCAGGAATCTCTGGTCCGTCCATTTTCAATTCCAGAACTCCACCTCAAGCTTCTGGATTCCAGCCTTAGAATTGTATTTCTTCTCCATCATTCCTTTGAGCTCGTCCCAGCTCAGTGCATAAGCAGCATCTGTGCCAAGGGTCTAAACCTGAAGGTTCCATCATGAGAGTGTGTCATCTAGAAATAACCCCGAGGTATAGGTAACACTCTGTTGGGGCGAACCGTTACTCATTCTTAGAATGGAGTCAATCTTTTCGGACCAACGAACAAATGCAACGGCGCCTCCTGTTCTGTCAAAGTTCAAAGGCTTGCAGTTCAGGAACTGCTTATAGGTGCAGCCAGTTGGAGGGTTATTTCCAGTAATGCCATCGCTGTGCTTAGAGCGGAGGGCTTCATGTCGTGCATTTGCCTGTGAAATGCGTTCTTGCAGCTCGGCTTCTGTCCTTGGCAGTGTACTGGTGTCTGTGACACGTCTGGGTGGCATTCTCTTCTGTCGAAGTGGTATGAAGCTGGCTAGACAACATTTCAATTGTCTATGAGATACATAGCACCATAAGCCATCATGTAATCACCCAATTTTACACGTAAATATACTCAATGTATGAGTGGGGAAATAAATTTCCGAGCTTTCACATAGGCTTGCCAAATTGGCTTATTGCTTGTAATAGAATGAACTCGAGGCTACATCGCCTTGGTCATTCGTGTTTTAGTTATTTCCTGCTACATTGGTTTTCATTAGCTTGACCCGCAGAGTCTACCAGGATTTCTGTGCACCACAAGTCGTTATTACGTGGGCCCCCGTAATAATAAATTGTCTTGCACAGTTACCCCAATTTTCTCTCGTCCAAGCAGATGACCAATCAAGGAGCAACAGCAGGTGCATCGGCATGAACAGGGTCATGCTCCAATGCGGGGTCAGGAGCAACGCCTGGCTCAGGGGCCACAGTCGACTCCGGATCAACAAACTCCATCTCAAAATCAGCTGGATCAACAAACATAGGGTCGATAGGGACTACAGAATCCTCCAAGGGCTGGTCTAAGTGTATGAACTCCATGTCATGGTCTGGATCAAAACCAGGTGGAAAAATGGGATCATTCTCAATATCGTGATCAAACTCAAAGCTGTGTGCGGGAACTGGTGCAGCTGATGACGCCATATCAGGGTCGGCGTCGTGTGAGTGATGTTGCACTCCCTGTGTATGCAAATATGCGGACGCCACAGACTCAAATGGGTCTGGGACAGGTGAATGGGCATGAGCCTCTTCTTGCAGGAGCGTCAGCAAGCAGCAGGCTATCACCAGCAGCAATAGGGCCTCGCCCTCAAATGGGTCCTCCTCTAATAGATCGTTATCGTCGTCAGAGACCACGTCGGGGGGCATATCAACAACGGGATAAGTGGCAAGGGGCACAGGAGCAGGGATCACCGCGAGTGGCAAATTCCCAACAAGATGGCCATCAGCAGGCTCTGCTACGACATCAGGCAGCGCAAAGGGCTGAAAGTTGTCACCGTCTGTGCCGGTAGTATCGGAAATGTACACCTCGTGCTCCGATGAAACTATGTCGTCTGATACTATGGCCATGGGATTCGTAGTGTCCATCTTTCTAGTACATGATGAAGGCATGACGTTTGTAACACAAACACACATACGTATAACAATTAATCATATAATCATATAATCATATAAACATATTAGCCACCAATAAGCAATCAAATAGTTCTCCTAGTCCCACTAGCCTCCCAGCCTCTCAGACTGCTCTTCCTAGTCCCACTAGCCTATTCTCCCAGCCTCTCAGACTGACTCCCTAGTCCCACTAGACAACTACCTCGGTCTCCTAGACCGAGCCTCGGTCTTCCAGACCGAGCCTCGGCCTCTCAGACTAAGCCTATAAATAATAAATAAATGTGCTCAACATTTGTTTGTAAAAAGTTTTTGGATCTGGACTTGAGTGGTATGCAGTGTAAAAATGTTTTCGTGAGAGCCCTAGTGATCATAGTCTAGACTCGAGAAGGAATCCTAGTTCGCTATGATCAGAGCTCTAATACCAAGCTGTCACACCCTGGCTTTGCGGAAGCGTGGTTATTTTGGTGTGACTTCTTAATACCATAGCTTAATCATAACAAGCTATATGAAATAAAAACCATGCAAGATCATCCATTAAAATAAGTTTGAAGAGTAAAGAACCACAACATTGTCTTAACGGATATCACGTCCTAACAAACATAAACAGTGTTCAAAAGACACAACACCAACAAGAAATAAACACAGTTTAAGAACTGTGACTCGTCCAGGAAAATGTCACATCCCTTAAACTCGGATGACCTCGAGACTAATGCAGCGGGAAAACGTGTCATACCACGCCAGATCCTTTAATTCCCTGAAATACATGTAAGTTGAAAAATCAACAATAATGTTGGGCGAGTTCATGTGTAAGTGAGTAAATAAACCTTTGTATGTATAAAAACCCTGGTATGTAGCAAATAAGGAAAAAGAGATCACCAATGGTTTGCAAGGCCATTGATATGTGTAAAGTGCAAGTAGGAAGACTCAAACCTAGCAGATTTATGCGTTGGGTACAAAGTCACCCCGAGGTCCGTTCTGTGTTGGGCCTGGGGTTGGGCTCGCTACACCCAAATAGATCTACCGCTCCTGCCCCTCGGTCCTACCTTGAGGATTAATGGCCTCAAGTTTCTGCCTACCCACTCACATGATCTGAATAATAATAACCCTCCTTACGCTAACCATACCATGTAAGAATTATTCGTAATCATAGTAACATGTATTTCACCCCCGCAGTTTAGAAAACTGAAAACAGTTAGAGAAAAGGGGGACATGAACTCACAGTGGTGCGTCTCTACCAAGTATATCTCCTGATCAAGCAGCTGTGCGACGACCTACACGTACTAAGTCTATTAGACGGACGGCCGTGCCTTAGTTTAAGGTTAAAGTTCTTGGGAAATAGTTAGACAACTATTTCGTGTTTATATTTTTGTGAATACTTGGTAGTTATTTTCCTTCCCAAGGATGGGGGATTTATACATGTGCGTTTGTATTATTTGGAATCGTTATCATTTGGTAATATTATTTTTACCCTAAAAATAATATTTGTATAGTTCACAAAATAATCATAAAAATTCACAAGTGTTGTTACTAAATATATACTAAATATATATCTTAGCAAGTTTTTATTTTGTGGAAATCCCACCTCCGATAATTAGAAATCTTGTAATAAAGTCATGGCGAAATCTATAATTCGAAAACACGTTAAAAAATGTATTTCTAACACTTGTAGTGAAAATATTTCTAAGTGTTAGGTTTTTGGAAAAATTTCGCCAGAGTTTCCTCTGTAACTGGAGGTGGCCACACTTTCAAGCGTATCATTTTCTTTTATAAATCAAACCAACAATTTTCTCATTCAATCAAAACAATGTTCAAAGCATCAAACTAGTCAATATATATGTAAATCGCAAGAATTACATGAACTTCTAGTTTTTTCCAAAAATATGTAGTAAAGCTCCTTACTTTTAGTGCATCTTTATATAAATCCATCCGGTTTCGTAAAAGTCTCGTTTTTAAAGAAATTTCATCTTTACAACTTCTTGTAAAATTTGACAAAACTAGTTCTTTGTCGAAACTTAGTGTTACACAAGTATTTACACACTTGTGTGTTTGCTAAAATCATTCTTGTTTATGAAAGATCCGTCTTTAAAAGTATGTTTTCTCTTGACATGTGGTCCTTTGAAAATACCGCTTGTAGATCCATAGATCTACTAGTTTTTAACACTATTTCGTGAGTAAAGTCGATTTTACACAAGTTCAAGTTTCTCGTGTGGTAGAGTTTCATCACTTAACCCTTGTTATACTTAAACAAGTTCTATGTCATGATCCATGATCATGACCAATCCGGGTTAAACGATGATCCGAGCTACCACAACATAGATCGGCACTAAATAATCACACAAAACAAATCTTACAAGATTTACACAACCCTCGTGCTATTAACCAACATTTTTAGCATTTTTAGTAGACTTTTTCGTATCATTTTGCATGTTCATAAATTTTAACCGTCATATATCGTTTTAACCACTTTAGAATGGATCAAGAAGGCGTTTAGAGTCACTTACTACTAGCTCGAGGCTAGGGAAGAAACTAGTCGAAAAATGCGTGGATAAAAGCAATGTAGCGAGGTCCTTCGCAATCCGAGTGCACCAAGCCTCCTCGTATGTGATCCTCAACACTTGTATGCTCTTGGAATGAGAAGATCAAAATCAAAAGATGGATGGATGATATAGGGGGTGTTCGGCCGAGAGTTTATAGAGAGGGAGAGAGTGTGCTCAAGTGTTGTGAGTTGTGGTGAAGTGTTAGTGTGTTATGTCATGAACTTATAGGCAAATGATAGGATCATTATCCAAAGGATTATGTGTCTAGATGATATTAGACATTAGGATTATAATATTCAAATATAGGACAAGGGGTGTCCCCCATGAGGACCGAACTCGCTAGGGGGGGGGTATTCGGTTAGATTGTAACTAAATAGATAAGTATTAGTTAGGTATTTAGGAGATTAAACCATTTACTAGTATGTTATGCATTGTAGCGGGTGTTAGGGTATACGGGGACCCTAACTGGCTCAGAAAAGAAAAACAGTGTTGATGATAATATTTTTATGTTCCGGGTAAAGTCCAGTTGTTCGGTTGGATAGTAATCCGTCAAAGTGCTTAACAAAGCTTTAAAGTGTCGTTATTATTATTTTTAGTGACACAACTTATTCCCGACACTTTGGAAAGTGTCTAGTAATATTTTTCTCATGTTTTGGCACTCTAATAGGTAGCTTAATGCTGAATTTTTATGTTAAAGTGCTGAGTTTTGTACCTAGAGTACGTTTTAGGCACATCCGGTCACTGTAATCTCATCCCTAGTCACGCAGTTCTACAACCCTTATATCCCTACACTCACCACTAGTGTAGCAACTATCTCAGGCTCTTACAGGCCTTAGAGGCAGTACCTGCCTGGTGCTAGTTATGACAGCACGTTTAATAGTTTATCCGTTCATTTTGCTACTGTGCTTTTGGTGCATCAAGGTTGTCACAAAGGTGCTGTAAGCAAAACATGGAGTGACAGCAAGTAAAGTATGATGCAAGTAAGTACATGTATCAGTATTCAAGTAGCATTTTATCCACAAGTTCAAGTAAGCACAGTAATTAAGCAGTAATTAATTATTAATTAAGTCGTACGGATACCTGGTTTAGTGAGGGTTGTCACAGTTTTGGAACTTGCTTTGGCTTTGAGTTTTTTCTCCCCCTAGCTGGTTTTTTTTTCCTTATTTTCTTCCAGGCTGGGTCCCAGGCTCAAAAGCAACTCAACTGACTGCAATTCCTTAGCCGTCACTTGAGGGCATTCAACTTCCGGTTGCTTCTCAACTTCGATACCCGAATAGTTTTGTTGAGGGTCTTTTTGTGTAGTTTCTCCTAAAGAAACTGCTTCCACTTCTGGCTCTTTTTCTTGAATGTTTTGTGTAGATTCTGCCAAGTTCACTGTTTCTTTGTTAATAGTTTCGTTTTCACCACTTTCTGCGGGACAGAGTAATTTAAGAAATATAATACTTTGTTCTTTATATTTTTTTTTCTAATATAAAGTGTTTTTTTACCTTTCACAGGTGGTTTGTAAGCGTATACACCCGTTTCGACAGTTTGAATGTTTGCAATAAGGGTGTCTGTCACTCCTGCATCATCTTTATTTGTTAATCCTTCATCATCTGACTGCAGTACCCATATAGATACAAATTATTGAATTTTAATACATCGGAATCAAAATCGCATGGTATACATGACATTGCATGCGAAATCAAATGTGAAGTGTATTTATGAAATCGCATGTGTTTTTTTAAGTTATCGCATGTGTATAGGAAATGGTGATTTTTTACATAAATCCGCACGTGTTAACTTAAAATCGCATGTTTTACCTTCTGGTGCCATTTGTACCAAAACATTGGATATTACTTGTTGAGCTTCTTCATTCTGTCTACTTTCTCCGTTTATAGTAACTTCCTGATGAACTTTATAAGCTGGATTTTCAGGCTGTTGATGAACATGAGATGGTGCAGTTTCATGCTCTTGAACCGAATCAGGATGTTAGGATCTGAGTTTGGTTTTGATTGTGTTTTACGTTTGAATTAAGATGAACAATGAATGAGTAGTGCAGCGGAAAATAATGGAAACAAACTTTTCACAATCAAACAGGAGAATTGCTTTGAACACACATTTTCAACAATGAATCGGATGATTGAATTTATTTCATTCAACGATTACACTTGCATCTATGTAACAAACTCCCCCTCAGCCTGAGCTCACTGTGATTTGTTCGTGCAAGAAGAAGATGGTGAAAAGCTAATAGAACAGTACAGGGTACTGTTCTATTTATAGGCACGGACAAACCACTGTGGCATCTTTGCTGACATCACCATAAAAGTGACATCTAACCTCCTAACAAACTCTAACCACTGATCTATACAAGTACTGCTATGCTAACAACTGTTACTACAATACATTACATAAAGACACACTAAACTACTACTGAATCCTTCCACTGATGTGAACCCAGCAGCACTTGATATAACCCAGCAGTGCTTGACTCAAGGCAGTAGATTGAACAGCAGGGCTTTAGTCTTCATCAGCCTTTAACTTGATCAGCAGTTGTAGGTCAGCAGTTATACCGATCAGTAGATAGGAGGTCAACAGATGTTGAAACCACTTTCAGGGGAGAGACTTGATTACATAACATCTGCATATTCTAGATCCACTGCTCTGATCCAGTTTTGGCTTTAATTATCTGTTCCTCTGATAGGGTTCAATCATAACAATCTCCCCCTGGAACAGATAATGCCAAAACTCTTCATTATTGGTAGATCTTTATTGCCTCATCAACAGTTCCCTTATTTGCCCTTTGAGTTGTAACTCAAAGGCTAAGGCATCTGTGTCATCTTCATCCCTGCACAGTGGAAGATCAAGGAGATCCTGCAAATCTTCAAGACTTAGGCCAAGTGCTTGTTCCCTTGTTATTTTCTTCACTTCTCGACTAGACTTGATCAATGTCAGTACATGGGTCTGTTTGTCAGTTTTCCACTTTAGTACTTTTGAGTCTGGTGGGTTTCTTGGGAGATTTTTATTAGATGAGGAGTTTGGTGATGCAGGCCTTATGATGACTGTTTGAGCAGTGATTGCAGGTTGATTTAGGCCAAGAGTTTCAACTATCATCTTCTTAATACCCTCTTTTACAAGGGCATCTCCTGCCATTAGTTCTTCCACTGTTTCAGCATCCAACTGTTGTTGTTGTCTTCTTTTGTAGATGGCAGCACCAGTTGGAGCAGTGGATCTCCTGATTTGCAGCTTTGGTGGTCTTGTTGAAACCTCTGCTTCAGGGTAGTCAGATTTTTGTGGAACTTTAGGATCTTTCTTCCTTAATTCCTCCAACCTTTTGTAGGTGGTCCTAACTTTGTCTTCTTTCCATCTTGACACTTGATTTTTAGACCCATAGTCAGCAGCAACTAATTCCTCTTTCATTCTCTTTAGCTCCAATGTCTTTTCAGGTATATTCTTTTTGTACTTTGACCAATCTGGAGGAGTGTGTTTGACCTTATTCTTAATCATTTCTTGAATCCTAGCTGCTTCTTTTTCAGAATGGTCCACTCTTTGTACATATATTTTTCCCCCTTATACTTCTTGGATGCCATGATGCTTTCAATGTAGTCTTTTCTCAAAGTTTCATCTGCTCTTTCTGAGATTTGTTGACAAACATTTTTTGCAAACTGCTCTAAGGATCTGACTTGAGTGAATAGAAATTGGTAGTGCCTTTGAATTTCTTTGTCAGTTTTCCCTTGAGAGCTTCTTTTGGAAATATCCTCTGCCTGTTGAGCCTTAATTTTCAAGTACTCTTCAATGTTGTTAGGCCTAAGATATCCTTCAACTGATGGCAACTTCCTTTTAGCAGGATCATCCTCAGAGTAGAAGGATTTGATCTCTTCTCTGACTGCAATGAGTTCAAGAGGATATTGGAAACCTGCAGGAGTGATGATAGGGATTGGTTGTTGTACTTGAGCTGATGAGAGAGGAACAGGGTTTGGAATAAGTGCAAGAGATTGTGAAGATGTTGGTGGAGGTGATGGAGAATCATCATCAGGTATGAAAATCCTTCTCCTTTTTATTGTAGGAGAGGTTGATGATGTTTTGGGTGGGTCAGTGGTGGTGATTTGAGTGGTGGAAGGTGGCTGACTAACAGTTGTTGAAACAACTGGTGTGTGTTTCAACCACTGTTGTCATTACAACAGATGTTGTAACATCTGATGTCTTCTGCTTTTTGGCAGGAGGTGATGGTGGTGAGGTTATTTTTAGTGGTGATGGTGGTTTTGGTGGTGAGATGATTTTTGGTGGTGGTGGTGGTGGTAAGGCAGTAGTTGTGGTGTGTGTTGAAGTGATAGCAGATGTTGAAACTACTGAAGTACCAGCAGTTGTTGATATAGCAGGAGTTACAACAGCTGTTTGAGTGGAAGATTGATGTTGGGGGCTTTTGGAAGGTGGTTTGGAAGTATGCTTTGTGAGACTGGATGGTGTGGATTTGGGTTCCCTCACTTTTCTAGTGGGATTCTTTCTTTTTGGCTCAGGATTTTGAACATCCTTTGGCTCAGAACAACCCTGCACATTCAGCTCCATATAAGCTCTTTTCTCATCATTCCACCTGGACATATCCTTTGCCTCTCTTATCCTTTGCCTCTCTGTCCCTTTTTACACTTGTTTTTGCCTCAGCAAGTGCATTTGTGGTAACATCAATCTTTTTACTGCCATCTGGCAAAGGGATCTTTTTAGTCATATTCTCCTTTTCTGGTTCATCATCTATTCCCTTCTTTTTCCACTGTTTGATTTTCTCCCCCTTTTTGGCATTATCTGGAGGAAGTTTATCAATGAAGAGAACACTGGGAGGAGCAATGCCAGTGGTGTTTAGGATGTGGGCCTTTATAACCTTGATGTTTGCTTGGGTATTTTTAAACCTTGACTCCATGATGTTTCTCAGCTCTTGAACATGTATTGCATGCTGCTGATCAGCCATTTGTCTTTGTTGTTGGAGCAGGGGTTGAAATAGAGTCCATAACTCATTTGCAGGAGGTGCTTGTGGTGGAGCAGGTGCTTGAGCTGGAACAACAGTGGGTTGCACCTTTTGTACTTTCAACAACTGTTGCAGCATTGCTTTGATTTCTGCAACAGAGGTATCCAGTTTGTCAATTCTATCCGCCAATTCTTGGTACGTTAAACCATCACCCAACTTAATGGGATCATCTGATTTCCCACTAACAGTGGTTTGAACAGTGGTTGACTTAGGGAATGTATTCCAATAGTCATCCACTGATGCCCTTTTTTCTTGGTACTGGGGACTTCTTCCCTCAACACTTGATAACCTTTTGATGGTACCAGTGGTCAAAACAAACTCACTAGTGGTTATCAGAGGTGCTATAGAAGGAATTGCCTCCAAGGAAGTCTTATTGATGTAACCACTGTCCAAATGCAAACCAGTAGGTTCAGCACTTGTAGTGGCTGCTTCACTTGGATTACCACCAAGAGTTACTTGTAACTCAAGGGGTGTAACCTCCTCAGGTCTTGTTGGTGGGTTAGCTATGATTGATACATCAGACCCAGTCGTTTGTTGAAGTATATTCTCATTGATAGGTGAGTGAGAAGGACTGGTTTGTGCCTGGTTCAGATCAATAGCATCCAACAATAATTTAGTTGGTGGGGGAATTGTGGAGGTGAGGTTGGGTGTAGAAAGAGAATTGGCCCCGGGCATTGGGCTGTGGATGATGGAAGCAAGTGATTCCAGAGCATCATATTGTGGTGTCCCTATTTGTACAACCTGTTCTTTTTGAGAAGATGCAGGAGGAGTTTTAGCCATGGGTTGAGATATTTGTACCAACTGCTGTGAGGAAGTAGCAGCAGTGGTTTCTTGTGACTTTTGTGTTGTCACTGGCAGTTGCTCTGGTATCTCATCCTCCAGAGTTGCCTTTTTGATAGGTTTGGGGGGTTTTTGAGTTTTCTTTTGCTTTGGCTTTTTGGTAATTTTAGGTGTGGGTTTCAAAGCAGTTGTTTTGCTACTTTGATCACCTTGAGCAGTGGGCTCAGCAGCAGATACCTGAGGAGCAGTGGTAGCTGCTAAAGTCTGCTCAGGCACCTCTGCTTGTGTTTTGCAAGGTGTTGACATTCTTGTAAAAGTTACAGCAGTTAAGCTGTTTATTTGAAAAGATACACCTTGTTTTATTGCAGAAGCATCATCCTTACCAAATTTCTTTTCAAAATAATAGCTTAGAAATCTTGGAAAAAGTAAGAATGGCTTTTTATCAACATTTTTAACCAAATCATTAAAGATTTCCTGGGAGTATTTGAAATTTTCATCTTGAAGAATAGCATAACCTAGGTTTTGAATCTTTAATGGTATCTCATTAAAAGAAGTGGTTTTGTTTGAAACACACATAAGCAGGGTATGGAACAAAAACCTTGTTGCAGGTGGAAAATTACCTTTTTGTAAGGTATCCTTTTTAATTTGTTCTGCATAACCCCTTTCAAGGAAATCAGTTTTTAAATCATTTTTTGGAAAAGAAGTTTTACCTTGCTCATCATTGAGTTCAAAGACTTCCGAGATGGATTGTGGTGTGATTTTGACAGGTTTACCCATTAGAGAAGAATTAATGGCTATGACATCCTCGCCTTGTTTGTCAAGGGTAATATTCTTCCAAAACTCCCTTTGGGTGTCCAAGTAGATTGAAGCATCTGCTGTTAACAAAGTTTTGTACTTTGATGCAGACATGATGTCAATGATGGAATCGAAAGCATCGGTGGTTCCTGGTTTTGTCAAAAGACCCAGATAATTATGTGGTGATTTGTATGGGATTTCAATGGGTGTAGCCGTTTGAGCGGCCTTTTTACGAGAAGATTTGGAAGTGGGTTTTGCAGATGCCTTCGATTTTGTCATTTTGGAGAAGACGATCGAAGAAGGTTGTGAAGAAATTTGAGGAAATGAGACAAAAACTGCTTTGAGAAAGGAATTTTTAAGAATTCAATTCGACAGTAAAACCCTGTTTGGGGTTTTGAATAGGGATTTTATAGAGAAAAAGTGAATGCTGATGTGGCAGCGGTTACAAAAGGTCTGATCACAATAGGGCTGTCCAAACTGCTCGACGATCGAAGATCGCTCGACGATCGCTCGAAAAATGCTCGTTCGATTCCCGCTCAGTTTGTAAATGAGTCGATCGAATCGGTTCGATTCAAATTCAATCCGAGCATGAGCAAAGCTCCGCTCGCTCGTCGATCGCTCGGTTTCGCTCGAATAATTTTTATTAATAATTAATATATATATATATATATATATATATATATATATATATATTATAGATTTTATAGATTAAAAACCCAAAAAAAATATAATAGCCCAAAAAAAATTAAAAGCCCAAATAACATTCAACCCAACTTAATATTTAATATGAAATCTAACCCTAAATCTTATTCCTAAAAGAGTATTCACTATTCAGTAGTATCATATTCATATCGCCGCTCTCTAGTCTCCGACTCTCACGCTCTGGTCTCCACAGTCACACTCACACACATCGTCGGACAATCAAAGTATCAAACAAGTGAGTCGCTCCAGTCTTCAATCTGCAACATATCGCCGCTCCTGTGTTTCTTGATATTGTTAAGAACATTTTTAGAATCATGATTTGAGTTATGTATTGCTTTTGTTAGTAAAGTGTTGGACATGTTTTAATTAAGTTAGAATTTGTTTTGGTTGAACGAAGCCTTATCATTCAATCGAGCGAAACCGAGCGAAAACGATTTGCTCGATTTTTTTCAGGATTTGATAAAAACCGAGCAAAACCAAGCGAAACCGAGCCGATCGATTCAAATTCAATCCGAGCATGAGCATCACTTTTGCGCTCGGTTTTACAAATTTGATCCGCTCGGATCGGATCGGTTGTAATTCAATCCGAGCATGAGCAGACCCTCGATCGGATCGGATCGGCTCATGAACACCCCTAGATCACAATGTACTGTCCACGTGCCAACCCCTGATGAAGAAAAGGACAACTCTTTTTATGAAGACCACTGATGGAGACAAGATCAGTGGTTATGACTGTAACAATGAGAGCAGTGGGTGATTTTTACTATCAGTGGATAGCATATCAGTGGATAAAACACTGATTTTGAACAACAGTGCTTATCAAGATGAGAGAGCAGGGGTTGACTTTCAGCAGTGGATAGATTTTTAAGTAGAACAGACTTTTGAACAAAGCAGTGGTTATGGCAGACTTTTAAGGATTTAATGAAAAATTCATTTTTAGCTATTTTTAAGGATGGATTTTTGATTTTCTGAAAACATTTTAATGCTTTTATTCATAGAAAAACAGGATTTTGCCTGTTATTCCATGTTTAGCATGCCAATCCTAGAGATCAAGCTTTCAAAGGTGGATGTGTCTAATGCTTTGGTTAGCACATCTGCCAGCTGATCCTTAGTTGGAACATGGTGCAGAGAAATCAAACATTTTTCATAGCAATCCCTCACAAAGTGATGTCTTATGTCAATGTGCTTGGTGGTTGAATGGGAAACTGGATTTTTGATGATATTTTCTGCTACCTGGTTGTACAACATGAGTGGTGTCTTTAAGGTAGTGATACCAAAATCCAGCAACTGATTTTGAGGCCAGAGCAGTTGGGATGTACAACTTGCAGCAGCTATATATTCTGCCTCAGCAGTGGATGTGGAAACAGCTGCTTGCTTTTTGCTTTGCCAAGACACTAAGCAATTGCCTAGGAATTGGCACCCTCCTGAAGTAGACTTCCTTGTCTTGTCACATCCAGCAAAGTCACTATCTGAGAAACCTGAATGCTCAATTTTACCATCAGCTGGATACCAGATACCAATTGTGGGAGCACCTTTTAGGTATCTGAATATCCTTTTTACAGCAATAAGGTTTGACTTTCTTGGGGCTGATTATGATCTAGCACAAACACATGTTGCAAACATGATGTCTGGCCTGGATGAAGTTAGGTACAATAAAGACCCAATCATGCTTCTATACAAAGTTTGATCAACCAATTCATCCTTCTCATCAGATATGACTACTTTATTGGTTGCAATGGGTGTACTACATGGCTTACAATCATCCATCTAAAATTTCTTCAACAGTTCTTTGGCATATTTGCCTTGATGGATAAAAGTGCCGTTTTGCAGTTGCCTTACTTGGAGACCAAGAAAGCACTGGAGTTCACCCATTGCACTCATTTCAAACTCAGCTGTCATGAGTTGCCTAAACTCTTCACACATTTTATTACATGTGCTTCCAAAAATGATGTCATCCACATAAATTTGGACAATCATCAACTCCTTTCCTCTCCATTTTAAAAACAGAGTTTTATCTATTCTACCTCTTGTGAAACCAATGGAAAGTAGGAAGGTGGAAAGAGTTTCATACCAGGCCCTTGGTGCTTGTTTCAGGCCATACAAAGCTTTATTCAGCATGTAGACATGATTTGGATTAAATGGATCCTCAAAACCTGGAGGTTGACAAACATAAACCTCCTCTTGAATCTTACCATAGAGGAATGCACATTTGATATCTATTTGATACACCTTGATTTTGTGGTTGACAGCAAAGGCAAGAAATAGTCTGATTGCTTCAAGTCTTGCTACAGGGGAAAATGTTTCATCATAATCAATGCCCTCTTCTTGTCTGTACCCTTGAACCACTGTAACACCTCGAAAATTTACGTCCAATAATGTACTGACACGTGTCATGGGCTTTGAATATGTGAAAACAAACTTTAGAGTGACTAAAGTTGACAAACGGTGAAACTATGTAACTTCAAGGGTTCAAAGTGTCAACAATGAATAAATAAGCCCTACAATAACCCTACATGAAGTTTATAGTCTTAAACGGGTAAATCATGGATCATACGAAGCGAAAAATGCAAGAAAGTGAGGAATTACAAACTACAGGGGCTAAACGTGTCAACAAGTTGAATTTATACCTCTGAGTGATCTTTTGGCAAACCCGAAGCTTTGTAATGATAAAATATACTCACAAGAGCATGTGATAAAAATTTCATGAAGTTTCGTGAACGTACGAGAAAGTTATGATTAAAACCGTATACGAAAGGTTAAATACGAAATCGTGAATTTCGTGACTTTTCGGGTAAGCGCAAAGTGAACCGAGGACATACCCAAGCTTATAAAAGTCCCAAGGTTCCTACAAATTAGATTTGAGGGTCTAGAGTGCCAAATAAACGAACAAAACACGTTACAAGAGATAAGGGACTGAATTGTATAATTGATGAAACTTAAAGAGCTGGTAAAACACATGGTCGCGTCACGCGAGGGGGTCCTCGCGCTACGCGAGCGACTGCCCAGCGACGAAAAGACTTACAGCTGCCAGTTCTTGGCTGTTTTCGACTTGTTACCAGCTGTTCTCAACTCTAGGGCCTGACCAATCGTATTACATGCAGCTGAGGACCCTTGTATAAGTCTTACAACCCTTATAAACACCTGTGGCACCTATAATTCAGATCAAAATCATCATAAAGTTCACCATTGTTGCAAAACCAAGAACACTTGAACTTTCAAAAATTCTCAAGAACTTTTCTGGAGCTTTCTGGACATCAAGGCTGATTCATAGTGATCTCTAAACTTGTCTAGGATCATTGTAAGTGCTCATATCATCCTATATTTCGTTCTAGCTTAGTGCATTCACCGAAAGTCAAACTATCGTAAATAAAACTTGACTTTATGATTAAACGAGATATGCTCAGTATTTCTCAAATTGAAAGTACCCATATGTAGGTATTTATGAGTATAACAAACCCCTAAAAGGAGTATTCTCTGATTCCCACTCTAAGCATGCTATTTGTCGAGTCAAAGTTGTTCTTAAAAAGTCAACAGAAATTGTTTTTGTGAAATATAGCATAAATGGTAATGTAGATGACATGCAATCAGTTTGATCATCAAAAATAGCTATATAATTAATGTAAGAATATGTTTTACCATGATCAACTCGACAATCTTTGGTATAAACCCGGATTGGAACCGAAAGTCTTATAAAACGACTTTTTCGTTGACTCTCGATTCGGATCCATGCATGCATGTTTGAGATCTGTATTAGAGTTTATTTTTGACCATTTTTATTTATGTATGACTCTCTGGAATTTTTATAACTTGAGTCTATGCTTAACCGATTCGTATGCATGTTTCCGATTATGCTTAAAAGTTGACTATTTTGCCCTTTTTGATATAAAACGTGATTTTTGGAAAAGTGAAAGAGTAGAAATCTTTATTACTAATTTATAAACTTGCACCGAAAATTTGAGATCAGTTGGTGGTCCAGATTTTGAGTTATGGCCGATATCGTAAAACTATATCTTTATGTTAAATAAACGGCGCATTTAGCGTATAACCTATTTAAGGCCACTTTTCGATATAAAACTTTTTACCCACTGATGTTATATAATATTCTGGTATTTTTGAAGATTTTTATTTAATTTTTGGCTGATCGGATCATACGTCGCTAAGTCGATTCGGTTAATGCCGGTTTTGACCGTTTAAGCCATAAAATGAGTTTTATAAGTCCTTTTGACCCCAAACCTTTTTCTACTGATTTTATTTGTTAAATAAATTATTTTGAGCACTCTGGAAATATAAAAAATCTCAGCTTTCTTTTGAAAACCAGGAAACGGCTCTAAATCGCATTTTTAGCGTTTTTAGCGCATAGTAAGCGTTATACTCATATTAAGCATATAAGACTTATACCTACTGATGTAATTAGCATATTTTCATATAAAAACAGTAAGTACAATGTTATAAACTCAGATTTCCAGTTTTGGCATTTTAGCCCTTGTGAAATTACCAAAATGCCCCTAGGGTGCATAGTTTGGTTTTAAATGATAAGTTTTACATACGGGTCATATCACACTGTTATGACATAATAAGTTAAGTATATTTTCTGTATTAATCAGACCCCTAACTCAGATTTACGAATAAACTCTTTTACAACCTCTTTAAATGACCAAAATGCCCTTACAAGGCATAAATTGATTTTAAATCCGTTCCGGGCAAAATAGAAAATAACTTACTGATATTATAACATATTTAGAGCATATTATCTTAGGAAACCTGTATATGACTCTTTTGGTTACTCGTTACGCACTAGTCGCGTTCGGGTCGGCTTAGGTGACTAGTTCATTTATATTAGCCGAAGCGAGTCAAACTTTATCATTTTTGTCTCCAAATCCAGAATGTGTTTTATATACCCATATTATACAAGTCTTCAAACTTGTCGGGTCTAAATCACATTCTATCCGGTCTTCGCTTAATCGTGCGTTTGAACCGTATATTTCCTTAAGTCTAACCGGTCTAAGCTTTGGCTTAATTAAAGACCCGTTAGCATTCTAATTAATTATTTATGTCATCATTCCAGACTAGAGCCTTCCGGTAAATGGTACCTACGCTTACTTAAGCGAACACGGCTGAGTTATTAAATTCTTATTAATTAAGACAGGAGCTAGCTCAGGTAAATACTTTTAACTTATTTTCCCTTATACGGGCTTGGGGTACGGTATTATAAAGATACCGCTTGGTCGGGTGTAGAAACCTTTTGATCGGAGATGATTGAATTGCATAATCCCGTTTTAATTCGTATTGCTTGATAACAAATAACATTGGGGGTTAATGACCGTGTCCTGGATATCCTTGGCTCATTTTAAAAAGTGAATGGCCACGACGTAAGCACAAGGTGTAGACAAAACACCTCCTGTTGCATATGTAAAATGTATACTCATTCGTAAGGGTAACTTCTTGTGAGATTATATTTGTGGTGTGTCGATTAATCTTGTCCGGCTCGTATCGTATTGTATTGTATGATCACCGGCCCTAAATGTTGGACAAACATGTAAATCGGATACAAGATTTTTATTAACAAAATTATCCCAAGTTATAAAAGATTAATCTTGCCTCTGTGCATTTTAATCAATGTGTCAAAAGATTTTGTGCCGTTTGCACTCAAATCAATTTTCAAACTCTTTTCAAAATGAGTCAGTTAAATTGTATTTACCAGTGAAAACTGACGTATTTTTTCCAAAAGGTTAAGTGACAGGTACTGAACGTAATTGGCTGGAAGCTCAGGGCGATTATAAGGAATCTTGCAAGTCCTAGGCGTCTAAAGTCTGTTGAACAATGATTATGATTATACGATCCGCCTGTGGATCTTTTACTTTCCGTAGTGATACTCTGATATTACTTTCTATTCGGATTGTAATATATTTATCTTTTGCTTCCGCTGTGCATTTATATATTGTGTTGTTTGACTATGATGATATCAATTACGTCACGATACTCCCCCACCTGGCCCACCGGTGACACGTGGAAAATAGGGGTGTGACAGGTTGGTATCAGAGCCAACATTGAGTGAATTAAACACTATCCTTTTTGTGTTTAATCTCAATGACACAATTAGCACATTCTTTGACCTTCTGAGTCTAGACTTAACATAGGAATATTCTAAATCCTAATCTGGACATTTTTGCTTCAAATTCTAATTGAATACGTCGCCAAGCGAAGAAGCTGTAATAGGAGTTCTCCACACTCGGAGCCTTGAAATGCTGAGCTTCGTACCGCAGCCAGGATGAAACGAGCCTACAAGGAGAAAGCATTCAGAAATAAGAATGAAGAAGAAACTCCTCTTACTGAAGATCGTTTCCTTAATAGTCCTTCTAAGGACGTATTTGCTATATATATATTTTTCTTTCAGTCCCTTCGAGGACACATTATTCCTTTCAAAGACCCGCGTAGGGCAACTCTGTACTTTTATCTCCATATAATGGATTGATTAAATTAAGTTTTCATTCTAAACCTGAAACATGAAATAAATGGAAAATAACATCCCTTAGAAGGGAAGTGCCTACGGGCTATAATTAACGTCTTCTGAGACTAAAGACAGTAGTAGCCTACAACTCCCTGTCAAGAAAAGGTAATGAACGTTGATTCACACCTAATTGCCTCGACTCTCTGAAATCATGGCTTACAAACTTGTCTACGTGACTAGGCCACTTGTGCCATTATTAAAACTTTAATGCCTCGACTCTCTGAAATCATGGCTTATAAACTTGTCTACGTGACTAGGCCATTTGTGCCATTAATGAAACTTTAATGCCTCGATTCTCTGAAGTCATGGCTTATAAACTTGTCTACGTGACTAGGCCATTTGTGCCATTATTAAAAACTTGAATGCCTCGATTCTCTGAAGTCATGGCTTATAAACTTGTCTACGCGACTAGGCCATTTGTGCTATTATTAACTTGTAAATTAGGATTTATGAGGAAAATCCTGAATGAAATAAATATCCTTCCTTCCCTGTCAGTATACATTTAAAAAGAATCTTAAAGGTGAAACCTAGTCTACGCGGCCAAGATGGTAAAACCTACTCTCGGGATTCAGATCCCTGTTAACACCTGAGAACGTGTTAGCACTTCTGACAAATGTGATTCGACAAAATCACAACAGTCATCTCTATATTGGAAATTTTTTTTTCTAATTTACCTTGTAATCAGGGCTTATATCATCTTATAAGATGATCATATTATAAACATCTGTAAGTGATGAAGCACCTACGGGCTAAATTGGTTGTCCGATAAGACAACGACAGTGGTGGTCTTTGACCTCCTGTCTAAAAATGTTGGACCATGTCCAAGCATAATGGTCGGTATGATCCAAATGATCTTGACTAATAGCATCTGAAAAGATGATCATATCATAAACATCCCTCAGAAGGGAATGCCCACGGGCTATATCTATTGCCCTAAAAGACAAAAGGCAGTTGTAGTCTTCGACTCCCTGTTAAGAAAAGTAACCGGCTATGCTCAACCCTTAAATGCCTCGATCCCAAACGATCATGACTTATAAATTTAAAACTGTCCTTGTGACTAGGCCTTCTGCGCCACTTTAATACCCTTAACGTGTTATAACTAGGATAAATTATAATGGAGAGTACTAATTTAAAAATAACTAACAAATTAACCAATATGGTTTATATTACCATGGTTGATGAATCGTCAAAAATGGGGATTCCATAATAACCTCTGAATAAATCATTACCATTGTTTATGTAGCAATCAAGCTACATGGCTG
The DNA here is from genome assembly GCA_030545235.1 of Helianthus tuberosus. NCBI lineage: Eukaryota > Viridiplantae > Streptophyta > Magnoliopsida > Asterales > Asteraceae > Helianthus > Helianthus tuberosus. The sequence goes on along the minus strand of CM060368.1, from coordinate 81,528,930 downwards.
GATCAGAGGAGGCCAACAGCCACCCGAAGAAGAACAATGATGTTACCAGAATTAGCATGACTGAAGCGGAACTGCAGGCACTAATAAATAGTGCTATTACTCAAGCTCTTGACAGTCAGTATAATGAATCAAATGATACCCACTCTACGACTCTATCTGTGGCTAGTATTAAGCCCCCTCCTAAATCAAATAAGATAGAGGAAGACGATGTTCATAACTCATCACATCAAAGGAGTGTTCCGCCTATTCAGGTCATGTTTCACCAAGAGGCACCAGTTAGGACCTGCACTTATAAATATTTTGTCTCCTGCAAGCCCAGAGACTTTACAGGAGAAGAAGGGGCCATCGATTGCATGACATGGCTCGATGAGATGGACGCTGTTGTGGATATCAGCGGTTGTGCAAAGCAGAATGTTGTGAAATTTGTTTCACAGTCATTCAAAGGAGAAGCGTTAGCATGGTGGAGATCATTGCTCCAAGCCACGGGAAAGGTTCTACTCTACAACTTATCTTGGGATCAATTTGTTGCATTAGTCAAGAAAAATTTTTGCCCTCAGCATGAGGTAGAAGAGATAGAATCAAACTTCTTGACTCTAGTCATGAAGGATTTAGATTGCCAGACATACGTGACAAGTTTTAACACTATGTCCCGCCTAGTTCCTTATTTAGTCACCCCTGAACCTAAACGCATAGCGCGTTTCATTGGAGGCCTAGCACCAGAGATAAAAGGAAATGTTAAAGCATCTAGGCCAACCACATATAGGTCCGCAGTGGACTTATCCTTATCTCTCACCTTAGATGCAATCAGAAATAAGTCTGTTAAGGCTTCTGGTGAAGGAAAGAGAGAAAGAGAGGAAGAGAACTCTCATCGATCTGATAAGAAGAAAAAGGGAAGCTTAAGGAACAAAAAGGATTCCGAGTTTAGGAAAAACTCGAGTCAGTCTAATAACAGACCCAAGTGCAGTAACTGCAAAAAGCAACATACTGGGAAGTGTACAATTGACCCAGGTGCCAAACTGTGTGGAATTTGCAAAACCAAGGGTCACAAAACCTTAGATTGCAAGGGGTTAAAGAACGCCACATGTTACAATTGTAACGAGGAAGGTCACATCAAAACCAACTGCCCAAAGCTTATAAAGAAGCCGGGAAAGGCCCGGGAAATAAACGCATGAGTCTTCCGGGTAAACGCCAGGAGATGGTGCAGAAGAATAACTATATAATAGGTACTTTTCCTTATCAAGCAGTTTATGCAGAAATTCATTTGATGCTGACAAATGTGATTCAATAATGAACGATCACTGTTGAGAACCGTTGTCTCCGTCATAGTAGGACTTCGGTCATTTAATACGAGATATAAATTGACCGATGATACTTTAGAATAATGCTCCAACTAACCTTAGATGGATATTTTATATTTAATAGGAATCACTCTTTTCTGATATTCCTATGGCAAGCTTTCAAGCTACCTAAATTCTTTAATGTAATAAAGACAGATGTGACGTTTTGATCCTCTGTCAGAAAAGTGATGGACTAGGTCCAAAATCTTTAATGCCATTAATGGTCTTTTGCGACCTAGGCTAAGAAATATTAAAATATTTTAAATAATGTTCATTAAGAATGTTAATGCTTTAATAGCCTGTATAGGTTATTGACACCATGGCTAGTATATATTAAGGCCATCAGAATAAAAATATAGTAGTTGTTGGATTTCAACTAAGAAATTGTTTTTATTGGTGTTAGGAACCAATAGAAAGTAATGGCAAACTCGGATAAGACAACAGTCGATCGCGCCATTGATGGCACGACACATGCTAATGATGCTGAAATTGTGAACCTTAGAATTTCCAAAGATATTCTTCAAACTATGATAGACGCCGCTGTTGGAAAAGCTGTGAAGAAGGCTGTGAAAAAGTTCAAGGAGCCCCATGCTGCTCGGTCCAAATTTTATCTAGGACCACACTTCCTTACTCTTAAGGAGGATCCCGTTCATGCCTCTGATGCAAAGGATGAACTAAAAAGGAAAAGGGAGGTAGATAACTCCCAGAGTTCTAAGAAAAAGAACAAACAAAAGTCCGACCAGAAACCTGTATGTGGGACCTGCAAGAAGCGCCATTATGGGAAATGCAGGTTCGAACCAAAATCCAAATCGCAGCCCAGAGCTTGTGGAATTTGCAAATCTAGGAAACATAAAACCATGGATTGCAAGAAGTTGAGAGATGCAACCTGTTATGGTTGCAACGAGAAGGGGCATATCAAGACCAACTGCCCTAGGAACCAGAAGAAGCCCGAGTAGGCCAAGATAACAGACGCACGAGTTGTCAGGATGAACGCCCAAGAAATGGGGCAGAATAATAATAGTATAATACGTACCTTTCGTTATCAAGCAGTTTATGTAGAAACTTATTTAATACTGGCACGTATAAATATATTATGAATGATAAAGGTTGAGAACTGTTGTCTCCACCTGATTAAGACTCCGGTCATTTAATGCCCGGTAGAAAGTGACGATGTTACGTCGAAAATGCTCCAACAAATCCTATATTGATATTAATATATATTAGAAATCATTTTTCTAATATCCTTATAGCAAACTTTTGGTTGCATACTTAAGGACTCAATATAGTGATAAAAATCGATTGGTTGCCTTAAAAATCAAGTCCATATTGTGAGTGATAAGAAGCAATTAATTATCAAGACTCCTTATGAGACAACCCTCGTAATTACACGGGTCCGTACGATTAATTAATATTAAAAAAAAAATGGTGGAACTGACCGTCCCCGGAATCGAACCCGGGTCTAGGCCGGCCGCACCCTTTCGCGCGCCTAGCCAACTGAGCTAGGTGCCTAGTTTGTGAAAATCTCCATTCTAATTTAATATAAGCACTTGTGCAATAAACTTCCTTATCATTTATCAATGATAATTTCTACTAAGTGTCCTGCTTTTAATACAGGCAATAATAAATCTTCATGAACCATAAACTTAGCAGAATTTTTATCATCCACAAGGTATAACTACCAAGGAAACCATAGTAACCGATTCTTATAGATCGGCAAGGAATCCTTCCGAAAATCTAAGAGCACTCTTTCTTCGAATAGAGTACGACAACATATGTTATTTTAATTATTTTTCTCATTGTTTTTCTATCGCCTGCGAATACCAAACTATGTTTGATAAAAGTGTCATATGAGGATTGGCGTATCCTAGTGTGTCCCATAGATTATTTCCATGTCTGATCAGCATGGAGGTTTAATACATGGAACCCCTGAGATATCCCAATGGTCATATAGTACTAAAATCGACTAGTAGTATTCAAGGAAGATATCCAATATAAAAATGTCCTATAAGTACCTCTACTTAGGACATCCTTGTATTATAAAGAGAATGTGTCATTTATCTGACACCGACATCGATAGATAAACTCAAGCCTGAAAATACAGACACCTCTGGCATCTCTATGTGTCATAATTATCTTCTACTAAGACTATCCTGTTTACCTTCTGAGAGGCAAGTAGAGTTAAGATTAACATCCCGCTTAAGGTTAGAGTGTGGTAGGAACTCCGTGTTGATCATGGAATAATCAAAACCCTGATTAAGTAAATTTTAAGATATAGATTCATATAGCCTGACTCAATATCCGGAGAATTCGGTATAGTTAAGTGTGAAAGACGATTCACTTGGCTTATGCATTTGATTACCGCAACCCTAATTGGATAACAATTAAGAGTTATCATTAGCTGCCCAGGATCGTCGATTTGATCGACTAACGCAAGGATTAACTATTCCTTGGGATTAGTTCTAAGCAATGGTTGGAATAACCATTTCACCTTAAGATAAATTTTTTATAATAGTCGTTATGTAAGTATTAAGGCTGCTCCTTCGGAGACCTTGTATAGGTGAAATATCAGAACATCCGCTTGATGGACGAGACTTTGGGAAGTCCACTTATCAGGATATGGAAGTTATATTGGAAACAACGAATAAGATCATACCAATCCGTAATTAGTTGTAAGTTGCCAGTATACGGCAGGAAATCAAGGATTTATGATAGTAGCAACCCTCCTAAGTTCTTGTTAAGGAATAGGGTTCAACAAAAGATATCACCCCGGAAGGGTGAGCCAATTTATTAATTATCAGAATAGTTAAGCTCTGAATATAGAAAATCATTCGAAGGAATCGAATGTACCAAGATCAAGTAGCTTATAAGCTAAAACCTATTTAAGGAACTTGGCGGAACGCACAATGTGACCCACAATAATGATTTAAGGATATGTTTCCCCAATATGTAGAGAAGCATTATCACATAATGATATGCAGATATATGATATAATGAACAACCTATATCGATTAAGGATCGATGGGTGAAGAAGCTCCAAAAGGATAAATGTACCTATTATAAAGGTCAACTTGGGAGCTTAGAAAAGCTCCAGATATGCTATTAAGGTTAAGTCCATTATGCGACAAAAGTACTTTCAGCACTTTATCAAATCTCGAGGTCGAGATTTCTTTTAAGGGGGTGAGGATGTAACACCTCGAAAATTTACGTCCAATAATGTACTGACACGTGTCATGGGCTTTGAATATGTGAAAACAAACTTTAGAGTGACTAAAGTTGACAAACGGTGAAACTATGTAACTTCAAGGGTTCAAAGTGTCAACAATGAATAAATAAGCCCTACAATAACCCTACATGAAGTTTATAGTCTTAAACGGGTAAATCATGGATCATACGAAGCGAAAAATGCAAGAAAGTGAGGAATTACAAACTACAGGGGCTAAACGTGTCAACATGTTGAATTTATACCTCTGAGTGATCTTTTGGCAAACCCGAAGCTTTGTAATGATAAAATATACTCACAAGAGCATGTGATAAAAATTTCATGAAGTTTCGTGAACGTATGAGAAAGTTATGATTAAAACCGTATACGAAAGGTTAAATACGAAATCGTGAATTTCGTGACTTTTCGGGTAAGCGCAAAGTGAACCGAGGACATACCCAAGCTTATAAAAGTCCCAAGGTTCCTACAAATTAGATTTGAGGGTCTAGAGTGCCAAATAAACGAACAAAACACGTTACAAGAGATAAGGGATTGAATTGTATAATTGATGAAACTTAAAGAGCTGGTAAAACACATGGTCGCGTCACGCGAGGGGGTCCTCGCGCTACGCGAGCGACTGCCCAGCGACGAAAAGACTTACAGCTGCCAGTTCTTGGCTGTTTTCGACTTGTTACCAGCTGTTCTCAACTCTAGGGCCTGACCAATCGTATTACATGCAGCTGAGGACCCTTGTATAAGTCTTACAACCCTTATAAACACCTGTGGCACCTCTAATTCAGATCAAAATCATCATAAAGTTCACCATTGTTGCAAAACCAAGAACACTTGAACTTTCAAAAATTCTCAAGAACTTTTCTGGAGCTTTCTGGACATCAAGGCTGATTCATAGTGATCTCTAAACTTGTCTAGGATCATTGTAAGTGCTCATATCATCCTATATTTCGTTCTAGCTTAGTGCATTCACCGAAAGTCAAACTATCGTAAATAAAACTTGACTTTATGATTAAACGAGATATGCTCAGTATTTCTCAAATTGAAAGTACCCATATGTAGGTATTTATGAGTATAACAAACCCCTAAAAGGAGTATTCTCTGATTCCCACTCTAAGCATGCTATTTGTCGAGTCAAAGTTGTTCTTAAAAAGTCAACAGAAATTGTTTTTGTGAAATATAGCATAAATGGTAATGTATCTACATGCAATCAGTTTGATCATCAAAAATAGCTTTATAATGAATGTAAGAATATGTTTTACCATGATCAACTCGACAATCTTTGGTATAAACCCGGATTGGAACCGAAAGTCTTATAAAACGACTTTTTCGTTGACTCTCGATTCGGATCCGTGCATGCATGTTTGAGATCTGTATTAGAGTTTATTTTTGACCATTTTTATTTATGTATGACTCTCTGGAATTTTTATAACTTGAGTCTATGCTTAACCGATTCGTATGCATGTTTCCGATTATGCTTAAAAGTTGACTATTTTGCCCTTTTTGATATAAAACGTGATTTTTGGAAAAGTGAAAGAGTAGAAATCTTTATTACTAATTTATAAACTTGAACCAAAAATTTGAGATCAGTTGGTGGTCCAGATTTTGAGTTATGGCCGATATCGTAAAACTATATCTTTATGTTAAATAAACGGCGCATTTAGCGTATAACCTATTTAAGGCCACTTTTCGATATAAAACTTTTTACCCACTGATGTTATATAATATTCTGGGATTTTTGAAGATTTTTATTTAATTTTTGGCTGATCGGATCATACGTCGCTAAGTCGATTCGGTTAATGCCGGTTTTGACCGTTTAAGCCATAAAATGAGTTTTATAAGTCCTTTTGACCCCAAACCTTTTTCTACTGATTTTATTTGTTAAATAAATTATTTTGAGCACTCTGGAAATATAAAAAATCTCAGCTTTCTTTTGAAAACCCGGAAACGGCTCTAAATCGCATTTTTAGCGTTTTTAGCGCATAGTAAGCGTTATACTCATATTAAGCATATAAGACTTATACCTACTGATGTAATTAGCATATTTTCATATAAAAACAGTAAGTACAATGTTATAAACTCAGATTTCCAGTTTTGGCATTTTAGCCCTTGTGAAATTACCAAAATGCCCCTAGGGTGCATAGTTTGGTTTTAAATGATAAGTTTTACATACGGGTCATATCACACTGTTATGACATAATAAGTTAAGTATATTTTCTGTATTAATCAGACCCCTAACTCAGATTTACGAATAAACTCTTTTACAACCTCTTTAAATGACCAAAATGCCCTTACAAGGCATAAATTGATTTTAAATCCGTTCCGGGCAAAATAGAAAATAACTTACTGATATTATAACATATTTAGAGCATATTATCTTAGGAAACCTGTATATGACTCTTTTGGTTACTCGTTACGCACTAGTCGCGTTCGGGTCGGCTTAGGTGACTAGTTCATTTATATTAGCCGAAGCGAGTCAAACTTTATCATTTTTGTCTCCAAATCCAGAATGTGTTTTATATACCCATATTATACAAGTCTTCAAACTTGTCGGGTCTAAATCACATTCTATCCGGTCTTCGCTTAATCGTGCGTTTGAACCGTATATTTCCTTAAGTCTAACCGGTCTAAGCTTTGGCTTAATTAAAGACCCGTTAGCATTCTAATTAATTATTTATGTCATCATTCCAGACTAGAGCCTTCCGGTAAATGGTACCTACGCTTACTTAAGCGAACACGGCTGAGTTATTAAATTCTTATTAATTAAGACAGGAGCTAGCTCAGGTAAATACTTTTAACTTATTTTCCCTTATACGGGCTTGGGGTACGGTATTATAAAGATACCGCTTGGTCGGGTGTAGAAACCTTTTGATCGGAGATGATTGAATTGCATAATCCCGTTTTAATTCGTATTGCTTGATAACAAATAACATTGGGGGTTAATGACCGTGTCCTGGATATCCTTGGCTCATTTTAAAAAGTGAATGGCCACGACGTAAGCACAAGGTGTAGACAAAACACCTCCTGTTGCATATGTAAAACGTATACTCATTCGTAAGGGTAACTTCTTGTGAGATTATATTTGTGGTGTGTCGATTAATCTTGTCCGGCTCGTATCGTATTGTATTGTATGATCACCGGCCCTAAATGTTGGACAAACATGTAAATCGGATACAAGATTTTTATTAACAAAATTATCCCAAGTTATAAAAGATTAATCTTGCCTCTGTGCATTTTAATCAATGTGTCAAAAGATTTTGTGCCGTTTGCACTCAAATCAATTTTCAAACTCTTTTCAAAATGAGTCAGTTAAATTGTATTTACCAGTAAAAAACTGACGTATTTTTTCCAAAAGGTTAAGTGACAGGTACTGAACGTAATTGGCTGGAAGCTCAGGGCGATTATAAGGAATCTTGCAAGTCCTAGGCGTCTAAAGTCTGTTGAACAATGATTATGATTATACGATCCGCCTGTGGATCTTTTACTTTCCGTAGTGATACTCTGATATTACTTTCTATTCGGATTGTAATATATTTATCTTTTGCTTCCGCTGTGCATTTATATATTGTGTTGTTTGACTATGATGATATCAATTACGTCACGATACTCCCCCACCGGGCCCACCGGTGACACGTGGAAAATAGGGGTGTGACAACCACAAGCCTGGCTTTATTTTTTACAACAATACCCCTTTCATCAGTTTTATTTTTGAAGACCCATTTTGTGCCAATAGGACTTACACCCTCTGGTAATGGAACAAGCTCCCAAACTTGTTGTCTTCTAAACTCTTGGAGCTCCTCTTGCATGGCTTCTACCCAGCTATTGTCTTTCAGTCCCTCTTGGTACTTGACTGGCTGATGGAGTGATAGAAAACCAGCAAAAAGACAAATGTTTTGGGATTGACTTCTTGTGAGCACCCCTTCATTGATGTTGCCAATAATTTGGTCTAGTGGATGATATTTCAAGAAGATGAGCTCTCCTTGGTATGGAACAATGGCATTGAGTGGGGAGGGCTGCAGATGTGAATCATCTGAGCTAACCACTGCTGGTGACTTTGATGATCCAGTAGTGACTTCAAAATGTGGTGGAATAGGAGGTAAAGGTGTGGACACATGCTGACTTTGATACACTGTTTGAGGACTTTTATCAACAGTGCTTGATGATGTGGAAGCAGGGGTTAAGGGGCTACTTTGGTCAACAACTGTTGAGGTAGCAGTGGTTAAGCTTTGACAGCTGTTTTGAACATCTGCTGCTCTTCCCATTTTGACAGACTTTTGTTGAGGAATGATGATTTCATACCCATAGTCTGGTGATGAATCTTCTAATGGACCTGCACTGTTAGTCTTGACAGCAGTATTTTCAAAAGTAAATTTATCAAGATCAAACAATTCTGCAGGGTTTGCTGGGATTTTCATTGATGAAAGTTCATTGAACTTTACATTCAAAGTCTCTTCCACTGTTTTGGTCCTTGTGTTAAACACTTTGTAGGCCTTAGCAGTGGTTGAGTATCCCAGATGGTAACCACAATCAATTTTGGCTGCAAACTTTGAGATAGAATCTTTTAAGTTTAAAATGAAGCATGGACAGCCAAAAACCTTGAAGTATGAAATCAATGGCTTTATTTTGTACAGCAGTTCATAGGCAGTCTTTTGATGCCTGGGGTTGATTAAAACTTTGTTTTGGACATAGCAAGCAGTGTTTACTGCCTCTGCCTAAAAAGTTAATGGCAAACCTGAATCAGCAAGCATGGTTCTGGCAGCCTCAATCAAAGTTCTGTTCTTTTTTCAACAACCCCATTTTGTTCTGGTGTTCTTGGAATGCTGTATTGCCTCACAATTCCTTTTGACACACAGAAATCATCCAACTCCATGTTCCTGAACTCTGTACCATTGTCACTTCTGAAGATTTTTACTGGAAGGTCAAACTACTTTTCAACCTGTTTCACAAAGTCTTGCAGAATGCCTGCAGTCTCATCTTTTGAGTGTAAAAAGTAAGTCCATGTAAACCTAAAAAAGTCATCAATAATAACCAAACAATACCTCTTTTTCTTAAGACTCATGACTTTAACTGGGCCAAACAAATCCATATGAAGCATTTGAAAACATTTGGTTGTTTTGGACTCATCAATGGATTTGTAGGAGCTTTTATGTTGTTTTCCTTTTAGACAGGAAACACAATGCTCAGGACAGGTGAACAGTTTTTGAGGTAAACCTCTTACTAACCCCTGTTTTGAAATAGTTGTGATTGTCTTGAGATTTATGTGCCCCAATCTCCTATGCCATAATTCTGTCTCTTTGTTTGCTGCAGCTGACAACAGACAGGCATCAGTTCTGGGGCTCTCTTTTGACATATCCACCACATAAACATTTCCACTTCTTTGAGCAACAAGTTTGGTTTTTCCAGTTTTTATTATTGATTCAATCTTTTCAACCATTTCTGGTCCAACAATCCTACAACACTCCTTTGTGAAGAATGATCCATACCCCTTGTCACTCATTTGTGAAACACTCAGGAGGTTGAATTTTAGATTGTCTATCAGATTGACATTTTCAAATTTTACATTACCAGACTGTACTATACCAGACCCCAGAACTTTCCCTTTACTATTATTGCCAAAGGATATATCACCCCCTCCATGGATTTTGAAATCTTTGAGAAGGGCTTTACATCCTGTCATGTGCCTGGAGCCTCCACTATCTACATACCAAAGGCTATCTAAGCATGCAGAAGCTCCCTGCACATGAAGTAAAAGGATTAGTTCATTAGGGTCTCCAAAGCCAATAAGTCTTTGGATGGGGTCTCAACAGTGTCTGGGATGAGTTCAGATGGATGGGCAGTGGTTAGGTTAGGGGTTTGGACAGTTTTAGGGCTGTTTCTTTCTAACCACTGTTGTGGGTTTTGACCAATCACCTGTTGATACCCAAAAGGATGCCTGTTCACTCTTGGTTTAGAGGGCCTTTTGTAGGTCTCATAAACATGTGGAATCCTTTGGTAAGATGATTGTCCCTTGCCTCTTCTGAATTGGTTGGCAGGGGGTGCATCAGTCACTTGAACATCTCTTTGGACAGATGTTTGATTCAGCTGTTTTGTAACAGCTGTTTGGACTGGCACAAACAGTGGTTGATTCTTGGTGAATTTGACAGATGATGTTGATGGACTCAAGGATGTTTTAGCAGTGTACTCATTCTTTTTTACATCAAAGTTTTTTGAGATACACACATGCTTGAGTTTTGTGGTTTGTTTTACCACAGATGGTGCAGCTTTCAGCAGGTACAATGACACTTGTTTTGTTTAGATTATATGCTTTTAGATGAAAACAGTCTTTTGTTAGATGATTTCTCTTTTCACAAAAATCACAAAACAGGTTTTTAATCTTTTCTCTTTTCTTCCTTTTCTCACACTCCTTAGCAACAGAGTTTTGAACCACTGTTGGGATGTCTTTGATAGGAATGACCTTTGCTTTTGGATCTATGACACCATCAGTGGTTGTGAAATCCATGGGCTTGAAATTTTCAAGAATGTCACACTCATCAGACCATGTGGGTTTAAATTGGTATTTCTCAATTTCCTCAAAAGTTGAGGATCCCACAGATCTTTCCAAAGTGATTTTGTTACCAAGTTTGTCGGCTATTTTAACCTCTTGGCCATTCTTGTTGGTTGGTTTAATTTCAGATGAACCAGCTTGTTTTGCAGCAGTGTTTACAAGATCATCATATTTTATATATCCTACACCAAACTTGACATTGCTTTCAAGCTGTTTCTCAAGCATAACCTCATACCCTTTACAAGATTCCACCCATCTTTCACACGTGATCTGGGTGGACTCCAACTCCTTTTTACAAACTTGGTATTTTTCTACCATAGTTTGGAGTTGAGTCTTGGTTATGCTCTTCTCTTCTTTGAGACTGCTGATTTCTTTGTCTTTTTCAGCCAATTTGTTTCTAAGCTCTTTTAATAACTTTTCAAATTTGACTTCATCAGTTAAGAATTTATCCCTAAGGTTTTCATTTACCTCTTTGATGTTAGCAAATGCAATAATGCATTTTTCTGAACACAGTTTTTTAAGAACTTGAGGTGATACCTTAGCAGCAGCCATCATGGCACAATCACATTGATGATCACCTTCTTCATCAGCTCTAACTTCCTTCTCACCTGCCATCTTCTCTTCCTTTTCTTCTATGTCTTCTTTGACCAGGGGTCAAACAGTGGTTCAATCAGGGTTTCTGAATTTTCTCCGAGCAGTAGTTCACCAGCAACTGCAGTAATCACTGCTTCAGCCACTTCATCCACTGTTTCAGCACTTAGCTATTCAACTTCAGTTTCTACCCCTTCTGGTATTGAATCTAATGCCATCAAACAAAATTCATCATTAGAAGGATCATTAAAAGCATAGAGTGCAAAATTTTCATCACCAAGCTCATCAGGCATGCTGCTCCAGTCAACAAAACCTTGGGTGAAAAAGCTTTGTTGATTTGGTTGTGCCACTGTTGGAGCAGCTTGTTGAGGTGCAACAGGTTGCACATGTGCCTGAGGGACAGGGGTTTGAACATACTGAATTTGTGGAACAGTGGTTTGAACATAATGCACAGGCACAGGGGTTGCAGCATAGTGAGCAGTGTTAACATGGGCTGCAGGGGTATATTGGGTATAGTGCACAGTGCTTTGTTGTTGTGGTCTAGGGTTTGAGCTGGGATGAGTTATTATTGGACCAGTGGTTTGACTCCTACATTCCCTAGCAAAATGACCTAGCCTATTGCACTTGTAGCACTTAATTTTTTACTTATCCAACCCCACTTTTAAGTTCCCATGTAACCCTGGGAATTTTCTCCCTGTTCTTTTGTAGAATTTGCTTGTTCTTACACTAAGCAAAGCCAATTGATGCAAAATGTCCATCTCTTCTAAGTCAATGGGATCAAAATGTTGCAAATCATTGAGCTCAAAACACAAGTTATCTGACATCTGGTTTTCACAATTTGCAGTGAAGGCATAATTTGCAGAGTGAGAATCAGAGTTGTTAAAATTTCCACCAGCAGTTATATCAATAAAATGGTCATAACTCTGATCCTTACTACTGCTACCAGATTCTTCCTAACCAAAAAGAGTTGTGGTGCCAAATGAATAATCATCAGCAACTTTGCCAGACTCTTGCAACTTCTTTTTCTGGTTTAACTCCCTTTTATAGGTCAGAAGTCTACCATGAAGTTGGGTCAGGGTCAGATCTTTAAACTCAGCAGAGTTTCTAGTGACAAATGCAATGGTATCCCATTTTTCTGGTAGTGATCTAAGAAACCTGCTATTTTGTGTAGAATTTGGAAATGTAACTTTAACAAGTCTTAGCTCACTAGTGAGACAACTGAATCGCTCAAACTGCTGAGTCAATGATTCACCCTTGATGTGACAAAATGTTTCATACTGCTGATTCCGAATTTTCCTATTGTTTTCAATAACTTCTTCCGTTCCCCCAAACTGTTCCTTCAGTGCATCCCATAGCTCTTTGGCACTGTTACAGTGTAACAGTCCAGCATAGATTTCATTGGGTAATGCAGATGCTATGATGCTAAATGCTTTGGCATCGAGTTCGAACTTTTGGAAATCAGTTTCAGTATAGTTTTCATGTTTTTTTGGTTCGAACTTCTTTGTATCCTCAGCACTTGGCACCATAGGAACATGGGGTCCAAAAACAACAGATCTCCAACATCCAGTGTTCTGTTGAGCAAGGATGTGACCCATCCTTCTCTCCCAGATGTTGTATTCATTACGTTTAAGCATGGGTGGTTTGAAAAGAGAGCCAATGTTATTCTTATCATCTTGTGATTGTGACGTCATCCTGGTTATTTTACAGGCACTGATTAATCAACTTTGATGGTGATTAAACCTTGCTCTGTTTTTCAACAAAACGAACAAACTATCAGTATCAATGATTATGAGCTGAACTATTTATGTCAAAATGATTGTTAAATCAAATTTGACTGTCCAAGCTCTGATACCAATTGTTAGGATCTGAGTTTGGTTTTGATTGTGTTTTACGTTTGAATTAAGATGAACAATGAATGAGTAGTGCAGCGGAAAATAATGGAAACAAACTTTTCACAATCAAACAGGAGAATTGCTTTGAACACACATTTTCAACAATGAATCGGATGATTGAATTTATTTCATTCAACGATTACACTTGCATGTATGTAACAAACTCCCCCTCAGCCTGAGCTCACTGTGATTTGTTCGTGCAGGAAGAAGATGGTGAAGAGCTAATAGAACAGTACAGGGTACTGTTCTATTTATAGGCACGGACAAACCACTGTGGCATCTTTGCTGACGTCACCATGAAAGTGACATCTAACCTCCTAACAAACTCTAACCTCTGATCTATACAAGTACTGCTATGCTAACAACTGTTATTACAATACATTACATAAAGACACACTAAACTACTGCTGAATCCTTCCACTGATGTGAACCCAGCAGCACTTGATATAACCCAGCAGTACTTGACTCAAGGCAGTAGATTGAACAGCAGGGCTTTAGTCTTCATCAGCCTTTAACTTGATCAGCAGTTGTAGGTCAGCAGTTGTACCGATCAGTAGATAGGAGGTCAGCAGATGTTGAAACCACTTTCAAGGGGTGAGACTTGATTACATAACATCTGCTTATTCTGGAACCACTGCTCTGATCCAGTTTTGGCTTTAATTATTTGTTCCTCTGATAGGGTTCAATCCCAACACAGGAACCGAATCAGGCGGCACACAAATGGGATTATTCCGAAGTGTCTCATCCCACTGCTTACAGGCCTCCATAATATCCGGATCCCAAAAACACTTAGTTTTTGCTTCTAAAACTAAGTTGTTCATCCCTTGAACATCTTGAACCATTTTAATGTATTTTTTGACATTGGCTTTCATTTTTTTCAACAGGTTCTGTAATATTTTTCGAGTTAAGATACTATCAATCCAAATGTTAAATATAAATGGATTAAGTGAAATTAATATTTTTTGTGCTTACCTTTTTGTTGGCGTTCGAAGCCTCTCGTTCTCGTTGTTGAGCTGAATCGTAGAATACCGATGGTGAAAGTGGAGCAGGAGTGTTGCAATAGTCCATCATTTTCGGTGTCTGTGTCCTAACTCCCATCTCAAGGTTCAACTGAGATATTTCATTGAGTTCAAAACTGAAATCCATCATATCATCAATGTTCTCGTTATCGTTTGGGTCTTCCTTGGTTTCTACGTTTTGTACTGCACGTGCAGTCCTTCTTCTGTAGCTTATTGTGGTGCCAACCGGTGGTCGTAGTGTATACTCCTCCGTTGAACGACCCTCTTCTTCTTCATTTTCACTCTCACTTGATGTCCACACAGGTCCGTTATCCGAAATATGCTCTTCGACTTTATCAATCTCCGAAGATGTGATATAACGAATAACTGGTATCTCCACGACTTTCTCAAACAGTTTAAGCCTCTTGTTGTACTCATGCGTGTATAGAAGTTGTATAAATTGCAAGATCAAACAAAATTATTTTTAAAATCGCATGTATCATTTAATTATATAACAAAACAAACTAGTCTTTTAAATATGTTATCAAATGTAGTAATGCATACCGTAAGAAAGGCAACAGGTCCCACAAACTGTATTTTATAGTTCTTCCTGCTCGCTCGTGTACGACGCAAAGTGTCAAGTAGATATGAGCACCAATCTAGATTCTGTATGTCCTCAACAGCCTCTACACCAAGCAAACATCTATCATTTGCAGTTGTTGCCTTTGTAATCTCCGCAAAGAACGTCATCTAGTACACCAGGAAATTTAATCTAAATAGGCTCCCCCCATCTCTTTGATTATCCATTGCAGTTGCAATTAAGCCATGGGTAATTCTCGTGTTTTCGTCCCATTGGCTGATGAATGTATCCTTGATAGCATTTCCCGGTTCTTTACTCTTTTCAATTTTCTCCTCTTTTTTAACTTTTCTCTTATCGACTATTATTTCAACTTTCTTTAGCCCATTTGGTATTCCAAATACCTCATAAACTGTGTCCGATGTAATTTTTATTTGGTGTCTACCTACGTATAGTGTATCGAACATCTCGTCAAAGTTTCTTGCTAGCCAATACGCCAAACGTGTTGAAATATGGTAGATATTCATATCTAGAATAGCTCCAAATCCCATATTCTTCACCTCATCAATTTGTTTTTTTGAAAAAATTTTCACAGTATCCATATAGGAGTTAGGTTGACATCTTAACAGTATTGCTTCATTCCTGTCTTCGAAGAAATCCCTATGTTTTGTTCTAGGTGGCTCCACCTTTTTTGAAGGTTTTTTTGGTTGGATCTTAGATTTCCTGTCATCTTTCTTCTTTTTTGGTAGTTGCTTAACAAAGTCATCCTCCTCAGAACTTTCTTCAGCAATCCTTCTTTTTCTATTTTTGTTAACTTTTTTCAATGTTGATATTGGGTCTTCAAAGTCATCATCAGAATCTATTTCTACAAAATCGCATGCTATCAGTCAAAAACCTTTACAAAATCGCATTTATCAGTTAACAATGTACCCTAACTCATTAAGTTGATAAAATCGCATGAATGAGTTATCAATTCGCATGTCTTAGTTAAGCATTACCAAAACTAGCCAATCTTATAAATCGCATGCTTTAGACAACTAAAATTTATAAAATCGCATGTATAATTTAATCATAATCCCCTAAAACTAACTACTCATATAAAATCGCATGAGGTTTTATCAATTCGCATGTTCAATTTAACCTAAGACAAAAACATTCAGCAAACAAAAGTTAACATATAAATTTGCATTTGTCATACAATGCCCTCACAAAACCCTATATAATATCGCACATATATCAGCTTATCATTAACAAAACTGCATAATCATACAAAAACCTAATAAATAACCATACCAGTCATAAACCCTAACAAAATCGTAGTTATGAACAATATGTAATCTTATAAAACTATAGGTTTTAGACGAAAACCTTACTAAACAAACAATATCGCATATGTCATTCAAAGTCCCTGTAAATATCGTTATAAAATCGCAAATGTCAATCGATACCTGGATTCATCTTCTTCGCATGTGGTCTGTCGTTGTTGGCTTTGCTTCGTTTCTCAAAACTCATGAATCTTAGTTGAATCGCAACGATGAGTAGTAGAGAACTTGGGGGAAGGAGAATGCAATGTTGATTTTGGGTTTATGGTATGATTGTGAGTTATTGTTTGCTGAATATCAGGGGTTTTGATTTCGCATTGGACGATTTTAACCCTTGGCGGTTTCATTTATTTATTTTAATTTGATTAATTTAATACTTAAGCACACGGTTTAAATGAGATGATCTGACGGTTGTGGTTATAGTGTACATAATGTACGATTAGTGGATTTGTATGATAACTGGCCTCTGTATATATATATATATATATATATATATATATATATATATATATATATATATATATATTATTTAGTTATCTTATCATAATTTTATATGTACTAATTATCACTATATAGATAGATGTATTTGATATATTAAAAAATAATTATGTAACAGTAAGCTCATTTAATCTTGCGAGCCTACTCGATCCCGATAAGTGAAGCTAAGGCTCGTTTAGGCTTGCGAGCTTACTCGAGCTTTTAGCGAGCCGATCTTGAGTAGCTCACGAGTAGCTTAACTTGTTTACATCCTTAGAAAAGATCAAGCGTTTTGACTAAAAAAGAAACTTTATTTTTACTGAAACTTTAAGATGGTTTCTGCAGAATGTGAAGGTTGTTTTTTATGCAGCCATTAAAGTGGTTCTGCAGCCACCAAAGCAAAAGAAGAAAAAGAAGCGAAAGGGTAAAAAGGAGTGCTTCATATTGTAATTTTAGCCTCAAAAAAGTGAAAAATCTAGCATGAGGTGCTAATTACCTTTCTAAAATATCTGATAAATTACTCACTTTTACTTTTTTCTGTCTCATGAAAATATGTTGTGTTGAATATGAAATAAACTGGAGGTGTTTGTAAGCTCATATGTATATTGTTTAGGGTATTTTTGGTATTTGTAGTTTGCTCTCTTTGGGTTGAAATTAATTTGGTGTGGTTTTTATAACCCTAATTATTATTTGTTTAATGGTAGTTACCTTGTTCTATTACAACCTTTTTTTTTCTTTCCATAGTTATTGTTTAATTTTCATCATCATACTCAGTAAATCACACCAATAACAAAGCTAAGATAGGGTCTGAGGTGGGTAAGGTGTACACAATCTTACCTCTATCCTGTAGGAATAGAGAGACTGCTTTCAGTGAGACTCTGTAGGAAAATAATTAGATATGAAATTGAAATGTGAAAGGAGTTTTGAGTTTGTGTTTTTTTAAAATGTACAATACTGGGCTTGTTTTCGAATTTTATGAGGGGCATAATGGGTATTGCATACTGGGTTTTTTGATGGGCCAGTTCGTTTTTTGTGTTTGTGTTAGGTTTTTAGGGGCATGAATGATTTACAAGGTATAGTGGAATATACCTCATTGTTGGGCCAAAACTGGTTACTTTTAAATTTCATTTTTTTTTTTGCAACCTTTTGTTAGAAATAGACCAATATGGTAATCTATGTTAAGGGTATTGTACATGATAAGTGTTGATGGTAAGTTGGTGGTATGTTCATGCCCCTTGTTGTCGACTCCACAGTAAGCGCGTGTTTCCCACTAGTATCAATTAAAAATCAATGAATTCTAGTGTTTGAACAGAAAAAAGTAATCGATTTAGTGCCATAACTAATTATGATTTTATAATCTATTATATATAATAAACAAAAAAAATATGGGACACGTGTCAGCGTGATATTGCACCTCGGAATGGTTTTGGCGGGAAAATGGATGAGTAAATACGGACCACGCGTGCTGCTCCAAACCCGTTTTTTTACCCGGCTATATAAACCATGTAATAACCCTAATCTCCTAAATTGCCTCATTCAACAACATTAATCGGAAAATACCATCGCAAACACAATCAAATTTGTGGATTCTTCTTCTTCTATACACCATCACATCTGTTGATTATTGATTTGTGAACGACGAAGGGGTATTCCAGAACGTAAAGGGGATGAAGCATTGTTGGATCAAAATTAATTCTTGATTTTCTTGAAATCGGATTGATTTTTTTTTTCTAAGCCCTAGATATTGCCCTCATCTTCCTTATGGTTTAAGCATCTGCAATCTACACGATTCAAGGTAACCAAATCTCCTTTTGTTGATTTTGTGCAAGTTATATGTGTGTTTATATCAACTGTTTATACGAATAGGTTATAGATTTGTCTATGATTGTGATCTGGGTCTGAATCCTATCTGATATTTTTATTATGATGTGCAATATTTGTTTGAATTTTAGGGTTTATATGTTAATCTTCAGATGTCAGCGACAATTCAGATAAGGTAAGATCGATTTGTTTCAAGATTAAATATAAAGCATATTTTTTTGTGTTTTTTGACAGTTAAGCCATCATGTGCAGGAGGACGCCAAGGTTGCAAAAAAACTAGCACGTGTTGTTGTAAAAAATGGACCACTTGCAAAGAAAGTTGAGAGTCCTAATAAGTAATGACAGTAGCTCTAAAGAAAGTGATTCTGATGAGATGCATATTGATTTGTTTAATTTTTTTGAAGTTATTTGCATCATTGATATTTACAATGATTATGATTATTAGATTGTGTATTTGCAGGTTAAAGTTGTCCCACCAAAGAAACCTATAGCAGCTGCTGCAACGAAGGTGTATGTAATTAAAAATGAATCAACATTATATTGATGGATTTTAAGACTTTGATCTTTACTCAAACGGATTTGCTTTTTATGTCTTCCTCACATGATATAAGACTCTGATCTTGGTTAAACTTTGGATACTTCTTTTCCTTTGTTAACTTGAGTGACCTATATTAAGAAACCCACCCACCCTGCCTTATTTATGGACAATGAACATTAGGCGATTCACATTGCTTTGGTTTGTTTGCTATAAAAGAAGATATAAAAAGGCTTTATAGTCGATGTGTTGGTTATGTGGATGCCTTAGTTTTGATTAATAATCTGCATTTATGTAATACTACAAAGTTTTGCTGGATTAACATGGAATTGACATGCTCTCAGCGATTAACTCTATGATTTAATTGATTAATGCTATGGACATTCAATCTATGATTTAAATGATTAATGCTATGGAATAACAGTTTTAGCCAAAAATAATGATTTTTAATAGCAAACATTTAATTTTATAGATGACGTTTGGTGAAGTGGGTTGTTTTATGTAGGTGAAGGTGGAGACGAGAGTGGCTATCGGTGATCCGAGGGATGTGATCTGCGATGTGGCGGAAAAGATGGGTGTTGATACTGTGGTATTGGGTGGTCATGGGTACGGTTTGATCAAGAGACAAGTTTCCTACTTCCTCGCTAGATTAGTTTATGATGGTAAATTAGGGATTTTAGGGTATGCATTAGTCGGTTTTGGCTCCAAAAACAAATTACACCCAAAAGGGGTTACATCAAGCTTAAATGTATTGGCTGTCATAGAAGTTCGGCTTTGTTACAATTTGCCACTGATATTAATTTTTCATTGTTTTGGAACTTTCTTGGATTACATGTAGCTTTTAAAGGTGAATGAACATGTTGTCATGATCAAGCGGTAAGTCGAAACTTGCATATGAGATGTATCGAGTAATGGATTTGGTTATTACATACATGGATGGTGTTTTAATTGTTTTTTTAGTTGACTGGAACTGCTAATCTTGGAGGGATACTACTTGCTACGAATACGTCTTTTCAGCCTTTCCTTTTATTATCTATCATTTTTTATTAGACTGATTGGTGCACTATTCCTTTGAAGCATAAATGGTGAAGGGCTGGCACCCGGTCGCAATCGTTTGAAAGTAGGGTTTTTGTTGATTGTCAATCATCTTGGTGATATGTATCTATCATCTGCTGGTAAAAAGTGTATGTTACATTAAAATTAATATCTAAGTTTTTGTTGTTTTATGTATTGTGGACTGTTAAGACATGTTTTAAAATCAATATCTAAGTTTCTAACTTAGACTTCATTGTTCCAGTATTGAAAACAACTGATCAACAACATGCTGGTAGTAATTACACCAAACAAGATACAGAGAAGCACATGGTAGATTAGTTGTTTACTATTCACAACCTAACTATTTTTTTATGTCCCCCTGTTTGCTATTATTTTCTTTGAGTATTTTTTTACCGTTCCTTTTGTGTTTGACTAATGCAGGTGTATAATCAATGAGGAGAATTGCAACAATGGATGTTTAGACGAGTGATAGAAGATCCTTTTGGTTGCTAATCAAATGTCTGAAGTTGAGCAGATCTGCAGTAACATAAATGTTGAATTGCATTCTCTAACACGTGATAATTTTGAACCAATTCATAATGGAAGCAATGATGAATTTGGAGATTGGATGACATATTGGAATGATCCAAAGAGGATTACGTATGCACAACATAATGCACAACCATATTACAACCTGGTTAGTATATAATTGGTTTAGGAATATTTTAGAGCAATTATACCATAAGAGTTACTTTCAAAAGTAAGACACTAAGACTTTAGTTATTTTCTCTCTATTCCTCATTTGTTGCATCGCAAGATTTATAAGATAAAAAAATTACTCTTC
The DNA here is from genome assembly GCA_030545235.1 of Helianthus tuberosus. Taxonomy (NCBI): domain Eukaryota; kingdom Viridiplantae; phylum Streptophyta; class Magnoliopsida; order Asterales; family Asteraceae; genus Helianthus; species Helianthus tuberosus. Next base: position 81,507,746 of record CM060368.1, on the reverse strand, counting down.
CATCACCAATATAGTTTGCGTAGGCGTATTATGGCTGGTAGGATTCAGTATTACATGTGTGGTAACCTTAACTAATGGTGGAAAAATTTGTGGGTCGGCTCAGTTGGATAATAGGCTAATGGGTATAATTTTTGAAAAGGGTCAAGATGGGTAAACATTTTGATGCTGGTTCAAAGGGGGCATCCTTCACATGAATCACTTTATTCACATTAGCATTTTAGTTGGTCATGTTGGGAAAAATGCTTAGTTAGGTTAATTTTTCGGTATTAAGTTTTCTTGTAATGGAACATTTGACTAGTTTTAGGTTGTCTCTAATAGGATTCGCCTTTTCTTCACCTATTTTTTTCTATCTTGAGGTTTATCTCTACCACAAGTTGTGTACTATTTGTGCTTTCCTTTTATTCATAATTTGTGAAATATGACTTTTCTTCTCTATTTTATGCCCACCGATGGTTATGCATTTGACTTTTTTTTTTTTCAAATGCTTAACTGGGAAGTAGTCAATATGTCAATATGTTACTCTTAAAGCTGGTCTTTCTCAAGATCCATTTCTTTTACATTATTGCCATTTCATACAAAACCAACTTATTATTGACATGTCTTCCACGGACATGACATCATAATTAAAACTCACGGGTTTTTTCTTTATATATATGTGTAAAATATTTCATTATGAAGCTATATTCAATCACAATACTTTAATATATACATATATATATATGCGTTCAAAAAACACGTTAGTACATATAAAATAAAAAGCATGTTGGTATTTTTTATAGGTAACAGTTTCAACCGTTTTTACCAAAAACATGGGTGATCCGGTTTATGTTTATCTTTAGTGGATCAAGTGGGTAAACTTTTAAATATTGTATAAAGATGGAACAAATCAAATGGGTCAAAAGGGATGCGATTCGCAATATGGGTCATATATAGTATATTAGTTATATGTAAAGTTCAAGAAAAAGGGAAAAGTGTATTTGACATGATTGAGTCAAAGTATGATACGATGGTTTTTACTTCACAAGAAGCTTTGGTTGGTCCTCCAGAATGACGTCTTGTATCTGTTAAACAAGAAGTTTAATCTCAAGTTATATCATATTTCTTGATTTTTTTGTACACGGCTTACAGAGAAAACATAAATACAATCCACTTTGTTAGTAAATTATGTAATATGTCACTTTATTGCATTAATTTTATCTATATACTTATGATTAATGTAATTTAAATTTTCCAACCCGGGAAGCAATCCCGGGTGATAACCTAGTTATTTATATTAGTAAATAAATAACCTTTAAATAAATTTTCAAGGCTCAAAATACATTATTGGGCCTAGCCCTAAAACACTTTCTTATATATTCTGCATGGAAGACGAATGCCTTCAACCATTCCACAAACACCAAAACCCTAGTTTTGTTGTATTCTCTATCGATGGAAGACTTGTTATCAGAAAGTGTCGTGTTGGACGTTTTATCCAGACTTCCAGTCAAAGCTATCATCCGCTTCGAGCGCGTGTGCAGAAAGTGGCGAGATCTTGTTTCCGATCCTTACTTTGTTCGTCTTCATCTCTCCAGATCCCGTGAGGCCCTCATGATTAATAAATACTGCATTGGTACGCACGGAAGATTAGACTGGGTAGAGATGATGGAACTTGAAGATAAGTACCACCTCCACCCTGTGAAGAGCCTAATTTGTGTTAGAGGTCCTCCTTTTAGTTTCGTGGGTTCCATCAATGGTTTAATCTGCTGTTATTGTCCATATTTTTTCGTTTACATACTTAATCCTGTTTTGGACGAATATGTGATCCTTCCTAAACTACCATTTATCAATATGATATATAGTTATGGTTTCGGTGTTTCAGCAGCAGGGGAATACAAAGTGATACTTTGCAACCAGACAGTAAGCTTCCAAAATAAGGTTTACGGGACTGATCATACTTTAGTTCACACCACTGGCACTAACCAATGGAAAGTTTTGGAACAAACCCCTAACCACACAGTGGGTCCTGGTGTATTTCTAAATAGTCATGTGTATTGGCTTGGTGATGGCCAAGTTTACGGTTTTGATTTGAATACAGAGACATTTGAGTTATTTCCATCTCCTAGTAGACATTACCGAAAATCCAAGTTAGGAGTCCTGAAAGGTAGGTTAAGTCAAATTATATTCGGTTCCTTAGGATTAGAGGTCTGGGTGATGAATGGAAGAACTTGGTATAAAGAGAGAACTATCCGAGAAAATATAAGCCGTGTTATTCTCGAATCACTACCCGTGTGTCTCATAGATGGTTTAAAAGGTACTAGTATTTTGATAGTCCATGATGAAGCAACAAATAAGCTACTGGCCTATGGTCTTAATACGAATGCTACTCTATACCTAAATTGTAAGGCCAGCTACTTTAGGATAATGACTTATCGTCCTAGCTTTGTTAAACTCCAGAACTTTCAGAGAGTTAATTTCACGTACGACAAGGTAACAAAACACCATTGTTATTTCTTTTGACAATGTTGTTTTTATTTCTTATTACTTTCGTCAAAGGAGTTTCAAGGTTTGGTTGGTCGCGACTAAACTGCCGTAAAACTTCTTAAGAAAAGAAGAATTAAGAAGGCAAACATACAGACAGAGAAGATTAAGAAGGCAAACATACAGACAGAGAAGTTTGGCTAATCTTTGTTGATGAGGCCATTGAGTTGCAGTTTTTGTTAAGACGATATTTTAACTATGTTTTTATTTGGCTTTTGCTTTGATCTAGTTGACTCTGCCTAATTTTAAAGGTTCTGATATACATGAAATCTATTCCAAATTTGAGGTAATTACTGTGATGATATGATGGTGTGGATTGTTTACATAGCTTTTTAGAAAAAAAAATATATATACAAAAAGTGTCTGTTAACAGAGCCCGGCCCAATCCGTGACTTCAGTTCTTTCATGAATAATTTCACATTCCAATGAAGATCCTGAATGCCTACAAAATGCTCATTGTTCATTTTAAGTCTGGTCTTACTAATACACTGAGTGTCTTAATACACCCTTTTCAATTGTTATGTGGCTAAATCCTTATGGTGGGAGATTATTATTTGGATGAATTATTGTAAAAAATGTAAAAAAAATAAAAAAAAATCATGATTTTATTGCCAAGTGGGATTTCCAGTGGAACAGCTGTGCAATCTAATCTATTTGGAGAATTCTGTAGTGAAGAAAAAGCTTATTACCGGGATTGACCATTTGGTGCATGTGGAATGGCCGTATTTTCAAAGAGACCGGCGATCGCTGTCATGGAAGATGTGGTTTCAGACTTTCAACTGGATAAAAAATAGTAGGAGTTTGGTATGCAGCTGGGATATGTGGATTAGTGATCCCTTATCCAGCTCTTTGCTGGCTCCTTTTTTTATGTGTAGTCCAGCTCTTCGCTGACTCCTTTCTCTATTCTAACACAAGTTCTTGCTGTTAAAAAAAGTATAATTTAGTGCCATGTTTATTATTATTAATATTTTGGTAGGTGTTATGTTTAACCGCCTTAAATAAAATATTAATCGTTGTAAAAGAACTTTTTTGTACAGAGAGGCTTTTGGAGGTTTGTTGATATAGATGTTCTTAGGCTGCTCGGTGTGGGGGTCGTCTAGGCCCGGCCTAGACCGGCGATGTCCCGCAACACCATTTCCACGCCCACGTCGCCGTCCTCAACGTCTTGGAGGAGACGTCCAAGCCGGCCCTCCACGTCATGCATAATGCCGTTGAACGGCTATATTTAAAAAAAAATCAATTCCATAAATGCTTCAAACTGCTAGTTTTATAAAAAAAATCATTATTTTACCATTAAATACACATCTTTCATCCCTTTTTTTAAGGGTGTGCCTATTGGCACACCAAACCCTAGCAAAATTAGGGTTTATCTACGCAGCGTATTGGTCAATACGCAGCGTATAGGGTTAACCCTCTACGCTGCGTATTGACCAATACGCTGCGTAGATAAACCATGGATCTCAGTGCCTGATAACCAATCATTGCACAGAAAACAAGGGTCATATACGCTGCGTATAGGTCTATACGCAGCGTATATAAACCATTAGATTTTTTTTGGTCATTTTGGTAGCTTTGAGGGATCATTTTTTCACAAATTTTAAATACGCTGCGTATTGACCTCTAAGCAGCGTATATAAAGGTCTGAAAATGTCTTTTATACCCTTGTGTTGAGGCTATACGAAGCCAAATACAAGGGTAGTTGTGTCATTTTGGTCTCATACGCTGCGTAGGGACCTCTAAGGAGCGTATATAAAGCTCCATTTTTGTATTTTTTTTATTGTGTATTCCTTTATTTATTTATAAAAAAAAAAGAAAATTATTTATAAAAAAACAATATTATTGGTAAATAATACAAATATAAATTATAAAAATAAAAAATAATATAAATATTATGAATTATAAAAATTAAAAAAAATTATTTATAAAAAACAATATTATTGGTAAATAATACAAATATATTGTTTTGTTATCGTTTAAATTAAATTATCGTATTCCTTTGTTTATTTATAAAAAAAAGAAAATTATTTATAAAAAAACAACATTATTCGTAAATAATACAAATATATTATATTGTTATCGTTTAAATTAAATTATCTTATCGTATTGCATCGTATCGTGTCGTATCGTATTGCATCAAATCGTATCGTATAGTGTATAGTATATAAGTCTCGAATAGAGGCCTATACGGGTGTTATTGTATAGTATAGTATCGTATCGTATAGTGTAGTATAAGTCTCGTATAGGTTTCCTATAGGTCTTGTATATGCATATAGGATTAGACGGGACCTAAACCACACCTATACGATACGATATCACACTTATAGGCTTATACGAGGTTAATACGTGACCTAAACCACACCTATACGATACGATATCACACTTATAGGCTTATACGAGGTCAATACGTGACCTATACGACGCTATACGATACGATATCACACTTATAGGCTTATACGAGGTCAATACGTGACCTATACTACCCCTATATGAGACAAAAATGACACAACTACCCTTGTATTTGGCTTCGTATAGCCTCAACACAAGGGTATAAAAGACATTTTCAGACCTTTATATACGCTCCTTAGAGGTCTATACGCAGCGTATTTAAACTTTGTGAAAAAATGATCCCTCAAACCTACCAAAATGACTCAAAAAAATCTAATGGTTTATATAAGCTGCGTATAGACCTATACGCAGCGTATATAACCCTTGTTTTCTATGCAATGATTGCTGATAAGGCTCTGAAATCCATGGTTTATATACGCTGAGTATAGCTCTATACGCAGCGTATAGAGGTAACCCTATACGCCGCGTATAGGTCAATACGCAGCGTAGGTAAACCCTAAGTGTGCAGATAGGCAAATTGGGTGTGCAGATAGTTAGGGCCTTTTTTAAACCACTTCAACCCAAACTCTCTCTCAACTTTATAAAATTCTTCACTTTTTTTTTTAATTTTGCCATGGATCCATACAATCCGAACAACCCGAACCCAAACCCAAACGTTTTCTCGCTACCCGGCTACTATCCTACGATGCACTACTAGAAAAGTGGTCATTTTGCTACATAATTTTCCTACGCAAAAAAATGTGTCACAAATTCTAACACTTTCTCGGGTTTCCAACAAACCCCCAACGCTTTATCTCAAATGAGCCAAATCCAATCCATACAACAAATGCAATCTTTGCAACAAATGCTAATGCGAAACCCGTTCAACTCACAATTTCATTCGCAACCACAACCTTCGCCAACACCGGTGGAATCGTCTCCCCAACCCAACCCGTAGAAGATGAAGTTGAAGAATGTGTTCCAGAGACGCAACCTCAATCCTCGAAATTGAAAAAAAGGGAAGCAAGTGGCGCGTGAAGCCGGTGACAAAGATCAACCTTCGAGAGCAAAGTCAAAACCTCGGACAAAGATCGAGGAGAAGGCATTAGCAAAGGCGTGGATTAGTAGGTCAAAAAACCCCATTGTCGGTATGTAAAAATATATAAATTTTATACTAAAAATATATAAATTTTATACTAAAAATATATAAATTTTACATTTTATAATATATACTTGTGTTACATTCTAAAAGTATAGGTAACAACCAAACCGACGATGGGTTTTGGAAAGAAATATTATCAAAGTTCCTTGCGATTATGGAACAAGGTCATTATCTCGATCTCGATTCCATCGCTTCGAAGTGGCGAAAGATGCATCCTGTCGTGAACCAATTTGCCGCGATATATAATAATTATATACTAGTAATCGTCGTAGTGGGATGAGTGACAAAGATGTTTTTAAAGAGGCGATGCGTAAATACGAAGAATCGCATCGGGTCGTTTTCCCACACGTCCGGACATGGGAGGTTTTGCAAAATAATAAAAAGTGGGTGCCGATTCCAAACGAGGTTGCAATCGCTAAACGAACAAAAACCTCGGAGACCGGAAGTTATAGTGCAGGGGGCTCGGACGCACGATCCCATATAAATATGAACGAAGAGCCGGAATTTGACGAAGAATAGTACGTAGTTCGAGAGGAGGCACCTCCTCCGAGCGGGGACAAAGCCAAAAAGGCAGCGGTTCTAAAATGGAAGAGTTTATGGCCCAGTTCAAAGCATACACCGAGGTCACAGCCCAAAAGGCAAAAGTGAAGGAACGTGAAATGGACGAACGGGTTCAATTGAAGCAAGAAAAGAACGAACCAAAAGAATGGGAGATAATGACAACAGACCGAGCGGTTTTACGTAAAATGAATTCTTAGGATTTTTAATTTTTATCAATCTAGTTTTTTTTTAAATTATGTTTTTTTTAGTTATGTTTTTTTTAGTTATGTTTTTTTAGGTTATGTTTTTTTTAAGTTATGTAATGAAATTGTTGACCTGAAATTCGTAAAAACCCTAAGAGAGAGAACTAGTTTGGAAGGAAGGGCGGGGTATTGAGAAATTTGGGGATTTGAAAGATGGTTGGGTTCGTTCCTATTGGGCATAAAACGATTTGGTTGCAGGTGGGTGTTGATGGGTGTTTTTGTGGATTGTTAGGTGGTCGTTCTAGTGTGGTGGCATGTGGTTGTTGGTGGATGGTGGTGTTGGTGGTTGCAGGTGGGGTGTGGTTGTAGGTGGGGTGTGGCGGCAGGTGGGTGTTGGTGATGATTATTTATTTTAATATTTAAGGTAAAATGACTAAAGTGCGCCTATGTGGGGTCCAATTGGTTAGACTTAACTATGAAAATTAACTGAGTTAGGGTCAAAGGACATAATGTGCAAGGGTTTGCAAACATCGAGTACGGTTTTTGTACTTATTAAAGACAAAGGACATAGTTTTCAATAAGTAACATACATAGAGGATGATTTTTGTAATATACATATATATATATATATAGGGTTAGGATCATGAGTGAACAACATCCTTGTTTGTGAACTGTGTGAACTGATCGAGACCCTTGATTTTTATGATCTTGATATTTAGATGAGTGGCATGATGGTAATTATTTTGTTAATTTTTTTCATTTAATTAAATACATAAGGGTATATGTGTAATTACACAATAAAAAAAGAATTCAAAACAGAAACATAAATTCTTTCCATTTTTTAAATGCTAATCAAATGCAAATCCAATATATAGGGTTTCTCTCCATCTCGTGAACACCCTGCCGCCGATCAAAACAAGGGTGCTGCCGACGAAACAAGGGTTTCTCTTTATTTTTGAATGTTATTTACATTCATTGTATCATTGTACAGGATATTCAGTTCTAGAATGGATAATCTGATTGACCGCCGTCGACCGACCATACCTCTATCTCATGACGGCCCATTGATCCCAAAATCCAAGAACCAAGTCTCTGTAACTCATCTCCTCCGTCGTCTCCACCACTGTAAGAATCACCGTGACGTCATCGGAGATGTCTGATTCACCGGTATTTTGATAAAATGATGAGGAGAAAGTGCAGGATTTGGTGGCCACGTCATCTATCCCCCGCAACACAACTTCACTCTTCCACCTTTTTGTTCGGTTGGTTCGTTTCGTCATTATCTGCTTCTGTTCCTATCGAAATTGTTGTTGCTTTTGCAATCGATGAAGCTGTATTCTCTTCTATTGGATCGGATCTTGAGGCATTATTACACTTTTTAACTTTTTTTGTGTTGGAGACTTCTACATTTAACTGCTAGGGTTACATTTTATAATATTTATATAATATGATGTATGCACATTGAGTTCTTTAGTTTACTGACAATAAAAATGGCTACACTTATTTATATAATATGATGTATGCACATTGTTTGTTTAGGGCCAAAAGGCACATGAATCCCATAATAGAGATTGTTATCTTGCCACTGAACGAACCATTATTGCTAGTTCTAGTGCCAGTTTGTTGTGATAGTTGCAGTTTCTTGAGTCTGAATATAAACATGATACCTATTGCCTTGTGATAGTGGACAATAAATGCAAGAATTACCTCCGTTCCTATACACACTTTATCAAATTCTTGATACTACTAGTAACATGCAATTTTAATAACTAGAGTACACCTTACATTTGGTGTACACATAGGTATGCAAATTTATTGTAGGTATAAACTGTGTATACACCTGTGTAAAGTGGGTGTACACCTGTGTACACAATGTTGGTCTTTTTATTTATCTAAGACATTCGTTGACATGTGTAAACGTATTTTGTGTTTTACAGTTGGTAATTTGAAGGAATCAGTGAATCATCCGAAATGTGGTCAATTTGAAGGAATAATACCAGATAGGTTGCTGTGAAAAAAGTATGCTCTGAAGATTGATGTGAAGATTTTGTGCTCCCATGCTAACACGCTCCGCGGTGGAAGTAATGGCTGGATCGGTAGCATATAACGTGGCGAGTAGGCTTAGTGTTTAAAACGTTCCACGCAAACAATAGTAGTAAAGACTATGTTTTTTGTTTTTTCCGATATGTGGTTATTTGTTTGTTTGTTTGGTTGAGTTATTTTTTTATGTAAACTGGATGTTTAGTTGGTTGGTATACCTTATAATATGTTTTTGAATTTTTTTGGGACATGTTATGGTTTATGGTGAAGTAGTACGAGTTTACTAATCTAAAAAAAGGATTATACACAAATGTATATGTCGCAACCCCCATCCCCTGATAACCCGGGAACGGGCGGCCGCGGCCAGTTTTGGTGGTATCTGTGTTTTATCATTTTGGCAGCGGAATTTACATCAGGACCGTAGTTAGGAAATATTTTATCAGAGTAAAATACCACGCTTTTAATATATTTAACACATGGGAAAATTCCAAGTTTCAAGTACACACATTTTCATAGGGATAAACCCTATTTTATTTAAATAAAACATCTCTTTATTTTAGGTAACTTTATAGCCACTTTTCCAAGCCTTCAGTGCTGTCCAGCTGGCTTCTATTTGGCTTTCACATTATGTTACCTGAAACGCGTTTAAAAACATTTTGTCAGTGGGAAATACTGGTGGGTGAATCTCAGTTTAATCAAGTTAAGTAAAAACCATTGTACAGTATTGAGGGCAGTCGCGCAATTACATTTGTTTCCATCTACTTAATTACCACCCACGGTACTGTCAAACCGACTTGTGGTCATGTTACTCCTCGCAAGGTAGTAACAAATTTTGTATACAAAACCCCAACATACCGACGATAATTGTAGAATATAAATACTCAATCACTGTTTAATATAGTTTAATTTAAGTGAGGTTTTGTAAAAACAATTCACAAAAAGGAGATTACTCAAATTGTTGTCTTAGGTTTTCTTTAAGGATTTCCTGGTGATTATCTATAAATTACACAAATGCACACACGTTAGTATAATAACCCAATATTTACATTAGTAATACCCTCACCGAGACGGCATTTCCAACAACTATGTCGGGCAGAACCACGACAGCCGTTACGGAACACTGGATCAATCAGGCAGCGTATCTAATACGTAACCGGGGTTATGATACTTACAACGAGGCAGAACTTCGTTATTTAGGGGGGTATAATGCCTGGAAATTATTATTGCTATGTGAAATTTCGAGAGAAAGAAAGAAGTGTGAGCGAGTTGGACTGAAGACCGAATGCATCTATTTATAGGTCTGATCTACCACCCTGTCGCGGCCCGCGAAGGATGTAGCAACGGGCTACGCGGCCCGCGAGGCCAACTAGGGTAGGCCCTAGCTTGGCTGACTCGAACCCTAGACCCAACACGTACACGACACGTGGCACGCTAGGGTTTTCGCCTAATCTCCCATCTGTCGTTGCCCGCGTAATACCAAGGGGTGGTCTTCCCGGCCCGCCAAGGACTATTAAAATTGTTTTTAATTAATTTTTATAAAAATAAAGGTATTCGGACCCGTTTTAGTATTCGGGGGTATTTTAGGACATATTGGGATATTTTAAATATATTAGGGGTGTCGAAAATTATTTTGGAGGGTTGTTATAGTATATATGTCTGTACATAGGTGTATTACATTTAAATACACAGGTGTACTTTAGGATTCATGAATATGTGTACGTAATTGAAATCTGGGCTTTAATCGATGAAGAACTGGTGGATTGAAAAAAAAAATCTGGCTTTTTTTTAATGGTGATTATGATATACACTTGTTTAGATTTAAAAGATATTTTAAGTAATCACAAAAAATAGGAAAGTGTAACTTCCATGGATTAATTAAAATAAATATATAATAATAACTTAATGTATAATTACCATCCTATCCTTTTCAACAAAAAAGATAATCAAAGGCTATGATTAGTTCATACAGTTTACTCTTGGTAGGTTGTTCACTCTAAAACCCTACCCTATATATATATATAGTATATCTTATAATAAGTCCATCATGAATGTCATAGATAACATGTAAGTCAAGCATGGTGGTATGAACACCTCATTGTATGATTCATCAAAGCACAAAGTTTACCAACTTAGTTGGTAAACCCGGTTGTTCATGAATGAAAGTGTCACAGCCCCCGACCCCACCCAGGGAGCGGGAGCCGCGAGCCAGTCAGATGGTACCGGTGTTTATTAATTACGCAGCGGAAAATTTTTCATCAGGATCGTAGTTAGGAAATGATTTTAGAGTTTGTAAAACACCAAACTTTTAATATTAAACAAATGGGCTAAAACTCATATTCAATTCAATTGTTTTTGTAGGGATAAACCCAAATAAATAAAACATAATTTTCTTCTTTTATTCAGGTGTTTATTGCCACTTTATTTAAGCCTTTAGTGCTCCATAGCTGGCTTCTATTATCCTTACAGCAAATTACCTGAAACACGTTTTAAAAATATGTTATCAGTAATAAATACTGGCGAGTTCATTCCATTTTTATAAAAATATATTCTTATACTTTACAGCGATAAGGTTTTTTATATATTTTTTTATATTTACCCAACTCAATCAGTATTTGTCACATGGTGGCAGTTCCGATGTGACAGTGGTCATATCACTTATTGGCTCACTTTTGTCCAATAGTGAATTTTTCAAGTAATTATATTTTACTATTATTCCAAGTGTCTGTCACTAGGCGATTCCTGTGACGGTGGTTATATCACTGTTGATCATTCTTTCAACTAATGACTCTGGTCATATCACTGTTGATCATTCTTTCAACTAGTGAATCTGGTCATAACTGTCACACCCCCAAAATACCACACGCGGAAACCTCCGCGAGGCGTGTGACGTACCAGGATCCAAGCCACCAATCACATTGAACTCTTAGATAGGTTTAAATAAAACTTTCATTCATTAATATAAAGAGTTACAAACGTTACATATCATTCACCATATACAGCGGAAGCATATCTCATTTGTTAAGTGTATCATAAACCGTTAAGCTCGTATTGAGATTCCAAGTATAACGACCCATGACCACTCCAGCCTTCCAGACAGCAAGTTCCACAAGATATAACCCTATAGACCTGCAAGCATGCAGACAAGTGTGTCAGACGACGCTGGTGAGTTTAAAGTTTTGTTAACGCGTGTAGTTACCAGATATCTGTTAAGTCAACTCATCGTTTCGTTTTGGGATTGTTATTAACGTAGGAGAGTCTTATATACTGGAAGTGTGTCCAATATATACCATAGGAGTGTGCCCAATATAACCTGGGAGTGTGCCCAACCCCAATGCCCCTAACCAAGCATTGGTAATGATGTCCAGGTAACTAGATCACGCCCGTCCTTACGGCCCGGTGTGAGGGTGTCAAACCTAATAGCGCTATCAACTAGTTACCCCATTGCCTTACAGGCAACACGGTAGATGATCGATTCTGTGTTCAATAACCAACATCCCAAATAACAGTTTACCCAGTATTCCCTTTAGAAACGTTTACCAGATGTCCCAAACCACCGGGACGCATGCTTAGAAAAGTGCAGTGAACTCACATTTGATTGCTCGGTATGATAATATACTTCTAATGTTAGTTAATGGTTAGGCCCGTTACACGCGACCTAAAATATAATGTCATGTAAATGAGTATACGAGTAGGGTTCTGCTTTACCCTAGTGTCCAAACAATAAAGTTTAACGCAATCAAGTTAACAAATTTGGTAAACAGTATTAAACAGTCTAGTTGGTGACGTGTTGTGTGATGTCGAAAAAAAAAGAAACTTGACGTATTGTTTAATTTACTAACTCAGAACAGTCAAGTAACACACAGTTTCAAGTAACATGTATTATACTCAAACCCAAGTATCATGTGTTTACTACACTTAATTGTTCAGGTCTTTACACAATAGAATATATATAAATCTCAAGCCATCGGCCCACCATACATGGGCTGATCGACATATGCAATCACTTCAACAATCTATAATAATCACTTCATGAACCAATCAATTTACATATCACGTGCAATGAATATTACATATATTGTTTTGTTAACTTCTAAACGTATAGCAACTATTTGCATATATTTGGACATTCAATCCCTACAACTATCATAGCAATAATTAACACTCATTATTCCCTAGACCATCAATGACCACCTTATTAGAATAACCTTAAAGTTTGATTAGATCAAGACCCACACATGGCTGCCACTTTCATTGAAAGTTATCAAGTTTGTCAGACCACTTATCCTCACATATCCTAATCATTATGTCGGTTCAGAAATCATGTGCCACATTCAACTAGGTTGACTTATCATTAATTTTTGTCAGCAACTTTCTTTGTTATGCAAACCTAACACACAATCCTTCCAGTTAGTTGTTTAACATGAATTCATATTAATCACATAATACTAATGTATTCCAAACTTATCATCAAAGATTCACATATGCATAACTCTGGGCAACATTAATAGAAGTCGTTCTAGGGGTCTACGAATCGCATACTACACGTATTATCAAAATACCAATTTCATGCACATCCTAGTTCTTCGATAACCACCATTCATGTTTCCAGATTCATGTCACTAGTTTAATCAATACGTACATTACCAAATCATACCAGCCACTTCTATATATCAAAACAATATTAGCATCATGCCCTTCATACACGAGATCAATAAACATAAGCATAACCATGCATACATAACACACAATAATCACATTATCGATCATCAAACCAGTGCTCATGCTTAACGATTACACAATAATAACACACTTAACACTAACCGAATCAAATGAGAAGATGATGAGGACTTCGAAGGGTATGAGTAGGCTGCTGTTGGTTTTACTTTGAATGGGGGGCTGCTGCCGTTGGACGTGATAAGGAGGGGGAATGGGGTTAGGGTTTAATAATGAACGTTACACCACAAACTCGTGTATGTTATGCGAAGATAAGGAGAGTCGGGCCCATCTTTGAGTTGCACTCGGCTGGGTATGAAGGCCCAAATAAGTTTAGTTTGGGTTGGGGCAATCACAAAGAGTGTGTGGTCATAGGGGTATGCGGCCAGACGGTTTTGTGCGACAAGCCCACTAATAATTGCAACCATATAACAACCTAATCACATACAATCTAATCACAATAATCTTTACTTTATAAAGATTACACATAATTTACATTAACGCACCACATGAAAAGGGAATTAGCACAAAGAAAGACTATCGACATTTACGAGTTGTCACATCATCCCCAACTTGAAAGAAATTTCGTCCCGAAATTTGATAAGTAGCATAAAGGAGTGAAATAACACGCCAACATTACTGCGAGTTTTCCTCAGGTGCCACAATAACATTGTTGATCATTCTCTCAACTAATGCCTGTGGTTATAACACTATTGATCATTCTCTCAACTAGTGCCTGTGGTTATAACACTGTTGATCATTCTCTCAACTAGTGCGTTTGGTCATGTCACTGTTGATCATTCTCTCAACTAGTGATTCTGGACTTAGTAGCGTCCCATGACATTACTTTATCAAATATATTTTCTATGGCACAAAACCAATTAGCCTAGAAAATGAAATATATCATTTTCTGTCAAATTAATAGTTATAACTTATCAAATATAATATATTAATTACATAATTGTAATATTATTATTTAATATATTAACATCACTAAGACTAAAAATCTAATCATAGTATAGTAGAATATATTATATTTGACTATTTTATTATGGTATACATTTATGGACTAAACATTATTTTATAATGTAAATAGTAATTTAGGTTTATTAAATATATGTTCTTTAATATATATTGTAATAATGATTAATAAAGCTCTATTTTATATACACACCATTTAGATTTATCTCAATCATACATTAAATTTATTAATGATTTATTGTTAAAATAATATTAGTTATAGGCTATGGCCACTGGGGCACAATTCCCCCTGTGGTTGTGGTCATATTACTATTGGCTAACTTTTTGGCCAATAGTAACGAGGGTCAAGTAATGTATACAACCTTCCATACCGGCAGTTATTACAGAATATAAAAATTTAATCATTGTAAGTATAACTGGTAAACACTTAGGATTTTGGAAAACAGTTTTAACTATAAATGTATCACAAAAATGTGATAAAACTGTGCGAAAAGAGAATGGACTCACTTTGTAACTTTAGGGTTCAACTAAAAGCCTCCTGGTAGAATCTTGGGTATAACTCCTGAGCTATTTAATAAAATAGATATAATGCACTAGCCTTAAATATAATAACCCAGTTCAACTTTATCCCTACGTCACGAGACAGAACCCCAACAAACTTAGTCGGGCAGAGCCATGACATGCGTTATGGGGCTCCAGATCAATCGGAAAAGGGTATCAGTGATCAGAGGTTAAAACACTTAAAACGGGGCAGGGCATTATTATTATTATTATAGTGTAAATAATAAAAATAAGAATATATATATATATATATGAGATCTCGAGAGACTGTCAATGAAAATGGAATGGGACTAGTCTTATATATGGTTGCATAGTTGCTTAGTGGCTACGAAAATTTGATTCACGTATGTACTTTCTTATGCCATATTTCATCACACCCATAAATACAAGCACACATGTACACAACATTTGAATTTCAAAATTCTATTTTTTTCTTTTATTCTTTTATAGGACACACGTCCACTTCAAATGTTTCAAATATTTTAATTTTATTATTATTTTATTATTTATATATTATAATTAATTCAACTGCTTAACTCATTTGGCGTTTATAACTTCTAAAATATGACGTTTTATAAAACAATGAATATGTCTTTAGAACGAGAATAATCTCATCTACATTTTGAACCAAGTTTCATTAAAAACGGAGTAAGTCCAAATACAATGTATTTTTATAATTTAATTATTAAACAGTTCCTAGGCTCGTCTAGGTACTTCATATTTCTTACAGTCAACTTACCCGTAATCTACCCGTTTAATAATATAAGTTTTATATACTTTATTTTAATATAGAAAATAGAAATGTCACACATATATAAGCCAATTAATTAGTATAACATTCCAACCAAATCTATATAAAATAGTTTTTAAAACTATATGGGTCGAAAAATAAAACTAGTTACTAGTGGTTAATAAATTTAGACAACCTATAACTCTTATATGATAAAAATGGAGATGTTACATCCTCCCCACCTTGTTTTAAATCTTGTCCTCGAGATTTTGGGCTGCGATATCTCTTTTAAAGTTATGTCACGTCTTAGTCAATAAGAACAATATTAAAGTAAATGACACAGAATCAAGACATATTCAAGTTTTGTGGATACGAGTTTTACAACAAATAGGACTCAATGGTTCAACTGAATTATTTGAAAAAAATCAATGTCAAATGAACGAGTTGAAATGATATAATTTCCAAGGTGACTAGATTAAGCCAAAACAGATATATGATCAATAGATGTCTGTTTACAGTTTGTAAATGACTTTTAGGAACAAGAGAATTTATTGTCAAAAGAAAACTTAATTTGATTGTCAACTAAGGAAGACTCAGAATCAACAAGCTCAAAATGGAATAGAAGCGCGAAAATAAGTTGTCAATTATCGAACCATGACATGAGAAAAATCAATGTATTGACATTATTGAATTGCAAGGATACGCTGAAATACAACAGAGTTTAATGTATCATTGTCTTAATACAAAATTGCATTAAGAATATTTTCAAAGATGAGTCAAACGAAAGACATACGTAGTCTTGTATGATTATGATTAGTCCAAGCTACAAGTTTATATCGACGCCGCAAGGTGTCGTAATGATTGAAATAGTTCAATAATTACAGTGACCGAACAATTTCACCGTGTTCGTAATCAATTGAAAGCTTTAATGAAGTAAATTTGGATATTCATTTCGAATAGGATTTTCAATTGATGATGAAAAGACCAAATGAATATTATAGAATTTTCGATCAATGATGAAAGAATCTGTAGAGGTACACCAGAATGTAATACAAATTTGTGTACTCTTATCTTAACACATAATTGTATTAAGACTGTTTAAGATAATGAATCAACAGAAATTAAATAAATATATCCGTACATCAGGTGTGAGAATGAGTTTAGCTCAAGCTTCAAATTAAAGAAAACGCCACCACAAGGTGTCGTAACCAATTAAATGATTCAATGAAAGTGAAGATCAAACAAGTCTGTTATGATTCTGAATAGATGAAGTACTTGACAGGATGCATTTATTTATTAATTTTGATTTGTACTAGGGTCAAATAATAACTTAACTTAGATATTGCATATCAGTAATTATGTCTGGAATCATTTCTGTTTCCTGCGTAGTAAGTACGAATGCTCGCGTGTTCTTCTTAGCTCCGTCGGTTGTTTTTGCCTTGTTGTCAGGCGCTTTAGTCAGTTTCGGGCAATATGGTTTGATGTGTCTCGTCTCTCCGCAATTGTAACAAATATTAGCCTTCCTTCTACACTCTTCCTCTATATGCCCGGCCATCTTGCAGAAGTCACAGTAGGGTGTTCTCCTAAAACGACATCTTCCTGAATGCTTTTTGTTACAGCTTCTGCAGGTAGGTTGCTCCAATGACGGTTCAGTTCCTTTCTTCTTGAATTCTTGAGAAATTTTCTGGGCCGACTCTTTCTTCTTATTTTCTTCTCTTGTGCGGATTAGTCCATCTGTCAGAATGTTAGCTAGTTCAACTGTTTCTTTAATAGTCTATGGTCTGGCGGCCTTGACCATGTCTCGGATTTCGCTAACTAATCCCCAAATATAACGAGAAATTAGTACGGGTTCTGGCGAAGCCAGAGTTGGTACCATTCTTGCATATTCGAAGAACGTTGTCGTATATTCACGACAATTCACATCTATCATTTTATGATTTAGGAACTTGTTAGCCATTTGTTCCTTTTCATAAGGGGGACAAAATTTCCTTTCGGCCATTTCCTTGAATTTTTCCGAGTTCATGGCATAAGCCATGTCACTTCCTTTTGCCTGAAGAATTGTATTCCACCATTCTAAGGCTTCTTCCTTAAAGAGGTTGGATGCATACATCACCTTATCTTCTTCGGAACGTTTGCTGATTTTAAGAACAGCTTCCGTCTTTTCAAACCATCGTAGAGCAGTCGTGGCTCCTTCACTGCCAGCGAACTCAGTTGGTTTACAAGCTAGAAATTCTTTGTAGGTACACCCGAGAGTCATCGCCTTCATGTTCTTAGGAAATGGGGTTTTGATAATATCATCATTGTCTCCATTGACACTATGGGTAAAACTAACGTCACGAGTATGCTTGCTACTCACAGCTTTGGTGGGTTCTACGGGGTTTTTAACAACTTTAATTATTAAAGGTATAGCATTAGCTATTCCTTGGGCTATTAGATTTTCTATAGCATTTTTATCCAAAGGATTTTCATTATTAGCATGAACTTCTGGATTATGTGATACTTCATTCGACATCTGAATGACAAACATTTTCAATTATTAATATCACAGAACAGTTAGAACAAAAGGATACTTTCAAGAATCATATGTGCATATATACATATACATATATTTAAATCTACAAAAATAACACATAGGTTACTTTGTATTAATTTCCTAACTTTATTGTTCAAGTTTAGGTATTAAAAGAACACCTAAATAGCTTAAAGAAGTGGCTCTGATACCACCTTCTGTCACAGCCCCCGACCCCACCCTGGGAGCGGGAGTCGCGAGCCAGTCAGATGGTACCGGTGTTTATTAATTATGCAGCGGAAAATTTTTCATCAGGATCGTAGTTAGGAAATGATTTCAGAGTTTGTAAAACACCAAACTTTTAATATTAAACAAATGGGCTAAAACCCATATTCAATTCAATTGTTTTTGTAGGGATAAACCCAAATAAATAAAACATAATTTTCTTCTTTTATTCAGGTGTTTATTGCCACTTTATTTAAGCCTTTAGTGCTCCACAGCTGGCTTCTATTATCTTTATAACAAATTACCTGAAACACGTTTTGAAAACATTTTATCAGTAATAAATACTGGCGAGTTCATTCCATTTTTATAAAAATATATTGTTATACTTTACAGCGATAAGGGTTTTTATATATTTGTTTATATTTACCCAACTCAAACAGTATTTGTCATATGGTGGCAGTTCCGATGTGACAGTGGTCATATCACTTATTGGCTCACTTTTGTCCAATAGTGAATTTTTCAAGTAATTATATTTTACTATTATTCCAAGTGTCTGTCACTAGGCGATTTCCATGACGGTGGTTATATCACTGTTGATCATTCTTTCAACTAGTGACTCTGGTCATGTCACTGTTGATCATTCTTTCAAACTAGTGACTCTGGTCATAACACTGTTGATCATTATCTCAACTAGTGCCTGTGGTTATAACACTGTTGATCATTCTCTCAACTAGTGCTTGTGGTTATAACACTGTTGATCATTCTCTCAACTAGTGCCTTTGGTCATGTCACTGTTGATCATTCTCTCAACTAGTGATTCTGGACTTAGCAGCGTCCCATGACATTACTTTGTCAAATATATTTTCTATGGCACGAAACCAATTAGCCTAGAAAATGAAATATATCATTTTCTGTCAAATTAATAGCTATAACTTATCAAATATAATATATTAATTACATAATTGTAATATTATTATTTAATATATTAACGTGACTAAGACTAAAAATCTAATCTTAGTATAGTAGAATATATTATATTTGACTATTTTATTATGGTATACATTTATGGACTAAACATTATTTTATAATGTAAATAGTAATTTAGGTTTATTAAATATATGTTCTTTAATATATATTGTAATAATGATTAATAAAGCTCTATTTTATATACACACCATTTAGATTTATCTCAATCATACATTAAATTTATTAATGATTTATTGTTAAAATAATATTAGTTATAGGCTATGGCCACTGGGGCACAATTCCCCCTGTGATTGTGGTCATGTTACTATTGGCTAACTTTTTGGCCAATAGTAACGAGGGTCAAGTAATGTATACAACCTTCCATACCGGCAGTTATTACAGAATATAAAAATTTAATCACTATAAGTATAACTGGTAAACATTTAGGATTTTGGAAAGCATTTTTAAATATAATTGTATCACAAAAATGTGTTAAAACTGTGAGAAAAGAGAATGGACTCACTTTGTAACTTTAGGGTTCAACTAAAAGCCTCCTGGTAGAATCTTGGGTATAACTCCTGAGCTATTTAATAAAATATATATAATGCACTCGCCTTAAATATAATAACCCGGTTCAACTTTATCCCTACGTCACGAGACAGAACCCCAACGAACTTAGTCGGGCAGAGCCTTGACATGCGTTATGGGGCTCCAGATCAATCGGAAAAGGGTATCAGTGATCAGGGGTTAAAACACTTAAAATGGGGCAGGGCATTATTATTATTATAGTGTAAATAATAAAAATAAGAATATATATATATATATATATGAGATCTCGAGAGACTGTCAATGAAAATGGAATGGGACTAGTCTTATATATGGTTGCATAGTTGCTTAGTGGCTACGAAAATTCGATACACGTATGTACTTTTTTATGCCATATTTCATCACACCCACAAATACAAGCACACATGTACACAACATTTGAATTTCAAAATTCTATTTTTTTCTTTTATTCTTTTGTAGTTCTTTTATTCTTTTGTAGGACACACGTCCACTTCAAATTTTTCAAATATTTTAATTTTATTATTATTTTATTATTTATATATTATAATTAATTCAACTGCTTCACTCATTTGGCGTCTATAACTTCTAAAATATGACGTTTTATAAAACAATGAATATGTATTTAGAACGAGAATAATCTCATCTACATTTTGAACCAAGTTTCATTAAAAACGGAGTAAGTCCAAATACAATGTATTTTTATAATTTAATTATTAAACAGTTCCTAGGCTCGTCTAGGTACTTCATATTTCTTACAGTCAACTTACCCGTAATCTACCCGTTTAACAATATAAGTTTTATATACTTTATTTTAATATAGAAAATAGAAATGTTACACATATATAAGCCAATTAATTAGTATAACATTACAACCAAATCTATATAAAATAGTTTTTAAAACTATATGGGTCGAAAAATAAAACTAGTTACTAGAGGTTAATAAATTTAAACAACCTATAACTCTTATATGATAAAAATGGAGATGTTACAGAAAGTAAAGTACAACTATTCTATTAACATACTAAGTAGCCAAATAAGAACAACTTGGGCGTGTCATACCCAATATGGCAAATGTTGGAGGCGAGGCGGGGTTAACTTACTTTAGGACTAGGAAACTACTTAGTGAATGTGAATAAAATATCAAGTGAGGTGGTGGAACAAGTTAGGATAGCCCAGGCTTCCAAAACACAAATCTTGCCATATAAACTACGGTAATCTTGGATGGTTTCAACACTTGTTGGTTGTCTAAACCCTATTAAAACAAAAAATTTAGAGGGGATGTGCACCTCTAAACTCATATGAATCAACCATACACAAGCTCTCAAACCATGGACTTGATTAGAGGCAAGGTAGGTACAAGATAAGTTTAACAAGTTCATAAAGATTTAAATAAAAGTTCTTCCAAAACATAAAGTTTGGACCTCAAAATGGTGATGTCCACCTTAGTTTACCATGGTAAACTTGTGGAAACACTCCTAGAGGTGTTCCAAGCTTTGTAGTGGAAGAAAGAATGAAGAAGAGATGAAAAAGGTGAATTTGACTTACTTTTAGCACTTAGATAATTCTGCCAAGAAATCAGAATTTATAGATGATTTAGGAGTTTTTGTAGGGCTGGCAATTTTGACATGAACACGATAACACAACACGAACCTACATGAAGTTATCATGTTTCGTGTTTGACCTTAACAGGTTTCGTGTCTAAAACAGGTCGACACGATAAGACCTTAACAGGTTTCGTGTCTAAACAGGTTAAAACTCGTTAATCTGTTAAGAACCGTTCAGTACATGTTTATAATTAAAATTAAAAAAACATTATATGTGGGTCTGGACATGGGGTCATCAGTCGTGGACCTGGGATGAATTATATACAAACACACGTGGTTCTTTTCCACAATCCAAACCCTAATTTTTAAATCTCTCTCACAAACACCACAATTCCCAATTCGGTTCACAGTTTCCCCAATTCAGTCGTGTTCGTGTCTTAACAAGTCAAGTTCGTGTCTTAAACAGGTCGTATGATATGTTGGTAGTTTTTTTCGTGTCTTAACAGGTTGTTCCGTGTAACTTGTTTATTAACAAGTTCGTGTTCGTGTTTCGAAAATCTAACACGATAAGATTCTGTGTCGTGTTTGTGTTTACGTGTTTCAGATTCGCGTCTTATCGTGTTCGTGTCTTAACAGATCGGGTTGACGCGTTATGCCAACCCTAGTGTTTTGGAAGAGAAAAAGTGTTTGGAAAGTGAAAATGAGGTTTAGGAGGCTCATATTTATAATGGGGTTTATTAGGGTTAGAGTTAAATGAGTTAGAAGGTGATTGGGGGTGAAAAAGGTGACCAAAATGGACCAACCATGAGCTAGTAGCATGCTGCTATGGATTGATCCCTCCGGATCATCGCGGGGGAAGACCAGGATCCTCCCGCGTGTCTGCCCCTGAACTTTGTAATAAGGTTATTTTATGCCGTAAACTTGCATTTTAACCCGTTTCTAGGTATTCAAAGTGTAATAAAGTATAGAATGAGTGAAAGTAAGTATAATTTGAGTGTCGTGAATGTATGTATGAGTATTAGTACGTATAACAAGTGTCGGTTTGCAAGTAAACATGTATTTAAATGGTTGACTGTAAGTGTGACATGTATTTATAAAATAAGAATTTTATTATGATCGAGATCTCGGAGTACATAATTGGAAATGAAATACGAACATGATACGAATACAAGTTTCCATGAATAGAAATACGATTACACTTTCTAAACAAGGAAACTACAAAACAAGAAGCACTACAATTACTACCCCCACCTAATTCGTTAGATGGTAACATGGGTATAATAGAAATACGAAATTTGAGATATTCGGAATCGGTTATGTGTTGGTTGCTCATATACAAATACAAGTTTTGATAAATTAGATAAATATAACAAAACTGGTATCGTGTGATGCTTATTTAATTACTCAAACCAATCTACTACCTACTTAGTCGCATCATCCGTGTCCATAGTGCATAGTTTTGACTACTGAGTTTTAGACTGATCTGTAAACTGTCGGATAGTTTTGGGCTTTTTGGCTAAGAAATTTTTAGCAAATTGGCAAGTTGTAGGGTGAGGTCATTACCCGAGTTATCTCCGTCGAACATGGTGACCGGTTATAGCTCGTTGCGAGGTGGGTAGATGATGAGCAACTTAAGAATCATGTTGTGATACCATCTTAACAAGTATTGAGAAAATTAAATTGTATTATATTGAAAATGAATAATAATAATAATAATAATAATAATAATAATAATAATAATAATAATAATAATAATAATAATAATAAGGCTAAATTACTTTTTGAGTCCCTGTGTTTTAGATATTTTAACCACTTGAGTTCAAAATCAAAATGTTTAACGTCCTGAGTCCCTATAGCCACTTTTCTAAACCATTTGAGTTAAATTTGTTTGAATTTTCTGTTAGCTCATTAAAAGACTAAAATGCCCTTGTTGTTAACCACTTTAGGGTGTCCGGGGCACTTAGCGGGGAGGGGATCGGTGAGCTTAGTCCCCGAGCGGGAACACCGCCGCCGACCCCTCGGGGAGTGTAAGCGGGGAGGGGGAGCAGTGTGTGTTCACCGCACAACTTCTTCTTCTTTTTGATTTTTTGAACGATATTTTCTTAATTAAAACAAAAAAAAAGCAAGTCCCCCAAGAGAGGAGTGTCGCCATCAAATTGAGGGTGTGGGGGGTGTTAAGGGGGGAGTTGATGTGGCGCGTGCTGATTGGTTTTTTGTAAGAGAGGTCACTTGTCACGACCCCCGACCCACCATGGACGGAATCGGGAGATGCGAACAGCCAAGTGGTACCGGTGATTATTTTTAAAAATATTGTAGCGGAAATTTCATCAGGACCGTGAGTTAGGAAAAATATCAGAGTTTAGAAAACACCGGATTTTATTTATTAAATAGATTGGGATAAACCCATGTTTTACAATGGTAGCTTTAATAAAGATAAATTTGATTACATAAAATAATATATTTCTTAATTTGATTTAATTAATAAAATAAGCCACTTCTTGAAGCCTTTCAGTGCCGTATCCATCTCTTACTCCAATCTACTGTAATTACCTGAAACATGTTTGAAAAAGGTTTTGTTAGCGGGAAATACTGGTGAATCATTCTTTTTAATAAAATGACACGTTTGTTATAATTTACAGTATTAAGAGAGATTACAATGTTTCAGATATCAACCAACTACCCACAGTATTTGTCATCGACTTGTTTCGGTGACTGTGGTCATATCACTATTGAGTCCTGTCACCCAATAGTGAAGAGTATCACTAATTAGGTTCGCCCACCTAAAGTGATAAAAACAGTAGTAATGTGCACAATACCCCACATACCGGCTGTAATTTGGTGATTACATAAACTTAATCACTGTAATTATAACTTTGAAAATATTTAAGAAAGTACTTTGATAAAAAGAGAATGACTCACATTATAAGCATGCAGATTCCTACGGGCAAAGTTTAGTCTACATATAAGCCTTGATAAATTGCAGATTTATACAGGCAGAGCTTAGCCTATTGATTAGTCTTGTAACCTAGTGCACACGAACTTGGTAAGTAACTAATACAGCATTTACGATAACTCACGAGATTAAAACCCTTACAACGAATGACAAAGTGAAATCACTTAAACATCCATCGGATTCACAACGAATGACAGAGTATTCCCCGAGTTCGGGTGGTACTCAAACATCCTGTCGGAATCACGACTAATGACAAAGGATAACACTTAAACATCCGGTCGGATAGTTTAAATCGATCGGACATTGAATCGTAGCAGCGATCAAGTTAATACCCTGTATCGTAGCAGCGTTTCGTGCTATGTGTGTGTTTGGTATTAATCAGGGAATATCTCGGAGTGTATAACGAATTTTAACGTCGCTCCAGTGCCAGAAATCAAGTCCCAACACCCTCTATTTATACATGAAAATTGACCCCCTCGCGTGACGCGAGGGGTCACCCTTTGGGCGTCGCGTGGCGCGACGGGTCTTATTCCACCATAGGGTTACCACGTGTCCAACTAGCTTGTATGAGTCGACGAAATATTAGTTTTCGATTTCTACAGCGAGATATGAAGATAATCGTCAAGTGGGAATATCCCCCCTTGAGTTTTAAGGGCCCTGATCCTGATTCTGATTGTTATGAAAATTTTAGGGTTTATACAGAATCACTTGGGGTTTTAATTAGGGTTTCTTTTTAGACAAAATAATAATAATAATAATAATAATAATAATAATAATAATAATAATAATAATAATAATATAATAGTTTTGGTGAGAGTTGTTATGGTTTGGGACAAAAAGGAAATAAAATGGTGAGAAAAGATAATGGACCCACTTTGTGACTTTAGGGTTCAACTAGAAAACCTCCTGGTAGAATTTTAGGTATAATTTCTGAGCTATATAAAAATATATATTTGTAATTGTGTTTAGTACCCCTAATTCAACCTTATCCCGATGTCCCGAGACAGAATTCCAATAAACTTAGTTGGGCAGAGCCCTGACATGCGTTATGGGTTTCAGATCAATCGGAAAGGGTAACGGTGATCGGGAGTTAAAACACTTAAAACAAGGCATGGCTTTATTATTATTTATAGGGGAAAAATAAAATAATATGGAGAGAGAGAGTTCGACAGAGATGGCAAGCTATTGAAATGTTGCCTTGTGCTATTTATAGTTGAGAATGAAATGGCTGCTTATTGAATGTAAGGACATGTCTTTTGATAATGGAACATATGTCAACACATGTATCTTCAATTCATCATACACGTACAAAAGTTCTTTTTTGTAAATGAAATGAATTTCAAGTTTAAAATTAATATTTTATTTTGATACTTCTCTTGACAATTCAAACAAAAATCTAAATTGTTAATTATTATTTTATTAATATATATATTATAATTAATTTAACCTGTTTCACTTATTTGGTACTTATAACTTCTAAAATATGGCGTTCTAGAAAATAATAAATATGTTAATAGAACGAGAATATTTATATCTACATTTGGGTCTAAGTTTTATTAAAAATATAGTAGGTTTAAAATACAATGTATTTTATAATTTAATTATTATATGGTTCCTAGGCCCGTCTAGAAACTTCATATTTCTAATAGTCAACTTACCCGTAGACTACTTGTCTAATAATATAAATTTTTATATACTTTTTATTTTATTAAAAAGGTCATCCATATACAAGCCAATTAATTAATGTAATATTTCAACTAACTATATAAAATAGTGTTTAAAACTATTTTAGGTTGAATATTTATATTAAAATAAACTAGTTACTAGTGGTTAATAATTTAACCAAACCTATGGTAAAAATAGGAATGTTACAATCACTCCCCTAAGAGAGTCTCACCCTTAATGCGTGATCACCTCCTATCAACAACAACAATGGTTATATCTGTATCTCTATCTCCTTCTCATGACTGCGTTGAAAAGTAGCATTGGTGGATCACAACCAAAAAGGTATAATTTCTAATCCGATTCATCAAAACCTATCGATTATATACTCAATTAGATGTTTGTTCTTAAAATTTCATGTAAACAGATTGGTGATAAGTATTTGAAAGATGCTAGAGCTCTAAATGTCGTTATTTTCTTCTTCGATTTGATGTCTGAATTCAATGTTTTATGTGAACAGATTGGTGATAAGTATTTGAAAGATGCTAGAGCTCTAAATGTCGTTATTTTCTTCTTCGATTTGATGTCTGATGTCAATGTTTTATGTGAACAGATTGTTGATAAGTATTTGAAAGATGTTAGGCACTTGAATTGAAAGCTAGATCTATTCTGTATCTCAGAAGATATAAGGATGTTGTTGATATGCTTCAGGATTATATACCTAGCTTGAAAATGTGTTCGGATAATGATTTTTCCACATTGTCTTCATTGTTGTTGTTCTTGATAGAAGCAGATGGATATGTGAGGGGAATTAGGGCTTTTTGTGAGAGGAACTGGGGAAGAAGAATTGGATAAGAGGGTAAAGATATAGATATGTGTGTGTGAGGGGAGAGTGAATCGGAGGATAAGTGAGATTTGTTATGTTGTTTGTGGTTGGCGCAGTTGTTGGTGGTTGAGGGTGGTGGCTGCGGATGGTTGTTGGTGGTGGCTGGAGAAAGGTAGAGAGAGAGAGACGGTGGGGGTGGCTGGAGAAAGGTAGGTAATTTATTTTTATATATATTATATATTAAAAGTTAATGCATTAAAGACTTGTTCCTTGTACTCATGTGTATATAAGATTTGTACTTTGTGTGTAAATGACCAAATTACCCTCATAGTTAACAGACTTGGTGGATGGTGTTAGAAATTTGGACTCAAATTGTAAAGAAAAGTGGCTATAGGGACTCAGGGCGTTAAACATTTTGATTTTG
Source organism: Helianthus tuberosus (assembly GCA_030545235.1). NCBI lineage: Eukaryota > Viridiplantae > Streptophyta > Magnoliopsida > Asterales > Asteraceae > Helianthus > Helianthus tuberosus. Next base: position 81,480,298 of record CM060368.1, on the reverse strand, counting down.
GACTCAAGTGGTTAAAAGCACTAAAACACAGGGACTCAAAAAGTAATTTACCCTAATAATAATGAAGAAAACCACGGATATTTATATACCATTACAAGACTCAATAATAAGGAAATTAGGAGAATAAATTGGCTGACAAATAGAAGGATGAAATCGTGAGAAGATCCTTTATTTTTGAGGATAATGTTGCAATATTTTATTGAACTCAATTATATCAAATCATTTCCTTTTTTCTAACATAATCCAGCTCTTCGTTGGCTCTTTTCTCTATTCTAATACAAGTTTTTAGGATACGTTTGGCAAAAGTAGCTTGTGGCTGAAAGCTGGTGGCTAGTGACTGAAAGCTTGTAGCTATAACTGTAGTTTTTTAGATATATTTGGTGTTTGGCAGAGTTGCTAAATCTTTTAATATAGGTTAAAATAGTCATTTTTTCCCGAAAAACTTGTAGCTCCTTCCATACGCTACTAGTAGGAGCGTTCAACCAAAAGGTTCAAACTCCTAACCTAAAAGCTTCAAGCTCATTCAACCAAATAAGACTTTTTATTGAGTATAAGCTTTTTCTTAAAAGCTTAAACTATAAGCTTCTAAAACCTTCATACCTAACATACCGTTACTGTTCAATAAAAGTATAATTTAGTGCCATGTTTATTATTATTACCACCACCGCCACCACCACCACCACCACCACCACCATTATTATTATTATTTTGGTAGCGGTGTTATTTGACCACAACAACTATTATTATTATTGGTAACGATGTTATTTGAACTGTCTTAAATAAAAAATTTTAGCGTTGTAAGACAATGCATAATGGGACGTGTTTTTACAAAATTTAGCCCAAATAACGCCCAATATTGCCCCTCGACCGCCCCCTGGGCGTGATTTTGCAATAAAAGGTCATCCAGCGTGACTTAAAACACGCCTTGCCCCCATTTCATTGACCAATCACCTTCTATCTCCCATTTTGTTATCCAATAAGATTTTTTTAGGTTTTTTTTTTATACAATAAGATTTTTTTACGGTTTTTTTTAGATAATTTACATCTCATTTAAAATAATGCCCCACATCCCCACTACACCCATTTTGGTAAAAACGCCCAATAATGTCCCATTGCTGACTGTGCTGCCATATAGCGCAAAACGCCCTAGGGTGGAACATTATTCACTCTAACGACTACGCATGGTTTAAAAGAATTTTTTGTTCAAAAGAGGCTTGTGGAGGTTTGTTGATGTAGATGTTGTTAGGTAAGAAAGCCATGTTGCCTAGCTGTTAAACCTGTTGATTAAGCTACCGACATCATCGTTATATATATATATATATGTATGATATGCACATTACCATATCCCATCATAAATAGAAACGTTAATTTCGGAGATCGATAAACATATATGTCCCAGTTTTAGATGATCTCTGTCAAAGATTATATCAATTAAAAATCAATAAATTCTAGTGTTTGAACAGAAAAAAGTAATCGATCTATTGCCATAACCAATATGATTTTATAATTATTTATATTAGTAAATAAATAACCTTTAAATAAATTTTCAAGGCTCAAATTGGGCCTAGCCCTAAAACACTTTCTTATATATTCTGCATGGAAGACGAAGCCTTCAACCATTCCACAAACACCAAAAGCCTAGTTTTGTTGTATTCTCTAACGATGGAAGACGTGTTACCAGAAAGTGTCATGTTGGACGTTTTATCCAGACTTTGTTAGAAATATTTAAACTTAGTTATGTTTATTATTATCTATTATTACTAACAAACTTATTAGTAGGTAACGTATGATAAGTGAACGATTATTTAGATAATATGTTATGTAATAAGCGGTTAATTAGCGGGAAAAACGATTTCAAATAACTGTCATCACAGTTACCCGCCAAAGATAACCGCCAAACTCATATGTATTTAATCTTGTTGCCGGCAATATGTTCGGTTATCAAGACAGTTTCTGTTACACCGAAATTGTCCACTTTCATTCTATTGTTCTTACTTGTATACTCTGCATCATCTTGATCTGAATATACTGAAACATGGCTGCAAGTCTCGTAAATACTTCAACTGCATCTGCATGTTCTTATGCACGAGACAGGAATGATCCGGATGTCCAACATAGTGGTATCAGAGCCACTACAAGATCTGATGCGGAGATTAAACCAACTGCCACATCAATGCCCTGTCAACATTGCATTGATGAGAAGAACGAAAGAAAACGACGAACTCGACGTTAACGATTATGTTACTATTGCCATTTGCCTGGTCACCAGATTTACACGTGTAAATCCAAAGAGAATGATGAAGAGTCGCAACTTATTCGGCAAGCGATTAATACCGGAACAAGAACTCAGGATGAGGAAGTGCATTGCCGAGAAGAGATGGTTGTTACAGGAACCGACGGTGGGCAATGGAAAGATATCTGGTATGTCAACCCGACATTTAATCATCATTTTGTGAGTAACATAGATGCTTTTAAGCGTGTAAAACATATAATGGGGGTAGAAACTAGATCCGGAATGAATAACTTCTTATTCATCCGAGGAGTGGGTGTAGTTGAAATGAAAATGGGAAACGAAACACTAAGCGTTCCTAGTGTTTTCTACTCGCCGGACATTTATCGAAACGTTCTAAGTCTTGAACAATTAACTCTTCAAGGCTTTACGGTTCGACGATCCGGTGATACATGCAAAATTTTTCCCATGTTCTCATCTCCGGTGATGAACACAAGGAATGATGTGACGGGGTTAACGAAAGAGGAGGAACTGGGAATGAAAGAGAAAAAAAGGGTGCAAAACATGTGTGGCATAGATGACGAATTCAAAAACGACTACTTGAATTCGTATTTCGAAACTCTAAATGTTTCGGATGAAACAGAAGTTGATTGGAATCTAATGATCTTAAAATCATTAGAATGCCACGAGTTTGATGACTGTAAAGCGCTGATCAATATGCTTGATGATCGTGAATACGTGTTCAAGTATAGAATTGATCTGCAAAAGAAATTCGAAGAGATGGTTAAATGGTTTCTAAATGAATATTTAGGGATCACTCATAGACCAATTCCACCCTACACTATGGATCAACAGAAAATAGATTTACTGAATCTATATATGTTGGTTGATAAGGATGGAGGGTATCGAAATGTTACAACAGAAAATATGTGGCCGATTGTTGCAAAGGATTTGGGGTTGGAATATAAAGATGGTGATTTCATACGGATAATATATGCAATGTATCTAGACATTCTGGAATACTACTACAAATTCAAAACGGTCCAAAAGATGGTGCATGATAAGGAAGTAATAAATGAAGATGCTGACTTCTCAAAGCGAGGCCACAGGAAGACTAGGAGTGAAGACATGGGCTGCAACGATGCTGCAGGAGGGGAGCACCATGAAGTTGAACCAACACAAGCTGCGTTCTTTGCAGGAATTAGAGACGATAACTGGCATCAAATGAAAAGACGGAAAAGATTCAACTTCAACCAAGCAAGATGGGCCGTTGAAGAAGCCAACCGAAGCGTAATGAAACAAGCTCACAAACATAACCAAGTTTAGAGGGGTTATGTTAGAAATATTTAAACTTAGTTATGTTTATTATTATCTATTATTACTAACAAACTTATTAGTAGGTAACGTATGATAAGTGAACGATTATTTAGATAATATGTTATGTAATAAGCGGTTAATTAGCGGGAAAAACGATTTCAAATAACTGTCATCACAGTTACCCGCCAAAGATAACCGCCAAACTCATATGTATTTAATCTTGTTGCCGGCAATATGTTCGGTTATCAAGACAGATTCTGTTACACCGAAATTGTCCACTTTCATTCTATTGTTCTTACTTGTATACTCTGCATCATCTTGATCTGAATATACTGAAACATGGCTGCAAGTCTCGTAAATACTTCCGCTGCATCTGCATGTTCTTATGCACGAGACAGGAATGATCCGGATGTCCAACAGACTTCCAGTCAAAGCAATCATCCGCTTCGAGCGCGTGTGCAGAAAGTGGCGAGATCTTGTTTCCAATCCTTACTTTGATCATCTTCATCTCTCCAGATCGCATGAGGCCCTGATGATTTATAAATGCTGCATTGGTACGCAAGGAAGTTTAGACTGGGTTGAGATGATGGAACACGAAGATAAGTACCACCTCCACCCTGTGAAGAGCCTAATTTGTGTTAGAGGTCCTCCTTTTAGTTTCGCGGGTTCCGTCAATGGTTTGATCTGCTGTTATCGTCCATATGATTCCGTTTACATATTAAATCCTGTTTTGAAAGAATATATGATCCTTCATAAACCACAATTGGAGAATGAGATGTGTAGTTATGGTTTCGGTGTTTCAACAGCAGGCGAATACAAAGTGATACTTTGCAACCCGGAAGTAAGCTTTGTCCAAAATAAGGTTTACGGGACTGATCATACTTTAATTCACACTATTGGCACTAACCAATGGAGAGTTTTGGGACAAACTCCTAACCACACAAACTCAATAAAGAAAGGTCCTGGTGTATTTCTAAATAGTCATGTGTATTGGCTTGGTTATGGCCAAGTTTACGATTTTGATTTGAATACAGAGACATTTGAGTTATTTCCATCCCCAGCTTGTGGAGATTACGGAAAATCCAAGTTGGGAGTCCTGAAAGGTAGGTTAAGTTTAATCTTATTGGGTTCCTTAGGATTAGAGGTTTGGGTGATGAATGGGAAATCTTGGTATAAAGAGAGAACTAGCCAACAAAACATAAGGCCTATTCTTGGATTTGGATCGTATCCCGTGTGTCTCATAGATGGTTTAAAAGGTACTGGTATTTTGATAGTCCATGATGAAGCAACAACAAAGCTTCTGGCCTATTGTCTTAACACGAATGCTACTCTACACCTAAATTGTTTGGCCGACTTCTTTACCATAAAGACTTATCGTCCTAGCTTTGTTAAACTCCACAGCTTTCAGAGAGTTGACTTCCGGTGTGACAAGGTAACGAAACAGCATTATTATTTCTTTTTACAATGTTGTTTTTATTTCTTATTATTTTTGGTCCAAGGAGTTTCAAGGTTTGGTTGGTCACCAGTAATCTGCCATAAAACTTCGTAAGAAAAGAAGAATTGAATGCAAGTTTGTTAAGACAACATTTAACTGTGTTTTTATTTGGCTTTTGCTTTGATCTAGTTGACTCGGCCTAAATTTAAAGCATATATATGAAATGTATTCCAAAATTGAGGTAATTACTGTGATGATATGGTAGTATGGACTGTTTACATAGCTTTTTAGGGAAAAATACAAAAAAGTGTGTCGGTCAACAGAACCCGACCCAATCAGTGGTTTCAATTCTTTCATGAATAATTTCACATTCCAATGAAGATCCTAAATGCCCCCAAACTGCTCATTGTTCATTTTAAGTCTGGTCTTAATAATACACTGAGTGTCTTAATACACTCTTACTAATGCTTCTTTTTTTTTTCAATCATTAACAAACCAAACGCAAAGTGTTTGCCGTCTCACTAGAGTCTTAATTGCCAGTGTTTTTTAATACTAAAAGTCCACTCCGGTAGAGAAATATCATGCAGCACATATTACAGTCCACTCTAGTAAGTAATATCATACAAAACTCATTATATTACAGCGAATGACTTCAAGAAATACTACAACATGAAATAAATATTACAGCAAAAAAATTTCAACTAAAGACGGCCTATGTGCTCGTGGTATATATGCTGAACGTTAATCCCATCTGCGCGGTAGATGTAATGTTATGGCTGAATCAGTGGACCCACCCTTTTCAATTGTTATGGGCGATTCTTTTGACTTGTATGTGGGAGATTTGGGAAGAACGTAATGAGATGGAGTTCAATAAACGTTCCATTCCTATATATTATGTGGCATGAGTTTCGTTGGTTAAGGTGTAGAGGTTTGTTGATGTAGATGTTGTTAGCTAAGAAAGTGTCACACCCCAACCGATGGCGGAATCATCGGGGCGCTGCACTAGGCGAATCAGATTGCTCAAGAGAATCCATAACAACTATATTGCGATAATATTTAATACATTCGTTATCCCATACTAACAAATAATACAATCACATAAGTTATCACAGACTTCTTGTCCTCCCGAACAATACAAATCCGACAACCTAGATTTTAGTTGAGTTTCTAGACTTCCTAGCTTGATTTGATATAGTCTGCGATCTAACCTGCAACATACGTTAAAATATTTGTCAATACAAAAGTATTGGCGAGTATACAGGTTTGATATGTAGCGTAATAGATTAAAAGGTATAACGAATTCCCACATGCATAAACGTAACACACGACATATATACTCACAAAGCTGATACTACCAACTAAGTCCTCGATGCTCGAATATGCGATGGCAAACTAGACCCAATCGGGCGCAATAGTACTATACTAGTCATGGTGGGACGTTGCGAGTATAAGCCCTAGCACATATGCAACTAGCATCACGTATATCTATGCATAACAGCTATTCGCAAGTGATAATTCGATTTATTGAATAGTTCGTTTGATAAGTTCGATTTGTTAGAAACGTATGTTACACCCAAAATGCGATTAAAAAGGGTTCAAGTATACTCACAGTGCGTAATCGGCAAGTAAACACAACTTGATTTGGATTGCGTCTGAGTTAGCCTGATCGATTGAGAGTGCGTTAAACGGTGACGAGCGAAACAGGTGACTAGTGGCCATCCGGTCGGATGGCAATTCGATCGGATGGTCACTTGTTAGGAGAGGACATTGGACAGTGGCTATCCAGTCGGATGGCAATCCGGCCGGATGGCCATTCGTTTGAGATTATAAGGTGTAGTGACTATCCGATCGGATGGCAATCCGGTCGGATGGTCATTCGTTGGGACGAGGTTGCTTAGTGACTATCCGATCGGATGGCAATCCGGTCGGATGGTCATTCGTTGGGATGAGGTTGCTTTGTGACTATCGGATCGGATGGCAATCCGGTCGGATGGTCATTCGTTGGGATGATGAGTTGGTCCGGTCGAATGGCAGTCATCCGGTCGGATGACATGCTATCCGATCGGATGACATGCTATCCGATCGGATGACATGCTATCCGGTCGGATGGCATGTGATCCGTTCGGATGACGTGTTACCCAGTCGGATGACACGTCTGTTTTAGCGTTCCAAACGACTGTTTTCGAGTGTTTTTGGATGGAATGCATGCGTTTTTACTAGGGCCGTGTAATTTCGCATTAACAATTGAAATCCCATCAGTTCCGACCCGTTCTAACGGCCGGGAATCACCCCGTTCCATCAGATCTGGCCGTTCCTGATGGTTCTTCATGGCTAACTCGAAACCGCACAGTTCCTTGGTTAAATACATAGATTTAGGCGAGATTTGTTATAAAAAACATGTGGAAATCACCCAGATCTGAGTCGTTTATGGTGGGATGAGGTCACAACTCGAAGTTCATATGAACTCTTGGTGACATCACCTTAAAACACCTCAAATCAGTAGATTTCACGGTTAGAAATTGAGTTTTGAAAGATAGAATGATGTAGAATTGAGTGTAGATCATAGAAGTACAAGTTTTAGGCTGAAATCTTACCGGAATTGCGAGGAATCGAGAGAAAAGGGTCCTGGAGCGTGCTTGGTCGAGTGGGAGCTGTCACATCACTTGAACAGTGGTGTGGCAGGCTATTTATAGGCAAAATGAGGAGAAGGGAGTTACTGGGTCGAATGGCCATCTGTTCGGATGGCCCATCCGTTCGGATGGCTATCCGTTCGGATGAGGCTGTCCATCCGGATGGCCACTCCGGCGCGGTGAGTTTCTCCGTTTTCGACCATTTCGATAGTTTTTGAAGTAAGTGCCCTTTTATATCATTATTATATATGCATAAATATATCACTAGGGGTCGTATTTACGTATCCATATTCCAAAGTTTTGATAATTAACAATCGGTTTTCGATTCGAGTATGCGGTTATTAGCGACGTTTCACGGCCATCAAAGAGGGTAGTATAGGTCCTTTCTTGATGTCATCGTGAACGTTATTGCGTTTTGTGCCACAATGACTGACGGGGTACCACTCACTCGTATTGTCATCATCGTCACGACGACTGGAGCTATAGCACTCACCCGAGAGTCTTTGTTAGCGTTAGTTGTCTGCATTTCGACACATCACGGCCACCGAGGAGGGTAGAATAGGTCCTCACTCAGTGCCATCGTGAGTGTTAGTGTTTGTGATTGGTGTAGTATAGTGATATTGTATTGCGAAAATATGCGATTATCCTTCGAATAGCGATGCATGCGATATAGTTACATTATGATCTGAATCTCTGGTGCTAGGCGTAACGAGTATAACGTGTAGAACAACGCACAAAAGTGTGGGTTGTTACAGAAAGCCACCTAGCTAAGAAACGTTCGAGAGCCGGCCCTGCAGAGAGGCTTGTAGAGGTTTGTTGATGTAGATGTTGTTAGCTAAAAAAGCCACCTAGCTATTGATGTATGTAAAATGCAACATATAAATTACATCAAACGAGGCATAAAACTAACCCTTTTTAAGTACTAATATTGGAAAAAGAGTGTTTTTGTCTTCCTTTTGTATTTTCAGGATTAAATGAGCTCAAAAACGCAAAAGAAGCAAAAAGACAGCTAAATCCAACATAAATACAAGAAAAGGAATATTAGTGGACTGCCCGACCCCTCAACGGCACCTTCCAAGGCAAAGAAGAGAAATCAGAAGACTGAACACGCCCCGTGCTCAGCCAGCACGGGGCCGTGCCCAAGAAGCAGCAGAAAAGACAAACCTATAGAAGCTTCTATTGCCCACCACGGGCCGTGCTCAGCGGACACGGGGGCGTGTCGAAAGTACAGCAGGCGCATTTATTGTAATTGCGAATTACAATTAATGAGGAGAGAGATTGTCAGACGGACACGGGGCCGTGCCCAGCGGACACGGGGCCGTGCCCAGCTCTCTGTTCAGCCTATAAATAGGAGTGCTTGGATTCATTTCATCTCATCCCTTGGCACACCACCTCTCTCACACTTCATCCACCACCCACCACCATCACAACACCATCATCCACCACCATCATCCATTGTCCATCGTAGAGTGTGTGAGTCGTCTCGGGATCCAAGATTGATCGTAAGAGTTCTTGACAATCAAGGCCATGTTTGCCTAAGTCTCTTACATCACTTGGTGAAGACAAAGTGTCTAGTATAATACTTTTTATTTCTAATCTTTTGCACTTTTTATTTGGTTTTGTATTAATGACTTTAATAACTAGTTACTTATGTTGAAGGTGATCTTTCCTTATCGTTTGTCCGTGGTGTCTTGGCATTATTTTACTGTCTATATAAAATAAAGGATTTTCACCATTCATATCTCCACGGTCTATATGGAGATATGTTGGCTACCTGGTAGGGGGTTAAGGGAACGGTTTGGTAAAGGTCTTGCCATTGTTCAGCGTTTAGAGGTCCTGCAATGGACCTGGGTCAAATTTAGTAGGACCCCCTTCAATACTTCACGGTATTGGATGGCGGGGGTCCAAACTCTTTGATCCCCTCATAAGTTAACTACTATTAATACTATAACCCGGCTATTTAGGACTGTATCCCTGCTGACTCAGACTACTTAGCCGAGGGTAACGTCACCGCCAAAAGCGGGGCCTACCACAATACTGCATTAATAACTTAATTCATTATCTTCCAATAATCCACCCTTTTAGGATTGTATCCCTGCTGACTCAAACTACTGGGGTGAGGGTAACGTCACCTTCAAAAGAGGGGCCTACTACAATAACTAAGATAATCTCTTAATTATGTGCAAAAGTGCGGAAATAATCAAAGGTTATACTAGATACGAGTCGGAACCAAGTGATTCATCTTGTCTATCTGTTTTTCTTTTATTCTTATTTTCAGCATTTTAGTTAGTTTTTAATTTTCTTAGTTTAAAACATTTTTCTAAACTTTTATTTTGGTTAGACGTTGAGGATAAACCGGTACTAAAAGCTCTTGTGTCCTTGGACGACCTCGGTATCTTACCAACGCTATACTACACTCAACGATGGGTGCACTTGCCCATATGTGTGTTTAGTGTTAGTGAAATATCGTGTTTTATAAATTTAAAACTTGGCTAAAATAAGTGTTAAAAAGGGCTTAAAATATACACCTAAAATAAGTAACACTTCACACGCATCAAGTTTTTGGCGCCGTTGCCGGGGACACAAGGATTTTAAGAAAGTTAGGAATCAACGGCCTAATCATTTTTTATTTTTTTTAGGTTTTTTTTTTAGTTTTTCAGCTTCTGCAGAGCTCAGCACGGGTCGTGCCCGCTGAACACACCCCCGTGCTCAATCATTGGAACTGGCAATCCTGTTTTTCATCAGACAATAAGCTGAACACGGGGCCGTTCCCACTCAACACGCCCCCGTGCCCAAGTTTCAGTTACTGAAAACAGAACCGTTAGATCCCGGCGGTTGGTAATTTCTGACATAAACATGAGTGATAGTAATTATATTTACTTTCGGCACTCGTATGGTACGTGGTGTCAATTATGTGGTGGCGAACATGAAGAAGTAAAATGCTACTTCCTAAATTATAGGCCCCACTACATGGACCCACCAACTTCTCACAACCTTAAGAGGGGCGAAAGTAAAAATAAGCACTATTTCTCCCTCGAATGCGCCCAGCCAGATATTCTAGGAGAAATGCTCCTTGACGAGTTATTTCAACTAGAAGAGCTAATTCTGAAATGGTTAGAAGAGCTTGGGAAGGATTTTATTAATCCACCCCAAGACGATACCCATGAAGAAATGTTGGAACCGCATTCCGACAACCTCGTTGCTCCCGAAAATACCTTCGTACCTAGCAAGGACTTGGACGATAGTCGTCCCTGTGTCGATTGTGCCGTGAAGGACTCCCCATCGACTTCGTTCGGTGCATACATAGACCGGAGCGATTCGGCATACACCTTCTTTAACAAGAGCCCGGGAAAGGGTTGGACTTGTCCACCTAGAATGAAAATAGGAATTACCCTCACCGACAACCTCTTGCGTTCTCGCCTTAGTCTAGGACAATTAAGGTATCTTAGGCACTTTGGGGTTGTTCCAACCAGTCAGGAGCCACCCGATACTAACAAGTGCCTTAAAAAAACTAGACAACTTCATAAAACAGTCCCTAGACACGGGGCCGTGCCCAGCCAACACGCCCCCGTGTCCATCGAAAGATTCCATTCTGATCAGTACGTCAGAATACGGACAAACTGTGTCAGAACTCCACCTGCACACGGGGCCGTGTCCACTGAACACGGGGCCGTGTCCAGGATGCTGTCATTTTCTATAAATGCAGCCAAGAATTCTGCACATTTGGACCAACTTGGGACAGAGATTTGCAGGAATCTTCTCTCAAACTATCCTAGGTAAGTCTAAAAGAAGGTTCCAACAACCCATCTTGTCCTTTCCTCTTTTAGCCATTTCCTTCTTCTCCATCTTTCTCCAAGAGCTACCGTTGAAAGTTTGGAATTCCTCCAACTCTATGGTAGGGATAAATGAGTTTTGTTCAAAGAAACTTGGTAAAAACATGTTATGAAACATTGTTTTAAGTTATTAGTAGCTAAAAAAAGCCCCACAAGTTCAGAAAATAACTTAAAAATCCAAGTTTCCTTGTTCCGAAACTCTGCAGAAAGATGAACACGGGGCCGTGCTCAGTGAGCACGGGGCCGTGTCCGGTCACTGTTTCATTAAATAAACTATTTTTAGTTTATTTTTCGTAGGATGTCGAGTGAAAACAGCGAAACATCTTCTGTGCATTCGTCAAACAGCCGAAGAGGAAGAAGACCCTCCATTGAAGCTACACTTGTGCACTATGTGATAGCATTAAGGGAGGCTCTCGACGAAATGACTTCAGTAGAGGAGGTCCTAATCGACCGTATTAACGATCTTACGATGGGACTTGAAAGCAGCTTCCAAGAAATTAACCTCTTGCACCAGAGGTTAAATATTCTTGTAGCACCTCCAATGGAACCAGTCCTTCCTCAACAGGATTGGAACCAGGCACTCGGAATCAACAACCCTACCGGGTGGGAAGACTTTCCGGCGGAACCTCCCGTGGAACACCAACAAGAGATCCCGGTGGAAGTTGAAACTCCTCAAACTAATGCCAATGAGCCTTCTTTTCTCCTTCCAAGGGAGGTGGAAGAATGGCTCGCCGACATTTGAGGAGAACCGCACGCGGAAGAAGGAGTTCATAAAGGCCTTGGTTAACCAAGATTAATTACTTCTTGGAAATTTTGCTAATTAAAATAAAGTAAAGGCTAGGACTCCATGGTTTGTTATTTCTTTGTTTTATCTAGTTTAATTTAGGGCTATGTAAGTTCTCTCTATGATGAAATGAAATAATGGTTTTAAGGTTTGGATGGTTTGTAATGAATAAAACACACTCATGGTGGTAAAGGATGAAAAGGGGAACGAGAAAAATGAACCCATGCACAAGAACAAGGCAACCCGACAATTTCAGAAGGTTCAACACGGGCCGTGCCCAACCAACACGGCCCCGTGCTGAGCACCCTGCAGAAAAACGCCCAGTTCAGGTAACTGGACACGGGCCGTGTTCACCCAACACGCCCCCGTGTCCAGGCTTCTGTTTCTCTTGTTTTAATTCTGTTACTGGCACTTGAACACGGGGCCGTGCCCGGACAACACGGGGCCGTGTTCAGTGCCCAGTAACACAAATTTTTGCTTTTTAAACACTATTTTACACATCTAATCAACCTAAAAATTTATTTTTGGGACACATTGAGGACTATGTGTAATTTAAGTGTGGGGGGGATGCTAAAACCTTGAATTTTGCAAGTCCTAAATACAAGCCTTACACAAAACTCTATTGGAACCGCTAATCACCCCAAATTTTTTTCAAAAATTTCATTTTTTTTACTTGTCTAGGTTTAACTCGGAAAATTCAAGTTCTCAAAAAGGTTATATTTTTACAAATTTACAACCGATAGCGTAGTGATAAAAAGAACCAACATAAGAAAATTATGAAAAGGCATAGCAAACTTATTTAAAATTTGATTATATATACTTGATCACATAAAAACCCATTCCCACAAAAGTGAGTTTTGAGCCTTTATTGAGCACACAATTACATATCATTTGACTAAATGCTCATTTTTCGTTTCTTGTGTGAATAGCCGCTTGGTTCTTACGACTCTAGAACTTGCCATGACAATACATTCCCGGTCCTTATCAACTTAAACCCGAGTAAGTAAATGATGGAGGCATTAGGACTAACCCTTTTTATTTCTACACCATTATTTTTCTTTTTCTTTTACCACCTACCCAAAAATCCCCCTAGTTAGCCCCTTTGAGCCTAAACCTTTTCGTTTCATCACCCAAACAAAAACCCTTTTACCCACCAAAACCTTTTTCATTTTTAACCCTTTATTTTAGTAACAAGTTCGGTTCTTCGTAAAAAAAAAAAAAAAAAAAAAATTGACAAGGATGAAGCAAAAAGAAAATAAACAAACAAGTTAATCAAAAATAACTTAGTTTGAATAAAAGCTTCATCAAAATAAAAAGTTGCAAAAATACGAAAACCGACACTTGTTACGCTTTTAGCCTTTTTCTTTTTTCTTTTTTTTCTACTAACCACTAACCTAACCACCTACCTCTAACCCTAGCCTAACCCTTAACCCACAAAGTCCTCTTGATATCTACAAAGGTATAAAAGTTAAAAAGGAGGAGGATTGATTTCTTGGCAAGCCTATGGTAGGAATAAGTTCCATGCCGCTCTCGAGTGATTCACTAAAAATACACCTTCGGCCGAGTGTGAGTGATTTCCCCGTGAGGTATGTGAACTTGTATATAAATAGAATTTTAAAAAGGCATGTTATGCACAAATAAGTAATTTCTTTTATGAAAAGTTCTAAATAAATCATTACGAATAGGAGTGTAAATAAATAAAAATGAAACCCAAAAAGATCTTGGAAATCCCGACACTCTACGACAAGCCCAAAACCTTCTCTTCTACCTATTCCATTTGGGAGTGTAAGCCATATATTAAAGAGTTTTGCTTGAGGACAAGCAAAAGTTCAAGTGTGGGGGTATTTGATGTATGTAAAATGCAACATATAAATTACATCAAACGAGGCATAAAACTAACCCTTTTTAAGTACTAATATTGGAAAAAGAGTGTTTTTGTCTTCCTTTTGTATTTTCAGGATTAAATGAGCTCAAAAACGCAAAAGAAGCAAAAAGACAGCTAAATCCAACATAAATACAAGAAAAGGAATATTAGTGGACTGCCCGACCACTCAACGGCACCTTTCAAAGCAAAGAAGAGAAATCAGAAGACTGAACACGCCCCGTGCTCAGCCAGCACGGGGCCGTGCCCAAGAAGCAGCAGAAAAGACAAACCTATAGAAGCTTCTATTGCCCACCACGGGCCGTGCTCAGCGGACACGGGGGCGTGTCGAAAGTACAGCAGGCGCATTTATTGTAATTGCGAATTACAATTAATAAGGAGAGAGATTGTCAGACGGACACGGGGCCGTGCCCAGCGGACACGGGGCCGTGCCCAGCTCTCTGTTCAGCCTATAAATAGGAGTGCTTGGATTCATTTCATCTCATCCCTTGGCACACCACCTCTCTCACACTTCATCCACCACCCACCACCATCACAACACCATCATCCACCACCATCATCCATTGTCCATCGTAGAGTGTGTGAGTCGTCTCGGGATCCAAGATTGATCGTAAGAGTTCTTGACAATCAAGGCCATGTTTGCCTAAGTCTCTTACATCACTTGGTGAAGACAAAGTGTCTAGTATAATACTTTTTATTTCTAATCTTTTGCACTTTTTATTTGGTTTTGTATTAATGACTTTAATAACTAGTTACTTATGTTGAAGGTGATCTTTCCTTATCGTTTGTCCGTGGTGTCTTGGCATTATTTTACTGTCTATATAAAATAAAGGATTTTCACCATTCATATCTCCACGGTCTATATGGAGATATGTTGGCTACCTGGTAGGGGGTTAAGGGAACGGTTTGGTAAAGGTCTTGCCATTGTTCAGCGTTTAGAGGTCCTGCAATGGACCTGGGTCAAATTTAGTAGGACCCCCTTCAATACTTCACGGTATTGGATGGCGGGGGTCCAAACTCTTTGATCCCCTCATAAGTTAACTACTATTAATACTATAACCCGGCTATTTAGGACTGTATCCCTGCTGACTCAGACTACTTAGCCGAGGGTAACGTCACCGCCAAAAGCGGGGCCTACCACAATACTGCATTAATAACTTAATTCATTATCTTCCAATAATCCACCCTTTTAGGATTGTATCCCTGCTGACTCAAACTACTGGGGTGAGGGTAACGTCACCTTCAAAAGAGGGGCCTACTACAATAACTAAGATAATCTCTTAATTATGTGCAAAAGTGCGGAAATAATCAAAGGTTATACTAGATACGAGTCGGAACCAAGTGATTCATCTTGTCTATCTGTTTTTCTTTTATTCTTATTTTCAGCATTTTAGTTAGTTTTTAATTTTCTTAGTTTAAAACATTTTTCTAAACTTTTATTTTGGTTAGACGTTGAGGATAAACCGGTACTAAAAGCTCTTGTGTCCTTGGATGACCTCGGTATCTTACCAACGCTATACTACACTCAACGATGGGTGCACTTGCCCATATGTGTGTTTAGTGTTAGTGAAATATCGTGTTTTATAAATTTAAAACTTGGCTAAAATAAGTGTTAAAAAGGGCTTAAAATATACACCTAAAATAAGTAACACTTCACACGCATCAGCTATTAAACATGTTGATTAAGCTACCGACATCATCGATATATATATATATATATATATATATATATATGTATGTATGTATGTATGTATGTATGTATGTATGTATGTATGTATGTATGTATGATATGCACATTACCATATCCCAACATAAATAGCAACGTTAATTTCGGAGATAAACATACCTGTCCCCGTTTAAATGATTTCTGTCAAAGATTATATCAATTAGAAATCAATGAATTCTAGTATTTGATTTTATAATTAGTAAATAAATAACCTTTAAATAAAATTTCAAGGCTCAAATTGGGCCTAGCCCTAAAACACTTTCTTATATATTCTGCATGGAAGACGAATGCCTTCAACCATTCCACAAACACCAAAACCCTAGTTTTGTATTCTCTAACGATGGAAGACGTGTTACCAGAAAGTGTCATGTTGGACGTTTTATCCAGACTTCCAGTCGAAGCAATCATCCGCTTCAAGCGCATGTGCAGAAAGTGGCGAGATCTTGTTTCTGATCCTTACTTTGTTCGTCTTCATCTCTCCAGATCCCGTGAGGCCCTCATGATTCATCAACACTGGATTTGTATGAATGGAAGTTTAGAGTGGGTTGAGATGGAACACGAAGATAAGTACCTCCTCCTGCACCCTGTGAAGAGCCTAGTTTGTGTAGATAAGTTTAGAGGTCTTCCTTTTAGTTTCACAGGTTCCGTCAATGGTTTGATCTGCTGTTATCGTCCATATGATTCCGTTTACATATTAAAACCTGCTTTGAGAGAATATATGATCCTTCCTAAACTACCATTTAAAGTTTTGAGAGAATATATTGTTAGAAAAAAAGGAAAACAGATATGTTGGTAAACAAGGGATCGGCTTATTTTGAGTATGCATTCTCTCCCAAATTAGAGGGTCAATCAATTTCCCGCTCATTTACAGCCTAGTGACAGCCTTCATTCCTATTTTTATGTCTTCTGTAATTTCTATAAATTGGGGCTCTATCCCTTGTATTGTTACACACAAAAAATTTATTCAATACAAACCTGTTCAATTCTCTACTTGTCAACATGGTATCAGAGCAGAGTTTCTGATCCTTTGACACTCTCTTCATCACCTACAATATATCCCAGCCAATTCAACAACAGCCCCAACTCAGTTCCAGATCATTCAATCAGATCTGAAAAAACTTCAAACCTAAAAAACCAAAATCAGTTCAATTACTTACCGGAAAAACTTCAGATCGCACAACAAATCTGAAAAACTTCTGATAAACACACAGCCGGATATCCTTTTTTTCTTATCAAAATTCAATTTCACCTCCACTCGAGCCACCACTGCTTCAGCCGCAATCAACAAATCAGTCTGATCAACTATCAATCAACCTGTTCTGTTGCGTGGTTTCTGTCATTGGAGAGCAAAACAAATTCGCCATAATTTTTTCTTCCCTTGCGTGCGTATACGTCGACATCCGAGAAAGAAATAAACCTTTTTTCTTTAATTTGGGTGTTAAGAAAAGAATCCTATTTTGATTCTTGGGCCTTGCGTCCAAACAAATCCCACAAAAATTCATCACAATTTTTTATTGGTTTTTGTTTCCTGTGTTGACGTAAGTCAGAAGCAAAAAAATTTATCCCAAAGTTATTCCATTTCCAAGTTTTATCTTAGACCTTCAACTTTCCTCATTTCCAATTTTATCCCAAATTTTTTAGTTGTTTTTTTTTTTTTGGCTTCCGTGAAAAAGGTTAATATGGCAACAAATCGTGAAAAAGGTAGTGCATCGTGGATATTTGATTCCGGGGCAACCGATACCATGACGTATGATCTTTCGGATATTGTGTCTAAAGCTCAACCAAAAAAGACACGTATTCGGACAGCCGATAGTGGGATTTGTCACGTCGAAGGAAGTGGGACAATTGAAATATCTCCTACCTTAAAACTATCGAATTGTCTTTATATACCTTCCCTGTCACATAAACTTTTATCCATTAGCCATGTCACGAAAGAGTTAAACTGTACAGTTCTAATGCATCCTACTTTTTGCATCTTACAGGATATCAGGACAGGAGTGATCATTGGGCGTGGCACTGAACGCCAAGGGCTGTATTATGTGGATGAAGTGACTCATCAGGGGACTGTGATGTTAGCTCATGGAAGTATTGATAGAGAAGCATGGTTATGGCATAGGAGGCTGGGACACCCATCCACTGGTTACCTACATCTTTTGTTTCCAAGGTTATTTCCTTCAAAAAACAATTCAGTTTGTGAAACCTGTGTTTTGGCCAAAAGCCATAGACATACCTATTTACCAAATAATACTAGAGTCGATATTCCTTTTTCGTTGATTCACTCTGATGTTTGGGGACCAGCAAAAGTTGTGGGGGGCAAAACTTTCGATATTTCGTTATATTTGTTGATGATTGTACTCGTATGACGTGGAGGTATTTTTTGAAGCATAAATCCGAGGTCGTTGAAAAATTCAAAGAATTTCATACTATGGTTGAAACTCAATTCCATAGCCTCATTCAAATTCTCTGATCTGATAATGGAGGAGAATTTGTGAATGACTCTATGAAATTTTTTTGTAAATCAAAAGGGATAATTCACCAAACTTCATGTTCCCACACCCCTGAACAGAATGGTGTGTCAGAACGGAAGAATCGAATCTTGTTAGAAATAACTCGTGCCCTACTGATAGAATCCCAAGTTCCTACATCATTCTGGCCTGAAGCTTTAGCTACGGCTACGTATCTCATAAATCGCCTCCCAACCAAAGCACTCCAACTTAAAACCCCAATTGACACCCTAACCAAGTTCACCAAACTCCCTCCGCCACTGACTCTTGAACCGAAGGTATTCGGTTGTTCTGTCTTTGTTCACATACCCAAAATCAACCGAAACAAACTTGGGAAACTTGGGCCAATTGTAGAAAAGTGTGTCTTTGTAGGATATGGAGTTACTCAAAAGGGATACCGGTGTTACAATCCGAAAACGAGGCACATGTATACTACAATGGACTGTGACTTCCTTGAAACAGAATATTTTTATAACTCCCAACATAATGGTCAGGGGGAGAAGGAGCATGTTGATCCATTAAGTTGGTTGGTTTGGTTGCCTTCGTCAGAAGAAACTTCCCACAATGAGTCACTAAGATCCACACAGCCTGCGGAACCGTCCGTTAGTGTCACTGAACAAGGTCCTCTTGACTTGGTACCCGAGGTAAGTGAATCCCCCCTACTTGAATCTTCCATACTTGAACCAAATGATAATTCTTCATTTACTCCTAATCATGATGTTCAGCAAACAGTAGTTGAACAGGGGGAACAAACAACTGATGACAGTGTTTTTCAGCAAAAAGTAGTTGAACAGGGGGAACAAACTACCGATGACAATGAGCAAGGAGTACATGAAACAAATAATCGTTATGTGCTACCTCCAAGGGTAAATAGAGGAGTTCCTCCTAAACGGTACTCTCCAGAAAAAGAGTCTCGGAGCTCCAAATATCCTATGGCAAACATTGCCAAAGGAAATCGGTCCAAAGAAGCCAAGGCATTTGATTCCTCATTATACTCAGAAGAAATTCCAACCACTGTTGAGGAAGCCTTAGCATCAGAAGTATGGAGGGATGCAATGGAGACAGAGATGAAGGCACTAATTAAAAATGATACATGGAAAAAAGGGAAGCTTCCAATAGGAAAGAAAGCGGTAGGATGTCGTTGGGTGTTTTCTATTAGACACAAACCCGATGGTACCATCGAAAGGTATAAAGCCCGATTGGTAGCCAAAGGGTACACACAAACTTACGGGATTGATTACTCAGAAACCTTCTCTCCGGTAGCAAAACTCGATACAATTAGGGTGCTTCTTTCTATTACAGCTAACAAGGATTGGCCACTGCACCAGTTTGACGTAAAGAATGCTTTCTTACACGGAGAATTAAAGGAGGAGGTTTATATGGCAGCTCCACCAGGGTTCACTAGAGGCTTCAAAACAGGAGAAGTATGTCAATTGAAGAAGTCGATCTATGGGCTTAAACAGTCTCCACGGGCTTGGTTTGGGAGGTTCACTATTGCTATAAAGAAATATGGCTTTAAACAAAGCAATTATGATCATACCTTGTTCTTAAAAAAAAGAGGGTCTCTTGTGACATGCTTAATTATTTATGTTGATGATATGATAATTACAGGGGATGATCACGAGGAAATGTCAAGATTAAAAGAAAACTTGTTCACAGAGTTTGAAATGAAAGATTTGGGAAAGCTCAAGTATTTTTTTGGAATTGAAGTTCTAAGATCCAAGCGAGGAATATTTATTTGCTAGAGAAAATATATTCTGGATTTGTTAGCTGAAACTGGAATGATTTAATGCAAACCAGCAGACACTCCAATGATTGTAAATCATCGATTACATATGGAAGAAGGAGCAAAACTAGCTGATAAAGAAAGGTATCAACGAATGGTGGGGAAGCCGATATATCTCTCTCATACTCTGCCAGATATAGCCTATGCAGTGGGAGTGGTTAGTCAATTTATGCATCAACCTCAAGCGAATCACATGAAGGCAGTTTGGAGGATTGTAAGGTATCTCAAAGGTACAGCTGGGCATGGCATCCTATTTAAAACAAATAAGCACCTAGAGATTCAAGGATATACAGATGCAGATTGGGCAGGAAGTAAAGATAACCGGAGGTCAACATCAGGATACTTTACTATGGTAGGTGGAAATCTAGTCACTTGGAGAAGCAAAAAACAAAAGGTGGTAGCTCTCTCAAGTGCTGAAGCTGAGTTTCGGGGAATTGCACGAGGTGTAGCGGAAATTTTGTGGATACAAAAACTTCTAACAGAGATTGGTTTTCCTCCAAATAAAACTATTAAACTTATGTGTGATAATAAGGCAGCCATTCAAATTTCAGAAAATCCAGTGCAACATGATCGAACAAAACATGTTGAAGTGGATAGACACTTCATCAAAGAAAAAATAGAGGCAGGCATAATTAAACTTCCATTTGTCTCATCCGAAGAACAACTCGCAGACATCTTAACCAAGGCAGTCAACGAAAAAGTTTTTAATGGTTGTCTAGACAAGTTGAGTTTTGGGAATCCCATTACTCAACTTGAGGGGGAGTGTTAGAAAAAAAGGAAAATAGATATGTTGGTAAACAAGGGATCGGCTTATTTTGAGTATGCATTCTCTCCCAAATTAGAGGGTCAATCAATTTCCCGCTCATTTACAGCCTAGTGACAGCCTTCATTCCTATTTTTATGTCTTCTGTAATTTCTATAAATTGGGGCTCTATCCCTTGTATTGTTACACACAAAAAAATTATTCAATACAAACCTGTTCAATTCTCTACTTGTCAACATATATGATCCTTCCTGAACTACCATTTAAGAATGTGATATATACTTATGGTTTCGGTGTTTCAACAGCAGGGAAATACAAAGTGATACTTTGCAACGGGAGTGTCGATAATGAGGTTTATGCGATTGATCATATTTTGTTTCACACCATTGGTACTAACCGATGGAGAGTTTTGCCACAAACCCCTAACCACCCAATCTCAATACAGAGAGGTCCTCGTGTATTTCTCAACCCAATCCCAATGCAGAAAGGTCCTGGTGTATTTCTCAATAGCCATGTGTATTGGCTTGGTGATGGCCAAGTTTACGGTTTTGATTTGAATATAGAGACATTTGAGTTATTTCCATCCCCAGCTTGTGGAGATTACCGAAAATCCAAGTTGGGAGTCCTGAAAGGTAGGTTAAGTCTAATTATATCCGGTTCCTTAGGATTAGAGGTCTGGGTGATGAACGGGAGAACTTGGTATAAAGAGAGAAAATATAAGCCCTTTTATTCTCGAACCACTACCCGTGGGTCTCATGGATGGTTTAAAAGGTGCTAGTATTATGATAGTCCATGATGAAGCAACAAAAGAGCTTCTGGCCTATTGTCTTAACACGAAAGCTACTCAAGACCTAAATTGGTTGGCCGACTGCTTTACCATAATGACTTATCGTCCTAGCTTTGTTAAACTCCACGGATTTCAGAGAGTTGATTTTACGTACTACGACAAGGTAACGAAACACCATTATATGTATATATGAAATGTATTCCAAATTTGAGGTAATTACTGTGATGATATGGTATATGAACACACCAATTCAACTCAGTTTGCCATCGTTTGACCAACTCGAAAAAACTTCTTTTTATAAAAAGTTTATAAGAATCTATATTGAACATATTTCATCTACGTTTAACCTAAGACAATGTTATAACCACACGCAAATAAAACCTGTACTACATAACAAATTGCAATGGTCGCTTTTATACTTTTGCTTTGAAATTTATACATAAAAAATTGTTGCTTAAAGTATGTGATTTCCAAAATTAGAAAATAGATCTACCGTGAGGCTAAACACACATATCAAAGAAAAATCAACAAGCTAAACAAATAGGCAAAATATATTGGACAACATAGAAATAAAGTAAATTAAATCAAACAAAAAATTAATGGGGAACACTATGCCAATTACTTTTATCTATAGACTGAAACATAAGAAATATTAACATTCGCACATTTTTTCTAATCTAATGCATGTCATGGTAGTCAAGTGTGCGCTTAGACGCCAGTCACGACTCAGCGAAGCAAAAGCACTTCGCACACTCAAAGGTGCTCCAACCAGATTTTACAAATTGCAGTCTGGACAAGTCTAAACAGCTAAAACATCCAAAAAGAACCTAGAACCAGCCTTAAACCAGCCTACAGCATGTATAGAACCCCTAATAGGGAATGTTTATACTTAGAATCCCTCGCTTTTTAAGTGTCTTACATCTGGGCCAGGACTCACCCTTTGCACCATAAGTGCGCCTTCGGCTACCAAGCTTAAATTACTCAATTATCATGTACCTGTAATCAATTTACTTGTTATTAGCAGTGGAGAAAGCCCGAAGAACTGATTTGGTATTACAAATAGGTTTGCGAAAAAACTAAAACCTGATTTGTAATCAACTTCACATACAATCATGAGAATAAACTTGCCGAAACAAATGTTACCTTTGGTGATGCTGATTCGAAGTTTCGGACACAATATTGAAAGAAATCAACCTTTGATGATGTTTCTCATTTACAATTGATGAATATATACAGCAAGTAATAACAGAAATTAAGGAGAGAAATACTCCTTTCCATACATACAACATTGACTAGAAATTATATATAAAGAATACATAATTATCGGCTAATTATCAGCTGTTACCCCCCTTCAATCGAAACGGTGGCAGTCCAAGACGAAGCATGTTGCGAAAGACTTCAAATTGAGCTCGTGGAAGACTTTTGGTGAAGATATCAGCCACCTGAAGATTGGTTGGAACGAACTTAGTATAAAGTTTCCCAGAGTTAACAAGTTCCCGAATAAAATGATAATCCAAGTCGATATGTTTTGCACGCTTGTGAGAGACCGGGTTTTGGGTCATGAATAAAGCGCTCTTGTTGTCACATAAAAGCGTAGGGCGAGTCGGAGGGAGAGCATGTAATTCACGCAGTAGATGAGTAATCTAGACAAGCTCGGAAGCAGTGTTCGCCATGGCACGATACTCAGATTCACAACTGGAGCGGGAGATAGTAGGTTGCTTCTTTGCACTCCAAGACACTAGATTCCCACCAAGAAAAATGGAATAGCCGTAAGTTGACCGACGGGTGTCTAGTCAACGCGCCCAATCGGCATCAGAATAACCAATGACACAAGGTTTGTGTGGGCGGCTGTAAGTAAGACCAAAGGAAAGGGTCCCTTTAACGTAGCGAAGAAGACGCTTCACTGCCCTGAAGTGATCAATAGTGGGATTTTGGAGAAACTGAGAGAGTTGATTCACTGCGTAAGACAAATCTGGTCTAGTAATTGTTAAGTATTGTAAAGCCCCGACTAATGATCGATATAATGTGGGATCCGAGAATGGCATCCCATGAACAGTAAAGGACTCGTGTGGAGCCAATGGGGTGCTTACGGGTTTAGAGTCATATAGCTTAGCACGAAGAAGTATATCAGTGGCATACTTAGCTTGTGTAAGAAAAAGACCAGTGTCAGTGTAAAGAACTTCTAAACCCAAAAAATAGCTAAGATCCCCAAGATCTTTAATAGCGAATTCACGGTTCAAACGAGAAATAAAATGGCGAATCTCAGTTTCATCATTACCTGTGAGTATGAGATCGTCTACATAGACGAGTAGATACATGATGTGAGAATCCTTTTTGAGAACAAAAAGAGAGGTGTCGGCACGACTGCAAGTAAAGCCATATGAAAGAAGAAACGTGCTAAGACGTTGAAACCACGCTCGAGGGGCCTGCTTGAGGCCGTATAAGGCCTTAGATAATTTGCAAACATGATTTGGAAGTTGTGAATGCACAAAACCAGGGGGTTGCTCCATAAAGACGGTTTCCGTTAGATTGCCATTTAAAAAGGCGTTCTTAACGTCTAGTTGATGCAATGTCCATTTGTTAAGCACTGCTAGTGATAAGACAATGCGTATCGTGGAAGCTTTAACTACGGGGCTGAAGGTATGAGAAAAATCCAACCCCGGTACTTGCGTAAAACCTTGAGCCACTAGACGCGCCTTGTAACGTTCAATGGAGCCATCCGAATGATATTTCACACGAAACACCCATTTTGAACCAACTACATTTGCAGAGGAGGGTCGTGGAACTAATGTCCATGTGTTGTTTTGATGAAGAGCCTTTATCTCCTCGTTCATAGCTTCCATCCATTTTGGATCTTTAGAAGCCGACTTGAAACCCCGGGGTTCAACACTAGAAGTTAAAGCCACATGTAAAGCATGAGAGTGTAGGGAAGCTAGGTCCGCTTGATATTTAGGTTTATAAATACCCGCCTTGGCTCGTGTTTGCATAGGGTGAGTGTTTGAGGTGGATGTATGTGGGATAGGGGCAGGAGGATTGATGTGCGGTTGGGATGGTTCGGTGGGTTCGGTTGGTGTAGGAGTAGGTTCGGTTGATGTAGGTGTAAGTTCGGTGGGTGTAGGTGAAGGTTCGGTAGGAGTGGGTTCGGTTGGGGAAGGCTGGGCTTGTTCGGTACTGGGCTCAGATTCAGATTCGGTGGGTGTAGGTGAAGGTGAGTGTGGGCCGGGTGGAAGAGGTGTAGAGATGGGGCCGGTTGGGTTTGTGGGTAGTGGATCAGTTGGGTGGGACAGTGGACATGTGGTTGGGCTAGGATTAGGAAGTGGTGTGTGGAAGTAGTTTGGGCTAGTTTGAGTTGAAGGTTTTTGAGGTGTATTGAATACAACAGGTGGGATGGATATATCATCGCAAAAGGAAGTAAGGATCAAGGTGTGAGGTGGGGATGCGGAATTAGTGGTTTTAAAGGGAAATAAGGTTTCATTGAAGCGAGCATGGCGAGTAATAAAAACCCGATTGGAACCCGGATCCAAGCACCGAAAACCTTTGTGTGTAGAGCTATAACCAATAAACACACACGGGAGGCTTCTTGGTTCAAGTTTATGTTTTGCATAATTACATAGATATGGAAATACTTGGCAACCGTAAACCCGAAAATTAGCATAACACGGCATATGATCGAATAATAATTGAAAAGGAGACTTGTTGTCGAGTAGAGGACTTGGTACTCGATTAATAATGTAGGTAGCCGAAATAAATGCATCGGTCCAATATTGAGCCGGAACATGTGAATTAAATAACATAGCCAGGCCAGTTTCTACAATGTGTCGGTGTTTCCTTTCAGCACGCCCATTTTGTTGTGGCGTGTATGGACATGAGTATCGATGAAACGTGCCATTGTCTTCAAATATTTTGCGAACTGTGTGATTTACAAACTCAGTGCCGCCATCACTTTGAAATACCTTTATTTTTCTGGAACACTGAGTTTGGACAAGGTTGATAAACGCAGATAAAACTGCATAAAATCCTGTTTTGCTTTTAAGAGGATAAAACCAAGTGAACCGTGAGTAATCATCGACAAAAATGACATAATAACGAAATCCATCAACAGAAGTCATAGGAGCAGGGCCCCACAAATCACAATGCACCAAATCTAATGGAAAAGAGGCACGTTTGTCATTAGAAACAAAGGGTAATCTATGTCCCTTAGCAAGTTGACACGATGTGCAAATGTCAGGTTTTGGTAACAAAGAATTAACTGATAAAAGACCACATTTATTCATAACAGAAATAACGTCAAAAGAAACGTGGCCCAAACGGGCATGCCATAATTCATAACCTGTCTTGTCTTGCGATCCTGAATATGAAAATAATGCTGAGAAAATAAGACATCAACAGGATGATCGGCAGTCAACTTGCTTATAGATAACAATTTCATTGTGAGATTTGGAACAACAAGCACATTACGCAGATTAATATTGTTGCAAAGTTTATAAGACCCTGTATGAGTAATTGGGAGTTTCTTACCATTACCAAAAACAACCTGATTATTACCTTTGTATGGAGTAGAGTGATGAAGACACTCTTCATCAGGTGCCATATGATCAGTTGCGCCAGAATCCCCGGTCCAATCAGGGGTGTTATTGTGAACATGACACTGGGCATGAAACGCCTTAGCTAAATCATCATCTATATTAGGAGCTTGAGTGGCGAAAGTATGAAGTTTTGGACACGAGGAAGCATAGTGACCGGTGGTTCGGCATAACTGGCAATGAGGAGGTCGTCGATTACCACGACCTCTGGTAGTAGTACCCTTAGAATAATTGCCCCTGGACGAAAACCCACGACCTCGGCTAGGCATTGAAGATTCACGTCGGTTCTGAGCGTGAAATGCAGCCGAGGGAGTGGTGGTACCATGAAGAGATTGAAGAAACATCTCATGACTCTCGGCCTGAGCCACAAGGTCACGAAAAATAGGGGCAGGTTTGGTAGCCCGTATAGCAGTGGAAAAAACCTCATAAGATGGTCCGAGGCCACAGAGAAACCAGTGGAGTTTATCTATGTCAGCCACCGGATGCCCAATCGCTGCAAGTTGATCACAAACAGATCGAAATCGACGAGAAAAATCACTGACAGAGGATGTACCTTTTGAAATCTGTCGAAGAGCATCTCGAAGAGACTGAACCCGTTCAACAGAGGCGTTGCTACACGCCTGTTCGAGAGCCGTCCAGATCTGTTGAGCAGTGGTGAGTCCCAAAACTTCAGCGGCGGCTTCCTCTGTTAGAGAAGAGAGAATCAGAAGAGCCGTTTTCTGATCATCAGAGGACCAGGAAGTGTACAAGGGATTCACGGTAGTTTTGTTGTCGGTTGTTACGGTTTCAGCCGGCGGGGTACTGGTGCCATCAATGTGGGCAGAAAACTTGTGTAGGGAGATGAGAAGTTTCATGTGGTTTCTCCAAACAAGGTAATTAGAGGATGATAACTTAATGGATGAAAGGTGAGGGACAGAGGAGGCGGTGGAGGAGTTGGAAAAAATGTCAGAGGAGGCAGTCATGGGAAGATGGTCGCAGGAAGAAAGAAGGGGGAATTGTTTTTAGAGAAGAGATCTGGCTGATACCATGAAAGAAATCAACCTTTGATGATGTTTCTCATTTACAATTGATGAATATATACAGCAAGTAATAACAGAAATTAAGGAGAGAAATACTCCTTTCCATACATACAACATTGACTAGAAATTATATATAAAGAATACATAATTATCGGCTAATTATCAGCTGTTAAATATTATATAAGTTTCAAAGGAAGGGTATATATGTTACTAAGTAATGTAATAATATAAATTTATGGTAAAAACAGTATTATATCCAGAGTTACTGACCGTGGGCTCACTCAATTAGCAGTCCATGGTCTTCTTGATAGCACCACACCTGACAATGCTTATACAAATGTTGTCGAGAAGCCTAAATTTAAAAAGTAATTGTTGGATTATCATAGATCCAATATGATACCTAAAACAACAAATTCTAACAATATATCATCATTAAAATTTTCAAAATCTGTTACATATGATCTATAAAATAGAACACGAGCAACGCCATTTACCAATAAAACAATATTCACTCCCGTGTATTAAACGGGGAATAACCTAGTACGAAAAATTTTTAAAAAATGTATATAGGATAAAATACAGTCCGGTCCGGTTTTAAACGGCCGGTTTTCAGCATAAACCGTAAACCAAGCCGTTCACTACGGTTTAAAATTTTTAAAACCAACCAACCGAAGGTAAAATAAAAAACGAACCGTGAAACCAAACCGATAATCGGTTTAGATGGTTTTACAGTATTAAACCGAACCATAAACACCCAGGGACACCGACATTGCTGGTTAGACACTTGAAAATGGTAAACTTCAAAATCAACCAATGAGAGTGTGCCATGTCATTCAATTCAATGAAAAGTGTTTAAACTATGCTCAAAAGTCAAAAGTGTTGGCAATGGTTAGATACTTCATGAATTGGCAAACTATTTAAAAAAAAAAAAAAGAAATATGTGTGATTGGTTGAGATGACATAGACCCCACCACACACACCCCTTTCTCTCTCCTTCCCTCCCTTCACCGATCGGCAACCTATTACCGCACCTCCACCTTCACCGCGCGGCAAAGATGGTTGGCGGTGGTGTTCCCGAGCGGCAAAACCACTTTGCCTCACACACCCGTATACCCTAAATATAAACTAGTAATTTTCCCTCGCGCTTTGCGGCTGAAATTTGGTTGGTATATGTTCAGTACATTATGGTACTGGCACTCGTTATAATAATTGAAAGAGAAAACCTTACATTGATCGAAAACAATAAAAACAAATTGCAATTTTGGTACCAATATTGTTCAGTTGATATCGGTTCGGTTGATTTGCATTCTATGTTTATTTTTTTCAACATTGTCATACAAACTTTATTGAAAACGGCTATTGTACTGCTATGATACCAAACCGAACCGAAACCAACTAAACACCATTAGTATCGGTACCGGTATGTTGTTTTTATTGTTTTTGCTTTCGATAAACTAATATCGTATCGCTACCATATCATACCAACACTCGCTATAGCGAGCAAAAGAGAAAACAAAAAAATAAAGTTTTTATATACCCTAAAAGATATGACACACGTTTTACCGACAAAAACCACAAAAACAAATATCGGTACAAGCTTCGATATTCAATGCCGGTGTCGATGCTGTTCGGTCGGATTCGGTTTAGAAAGTCACAATACCGGTACGACATTAAAAGATATCTACACTTTTTTAACATCGGTAAAAACCATATAAACAAATACCGGTACAAACTTCGATATTCGATGTCGATGCCGATATTGTTCGATTGCAATCGGTTTGGTTCGTTACAATACCAGTACGACACATAAATGAAAATTTGAATTTCACTATTCATGATTTGTTATGATTTGTTGAGCAAAATTTAAATCTAGACGTAGATTAAAATAACCACATCGTAACCACATTAAAAAACAAGATATAATAAAAATATTTATATTTATAGTAATACAACATCATCATCATCATCATCATCATAATAATAATAATAATAATAATAATAATAATAATAATAATAATATAATATAATATAATATAATATAATAAATGAAATTTTGAATTTCACTATTCATCATGAGTTATGATTAATATGTATAACTAGAGATTTTTCCTCGCGCATTGCGGCGGGAATTCGGTTAGTATCTGTTCGGTTCGTTAAGGTATCGACTTGCTACATTAAACGAAAAAGAAAACCTTACATCGATCGAAAACAATAAAAACAATTATCGATATCGGCATTGATGTTGTTTAGTTGATATTGGTTCGTTTGGTTTGCGTTCTATTTTTTTGTTTCAAAATTGCCATATAAACTTTATTAAAAACAACTATTGCATTGCTATTGTACAAATCCGAACAGAACTCGACTGAACAACATTTGTATCTGTACCGGCATTTACTTTTGTTATTTTAGCTTTCGATAAATTAAGATCGTATCGTTACCGTACCGTACCGGACTGAACAACTTCGGTAATGATATGTATTAATATTTTTTGGTTTTTTGTTTGATGACAAATATCCTGTCTCTACCATAGTGAACAAAACCAAAACCTCACAAACAACGTAAGTTCGGTATTGGTATTTATTTTTATTATTTTTTTCTTTCGATAAACTAACATCGAATTGATAGCGTATTGTTCCAAACAACATCGGTATCGTTGTTATCCGTATTCATATTTATGGTTTCCGGTTTCAAAAAATTATTAAACAACTTTGTCTGTGATGATAATTGAATATCGGTACCAGTACCATCATAATTTGAACCGATCGATACCGTTTGAACAACATCAGTGTCGGTACCGGCTACCGTTTTTATCGTTTCGGTCAATGTAAAACACATTTTGATTTCTATACCGAGTGCATGATCATACAGGTACTGTAACGAATCAAATCGATACCCATCCAATGTCTGTGCTAAAGTACCATCACAATGCGCGAGCAAATAACTTGGAATTTTAAAAAAATAAATAAACATAAATGCAAATTTAGAATTATTTTTAAAAAAATGTTAACGAACGTAAGTTATAATAATAAAAAAACATATTAAATGCTAAATATATAATACTACTAATGAAAAATAATGAAACAATTAACTGAGAATTATTAATTACTATTTATTATTGAAAAATCAAATAAATAATAGATAAAATACTATTAAAAATAAAAACAAATGTATAAAAAACATAAATGCCAAATGTAATAAACAAATACCGAAGAATTTTCAAATACTATTTATTACTAAAAAATAAAATAAATAATAGATAAAATATTACTTAAAATAAAAACAAATACTTAAATTTTTTTAATTACTATTCATCACAACTTTCTATTAATATATACATACAATTTTTTAATTACTATTCATCACAACTTTCTATTAATATATACAATACAACAGATTTTTCTTTCCTAAATAAAAGTAAATTGAAATGATGCGGTTAAACTTATATTCCGATCATCCAATCATTTGCAATTTCTGTTTTGAAATCTATCATTTTCAAATTTCAGGGGACCAGAGACTCTCCACTCATAAAATCATCAATAACAATTTCTCAGTTTTGAAACAACTCTTTTTTTGATCCATACTCTTTAATAAATGGCGTCGATTGAGGGCAATTTGGCGGGAAAAAAGCTTGGTGGAATGTCGGATATCCTCGTCGTCGCTGCCGACCTCGGTTACTCTAGGTATCGCCCTCCTCTCTCTCAGGTACGATATTATTATACGTATTATTGTCTTTATAATCAAATAATTCAACAGTTCTAAGGTTCTTTTGAGTACTTAAATTATATGACAAAAATAAATTGCAATGGGCTATGGAGAGTTTTGTCACATTACTTATACATTTAATCATTGATCAACGATTGTTAGAGGATGTTGAATAAGGTTTGGTATTGATGTTATTGTTATAGAATAGTCTTATTGTCATAAACATTTATGTGGAACGTTATTTGAGTCTTCCACTGTTTGTTTTTGTTATCATTTACCTCATATTTAAAACTTGAAATAGTAGAATCAGGAGAAGACCTAGCTTTATAATAGGGGTAGCCCCCGCTACCCCTTGACGCTCCAGTGGTAGAGTAAATTTTGGAAAAATTTTACGTTTTTTCGATTTCGTTACCCTTTATTTGAAACGTTGCCCCTATAACGATTTTCTAGATCCGCCACCGAGTAGAATGGCATGCTTGCGGTTTGTCTTTTAAGAATTTAGTTGTTTAATTAGGAATATCTGCGAAATGGTGATGACTTAACAAGATTGTTGCGCAAACTTAATGCGGTACAAAGAAAGGTCGCAGCTCTGAATGTGGAACTTCAAGGTCGGAAGGTAAACTAGTCACTCTTTTTTTTCTTTTTGCGCATATTCTACGATTCGTTTTCTTTTCATATTCGAGTAAAATGCTAAAATGGTCCCTGAGTTTAGGTTACTTTTGCCATTTCAGTCCAAAAATGAAACTTTTGGCATCTGGGTCCCTGAGGTTTCATTTTTGTTGTCATCTTCATCAAATTGGCAAACTGGGATAGAATTTTCTGTTAACTTCTCCCCTTTTTGTGTCGTTTTCCTCATTTAATTAAAATATATTATGGCATAAAATAACGATCATACCCTTAATTTAAATGAGGAAACCAACAAAAGGGGATAAGTTAACAGAAAATTCTTACCTAGTTTGCTAATTGGATGAAAATGGCAACAAAAATGAAAACTCAGGGACCAGATACAAAAAGTTTCATTTTTGAACTGAAGTGACAAAAGTAACATAAACGACCATTTTGGCATTTTACTCTTTCAGATTCAGTATGAGTGATTGAAAAGTTTGTTAATTTTGTTCTGTAAATTGAATTCTTGAAGTTATTATGGATTCTCATTATACATTTTAGGTTCAAAGTTTGTAAAATTATTTTACTTTCAATTAAATAAGCTAATATTTTTCTTTCTGAAAATCTCAGGAAGATATGAATATCTCTCACTTGACACATGTGAGTGAAATGGAGAAAAAGATAGAAACTTTAGCAAGGATCACTACTATATTGAAAGGTGTCATCCAGAATAAGGTATTTTTTGTTGATTTATGTATCACCAATTTCGTTATCTCCAAGTTTTTAGAAGTTATTATTAAAGTTGTAGTCAGTCATTAAATACCTGAACTAAATTATGACCAATCAACTATTTGAACTTCTAAAGGTATACTTGCAGTTTTTAGAGGACTGTACGTTAGAGATTTGGAATAATATTCCATCCTTCATATATATTGGTGGTATAGAGTTTGATCCATAGTCACAAGGAACGCTAAAAGTCCCGCGAACCTACCAGATCGTTCGTACCGAATCGCGGTACAGAAACGTCCCAGTCACCTCTGGTACGCGTACCGGATCGCTAAATTGAACCGTTCCCGATTGTGTTCTACAATAGTGTTCCAATCGCTAAATTCATGTTTTTAATAAATCCGAAATGCGTTTCCGATTTATTAGGCCCGCGTTCTGGTACGGCCAGATTCATGTACCGGAAGTTGAAAAGGCAATTGACACTTATCGGAAAGATGTATAACAGTTTTGTTTCCTCCTGTTTTTAATTTCCGCCATTAACTTTTCACACTACAGTTGCCGCTATTTTACAGTTTATAACAGAGGTAAGTGAACAGTTTTTTCTCGCTTTTTATAATTGGCGCCATTAACTTTTCACACTACAATTAATATTACTGTAATTATGAATTTTCTTTTATGAAGTTTCTGTTTTGATTATGTTTTTGAATTGAAATTTAATAAAAGATCTTTTATATATATATGATACATGTACCAGGCTACAGTGGTACGCCATATGATACACCGTACCACGTACTGAATTAGCTTTCCCAAATGAACCTACCCCCCCCCCCCAATGTACCGACTTTTAGAAAGGCACGAACTGCGTACCGGTTTTCGTACCGCGTACCGGAGCCTACCGCGTTCCATGTGACATCTATTGATGACAAATGGGCTGATATGGTCTACGCTTTGTCTTCACGGGTCAAATGTGTTAAACAAAAAAAATTGCTAAAAAGGAAACGAGTCAAATGGGATGGAACGGGTTGAAGTCATCCGGATTCATTAAAATTTTAACAAACCTCCTACATTACTTTATTAAAAGATTGTACAATTACTTTAGTAATAAATTAATAATATAGTTTTTGTATTCATATTCAGTTAGCACTTTGGTAATTTATTTTGCCTTTTGTTCTTTATTTTGAGCTGCAGGATCGTATAATAGCCCGTCTTCAACAGCCATTTCCACTAGAATTCATTCCCGTGGAAGCAGAATATCAGGTTAGTTATTTTATAACATGAAAGACACGTATTAAACTACTACTGTCTGTATCATTTATCCTCTTTCAATACTGCTAAACCCAAAAAGTAAAATTATTGTATATACATTTTTTAATCTGTATACTGTTGTTGAAGCTTATATATGATCATGACTCATTTCATTTTCAATGGGATAAACAGAAAGAATTCTCTGAACTATTAAGGAATGCCGCCAACGATTATGGCAGCCTCACGGCATATGTTTCTGATCTCCATTGGACAACAAACTTTAGGGAACCACCATCTATATGGGGGGTAAGTTTACTGAACCGTATCAAAATATCATTCTCAGAGAACATGTATTTAAGATGATATTGCAAGCAGGAGATGCTACGTCCAATCCAAGTGGCGTTAATATCATGTAGCAGGTACTTCGAAGCAATGTCAGCCATGAGAGAGACTTTTGCAACCCTTCAACAGTTGAGGGTGGGCCCTGCACACTCACCAGCATCAAGATATCATTCTCAGAGAACGTCACCAGCGGGTTCAGAACATGCAGCAAATGAATGGGGCCCTGAGGATTTGGATCTTAGAAGCCCGGATATGCAGGGTGTAGAGAACCATGAAGGGGAATTTGAAAATGATACTGATGTAGATGATATGAATGATAGAAGATCGTCGAGTGAGGGAACAGCTTCATAGTTGAAACCTGTTGTTGTGCAGTGTGTTGCATGAAATGCAATTTTGGCTTTATTAGTAATGCTTCTTATATTTTTGAGTGGATGTATGTGTTATTGATATGGTATTGAATAATGGAATCAAATATTTGCCATTGTTGCAACAACCAACAACTTGTAGGTTAGAACTTATGATCAAACTTCAACATAAAACTAAGAGGACATATCTAGCGACGAATATAAGTATTGACAGTTAAGGTATTGAATGCTTACCTTCCCCCTTGGAGGGGTATTTTTAGGCGAAGTGTTCTGCTCATGTCCAACATGTAATGCCATTACTTTAGCAACAAGGAATGTTTTGCGGTACGCTATGTTGGGTAGGTGGTTGACTGTTCTAGACTATGGTATGGCTCTCCAGATAATGTGTGAAATCAGTGTGGTCTCTTGTACGGATGCGTTATTGCTTATAACACAATTTTTTTTTGTAATTGGTGTCCTAATTGTCTTTGTTGTTTATCACTCGTTCTCAACTAACAAGCTTGAAGTTATATTTAGCTCAATATTAGAGATATCCAAGGCAACTGATTGAAAAATGAGGTGAGAATGAGTAATACATTAAGTTGTTATAAAATGATAGTTAGTGAAATGTTTAAGAGGAAACTTAGTTTCATTTCTAAAAACAAATATATAAACAAAAACTAAAAATCAAAATTTAAAACCTAAATAGAGACTTAAAAAAACCTTTAAAAATTAAACAGGTTAGTAGAGTAACTAACATTTGTGTTCATACGTGACCCGCAGTCCAATTGGTTTGGGGGGAGGTGGGAAGATTTACCCACTTAAGTGGGTTCCTGCTCGAGAGGTTTTAGGGTCGAATCTTGCAGAGGGCGAATTGTGACACCAATTTAACCAGACAGTAATATTACAACCGCGGGATTCCTACTCGTGACCTGGGGGATCAAAGGCCTAACCGGGTGATCTAGCCGTCCAAAAAAAACATTTGTGTTCAAACCGACCAATTTAATAAAAGAGCACAATACTCAAAAATGGCATGTTAAATAGGCTGTAGTTGACGATAGATGTAGAGTTGTAAACAAAGAAAAACAGCTTACTTGTAAATATGGATGCCTTCTTTCATTTTTAGACTTATTTAAACGTAGTATTTTTATATCCCAACACTTTTTTTAATCAAAATCAGTATCAAATTCTTTTGACCAAAAGTTAAGACCAAGAACCAGACCAGACAATGAACCCAAGGCGGAATCAGAACTAGCAAAGCCGCAATTTCAACACCATCGGAAAATATTCTTAACCGCAATGACTAGTTAAAACTAGTACCAGTCGACTGATTTTGAAGCAATTAAACCATACAACAAAACGAAATATAATAGACGATACTTATAAGCATGTGAAAGCACCATGCACAAAATTGCAAGATCAGTCAAGATACATCCTTTGTTCAAAAAAATAAAACTGCCCCAACTCGCAAAAAACACAAAGTACACAATCTAGTAAACATCAAAAGACAACATTAAAAACGCCAATTTCTAATTCATTCGCCTAATGAGCTCGTTAATGTAATCTTCACGATTACCTGCATCACCTCCTTCAACATAGTGGTTTCTCTTTTTCTTCAGGCCTCCCAATGGAGCCTTCAGCTTAAATGGCCACAGGAAGTTATTGGCTTCCTTAAAGTGGGGACCGGCAGTTAAGATCTCGTGGATAAGATCTTCGACACAGATGATCCCGTGTTTCCCAAGACCCTATTATTTCAAAACAAACGTAACTTGTAAATATACTGGCTTACATGCGTTTATTACCACCAGACTTCATAAATATAGAAGTTAAATAACTAAAACCAACCTGCTCGACAATGGAGTTATCTGTCAAAGGAATCCTCTGCTTGTTGAGCTTGCCATAACCTCTCTTGTATATTAACTCCTTCACGCTCTTCAAGTTGGGGTATCTGAAAAAATAAAGGTATTTAACATTGATAAGATATATAATGCTTACAAAATGAGAACATGTTTGAAAAGATAAATACCCGTAGGTGACGTATGGCTCTACCCTGTGCAGCATGTTCAATGTTGCCTTGTTGACTTTCAAGAACACACCATTGAAAATCTGGTTGACAATAACAATGCAACAAACACACATAAAGACATAAGATAAACCATAAACACATAAAGACCATTCATTGAATCAAAAACCAACATTATGCTGGCAAATGACATTAAAAGCAGCTTACCTGTCTCAAACGCAAGAGCTGCAAAATCTTCTTCGATTTCGGGTCCATTGCATTGATACTGAAAGTTCAGAAATAGACTTAATAGATTTAGATTTAAAGCTGGTTCACAGTTTTAAAATAAAAGAGTACAAGTATACAACACATATCAACAGAAATACAGATTGCAATAAAAACAACAATGCATACCCACGGATCCTAATGATAAAGAGCATCTTAGCTTCAGGGTTGACATAAAATCCACCCTTCAACCTTGCCTCTCTTTTCAGCTGAATCAACTCCTTTTGCTGCACATAAACATATTCATATCAGTCCAATTCACGCCACACACATAAATCTAAAACACACAAGCAGACGAAGATATTAAAATGATAACCATACCTGAGCTTCATACTCCTCAGTGTACTTCTTAGCTCTGTTGAATATCAACTTCCTGTTAGCAGCATTCTTTTTCTTCAACGCTTCAACCTCTTGCGTTTTAGCCAAAGCCCATTCCTCATTTCGCTTCTGCTTCTTCAGTACCGACTCCGGAACTGCGGGTCCTACCTTTGCAACTTCAGCCATTCCGTAATGCTACATCAACAAATTACAATTAACCATAATATTAAGCTAAATAAGAGCCTAAAACCTTCAAATTACAATCCAATCAATATCGTTTCTCAGCAAACAAAAACAAAAAGTTAAACCAATTACTGTGAGTGTCAACAGCTACATTATTCACAGAATCAACAACAAAAAACATCTTGGTTTGTAGTTGAGAACTAAAACTCAAGATTATCGATAACACGTTACAATAATACTCCAATAACTTCAACCATTTCTTCAAACTACATCTACAATTGCATAATTAGATAGGAATAACATGTTTATTCCTACAAAACCAGCAATAAACTCCAAATCATAGTCAAATCCATATCATTTCTTAGCAAACATTAACCAAAACAAAACAAAAAAATCAACCAAAATGAAAGAATCAATTATTAGCTACAGTTCAAAACTAAAAATAAAATTATCAATCACACGTTACAATAACATTCCAATTAACCCTAATATCAAGCCCTAATATCAAGTTACATAAAAGCCTAAAAACTCAAAATCACAATCCAAAATATAATCCAAATCATTTCTTAGATAACATAAACCATAACATATAATTCAACCAATTGATGAATGCATAAATTAGCTACAACAAACATTTCAATTTACAGTTCAAAACAATTACAATCCAAAACACCTAAATCGAGATCAACGTATGCAAAACAGCGATAGCTATACAGAAATCATTACTGTAAAGATGAATATAGGAAGATCTAGAGAAGCTTACCGACTGAAAGCAGCAAACAGGCGATTAAAAGAGGTGTTTTGTTGATACGGCAGGCTGTTCTTAAAGGGGAATGAGAAACTAGGGTTATGTTTCTAGACGAAGCCTGCCCATACAAGTTTGTGGGCTTAGGCTATAGTCCAATGGGCTTTTCTGATTTTAAATAACCTTAAGGGCATCTTTTCTTTTTTTAGGATAATAAAAAGAGTATTTTGACATTTTTTGGGTTAAATTATTTTTGTGAAACTACGTTATAATCCCCCATTAAAAATTAAGGGAAAAGTTATTGTAATTGTAAAAATAAGCTTAACGTATAAAACATACGAATTGCATGAAAAGAAAAAAGTAAGCGGTGGCAATTTTGTAATTATCAATAACTATCAAAGTAGCTCTACAAATGTACCTATAGAGTAATTTTGATCTTTTGTAAAATGGTCTTGTAGAGTAATTTTGTTCTTGTAGCGTAATTATCAAAATTACACTAACCCCCCCCCCCCCCACCCCAAAAAATTGTAGAGTAATTTTGATCTTTTGTAGAGTAATTTTGGTCTTGTAGGGTAATTATCAAAATTACACTAACCCCCCCCCCCCCCCCCTCCACAAAAAAAAAAAAAAAAAAAAAAAAAAAACCTAACCGCCCCCCCCCCCCCCCCCACCCAAACTAAAAGCTAAAAACTAAACCATAAAGCTAAACCCCATAACTAAATGCTAACAAAATTACTCTACATGATCATTTTACAAATTACTCTACAAAATATCAAAATTACTCTACAGTTTTTTTGGGGTTAGTTGAAATTTTGATAATTACCCTATAAGGCCAAAATTACTCTACAGTTTTTTGATAAACCTGCAGGGTAATTTTGATTCACTTGTAAAAGTAATTTTGATGCAGAGTATTTTACAAATTACTCTACAAAATATCAAAATTACTCTACAAAAAGATCAGAATTACTCTACAAGAGTAATTTTGATAGTTACTCGTAATTACAAAAATGACACCGTGTTTTTTTCTCTTTTCCTTCAGTTTGTATGTTTAGTACGTTAAGTTTATTTGTAATTGATCTTTATCCTTAAAATTAATATGGTGATTTATTAAAATGAAATAATAGTTATTATAAATATACTGAAATTTTTAAAAATTAATATGTTGATTTATTATAATGAAATAATAGTTATTAGAGTAAATTACAAGTTTGTCCTTTATGTTTACACCAAATTTAGCGCAAAAGTTGACAAGTTTTGTACTTAATTTTCCAAAATCTTGCACGTTATGTCATTTAGGCAAAACCCAGTTAGATTTTTTGGTTAAATCTGGTCATGTGCATTGCACATGAGGGCATTTTTGTCATTTCATATTCTGATATTCGTTAATTTACACATATTTTAGTTCCCCGTTTTACCCCTATTTTATGCGTTTTTTGCCGTAAAACCGTCATTCGGATACTTATTTATCTACATTTATGTTTACAGGCCTAAAACAGCATACCAAACAAGATGATAGCAAAAACGAGGACTTTCCGGACAAAACGACGAAGCTGCGGACATTCTGTTAAGGATTCTGAACTGGGCATGTGGAACGACCGTTCCACCTGATGCACGATCGTGCATCTCCGACAAAGTTGATCAGCTCGGTGATGAACGAGAGGTGCGACTGGGCGTTCTAGGAAAACAAGCGGATCGGTGAAGAACGGACGTTCCATATGAGGAACGACCGTGCGTATCCGATGAACCAACGGAGTCTCGGTGATGAACGACCGGTGCGACTCGGCGTGCAACAAATAACCCGGAACTGAACGACCGTTCCACACGAAGAACGGTCGTGCCATTTCGAATCTGGTCAACGATCTGATAACGTATGCAGTATGGTGACCCATCCCTAATAATTGAATAAAGTGCACGGTCGTGCCATATGGAGAACGACCGTGCGACAGCAAAAAGTATAAAAACAGAACAGAAACCTTATGTTCGATATTCTGGATTTTTGGAGAGCTTCACAGGCGATTTTCAGGCTCCGGAGGCATTAGCTTTCACCCGGAATCAAGCCACATTGTCCCGTTTAGCTCGATTACTACCCGGATCCTTAGTCTAGTACTTGTTTATGGTTTGATTTTCTAATCTTTCCATGTTTTTGTTAATCTTTCAAGTACTTAGATTATTGTTTATGTATTATTGTAGCCTTTGGGCAAAAACACAACAATCCCTTGCTAGATTATAGCCATTAGTATGTTAAACTTTGTTTGTAATGACATTTGAAGTATTTTCTATGATTATCTTTGATGATTAGTTTGCAACCTTGTTATTGATATTGAATTCTTGATTATAAGTAATTATGTTGGATGATTGATGCTTGGTTAGTTAAGATAGTTGAAAAATGAAGCTTAATTAATCTTGTATTAGTAAACTTTGAATTTGGTTAACTAGTTTAACTTGGTTTAAATGTATGCATCATGATACTAGAAATGGTTAGTGATTTAATAAAATGTAATTATTGTTAATCAAGAGAGCTTGCCGTCACGTAAGGGCCTTAACGGGTTAGATGGTGTCGTTATAAATTCTTGCCATGATTTATTAGCTTAGTTAGTAGTTTAGGCCAAAATTGCTATCTTGGTGAATTATTGTGCAAGATTTGTAAAATGAACTTGGTTGTGATTTAATCTAGTTTATGCTTGTCTCGGTGGTTGCATTGTGTTTATCGGTGTCTCTTTCCTTGATTAAGTGCGGTTAGAAAACTCCTAACGGATGACTAGCTTATTTTTAAGAGATTTTCATAGACATTTATCAATTGCACGTTAAAGAACAATTTTAGGTGGTTAAAGTGTGTTTATCGTTTTAGCTTTCCGAATGATTGTCATGTTAGGATTCCCGAAAGGGATACTAATTGTCTTAAATTGGAAAATTGACCGAATGCTTCTAGTGCCAAAACTGACTTAGTTGACATGCTGTGGTTGTGTATTTAGCAAGGCTTTTTATCTACTTTCTATTATGTATTTGGTTATGCTTACTTTAGTTTAGTTTAAATCAAACAAACCTATGTTTTTACCGGTAGTTTAGTGACAAAGGTCTAGTATTATTTCTCCGCCCATTTCCTTGGATCGATACTTGGTTCTTACCGATACTTTATTACATATATGACGGGGTACACTTGCCTCTTTCGTGTGTGTTTTGATGTAAAAGTAATAATCACTTTTATAAATTTAAAACCAAATCGTGTGTAAATTCATTGCAAAATTATGTATATATACGCACACGTCAAGTTTTTGGCGCCGTTGCCGGGGAAATTGGCGAGTTTTAGGAACGACCCGAGTCATTTGGTTATCGGTGTATATACTTGTTAATATTTGTGTATAATTTCTTGATTATTTATTTGTTTATTTATTTGTTAATATTTCTTGTTTTTATTCGATTTATTCATTTTTGTGTTATTTTTGTTTCATTTATTCATTTGATCCGGATTTATTTATTCACTTATTCTTTGGGTTTTCGGCACCCTAAAGCCATTTTTGTATAAGTCGATTCATTTATTTATTATGGAAGGATCTACGCAAGAAGTTTCTGACGTATTTCAGTCAACAACGACTATCCATTCGAGACACATCAGATGTCATGAATATTTGGCGTCATGACGAAGAAATTCTGGAGGACTTTATCACCCGATATAATAAGGAAGTACTGGAGATCGGGGGAGTCCATGAGCAACTGATCCGCGCACAATTCAAATATGCGGTCAGATGCGATGATATGGTCAAGGTCTTATCTGGAACAGAAGGACTCCCAACGAGTTGGGAGAAAGTAATGGCATCAGCTAAAGTTTATGCTCAGACTGAAAAGAACCTTACCACAAATAGGCCGCCACCACCACATAATAGACCCGCGGACTTAGGCTCCACTGGCGGGAGAAAGTTTAAGAAGTCATGGCGCGATTCTGGCTCGGGAAACCACTCATCTGAAGATGCTCGGTCAATGATCAACAAACTTACGGCGCAGAGGGAAAACAAGCAAGAGAACAGGGAGAGGCAATGGACTCCCCTAACTAAAACCCCTGCGGAAGTTTTGAGTACTGAAGATTATCAGTTCAAGCCACCAATCCCCATGAAAAACAAGCGCGGACAAGATCCAGCCCAATATTGTGAATATCACAAAGACAATGGGCATACCACCAACAACTGCATTTCTTTGCGCACCGAAATTGAGAAAGCCCTCAAAAGCGGCGAACTCACACATTTGCTACAAAATGTGCGCAAAGAAATAAAGCAGATAACTCGAGGCGACGAAGGCCCGAGCAAAAGGGCGAAGAACTAAGGAAAAACTCTATGGTCTCCGCGCAGGAAAACACGGTCTATTAAGACAAAGCGGGAGAACAGAGTAAGTTAAGTCTCATATATTTATTAGAAAACTTTGTAATGGCCTCTGTGCCCTATCCAGAAATAAACAGCAAAGTTTCTATTATTCTTATGTTTTTTTTTTACAAAGTGCA
Source organism: Helianthus tuberosus (assembly GCA_030545235.1). Taxonomy (NCBI): domain Eukaryota; kingdom Viridiplantae; phylum Streptophyta; class Magnoliopsida; order Asterales; family Asteraceae; genus Helianthus; species Helianthus tuberosus. The sequence goes on along the minus strand of CM060368.1, from coordinate 81,438,032 downwards.
TGCAAATTCCTTTAGTAAGCGCAAAAACATTATGGTAATTTCAGAACAAGCCTCATGAACGGTCAGTGATTACGTCACAAACGACCATAAGTTCACACATGAGCTCTATACCAACTTTATTCGCCTTACTCAATAAAAGTAAATTGTAGCCATGCAAAATATTGTAATACGAAAAACATATAACATACTATTCTCAGCGTACAAATACGCCCTAAAAACTATCAAACACGGCAGTGTTTTAGTTACTCGCGCGGCAGCGCACCAACAAAGAAAGGGATATACATCCCAAATATTACAAGAAAATTGTTCAATACATTTTCAAACTACACTAAATCTTCACCCTCATCCGGAAAGATTTCCTTTAATTGTGCTACGTGATCATCAGATTGTAGCGCAACATTTATCAGATCCATAACTAGGAGTTGCAAGTTGTTAAATTCTGCCTTTAAAGCAGCAAGTGCAGCACCAGTATTCACGCCGTGAGTTGCAGATTTGCTGATATCCCAATCAACTTTCAAAGCGCTGTTTACATGATGAGAACATTCAGCATAACCTTGGGCGTACCCGTCTCTTCGCGCAGCAACAACTAAACGCGCAACGGTTTTATCCAACTCCTCATAATTCAGCACTGATTCAGCAACCTATGAAAATAGGTAAGGGGAAATAACAAGAAGGCGCATAGCAAAAGAAAAAAAAGGGGCAAGCAACTTACACAAGCAATTCCACAATCTTTTAGCCACGCCATATCACTCTTTAAAGGTTCAAACTCGCTCTCCGCCGTGGCTCGCGCCGTTTCAGAGTTTTCCAATTTTTCTTCAGTTTCAGTCAAACGGCGAGAGGTTTCAGCCTTTTCAGAATGCGCAAGTTCCAGATCCTTTTTAAGTTGTTCCTGGTCAGAAAGCAAAACAGTAAGTTCTTCCACTTTTTAAGAGTGGCGCAGGCTTGTACCTCTCGTTGCTCACTGCGCTCCCTATGAGAACGCGCTTCTTCTAGCGCAGCTTCTACATCAGCTTTCTCCTTTTTCAACCTTTCTATCTCCGCATCATGTCTCTTCAGTTTTTTCAATCTCAGCCTTGAGATTATTAATGACATTGCGAAGATTTACCTTCTCAGCATTATCTTTTTCGCAAATTCTCCTCCAGTTTTTGCGTTCTTCGGAAAGGAGGGCAGCTTCAGCTTCCGCTTTCCTCTTCCAGCCAGCAACAGACCATTCCTCGGTTTTACGATCGGCCTCAAACTTGGCTTGATCAGCTTCCAATTTAGCTTTTAGCTGAGCTAAACGCCTTTCATCGCTAGCAAACTTCTTCTGGGAAACCCTAAAAGCTTCCCAATCCTTATGCATACTATACCACTCACGCACTATGCGATGAGTGGTAGAAGCATGGGAAGCAGTCTCCTCAAGGTAAGCTTGATAAGTTTGTTCATAAGACCGACTTTCTTGAAACTTGATCTCCCCAGGCGGAAATATTCCCTGCAGCCAATCTCGACACACATGCCAATCCGAGAAAGTGTCACCTTTCTTCAAATTCCAGACAGGGGCATGAAGCTCAGAAGCATCTTTCTCTGAGTAAGTCCTGTAATAGTAATCCCCCAGGGGTTCCTCTGGGCGGATTGGAGAATTTTTATCAACACCAGCAAATGAGCTTTGCCCCTCAGCAGAAACCTTCTCAACGCGCTCAGGCATAGCATCAGAAGGTTTAGGAGAAGAAGTTGAAGTAGGAGTTTTTTCAGCAGTTTGTTCTTTCCCCAGGTCTTGAGCAACAGTTTCAGGGGTTCGTGGATTACCAGCACCATCCACAACCCCTGGATCAACAACCTTTTCAACCTCTGCAGTAACATCAACAGGCTTATCAGCCTCAATAGTCTTCTCCACACCACCTTCAGGAACCTCCGTAGTCTCCAACTGATCAACAACAGAAGCACGCGGAGGGGAAGGTGGGAGTTCTTCATTAACCACAGGCGGCGGATCTGTGGACACAGGAGAGACAGGAACCTCTGAAATAGAAACAGCAAAGCCTGTAAAGATTTAATGCGCATAAGGAAAAGAAGTTAAGACAACACTTACTAGGAGCAAATTCCAAAATGAAAGCATCCAGATTGCCCTTCCTGGTAATTTTCTTCCTTTGGATCTTCTTGGAGGGCTGACCCTCAGCGTCAGTATCAGCTTGTTTCCTTTTACCGGCCTTCCTGTGCACCAAGTGTTCAGGACTAGATTCCAAGTCAATGGGATCATTTGGGTTGGATGGAGGGATATCAGCAGTATCTCTCGGTTCTGGTTTTGGCCTCCTAACAGTAACTGCAGGCGTAAGACCCTCCAGAGGGTCAGAAACCACCACATAATCACACCAGGAGTCAGAGGAACGGCGCACACCTTTCTTCTCTCCTCCAACATTCTTTGTCTTCAAAGATTGAGCTTTATCAGCTTCATGCTTCTTCGGCGCAGAAGTAGAAGTCGCCGCGCGCCTCTTCTTCTCAGGGTCTATGCCCAAGTTTGACAACTCACCTACGGAAGCGTAAAAAACATTTTACTCAAAAGCGCAAAAAGTGAACAGTAAACCAATATGCACATAACTTACCAGCACCAGCAGCAGGCTGAACAGACAGATCCGCATCTCGCGGAAGAACAAAATTCTTCACAATACGATGGTACCAAAGCTCTTCATCAGGCTTCTTCTTAATGGTACCCATCTTTCCGCCTTATCTCTTGAACGCAACAACATACAGCGAAACAACTACAAGGGAAAAAAGGCAAGTTCAAAAAAAAAGAGAGGGAAAAACCCCAATCTTACCATGCCCATCCTCCGTATACACCGGCTTGTCATCACGATCCATTTTCCAATTCAAGCTCATGCCGGCTCCGACAAAAAGCTTTCTCCGGCAAAGCGATATTGGGAACATCCTTCAGATCTTGATACCAATTCTCATCAACAAGGATCTGAACTGTTTCGACAGGAACATCTTCTTTTCCCCTTAAAACCATCCTCACCGGAATCACTCCGGCTTTGATAAAGAAAAATTTTTGCTTCCAGTCATGGAAGGACTTTGGAGGATGTTGCAAAATCTTCTTTGCAGATGCTCTCTGAACAAAAGAATAAAACCCTTGAATAAATGCATTTGGTAAAAAACCCTAAATCGAGGGACTGACGGCTCGATACGCATCGTTTGGCACACAAACTCGAAATGTCGAACCCTAACCATGCCAATAGGGTGCAATTGGGAAATATGTAACTTGTAATACTCAAGGATTTCAAGGAAAAATCTGGTTACAGGCAAACGAAAGTTGCCTTCACAGAAAAAATCCCAAAAAAGGGTGATATACCCAGCCGGAGCATCCGCTGCTGTCTGCCCCTCCTCAGGGTACAGAGCACCCCAGTTCTCCGGAAATTTCAGGTTCCGAACCAAACCATCAAAGGTCGCTCTAGGCCATTTTAACGGTGGAAGTTCAGTAGACATTTCTTCAGATAGGTCTTCTTGGTGTTCTCTGGTTGACATAAGAGGAAAAAATGATAATTTTTTTCTCAAACAATTAATGAAGGAAGGAAGGAGAAAAGTTTTTCAACAAAGCAATGAGTAAACAGAAAAGGGGTAACTCAAACAAACTTATATACTCACCGCAATAAATAGCATCGGTAACCGCCATAGCACCTTTTCCGGATATCACAGTTACCCAAGCAGCAGAGTGAGTGAGAATCAACACAACCGTGAGTACACGCGCGCGTGCAAAACACGGACGTAAGGGACAACTGACAGCGACAACCTGTCACTCAGTCTTTACTGCACCAGTCCCATCTAAAGTCAAAGATTTTCAAAATCTTTACAAGTAAAATCTTCTCATAGAAGATTCCCTATTTTTTCACCAAAAAGCATCTCCCTCTTATAAGTTCAGTGCTCCACTTACTTGCATAAGAGCAACACTAGACTGGGGGACTTGAAGGGGTAAGGTTCCAAAAACCTCGTAATAAGTACTTGGGACCATACCACAACCTCATCTTTCTAGCCCTTTTTACCTCGCGCGGCCGCGCACTGGTCTTACAAAAGAAAAGCTTAAGACAAATAACAGACAACACTTGCGCGCCAAGAGGAAATCACAAATCCTTGCGCCTACATAAAGGATGAAAGTCCTAAGTCATATACTTCCGCTTAATAATATCCAGACTTGGATATTATTTAACTGAAACCACACAATAAAGAGTCACACCGGATTACAGCAGTAATCTTCTAGAAAAAGTTCAAATCGTGCACCACTAAGACGGTTATAACCGTCTGGACACGTGTCATCACCTCAGGCTTCCCTGAAATCACAACGATAGCATGTAATTGGAGAGAAACCTCCACTTGATCACTTTCCACGTGGCAAACCCCCAGCCATAGATCAAAACAGCGATCCGTGTGCATTCACGTCGGATCGAGAAATTTAACAAAAGGAAATGTAACCGCTTACGGGGTTAGCATCTTCCGTTAACATTTCACCAACAAGTTTTCCCGCCCAAAACTCTCGGCTATAAATATGAGAACAATTCAGGTATGAAATTCAAGTTACACACACTTCATCAATACTTCTTCTTCTTCTTCATAAACACATACTTATTCTCACGACGGAGTCGGGTCAAGGAGAGAACCCCTCTTCTCCCCTTGACGAGGCTAACGGTGCTTTGTTTTGCAGAGTTTACCGGAGAAAAAGGACTGTTCCATCGGATCAAACGAGAGAAAACCCACCTTTTTATGCAGATCCAAACCTCCTAGATATTTCGATCCCGGTCGCTTATCTAGTGTTTCTTCATCAACCAAAAGTTTGTGACATACACATGATTCACTACGACAAGCAGCAACCAAACTTGCTTCTTCCGGATACAACTTCTTGACTCGTAAGAACAATATCGGTCCCCTTAAGAAGAGCAGAACTTCCATCGGATTCCTCGTTAGCGACAAGAGACTTTTTACTAACTCTGCGATAAATCTCAGTAAGAATAGTGGGAAATGCAGGCTCTACATTTGTAGCTTCAAGCGCAAACTTTGGAACATTATTTTAAATGTGAATGTGGAGGTGGGGGTGGAGGTGGAGGGTGGTGGTGGTGGCGGTGGAGGGTGGTGGTGATGGAGGTTTTATATATAGTTAAAAAAATAATATTATTTTAAATAATTTTGTTTAATTTTTTAAATACTATTAAATAAATGGGATAAAAAGACTGAAATGCCCTTGGGTGACCAGATTTAACTAAAAAATCTAACTGGGTTTGGCCTAAAGGACGTAACTTGCGAGATTTTGGAACATTAAGTACAAAACTTGTCAACTTTTGCGCTAAAGGACAGCGCCTGCAATTTGATGTAAACATAAAGGACAAAACTTGTAATTTACTCTAGTTATTATAATTACTTTTAAATAATAAAAAAAGTAAACTTGTTTTTAGAGTTAAATGTCCGGATAGTCCCTGTGGTTTGGCCCTTTTTCACCTTTGGTCCCTAACTTTCTAAAATTATAGTTATAGTCCCTAACTTTTTCAGTTTCGTTCACGGATGGTCCCTGGCGCAGATAGAGGTTAATCTTTTCAGTTAAGTGTATGTGAAATGACCTAAATACCCTTACTATTAAAAAATAAACTTTAAATAAATAATCACCTTCAATCCAAACACACCTCTTCTTCATTGAACATGTGTTGAACTTGTGTTATTAGAATCAGATTACACACAAAATGAACCCCTGTTCAAGTGTTTCTACATAATACTTATTAAAAAATATGGTTTCTCATTACCGATTTCAAAAAATTCCGTTTCAAGAAATCAAATACGTGTAACCAGTTGAGATTGTAATATGATGTGCAATGACTCTATGGTTCTTCAGTTTTGAACAGTAAATCATGCAATTCAACAATCAAATCGAATGAAAAAGAGAGATGAATATACAGAGGAAGTCAAATTGAATGAAAATTGCAACCAAATTTGACATCAAACAGAGATGACGTACCTGTGGGACTTGTAATTCCATTGTTTCTTGAAGAAAACGAGCAGTGAATTTTGCAGGATTTTTGTATGTGTTTTGTGTCGAACAGAGCATATGTTTGTATAGTGGACAGAGACAGAAAAATGGTTTGTTTTGTTGGCGCAAATGCATTGCAACTCTTGTCTTGAAGAATTAGGAAGAAGAGGTGTGTTTGGATTGAAGATGAATCTGAATATGAGGAAGAAGAAGTGTGTTTGGATTGAAGGTGCTCATTGATTTAAAGTTTATTTTTTAATAGTAAGGGTATTTAGGTCATTTCTCACCCACTTAACTGAAAAGACTAACCTCCATCCGCACCAGGGACCATCCGGGAACGAAACTGAAAAAGTTTGGGGCTATAGCTGTAATTTTAGAAAGTTAGGGACTAAAGGTGAAAAAGGCCAAACCACGGGGACTATCCGGATATTTAACTCTTGTTTTTAATTCAAAAGTTATATGGTATTATAACTAGATTAGGGACTTGTGTATTACACAAGTTAATTAATTTTTTTTTTAAATATTAATTTTAAATAATATGTCATATAGTTCTTAAAATCTATAGTTTATTAGAGGTTGACACATGACATCGAATATTTGATATGAGAAAGAGACAGAATATATAAATAATCTGGTTATTTATTAAGAGTTCTGAAAGTTTTGCAATTATTTAAAGTTCTAAAATAAACTCAACTCTTTATTAAAGTTATAAAATGAACTTAACCCTTTATTATAAAAGATTATATATTATAGATAGTTAGACTATTTACATAAACTATTTTGTTATAGGTTATTATTTTTGTATTTTATTACATTAAAAGTCTAAAACGTTAGTAAAAGTCAGAAGTTATTTATACCTAGTTTGTTATAATTCAATATTATTAATCCCTTTTATAAAGCAAAACGGGATAAATATAAATGAAATACAAAATGGTAAAACATGAAAAATAAAATTAATGGATTAAAATAATATATTTTTACTTGAATCTTATTAATTAACACTGTCTATATCTATTTATTTAGGGTAAAGGATAAAAAGATAATATTCATGGATTAATTTTTTTTTAATCTTATTAACAAATTAACACGTGACATCCAATATTTGATATGAGAAAGAGACAAAATGTATAAATAAACTGGTTATTTATTAAGAGTTCGAAAGTTTTGCAATCAACTCTTTATTAAAGTTATGAAATGAACTCAACATAAATAAAAAATAAAATGGTAAAAGATAAAAAGATAAAATTAATTAACAAATATTATCTATATCAATGTATTTAGGGTAAATGATAAAAAGATAAAATTCATGAATTAAAATATTTTTTTGAATCTTATTAACAAATATTATTAATATCTATTTTATTAGGCGGGAAACCATAAATGAGATAACTCCATAGAGCGCCACGTGTTCCATATATGATTTACTTTATTAATTTTTTTAATCTTATTAACAAATATTATTTTTATCTATTTTATTAGACGAGAAAACATAAATGAGATAACTCCATAGAACACCGCGTGTCCCATATATGATTTACATTGTTATATGTATAGAAATGAATAATATTTGGAGAGGATGGAAACTATGTAGCTTGCTAAGATCTAACGTGGTGAATATATATACGGTATTTGATTTAAACTGAATATTTTTTATAAAAAAATATAAATATAAATATAAATATAAATATAAATGTATATACATAAATAAGTGTTTTGAAATCTTGAAATTATGAAATATATAACTGATAGAAGGGTAGTTAACGATAGTCTGGTCATTAAAAAAAGTTTTGGTTGACACTTTGACCTGGTCAGCCTAATAAATATGAGATAATATTCCACGATCTAACAAAATAACTATAAAATTAATTAAAAAAAACTGCTAATTAGTTACTTCCCCCCATGATTTTCTACCCACATTCTCCACCTAAGACACTTCCGATAAAAAAGGAAGCAATTTGAAAAAAAAAAAAAACAAATGCAATTCCGTGGGTAGTGGAAGTTTCTTTATATTCCTATATAAAGGTGTGCGATTGATCTTAGCCGTACAAATTAGACGGTTAATTGTGAGGTTTAATCCTGACCAGAATAACCACCAGGTGGTTATGGCCATAATTTGAATGTTTTTTAGGTGTAGCAGTTTCACGAGGTGAAGTTTTATCGCCACATTGTGTTATGTCATTGTGTTTTTATTAGACAACGAGGTTTTGTAGTTTTTTCTATTTTATATATGTAACATTGTACTATACTATAGCATTGTGTTTTTGTATAAACATTGTATTTTTTATATGACATGATATACTTTTTATTTGTATTTTTTTACAACATACAATGTCGCCGACTTTCAGGTTTTTATGTATATTTCCCTCCGTTATAGTTTTAATTAGGATATGTATTAGCAGTTTATTATTCAGGTTAAACCATTTTTGTAGTTGTCGACCATGTTCTCCTACAAAACAGAAAACATCAATTGTTGTATTAATGGTTAATAAAACTTTTCTTTCTTGATAAATAAATAACCTTCCTCAACCCACACTAACTCCCATTTTTCTAGAAGGTAGTTAACTTGAGCGGTTATTATTTACATCGAGTATTTAGGTAAATATAGGCTAGGAGTTGGCTACAAAATCCAAATTTCCTAACACAATATTATACAGAAAACCAAAGCATTTGTAAAAACAAAATTCGTTGTAGAAAACACAATACGAGATGAACTCCATATGTTGGTTAGTATCAGAATGTTTAGCGTGGATGTTGAATCGTGGAAACTGCAAAGTGAAACCTGGTCAAAAGTGATTTCTTTTCTGTCCGGTGTGTCTATGCCATTGATGATTAGGTCATCTGTGCACTATATCAATGGATATAACAAGTTCATTATAGTTCAAGAATGGGGTGAGATTGCTGAGATAAACGTAAGGACAAAGGAGATGCATTACTTTAAATGTATAATGTAATACTATATGTACATTGTTATCATTGACATGTAATATATATATATATATCTTTTTTGTTTGTTAATTTTATGGTGATAGCAATATCTACGTTAATCTGGGCCGTCCGATCATGGTAATTATTTGTGAGATTAAATCTCATCCGTAATAACCCCCCAAAATTGGCAGTTTTTTTAGAGTGCAGCAGTTAGGAAGTTATCTAAAATTACTCTCCACGTTCTCCACTCCCCCATTTAATTAATTACACATCTACATTAAAATATAGGCAACATAAAATTCGTTACTAAATCCAATTATTCCTTTATTAATGTATCATCTGGCAACAATAAAAAAAATAAAACTAACTTACCTCTAAAAATCATTAATTTTAATTAAACATGAAACAAAATAATATATAATATTTATTTTAAAGTTGTATTAATATTTGTGTCCGGATGAATTTGAGTTGCAGCACGTAGAGGATCATTTTAGTTGCAGCACGCAGAGGATCATTTTAGTTGCAGCACGCATCACCTGAAAGAAAAACTTAAATTTTATATTTTATATTAAGAAACAACCATTAATTCGATCTCTTAATAGATATTACCTTTTTAACAAATAAAACTCGGGATGTATCAATTTTGTTAACCATTATTAATGCATTAAAATGTGTTCAAATGTTATCACATGAGCTATAAGTTGCAGTATTATAAATCATTGTGTTAGAAAAGTCATAAATCAATATTTATGTAATTTAGTTACACATAATATACATACAATTTAACATTGTGTTTTTTAAGACATTGTGTTTTCAAAACGTCCAATCTTGACGGTTATTAATGTATTTTAGTAACACGTAATTAAATACATACAATTTAACATTGTGTTTTTGAAGACGTTGTATTTTTGAATACGTAACAATTATTTCTTAATTGAAGCATTTTTCTCCTAAAGACAATTAAGGTTGACACTTTGACTTGGTCAACGTAATAAATAGGAGATAACATTACACGACATAACAAAATAATTATAAAATTAATTAAAAAACTACTAATTAGTTAGTTCCCCCCATGATTTTCTGCCCACATTTCCACCTAAGACAGTTCCGACAAAAAATGAAGGAATTTGAAAAAAAAAACAAATGCAGTTCCGAGGGTAGTGGGAGTTTCTTTATATTCCTATATAAACGGGAGCAGGGACATACTTTTTGTCTGATCAACACCTCCAATATCTCAACAACAACCTCGTATGGATCAAGCACTATATCAGTTTTGATTGAAGATGACAAACATTTCCTAAAAGTAAAGTTATAGTTCATGTGGCCTAATTTCTACTTTTTAATCTAATTGTCATATTATGTGTTTTATAGGAAGATGGCAATTTAAAGATAAATGGAGAAGAACAAAAGCTTATAAAAACAAAAGATCAACCAACAACGATAAATTTCTTTATCCATTTCTCTTTACCAAGTTGAAACTTTCAGCTTTATACATGTAATCAACATTTCTTTTTTTTTCTCTCTCATGAAAGATGGATCAGAATCGGATAACAATGACAAACACAAAGTAAGCCGAAATTCATGTACTGCCTCTTCCATACTATTATGTTTGTAGTTGTTTTTGTGGTTGGTATATTTTTGAACATGGAGAATTAATTTTCGAAATTAATGTGTTATTTTAATTGGTCTATTATGTTTAGAATATGTTTGGTGTGTAATATTCTATGCCAATAAATATAATCTATGTTTGATTGTCATTGATAGTTTTTTAACACTTTCGTAAACATCTAACTTTCATAGATCTCATCTAACTTCATTTAATGATGTTATTAATTGCTACGTTAATCAATTTACAAATAATTACTCCAATATTTTAAATTGTGCGAATTAGATCTAAGATTTTAATTTAGTATGTATGACAATACAAGAATAGTTGTAGTTACTAATCGCATAAAAAGTCATCATTATCTTAAATATGGAGACAGTTATTGATGTTTTTAATAGTTTGGTAAGAAGTGATTGTGATATTAAAATATGTAGTGCGTTTGGATGGTGTTAATCAAATATACCCGGACCGTGGACGGGTAAACTACTAGTTATTATTTTGTGCGAGATTATTATTGCTTTTTGGGTAATGTGGTCGTAGTATTTTCTTCAATGTTCTACTAATAAGATGTGGTTATATCCTTTTTTTTAAACGAGAACTTCAATAAAACGCACCCAAGCCCGAAAACCGAGCAGGGAACAACACAAAACACCTTACATCAAAACAAAATTACACCAATCCAACCATGAGATATGACTGATCCTAGATCTATGTTTAAACCATAAAAATCCCAAAGATTTAACTTCGCTAAAGACATCATCCACTTTAGCCTCTTTCGAAGAAAAGATAGCCCTGTTCCGAGCCATCCACAAGCACCAACACGAGACGATAATGATGCATTGGACAACCGGCCTCACCCTGGTTCTGATGTGCCCCGCTTTATGAATCTCCAAAAGGTCTCTAAACGTGAAAGCGAAAATGGGAGGGATACGACACCACTGACTAATTTTTTGCCATAAGACAGTGGAAAAACCGCACGAAGTAAAGATATGCTCCACCGTCTCGACCTCGGATTTGCAAAAAGTGCACAGCCCGTCACCGACCGCAACTCCCCTCTTACCGAGAGCGTCCGAAGTGGGGATTCTGTCCATTTCCGACCTCCAAACGAACAAGTTACACTCTGTCACACCCCGATTTACACGTATCACCGGTGGGCCCGGTGGGGAGTACCTGTCACACCCCGATTTCCACGTGTCACCGGTGGGCCCGGTGGGGAGTATCGTGACGTGGTTGGCAACATAATAGTCAAACAACACAATATTTAATATGCACAGCGGAAGCAAATTGTAAGATATAATCAAACCGAATTTAATATTGTAATATCAAATGTCACAATATTCGGAAGTTTATCCACAAACGGATTGAAAATAAAAATAGAAACAATAGTTCAACAGACTTTAGGCATCTTAAGCTTGCGAGACTTCTAGTGATGCTAAGGAGAAATCCCAGCCAATTATGCTTAGTACCTGCAATTAATCTTTTTGGTAAATACGTCAGTTTACACTGGTAAATACTATCAACTGACTCATTTTAGAAAATGATTGAAAATTGATTTGGATGCACGTGGCATAAACATTTTATTTAACTTGGGAGAATTATTTAAATATATATAATCTTGTGAACGAATTACATGTTCCTTGTGCGTTCAGTAGCCCGGATCATGTCCGGGTTAAAGATCAATAGACACACCACATTATTCTTTTGTGCACTGACGGGTGTACGCCTACACCCCGCGCTTAAGTCGTGGCCATTTCGTAAAATGATGCCAGGGATATCCGGGACATGGTCATTAACCCCCCAAAGGCTTTAAGTAACAAGACTGTTTAAACGAGCCGATCAAATTATTCAATTAACCACCCAACGATGGAAGATTTGATGCCCGATCAAGCGGTATTCTATATACCGTAACCCAAGCCCGTATAGGGAAAATAAGTTAAAAGTATTTACCTGAGCAAAGTATAATTCACAATAAGCAAATTGAAAGTAGCTTTTACTGGTACTCCTAATCTGGAACGAAGGTTTATAATAACCTATTAGAATCCTAACGGGTCTTTAGTTAAGCTTAAGCTTAGACCGGTTAGTTTCAAAGATACGGTTCGCACGCACGATTAAGCGAAGACCGGATAGAATGTGATTTAGACCCGACAAGTTCGGAGACTTGTTTAATATGGGTAATTCATACACATTCTGGATTTTGAGATAAAACCGATAAGGTTTGACCCGTTTAGGCTAGTTTATGTAAACTAGTTACATAAACCGAACCGAACGCGTAATAAGCGTAACGGGTAATAAGGAGAGCCATTTACAGGTTTCCTAAGTTAATATGATCCAAATATGTTGTGACATCAGTAAGATATCATTTATTATGCCCGAAATGAATTTAAACACAAACTATACCCCGTAGGGGTAGTTTGGTCATTTATAAGGTGATAAAAGAGTTTAAGTAGTATCCTGAGTTACAGGTCTGATGTAATCAGCAAAGATAATCAATTTGCTAAGTTATATCAGTAGGGTAAAGTATATATGTGAAATTTATCAATTATAACTAAACTATGCACCGTAGGGGCATTTTGGTAATTTCACATAAGCCGTAAAGCTCAAAACTGAAGTCTGAGTTAAACAACTTTTGCTTACTGTTAAAATATTATAATTTGCCTCAAATATCAGTAGGTATCAACCCTTGTATGTTTAAAATAATTCTAGTACATACTATGCGTTAAAAACGCTTAAAAAGGCGATTAAAGGCCATTTTCGGGTTCGATACATGAAGCTGATATTTTTATTATTCCAGGAGACTTAAAATAATTTATTTATCATATGTGATCAGTAGCAAAAGGTTTGGAGTCGTTTAGATATGTAAAACTCATTTTATGGCCCGTAAGGGCAAAACCGACAATTACCGGATTAAGCTTACGACTATAAGTTATGCTCAGCCTAAAACTAATTAAAAATCTTCAAAAATCCCAAAATAATATATTACATCAGTGGGTAGTAAGTTTGATATCAAAAAGAAGGCTTAACTAGGCTATACGCTAATTACGCCGTTTAATTAACATAAGGCTTTCATTTTACGCTAACGAGCATAACTCTTAATCTACACCTCAAACTGATGTCAAATTTTGTATGCAAGTTTAAATATCAGTAAGTAAGGTTTCTACTCTTTTACATTTCCAAAAATCACGTTTTAAGGTGAAAATGGCATAACGGTCAACATATGAGCAATTAACGGAATCATGTGTATTAATTGTTTAACTAATGAACCATGGTGTATAATCACAGAGGGTTATACTAGCATGTAACCTGGTCCAAATGAAGCTCTTAGGTATTTTTAAATCATACCAAAACGGGTCAGAACTGAAAGTCAAAGTGAAAGTCAAACTATGCGACTTTCGGTTCCGAACCGGGTCTAAACAGGAAATTGTCGGGTTGAACATGTTTAGACATGTTCTTACACTTATTACCAAGTTATATTAATGATAAAACAGGTTATAAGTGTTCTACATTGCTAATTATGCATAAATTGTAATTTAAACATTCTGTTGACTTTTTATCAGTGTTGTAAAAATCGGAATTAATCGGCGCCTAAGCGCTAGTCGGCCGTTAACTGATTACTTTTGAGCTAGTCGGACCATTAATCGGTAGTCGGTCAAGTCGGTCCTAGTCGGTCCAAGGCGGACCAAATCGGCCCAAGTCGGCCCACTCTTTTTTAGTTTAAATCTGGCCCAAACAAATGTTTTTAACCATTAAATACATGGACCAACTTGTTTAGTTCCAACCTGGCCTAAAAAAACATGTTTTTAACCCATTAAAACATATTCCATGAGACCATGACTGATATGTTAATGTTTAAATACTTAAATTGCTATGTTTTAAACTTCATTGTTTAAATTTTGAACTAATTTTAAGTATTATATTGATATTAACGTGTGTATTGAATGTTTAAATACTTGATTAGCTATGTTTGAAACTTAGTTGTTTGAATTTTGAACTATTTTTAAGTATTATATTGATATTAATGTATGTGTATATATATAAATTTAAAAATTATATATATAAATTCCGATCCGATTAATCCTGATTAATCCCGATTAATCCATAGTCGGTACTCCACCGCCCGACTGGCGCCTAGCGATCTCTACAACACTGCTTTTTATTAGTAAGTTTGACCCGACATTTGACCTAGTTAGAGTGGGAATCAGGGGGAACCCTTTTGAGGGTTTATTACCCACATAATTACCAACTTATAACTACTTTTGATTCGAGATTTGACTGAGCCATTATTAATTAATCTCGAAGTCAAACCGTAATTACGACGGTTTGACTTTTAGCTAAATAACTAAGCTAAACTCAATAAAAGAAGGTTAAGCAAACTTACAAGAGTCCTAAGCTCGATTAGTGATCACTTGAGAGGGGTCTTGAGCTCCAGAAATGATCAGGAAGTGCAAGAGGAGATGTGAAGAACTTGTTGCAACTAAGGGCTTTATATAGTGATTTAATCAACATAAGAAGTTGACACACAAGTCTACATCCCACCACAACTGATTAACAAGTGTTCCTAGTGCTTAGGGGGTGCCTAGGGGTCGCCCTTTATGTGGAAAATCGGATGAAATCGAGCAGAAAGCACTTAGCAGACAAGAAACAAAATTTTCGGAGCTGGTGACCCTTAGCGTGAGGCGAAGGACCCCCCCCTGGGGCTTCGCGTGGCGCGAGGCCCTCCTGCAGCAAATCTGAATTTTTAGATTTTTGCGTATTGATCCTTGGCTCTTCAAACTTCGTTTAGACACTTGTTTCTTGCATTATAAACCCTCATAATTGATTTATAAGGGCTTTAAAATATATACCCACTTTGTTAAGTCCCCGGTTAACTTTATTGTTACCCGAAAAGTCCTAACTTCCACCGTTTACGCTTTAACCCTTCGCACACGAATTTGATCATAACTTTCTCATACGATAACGAAACTTTACGAAATTTATATCGTGCATTCTAGTGAGCATAATTAACAGTTACAAAGCTTCGGGTTTGTCAAAAGGTCACTCAGAGGTATAACTTAAACATGTTGACACATTTAACCCCTGTAGTTTGTAATCTCTCACTTTCTTTCATATTTAGCTTCGTATGATCCATGATTTATTCGTTTGAAGGTATGAGCATTATGTAGGGTTAATGTACAATATATTTATTCACTGTTGACATTTCGAATACGTATATTCACATACTTTCCATGTTTGTCAACTTTAGTCCTTCTATAATATTCTTTCACACGTTTTAAACATATGACACGTGTCAACACATTATAGGACGTGAATTTTCGAGGTGTTACACACTCACTCGGAGTCCATTTACACCAGTCCAAGATGTACCTTCCGTTATCTTCCACCGCACCCAACATCACTTTCTTGACCGACTTAACCGAGAAGGACATATCCTCTAATAATCCCCTATGAGTAGTAATTAACAAGGACATTTCGTTTGTGAGCAAAAGAGTCGTTGTTAGGTATGAAACGCAGTTTTATAGTTTTGTATATAGAATAGTCAGGGGCGAAGTATAGTGGGTGCTCGGGGGTGCACCCGCCCACCTCAATGTTTCGATTAGAAGTGTATAAGTTCTGATTTTTCTTCCAAAAATTTTAAAAGTATATAGGATCTCCCCCCCCCCCCCCCGATTATTTTCCTAAATTGTATATCCTAAATATTTATAAACTTTGTATATAAATGATGGGTAGTTTTAAATATACACTTTGTTTTATTTGGAAGTTGGAACTATTATTATTTGACCTGACTTGAATCGAATAGCCCCCAATTATTTGGAACTATTATTATTTTACTTGGTAAATAACTAAGTATAGTCTAAATAAAAAGCCAATCATAGAGAGTACTATAGAATGCGATGTAAAAGAGTAAATTGCAAGGATTGTCCTTTATCTTTATACCCATTTGCAGGCGGTGTCCCTTATGTTTAAAATTGACGAGTTTTGTACTTTTTGTTTCAAAATATTGCACTCTATGTCCTTTAACCCTAACCCAGTTAATTTTTTCTGTTAAATTTGATCATGTGCCTTCCACATGAGGGTATTTTTGTCATTTAACCTTTAAAATGACTAATTATGTTAATAACTTCAAAAAAACAAAAGCTTTAAAACCATCTTCCACCACCGTCCATAAACCATCTACCACCACCATCAAGCCCACCGCCACCACTTACCAGTACCACCACCTCCCAATCGTAACCCACCAGCAACAACTAACAATCAAACTCATCCATCTATCTCTCTCCTAAACTCCAGAAATAGTTCCCCAATTCAATCAACACCCAAATTACAACATTTTTTCAAAAATCAATCAATTTGGGAATAAAAAAACATACCTTTAGAAGATGGGTTGGTATCTTTTTTGGCCCCGTAATCTTCGTAATCGTCTTCCTGGTGTCCTTTGCTCGATTTCATCCCCCCTGTTGTTGATAAAGATTTCATGAATTTCAAAGAATTGAAGACAAATTGATGCGATTGGATTTGAAGAGAAATCTTACACGATGAGATTCGAAGATCTGAGAATTATGGGTAAACGCCGGCTGGGAACGGTGGCCACCGTGACAACAACTTGATGCGATTGGATCGGCGGCAGTGTGGGGATGATGGTGGTGGAGTCATGATTGTGTGATGTTGAAATCATGTAGATGACTCATCTATTCCTCGGTGTTTTGCGAAGAAGTAAAGCAGCAGATCTATGGGATGATGAACCTGGTGTGGTGATGGTGGTGGTGGAGTCATGATTGGCGGTGGAGGAGAGGCAGAGAAAGAAAGAGAAAGAGAGAAGGGTTAGAAAGAGGTTTATATACACATATACATATATTCTATTAATTAGCTTTTTTAAATAAATAGATAAAAAGACTAAATTACCCTTGTGTGAAATGATTTAACAGAAAAAATTAACTGGGTTAGGGTTAAAGGACATAGAGTGCAAGATTTTGAAACAAAAAGTACAAAACTCGTCAATTTTAAACATAAAGGACACCGCCTGCAAATGGGTACGAAGATAAAGGACAATCCTTGCAATTCACTCGATGTAAAATGTTAATACAAGGGACTATTTTCAACTTCAATTTAAACCAGAGGGATTAGTTGTGTCTGATTAAACATTTCTTTGTATTACCAGAAGCAACAACGGCAAGATCGCAATCACCACCACCACCACAGCCGCCATTGAAGGAATCCACATCCTGAAATGGTGAACAGAGCATGGAGGATCATCCCAAGACCAGTCATGGAAACCGTCCTCAACAACCACGCTCACCGCCACCGTGTACACCAACCTCTCATCCTCCACGGCCCACGTGGCGTCGGCAAAACCACACTCATCCTTGAACGTAACATTCATAACTTCAATTTCTTTTCTTTCATCTTGTTTTGTGCATCATTCAAATTAAAATACTTATTCATTGTAATAATTTAGGGCTTCTGGAGAACTGGAACAAGGGTCCTCATGTCACAGGTTATGTAGATTTTGCAGAGTCTGTTATAGATAACCACCCGAGTCATGGGCATTCGTTTCCCTGGGGGTCGTGGACTAACTGCACACCACCGGCTCTCCCGACTCTTCGAACCCAGCTCGAGAACTGTTTGGAGTCAATGGCGGAACAGGGTGTTCGACTCGGTGCGATTGGCTCTCACCAGATATGTAAAACCATGGGAAAATGGCATAATTTGGATACGTCGCTTAAGCGGATAATTGGAAATGATAACGGAGTGCGGGTTTCGAAGAGGGTTGTGTCAAAGAGGGGTTTGACGGTGGGTTTGTGGGATAAGGCGGTGTGCACGCTAAGTGCTCGATTAAATGCCGGAGAGATCGATGGGGTTTTGGGGTTAGGTGAGAAGGGGGGAATTGTGAGTGGTGAAGAGGGGTCGTATTATAGGGACGGTTTGGTGGCTTTGAAGTTGGCTAAAGAGGTGATCAGGGTTCAACAAGGGTTTAGGGCGAATGCTGTTAAACGGTTGAATAAGAGTGGTGGGTTTTCGAGGAGTTTGGCGAATTCGGCTACTGATTGGCCATATTTGTTGCTGGAGTTGTTGTCTGAAGCTGCTCAAGCTGATTACTTTCAGGTATGTTAAAATGATGTTGAAGTTTATAGTTCGTATAATACAGAAGAGAACCAATGCTAATCGTGTTACTATGTGACATACTGACATGCTGCTTATTGACTACCATTATTGATTTAAGTGCTATAGCCTGAAGTATGAATACTGAAGTAGATGCACACAAGTATATGCTATGTTGAACTTAAGTAGAGTTATAATTTTTGGTCTACTTTGTGCTGTATATCGAGTTACTGACGCGTTCGCGATTATAGACTTACCAATACCATTAACAAGTCACCGGTTGTTGTAGACCCGGGTCGAGATTTTTGTTTGGATGCCACAATTATCCACGTCATCATGTACCACTGAACTCTAATTCCATTTTTAGTTTATTGTTTACAATTTCCTTATGTTTTATTTAGCTTAGTGGAGTTAGTGGTGGTTATTAGTTCTTAAAAACTCTTGTAATTGTTAGTTTAAAAAGAGGAACGAGATGAAAAAAAAGTCCGTGAGTTTATAATAAAAAAGTGTGTGTTAATTATCTCATGTGTGTGGGTTAATTAATTTGTCTATGCTAGCTCAACCGTGGAGCGTTGGGTAGTGTTCTTAGATGCGAGTTCTTAACCGTAGTGGTGTATTTGTATCTTCGGTTGGAATTCGTTGCCCTATTGTTCGTTTGTGTGGTGATTCTATATCACAAACGGACCTTAGATCTGTCCATTTCATTTTAAGTTCGAATCTTCTTTCCGTTGCGTACTCCAATTGACATCACTTTGTGTAGCAATTGAAGTGATTATGTTGATAGCTATTGCAAAATGCAAACAACAGGTGTAAATAATAAGATATACTCTTAAGTGCTATCCTGATAACTCTCCGTATCTTTGTGGCATGTGGAGCAGCCAAAGTTGGTATTAAATAATATCGATGTCTTGAAAAGTGCTGCTTTGGTGGATGATTCATCTGTCTCTGCATCGATGTATCACGACAGTCTAATCTGGAGAATAATAGCTTTAGGTGCAAACGAGACGTGTTTGCCGGTTATTCTCGTAACTTCTGACAGGTAATATTAACTTTTATGCGACATCATTTGCAATGAATTATGATTTCTTCTTAGTTATGTAGTTTCATGCCTTTAAAGCTACATATTAGATGATAAGTTTCACCAATGTAAATATATATTTCTCTAAGTACTTATTTAAGTTCATATATACATTATTTACCCTTGTATAAGTATTAAACTTGCTAATATTTTGCAGCTATTATTCATACTCAGCTTATATGGATTTTGGATTTCCGGACATTTTCATTTCTCGTGAAGTAACTCAACCATTACCAGCTCTGCTTTCTTGTTTTGATACGATAATATCTCATTTTCCGAACTATAAAAATATATGATTTGTTGTATCTTGCAGACATTTGGATGGACCCCACAACAAGCTAAAGTACATATGGTTCCAGATTATTTTAGCCAGTCAGAGGTGAATTCATATTTGATTATCGACATCTCTTAACAATCTTTTGTGCTATACTGCTATATAATATTTCGGTTGTTGACTTGTTTGGATTTGAAAAAGTAATACATTTTTTTGTTCATTTTTGTAGTGGGATTTAATTGTCGAGGTGCTTGGGCCCAATGCGCGACATCTCTTCGAGATATACGCTCTGAAACAGAGCAATTATTATTGCTCGTAAGTTTTAGATGCAATTTCTAAAATAACATCAATTTCATATTATGCACCATGTTAAATTCTATCTTTAAAAACTGCCTCTAATATTATAAGTTGCACGTTAAGAATTTTGTTTTGAAGTACGTGCCTTCACTGATTTGTAATGTTTCAATGAGCGTATATTCATATACACATTTTTGTTATTATGCAGGCTTATGGATGACAAAGAAAGTACATTCGAGGATATCATAGATGCGTATCTGGCATATTTGCAAGTAATAACTGATACCATTTTCGTGTTTATTTTATTTATTAAAAACTTGCAACAGTTACTTTCTAGCAAGACCGTTCAGACATTTTGACCGACACTTGACAATGAATATTTGTGTTACTAAAACCAGTTGAATAACTAACTATACTGTCATAGGGCTGCAAACGAACCGAACGAACACAAACAAGGCCTTGTTTAAGAAAAGATACGTGTTCACGAATTGTTCATGAACACATACCGAACAAGATTATATGTTCGTGTTTGTATGTTAAAGAAATGAACGTGTTTGTGTTCGTTTGTTGATTTTAGGTAACGAACGTTCATGAACACAAATGGAAACAAACGAACAGAAACAAGCATTCATGAACAAAATATATAAGACATTGCTACCTATTAATTATTTTATATCTCGGAATTTTAAAGTATTTAAATAAAATATAAAAACTAAAACCACTAACGAACTATCGAACACAAAGGAACATACTCGAACACGTTACCGAATATTCATGAACATAAATGAATGAACGCGGCCTCTGTTCATGTTCGTTCATTTAACCAAACGAACGGAATTTATTGTTCGTGTTCATTCATTTATTAAACAAACGAACATCCTGCCAGATGGTTCACAAACTGTTCACTGAACATTTACTTTACAGGTAACTGTTGTGAATCCTGCGATGGATAGAGCACTGTCACTCTTAGAAAAGTTTGCGGTTGATGCTCTAAACGGGAAAATTCCGAAAGATAAATTAAGATTCGGTGCTCCTTGGAGACACCCGCCAAAGAAAGATGATCCTTGCCTGCGTTCCGAATGGGCTAAACTTCAACTAATGGATTTCATTCAATGTCTAGTCAATGCAGAGTTTGGGGTACGTTTCTCTTTAATGTTTTTCTGTTAAGAGTTCTTTTATATGGTATATTTTCATAATTTCATATAAAGTAAAATGCCATTTTTGTCCCTGAGGTTTGGCCAGTTTTGTGACTTTCGTCCAAAGGTTTGTTTTTCCGCATATGGATCCAAAAGGTTTGATATCTTGCCATTTTCATCCGGCTTGTTAACTCCATCCAATTTTGTCCGTTAAGTCAGGGGCATTTCCGTCTTTTTTGTTAACTTAAAGGGCAATTCAATTATTTTTCACTTTATGTGAAAGCATTCAAAATAACCTTACTATATAAAAACAGAAATTATATAGGTAAAAAGACAAAAAAAACCCTTGACTTAACGGAGAAAAATGGATGGAGTTAATGAGCCGGATGAAAATGGCAAGATTTTAAACCTTTTGGATCCAGATGCGGAAAAACAAACCTTTAGACAAAAGTCGCAAAACTGGCCAAACCTTAGGGACGGAAATGGCATTTTACTCTATAATATTTTCTGAAGTTCATGAGAGGAGGTCTTGATTTATGGGTGTGGTATGTTTCTTTTCTTTATATTATTCAAGATTATCTATACGTCATAATTTCTTTCACTAAACATGTGCAGGTTAATTATTTTGCTGATTGTAGTCTCGAAATCTACGATGATCCTTCCGTTAATGCAATGATCGAGGTGTGTGCTAGTCACTAGTGTTATCTTTCTTTAGCTCATGTCAAATATAATTGTTATAAAATATAATCTAATTAAATGTGGTTTTTATTTTGTGAACTTGCAGGTTGGTATACTCTATGTTCAACGTGACCCATCCTTCTTTCGACCAATATCGCGGGCTATTCAGAGATGTCTAGTGAGATGGTAAAACGATATACGTCTCATGTATTGAGTCACTTTAATTGCAACATATAAATGGCTTAAATTCATTTATCTTTGTATTAAATATCCTGTAGGCTTGTGCAGGAGAGGATGCAAATGAGCTTTAAAGGTTCACTTCTTTTTCAGTGGCACCGATTGTTTAGAGGACGTAGCTATCGTCATCTCATGTTGCAAGTAGGCAATAAATAGAGGTAAAGGTGCATACATAGTTTACAATCAAAGTTTATATAGGATTCTGATTTTTCATTTGTCTGCTGAAGAGGTGTCAAAGGGGTCAGGTGGGTCGGGTAACATGTAAATTGTTGTGTTTGGGTAAAAAACGGTGAGTAAAATGCCATTTTCGTCCCTGAGGTTTGGCCAGTTTGCGATGTTCGTCCAAAGATCTGTTTTTCCGCATCTGGATCCAAAAGGTTTGAAATCTTGTCATTTTCATACGGCTCGTTAACTCCATCCATTTTACTACTTCAAGTCAGGGGTATTTTCGTCTTTTTTGTTAACTTAAAGGGCAATTCGGTCGTTTCCAGGGGTATTTGGTTCTTTTACATAAAACGAAAAAGACCGAATTGCTGTTTTAAGTTAATAAAATAGACGGAAATACCCCTTAACGGGGAAAAATGGATGGAGTTAACGAGCCGGATGAAAAAAGGCAAGATTTCAAACCTTTTGGATCCAGATGCGGAAAAACAAACCTTTGGACGAAAGTCGCAAAACTGACCAAAATTCAGGAACGAAAATGGCATTTTACTCAAAAATGGTTATTTTTGTCTACGAGTAGAATCAAGTGAGATTGACCGAATACACCTTTTGTCCAATCTGATTACCAGAATTATATTATTTCAATAAGAATAATATCAGTAGCATGATTTTGGATTCGTTAAAATACACCACGGGCAACCCATTTTGTTTTTAGCTGTTTTTATATTCTACCTGTTTGGTATGTTGTAAATGGGTCGAACTTGCCATCTCTGCTTCGACAAACTAGAAAAGTTACTAGATTTGTAACCTTGCAAACATAGCATGTTTTTGTGGAGCCTGGAGTTAGTCTAGTGTTTTGTGATACATCATGACAATTAACCGTTGAATGTATCTACAATAATTTATCATTGTTCAATTTATGGGTCCCATCAAGAGATTAGACCCACAACCACGTCTTCGTTCCCCATTTTCTTTCCACATCATAAATATAGGAGCCACAAACTAAATAGAAATATTATATATCTGCTCACAACCTCATTGATGGGACTGAAACATTTGGTTTCTTCATTTAGTGTAAAGAATTATTGCTCCACTTGTTTTAAGCTTGATTTGTCCTTCATTTAGTATTTTGCTCTCTATGTTTCGGTATTATCAGTTTCTCACAAGCATACGCTGGCAGAAGCTTCAACAGTGACCTCACGAGAACAATTCCATTGATGTAAGTAACAATTTTCCCATTCCAAGTTATGCTAGATATGGCGATTCTGACCCGTTCATAGTCATTCAACTTTACGCTTTATCTCTAACAGATCAAATGAGTAAATAAAAGAGTACTAAATTAAAACTGGATGAAGGTTCAAGTACAACCTTAATGCAAAAACCCACTTTAATAATATTACTCAAAAGATTTAAATTATTATTGAAATGGCATAGTTTTTTTTTTCTTTCAAAATGTTAGATTATTATAAAAACTTTTGGACAAAATGTATATTATTTGTTTGACCCTTTTATTTCCTTAACGTTTTCTTAACACCATTCCTACTATTTGCAGCCTTTTGTACATCCAAATCTGCCCGTTGATGGGGACATAGATTGTAACATATAGAACTGCAAGACTGCAAGTCATTCTGAATGACAGATGCACTTATAATAGATTCGGGGCTTTAGCACGGTGACGAGACACAGTGATACCGAATTTTTGTCAAAAGACCATACAAGCAGTTAACAAAAGTTTATTGGGCTTATGCCAGTGTACCTACAGTTTTGATCAAAACAAATAAAGCTCATATTAGTACTCAAATTGGAGTACACATTGAATATGTTCCTTTTAAATATGTGATTTGTTTATTATTAATATATGAATGAATCAATCTAAAAGCAAAAGTTCAATGGTTAGACCTTTAATTACATGTGCCACCTTTTTTATAGTAATTTAAATTATGAAACACCAGATAAGATTTAGGGGTTTTTATTTTCTCCACAAAAACATGAAACTAGAGCTTGGTTTCCAGATTTGGAATTTGGATTTAATTTTTCTCTGTGGTTTCCATACTTTTCTTAAATTGTAAATCATGATCTGTGTGTTTCTATTTGATTTTCGTTGCTACTTATCGGATGGTGGTGAGGATGGCGGAGCAATGGTGCCGTGGTGGTGAAGGTCGTCGGACGATGGTGTGGTGAACTAAGACATGATAAGGTCAATACATGGGATGAACTACAAATAATAAAACACCATGTACAAATAAAACTATTACAAAGAAAAAAAGGTTGATAAAAAGAGACTAAAATAACTAGTCGTTTTCTTGGCGTGTTTAAACCTCTATGGACATGTTAGAGAAAAAACATAGCTATAGTCATCACATACTTTAAATCTATTATGTATCTACTTTTGTTTGCGTATCAAATTTTGTTTGCATATCAAACCAATGAATATTTATTATCTATGTGATTGTGACTCATTATCAGTTTTGATTGAGTATCAATATTGGTAGTGAAAAAAACCTGTGTAATTAAGGTGGTACAGTACCTTAGTGTAACATATGGCTAAAATAGAACTAGCTTATTTTTACGTTTTAAAATACAAATTTTCTGCAACTACGAAATATGGTTCAACTATATTGTCGACTTTGTTTGTCAAATGCTATAATCGAAACAAAAAAATGTAATTCAATTAGAGAAACATCGAGTAGATGTATCAATTGGATGTATAACGCAAGTTATAAAATGCATGAGCCGTAATCGTATATAATTCACAGCATGTTTAAATTCTACTTTTAGCTTTATTATTTTATCGATTAAAATGTCAAAATCGTCTCTAAAGTTTGAGCGCTTTTGCTTGTTCTATCTAAAATAAGATTTTTTTTTTTTTTTTTTTTTTTTTGTAACTGGACCTGACATTTCATTTTTATTGGGTCTAATTACAAAAATTCTTATTTTAGATGGAATAAGCAAACATATTCAAACAACAGGATACGACGTCTTTGGCAAAACCAACACATGGGTTGAACACTAAGTTATGTATGTTTAGAAGATATATAAAAAAAAGTGACAATATTTGGGTGTTCCATGATAAGCGAGTGAATGGGTGGTATGTGATTGATGGTCTCATATATATGTATTTACGTAGAGTCGATGCTGAGAATTCAAGGGCTTTATTCGAGCCTGAAAAAACGTGCCACTTAGGCCTTAACGAAATAAATAATGTAGGTATTTTTTTCTGCCGCTCATTGTTGTTGTTGTTATTGTTATTTAGACTAAAATGGGTATTGGACTAATACCTAATGAGCTTAATTTATAAATTTTGAGATTAATAACTTGAAATGAGCCTAAGATATAAGTTTTCTATTTAATATATATATA
This sequence comes from Helianthus tuberosus, assembly GCA_030545235.1. Classification (NCBI taxonomy): domain Eukaryota; kingdom Viridiplantae; phylum Streptophyta; class Magnoliopsida; order Asterales; family Asteraceae; genus Helianthus; species Helianthus tuberosus. The sequence goes on along the minus strand of CM060368.1, from coordinate 81,412,211 downwards.
TATAATGGCGAAATCAGACTTTTATGATTGAGGGGTCAAAATGAAATTTTATTAGGTCTGCATGAGTAAATTTACTTTTTCGATGATGTACTATGATCACTATAACAACTTTAGATTACTAACGGTAAGCTAGACATTTACCAGTCAATATTGTTTTAAGGTTTATAAAAGTCTTTTTTTTTTGTATGAAACAGATATGTACATTAAATTAAATAAAGTATTAATTTTAAACCATAGTAAAGTAATTAGATAAAATAAAAATAATAATGAAACGAAAATAAGTTTACGTATTATTACCTAATACTATAATTTTCAACATGTTTAGGCAAAACTTTTCATCTTTACTTTTAACCCAAAATATTTGATTTTTTTTTTTACTTTTAACCCCAAAACTTTTCATCTTTTGTAGTTTAACCTCACAACATTTTTACTTTCAACTTTGGTTCTCCATACTTTTCATTTTCGCAAAATTAAAGTTTCGTTCCAAATTTTGCGAGTTAACACGGCGTAACGTGCGTGCGTGGTTAAACATTTTTACGTCATCTATTTTTTCTTTTTGACAGGTTCATCGTAACGTGTGGGTCCTAGATTGACTTAGTTATTCTTTTATATGTTTAACGTTTTTGTTTAGTTTCTTCGCGTTAACACGCCGCAACTTAAGTGTTGATGGTCACTGACAGTAATGTGACATTGGTGTTCATCCCTGCCGCAACGCGAGGGTGCTTAATACTAGTTAATACTATATTAGAAAAAGTAATCAATAAATAAATAAAAACGGAAAGTTATTTGAGATTTGTTATATACTCTTTTAAGTTTACATGATCTCACAATAAAGCTGAAGTTTTGGACTTTGGAATGTTTCAGGTATTATTTAAAGCCCAAACGATGTTCTTAATTCTTATAATAACTTTTGAATTGGGCCAAAAAATTAGTTTTACAAGGCCCAATAACAAAAAGCAAAACTGAGTGTACGCTATTTCTTAGTTCATTTTCATCACCAAAAACCCTTAACTAAAGTTAGCAGCCACACTTCACCGAAGAAAAATATTATGGTCCCTAACCTTCTTCTCTTCTATTTTCTTTCAATTATGATCAACTGAAGGGTTAAAGTACCAATAAACGTTTCGCTGGATCTTGGTTCAGTATATATAGGATCATTTTAAATGTGCCCTCGGGATAAATTTTGCCCTAGCCGGTGGTCCTCCCCACCCACCCTAGGGCCGGCTCTACATTCAGCGGCGCAACTTTCAAGGTGGGGGGACCCCCAAACTTTTCACTCAGTAGTTTTATGTATGTACGTTTCGTATATAACTTTTTAGGCATATACGTTTTCGACCCCCTGTGGAAATTTTCAAGCTTTGCCACTGTCTGCATTTATGAACAAGGGCGGACCTAGTAAGAAGCCAGGGTGGGCGGGCGCACCCCCTGAAAAAAAAAATTAGTGTATTTTATAAGGTAAAATTCTCCCCGCACCCCTTGAAAATTTGGTTAAACCCCTTATCCGCACCCCTTGAACCCTTGAAAATTTGGTTAAACCCCTTATCCGCACCCCATGAAAAAATTTTCTGGGTCCGCCACTGTTTATGAATACATTGGTGGCATGAAGTGTGATGCGTGAATGAAAGGGTGAAACACGAATTGTATAAGACAATCATTTATGTATGCATTTACAATACTAAAGTACAATATACAAGCAAAAGTAAATACACGACTTTGGAGTCACGTATGCATATCTATAGATAAATATAAATTTCCTCTGAATTAGCTACAGAGACAACACACCTAGAAAAATGAATATGTTCATGTATCATCTTAAATAATAACATAAAATATTTATATAAAAGTTGTTAAAACTGTATTTTAAATTGATATAAAAGTGATATATAATAAATTGATATACGAATTGTTAAAAGTCTGTTGATAATTAGAAAAATGGTTTGCAAATAATCCAATTTGGTATAAAATATTTTTTTTTATAAAGAACTGTTTATAATATTCATTGGTTATACAAAACAATTATACAAAAGAGTTTTCTATATAATTTGTATTATAAAATGGTATAAAAAAAGAATGTTATTTGGACCCCAAATTACCCAAATCGATATTTTTTTAATGGGAAATTTCTTTTATTCTTGTTGTTTATGAGACTTGAACCCAAGACGTTCTCCTGCCAAAGTGTTTTTGTTTTTGCTTTTGCTAATGAACTACCACCCCATCAATACCTAAATTGATATATCTGGATACGCAACATAACTTAGGTAAAATAATACTTCCCCTTGTTTCATTATAATAGGCAAAACTTTATGCAAGTATTTTTTTTTTTAATTTTTTACAGCTGGTTTATAAGCAAGTGTATTTTCGTTATTTTATTACATTATTGTAATAATGCGAGTAATATCCATAATATCACCTTTCACCAAACTACCATCACATCGCCAAGATTTACGAATTGATATATTTTATTTAAAAAAAAGATGAACTAGAGAACAAAAATATTAAAGATTAAAGAGTTTCTTACATAATGCAACCATACCCACAGTTTTTATGTTTTATATTTATGCTACTCCTAAAAATAGATCTAGTAGAGGCAGATGATCAGAGCATGTGCCTATCAACTATAAACTATATGATGTCGGTGCTATGAATTTCTGGTCATCGGTTTCACACAAATACAACAACCGGTTTTAATTAGACTAAAGGGTATGGTGAGGCCCATCCCCACGAGGATGGGCCGCCACGTAGGCGTCACATCACCGGCTCGTGGAGGAAGGGCCTCCTTAACTTTTCAGGGGGTGGAGGATGGGGCTACCCCACGTTAATATTTTATAATTTTCAAAGTTTTTTTTTAACTTAATAAAAACTTTATAAAAATAATAAAATACAACATAAAACAACATAAATAAATTCATTTCATAACATAAAAAAAATTACATTTCCTAAAAAAAAAACATTTCCGAAAAAAAAATTTACATTTCCTAAAAATAAAAAATTACACTACTCGTCTTCGTCTCCGTCACCGTCCCCGACGTTTACGTTGTTCCATATATGTTCTACCAAATCCTGTTGAAGGTTTGCATGCGTGAAGTCGTTGGTTAGCGCGAAGGAGTTTAAATCCTGTTGCGTCGGATCTACCGGGACAGTATTCCCGTAAGATGCATTCTCATCATACTCACAAATCGCCCGACCTTCGTCTTCAATAATCATATTATGGAGCAAAATGCAAGCGTACATACAAAGGCGTAACCTCTTCGGTGTGAAAGCACGTGCCGGTTGTTCAAGGACGGCCCATTTTTTTTTAAAACACCAAAACAACGTTCGATGTCTTTTCTTGCAGCTTCTTGACGCTTGGCGAATTTTTTCCTTTTTCCGTCCTCGGGAAATGAAATAGTCTTGACAATTGTAGACCAAGACGGATATATTCCGTCAGCAAGATAATACCCGCGTCTATACTCAACCCCTGAAACTGTAAAACGGGTGTCCGGACCGATTCCATTAACGACATCGCTAAAGATCGTCGATTGGTATAGCACGTTGAGGTCGTTGAGTGAACCAGGGAGCCCAAAGAAAGAATGTCAGATCCACAAATCTTGTGACGCCACGGCTGTAACACCTCGAAAATTCACGTCCCATAATGTGTAGACACGTGTCATATGTTTGAACGTGTGAAAGAATGTTATAAAGGGACTAAAGTTGACAAAGTTGAAAAGTATATGAAAAATACGAGTTCAAAATATCAACAATGAATAAATATACTTCATAATAACCCTACAAGATGTTTATACCATCACACGAATAAATCATGGATCATACGAAGCTAAAAGTGAGAGATTACAAACTACAGGGGTTAAATGTGTCAACATGTTTAAGTTATACCTCTGAGGGACCGTTTGACAAACCCGAAGCTTTGTAACAGTTAATTATGCTCACTAGAATGCACGATATAAATTTCATAAAGTTTCGTTATCGTATGAGAAAGTTATGATCAAATCCGTATGCGAGGGGTAAAGCGTTAACGTTGAAAGTTATGACTTTTCGGGTTAACCGGAAATGTCCAGGGACTTGGAAAAGTGGGTATAAGTCCTAAAGCCTTTGTAGGTAAATAAGAAGGGGTCAAATTGCAAGAAATAAGTCGGTTGCCCTTTCGAATGCTTGAAAGGCCAAGCTTTTACCTTCTGCCTATTTGTTGCGCACCGCAACAAATATTTGTTACGGTGCGCAAGCATGTTGCCAGCGACAGAAAGTTGCTGTTTGCTGTTTTAAACGCGAATTTCGACTTTTAAACGGTTTTCCACATCTCCCTTGGCCCCTAAACAACCCCTAAACTTATAGGACACCTGTGGGAATGTTGTGGTTAGTGGTAGACTAAGTTGTCAACACCTTATGGTGCCTTAGTTCACTATATAAAGCTCATGAGTTGCAACATTCCAATCACACCTTCATTCTGCAATTGAGGAGCCTTCTGGAGCTTCAAAGCAGACCCAAGTCCTTCCTAATCAAGCTTAGGACTTCAGTAAGTGTTCTAATCCTTTCTTAATTAAGTTTTAGCTTAGTGTTAGCTTAAAAGTCAAACCGTCGTAATTAACGGTTGACTTTAAGATTAATCACTAATGGTCCAGTGATTAGTCGAAGTGAAAGTAGTTATAAGTTGGTAATTATGTGGGTAATAAACCCTTAAAAGGGTTCCCCCTGATTCCCACTCTAACTAGGTCTAATGTCGGGTCAAACTTGTTAATAAAAAGTCAACAGGATGCTTAGTTTCTAATTTATGCATAATTAGCAATGTAGAACATATACAACCTGTATGATCATTAATATAACTTAGTAATTAGTGTAAGAACATGTCTAAACATGTTCAACCCGACAATTTTATGTTTAGACCCGGTTCGGAACCGAAAGTCGCAAAGCTTTGACTTTTGCTTTGACTTCAGTTCTGACCCGCTTTAGTATGATTTGGAAATGCCTTAGAGCTTCCTTAGGACCAGGCTACATGTTAGCATAACCCTCTGTGGTTGGTTCATTGATTGACCCATTCGTTTACGCGTTTCCGTTAATTGCTCATATGTTGACCATTATGCCCTTTTCACCTTAAGACGTGATTTTTGAAAAAGTAAAAGAGTAGAAACCTTAATTACTGATATATAGACTTGTATGCAAGGTTTGACATCAGTTTGAGGTGTAGAATAAGAGTTATGCTCGTTAGCGTAAAATTAAAGCTTTATGTTAATAAAACGGCATAATTAGCGTATAGCCTAGTTAAGCCCACTTTTTGATACCAAATCTTTTACCCACTGATGTAATATATTATTTTGGGATTTTTAATAGATTTTAGGCTGAGCATAACTTATAGTCGTAGGCTTAATCCGGTAATTGTCGGTTTTGCCCTTACGGGCCATAAAATGAGTTTTACATATCTAAACGACTCCAAACCTTTTGCTACTGATCACATATGATAAATAAATTATTTTAAGCCTTCTGGAAATATAAAAATATCAGATTTAAGTATCAAACCCGGAAATGGCCTTTAATAGCCTTTTTAAGCGTTTTTAACGCATATTATGTACTAGAAGTATTTTAAACATACAAGGGTTGATACCTACTGATATTTGAGGCAAATTATAATATTTTAACAGTAAGCAAAGGTTGTTAAACTCAGACTCCAGTTTTGAGCTTTTCGGCTTATGTGAAATTACCAAAATACCCCTACGGGGCATAGTTTGGTTATAATTGATAAATTTCACATATGTACTTTACCCTACTGTTATAACTCATTAATTTGAGTATGTTTACTGATTACATCAGACCTGTAACTCAGTTAAACACTTAAACCCTTTTTCAACCTTTAAAATGACCAAACTACCCCTACGGGGCATAGTTTGTGTTTAAATTCGTTTCGGGAATAATGAAAGACATCTTACTGATGTCACAACATATTTGAGGCATAATTAACTTAGGAAACCTGTATATGGCTCTCATGAATACCCGTCACGCTTATTACGCGTACGGTTCGGTTTATGTAACAAGTTTACATAAATTAGCCGAAACGGGTCAAACCTTATTGGTTTTATCCCAAAATCCAGAATGTGTATGAAATACCCATTTAAGACAAGTCTTCAAACTTGTCGGGTCTAAAACACATTCTATTCCGGTCTTCGCTTAATCACGCGCCTGAACCGTATATTCCCTTAAGACTAACCGGTCTAAGCTTAAGCTAAATTAAAGACCCGTTAGCATTCTAATTGGTTATTTATACCATCATTCCAGACTAGAGCATTTCGGTAAATGGTACCTACGCTTACTTAAGTGAATACGACTGAGTTATTAGATTCTTGCTATTTAAGACAGGAGCTAGCTCAGGTAAATACTCTTAACTTATTTTCCCTATACGGGCTTGGAATACGGTATAATAATACCGCTTGGTCGGGTATTGAATATTTAATCTTATTATGGTTAAATTATTGAGGTAACCCGGTTTAATCTGTATTGTTTGAAATAAAGACCTTTAGGGGTTAATGACCATGTCCCGGATAACCTTGACATCGTTGTATTATAAAATGGCCACGCCTTAAGCACGGGGTGTAGGCATACACTGAAAGTTGCTTAAAGGGAAACGGTATCTCACTCTCTTGTGGGCTTATACTTGTGGTGTGTCTGTTAATCTTGACTCGGTTTCTACATCGGGCCCTGAACGTATAACGAACATGTAAATCTGTATACAAGGTTATAAATATAATTGTTCCAAGTTAAAAAGGTTAATTTTGCCTCTGTGCATTTTAATCAAATTATAAAAGATATTTTGTGCCAGTGAAAACTGACGTATTTTCCAAAAAGGTTAAGTGACAGGTATTGAACGTAATTGGCTGGAAGCTCAGGGCACTAATAAGGAATCTTGCAAGTTCTAGGCGTCTAAAGTCTGTTGAACAAGTGATATGTTTTAAGATCCGCCTGTGGATCCTTTACTTTCCGTTGTAATACTGGATATTACTTTATATTCGGAATGTAATAATATTTATCTTTTGCTTCCGCTGTGCATTTATATATATATTGTGTTGTTTGACTATTACGTTGCCAACCACGTCACGATACTCCCCACCGGGCCCACCGGTGACACGTGGAAAGTCGGGGTGTGACAACGGCCTCAAGTATTAAGGTTGGATAGCCGTGATCACCTCGCGTGTATTGGCCTCGCCACCCAGTCGGGCAGTTATGCCACGCCCAATGCATACAATCAATGCTACCAAGCATTCCCGGAAACCCGCGCCTTGCTTCATGAGCTTGGTACAACTGTTGAACATCATACGCGTTTGGTTTCCGCAAATATTTTTTGCTATACAGTTTCACCACATTATGGCAAAACCGATACAAACATTCCCGCGCAGTTCTTGCCGACATCTGTAAGTACTCGTCCAAAGCGTCGGCCACTGTCCCGTGCGCCAGTTGGCGAATGGCCGCAGTACACTTTTGTAACTTGGTGAACCCTTCATAATTCCGAGCATCGGGTCGTTGAGTGAAAAACGGGTCTAGCCCCGCCAAATCATCAGCAATCCGTGTGAATAAACGGCGACTCATTGGGAACCTTCGTTTGAAAGTGTCGGCGTTGTAAAGGGGTGAATTCGAAAAATAATCGTTAACCAATTTCTCGTGCGCTCCTTCGCGGTCTCTGTTAACCCGTATTCGTCTGGTAATAACGTTTTCAGACGAGTCATCTTCCTTTTCCTCTTCCAAAAGAATCTGCGCCGCCTTTACCACAGCGTTTGCGAAAAACATCTCCTCTTCGTCCGAAGAAGACGAGGACCACCAAGAATTAGATGCCATTGTGGATGAAGAGATATTTTTTTATAAAAGATTGGTATAAAAATGGGAGTGTTTTTTTATAAAAATGGATGAGAATGGGAGAAGAATGGGTGAAATATTGAGGAAATGGTATAAAGAATGGGTATATATTTAAAGTGAAAAAGGTTTTTTTTTTATTAAATCTAGCCGTTATGTAACGGCTTTATGTTTCAAGTGTGGCACGGCGAGACCGGCTTTGGGCCGCTGGGGACGACGGAAAGAATGGAGGGGGCGGTGTGGGGGACCGACGCCGGTCCTAGCCGGGCCTCAGCCGGCCCCCATACCTTCTAGTCTTAGTGAAAAAAAAACGGGGTGTGATAAATAGGGGAAGGATCCACTAAAAAGTGGATTTTGCCTAAGTAGCCTAAGAAGGATTGTGATGATGACATGTGGCACTCCTAACAATTAGGATTGAAGGGCATTTTGGTCCTTATAAATAGGAGTGAAAATGACATGTGGCACCACTTTTGTTTTTTAAAAATACAATGAAAAATCTAGTACAAAAAAATATAGCACAAAAAATGTAGTACAAAAAAATATAGCACAAACAAATCTAGTACAAAAAAATATAGCACGAAAAAATTCAGCAAAAAAATGTAGTACAAAAAAATCCAGCACAAAAAATTGAGAAAAAAAATTTAAGACAAAAAAATATAGCACAAAAATATAGTACAAAAATCCAGCACAAAAAAATGTTATACAACGAAATATAACACATTTTAGTGGGTTTTTTAGTCTTCATATTTTATATAGCAATATGGTACTCAAATTAAAGATAAAAAGACGCTTGATTTTACGGTGAATTTTTTATGAAAAAAATAATGTCGTATAAAAAAGTTATTAACGTTTAAAAAATGGGGGTGAAATATGCATGTGCCTTCCATGTGGAGAGAGAAAGTCCATAAATATGATTTTCCTAATATACCCTTGCACTCCTCTTTTTTCCTACACTTTAATCTTAACCATTGATTTGAAAAATGAATGGTTAAGATTCCTTCTCATCCTACTTAGGCAAAATAAACTTTTTATTTGATCTTACCCCGTGATAAATATATCCAAGATAAAGATTAATATACCCAAAAGTTAAATTTAGTAATGATTAACTGCTTTATTATATTATTTTATTATAAAGTTAAAGGTAATAATGATGTTTTATCATAAAGTCAAAAGTAATAATTATGTTTTTTATCTTATTTTATTTTATAATACTTTTGTTACTTTTTTATATTTTGTTATACTATTATTAGTATTAATATCAATATTAATAAATAAATAATCAAGACACTTTATTATAAATACGAAAGTGTAAAAGTTAATCATAAATAAATAACGAGTCTCTAACAAAACAGTAAACGTGCAAATATTTTTTTAAGCTTTGCATGTTGGCTCTCTACTCTAATAAAACAATCACAGTGCACCAGGCGATCCTTCCATCGTTCACGATCGGTTGTGTTAAGCTAGAAATCTATCCAAACTAGAATTCGAACCGTCCAAATATTTTTTAAGCTTTGCATGCATGCTGACTCTCTACTCTATTGGTTGTGTTATTTCCAAAGTTGTTTAAAAAACGAACCCGAGATCGAGCTTCACTTATCTACTCTATTGGTTATGTTATATTATTTTATAATACTTTTGTTACTTTTTTATATTTTGTTATACTATTATTAGTATTAATATCAATATTAATAAATAAATAATAAAAACACTTTATTATAAATACGAAAATGAAAAAGTTCATCATAAATAAATAACGAGTCTCTAATAAAAAAATAAACATGCAAACATTATTAATATTAATAGTATTAAAACAAAGCATTTTGACAAAATGATTAATAAGCTGTCAATCATCTGGTCATCCGAATGCTAATATAGTAGTTTTATTTTTTTTTAAATTGTTTTTTTTAACTTTCAAACTTTTTTTTATCATATTATTATAACTAATTTTATGCATATTGTGTGTTTCTCTTATAGTAATCTAGAACTTTTTATATTATTACAGGTATACAGTCAACGCTCGCTTATTTTATCTACGTATCAATACAAGTTTTTTTTTTTTTTTTTTTTGAAATCGAGTTGTAATTAGTAATATATAAATAGTAAATCACAAATATATATTTTATAAATCTAATACACATTTTGTTCTTTTTTAATTGACACTGTTTATAATTTATTTTACTATTCTAAAGTATAATGTAATGTATTAAAAAATTTTGAATACACCGTTGCGGTATATATATTTTTTAATCTACATTTGAATAAAGGTTTTGTTAAAAAATATAACTATAAGATATTAAAAGAAGTTTATGGGAAAAAAATTATTAGTTCACTTGTGGGTTCATTATTAGTTTATGGAAACTTGAAAAGTTGACTTGTGAGAAAAAGTAAAAGAAAGTTGACTTTTGGGTGTATTTAACACAACCCAAAAAAACCAAAGGATTCTATGTTAGTGGTATTTAGGTCATGGGGTATATTCTAACATCTAGAGTGTTAACAATAACATGACATGTTAACTAAAATTGCAAACCACTCCCTCCTTGTGTTAAAGTGCATTAAATGAGTTATGTGTTAACATGTTAACCCAATGTTAAGAATTTGAATTAATTATTATTTCCTTTTTAGACAAAAACCTAATGTAAAAATGCATTAAATGAGTTATGTGTTAACATGCTAAACCATTTCCTCTGAGTGATATCAAGTGAAATGAGGAAAAAAAGTTGATGTGTCACTTAGGTGGAGTTAAGTTAGGTTAAAGTATACCCAAAGGCCTTAGGTGTTTAAAGTGGTATCCGTTTTTATGAGGTTGGGATGAGTTAATTACTGTTTTCATCCCCGTGGTTTGTCAAAAATCACTATTTCAGTTCATTAGTTTAAAAATTACGATTTCAGTCTTTGTGGTTTCACTTTCGTAACCATTTAAATCACTGTGGTTTCACTTTCGTAACCATTTCAATTCATTATTCTGTTAAGTACAGGGACTGAAATGTTTACGAGGTGGACTGAAATGGTTACGAAAGTAAAACCACAGGGACTGAAATCGCAATTATTAAACTAATTGACTGAAATAGTGATTTTTGACAAACCACATGGACGAAAACAGTAATTAACTCGGTTGAGATTTTGAAGCTTATAGTATAATATTGGTGTAAAATTAGAACTAGTGTTAGGGGATGTGCGTTAACTGGTTTTAAATAAATTAGTAGCTTGGGGCCTTGGATAGATTGCTCTAACCAGTTAAACTGGAAAACAGTGATTTAAAATCTAATTAATGGATGTGGCACAAATGAGTCGCCCAACTTTGTACTAGTCATATGAAGTAAAACGTGTTAAGAACAATCGATGGTTACCTTCTCACATTGTTGGTTGATTGTCAACTGGTTAAGACTAGCCCACGCGGTTGAATTCGTAAATTGTTGGAGTTGGTGGTGCGACCACTGGCCCGTTTTTTAGAACATCGTGACACACTGTCTTAAGAGTGGTTAAACGAAAATAAAATTTGTAGTGATTTAATGCAAATACAAAGTCATCAAAGAAAATCAACAACAAAAAATTCAAATTTGGTACGTGGGATGAGCATTCGAGGGCAAAATGGGTATTGAATTATCTATAAAAGTTGTCACAGATTTAAGTAAGACTATACGAGTATGATATTAAGTGACCTCAACTATATTACTCGAAACCTATATCATACATGTTTACTCGCATAGAGAATGCATATATAAATATGGTAATATAAAAAGATTATACTAAATAATATTTTTAAGTTGCTAAAGACTTGAAATTATTAAAAGTTTAAAACTGGTAGAATTATATTTGAATATCTAATATTTGAAGTGAATTAGTTGAATATTGGATGATAAAATCTTAACGTGTAAATTTTCTCTCTCAAAAGTGGCAAATATTATGATAGGAATCCATCTGCAAACCCATTGATTAATAAGTAACCAGATACTCGAGATAAGACTGGATATAACTATAAATCATGTTAACCGTCGTAAGAGGCAAAGATTATGATTGGAATCCATCATCCCTTAACTTCAAAACGCTTAACGTTCTTTTTGTTATCTTCTTGTAACTATTACGTTCTTTAAACTAATTGGTGTTGAACACTTCAAATGTTTTTTTTCAGAAAATGACAATCCTACCCTTAAACTTTAAGGGCAAAATCTATTGTTTTTATATTTTTTTTAGTAAACTGTCAAAATAGTCCCTGAGGTTTGGATAGTTTTGTCACTTTAGTCCAAATTTAAAACCTTTTGCATATGGGTCCTTGTGGTTTCATTTTCTTTTTGCTATTTTTGTCCAAAATTGTAACAGAGTTAAATTTTTCTGTTAACACCAAGGTTTTTGTCATTTTACTCCCTTTTAATGAAGGGTAGAATTGTCTTTTTACATTTATATGTGATTTTTTATTTTTTATTTATTAATATGTTGTCATAATATACGCGCGCTCACACACACATATATATATATATATATCAATATATACTAGGGGTGAGCAAAAACCGAACCGAAAACCGAAACCGCACCAAAAACCGTAAAAACCGAAACCGCAAAACCGCAACCGACACAAAAACCGTAAAAACCGAAACCGCAAAAACCGAAACCGCAAAGGTATGGTGCGGTTCGGTTTTAGCTTTAAAAACCGCACCAAAAAACCGAAACCGCACCGCAAAATTATTATATATATCTAATATACTTAAAGATTTAAATATAAATTCCTTATAAATTCCTTATATTCCTTATATTCCTTATATATATATATATATTACTCCCAGTTAAAACAGTTAAAAAAGTGGCCCAAAATTAAGAATTTAGCCCAAATTCCTTATATTCCTTATACAGTTCTCAGCTCATCAGATCGTTGCCCTAACTCCCTAAATCATCAGCGACATCAGGCGAGACAGCTGCGACCGAGCTTTCCTTCTCCGGCTTCGACCTCAGGCGAGACAGCTGCGACCGAGCTTTCCTTCTCCGGCGGACCTGCTCTGCTTCCTTCTCCGGCTCCTGCTTCTTCGCCGGCGACAGGTAATCCTTTCTTAAACCAAGAAACAATCTCGAAAAAAATCAGGCTATTGATTGATGTAGGGTTCTTACTTCTTAGCCATTGTGTTACTTGGCCCTAGATATGTTAAATTACTTGTTCTTTGTTGTTGACAGTGATTTTACTATTTTAGGCATTTAGGGCCCTAATGGCTAATACAGTAATACTATGTGTTTTTAGATGTAGGAATTCGAATTTTTTGTTGAATTAAGTGCTTATAATGATGATCTCAGTTATCTGATTCAATACTTATAATGATGATCTCAGCTCTGCTTCCTTCTAATTTAGTGAACGCACTTGTGAAAGCTGTACTGAATTGATGATTTTTTTTGGTGTAGACGTGTTGTTTAGTTATGGCATATTGGATGGGAATACGGAAGTTTGGTTTGTTTGATTTTAGTTCTTTTATGTTTTCAGAATGGTTACTAATGAAACTGTAATTGATGTGGATGATCAAAATGATGATGAGGTTGAAGTACCCGGAGAAGAAAATAAGCCAAAGTTGAAGTCCGTTGTTTGGCAACATTTTCCGTATAAGAAAGGCGCTAAATCGACAAAATGCAAGCATTGTAAAAAGGTTTTAGCTTGTGGCACTAGACTTAATGGTACCTCCGGATTACTCAATCATCTAAGAAATACTTGTGTAAGATCACCCCTTTATAAAGCAAAAAAGAATAATCCAAAAAATCAGTCAACCTTAAACTTCAAGCCAAAAGATACGCAGGGGGGTGGGTCATTGACTAAGCATTCATTTAGCCAGGAGAAGTGTAGACTAGGCCTCGCTAAAATGTGCATTAAAGATAATAGACCTTTTAGTATTGTCGATGATGAAGGATTTAAGGAGTACTCGTGGGAATTGAATCCCGAGTTTATTATGCCATCTAGATGGACGGTTGCTAGAGATTGTATAACTATTTTTGAACAAGAAGCAGAAAAGGTCAAACATTTGTTGAAAGGCCAAACAGTGTGCCTCACTACCGACACATGGTCATCCGTTCAAAATATCAATTATATGTGTCTTACGGTACATTGGATCGACAACACATGGGTTTTACAAAAAAGAATCCTAAATTTTTGCCCTATAGATAATCATAGGGGTGACACCATTGGGAGTTTGGTTTATGAGTGTTTAAAAAAATGGGGGATTGAGACCGTGTTTACCATCACAGTGGATAACGCGTCTTCAAGTATTAGATGTATTCCAGTATTAAAACCGAGAGTTTTTTTTAGATGTATTCAAGTATTGCTGAGAGTTTTTTTTAGATGTTTTCAACTATTAAAACCGAAACCGCACCGAAACCGAACCGCAACCGCAAATAAACCGCAAAAACCGTACCGCAAAAAAACCGCAACATGTGGTTTTAAAAAAATAAAAACCGCACCTCGCGGTATGAGTTGCGGTTTTATGCTAAAACCGCACCAAACCGCACCATGCTCACCCTATACACAGTCACACAAATATCCATCTCTTTCTCTGCATACACCATCACCGGCTCACCGCTACTACCTCCACCTCCATCTCCGACATCCCCATCACGGTTGTTCAGATTTCACACAACCACCTCAACTCTAACTCTCTCTCTCTCTCTCACATCCACCACCATCTAACCACACCACAAGTTCTCTCTCTACTCTATCTCTCTCAATCGGACCCAAAGTCAAATTTGGGGGTTAGGATTTGTAGTGGACCGGGTGATGAGAGGGTTGTTGAGAAGGAGTAAGTTTACGATTCAACGTTTGTGTGTTTACAGGATGGGGGAGTCTGGGTTCTTTGTGACTCATCAGTAAGATTATTGTTATTGTTTTGAAATAGTTGTGATGGTGGATTATTATTGTTTTGAAACAGTTTATGTGTTTATAGGATGTTGATGATGATGGTGACAACATTTGTAGGGAGAGAGACAGTTGTCTGTATGTATATATATATATATATAATTGTTTTAGGGTATTAATTACATGTTAAATGACCATATTGCACTTCATTAAAAAGGAGGAAAATGACAAAAACCCTGGTGTTAACAGAAAAATTTAACTCTGTTACGATTTTAGACCAAAATGTCAAAAGAATGAAATCACGGGGACTCAGATGCAAAAAGTTTAAAATTTGGACTAAAGTGGCAAAACTGTCCAAACCTCAAAAACCATTTTGGCAGTTTACTCTTTTTTATACATAAATTAGAATTTTACACTTATCTTTAAGACCATTTTTTTAATTTTCATACTTGGACCAACCTATTCTTTAAAAAGGTTACCGTAGCAAGCCCCGTTTTATTTTCTTTAATTGTTTTTATCACTTTTGTTGTATTTAATGATTCCAAAACTAGTTAAAAAAAATTTTAACGGCAAATTTTACGAGTAAACCCAATAAATCTGGGAAAAATCACCCTTGTGGGAATCAAACCCATAACCTAATGGTCATAAGCCTTATCTCACCTCAAGATGCCAAAACTAGTTAATTAACTAATCAAATGTTCCTTTTTAATACAAATCTATTTTTAGGTATAGAATTTTATTTAATTGTATGTGTATATACATTCGTTTGTTTATTTTAGCTATTTACTGTTCTATTTTTTATATTCAAACAAAATGAAGATTTATTTTAGGGGTATAAACGGGTTGATTCGAGCAGAGCTCGCCTAAGGTTCGTCTCACATTATTTAATACTTTGCAATATTATATACTAATAATGCACTTGAGTCAGAATCTTATTCAAACATAATCTTTTACCACGGGTTTTATTCATTAATTCTGGTATATAAATTTAAGTTAAATAATTGATGTGGTTAATTATGATCGCTAGTAAAAAAAAACAAAAACAAAAGAAACCAGAGTCTAGAACTTTGATCGCTAAAAAAAGAGATAAATAAAGGCTCATTCTATACGCACCCCCTATTTCCTGATTACACCCCCCCTTGTGAAAGGAAAACTGTCGGTCTCGCGCAGGCCCCACCTGTAAGTATGTGAGAGGAGGGGGGTGAAAAAAGTAAATAGGGGGGTGCGTATAGTAGCACCCTAAATAAACTAAGCAAACGAAATAGATATACAATAAAATAAAAATTTATAGTGAATAAATTTTTTTATAAAAAGATGATTAACTTATTAATTCCTTTAGAACAATTTATAAAAAAAGTGACGTAAAAGAATAAAAGAAAAAAAATGAAAACAAATATAAAAGAAAGAAAAAAAATTCATAAGAAAAGAAAACAAAAGAAAATGAGTAAACTCCCATTTTGGTCCCTGAAATTTGGTCACTTTTGCCACTTTAGTCCAAAATTCAAACATTTTTAATCTGGGTCCCTGTGGTTTCAGTTTTATTGTCCTTTTGATCCAAAAGTAAAATCTGGTCATATTTGTCTAATAAAATCCTGGTATTTTGTCATTTTCCTCAGGGGCAAAATGGTCATTATAATTAAATAATCCTTTTGACCACATAAAAGTACAGACTTTTCATCTTCCCCAAACACAAACCCTAATCCATC
Organism: Helianthus tuberosus; assembly: GCA_030545235.1. NCBI lineage: Eukaryota > Viridiplantae > Streptophyta > Magnoliopsida > Asterales > Asteraceae > Helianthus > Helianthus tuberosus. The sequence goes on along the minus strand of CM060368.1, from coordinate 81,395,861 downwards.
ATCTTCTCCAAACCCCATTCTCCTGCAAGTGAAGACCGAGATTCAAACCACGACGAGCACCAAATCTGGTCATCACTGATCTCATACCGTCACCGGCGCAATAATAACTCACCTCAGAAGCTGTAATACAACACCCACAACCGCTCGACTCCCTCATCCTCTCAACACTTCAGATCTACACCACACTCACATGTAGGGCTGTAAACGAGCCGAGTCGAGCCGAGCTAGACCCAGCTCGAGCTCGGCTCGAACTCGATTCGAGCTGGCTCGCCTCGAGCTTGATTTTCAAATCGAGCTAAGATTTGAGGCTCGAGCTCGACTCGATTAGAATTCGAGCTAGCTCGGCTCGGCTCGATCTAGCTCGAACTAACAAAAAAACGCAAAATTTATTACTTAAAAAGCCCTTAAAAATGAATTTCATAGACTAAGGGTCATAATTGCCATTTAATTTAATCATATGGCTAAATATGCAAGTATAAATAGTTAATTCACTTTGTACATTATCTTTACCTTTTCTTATAGGGGAAATACTCTCTTAGTTTTTGTTTTCTAAGTGATGTGGGACAAAAAAATGAAGGATGTAAACCTTATCGAGCCAGCTCACGAGCCGAGCCAGACCAAGCTCGAGCTCGGCTCATTTACAAACCGAGCCGAGCTGACTCGTTAACAACTGAGCCAATTTCGAGCCGAGCTTTCTTCGAACTTTTTTCGAGCGAGTTTTGAGCGAGCTGCGATTCACGAGTTTTTTGAACACCCCTACTCACATGTACACAATTGATTTTGATGGGAACGAGATGAGGAAATCGAAAAGATGATGCCAAAACATTAGATTTATCCCTAATTGCTGGAAGAATCGGCTTGTAGATGTCGAACCGGAACCATCCAACACCACAACCACCTAAATATCAACCTCCAGCCGCAAGTCGGCTGCGGCACAACCACTGAAATCCGCCATCCGACAACACCAAACACCCTTCTACGTCGATCCAGCCGCCAAACACCGCCCGCTTCCTCCTTCTTCTCATCGTCGCCGCCACAGATGGTGGGTGTGCAAGGCTGACACTGGCGCACCGCTGTGAAAACAAAACTGTTCATCATCATCATCATCATCATCGGAATCGTCTATTTGCTGGCAAAAATAGCTGGATGCGAACCTTAAGAGGCTTCAATCTCTTCTATTCGGAGCAGATACCGCTATCCAGAAAGGAGATTACGGTTAGGCTCAGCTACTATCTCCCCGTCTCATCGGTTTTCTCGATTCTCCGTCTCATCGGAGCATGTAATTGCTGGAAGGATCGGTTCGTGTGTTAACACTTGTTGTTTACTGAAGTTGTTTTTGTAATTGATTTGTGTGCACTGGATTTGTTGTTGTTGATATAGTGCAAGTTCTAGGTATTATAATGACCATTTTGCCCTGAGGAAAATGACAAAATTCCAGGATTTTATTAGACAAATATGACCTGATTTTACTTTTGGAAGCAAAATGGCAGTTTACTCCTTTAGAAAAGAATAAAAATAAAATAAATAACATAACATTCTTATCTCCCTCTCTCTCACACACACACTCAACCTCCCTTTTCTCTCTCTCTTCTTCCTCTCTCTATATAAGGACTACCATAACCACCATACACCACCACACCTGCAACCATAACCATCATACAGCATTGCTGACACCACCACTATCAGAACTCCGACCGACAACACCACCACAAACACAACCTCCGATCGTCAACTGTGCACCTCCGATCGTCAACAGTGCATCTCCGATCGTCAACACCAGTACAAACACAACATTCATTCATGACCTCCAACTGCTACAGATCTGCGAACATAACACCATGTGTAACTCCAGATCTGCGAAAAAACTCAAGATCAGAAAGATGAGGTTTGTATTGTTTGATTTGTGTTTGATGTTGTTGACCGTGAATAGAACCAGTTATGGTGATTCTTTAACAAAATGGTGATTCTTTAACACAATGGTGGTTAGATTACACAGTGGTGGTGGTGTTGTTGGTGGGTGTTCGAAGGCGGCGGCAGTGGGATGGTGGTGCTGTGGTTTATCGTTGGTGGTGTTGGCGGCAGTGGGATGGTGGAGGCGGCTCTGATGGTGACGATGGTGCTGAAGGAGGTAGGGCCAGAGGTGGTGTATGGTGGTGGTTTATTGTGGTGTATGGTTCTTGGTGGTGTTTATAGAGAGAGAAGGGTGTGTGTAGATGTGTGTATTTATATTATATATGTAATTTATTTTTATATATATTAAAATTTATGCATTAAAGACTTGTTCCTTGTACTCATATGCATATAAAAGTTGTACTTTGTGTGTAAATGACTAAATTGCATGGAGGAATCTCAGAACTTATTTTGAAAATGCAGAAATCTTAATTGAAAATAGATATTTCCATCGTGTTACGAATATTAAATGAACGTTTTTTAACGGAAAATTTGTATCACTAACGGACTACTGTAGTATCATCGTGCCATCAGCAGAACCATCCGATCATATCCATCTCCACTGGAAAATAATACCTATGCACCAATTCAGGAGGAAACTCAATAAATCTGGGAAAAACACTCTTGTCAAAATCGAACACAGTACCTAATGGTCCCTAAGTCTTATTGTAACGTCTCGGACTTTCATATTCCCATGCTTTTAGAAAATACGTGCTCGTTGTTCCATTTTTGGAATCACAGTCAAAATCGGATCGAAAAACCGTCTAGAAACGACGACGCCATTTTTACGCGATTTTACCGTCATTAACGAACGAACACGCAAACGCAATCACCGACACTATTTTTACGTCTCTTGATTTAAAAAAAAAACAAAATTTACGACAACTTTCAGAAATTTATCAGGCCACTTTAAACACAAGAATTGGGGTTGTGGGCCTTGTGCCCAAGCCCAAAGCCCACTAATCTAACCTTGTATATATAAGTAGTGTTAAGTGAAAAAAAAAGAAAAACCCTAATCCCATTTTCGTAAACATCAGCCGCTCCCCACACCTTTTTCCCTCTCAAACTCCTTGCTCTGCAGATTACATCTTCAACATTGTGAAACCCTAGTTCTAAAAAGAGACCCTACAGCCGACACCCTGGCTCCCCTCTTCCCCTCGACACACACTGGCATACACCCCCCTTTCCACCTTGTTCTCTACAATTGTGGTTGAAGAAACCATAACACAACACCCTCTATCATCTCTCCTCTCCGACGACCAGAGACTCCGGCGTCGAGCATTTTTCGGCGACAACCTCCTCCCTCCTTCACAACACCTCTCACATTCCTCCCTTTCTTCTCCGACGCGGCATCCCTAAACCACACCCACCTTCTCTCAGCTACCGACAGAACGACGCGGTGAGGGGACAGAACGACGAAGAGGGAGAGTAGAGAGAGAGAGAGAGAAGAAGAAGAAGAAGAAGACGGCGGCGGTGGTGGTTTCGCGACAGAAGACGGCGGCGGGGGTGGTTACGTGACAGAAGGCAGCGACGGCAGCACCGCCATGAGCGGCGGCGGGTGTCTACGACAGTCGTAGTGGTGGTGGTTCGTGTTGCAGGTTTAGTTTGGTTCAACTTCTGGTCTCGGGTTCGAGTTTCGGTCAACGTCAGTCTCGTTCAAGTCTCGGTTCAGGTAAGGTTTTGGTTTCATGCGATTCAGTTTCCGGCCAGTTTGATTCAATCGTTCTTTTCGTTCGATTTCTACAAAATCGAGACTCTGGTTCAGCCGATTCAGTCGCCTTTCAGTCGGTCCAATTTTCGGTTCAGTTGGTGCGACTCTGGTTCAGTTTCAGTTCAGTCTAGTTCGAGTCGGTTCAGTTCCTCATGTCGGGTCAAACAGTCAACTGGTCAACTCGGGTCACGGGTTAAACCCGAGCCTCGAATAACAATGACGAGATTATTAATTTATTTGTTTCGTGCTTAATTAATAATTTTTTTTTTGTGAAACCGAACCTTATAACTTATTTATAAAATACATATAACTATATTTGTTTATATTATTATTGAATTGTTGAATTTTGAAAAATATATATCGACGATTAGTATTTTCGGGATCGTCCAAAAACAGAGGGAACTCTGCCCGTTTTTCGTAAAAATCCGCAAAACGAAACGTGTTTAATTATTGAACGAATCTATCAGAATCAAGTAATTTTTATAACAATATATATATATATATATGTATGTATGTATATTTATTTTGATAACACTTCAAAAATACTCTTGATGGATTTAATTTAGAATTATTGCATAAACTATATAAAATATATATATGTATGTATATATATATCTATATATATATACTTATCCATCGACTTGATATACTTTAAAATTCCACTTCAATCCTCTATCATAGTTCCGAGTACTCATACACCTTCGCTTGCCCATATAGGGTGACCTCGGTGTTCCATCCTCCTAATCTCATACACTCGTTAACAATTGGATAATCGGAAGACTTAGCAATTATGTGAGTATACTTGAACCCCTTTTTCGTTTTACTATTTTTGGGGTGTAACATGTTATATATTAACATACACTTAAAACTTATTTCGTAATGCACAAACATTACCTTACATGCATACATACTTGATTACTTGATACTTTAAACTTAGGTTTATTTCATCTTGTGTTAGACTTATCATTAACTTCGTACGAGCCTGTCCTTGACATATATAGCGCTATAGGATTAAGGCACCGCCTGTAGACTTTGGGTTATGTCATGAGCTTATTGCGTTTCATCCTTGGTTTGGTTAGTAAAACACATGCCGATATGGAATTGTTTAAACTCATTTTTTTAAATGCTAATTATGTATCAAACTTGTATACTCGCATTTGCTTTTGCATTGAACTTTGTTTTAACATGTTACAGGTTGAGGATGACAACGCTTTGAAATTTAAGTAGTGATGACGCTTAAATACACACTTAGACGTCTTAAGTTTTATTATGTTGTATCAATTTGTACTTGTTTGTTGTATTCTTGTATTGAACGTAATGTATATCAAGTTGTTGTATTTGATTTTAACCGTTGTAATTGACTTTTAGCAATATAATGAAATCTATTATTTAATTATTATCGCAAATAGTGTTATGAAGTCTCTTGCAATCTCGTTTTCGTCTCACTCCGATGTTTCCGCCATCGGTTGGGGTGTGACAGATTGGTATCAGAGCCATAACTATAGGGAATTAGGAAAAATTGCCATGCTTTTGACCTAGTCTATAGTTAAGTACCAAATTCGACCATACTTGCTTCACATGCTACTTTTATCAAACATCTTTACATGCTATTCTTGAAATGTTTCTTATGTGTTATTTTCTTGAAATGCTTTATGTGCTCATACTTGTTATTATTATTTCGAACGTATGTCATTTTACTCGTTTATACTAAAATCGAAGCCACTCGTAATACACAAACGAGACGACTTCCCCAAAATAGGCGTGAAACCCACAATTTGGTGAACGACTCTCAATCCATCTATTCTTTTTACACGAAATTCGCCACCAAGTTAGGAGTGAAATCCTCACCTTGATGGAGAATTTCCATTTCAAATTCTAGTGGACCCTCGTCAAAGTGTCGAAACTAAATTTTGACCCGACGAGTACCAACCACACTTAGGGTACGAAATCGTCAAGTTAGGGGTGAAACCCGCACCTTGTCGACTAGTTCCGCTCCCTGATTTTCAAAAATTATGCCAAGTCTTGAGTTTTCGATTGATTTGGAACATGTAGTAACTCGAAGGGTGAATACTGTTGACCAAGATATTGGTGAGAGCATTCCACCTATTAGGCCAAAGCGTGTTTCTCAAATTCAAAGGAATTTTTGACCACTTTGGTTTAGTCAAAGTTCCGTTTTGGAGCAATCCAAGTTTTAATCAAACCTATGCTTTACTATCATCGCTTTTATATGATAAAATTCTCTCATTTCCAATTTCAAATTTATTTTCGAGCTCTTTTTTTCACACACACATCATACTAGATCTTTTCATACATTTATACATATGCATGATTTCAAAACGTCACTAAATTTTGTTTACATTCTTTGTAACACCAAAATGGAGACATATCATCGAGATAGGAGTGACTTCCTTACCTTGACGATTAACTCCACTCCTACTTTTCTTAAAAACGACCTCACCGACGAGTTAGGGGTGATTCCCTTACCTAGGTGATCGTTACCAAAAGTTTCTTTCAAATGAGACTTCATCATACAACACAACCATATTTTACACCTAAATCGTTTATCATTCGTCAAAATCCCTACTTATGCGAATTTCAAAAATTTATTATTTTATCAAACGTATTATTTATCTCATAACCTATTTCACGTAAATCATATACACGAAAATTTCTAATCATGCCTTAAAATGTTTTATCACCCAAATTTCAAAACCTTGCGAAATGCTACCTATCAACTTAATCGGCCCAATGGATCTCTTGCCCATGAACTTCATATTTAACCTAATCACTAAAATGCGCTCACATTACATCATTATACTAAAGACTTTCATTCTCAGTCGTAAATCAAACCAACTTTCTCATATATTGATAAGATCTTATATATATTATAAGATCGTTTTACCACAAACTCTTTTCAAAACCAACAAATCATTTTCATTGATAAACTTCTTTTAAGGATCAACATTTTCACAAGAACCCCCAAGTTTCAAATTTCATATTTTAATGCAAGATCATTTGAGATAATACAAACTTATTACTTACAACAAACTTTTATACACCGCTCAATACGACACTCAAATTTCTAAAAACGTGGGCAAGAAGACTTCATGGGGACCGACAATCTTCAACTTACGTAAGTCTTCTATTAAAACAAAAGTAGCATTTCCATTCCTTACAAAATATGTTATGTATAACCCATAAGTACCTTATACCTTCTTACATTTACAAGCTAGAATCTACATTACTAGTCAAACACAATCTATTTGGATTCGATAAACTCAACGTTTCGCTTAAACCACTATACATGCATATCATCGTACACGTTTTTAGTCGAGATCTTGCGACAATTTCATTTATACCGTACGTTTTTACATACTAAACCTTTCGATCATTTTCACATGCTTAAATTCGTTATGTTTCAATTTATACTATTTACGCAATCTTTATTATTCGTACCTACACTCATACTCATACGTTTTATATTTATACTTACACCCACATGCGTATTTATACTTACACTTACACTTATACTTATGCTCATGCTTACATTCATACTCATGATTCATACATTCGTACCCGTACGCGAGCATAATCCGAGGGATTCGCTTACGTGGGTCCCATACATACTTAAGCATGGACTTGCTTATATACTACATTCTTATACGTACACATTCTTATTTTTAAATTTATGTATACCCTGATTCATACACAACTAGTACAAGCTATGTGGATCATGCGACGATCAAAATAATCGCGGGTGCACACGAGATTATAATGATAGGCGCATGAGAATCATACAGTGTACTACTGTGTATGGTAAGACAAGGAACGTAACATGACACGAATAACGAAACGGATGTAACATGGTCAAAACATGGTGGATACGCCGCTGGTACTTCCTATATGTAAGTGTTTTCATCATGTTACCAAACTTTCGTAAAACGTGCCATGAGAAATTCGGTGTTTTGCAGACCTTTTTGACCTGATACAAACTTTAACAACTCACAAACGCATTGCTAAGCGCGCGATATCCGATTATTCATGACGAGACTCCATTCTTAACACATTGCTTTCGTTCGTCCAATACACTTACCCTTCTCATACTTGCATTCGTTTATTAGATCAATCTTTCCCTCTCCTGCCTCCGTTATTACCCGTTATCAGTCGTCCTTCATACAAATCTCGTTACGAACAAATATGTTTACACGTGCGAAGTCTAAAAGTACTTTCTTGGTTAAAACTATCTTTCTATTCTTTATTTATGTGCAAACGTACTTAATTGGCCGTTACCTCCAAAATCATTTTACTTAAAATACCTAATGGTCTCGTTCCTCGTCAATAGATAATTTCTTACAAACAAGTGAATTATTATTTTTCTTTGAAATCAATGGAATTCTTCTAACAAATTTCAGTGCGGCCACACTTTTCATTGAAATGCTTACCGTTTATACAAAAGTTTTACCCCTTGGTTATCATATTTTAAAGTTACCTCTTCAGTTTGAGTTATTCAAACTTGTTTAAACTCGTTCGCCTATACACACACATGCACGTTTTATTTATGACTAATGTCTTAAATCCTTTTAGTCAAAGAACCTCTTTTTATAAACCTAACTTTTCGTTCCTCAGAACTTCATACTTTTCCACATGTATTCAAACTTCTAAGTCTCGATTTCAGGCAATCATTCCTTAGCCAAACCCTTCTTAAAGTCTTCCTCTTGAATAAATTTCGGGACGAAATTTCCTAAAGGAGGGGAGACTGTAACGTCTCGGACTTTCGTATTCCCATGCTTTTAGAAAATACGTGCTCGTTGTTCCATTTTTGGAATCACAATCGAAATCGGATCGAAAAACCGACTAGAAACGACAACGACACCATTTTTACGCGATTTTTACCGTCATTAATGAACGAACGCGCAAACGCAATCACTGACACTATTTTTACGTCTCTTGATTTAAAAAAAAACAAAAATTTACAACAACTTTCAGAAATTTATCGGGCCACTTTAAACACAAGAATTGGGCTTGTGGGCCTTGGGCCCAAGCCCAAAGCCTACTAATCTAACCTTGTATATATAAGTAGTGTTAAGTGAAAAAAAAAAAAAAAAAAAACCCTAATCCCATTTTCGTAAACATCAGCCGCTCCCCACACCTTTTTCCCTTTCAAACTCCTTGCTCTGCAGATTACATCTTCAACATTGTGAAACCCTAGTTCTAAAAAGAGACCCTACAGCCGACACCCTGGTTCCCCTCTTCCCCTCGACACACACCGGCATACACCCCCTTTCCACCTTTATCTCTACAATTGTGGTTGAAGAAACCATAACACAACACCCTCTATCATCTCTCCTCTCCGACGACCGGAGACTTCGGCGTCAAGCATTTTCCAGCGACAGCCTCCTCCCTCCTTCACAACACCCCTCACCTTCCTCCCTTTCTTCTCCGACGCGACATCCCTCAACCACACCCACCTTCTCTCAGCTACCGACAGAACAGCGCAGTGACGGGACAGAGCGACAAAGAGGGAGAGTAGAGAGAGAAAGAGAGAAGAAGATGGCGGCGATGGAGGTTTCGCTATAGAAGACGGCGGAGGGGGTGGTTACGCGACAGAAGGCGGCGACGGCAGCGCCGCCGCCGTGAGCGGCGGCAGGTGTCTACTGCAGTCGTAGTGGTGGTGGTTCGTGTTGCAGGTTCAGTTTGGTTCAACTTCTGGTCTTGGGTTCGAGTTTCGGTCAACATCAGTCTTGTTCAAGTCTCCTTTCAGGTAAGGTTTTGGTTTCATGCGATTCAGTTTCCGGTCAGTTTGATTCAATCGTTCTTTTTGTTCGATTTGTGCAGACTCGGGACTCTGGTTCAGCCGGTTCAGACGCCTTTCAGTTGGTCCAATTTTAGGTTTAGTTGGTGCGACTCTTGTTCAGTTTCAGTTCAGTCTAGTTCGAGTCGGTTCAGTTCCTTGTGTCGGGTCAAACAGTCAACTGGTCAACTCGGGTCACGGGTTAAACCCGAGCCTCGAATAACAATGACGAGATTATTAATTTATTTGTTTCGTGCTTAATTAATATATTTTTTTTGTGAAACCGAACCTTATAACTTATTTATAAAATACATATAACTATATTTGTTTATATTATTATTGAATTGTTGAATTTTGAAAAATATATATCGACAACTAGTATTGTCGGGATCATCCAAAAACAGAGGGACCTCTGCCCGTTTTTCGTAAAAATCCGCAAAACGAAACGTGTTTAATTATTGAACGAATCTATCGGAATCAAGTAATTTTTATAACAAAATATATACATGTATATATATATATATATGTATATTTATTTTGATAACACTTAAAAAATATAGGGTGAGTATACTTGTTAACAATTGGATAATCGGAAGACTTAACAATTATGTGAGTATACTTGAACCTCTTTTTCGTTTTACTATTTTTGGGGTGTAACATGTTATCTATTAACTTACACTTAAAACTTATTTCGTAATGCACTAACATTACCTTACATGCATGCATACTTGATACTTTAAACTTGGGTTTATTTCATTTGTGTTAGACTTATCATTAACTTCGTACGAGCCTATCCTTGACATATATAGAGCTATAGGATTAACGCACCGCCTATAGACTTTGGGTTATGTCATGAGCTTATTGCGTTTCATCGTTGGTTTGGTTAGTGAAACACATGTCGATTTTATTGCTTATCTTGTATCAATAGCTTGCCATGTGGAATTGTTTAAACTCATTTTTTTTAAATGCTAAGTATGTATCAAACTCGTATACTCGCATTTGCTTTTGAATTGAACTTTATTTTAAACATGTTACAGGTTGAGGATGACGACGCTTTGAAATTGAAGTAGTGATGACGTTTAGACACACACTTAGATGTCTTAAGTTTTATTATGTTGTATCAATTTGTACTTGTTTGTTGTATTCTTGTATTGAACGTAATGTATCTCAAGTTGTTGTATTTGATTTTAACCGTTGTAATTGACTTTTAGAAATAAAATGAAATCCATTATTTAATTATTGTCGCAAATAGTGTTATGAAGTCTTTTGCAATCTCGTTTTCGTCTCACTCCGATGTTTCCGCCATTGGTTGAGGTGTGACACTTATCTCACATCGAAAATGCCACTAGACTATAATGCGATGAACATTAAACGAACGTTTTATTCGCACAAATTTATTAGAGTTTAACGGAATCTCTTTTTTAGCCTTGTTTGTAAAATTCTTTGGAAAATAATATTTGATTGGATAACAAATGAAACTTGAATTAAATCCTTCTCTGAGGTAAAAAAGATTCAACGTTCCATCAGAATAGTGAAAGAATTTAAACAAAATCGGATCTCTTGCCTTTTTTTTTTTACCACTATCATCTCCACCATCACGTTTATGATTAAAAAATATATTTCTGTCTTTTTATATGCAGTAAATATTTGGACACTTCTCAGTATAGAAGCTTAAATTTAAAATGTCTTGATCATTCTAAGGGTTACCAGGGCACTCTCGTGATGAAGCCATAATCAAGTGATGGCCGTAAGACACTACCGTAAATGTAGGGATCATAGTGTTATGGGTTGTTTCCATGATGATGATCACGTGTGTAATAGACAATTTTAATTTTTGTGTTTGTATTTTATTTTCCCAAAATATGATACATATTATAGAACACCTAATTCACCAAATAAACTAAAAATTATACAAATGCTTTTTACTCTTGGTTTTTATACTATTTTTTTCTTCCAAAATAGATATATTTAAATGCTCAATTGTTTTAAAAGAAGTACCAATAAATTGTATTTTAAATTTAATATATACCTTATTATCCCAGGTTATGATATTAAAGTAGAGTTAAATAATTATTTATCTAATAGTTTTTAGGAAAAAGTTTAAATACATAGTATTCTAAAACTAGCAGGTTGTAGAAAGGGTATCCAACTGACTTCAATTGAACGTATTCTAGCGATATTGGAACTGTCTCGTCGAACTTTACAATCTTAGATTTTAGGTTTTCGCTTTTGGATTTTTAGCTTGTAGTTTTTAGATTTCTTTTTTATTTTTTTCATTGTGTCTTTTTTGCGATAAATTGTGTCTTTTTTTTCCTCGCCATTTTGTTATATTTTGCGATCTATTGTGATATATTTTGCGATTCAAGGTGTTTTTGTATCCTTCCTAGATTTTGAACCGTTATTATCCATTCCACTAGAACGCAAACAAGAATTTTTTAGGAAGTGAGATTGTCCTGATAACTTTTGAGTTGTTTTTTTTATTTGTATGTTATTGTTTTTTAATCTTTAGTGCATTTTTTTTTTAATTTATCTGCCTTTCATATTTAATTTTATGTATTTGAAAAATGTTGTTTTTAATTAATTTGGTTTCATATTTAAATTTAAATTAAAAAAATCTTGGGTTCAAGTGATCACATAATCACATGATAAGTGCCCCGTTTAAAAAGAGGTGGAAATGTGGTCATGCGATGAAATTACGTAGCAAGTTATGATTGGTGCCCCGTGTAAAAAGAGGTGGAAATGTGGTCATGCGATGAAATTACATAGCAAGTTATGATTGGTTGATTTATGTGTAAAAATAGGTGAAAATTGTTACACACTAATTTTCCGGTGCGCACAGACTTAGAGGTTTACATGTGACAAATTGGTATAGATATTCACAATAACACATCGGAAGTCTTGGAAGTATTAAGTAATTATTAAAAATTATAATTGTCCAAAAGTTTAAATATTATACAGACCGAAAGTGTATAAAAGATTAACAAGCGGATCGAAATAACAAAAGATTATATAAAGACCACCAGGCTTCTTGCATGGAGTTGCAAATTCCACTTAAGTAATTACCGGGCAGCTTCCAGCCTATTTACATACTTTGCAACCTTCGCTTAGTCTTTTGAAGATACGTCAGATTATACTGGTAAATACAAATAACCGATACATTTTGAAAATATTTCAAATCATTTTATGTACACTATAGCACATATATTTTCATAAATAACTTGGGATAAAATATATCTCTTGTTATCAGTATTACATGCTTGTCAATACATATGGGGTCTGGAACCAAACTCCGATACATGATTAACCGACACACGACTTTAACCCATAAAAGGGTATCCCCATACAGGGTAAGAAAATATTTTATTAAAACAGTAGCATCTATCGGGTGTATGCCTACACCCCGTACTTAAGTCGTGGCCATTTGTAATAAAATGAGCCGAGGATATTCAGGACACGGTCGCATTAACCCCCAATGTTTAAGTTATCAAGCAATACGAATTAAAATGGGTTAGTTTGATTTTTAGACACAATCTGTCATTTATCCTATACCCGACCAAGCGGTAATAATTTACCGTATCGCAAGCCCGTATAGGGTAAATAGGTTCAGAGTATTTACCTGGCTTAAGTCTTTACAATCCAAAAACAAAATATAAGCATAGCCGTTCAAACAAAATAACAAGTAAGGTTGCAATTTACTGGACCCCCTTTGTCACACCCCGATATTTCCACGTATCACCGGTGGGCCCGGTGGGGAGTATCGTGACGTAGTTGATATTATCATGGTCAAACAACACAATATTTAATATGCACAGCGGAAGCAAAAGATAGATATATTTCAACCGAATAAAATTGTAATATCAAGTATCACAAACAGTTGAAATTAATCCACAGGTGGATCAACAATAAAATGGAAACATTGTTCAACAGTTTTGACATCCAAGCTTGCGAGACTTATTGTGGACGCTAGGAGAAAGCCAGCCTAGTTCGCGTAGTACCTGCACTTAACCTTTTTGGGAAAATACGTCAGTTCACACTGGTAAATACAATTAACTGACTCATTTGAAAAGGTTTAATAAAATTGATTTGAATGCACATGGCACAAACTCTTTATAACTTGGGATAATTATTTGAATATAATCTTGTAAAAGAATTACATGTTCCTTATGCGTTCAGTAGGCCGATCCGTAGACCGGGTTAAAGATCAATAGACACACCACATTATTTATTTAGGCACTGACGGGTGTACGCCTACACCCCGTGCTTCGGTCGTGGCCATTTCGTAAAATGATGCCAAGGATATCCGGGACATGGTCATTAACCCCCAAAGGCTTTAAGCAAACAAGACATTTCGAAACGGAGCATATCAATGATTTAACCTCTATTCGATTAAAGATTCAATGTCCGACCAAGCGGTATTTTATATACCATATCCCAAGCCCGTATAGGGAAAATAAGTTAAAAGTATTTACCTTTGCAAGTATCAATCACAAATAGCAAGTGCGTGTAGCTTTTACTGGGTCTCCTATTCTGGAACGAAGGTTTATAATAACCTATTAGAAACCTAACGGGTCTTTAATTAAGTCTAAACTTAGACCGGTTAGTTTTAAAGAAAGATACGGTTCAAACGCACGATTAAGCGAAGACCGGAATAGAATGTGATTTAGACCCTACAAGTTTGAATACTTGTATTATATGGGTAATCTAAACACATTCTGGATTTTGAGATAAAAACGATAAGGTTTGACCCGTTTCGGCTAGTTTATGCAAACTAGTTACATAAACCGAACCGAACGCGCAAGAAGCGTAACGGGTAACCGAAAGAGTCATTAACAGGTTTCCTAATTCAATATGCTTTAAATATGTTGTGATATCAGTAGGATACCTTCCATTATGCCCAAAACGAGTTAAATCTCAATTTAAGCCCCGTAGGGGTATTTTGGTCATTTAAAAGATTATAAAAGAGATTATTTATAATTCTGAGATTCGGGTCCGAATACATCAGCAAATAACTTATTTTAATAGGTCATATCAGTTGTGATAAGTCTTATATGCCAAAAATGGTTTTAAACCTAAACTATGTGTTTAATACGCTTAAAAGCCGTTTTAAGCGATTTCCGGGTTATACAGGAAATCTGAGTTTTCTGATCTGGTTATAAAGTTCAAAATACTTTATTTATCATATAAAATCATTAGCAATTGGATTGGTGTCAAAATACTATGTAGAACTCATTTTATAACCAAAAAGGGTATAATCGGTATTTACCGAATCAACGCCATAACCTTAGGTTATGAACAGGTTAAAAATAATTAAAAATCTTTATAAATCTCAAAATATTATGTTACATCAGTGAGTAAAAAGGTTTGGTGTCAAAATTGGGTTTAGATAGGCTTTATGCTAATTGCACCGTTTAATTAACAAAAAGCTTTTTAAGTGCGCTATTGAGCATAACTCCTAATCTAGACCTCTAACTGATATGAAATTTTAGGGACATGTTTATAATTCAGCAACAAAGATTATTTTCCTCTCACATATCCAAAATTCTCGTTTTATGGTCAAAAGGGCATTATGGTCAACATTAAGCAATAAACGGAAACATGCAAACGAAACGGACAATCAATGAACCAACCACAGAGGGTTATACCATCATGCAGCCTGGTCCTAAGGAAGCTCTAAGGCATTTCCAAATCATACTAAATCGGGTCAGAACTGAAGTTAAAGCAAAAGTCAAAGTTTTGCGACTTTCGGTTCCGAACCGGGTCTAAACAGAAAATTGTCGGATCAAACAAGCTTAGACCAGTCCTTATATATATTACCAAGTTATATGAGTGATAAAATAGGTTACATGCCTTCTACATTATTAATTACGTGTTAATTTGCAAATTAAGCTTCTGTTGACTTTTTCTAAACAACTTTGACCCGACATTTGATCTAGTTAGAGCGGGAATCAGAGGGTGCCCTTTTAAGGGTTTAATTCCCACATAATTACCAACTTATAACTACCTTTGATTTGACTAAACACTAAACCATTAATGATTAATCGCTAAGTCAAACATTAATTACGACGGTTTGACTTTTAAGCTAATAACTAAGCAAAACTCAATTAAGGAAGGTCAAGGGTACTTACCAAAGTCCTATGCACGATTAGTGATTCTTGGGCAGGGCTCTTGAGCTCCAGAAATGATCAGAAATGCAGATGGAATGAATGCAAGAATGTTGCAACATTGTGGGACTTATATAGTGCTTTTGATCTCATTAGATCATGCCAAGCAACTCTACTATTGTTCCCTGATCACCAACAAGTGTCCCTAGTGTCTAAAAGCAAGTAGGGGTCGCCCATGGAAGAGGAAAATCATTTTTAAGTCGGTTACAAGGCTGAACAGGCTGCTGCCTGTAATTTCTGTATCTGGGCGTCGCACGCGGCCCGCGTAAGATTCTAACAAGTCTTACGCGGCCCGCCTAAGACCTGTTGTCAGGTTAAAAAGTTTTTAGTTAAAGCATCATTGGCTCTTGGTCCTTCGAAAGGTCATTCCACCTATTTTCTTGCATTATGGGCCTTTGAAAGTGACTTGTAAGGGCTTCAAGACTTATACCCACTTTGTTAAGTCCTTGGTCACTTTATGTTTACCAGAAAAGTCATAATTTTCAACGTTTACGCTTTAACCCCTCGTATACGAATTTGATCATAACTTTCTCATACGATAACGAAACTTTATGAAATTTTTATCACACATTCTAGTGAGCATAATTTACCGTTACAAAGCTTCGGGTTTGCTAAAAGGTCACTCAGAAGCATACCTTAAACATGTTGACACATTTAACCCTTGTAGTTTGTAATCTCTCACTTTCTTTCACAATTAGCTTCGTATGATCCATGATTCATTCGTTTAAGGGTATGAGCATCATGTAGGGTTACTGTAAAGTATATTTATCCCTTTTTGACATTTTGAACCCTTATATTCACATACTTTCCATGTTTGTTAACTTTAGTCCCTCTATTGTATTCTTTCACACGTTCAAGCTTATGACACGTGTCAATACCTTATAGGACGTGAATTTTCGAGATGTTACATCCTCACCCCCTTAAAAGAAATCTCGACCTCGAGATTTACTGAAACAAATAAGGGTACTTTTCTTTCATTGTGGACTCTACCTCTCACACGTACTCGGGACCTCTACGGGCATCCCATTTAACCTTTACGATCGGTACATGCTTCCTTCGAAGCTTCTTAACCTGTCGATCCTCGATCGACATAGGTTTTTCAACAAATTTTAAGCTCTCTTCTATGTGCACATCTGTATGTGGTATGTCTAGTGATTCATCAGCGAAACACTTCTTCAGGTTGCAGATGTGGAATACATTGTGAATACCACTGAGCTCTTCCGTTAATTTTAACTTATAAGCAACTAATCCGACACATTCAATAACCTCGAATGGTCCTATGTATCTCGGGCTTAGCTTACCTTTCTTACCAAATCGCATCACTCCCTTCTAGGGTGATACTTTAAGCAACACTTTATCACCTACTTCGAATTTCAGAGGTTTACGCTTTAGATCCGCGTAGCTTTTCTGCCTATCCCTGGCAGCTTTCAGGCGGTCACGGATCTGGACAATCTTGTCCGTCGTTTCAAAGACTATTTCAGGTCCTGACAATTGGACATCTCCAACTTCCGCCCAACAAATGGGCGTCCTGCATTTCCTACCATACAATGCCTCAAAAGGCGCAACCTTAATGCTGGTATGATAGCTATTGTTATACGAGAACTCGATTAATGGCAGGTGGTTATCCCAACTACCACCTAAGTCAATCACACATGCTCGAAGCATGTCTTCCAAAGTTTGGATTGTACGCTCACTTTTCCCGTCCGTCTGAGGATGGTAAGCCGTACTAAAATTTAAGCGCGTGCCCAAAGATTGTTGGAAACTTTTCCAAAAGTGCGACGTGTATCTAGTATCTCTGCCAGAGATAATAGACACAGGTACGCCATGTAGAGATTCAATCTTATCTACGTACAATTGGGCTAACGTGTCGGAGCTATAGGTCTCCTTGATGGGTAGGAAATGTGCTGACTTAGTCAGTCTATCTACTATTACCCATATAGTATCATTTCCTTTCCTTGTCTTTGGCAACTTGGTGATGAAATCCATCGTCACCATTTCCCACTTCCATGTGGGAAGTTCAGGTTGTTGTAGCAAACCTGACAGCTTTTGATGTTCAGCTTTGACTTACGCACACGTCAAACATTTAGCTACATAGGTAGCTATAGACTTCTTCAAGCCTATCCACCAAAAGTTAGCTTTCAAATCCTGGTACATCTTGTCAGCTCCAGGATGAACGGAGTATTTAGAAATGTGGGCTTCCTGGAGGATAACATCTCGAATACCACCATAAACTGGGACCCATATTCGTCCATTCAATCTCATAATTCCGTCCTTTCCAAGAGATAACTGCTCCTCAGTTATCCCTAGCTTTTCATTAGGATAGTTAGCTTCCAACACAACTTCCTTCTGTGCAGCTAACAACCTTTCATTCAAACTATTCTTTATCTCAATGCTCTTGGCATTGATTCTAATTGGCTTCGCCCTTTCCTTTGGACTCAAGGCATCGGCGACTACATTCGCCTTGCCAGGATGGTATCTTATCTCACAATCATAATCATTCAAGGTTTCCATCCAACGTCATTGCCTCATGTTCAAATCCTTTTGGTTAAACAGGTGCTGGAGGCTCTTGTGATCAGAGTAGATCACACACTTGATACCATATAAATAGTGCCTCCATAGCTTTAGTGCAAATACAACGGCACCCAACTCCAAGTCATGGGTGGTGTAATTCTTTTCATGCACCTTTAACTGACGTGAAGCATAGGCAATAACTTTGCCTTTCTGCATGAGCACACACCCCATGCCAGTGTGTGATGCGTCGCAGTAAACTACAAATTCTTCAGTACCTTCATGCAATGTCAGTACAAGAGCATTTCTTAGCTTCTGCTTATGGATATAAAAGGATTCTTGTTGCTTGGGTCCCCAGTTGAACTTAATATTTTTCCTAGTCAAAGAAGTTAGGGGTGCAGCAATCCTTGAAAAATTTTCTATGAAACGCCTGTAATATCCTGCCAATCCCAGGAAACTGCGAATTTATTTGGGCGTCTTCGGCTCCTGCCAATTCATGACAACTTCAACCTTAGCGGGATCACCTGGATTCCGCGTTCACTAACCATATGTCCAAGAAATTGGACTTCACGAAGCCAAAATTCACACTCAGAGAATTTGGCATAGAGCTTCTCCTGCTGAAGTAGTGAAAGAATACATCGAAGATGCTTCTAATGATCAGCTTGGTTCTTCGAGTAGATGAGAATGTCGTCGATGAAAACGATGACGAATTTATCCAAGTAAGGCTTGCAGATGCGATTCATGAGATCCATGAATGCGGCAGGTGCATTAGTGAGCCCAAAAGGCATCACTAGGAACTCGTAATGACCATAACGAGTCCTAAATGCAGTCTTGTGTACGTCTTCATCTCTAACCTTCAGTTGATGATAGCCTGACCTTAAGTCAATCTTAGAGAAGTAACTTGCCCCTTGAAGCTGATCGAACAGATCGTCGATCCTGGGCAATGGGTACCTATTCTTGATAGTGACCTTATTAAGCTCACGGTAATCGATGCACAGACGCATCGATCCATCCTTCTTCTTGACAAATAAGATTGGTGCTCCCCAAGGAGACGAACTAGGTCTAATGAAACCTTTGGCTAGCAATTCATCTAGTTGTGTTCTCAATTCCTTCATCTCTGTTGGTGCCAACCTATAAGGCGCCCTTGCTACTGGTGCTGCTCCAGGGATAATGTCAATTCTGAATTCAACTTGTCTATCTGGTGGTAAACCAGGTAGTTCTTCAGGAACAACTTCAGGATATTCAGAAATGACACAACCTTGGGTTTCGGCTCATCAATAGTCACTTGTGCCATGTAGATGACACAACCTTTCTTCAAACACCTAGAGGCCTTGAGCATAGTCACTTGCTCAGGCAGTCCATACTGGGTATCTCCTTGAATGGTAAGTGATTCACCAGACAGAGTCTTGATCACCACTTGCTTCTTAATGCAGACAATCTGGGCCTGGTTATGAGATAACCAGTCCATGCCTAAAACGATGTCAAAACCGGCTAACTTCAAAGGAAGTAGGGACAAAGGAAAAGAGTGGTTCTTAATGGATATGAAACATCCATCTAATATGGTTGAGGCGGTTCCTAAGGTGCCATCTGCTAATTCCACCTCATACTTCACACTTAGGGTTTTAATAGGTAAATTCAGCAATTTGCAAAACTTATCATCTACAAATGATTTATCAGCTCCTGAATCAAAAAGCACTCTCGCATAAACATCATTTATAAGGAAGGTACTTGTGATCACATTGTCGTCCTGCACAGCTTCCTTTGCATCCATCCTGAAGACCCTAGCATTGGTCTTCTTTCCTTCATCAGCTTTCTTTGCATATTTTGGGCAATTTGTCTTAATGTGCCCCTTTTCGTTGCAACTGTAGCACGTTGCGTCCTTCAGTTTCTTGCACTCTAGGGTCTTATCTTCCGAAGATTTGCAAATCCCACAAGGCCTCGGCTGAGATTGGGATTTTGTGTCAAGTCTGCACCTCCCAAAGTGGTGCTTCTGACAAATCTTACACTTGGGCTTATCTCCAGATTGATGCCCATCCTTCTTAGAGCCAGACCCCTTCTTGTGGTCATTGTTTCCCCGGTGCTTCTTATCTGACCTTCGTGAATTGTCATCTTCACGCTTCCTTTTCTCGTCATCCGTGTTCCTCAGCGATCTCTGCCTGACCGCGTCCAGTGTGAGGGACAAGGATATATCAGCTGCAGACCAGAATGTAGCTGGCCGAGAGGCTTTTACACTTGCCTTAATCTCTGGGGCTAAACCCCCAATGAAACGAGCTATTCTTTTGGGTTTCGGGGTCACCAGATACGGAACCAATCTTGACATTATATTAAAGCTCGTAAGGTAAGCTTGGCAATCCAGATTTTTCATTACCAATGACAGAAAATCCGACTCAATCTTTTCGACCTCATGTTGAGGACAGTAGTTCTCCTTGATGAGGGTAACAAATTGTTCCCATGTCATATTGTACAGTGGAATCTTCCCGGTAGCTTGAACCAACGATCTCCACCAGGCTAAGGCCTCACCTTTGAACGATTGAGATACAAACTTTACCACATCCTTTTCAGCGCAACCGCTGATATCAACCACGGTGTCCATCTCATCCAACCATGTCATACAGTCTATAGCTCCTTTTTCCCCAGTGAAATCCCTGGGTTTGCATGAAACGAAATATTTGTAGGAGCAACCCTTGTCACGGGGTCCTTGGTTTAGTACGATCTTTTGAGATGGAACACTTTGTTGATTCGAGGACTGACGATCGTCATCAACTTTCTTTGGTTCTTCCTTCTTGGAGGGTGGTGGCTTACTGTGAGCCTCAGAATGAGTCTTAGGCTTTGAATGCGGTGCGGATAGGGTCCTACTTCGAGTCTAACTATATTCCTGATATTGTCGCTCTATGGCCTTTGTAACAGCATTGTCTATCAATGCTTGTAGTTCTTCACCCGCGATGTTAATTCGGGTATTACCATGATCTTCCCGTGGGTGACTGTTGATCTCATCCGAGTCAGCCATTTTGGTTTGAACTGTTACATAAGATATTGACAATACTTTATTTGTGAGTTTATTATGGAATTGCCTTTTAGGGCAATTCATTAACCAGGGTAAACATAGACCATATTTGGTTAATTTGTTACTCACATTTATTTAGGATTTTACTATAACTTATCCTAATTATAAAATAATATCAATATTATTAGCACAAAAGGCCTAGTCACAAGGACATTTTTAAATCATAAGCCATGATTTCAGAGGATCAAGGCATGAAGGTTTGAACATAGTTCATTACCTTTCTCTGACAGGGAGTCGTAGACTACTACTGTCTTTTATCTTATATGACAATGAGTATGGCCCGTAGACACTACATCACTAATGGATGTTTAATATGTGATCATCTTAATTGATGATTTAAACCCATGATTTATAGATCATTAAGTTAGGTTGGGAATCTTTTGAAGAATCCTTATATAAGAATGACGTGTGTGATTTTAACGAATCACGTCTGCCAGGAGCGTTAACATGTTTTCAGATGTTAACAGGGATCCGAATCTTTTAAACAGGTCTTACCATCTTGGCCGAGTCTTATAATGACATGCATGCTAGGTTATACCTTTAAGATTCTTATTTAATATATAATTGGCAGATTATTTTTAAAAGAAATGATTTTTGATTTATTTATTTCATATATTTATGCATATAATGACAAAATGAAATTTATAAACTTAACATTTCATTAAATATTAAAAAGGATTACACATTGCCCTAAACGGGACTTCTAATAGACAATTTACCCACGTAGGGGTTAAACCGAAATACAAGTCCACGCATGGTCCAAGTACTAAAACAAATGTCCACGCAGGGACTAGAAAGACAAGTCCACGCAGGGACTAAATACAAGGATGAATGTCCACGCAGGGACTTAATTGAAAAGTAGGAAGTACAACAATACATATAGGGATTTAATGATCCATCTTCTTCTTCCCCTTCAGCAAGCTCGCCAGGCCCTTGAGGAAACCCCTGTTGTTCCTGCGTTCTTCTTGGAATTCATGCTCCACCCGACTTAGTCTTTGGAGAATTTCCTCCTGTTCCGGTGGAGAAAATCGTGGTGGCTGCGACTGTTGCCGAATCGGTGGTCGTGCAGGTACTTGATACCCATGAGTTGGGTATCCCATTCCCCAAGGGGCTCCATACGGTCCTTCAGGATGAAGGGCGAGGTAGTTTGATGCGACTTGATAAGGGTCTTCAGCATAGTTATAGTTGGTGTGAGCCGGCTGCTCAAACGGGTTGTACGCTGTTGACCCAGCGTACGTAGGAATCGGGTTACCAAAACCCATTGGTGGTGGCTGTGGTGCAACTGGTGCAGAACTCACCTCTGGAATTGGGTTTGAGGGTCCACCCATCTGTGGGTCTTCATGCAGTGGCGGGTAGTGACTGCCACTTGAGTGATGGGGGGTACTGAAGTGAAAGTCCCCTCCTCGCGCAGATATTCTTGCGCCCGTTCTCCTACGCCTTGGTGGTTCTGGAGGTGCTTGAATAACTGACGGCGGTGGAGGCGGTGGCGTGACAGCCACGAAACGTGAATCCCCAGAGGGATCTTGCTGCTGCTGCTGGTGAGGTGATGAATGGTGAGAAGGTGTGAAGTACCATTCATGCTGGTTAAACCTTGCTTGGTAACTGTCCGGACCACCATAGGGTGATCCGTGGAAGGACGAACCATCGGAGACCTCAATAGGATGGTTGGGTGTACCGCTTGCAGGTTCGACGGGATCCGTGTCCTCGTCCCTGTCCATTGCATTGTCTTCTGAGAAGTGGTCCTCTGGTCCCAATGGGTTAAAACCCACTGGTTCTTGTATATAGTTTGCCGGGTTGAACCGGCCCTGGAAGACAGGAGTGGGGTTGCCAAAGGAATTGTGCGAAAGGGATCGTTGGAGAGGTATATATGAAGGTTGTGGGTTATCGGGCTCGTTTTCTGAATGCGGCCCGAATGAATGACGGTAAGGAGGCGTTGAGCTGTGCGAAATAGACCGTCTAGCGGGTTCCGCTGGGGTCCTCTAGTTTCCCTGAGGATCGGCACTCATAGTATTGGAAGGAATTCGCCGGTGCGAAGGTCCAGCCTCGTGATCGTTGGGGGCGATGATTGGCCCCTTGCCTCGTCCTCCTCGTCTAAATCTTGGTGGCATATTTCCTGTCAAAACAATAAAAGATACAACAAAAAATATAAAGGACAAAGTTAAAATAAAAACAAATTTGGATTATTCATATGTCCTTTGTCTAGACTCGAAAATTTAGGAATGTGCAATTGTGTCATTGAGATTAAACACAAAAGGCTAGTGTTTAATTCACTCAATGTTGGCTCTAATACCAACCTGTCACACCCCGATATTTCCACGTATCACCGGTGGGCCCGGTGGGGAGTATCGTGACGTAGTTGATATCATCATGGTCAAACAACACAATATTTAATATGCATAGTGGAAGCAAAAGATAGATATATTTCAATCGAATAAAATTGTAATATCAAGTATCACAAACAGTTGAAATTAATCCACAGGTGGATCAACAATAAAATGGAAACATTGTTCAACAGTTTTGACATCCAAGCTTGCGAGACTTATTGTGGACGCTAGGAGAAAGCCAGCCTAGTTCGCGTAGTACCTGCACTTAACCTTTTTGGGAAAATACGTCAGTTTACACTGGTAAATACAATTAACTGACTCATTTGAAAAGGTTTAATAAAATTGATTTGAATGCACATGGCACAAACTCTTTATAACTTGGGATAATTATTTGAATATAATCTTGTAAAAGAATTACATGTTCCTTATGCGTTCAGTAGGCCGATCCGTAGACTGGGTTAAAGATCAATAGACACACCACATTATTTATTTAGGCACTGACGGGTGTACGCCTACACCCCGTGCTTAGGTCGTGGCCATTTCGTAAAATGATGCCAAGGATATCCGGGACATGGTCATTAACCCCCCAAAGGCTTTAAGCAAACAAGACATTTCGAAATGGAGCATATCAATGATTTAACCTTTATTCGATTAAAGATTCAATGTCCAACCAAGCGGTATTTTATATACCATATCCCAAGCCCGTATAGGGAAAATAAGTTAAAAGTATTTACCTTTGCAAGTATCAATCATAAATAGCAAGTGCGTGTAGCTTTTACTGGGTCTCCTATTCTGGAACGAAGGTTTATAATAACCTATTGAATCCTAACGGGTCTTTAATTAAGTCTAAACTTAGACAGGTTAGTTTTAAAGAAAGATACGGTTCAAACGCACGATTAAGCGAAGACCGGAATAGAATGTGATTTAGACCCTACAAGTTTGAAGACTTGTATTATATGGGTAATCTAAACACATTCTGGATTTTGAGATAAAAACGATAAGGTTTGACCCGTTTCGGCTAGTTTATGCAAACTAGTTACATAAACCGAACCGAACGCGCAAGAAGCGTAACGGGTAACCGAAAGAGTCATTAACAGGTTTCCTAAGTCAATATGCTTTAAATATGTTGTGATATCAGTAGGATACCTTCCATTATGCCCAAAACGAGTTAAATCTCAATTTAAGCCCCGTAGGGGTATTTTGGTCATTTAAAAGATTATAAAAGAGATTATTTATAATTCTGAGATTCGGGTCCGAATACATTAGTAAAATAACTTATTTTAATAGGTCATATCAGTTGTGATAAGTCTTATATGCCAAAAATGGTTTTAAACCTAAACTATGTGTTTAATACGCTTAAAAGCCGTTTTAAGCGATTTCCGGGTTATACAAGAAATCTGAGTTTTCTGATCAGGTTATAAAGTTCAAAATACTTCGTTTATCATATAAAATCAGTAGCAATTAGATTGGTGTCAAAATACTATGTAGAACTCATTTTATAACAAAAAAGGATATAATCGGTATTTACCGAATCAACGCCATAACCTTAGGTTATGAGCAGGTTAAAAATAATTAAAAATCTTTATAAATCTCATAATATATGTTACATCAGTGGGTAAAAAGGTTTGGTGTCAAAATTGGGTTTAGATAGGCTTTATGCTATTTGCGCCGTTTAATTAACAAAAAGCTTTTTAAGTGCGCTATTGAGCATAACTCCTAATCTAGACCTCTAACTGATATGAAATTTTAGGGACATGTTTGTAATTCAGCAACAAAGATTATTGTCCTCTCACATATCCAAAATTCTCGTTTTATGGTCAAAAGGGCATTATGGTCAACATTAAGCAATTAACGGAAACATGTAAACGAAACGGACAATCAATGAACCAACCACAGAGGGTTATACCATCATGTAGCCTGGTCCTAAGGAAGCTCTAAGGCATTTCCAAATCATACTAAATCGGGTCAGAACTGAAGTTAAAGCAAAAGTCAAAGTTTTGCGACTTTCGGTTCCGAACCGGGTTTAAACAGAAAATTGTCGGATCAAACAAGCTTAGACCAGTCCTTATATATATTACCAAGTTCTATGAGTGATAAAATAGGTTACATGCTTTCTACATTGCTAATTACGTGTTAATTTGCAAATTAAGCTTCTGTTGACTTTTTCTAAACAACTTTGACCCGACATTTGATCTAGTTAGAGCGGGAATCAGATGGTGCCCTTTTAAGGGTTTAATGCCCACATAATTACCAACTTATAACTACCTTTGATTCGAATAAACACTGAACCATTAATGATTAATCGCTAAGTCAAACGTTAATTACGACGGTTTGACTTTTAAGCTAATAACTAAGCAAAACTCAATTAAGGAAGGTCAAGGGTACTTACCAAAGTCCTATGCATGATTTGTGATTCTTGGGCAGGGCTCTTGAGCTCTAGAAATGATCAGAAATGCAGATGGAATGAATGCAAGAATGTTGCAACGTTGTGGGACTTATATAGTGCTTTTGATCTCATTAGATCATGCCAAGCAACTCTACTATTGTTCCCTGATCACCAACAAGTGTCCCTAGTGTCTAAAAGCAAGTAGGGGTCGCCCATGGAAGAGGAAAGTCGTTTTTAAGTTGGTTACAAGGCTGAACAGGCTGCTGCCTGTAATTTCTGTATTTGGGCATCGCACACGGCCCGCGTAAGATTCTAACAAGTCTTACGCGGCCCGCCTAAGACCTGTTGTCAGGTTAAAAAGTTTTTAGTTAAATCATCATTGGCTCTTGGTCCTTCGAAAGGCCATTCCACCTATTTTCTTGCATTATGGGCCTTTGAAATTGACTTGTAAGGGCTTCAAGACTTATACCCACTTTGTTAAGTCCTTGGTCACTTTATGTTTACCCGAAAAGTCATAATTTTCAACGTTTACGCTTTAACCCCTCGTTTACGAATTTGATCATAACTTTCTCATACGATAACGAAACTTTATGAAATTTTTATCACACATTCTAGTGAGCATAATTTACCGTTACAAAGCTTCGAGTTTGCTAAAAGGTCACTCAGAGGTATACCTTAAACATGTTGACACATTTAACCCCTGTAGTTTGTAATCTCTCACTTTCTTTCACAATTAGCTTCGTATGATCCATGATTCATTCGTTTAAGGGTATGAGCATCATGTAGGGTTACTGTAAAGTATATTTATCCCTTGTTGACATTTTGAACCCTTATATTCACATACTTTCCATGTTTGTCAACTTTAGTCCCTCTATAGTATTCTTTCACACGTTCAAGCTTATGACACGTGTCAATACCTTATAGGACGTGCATTTTCGAGGTGTTACACCCTTAGTCTGGAATGAATGGTATAATAACCAATTAGAATGTTAACAGGTCCTATTCAAGTCATGGACTTGGACCAGTTAACTAATATAAAGAAAACAGTACGGCTCGCTAGATTAGGCGGTGACCGGATAGAATGTGGTTTAAACCCTTACAAGTACTATGACTTGTATAATATGGGTTAACCATAATACATTCTGGAACTTAAAAGAAATTGAAGGATTTGACTCATTTCGGATAACTTATATAAACTAAGTTATACCAGTCAACCGTACGCGCATAGGCGGTATCGGGTGATCGGATGAGTCAATATCAAGTTCATTATGCCAAAACATCTTTATTATGTTACCACATCAGTAGGTTTTACATTTTATATGATCATTATGATTTAAAATCAATTTATGCACAAAAGGGCATTTTTGGTATTTTTATGGCATAATGTATGAACTTGCATAAAGCCCAACAATTGATTATAATCAAATGGTATAACCTCAGAGGGTTATTCCATATATAAATATGATCATAATGCAACTTGAAATCAGTAGCTAACTTAGCTAAATCGGGCCAGAACGAAAGTCAAAGCAGAAGTCAAACTGCTTGACTTTCGGTTGCAAACTGGACAATAAACTGGAAATGACTGGTTGAACATGTTTAGACATGTTCTAATATGTTATACTAACTGATATAATGTCAAAAAAATGCGTTTAGATATTTATAAGTTCATTTTATATGTTTTTCGAAAAACTGTGTTTTGACTTTTATTTAAACATAACTTTGACCCGTCATTTAACCAACTTAACGTGATATTCAGGAGGTGCCCTCATAGGGGATTATCACCTACCATATTACGATCACGTAGCCATGTTCAATTCGAACAATGGCTGGACCATAATGGTCATAACCGGAAGTCAAAGTCAAAGCAAAAGTCAATTTGCTTGACTTTCGGCTAATTACTTAGCCTAGAAAATAAATGAGCTGAGAAGGAACACTTACAAGTGTTCTTTGATGAAACTTGTACTCAGTAGGAGGCTCCCTTTTGGTTAGGAACAACTCCAAGAGTAGAATAGAGAGAAAGATAGAAATGTGCAAAGAACTTGGTTGAACAAGGTTGCTATTTATACTTGAATGAGCAATGTAGGATAAAGCCAAGTGTTAAGGGGTGTTCTAAGATGATCACAGGTGTGTAATGAAGTGTTACAAGCAGAAGGAGAGTGGCAAAATGCGAGATATGTGTCAAGTGTGCAGGCTGCATTCGGCAGCAAACACGAATCTGCCTGAAGCAAGCCTTACGAACTGTAAGGGTCCAAGGCTTACGGTCCGTACGCCTGATGCACGCACACAATTTTGAATTGCTTGCGGTCTGTAAGCATTTAAGGCTTACGGTCTGTAACCGAACACCTGAAACAATATTATATTAGCCTTACGGTCCGTAGGGCTTTAGGCCTTGTGGTCAGTAAGGGTCACTCAGAGGCCAATCTTTGGCATGTTGACATATTTAGTCCATCCACATCCATTCTTCCACTATTTTACACAATTAGTCCCTCTCGTCCAACATTGTGGAACATTTGAGAGTCGATTAGACACGTGTTGCCATATGATTTGATAAAATTTATGAGGTGTTACAAAAATGTGGTCATGTGATGAAATTATGTAGCTGATTGACTGATTTTTAGTGATCATCAAATCATGTGATGGGTATCCCTTCAAACCTTATAACGCTAACTCAAAGACGTTTAAATACATAAACATCTTTTCTACTTTTTTGATTTAGAAAAGGAAGTTGTCTAATATTCATAATTTATCTTTAGTAAGGTTGGTGCTTAACAAGTAAGAATACATGTTAAATGTGGCTTGTTTGTAACTTTGTATGTTAGCCGGTTGAACCTCACATGTCCTGGAAATTCGATACCTACCTGAAATTTTATCTTTTTTTTTTTTTTGAAAATTGAACTTCATTAAAAGCAACCAAACCCGACAACTATCTCCAAGACAGAGAAAGAAGCCGAAAACCAAAGAAATCCACACGAAACAAACATATTACGTTACATCAAAAGAGCACCAACGAGACCAATCCACTATCCCACCTGAAATTTTATCTGATACATTAACTTGAACACAACATAAATAATAAAAGACAAAAACATATAAATTATAATAAACCAATATAACTTTATAAATAACAATAAAATTTAAGCTATAACTATAATGCTTATAAAATATATTTAAGTTGAGATATAAAATATATACTACCTCCGTCCCACTAAAACTGTCATATTTTGAATTTTCAAAGTCTTTATTTATAAACTTTGACTTTAATTATATATTTTTGTGTTATATAAAACTTGATGAAAATTAACCCGATAAAAACACTTGTAAAACACATTTAAATCATATAACTTTCATCAAGTATTATCTAACACAAACAAAATTATTTAAGGTCAAAGTTTATAAATAAAGACTTTGAAAATTCAAAATAGGACACTTTTAATGGTACGGAGGGAGTATTTACAATTGAAAAACTAAAAAATATACGGGTTATAAAGTCTACTTGAGCATGACCCCTTTAGCTAAAAATGTTCGTAGTTTCGACTCAAAATTGACTTGACCTATTAAATTTAAATCTAAACCTATTAATTTTGTGTAAGGTTTTATTTGTCATGTCAGAATTCATACCCTAAATACGGAGTTGATCTAAGAGTTTCAGGGAGACTCTTAATTTACCAACTAGACATAGGGAAAGAAGATAGAAAAAAAATCTTAAACATTAAAAAACTTAACTTGGGCTATGAGTAGCGTTAAAGCTTGTAAGTAGCAGACGAAAAACTCTCAGTAAGCGAGATAATGTTTCAAACGCCATAAACGGCTTTACTAATTATGGCTCAATTTAGTCACAAAATATTTTCTCAAATTTTAGTGATTTCTAATTCTTTTTTTTTAGTTGAAAACGACTAATTAACCAATTGCCTTTATTCACAGGTATTTAGTTGGAACATGTATGTAAGACTATGTAAATTCGAAAATTTATCAATACATTTCAAATGTAGAGTTTGCTATAAAAGAGGCCATCACGTAATGTTTTTATTATTTCGTTTTCTTTTTCAGAATTCTCTTTGTTTATTGAAGAAACACTAACCTTTACGGTAGTATCCGACTGAGACTCTTGGCGATCCGAACTGCTAGCTGCAAAACAGAACACCGTTAGGAATCGTTACAGGAATGAGGTTATTCCTGTAACCACCCTCTGGCGTGAGAATAAGTTTCTGTTTGGGAGAAAGTAAATGTGTATGTAGAGAGAGAGAGAGAGAGTAGACGAGAACAAGATGATCATACCTTAGATTTTTACCTCTATTTATAGTTTACCACTAGGGTTTTCCTTAACTTAGAATGGGCTCCGATAAGTTAGGGATTTGCATGATCTTCCCAAAAAGTTGGGGATTTGGTTACGTAGTTTATCCATGCAGAATAGAATATTCTAGAATAAACGTTTATAATTAAATATTTATGATAAAATAATAGGTAATGACCGGGTCGGGTTGGACGATCCGGGTCATACCTCGTCATGTCCCCCCAGTCCGAAGTTATGAAGTGAAGTTCATGAAATCGGACTAAAAAAGGAAAAGTAAAAAATTCCCCCCTTTGAGTGTAAGTTTCTCGAGTGGGGTACTGTTATGGTTTTTGAAAAAATGGCGGCGATGGGAAAGGATGTGACAGTTGAATCATCATTAGGATGACAACTGTACCCACCCTGTTATGACGCATGTTCCCGTCCGTTTGTCTTTTCGAATTCGAAAAGTTGCCCTTCCGTATAAATAGAGTTCCTATTCAAGGTTTCAAGTTTCATTTACTTGATTATTGACCAACAAAGAATCAACATACGCGTCCACTCTTGTGGCTCCCATAGATTGGGTCATCCTCAAGCCATGAGTAGCGCTTCATATTCTGTTTCATTTTTGGAGCATTCAAAATCAAAACGTAAAGCGTACATCAGCCTTATTTCATCTGGGCTTATCAACATGAGACCTGCCCCGGAGCCTTTCCCGCTGGATGAACCGTCAGTGTAAAGCTTCCAGGTTTGCCTGGCTGTGCTTGATTCCGATATGTCCTTGATTGCGGGATCCTGTATAGTTTCCCCATCAGGAATTTCAGCCAAAAAGTCGGCGATTACTTGTCCTTTAATTGTTGTTCGCTTTCGATATTCGATATCCAGGGCTCCTAAGTCGATCGCCCATTTAGCCAACCTTCCGGAGATCTCTGGCCTGTGCAAAATTTGCTGTAGCGGGTAATTTGTCAAGACCTATGCGCGGTGCCCTTGAAAATATCTTCTGAGTCGACGGGTAGCGTGGGCCAGTGCTAGGACCAACTTTTCAAGCGTTGGGTACCGCGTTTCTGGCCCCGTCAGAACTCGGCTGATGTAATATATAAGTGTTTGTTTCCCATCTCTTTCCACCATGAATACCGCGCTTACCGCGTTATGAGCTGCCGCCAGGTACATTTTGAGTAGTTCTTTCGGGTATGGCGCTGTCAACATGGGTAGTTTCTCGATGAAACGCTTCATGTCTTGTAGGGCTTCTTCCGCTTCACGGGTCCATTTGAAGTTTCTCTTATTAAGGCAATCTTTCAACGTCTTTATAAATGGCAAAGATCTTTCGGCGTGTCTTGCCAAGAATCTGTTTATGGCCACTAGGCGCCCATTTAATGCTTGTGCCTCATTCAAAGTCCTGTGTAACATCCCGAAAAAATATAAAACTTTATAATATAATTATAAAACGTTGAATAAAAAAGAACAAACTAATTAGGGATAGATAACCCAGTTAGATACGAGTCTTGTAATATCAAATAAATGGATGGAAAACTCCTAAATCATAAAGAAAACAACAATTGAGGGACTAGAATAGTTAAACCTGAAACTTGGGATATTAAAACAAAAGATATTACACCAAACACACACAAGAAGTGTGTGTCTGGTCGATTTCTACCAGAGGCGACATAGGGGTTTCCCCACAACCCTAATTTAATCGATTTCCATCAAATTGAAGCTCTTAATCAGTCTTAAATCAAGTTTCAAGCACGAATTAGTGATCACCTCACTGAAGGGATCACAAGGTATGTGAAATTCTAGTGTTTTGATTCATCTCAAGTTCTTGGTTAATGAAGAAAAATCAAAATTTAAGCTTGATTGTGTCTTGCATGTATGTAATTAGAAGAAATATGGTGTCTAGGGGTGAACCCTAGGTGAAATCTTGTTAAAAGATTTCATGATAAATATAGAGTTTATAACCACCATTGTAGGTGATTAATGAACTTGAAGAAAACTTGATAAGCCCTAGAGTTATGATCTTGTTCTAGCATAAATCTGAATTTAAGAATAAATTTCAGAAATATTGATGTTGAGACATGTGTAGAATTGACTAATTGAAGTTAGTTTAGATGATAATTACAAGTCATGAACTTGGTTTTGTTTATATAAAAATCTGACCCGCTAGGTGTTTGATGGAACGCCTAAGTGAGGATTAAAATGTTAAAAGTTGGGTAAAAACGCAGATTTGATCATGGTAGAGAATTATGCGTTAAAGCTTATGAAAGAGTTCTAAACTTATTGTGAATTGAACTCTTTAGGCAAAGAATCCGGAACGTCAAGCGGACACGCCGGGGGAGATACGCGCTTGAAGGGTGTGCTCTAAAGGTACGTGACTTATTGTCTCGTTACATTTATATAGATAAACCTAGTCGTAGATATGTTCAATATTGATATGGCGAAAATGATGGCGTTTGGTATGTCAATGAAGTGGTGTAACTCACTCGACAACCAAACGAGTCAAACTCATTAAATAAGTATGTTGTTAATGTCATTGTTTAAAATAGCCGTGTTGGAATGTCAATGAAGTGATGTAACTCACTCGACAAAACCCAACAGGTTAAATAATGGTCGAATTGTTAGTACTTGAAACAACTTAAACATCATTCGTTAAATTTGGGTTATAAAGCGTAAACCATGGAACGGAAGTGATACGCTAAGATTGACAAACCCGGGATTGGGAAATTATGGTGAGAAACCAACATTGATGAATTATGTAAGTACGTGACCTATGGTTTCGTTATGTCATGTTATTTAATTATTTTAGTCCGTTGTGTTGGAAAATAGCTAAACAAGAAAAACCCGTTAAGTCACGGAAGTGACAAAGTGCCTTAGATGAGCCAAACGGGTTGAATAACCAAATAATGCGTGGTAATGCATTATAATATGATTACTCGGTTTTCGTTATTGTAAATAAAAGACATGTTAGAATACGAGAAAATTAGTGTGATGGTTTGTTAGAATGAGAAATCCGAGGATTTGGGTTTGGGTGAAAGGAAATAAGGGAACAAACATAAAGTTGCAGAGTCCACCGTAAGTTACGGTCTCCACCGTAACTTACGGTGGAGAACAAATTGCTACGGTGATTTAGTACTGCCTTACGGCAGACCAAGACTATCCATGAGCTATCGTAACTTACGGTAGATACCGTAAGTTACGGTAGAGCCCAGAAAGTTTTGTTGAAACTTTTAATAACCTAGATAATCGAATCTGTTTCGAGTGTAGTTTCGATTATGCCAAATTTTATAAGAATCCTAGTACTAATATTTGCTAAACTTCCAGCTTTTTAGGTATTGCAAGTACGCGGATGATGATCGAGTCAAAGCTTCAAAAACCGAACATACATTTTGGACGCTTCCGCATTAATATAATCTAGTTAAACTGTGTAGTTGTAAACACTGTCGAATGATGCATGGTTTATTTCTGTTAATCAACTATGTCAAACACTATGATGAAGTATAACTTAGTTTATTAACTAATATTTTTAAAATTTTAAAATTTTGTGTTTATGTATACTATATTTTTATGATAACTAAATGAAAATAAAAGACAGGTGTTACAAGTTGGTATCAGAGCTTAAGGTTGTCAACAAAGTGTTCGGTTCAAGCTTGATCG
The DNA here is from genome assembly GCA_030545235.1 of Helianthus tuberosus. NCBI lineage: Eukaryota > Viridiplantae > Streptophyta > Magnoliopsida > Asterales > Asteraceae > Helianthus > Helianthus tuberosus. Next base: position 81,362,051 of record CM060368.1, on the reverse strand, counting down.
ATCGTCCGGTAAGAATTGGACATTTAGTAAATTTTATTAGAATATTAGAAAAAGGAATTTGATTTGATGTGTACGGGAAGAGCGTATTAACACACTCAAACCCAGAAGGTGCACTAAACATGAATGGTTTAAGCAAGTGGTGAACTTAGCTAAACCAAAGCGAATGATGCATATGTTATTAAAAAAAAGGGGAAATGTTTAATAATTATCATAAACATTTCAGACTCAAGATGACTAATAAAGGCAATGATGATACGGTGCCGAAAGTCACCGAACAGATGAAAGAAATGTCCGGTGTAACCGGGGGCGAATTAGCATCTCAATTAACTGAAGAGATGGAAGCTAAAATTTCTGAGGAAGTCGGAAAGGCAATAGAAGCCAGTCTACCGCAGTTCGCCGAGAGACTACAAACCACAATTTTGTTAGCAGTGGAGGATATGATAACTGAATTAAAAGATAGTCTCTCACAAGAAAAAGATGACGGGAGTGAGTCGGATGTGGACCCAAGACCCGTAAAGAAACTAAAGCCTGATACCCCGAAAGAGAAGACAAGGTCTTCCCACACGATATCCGCGGAGGCTAAAGCTGAACCTGATGTTGTTCCAGGTATGCTTATTACAAATTTAATTTCACTATAAATTTTATTCAATACTAGTGTGAACAATAATTGCATAGGGGCATACATGAGTAGTGAAACAGGCGAATTATGTGAAAGAAATATATATGCTAGGGGTGAGCATACAACCGAATTAACCGAACCGTAACCGAAATAACCGAAAAAACCAAACCGAAATAACCGATAACCGAAATAACCGAAGGGTTGGTTATTTATATTTTTAATAACCGATTTTTGCGGTTCGGTTATGGTTATTCTTATTTTCATAACCGCAAATAACCGAACCGAACCGAATAAACATAGCCAAATCCGTAGCACCATAAGTCTTTAAGTTTGTATTTAAATGCTTAACCATGGCCTAATCAATATGTATCTTTGGTGAAGTATTTGAATGTTTTAACTTTTAACCATGACCCAACTTTGATGAAGATTGCACTACAACTTTTTATGTTTTGATTAAAAAGTGTCGAATTTAAAAACCACTTTGTGTTCGTATGTATGTTTCCACATAACACGTGACTAGACGTGTTACTTTTGTTTTGGAATTAGTATGGATATGGTAGTGAAATATAATTGATTAACAGTATATTTATTGTTTGCGCATTAATTTTGCTCGACCCACACATTTAAAGTCCAACATTAGAAACAATGAAAATAACCGACCTATAACCGAACCGAAACCGCAATAACCGATTAACCGAAACCGCATTAACCGAAACCGAACGGTTATGATTTTTTGATAACCGCAATGTGCGGTTATGGTTTCGGTTATAGGCAATAACCGAACCGAACCGCACCATGCTCACCCCTAATATATGCATAAGAAAATAAACAATGGTAAGCATGTGAAACCAAGGCAAAAGCAATCATGGTCAATATTGTCGTGGGAAGGAGTGCGCGAACACTCGAACCCAGGAACTTAATAAAGTAAATAACTGACGTATTGGGAAGGAGTGTAATAACACCCGAAACCGGAAATTTGCAATAAAAATAGATGACAAGGACAAGGTTAAAGATTTGGCCAAACCAAATAAAATATGCAGAAACTTCGTTATATAAATAAACGACGTGGATAAATTTCATACAATGATATGGAATTATAAAACGAAATGAATTGATTCTGTTATGGTTACAATAGGATTAAGGTTAAAGATGAGAAATTACGACTCGGATCAAACATATCCTCGAGAAAGAGGTCAAATGAATGATACGTGTTATTCGCTACTATGAATAATAAAGTACCAATAAATGAAAATTTGGAAACTTGGGTATGGGTAACCATCCAAATAACACATTATTAATCAAACATTTATTTGGAAGGATGATGATCACAGTGATGGATGTGATTATATAAAAGATTAGTAAAATAAACATTATGAAAGTATTAGAATAAGGACGGGTAAATCCCAAAAGCTGAATAACAATAGCAGTAGTTTTACCAAATAAGACTTGAGAAATGGGCCTTCGGGACATTAGCAAAAGAAATAGACCTAAGGGTTGCTAACAAAAGAAAGGCGGTGTTCGGATCAAATAAGTAAAATGCGTGAAAATAAAGGTAAACGGAAGCCGGATAACGGGAGCGTATTACGTTAAGGTAATGAGCCCAAGGGAAGGGATAAGAATCAAGGTAATTAAAATTATAAACTAATAAACAAGAGTGTTAAGGCACAAGGATAAAGTTGACTATTATAAGTAATAAAGTTCATCTGAACAAGTCAAACAAAATAAATGGAAGAATTAAGGAATTGGTGAAATAAAGTCGACGGGTTACGCTAATACCACCGAATAAATCAAAACGAAATCTTAATGCATGTCGGAATGATGACTCTAATAATGACTTCAATAAAATAACCGATAGGTGGGTAGGACTACGGATATATGCGTACACCAAGAGATGGTGACGCATATTAAAAGTCAAAAGACTCGGATTAAGAGCTATGACTAAAAGACGATGAGATTTCGCAAAACAGAAATTTCGATAGTATGTTCAACTATTGCAATGCCGGACGGGCTGAATGAAGTATAATACCTAATATTTCAAGTAAGCGCAAAACGAATAAGGGAAGTGCGAAATATTACTGAATCTGTGTGATAGGTCGTAAAAGAGTATGGAAAGGAAAATGCAAACCAATAAAACCGGAGTGTTAAAAACATTAAGATAAAGAACCCGGGTAACGAGTTGAAAGGAATAGGGGCGTAAATCAAATAACGGCATGAGTAAAAATAAACCGACGCGAAAGTGACATAAGAAGTCATAGAGTCGGAAAGATAATCCGAAAGAAAGCAGGTATAGCCTTGGACTACGGTCGAATCAATAAAATTCAAAAATAAATGAATTTTAGGCTCGAAAGGGGTGCCATGACATCAGGAATGTATTTCTAAGTATAAAAAAATTATTATACAAGCAAAGATGATCTGCGGGATCGTCATAACCTTTGGAATTATAAACAAAGTAAGGATTTAAAGGACTAAATAAATCTAACGTCAACAATAGAAAGAAATGAACCAAAAAGGGGTGAAAGCCTAAAGAAATAACCTACGAGGCTAAGCAAAAGAACCTTCGGATCACTCGGGGTAAAGTATGGGGAACGGATACGATTTCCCGCGTAATGTAATAGCGGATAAGAATAAATTCTTATCCTCAAATTTTGATATGAGTGATTGGCATGTGTTTAAGAGGAAAACGTTAAACTAAAATTTAGTTTTAGTAAGAAACAACGTTTAACGATTATGAATATTATGAGACAAATTAGAAAATAGTTAATAATAAAGGATATAGGTCTTTACACCGATAGGTGTAAGATGATACATTAGAAAGAAGATTTTGTTAATGAAAGGGTTATGAAAACTTAAACATGACGTGATGCGATGCGATCATGGTCATAAAAGGTGATACATAATACAACAATGTTGTAATAGGAGTTACTAGATATGAAATGATAAACACGCAAAGGGGCCGATGATGGCAATATAGCATACCCGAATGACGAGGTATGAGGTAAAATGGTGACCAATTAGTCTAGGCAATAAAACAAGTTGTAGTCAAAATGATGATGCGACCTATGTAGAGCGCTTGTCAATATAAGACTAGGGTGAAGTAAGTATGCTGACGAACTCAGTGACTGGATGGTAGAAAGACAACCCGGTAAAAAAGGTGACATATAGAAAACAAGTGATAAAAGGTTACGATCCAATAGAACATGTACCTAAAAGACGCACATGTCAATACGAATAAAAACCTTACGTAGAAAAAGAAAGAACGCCTTGGAAAGACGAGACAAAAAAAAATAGTAGGTCTAAAACCAAAGGGCTACTTAAAGAAGGTTTCGGGGACGAAACCCTCTTTAAGGGGGGTGGACTTGTAACATCCCGAAAAAATATAAAACTTTATAATATAATTATAAAACGTTGAATAAACAAGAACAAACTAATTAGGGATAGATAACCCAGTTAGATACGAGTCTTGTAATATCAAATAAATGGATGGAAAACTCCTAAATCATAAAGAAAACAACAATTGAGGGACTAGAATAGTTAAACCTGAAACTTGGGATATTAAAACAAAAGATATTACACCAAACACACACAAGAAGTGTGTGTCTGGTCGATTTCTACCAGAGGCGACATAGGGGTTTCCCCACAACCCTAATTCAATCGATTTCCATCAAATTGAAGCTCTTAATCAGTCATGTTATTTAATTATTTTAGTCCGTTGTGTTGGAAAATAGCTAAAAAAGAAAAACTCGTCAAGTCACGGAAGTGACAAAGTGCCTTAGATGAGCCAAACGGGTCGAATAACCAAATAATGCGTGGTAAAGCATTATAATATGATTACTCGGTTTTCGTTATTGTAAATAAAAGACATGTTAGAATACGAGAAAATTAGTGTGATGGTTTGTTAGAATGAGAAATCCGAGGATTTGGGTTTGGGTGAAAGGAAATAAGGGAACAAACATAAAGTTGCAGAGTCCACCGTAAGTTACGGTCTCCACCGTAACTTACGGTGGAGAACAAATTGCTACGGTGATTTAGTACTGCCTTACGGCAGACCAAGACTATCCATGAGCTACCGTAACTTACGATAGATACCGTAAGTTACGGTAGAGCCCAGAAAGTTTTGTTGAAACTTTTAATAACCTAGCTAATCGAATCTGTTTCGAGTGTAGTTTCGATTATGCCAAATTTTATAAGAATCCTAGTACTAATATTTGCCAAACTTCCAGCTTTTTAGGTATTGCAAGTACGCGGATGATGATCGAGTCAAAGCTTCAAAAACCGAACATACATTTTGGACGCTTCCGCATTAATATAATCTAGTTAAACTGTGTAGTTGTAAACACTGTCGAATGATGCATGGTTTATTTCTGTTAATTAACTATGTCAAACACTATGATGAAGTATAACTTAGTTTATTAACTAAGATTTTTAAAATTTTAAAATTTTGTGTTTATGTATACTATATGTTTATGATAACTAAATGAAAATAAAAGACGGGTGTTACATCCTGGGGGAAGGCGTCCGCGTTATGGCGGCTACCTTTTCCGGGTTAGCTTTAAAGCCGTCCCGGGTGACAACTACCCCCAAGAACTTGCCTTCTTATACCCCGAATGAACATTTCTTGGGGTTGAGCTTAATATTGTATTCTCTGAGCTTTTGGAAGGTTTCTTCAATGTCTTCCAGCATTTGCTTTTCTTCCCTGCTCTTGATTACCAAATCGTCGACGTATACTTCCAAGTTTCTGCCGATTTGTTTTTCGAAAGCTTTGTCCATGAGCCGCTGATAAGTGGCTCCGGCATTTTGAAGGCCGAAAGGCATTTTAGTATAACAAAAAATGCCCACATCGGTATGAAACGCCGTTTTTTCTTCGTCTTCTCTGGACATTTTGATTTGGTGATAACCCTTATAGGCATCTAAGAAGCACTTGTACCTATAAGGAAACAAAGAGTCTACCTTGAAGTCCATCTCAGGCAGCGGGTAGGCGTCTTTGGGGCATGCTTTGTTCAAATCTTTAAAGTTAATACACATCCGCCATGTGCCGTCTGGTTTCTTGACCATCACGGGGTTTGATACCCATGTGTGATACTTTGTTTATCTGAGAATTCCAGCTTAAACTAACTTTCGTACTTCTTTGACTACCGCTGCTTTTCGATTTGGAGCCATGCTGCGTTTACCCTGTGTGACGGGTTTATTGCCCGGGAGTGTTGCCAGTTTGTGCTCTGCCAGTCTGCCTTATCCCGAGTTATCCCAGTCATATCAGAGTGCTCAAAAGCAAAGATGTCAGCGTTCCTTCTCAGCACCTGTTTCAGGTTGTCTTTGACCTCGGGGGAGAGGCTGTCCCCTTTTATCACTGTTTGATCTGGATGGCGTGTGCTTAACACCCACCTCTCCGGGCCAATAGCACCAGTAGGCCCTTGACGGCATCTTTTGGTATTCAATACTTCTCCCAGCTTGTCTCGAAATACTGTTGCAATACCCCGCGGGGTGGGAAACTTCATGAACCCCCGCGCTGTGGAGACTATAGCATCCAATTTCCCCAGGGTGAACCTTCCAATGATTACATTGTGGTAGGATTCAGCGCGTACCACAAGGAATGTAAGGAGTATGGTTCTTTCCCGGGGGGCTTGTCCGAATGTGACTGGGAAAGTAATTTGGCCAATTGGATCAACCTTCTCTCCAGTGAAACCTTTAATAGGGGCGTGTACTAATTCAAGCAGTCTTTTATCTTCTGGCTGCATTCTATTGAAACAATGTTCATAAATGATATCTTCGGAACTCCCGGTATCTACCGGGATCCTTCTCATGTTATAATCACCCACCGCAGCGGATATGATTAAGGCATCGGTGGTCAGGTGCAAATCCTCCACGCGTGGTTTGATTGTCATGGTCGCTAGCATCCAGGGTTCGAGTGTGGAGAAACTCCGTTTAGCCCCCTTTCCCTTATCAGCATACACCATGTTTGGCTCTCGTGGCCTCTTACCCTATCCTTTGTCGTTTTCTTCTTTGATGGGGGCGGTCCCTGTTTGATGTCTCGCAACAGATGAGCCAATTTACCCTCCTTCACAAAATACTCGATCTGCTTCTTTAATTGAAAACAGTCATTGGTATTATGACCGCTCCCTTTGTGGTACTCACAGTACTTGTTGGTGTCTTTGTTAGGATCGTCCTTCAGTGGCTTCGGAGGATTAAACTTGAGGTTTTCAGAGGCTAGGATTTCTGCTGGCGTCTTGCTCAAGTTGGGGTAATCGGATCGCGATTTAGAGGAGGATTCGTTCCTTGAGTAGGTTCTTCTAGACCTATCATACCGCGAGTCCGTTCTATCATTTTTCTGGTATCGGTCTCCTCTACCTTTACCTTTAGAGCTCCGTTGTTCTCTGTCATCCTAGATTTTCTGAGCCTCTTTCTTTCTGTTGGCCGCGTGACTGGTGGCTACAGCTCTCTCTTGTGTGACGTATACCTTGGCTATCCTCAAGATTTCGTCTATGGTGGGAGGTACCCCATCCCTCCCGTGGAGTGTTCTTAATAGCTCATCATCATTTACCCCTTGTAGGAAAGCACCACACGCTAGATCGTTCGTGACACCTGGGATTGCCATGCTTTATTTGTTGAATCTAACGATGAAACTTTCCATTGTTTCATTGTCTCGCCGACGAATGTGGAGGAGTTCGTTTCGGTCCTTTGTGTGCCTTCTCTGCTGGCTGAATTGCAATGTGAACTTGGCCTCTAGATCTTCAAAGCTATCAATTTCCCCGATGGGCAAACTATCCTACCAGACCCGGGCTGCCCCTACCAGTGTTTGGACAAACATCTTGCACCAGAGGGGCATGGGCCAACATGCTACTTCCCCGGCGCTCTTGAAGAGGTTAAGATGGTCATCGGGATCGCTTAGACCATCGTATTTGCCCACAGTTTGAGGCATTTTTGGTTTTTCCTTAATTGGAGCTTCAGCTATTCTTCTGGTAAACTTGGACTTAAAAGTAGCATCCACTGGTTTGTAAGGTTTGGTGAGGTCGTCTTCTTCGACATTGATGGGTTGTATTGGAGGAGTTACACCGCTCTGGCTGGTTTCCGGGGTAACACGGGGTTGAACCGGGGTGGTGTGTAATATAGAGCTGGGGCCGCCGCCTGGAGAAAAACGGGGCCTAGACGGGTTTCCTCTATCGTACACGGGCTCCGCTGTTGGTGGAGTTTGACTGTAGGCTGGCTGAGATGTTGGAAAAGTCCACCAAGGTGGCATATAAGCCGCATATGGCGACTGTTGAGCAAAGCCTTGCACCGCCCCGTGAGGAGTGTATGCTGGGATATTGTAAGGGGGAAAAGACCCGTATGTGGGCGCATAATAGTGCCCGGGGAAGTAAGCTTGATTTCACGGCGTCACCGGGGCATTCATGATTCCCGCCGGCATGACAACTGGTTGATGGGGTGGCGTTGATAATGCTGCTGTTAGTGCCGCTGAATATAGAGGCGGCATGGTGTAGGTGACCGAGGGCTGATAATACTGAGGTATGCTCACCTGCGGTATGACAGTGCTTGGGGTTGCAGATGTGATAACCGGCATAGTGCTATGACGTATAGTCTGTGCACTCGTGGTTGCTGCCGGGGTGAAGACATCAGCGCCTGTTGCGGTTGGTTCGACTGACTGAAACTGCAGAGAGGTATATGAGAATAGGTCTGCCGCCGTCGTCCCAGAGGAGACGGCAGTGGTGCCTGTAAAACCTGGTGGTGGTCCTTCCGCTTCAAATTCCAAGTCGAGAGACCTGGTCAAAGCCGGCGAGGCTGGCATGGTGGTAACAGGGTTCGTTTCTAGCAGTGGATTGCTAGTTATCATCGCCTGACTCGGTGTTACGGTAGTGTTCTGATCGCTTGCCATTGGGTTCAGTCTAGCTGTGTTTACCGAAGGATCCAACGGATGGCGCCAATGAAGAAACACTAACCTTTACGGTAGTATCCGACTGAGACTCTTGACGATCCGAACTGCTAGCTGCAAAACAGTACACCGTTAGGACTCGTTATAGGAATGAGGTTATTCCTGTAACCACCCTCCGGCGTGAGAATAAGTTTCTGTTTAAGAGAAAGTAAATGTGTAGAGAGAGAGAGAGAGAGAGAGAGAGTAGACGGGAACAAGATGATCATAGCTTAGATGTTTACCTCTATTTATAGTTTACCATTAGGGATTCCCTTAACTTAGAATGGGCTCCGATAAGTTAGGGATTTGAATGATCTTCCCAAAAGTTGAGGATTTGGTTACGTAGTTTATCTATCCAGAATAGAATATTCTATAATAAACGTTTATAATTAAATATTTATGATAAAATAATAGGTAATGACCGGGTCGGGTTGGCCGATCCGGGTCATACCTTGTCATTTATCTTTTATGCTTCGTTATGTATCACCGAGGAACCAAAGTCTATTTCTTGTTTAATTTTTATTTTTAGAATGTAAATTGAGTAGAACATTGAAACATAGTTATGTATTTTTATGATAATTAAAAATGTCAATTAAACATGTTATGTCAATTATACATGTTATATTCCATTCCATTCATGGTTTTAGAAATAAGTTTTAAATTAATTAAGTTATATTCTATTGAATTTTAGAACCTATTATACTATATTCAAAACGGGTATTATTGATATTGTCAAAGTCTTATTGATGACGAACGTATATTGTATTTGTATATCGCTAGCAGACGATGGTTCTAGCGACTTCGTGGCATCTTAGAACTTTATAAACTTGATTATATAATTCAATTTCACTTGCAAAACTCGTTTTTATTTAAATTATTTACCATATATTTAATATATATAACTTCAAATTTATCGGCTCTAATTAGACTTTTGAAATTTGCCATCAAAATGATGACAATTTTGAAAAATAAAAGGTTAGGCTATTTGATGGGTCAAGCTAACTGTAATTGTAATCATAGAAGAAGCGAATATTAAAAGTGAAAATTCATGACAAAAATCATAAATACTTCAATAATCAAGCATTTTTAAATATTGATGACGGGTTTTGATCCATTAAAATATGAGGAAATGAATAAATTTTTTTTTAATCATTTGGGGATAGAATTGTGGGGAAACCCCAAATTAAAAACATTTGTGTGTACGTAATGCCGATTTGTTTGGTCCACAACCACCAGTTTTAGTTAAAAAAAATGTGTGTTTTTAATAGTAAACGTTGATTTATTTTGGCTTCGTTTGGTACACAACCACTAGTTTTAGTAAAAAAAATGTGTGTTTTTAATAGTAAACGTTGAATTATTTTGGCTTCATATTTGTCACATGATAGTATGATATTAGCAATAATGGTTAAATGTATCTTAAAATAGATAACATGATATTCACGCATAGGATTTAATTAAGAGAAATGGTCCACCTTGAGCCATAACACACACACAAAAAAAAAAAAAAAAAAAAAGAAGATAAATATATTAGTATCATCATTTAAATTATTTTTATTTTATATTTGTAGGAACAATATGGAGCATCGCTGTCAAGTGTCATCTCTACTCATGATTTGTCGGAAAACAAAAGATAAGACTAAAGGGTATGGAGAGGATAGGCTTGGAGGGGATGAGCCGCCACGTCAGCGCCACGTCACCGGCTCGTGTGGGATGGGCCTCCTTCATATTTGAGGGGGATGGAGGATGAGGCCCCACAACAATAAAAAAATATAAAACTTTAGAGAGAGATAGAGAGAGGAGGGACCAAGATGAGAGAGAGAGAGAGAAGAAAGGAGCCCGGCTACACCGGCTGTGTGCAGCCGTTTGGGCCGGAGAGGGGTGGTGTGGGGGACCGGCGCCGGTCCTAGCCGGGCCTAGCCGGCCCCCATACCCATTAGTCTAAGAAGTCTAGAAATAAATTTGACAACATTTAGGCTATGTATGTGTATTTAGGCAATGTTTATTTCATTTAGATATTAATTTAATGGGTGATTGGTAGTGAAAATTTTTGAAACAATTATTATATAACTTAAACACAAAAGTCGGTGGACTTTTCATGTGTAATCCTTCTTGTTACATATTAAAGGTGAAAAAAAGTTTGTGAAAACTCATGACTACATCGTAGTGTCGTGACACTCACTTTTTGACATGACAATGAAAACGGGTGAAATCATTACACCTAGCCTTAAGAAGTTGACGCTAAGGTATGCCTGTTCTATATCGAATTCGAGGTAAGAAAATGGATCGAAAACACACCTAAAAGTAATTCAAGGTTGCCAACCCAAAAAGGAATTTACTCTAGAGTATATTACAACTTGGTTATTATATAACGGTTAATTTATACACCTTTTAAATCCATATCAACGTTCATAGTGGGACTAGAATCCTTAAGGGGCGACGGGGCACTAGCGGGTAGAGGCATCCATGGTACTTACCCATGCCAGAATACCGCCGCCACCCCCAAGGGTAGGCAACGCGGGTTCGGTTAGCCAGGTGGGTGTCCAGGGCCGGCCCTGAGAATTCAGGTGCCCTGTCCAAGCTCGAAAAAATGTGCCCTTAATCCTTAACGAAATAACACGTAAAAGTGCACCCCCCCCCCCATTACCAAATTAACAAGACTATTAGCAAAAGTGCAAAACCCCTAAATTTCTAACAAAGTTTCAACCAAATTATCGCCTAAATAATCGACAAAAGTCCTAACTACGCAAATAATCGACAATCATATGCTAAATCATATGAAAATAAACTGATTAACTGAAATCGAAAAGACGAAAATCAATCCTAAATCATAAGTTAAGTGATTTCGACATAAGTTAACTGAATTCGACATAATAACTGAAATTGTAAATCAATCCTAAATCATAAATAAACTGAATTCGACAATTGATTTTTAGTTGTTTACCTGTGAAATCGAATCGAAGGCCTGCTGATGATCGAAGGGCTGTAGACTACGGTGCTCTGTCTCTGTCTCTGATCTCGATTGCAGAATGAATGATGATGATCGAAGGCCTGCAGAACAACACCTACAAAATCGTCGATGATGATCGAAGTCTCGAAGAATCGAAATCGAAGGCCTGTTCCTGTGCGATGTTTGACGTTTCAATCACACAGTCCCGGATGAAATTTGCCGCCCATAATATTTTTTTATTAGTTTTAGAATATATTTGGGTATTGGGCTTACTAACCTAATGGGCTAAATAGCTTAAACAATATGATTTTTTTAAGTGGGCCTAAGTTAATATTTTTTTGGTTATACCCTATTAATTTTTTTTTACATATATAATATCGGATTTTTTTTTTAGATTACGTGCCCTCGAAAATCACGGGCCCTGTTCGGTTGTCCTCCCCGCCCTCCTTCAGGGCCGGCTCTGTGGGTGTCCCACTATTTACTAGCTAATGGGTATTTTGTATGAAATTTGATATGTCGGATGTTGATTGGTTGGGGCTAGGGTAAGTATTCTTGAGTGCCCCCTCCTCCTTAAGGGGAGACGTGGCACCACCCGAGTAGAAGAAATCGAGTTCTAACTCGTGCCAGCACACCGTCGCCACCCATGCGGGTTGGCTTGGCTAGTTGGGTTGGCTATAAGAGAAAGCCGGGTGACATTTGCGTGGATCGAGGAACATTTACCCGTTATCAATTATTTTTTAACTGTTTGGTATTAAAAAAAAAAAACAATTCAAATATTTTATTCCCCTTCTCTATTTAACCAACCATACAATCTACACAGACCACAAAACTCTCCCTATTTTTATATTTTCATATACCCAAACCTCTTCTACCTTTCTCATTTACAAAACCCTCATCTTCAAATATGTTAATCCCGTAGATTGAAGAGGAAGAAATCGCGTTGGCTGTAACGCCTCGTATACCCGAATTCCTATTTTTAGAAAGTTCGTATTTGCATTATATTTTTAGAAACCTTACATTCATATTTCAATTCCAATATCACAACTCGAGGAATTAATCTTAATGGAATTCATGTTTTATACTTAACATGTTAAAATCCACACTTGTTCGTTATCCAAACAATCACGAAATGAGCGTTTTATATAAAAACCGAGCCATACATTCAGTTTATGTTATTTCGGAATGTGAATCACGCGTGTTATCATCATTCATACTCTTGGATACACTTAAATACCCAAAAGCATGTTTAATTATGAGTTTCTAGCATAATATAATGGAATTATCAAACTATAGGGGTCAAACTGTAAATTCTAGAAAGTTTGGTAAGTTCTGAAGGTGACTTACGACCATGCAACTGATGCGCACGACCATGCATACCGCGATCCACATGACCACACACCTGATGTGCACCACCCTGCATTACGTGATCCGCACGACTGTACACCTGATCCGCACAGCCGTGCAAAAGCACCAGGTCTGGCAGGATGCTTTCAAACTCGCGAATTTTGACTCATTTTCCCTCATTTCAACCCCCCCAACCACCTCATTTAACACCTAAAACCTAATCCCAACTATAAATACAACCCCTTACCACCTCCTAAACACTTTCCACTCTCCAAATACTCTCTCTAACATTCTCAAATCTCTACATTTCTCAATTTTGGGCAGATTTATCCAAGTTCAAAACAATAAGTTTTGAGCTTGCTTCTTCACTTTTCTTCATGTTTTTTTTCTCCTCCTTCCTTGGAACACCTCTAGGAATGTTACCACAAGTTTACCATGGTAAACTACGATGGAACATCACCATATTTGAGGTCAAAAGTCGGATTTTAATTTCTGTTTTTATAAAACTTTCATCACTTGCAACTTTTGCTTATCTTTCTTGGATGAACATGAACCAAACCATTTCCCCAACTAATCTTCATGTTGAGGGGCTAGAGTTGAGGTGTTATTCCAGAAAGTTTGAGGTGCAAACACCTCCAATCTTGTGACAACCCTCACAATTACAGGTATCCGTACAATTAATTAATTTTAATTATGTGCTTAATGACTGTGCTTGATTACAACTGACAACTTAAACTGCTTTATGATTTCTGTAACATACATACATATGCATCACACTTCATACTGTCACTCCATTTATTTCATACAAACTTTAGTGACATACTTGATGCACAAAGCACAGTTAGCACACTGAACGGATAATTCAGAAACATGCTGCCAATGCCAGTACATAGACAGACAGTGTTTTGAGACCCAGTATGGGCCAGGAATAAGGTCTACACTAGTATGGACTGTAGGGAAGTGAGGACCATAAAACTGCGTCACTAGGTGATAGTTAAAGTGCCGGGAAGTGCCTAAAACACACTTTAAGTGTAGAATTCTGCATTTTCAGCAATAATTCAGCATTGTAACATGCTAGTAAGGTACAAAATTATGGCAGAATGGTTCTGTATGCTTTCCTAAGTGCCGGGAATTAAAAGTGTTACAAAAAGATATATAAAAGACACTTTACGGACTAATTAAACACTTTAACGGAACGGTATCTAACCGGATAACCGGACATTACCCGGGACACTAAATTTTTGTCAAATACATTGTTTCATAATTTTTGGCTAGTCATGATCCCCGTACACCCTAACACCCACTAAAAATCAACTAACTAATATATAAAATCATGTTACTTGAAATCTAACTAACATTTACCTATTAGTTGCAAATTTTTACATCAACCCCCCCCCCCAACCGAATTCGGTCCCAAGAGGACCCACTAAAATCCCCACCTTACTTCCTAGGATTTTATCTAATATTATAATTAGATTGTTACTTGTTGGGTTGGACATAATATTTGAAGTAATCTATATAAGCATGGCTCCAAGATCATTCATCATTCCATAATCTTACACTCTCTCACTCACTCTCTCTCCCTCCTCTCGGCTCACCCACAACCACCACCACCTCCACCATATCACCACCACAATCTTCCATTTTTAAGCTTCATTCAAGTGTAGAAGAAGGATTAAAGGAGCTTGCATCTTGTGGAACTTCAAGGAGCTTTGTTTCTTGCTTTCCACCATCATCTTCTTCATCTTTTTCTCACTAGATTCACCCCTAGCCTTTGTGCTAGTAGTAAGTTCTTGTTAATCCCTTGTTCATCTTGTTTTTATAGTTAAAGGTTGTAGTTTGATAAGTATATTTGTTACACTAAAGAACATGAACACTAAAGGGATTAAATATGAAACTTGAACATAAAAGTTTACTTGAAGGATGAAATGTTGTAGTAGGATGTTGTAGTGAACATGTTGTTGATTATATGATGATTCTTGGTTATGTGGTGTTAATCACCATATGGATCTTGTTAAATAATGTTTAGAAATGTGATTTAACAAGATTAGAAAGTGGTTATGTGATACATAAAATAACCACCTTCTAGGTTAAACATGAACTTGTAAGAAAATAATTTTTCTTGAGATATAATAAAACAAGTAAGATGATGATCATGTAAATCCAAGTTTTATAAAAGATTTTTGTAAACAAACCAAGTTAGAGAATCGGTTATTGGAAGATCATGACTTTTACATACACTTACACATTTTTGAAATGAAATAAGTGTAAAAAAAACCTTTTTATTTACAAGAAGAGTTCAAAAGTTTCACTTTTGTAAAAATTGTTTACAAGTTGTAAACACTAAACTTTTGTAAGAAAATGGTTTTTAAAGAAATAATTACACTTTGGAAGGTATCTAAGTCCACTAAAAGCCTTACCGAGTTACTACGCGTTTTTACCAAAAACCAAGTTCATGTTATTATGTAAAGTACATTGTTTTTGCACTTGGTTAGTGTAACGTCGTTTAATAAATTGTTGATGATTGATTGAATGAATTTTTGAAAATAAAATGATATGATAATAAGCATGGAGACCTCCGTTTACAAAGGAAACTCTGGCGAAATTTTCTAAAAATTTCAACACTTAGAAAATATTTTTTTTTTCCAAACAAGTGTTACGAGTATATTTTATAACTTGTGTTTCGAATATAAACTTCGCCATAATGTTTGTAACAAAATACAAGTGTCGGAGGTAAATTTTCTTAAATAAATGGATAAATATATATTTAGAATATATATTTTATACTAAAACACTTGTGTGTTAATTTGTTTGATTTGGGAACTAGTTATATTAATTAGAGAAAAATAATATAACTCAACAAAATACCGTTACTAGTATATTTTGGATGGATAATATTTTGATAACGAGAAATATGAATTATCACAAAGATACATGTATAAAATACCCTCATCCTTGGGAAGAAAATACGCCCATAAAATACTTGAGAAGTATGAATACGAAATAGTTGTCTAACTATTATTTCAAGACCCACAAATATAATGTAAGTTAAAATAATTATTATTATTTTAACAATAAGTTATAACTTGGAACAATATCAAAGTAACGTAACTCAAACCCGTAAATACTAAGCCAAGGCACGACCCGTTCGTCTAATAGACATTAGTACGTTGTAGGTCGTTGTATAGCTGACAAGGTTTGAGTACGAGCACAGGAGACGCACTACAGTGAGTTCATGTCCCCCTTTTCCTCTTAACTGTTTTCGGTTTTATACTTCGGGGGTGAAATACATGTTACAATTATACAGACATTTTTTATACATGGTATGGTTAGCTTAAGGAGGGACTTTTCATACACCGTTAGATCATGTGAGTGGGTAGGTGGCTACTAAAGGCCATTAATCCTCGTCGTAGGACCGAGGGAGATGAGTGATAGATCTATTTGGGTGTAGCGAGCCCACACCCATGAGGCCGGGGCGGCCCATAGTGGTGATGTGTCTTACAGCCGGAAGCCCGGTGCAACTCCGCTAGGTTTGAGTCTTCCTGCATCACTTCACACATATCAATGGCCTTGCAAACCATTGGTGATCTCTTTATTTTCCTTATTGCTACATAACAGGGAATTTCATACACCGTTTACAATGGTTTATACATACTCACATACACATGAACTCGCTCAACTTTTGTTGATTTTTCAAACTACATGTATTTCAGGGAATTGATCGGATCTGGCGGGTGATGTACGCTAAGCTGCGTATTAAATAAAAGATGTCATCCAGGGGTGTAGGGTTTGGGAGGTGTAACCCTTGCCTGGACGGGTCACATGTCTCCAAACCTCGTTTTATTT
This sequence comes from Helianthus tuberosus, assembly GCA_030545235.1. NCBI lineage: Eukaryota > Viridiplantae > Streptophyta > Magnoliopsida > Asterales > Asteraceae > Helianthus > Helianthus tuberosus. The sequence goes on along the minus strand of CM060368.1, from coordinate 81,345,395 downwards.
AAGGTCTTTTGTTGAGTCCATTGGGAACTAATTTTTAAACAAGTCATGGTTGTAACTTATTTTGGGTTGATGCTTCAAGACAATTATGTTATGGTATTTTCTAACTATTTTAATGGATGAGCATCTTGTGTTTTTATTCATATAGCATTGTTATGATTGTTGCTATGGTATTAAGAAGTCACACCAAATAAACCCACGCTTTCGCAAAAGCCAGGGTGTGACAGCTTGGTATCAGAGCCTCGATCATAGCGAACTAGGATTCATTCTCGAGTCTAGACTATTATCACTAGGGCTCTCACGAAAATGTTTTAAAACATTTTTACATTGCATACACTAAAAGTCCAGATCCGGGGCACAAACATTTTACAAACAAAAGGCACAAATACATCGTTCAAAATTCATATTTCAGCCTTAGAGGCTGGGGAGGTTCAGTCTTAGAGACTGAGGGGTTCAATCTTAGAGACTGGGGGAAACTTAGTCTTGAAGACTGGGAGGTTGGTCTTAGAGACCAGGGAGTATAGTTGGGGGAAGACTAGGACGATTACTTTCTTACATTGTTGTGACTTATATGCTCACTTGACTATTATTGATATATGTGCCTATGTTGTGATTGTTTTATTATAGACGTCATGTCTTCTTCCAGTGGAGTTTCTGACCCCGTGGCAGTAGATTCAGATGACCCGATACACACCGATCCGGAGGTCTTTACATCTGATACGGACAATAGTGATGACGACGATTTCCAGCCTTTCGCGTTGCCGGATTTCGGTGACGATGTTCAGCACGCTGATGGTATTCCTAATGGGGATCTACCCCTCTTTCCGATTCCTGCACCTGTTCCCCTTGCCGCATTTCCCGTAGAGGATTTGCCACTCGATGTTGTGTCTGATGACGACATCGACCTTTTCGTCGAGGGTTCCCTTGAGGACGACCATGGGGGTGGGGCCCCGATTGCTGATGATGTCGCCATTCCTTTGGTTGAGGTTCCGGTTGCGGATGCTGTCGTTTTACCACCTGTTGAGGCTCCCGCTGAGGAGATTTTATCTGATCAGTCTGGTACTGATTCTTTTGAGTCAGTATCATCTTCCAATTTGCACGCTGTTGGATTGCGTCGATATCCTACTGACTCCGACTCCGATAAAGCTATGTCAGCTGTACCTGGTTCACCCCACGAGTTTGAGTTTGATCCTGAGTTCGAGGATGAGTTCGATCCAGTTTTTCCTCCTGATTTTGATCCCGATCACGAGATCGAGTTTATTGCTGATGACCAGCCCTTGGAGGCACCAGTAGTTCCTATTGATCAGCTTTTTGATGTACTTGCCGACTTTGATATGGCCTTTGCCAACCGTGAGCCAGTCATGGCACCAGAGCCTGATATTGCTCATGACCCCGCACCTGTGCACGACCATGTTCTTGATGACGCTCCAATCGTTGCACCGCTTGTTGGGGATGCACCAGCCATCGCACCACCCGTTGTTGATATTCCCGTTATTGCACCGATATTACCTGATTCGGCCCCTGTGTATGCTGACCATGCACCTTTTGCCACTCACATCGATCCTCGTTATGCTGACACCCGTAATGGGTGGATCGAGGATGATGATGACTACCCTCCGTTTGTGCTACCAGTCACTCCTCCTGTGGCACCTGTTTCCGCACCTGTGGATGTTCCATTGTTCCACCCATACACATCTGATATCCATCGCACCGACCTTCCTATCACTTTTCTCCAGGACATTCCTCCACCTCGTCCTGGGGAGGGTTTGTCGAGACAGCAACCTGCTTTTGTACCGCCTGTATCGTCAGCTGTTCCATTCATGTCTCAGTTTCCTCACACTACACCATCTTTTGTACCTTCGGGCGAGCCGTTTCTGCGGTCATCGCCCCATGTTATGCCGTTATCAGACCCGTATCACCCTTTTCATGTGGGGTACATGACAGACGATATACTTATCTCTCTACAGATACAGCAGGAGGCACTGAGCCGGAGAGTTCATGAGTTGGAGAGGATTCCACGTCCTCCCCCGTGCCATTGTCAGTCACCTTTTGCTACACCACCGGCTCCTCTTCCACTACCCCTGGACTCTGACGTCCGTTTCCTTACTCCAGAGCAGCAGATTTCTTATCTGTTACGCGTCATCCACGCACTCGAGGAGGATTGGGTGCACATGCGTCATTTGCTTTTTTCTTTTCTTCCTCCTCTTCCTCCGCCATCAGCGTAGCTATATTTTGGTTTGGTGCAGGTAGAACGTTTTGGTGAGAGAGTCGCAATTGGGCCAACATGTGAAGACTTTTGGAAGACCACATTTTTGTATATGATTTGTGTAGACTGACTTGTATTTTGGGGTGATGTAACCCTATGATCTTATTTTGATGTATGGTGTACTATGAAACATGTAAAACTATATTGTGGTCATGATTAATGTAAGCTCAATGGCAACATTCTCACTACATGCATTGTTGAATTATTTGTTTTATATTATAACATGGGATGTTATGTGTTATAAGGTTGATGGATGTTATTACATACGCACATTACTTACTTATTATTACTATGACCTGACCGATATGACCTTCTTTTAGAAGATGCCCCCGCGACGAGAGCAACGTTTGCCTACTACCGAGGCAGAATTACAGGAACGTATTTCAAAAGCAATAGCTGATTATGAGGCCTCGGGTGCCGAAACAAGCAGGAATAACTCAAACAACAATAACAACAACCCACCAAATGGTAATGTTAAGCCACTCAAGACACATTACACTGCATTTGGACGTTTCATGTGCAATTTCTAATATTCCCTGTGAATAACATTGGTTATAGAGGTTGTACTTTTAAGCAATTTCTAGACTGTAAGCCACTAAACTTTGATGGCACCGGGGGGGGGGGGTAGTGGCTTACGTTCGCTGGACAGAAAAGACCGACTCCGTGTTGCGAATGAGCAAATGTGCGCCCGAGCAGCAAGTCACCTACATTTCCGGGCTGTTTACTGATGGAGCGCTCTCGTGGTGGAATCTCCAGGTCCAAACCCTGGGAGAAGCAGCGGCTTACACATTGACGTGGAACGAGCTGAAGGAGCTCATGAGAAAGAAATTCTGCTCCAGGGCGGAAATCCAGAAATTAGAGACTGAATTTTGGAATCTTAAAATGGATGGCCCGAAGATCGCCGAGTATGTTCAGAGGTTTCATGATTTGTCCCATGTGGTACCTTATATGGTTACGCCTGAGTTCAAATGCATGGAGCGTTTCATCTAGGGGTTGGCACCCCAGATCATGAGCATGGTAACATCTTCAAAACCGGCAACGATTACTGAAGCTATAGACTTGAGCGTGTCTCTGACTGAGGAAGCTATTAGGCTCAACAAGTTTTCAGATTCTGATCAGAAAAAGAAAGAAACTCACGTTGAATCTTTAGGGGAGAACAAGAGGAAATTCTCCAACTTTAAAACAAGTACTGGCAGTGACAACAAGAGGAAGGATGTGAACCGACCAGCTGAAAATAAGCGTGGTGCCGAAGCCAAAGGGAAATGATACATGGGCACTCTGCCCAAGTGCGAATTATGCCAGTTTCATCATGCTGGCCGGTGCAGACTTAACAAATGTGAATCCTATGGAAGGATGGGCCACTTAAAAGACACTTGTTGGGTTGGTACTGGCTGTGGTGACCAAAGAGGATTTGGTAACAACAACCGTGGAGGTAACGGGAATGGGAACCGCAACGGCGGAAATGGTAATCGCGGTAACTTCGGGAATCAAACAGGAAGTGGTAACTGCAATCAAAACAACAATCAAGGAGGTAATGAAGATGGTAATGGTCGAGGACCGGGATGTTTTAACTGCGGAGACGTCGGGCACTTCAAGCGTGAACGCCCAAAACTCAACCAAGCTCGTGGAAGGGTATTCAACATTGGAGCAAGGGAAGCACGCCAGGACCCGAATGTTGTCACTGGTACGTTCCCTATAAATCAATGCTTTGCATCTGTTCTATTTGATACCGATGCCGACTATAGTTTTGTATCGCTAGAATTTAAGAATATGCTTGGGTTAACTGCTAGTAAGTTAGATATTCCCTACTCAATTGAACTGGAAAATGGAAAGCTAGTGGAAACAAATGAAGTCTTTAGGGGTTGCGTGATAGAGTTAGGAGAACGCGAGTTTACACTGGATCTACTACCAGTCGAGTTGGGAAGCTTCGACGTGGTAGTAGGGATGGATTGGTTGTCAAGCAACAAAGACAAAATTATATGTTACGAGAAAACCATTCGCATTCCAATGGCGAATGGAGAAACGATTATAGTACACGGGGAGAAGTGCGATACACCTTTGAGGAACATTGGTTGTTTGAAAGCTAGAAAATGTTTGAAGAAGGGATGTGTTGCCTTCTTGGCACACATCGTGGATAAGGAAGCCGCTGAGCCGAAACTAGAAGATATTCCTGTCATTAAGGAGTATCCTGAAGTCTTTCCAGAAGACTTGCTAGGATTTCCGCCACAAAGACAAGTCGAGTTTCATATTGACTTAGTTCCAGGCGCCGCGCCTGTGGCTAAGGCACCTTATAGACATGCACCCTTGGAAATGCAGGAGTTGTCAACGGAACTTCAAGAGTTGTTAGACAAGGGATTCATCAGGCCAAGCTTCTCACCTTGGGGAGCTCCAGTTTTGTTTGTCAAGAAGAAGGATGGTAGTTTCCGCATGTGTATAGACTACCGGGAGCTGAACAAGTTGACAATTAAGAACAGATATCCTTTGCCAAGGATTGATGACATGTTCGATCAGTTACAAGGTTCAAGTTTCTACTTAAAGATCGACCTTCGACCGGGATATCACCAGTTGAGGATTCAAGAGGAGAGTATTCCAAAGACGGCCTTTAGGACTCGATATGGGCATTACGAGTTCCTGGTTATGCCGTTCGGGTTGACAAACGCACCAGCGGTATTCATGGATTTAATAAACAGAGTCTGCAAGCCCTACCTTGATAAGTTTGTGATCGTGTTCATTGAAGACATCCTGATCTACTCAAAAACAAAAGAAGAACATGAGCATCATCTAAGAGCTATCTTAGAGCTGCTTAGGAAGGAGAAGTTATACGCGAAGTTCTCGAAGTGCGAGTTCTGGTTACGGGAAGTTCAGTTTCTTGGTCATGTGTTAATGGGAATGGAATTCATGTGGATCCCACAAAGATCGAGGCGATCAAGAATTGGGAGACTCCGAAAACTCCAACTGATATTCGACAATTCTTGGGTTTGGCTCGGTATTACCGCAGATTCATTGAGGATTTTTCGAAAATCGCTCAACCTCTGACCCTTCTCACCCAGAAGGATAAGAAGTTTAACTGGGGAGACAAACAAGAAGAAGCATTCCGGTTGTTGAAGAACAAACTTTGTGACGCACCGATCTTATCTCTACCCGAAGGCACGGACGACTTCGTGGTATATTGCGACGCTTCGCGTCAAGGTTTAGGCTGCGTGCTGATGCAGCGACGGAAGGTTATAGCATATGCTTCTCGCTAGTTGAAGGTCCACGAGAAGAATTATACCACGCATGACTTGGAGTTAGGCGCAGTGGTATTTTCTTTGAAAATCTGGCGACATTACTTGTATGGCACACGGTGCACAATCTTCACTGATCATAAGAGCCTGCAGCACATTTTTAATCAAAAAGAGCTTAACTTGAGGCAAAGACGCTGGGTTGAATTGTTGAACGACTACGATTGTGAGATCAAGTATCACCCTGGGAAGGCGAATGTAGTCACTGATGCTTTAAGTCAGAAGGAAAGGATTAAGCCCATAAGGGTTAGGGCTTTGGAAATGATTGTTCAAACAGACCTCACGTTGCGCATTCGTACTGCGCAAAGGGAAGATCTTAGAAGGGAAAATCTTGAGAATGAGTATCTTCGAGGGATGGAGAATCAATTGGTACCAAAGGAGGATGGAACATTGTGTTTCTTGGGAAGAATTTGGGTTCCTTCCTTTGGTGGTTTGAGAGAAGTTATTTTCGATGAAGCGCACAAGTCACGGTACTCGATCCATCCAGGATCGGATAAAATGTACCAAGACCTTAAGGATTTCTATTGGTGGCCAAGAATGAAAGGCGATGTAGCAATATATGTCGGTAAATGTTTATCTTGCGCCAAAGTGAAAGCCGAATACCAGAAGCCTTCAGGTCTTCTGCAACAACCCGAAATACCTCAGTGGAAGTGGGAACAGATTTCCATGGATTTTTTTAACAAAACTGCCAAGAACACCCAGAGGTCATGATACGATCTGGGTAATCGTAGACCGCTTAACGAAATTAGCACACTTTTTGCCAATCAAGGAAAAAGACAACATGAGCAAACTTGCTGAGATCTACCAAAGAGATATTGTTGCACGCCATGGAGTGCCTCTCTCAATCATCTCTGATAGAGATGGACGATTCGTGTCAAGGATTTGGCAATCCTTTCAAGAAGCCTTTGGTTCTCACTTGAACCTAAGTACTGCATTTCACCTGCAGACAGACGGACAGAGTGAGCGAACGATTCAAACATTAGAAGACATGTTGCGAGCTTGTCTAATGGATTTAGGTGGAAGTTGGGACACTCACCTACCATTGGTCGAATTTTCATATAATAACAGCTATCATGCGAGCATTCAAGCCGCACCGTTCGAAGCTCTCTATGGGCTTAAGTGTCGATCACCCTTATGCTGGGTAGACGCGGGGGATAGACAACTAGTTGGTCCGGAATTGGTCCAGGAAACAACAGACAAGATTTTCCAGATCAGGGAACGCATCAAAGCGGCTCGAGATCAACAAAAGTGTTATGCGGACCGCATAAGAAAACCTATGGAATTTGAGGTGGGAGATATGGTATTGTTGAAGGTTTCACCCAGGAAGGGTGTGGCACGCTTTGGGAAGCGTGGGAAGTTGAACCCCAGATACATTGGTCCATTCAGAATCCTGGAACGGATTGGTCTCGTAGCATACAAGTTGGATTTACCTGCTGAACTAAATGGCGTTCATGATACATTTCATGTATCAAACCTGAAAAAGAGTCCAACTCAGGAAACCGTGGTCATTCCTACCGACGAAATTCATGTTGACGACACACTCCACTTTATTGATGAACCGGTTGAGGTTACGGATTGAAAGGTTAACAAAACACGCAGGAGTAACGTCAAGCTCGTCAAGGTTCGATGGAATGCACGACATGGCCCAGAATTCACATGGGAACGTGAGGATCGTATGAAGGCCAAGTACCCACATTTATTCCCCAAGACCCCTGCAACTAGAAACAGAACATAAAATTTCGGGACGAAATTTTCTTAACGGGGGGAGAATGTGACAACCCTCACAATTACAGGTATTCGTACAATTAATTAATTTTAATTATGTGCTTAATGACTGTGCTTGATTACAACTGACAACTTAAACTGCTTTATGATTTCTGTAACATACATACATATGCATCACACTTCATACTGTCACTCCATTTATTTCATACAAACTTTAGTGACATACTTGATGCACAAAGCACAGTTAGCACACTGAACGGATAATTCAGAAACATGCTGACAATGCCAGCACATAGACAGACAGTGTTTTGAGACCCAGTATGGGCCAGGAATAAGGTACTACACTAGTATGGAGTGTAGGGAAGTGAGGACCATAAAACTGCGTCACTAGGTGATAGTTAAGGTGCCGGGAAGTGCCTAAAACACACTTTAAGTGCAGAATTCTGCATTTTCAGCAATAATTCAGCATTGTAACATGCTAGTAAGGTACAAAATTATGGCAGAATGGTCCTGTATGCTTTCCTAAGTGCCGGGAATTAAAAGTGTTACAAAAAGATATATAAAAGACACTTTACGGACTAATTAAACACTTTAACGGAAAGGTATCTAACCGGATAACCGGACATTACCCGGGACACTAAATTTTTGTCAAATACATTGTTACATTATTTTTGGCTAGTCATGATCCCCGTACACCCTAACACCCACTAAAAATCAACTAACTAATATATAAAATCATGTTACTTGAAATCTAACTAACATTTACCTATTAGTTGCAAATTCTTACATCAACCCCCCCCCCCTAACCGAATTCGGTCCCAAGAGGACCCACCAAAATCCCCACCTTACTTCCTAGGATTTTATCTAATATTATAATTAGATTGTTACTTGTTGGGTTGGACATAATATTTGAAGTAATCTATATAAGCATGGCTCCAAGATCATTCATCATTCCATAATCTTACACCCTCTCACTCACTCTCTCTCCCTCCTCTCGGCTCACCCACAACCGCCACCACCTCACCATATCACCACCACAATCTTCCATTTTTAAGCTTCATTCAAGTGTAGAAGAAGGATTAAAGGAGCTTGCATCTTGTGGAACTTCAAGGAGCTTTGTTTCTTGCTTTCCACCATCATCTTCTTCATCTTTTTCTCACTAGATTCACCCCTAGCCTTTGTGCTAGTAGTAAGTTCTTGTTAATCCCTTGTTCATCTTGTTTTTATAGTTAAAGGTTGTAGTTTGATAAGTATATTTGTTACACTAAAGAACAAGAACACTAAAGGGATTAAATATGAAACTTGAACATAAAAGTTTACTTGAAGATGAAATGTTGTAATAGGATGTTGTAGTGAACATGTTGTTGATTATATGATGATTCTTGGTTATGTGGTGTTAATCACCATATGGATCTTGTTAAATAATGTTTAGAAATGTGATTTAACAAGATTAGAAAGTGGTTATGTGATACGTAAAATAACCACCTTCTAGGTTAAACATGAACTTGTAAGAAAATAATTTTTCTTGGGATATAATATAACAAGTAAGATGATGATCATGTAAATCCAAGTTTTATAAAAGATTTTTGTAAACAAACCAAGTTAGAGAATCGGTTATTGGAAGATCATGACTTTTACATACACTTACACATTTTTGAAATGAAATAAGTGTAAAAAAAAACCTTTTTATTTACAAGAAGAGTTCAAAAGTTTCACTTTTGTAAAAATTGTTTACAAGTTGTAAACACTAAACTTTTGCAAGAAAATGGTTTTTAAAGAAATAATTACACTTTGGAAGGTAACTAAGTCCACTAAAAGCCTACCGAGTTACTACGCGTTTTTACCAAAAACCAAGTTCATGTTATTATGTAAAGTGCATTGTTTTTGCACTTGGTTAGTGTAACGTCGTTTAATAAATTGGTGATGATTGATTGAATGAATTTTTGAAAAGAAAATGATATGCTAATAAGCATGGACACCTCCGTTTACAAAGGAAACTCTGGCGAAATTTTCTAAAAATTTCAACACTTAGAAAATATTTTTTTTTCCAAACATGTGTTACAAGTATATTTTATAACTTGTGTTTCGAATATAAACTTCGCCATAATGTTTGTAACAAAATACAAGTGTCGGAGGTAAATTTTCTTAAATAAATGGATAAATATATATTTTATACTAAAACGCTTGTGTGTTAATTTGTTTGATTTGGGAACTAGTTATATTATTTAGAGAAAAACAATATAACTCAACAAAATACCGTTACTAGTATATTTTGGATGGATAATATTTTGATAACGAGAATTATGAATTATCACAAAGATACATGTATAAAATACCCTCATCCTTGGGAAGAAAATACACCCATAAAATACTTGAGAAGTATGAATATGAAATAGTTGTCTAACTATTATTTCAAGACCCACAAATAAAATTTAAGTTAAAATAATTATTATTATTTTAACAATAAGTTATAACTTGGAATAATATCAAAGTAACGTAACTCAAACCCGTAAATACTAAGCCAAGGCACGACCCGTTCATCTAATAGACATTAGTACGTTCTAGGTCGTTGTATAGTTGACAAGGTTTGAGTACGAGCACAGGAGACGCACTACAGTGAGTTCATGTCCCCCTTTTCCTCTTAACTGTTTTCGGTTTTATACTTCGGTGGTGAAATACACGTTACAATTATACAGACATTTTTTATACATGGTATGGTTAGCTTAAGGAGGGACTTTTCATACACCGTTAGATCATGTGAGTGGGTAGGCGACTACTAAAGGCCATTAATTCTCGTCGTAGGACCGAGGGACATGAGTGATAGATCTATTTGGGAGTAGCGAGCCCACACCCATGAGGCCTGGGCGGCCCATAGTGGTGACTGTGTCTTACAGCCGGAAGCCCGGTGCAACTCCGCTAGGTTTGAGTCTTCATGCATCACTTCACACATATCAATGGCCTTGCAAACCATTGGTGATCTCTTTATTTTCCTTATTGCTACATACCAGGGAATTTCATACATCGTTTACAAGGGTTTATACATACTCACATACACATGAACTCGCTCAACTTTTGTTGATTTTTCAAACTACATGTATTTCAGGGAATTGATCGGATCTGGCGGGTGATGCACGTTAAGCTGCGTATTAAATAAAAGATGTCATCCAGGGGTGTAGGGTTTGGGAGGTGTAACCCTTGCCTGGACGGGTCACATGTCTCCAAACCTCGTTTTATTTAAGGTCTTTTGTTGAGTCCATTGGGAACTCATTTTTAAACAAGTCATGGTTGTAACTTATTTTGGGTTGATGCTTCAAGACAATTATGTTATGGTATTTTCTAACTATATTAATGGATGCGCATCTTGTGTTTTTATTCATATAGCATTGTTATGATTGTTTCTATGGTATTAAGAAGTCACACCAAATAAACCCACGCTTCCGCAAAAGCCAGGGTGTGACAAATCTAACTAACCTAAGTCATCAAGTGTACTTACTAGTAACAAAGTGTTCAAACTACACCAAGTCTCCAAACGTTTGCCATGATTGGAATGCACTAGTCTAGTTTGAGTTTCACATGGCTACTTGATGATTTAGATGAATATCTAACTAAATTTAGTCACTTAGAAAAGCTAATCAGATAATACATTTTCCACAAACTCCCTGTGTTCGATACCCACTTACTGCTAGCTAATTAGTTGTATTTGGATTAAATTTGAGTGAGACTTCGACCTCACGTCGGTCACACCCTGATGTGTCAGAGCGTGTACGGAATTTTGATGTATTTTTAGTACCTTTTTACTTTTTTATCAAGCTTTAAATTTATAAAACACGATATAGAACTATCACTCTCTACAACACGCTAGGGCAAGTGCACCCATCGTTGGCGTAGTATAGTGATGGTAAGATACCGAGGTCGTCCAAGGACACAAGAGCTTTTAATACTGGTTTATCGTCAACGTCTAATTGACCCAAAGTTTGAGAAAAAGAGTTTTAACCGTGTAAAATAAAGAAAGAAAATAAAATAAGTAAAAGTAACAAATAATAAGAAATAATCACTTGGCTCTGACTCATATTTTATGTATCCTTTGATGATTTCCGCACTTTTGGTTTTTTAAGAGATTATCTTAGTTATAGTGGCATGTCCTTTTTTTGGAGGCAACGCTACCCTCGGCCATATTTGTCTGAGTCAGCAGGGATACAGTCCCGCAAGGCCGGATTATTGAAAGATAATTAAGTAAGTTATTGATGCAAAAAGTGGCATGTCCCTCTTTTGGAGGCAACGCTACCTTTGGCCATATTGGTCTGAGTCAGCAGTGCTACAGTCCCGAAAGGTCGGTTTAAAGTTTTAATAGTAGTTTATTTATAAGGGATTACAAGCCGTTCTTACTTCCCCCATTTGATGCTATGTGCATCAAGGGAATTCCTAATAAGCTTGAATAAAGTCCTCGCAGGATCTATACACTGAACGTAGGCAAATTTTTTACCTAAACCACCTTTCTAACCCCCTTCCAGGAAGTGAACGCGCTTTATATAGACCGTAAAGACACGAATGAGTGAATCTACAAAACACGAAGAATGATAGAATAAAAGTTCACGTTCAATATAAATACTAGTTATTAAAGTCATTAATACATACCCAATTACAAAGTGACCAAAGGTTGGAAATCAAAAGCAATACACAAAAGATTTCGTTTTCACTAAGTGATGTAAGAGATTAGCCAAGCATGGCCATAGTTTGACAAAAGCTCTTACTATCGATCTTGGATCCCGTGACTACTCTAACTCTAACTAAAGTGGTAGAAGATGATGGTATTGTGGCGGTGGAAGTGAGAGAAATGGTTTACCAAGGGATGGTTTGCAAGTGAGCCAAGCACCTCTATTCATAGTCGGAAATAGGAGACTCACACGGCTCCGAGTCCTTCATCTTCTCTGTCTTCATTTAATGCTCTTGTCAGCTATTCTGTACACACGGCCCCGTGTGTCAACGACATGGCCCCGTGTCTTTTATACTTGTTGTACGGACCCAAATTTGCGAATCTGAGAGTTAACCACTCCCCGTGCTTAGGGGACATGGCCCTGTGTCCCTTGTCGTTTTCTGTTTGTCTTTATTCTCTAAGTAATCTTGACTGAGGCACGACCCATGCCTGGTAGGCACGGCCCCGCGTTGGGCTTTTGACTTGTTGCTTTTATTCTTGAGGTGAAGCTTGGAGGGTCGGTTCAATGTGTCAACGTGCTTTCTTCGTTTTTTATGTTGGTTTTTATCGTTAATTTTTTCTTTCTGTTTATTTGAGCTTATTTTATCCTGAAAATCAAAAGTTAACAAAGAAACACACTTTTTCCAACATTAGTACCGAAAAGGGTTGTTTTTATACCATATTTGATACAATTTATATGTTACATTTTGTGCATATCACACCCACTCGTAGGTGGAAGCGCAAGGTGTGATCGTGATTGATTCTCATTGCATACGATAAAGTAAACATACTAAATGAATAAAACAAACTGCAAATGCCATTGTCATAATAGTTTCAAAGCGCATCACAAGGTTAGGTATATTGTTTACAACCCTTCGAATGAAAATAAGTTTCCAAAATGTCATACATTATAATGCAAATTTTTAAAGTTTTAAGGTTTTGATCACTATATCACCGCAAGAAGGCGGAATATAATGAGCAAATCCTCCAAAATTTGGCATTGAGTTCCGACACTTGTTTTTTGACATGAAATCCCCGCATAGTCCACTAATTGCCTGAAATACTTGTAAGTTTAAAAAATCAACAAAGTTGGTGAATTCATGCTGTTGTTTTTGCATCAAATGAATCTTTCAAATGTGAGATGTATTTGTATAAAACCCGGTACATTAAAGCGTCAATGAAATCGTTGATCATTAATGTTTAGTTAGGATACTAATATGTGTGACGACATAGGAAGCAATCCAACCATTGACTAATTTTTGTGCCGATTACTCTCGACTAGGACAAAAAGCACTCTTCTGTGTGGGTCCCTTGGACCAAGAGTGGGGCTCGCCAAGACCTAGTAGATCTACCCCTTCTGTTGCTCGGTCTAAATGTGATTAATGGTGCTTAAGTACAACCTTATTCGCACATGATCTAAGTTGTTCCATTTCCTACCACTTGTACATGTATCTCCCCCATAAGTTTAAAAACTAGAAAAGGTTTAAAAGAGGGGGCATGAACTCACTGAATGCGTCCGTGCGTAAGCTACTAGAAATCAAATGCGTTTTCCTCGTTTGTGACACAACCTACAAGTGTGCTAAATTCGTTAGCCATTTGGGCTTATGATAACTATGTACAAATCATCCATCTTGAATGTGTATTAGGACTTGTATTAGGTTGTATTGGATTATTGTTTATTGAACTATGTTTTAGACGGATGAATTTCTATGTTGTAAATATATATTTCACAAAATATATATTTTGTATATTTGTGACTTGTATGAACGGGCCTAGCCCTCTTGTGATTTCGTTCCTCACACGAGTGTTATGTATGTGTCCACGACATGTGTAGGGCCGAGCCCCTTGTAGTCGGGTCTCACACGTTTGTCTCGTTGACGACGTTAGTGGATATATTATATATTCTTAAAACGTATTTTCTAAGTGTATGTGTATATATATTTCCAAATATATATATATATATATATATCTATATATATATAGTATATTGTACAAAATGCCTTAACGTACGCTATGTACACGATGTGAAATCGCATGTTATAAAATAGCATTGATGAAATCGCATGTGATAATTTTGTTGAAATCGCATGTTGGTTTTTTGTAACAATTTCACATGTGAATGGATGAAATCACATGTGATAATTTTGATGAAATCGCATGTTGGTTTTTGTTACAATTTCGCATGTTGGTAATTTTGATGAAATCGCATGTTAAAAAACCAATATGCGAAATTGTTACAAAAAACCAACATGCGATTTCAATGTGGGATAAAGATCTGACGGTTGAGATAAGCGCGTACATATTGTACGATAATGGCATTTGTACAAGAGCCCTTATCATACATTACGTACGCGATCATCTCAGCCGTCAGCTCTTCATTCCAAATTGAAATCGCATGTTGGTTTTTTGTAACAATTTCGCATGTTGGTTTTTTAACATGCAATTTCATCAAAATTACCACATGCGAAATTGTCACAAAAAACCAACATGCGATTTCATCAAAATTATCACATGCGAAATTGTTACAAAAAACCAACATGCAATTTCATCAAAATTATCACATGCGATTTCATCCATGTTATTTTATAGCATGCGATTTCACATCGCGTACATAGCGTACGTTAAGCCATTTTGTACAGTACACTTTATATATATAAAACCCAAGTTTGATGGGTGTTAAAAATAATATATTTTTAACAAGTTCTTGTATACATATACTTATACTATTTTAGGTATTCTTGTCTTTGTGTACCTTTGACCAAGTCAAAGTAGGGATATGATTTTGTTAAATAATATTTTCAATATTATTTTAGTATAAATATACTTGTATGAATACTTTGAATATCATGTATTTTCACTAAGTGTATACTTAGACAAGTATACATGTATTTAGGTATAAATACCCATGTATTTTGTATTTAGTGATTAAAATCATGTCTTATGATTTTTGTATTTGTGCGCCCATCGTAAGATACGACTCATCGATTTCTTTTACAACTCAGATTTTCTACTTTACGAGAATACTTACGGTGTTCCAGTTGGGACCGTAAACTACAACCCATGCTGTAAGTTACGGTCTTTGCTTAACTTCCAGGTTGTTTTGATCTTGATCTCTTGTTTAACTTCTTTCCCTTCTTCTTCTTCTTCTTCTTCTTCTTCTTCTTCTTCTCGTAATTGCTTCCATTAATGTGTTTTGCCTGCAATAATATGTTAACTCGTGGTCAACTAATTCCAAGCAATTAGTCATATAAAAACTCGCAATAAATATAATTAACTCATTAAACACAATTCCATAACCCATCCATCGCCCTCATTAATGTTGTGCCATACATGTGTCATTGATCCCAAAACCTATGCATTGTCGGATGAGAGTCCGGTCAAAGATAAGTTAAAGTGTGTTCCTTGGTACCCTTAGCTATGTAGCTAGTGCTAAGATGGGGTGTCAAACCATGAAGAGTTTGTGGTTAGTGTTTGGATTTAGGTAGATTTAACAAGCCGATTATGAAGTTAAGACAATTATGAAGCTTGTAATTTTATATCAAAAAGTGGTTTTGTAACAACCCTCGGTAAAACCAACACCCTTATAATATTTCCGACCCTCTATTATATCTTAAATTTTCCCAATATGTCTTATATTATGCCCCGTATGTGAAAACCGAGCCTTAATTATATTATAGTATATAAAATAAACAAAATTCTGAAAGTGTAAGCTGAGGCGGGCCGCGAAAGACCTCACCTCAACTTTACGCGGGCCGTATCAAGGCTGGACTTGACTGCGCTGATTTCTTAAGTTGAAGCGGGCCGCGTAAGGGTGTATAGGTCTTTGACGCGGGCCGCGACAGATCATGAAACGCGGAGACATCCGGTGCTGACACGTGTCGACATCGTGTCGAGTCTAGTAGCTGACCCAGCTAAGCTAGTATGTTGACCGGTGTTGACGCGGGCCGCGTAAGGGTCCCCTGTCTTTTACGCGGGCCGCGACAGGACTAGAATCAGCAACTATATAAGAAGGCCATCAGTCTACGTTTTTCGTCGCTCATTCTCAAATCTCGAATCACAAATTCTGTAGGAGAGTTATTATAGCCAAGTATTATACCCCTAATTATCGAGGTTCTGCTTCGTTGTAAGTATTATAACCCTGGTTTCGTAACAGTTACGCTGCCCGATTGATTTAGGGTTCCGTAACAACTGTCGTGGTTCTGCCCGACGTAGTTGTTGGAATGCCGTCTCGGGGAGGGTATCATTAATAATTTCAAAGGGTTATGGTACTAATCAATGTACATTTGTATAAATTATAGATTATATCCAGGAAACCCTTACGAAAAGCCTAAGACAGCAATGTGAGTTTATCCTCTTTTTGTTAATCTTTTTGGTAATGTTTTACCAAACCTTAAATGTTTTACTATGAAAATTAGCAGTGATTGAGTCTTTGTAGTTATTCAATTACTGCCGGTATGTTGGGGTTTTGTATACAAAATTTGTACTACTTGCGAGTAGTAAGTCGGGATGACAATACGTTACCATTGGACAATGAGTTAGCCAATGGGTAATATGACCCACAAGTCAGGATTGATAGTACCAAATGGAGTAATTGCGTAGACATAAACAATGTGATCGCTCTCAATATTGTTCACTGTGACTTTAAACTTGATTAAATTGGGATTCACTCACCAGTATTTCCCGCTGACAAATATTTTTAAAACATGTTTCAGGTAACCTAATGTGACAGCCAATTAGTAAAAAGCCAGCTGGAGAGCACTGAAGGCTTGGGAAAATGTGGCTATAAAAGTTACCTAATAAACGATGTTTTAAATTCAATAAAATAGGGTTTATCCCTATAAATGTATTGTAATAAGAAACTTGGGTTTTACCCATGTAATTATTAATATAAAATGAGGTGGTTTTACTCTGATAAACATTTCCTAACTACGGTCCTGATGTAAATTCCGCTGCGAGATTAATTAAACCTGATACCACCAAACTCTGAGCTCGCGTCCGCCCGTTCCCGGGAATCAGGGATCGGGGGTTGCGACAGAAGGTGGTATCAGAGCCTAGCCACTGGTCTGAGCCAAAGAAGTGTTCTGCTGACACTTAAATTCTAAATTTTGTGTTAGGAAATAATTACGGAAATACGTGCATAACTGTATTTATTGGTTATGTGTTATTTGACTATCTGTTAGTTTTCAGTATGAGTGATCAAGGACCATCAGACGTGAATCGTCAGTTAGCTGATTCACCTAGGAGTGAAAGTACATCATCACAGCCTGCCCTCTCAGGGTATGTTGCTGATCAGGAAGACGGAATATTTGCTTTTAGAGCTAAATCTGAAGAGCCATTTCCTAATAAGAAACGAGGATGGTTCAGTAAAGAAGCTTTTGCTCGTAGGAAGAGAATGAGGAAATTGCAACAGCAAAGGGCTTTAGTAGCCATTAAGCGAGAGACAGATGCCCATACTCAAGAAATACTCAATAGAAGCCTAGCTAATTTCCATATCTTAGCTACAACTGCTGCTGACCCAGGTCTGGAACAACTAGTAGCCCCACAACCACAAAACCCAGAACAACCCATGGAAATAGAAAATCAGGAAAACCAAGTGGAGATGCACGACTTTAACCCAGAAGAAATCCCTAGGGTGCCTGCACCGAATCCCCTAGACCCGAATTACGACCCCTGGTGGGACAACAATAGGGACTTTGTGCAACGTTACCCTATTCAGGATTATCCACCCATACAAAACATAGAAGCTTACCCAGGTATGGACCCTTTAGACCCCTATTATCAAGATGATTATATTAGGGAGATATTAGAGGATCCTTACCAATTTCATGAACTGTCACCCCCATATCAGGAAAACGCACCCCAGATTCCAAACCCAGTCCGAGAACCTGCACCCCCAATGAGTGCAGAAAACGTTCAAGAGCTTAGGACTTTTGGGGAGGAAATTCTGGAGAGCAGTGAAAGAATGCGTCAGGTAGGAGAGCGTCTCGTATGGAAATACGATGAGCGCAATATGGATTTTTGGATGAATCCATATCCATGAATGTTAGAATGGAGGAAGCGGTAGTAATAAAAAAAATATATATATATAAATAAAATAAAAATATGTGTGTACGGATGCATATTACTATTTTATTTCTGTTGGTATTGTAATCTTTAATTCTGTACTAGTGTGTAATAGACGCATAGTATATGAAAAAGAGTATAGTCGCAATGATCGACGGTTTTGATTAAATTGCGTGTCATGTGAATTATAATATTACTTATTATCTTGTGATATTAATATGGAATAAATGTTTAAAATTCAGATGGCCGACGAAGGAAATCAAGGAAATCTGAATAATGATAACCAGAGTAACATTAACGTGGTTAATGATAATCCGAGCATCCATAACAACGAAAACCAAATGGATAATAGTGTCGTTCAACATATAGTGGCATAAGGAATCATAGATGCTATGCCATTTATACTTCAAACTGTTAAAGATGCTGAAAATAAAAGTAAACATAGCAGTAAGCGACCAATTGAACCAGAAAACAGCGTGAACAATGGGCCTATACTTCAAATGCCTATTCCCAAAAAAAGAAGAACCGTGCCTAACGGTTGTTCTTATAAAGAATTCTGGTCTTGTAAACCAATGGAATTCTCGGGCAATGAAGGGGCCATTGCAACCCTACGCTGGATAGAAAAGACTGAGGCAGTCTTAAGGATAAGTAAATGTGCTGAAGAAGATAAGATAATGTTTGCTTCTAATCTGTTTAAGAATGCAGCACTAGAATGGTGGAACACTATCCTCCAGACAAGAGGAAGTGATCAAACCTATAATATGGAATGGGAAGAATTTAAAAACAAGGTAGAAAGGAAATTCTGCCCACCCAATGAGAAGGAACAAATATCAAACAAATTCCTAAATCTTAGGATGACTGGTGTAGATAGCAAAGGGTACACTAAGTTATTTTTCGAATATGCTAGGATAGTGCCAACTCTTGCTTCACCAGAACCAGTGTTAATCTCTCGTTATATTTGGGGATTAATAGGGGAGATAAGACACATAGTTAAGGCAGCTAGACCTCAAACCATAGAAGAAGCTGTAGAATTAACAAATACCTTGACTGATGAGTTAGTCCGTACTAGAGAAGAGGATCAGAGGAAGAACTTATCTCAAAGGCTTACACAAGAATTTCGTTCCGGAAATTTTAATAGTAAGAATATGGGTTCTACCTCTACAACATACTGCAAGAAAAAGCATTCGGGAAAATGCTCCATTCTCTGCAATCATTGTAAGATGCCAGGACACAAGGAAGAAAATTGCAGGAAGAAAACCAGTAATGGATTATGCTACAAATGTGGAGAAAAAGGTCATATCAGGCCAAATTGTCCAAAATTAGCTCCAGCCACAGACAACAAGAATACCAAAAATGCTAGAGCATTTGTTCTAACTGCAGATGAAGCCAAGATGATTCCAGATGTCATTGCTGGTACGTTTTTAGTTAATGATGTCTTTGCTAAAGTATTATTTGACTCTGGTGCAAACCAAAGTTTTATTAATACATCGTTTTGCAAATTTCTAAATCAGTCATTAACTAAACTACCACATGAATGCGTAGTAGAGACAGCTAATGGAGAAACCGTTAGAATTTCTGAAATCTTGCAGGGAGTAAGTATAGAAATTTGAAACCAGAAATTTATTGCAACTCTTTATCCCATGAATCTGGCAGGATTCGATGTTGTTTTAGGAATGGATTGGTTAATAACCAATAAAGCCAGTATTTTATGTGATCAAAAGTTAATTCGTGTAAATTCACAAAAAGGTAAAATGATCACAATTAAAGGAGATAAGCCCTCTAGATCCACAAAATTCATATCTGCAATGAAAACTGCAAGTTGTATAAGAAAAGGTTCTATAGTGTATTTGATTTCTATAATCACTAACACTAAAGGGAAAGAACTAAAAGATATTCCAGTAGTATCTCAGTTTTCAGATGTTTTTCCAGAAGAATTACCAGGACTACCTCCAGACAGAGAAGTTGAATTCAGAATTCATTTGCTACCAGGAACATCACCAATTGCCAAAGCACCTTACCGTTTGGCACCTGCAGAAATGCAAGAATTGAAGAAACAACTAGACGAATTGTTAGAAAAAGGATTTATACAACCAAGTTCTTCGCCATGGGGAGCGCCGATACTATTTGTTAAAAAGAAGGACAGATCAATGCGTATGTGCATTGATTATCGTGAATTAAACAAGGTCAAGATTAAGAATCGGTACCCATTACCGAGAATCGATGATCTGTTTGATCAACTACAAGGAGCTCGATTTTTCTCTAAAATCAATTTAAGGTCAGGATATCATCAATTAAAGGTACAGGAAGAGGACATTCCTAAAACTGCTTTTAGAACAAGGTATGGTCATTATGAATTTACTGTCATGCCATTTGGTTTAAACAATGCCCCAGCTGCATTTATGGACATGATGAATCGAATATGTAAGCCATATTTGGATAAATTCATAATTGTTTTTATAGATGATATTCTAATTTACTCTAAGAGTAAAGAAGATCATGCAAAACATTTGCACGCACTTTTAAGTCTGTTAAGAAAGGAAAAACTTTATGCTAAGTTTTCTAAGTGTGAATTTTGGTTAGAACAAGTACAATTCCTTGGACACCTAGTCAATCATGAAGGAATTCATGTGGATCCAACAAAGATCGAAGCGATTACGAAATGGAAAACCCCTGAGTCACCAACCGAGATTAGAAGTTTCTTAGGATTGGCTGGTTATTATAGAAGATTTATTAAAGATTTTTCTAGAATAGCCATTCCCTTAACTAAGCTAACCTGTAAATCTGTTAAGTTTGAATGGGGATTAAAACAAGAAGAAGCCTTTAGAATTCTTAAGCAAAGATTAACCCATACACCTATATTAGCATTACCAGAAGGAACTGAAGACTTTCTAGTCTATTGTGATGCTTCTGAATTAGGTTATGGATGTGTATTGATGCAACGCCAAAAGGTTATAGCTTATGCATCTAGACAACTTAAGAATCATGAAGAGAATTATTCAACCCATGATTTAGAATTAGGAGCTATAATTTTTGCTCTTAAAATTTGGAGACATTACCTTTATGGTAGTAAGTTTACCATATTCACTGATCATAAGAGTTTAAGGTATGTTTTCAAGCAAAAGGAGTTGAATATGAGGCAAAGACGCTGGATGGAATTTCTTAGTGACTATGACTGTGATATTCAGTATCATGAAGGAAAAGCAAATGTAGTGGCATATGCTTTAAGCTGAAAGTATCATGAAAAGCCAAAAAGGGTACATTCTCTTAAATTAAATCTGCAAGTAGATTTAAATGAACAAATAAGAGAAGCACAAGAATCAGTAATCAAGGATGATTCTGAAAAATTAAAAGGTATGTTAAAGGAATTAAAACAAGGAACAGATGGAATATGGAGATTCCATGAAAAGAGAATGTGGATACCTAAATTAGGAAATCTACGCCATCGTATATTAGAAGAAGCCGATAAGTCTAAATACACGATGCATCCAGGAAGTGATAAAATGTACCAGGATTTAAGGAAAAATTTCTGGTGGATAGGAATGAAAAAGGACATAGTAACCTATGTTTCTAAATGTTTAACTTGTTCACAAGTTAAAGCTGAACATCAGAAACCCTCAGGTTTATTACAGCAATTAGAAATGCCAGTTTGGAAATGGGAATTAATAACAATGGATTTTGTTACTAAATTACCCAAAACTAAGAAAGGAAATGATACAATCTGGGTGATTGTAGACAGATTAACCAAATCAGCTCATTTTCTACCAATGAAGGAAACAATTAGTATGGAACAATTAGCTAAATTGTATGTAAATGAAATTGTTTCTTTACATGGCATTCCTTTATCAATTGTTTCTGATAGAGATAGTAGATTTACCTCTCGTTTTTGGTCAAGTTTCCAAAGGGCAATGGGAACCAAGTTAAAATTAAGCACAGCTTATTATCCTCACACGGATGGACAAAGTGAAAGGATAATTCAGACGATGGAAGACATGCTCAGAGTTTGTGTAATTGATTTTGGAGGTAATTGGGACGATCACTTACCTTTAATAGAATTTTCTTATAATAATAGTTATCACACAAGTATCAATGCTGCACCATTCGAAGCACTTTATGGAAGAAAGTGTCGAACCCCAGTCTGTTGGGCAGAAATTGGGGAACAACAATTATCTGGACCTGAGATAGTGCAACAAACAACTGACAAGATTATTCAAGTCAAGGAACGACTGAAAGCTGCACGTGATCGACAAAAGAGCTATGCTAATAACCGACGTAAGCCGTTGGAATTTCAGGTAGGAGATAAAGTATTGTTGAAAGTCTCTCCTTGGAAAGGAGTGGTAAGATTCATCAAAAGAGGAAAGATAAGTCCCAGGTATGTTGGACCCTTCAAGATTATTAGAAAAATAGGGCCTGTAGCCTATCAGCTACAACTGCCAGAAGAAATGCCAGAAATACATGATGTGTTTCATGTATCAAATCTTAAAAAGTGTTTAGCTGATGAATCATTGATAGTGCCTCTTAAGGATATAGAGGTAAATGAACAACTCAAGTTTGTAGAAAGACCTCTACAAATTGAAGACAGGAAAGTCAAGAATCTCAAGCATAAGAGATTAGTTCTGGTCAAAGTAAAATGGGACTCCAAAAGAGGACCTGAGTACACATGGGAACTCGAGTCAGAAATGAAAAGGAAATATCCGCACTTGTTTCAGTAGATCTCGAGGACGAGCTCTAAAACAAGGTGGGGAGAATGTAACAACCCTCGGTAAAACCAACACCCTTATAATATTT
This sequence comes from Helianthus tuberosus, assembly GCA_030545235.1. Lineage (NCBI taxonomy): Eukaryota > Viridiplantae > Streptophyta > Magnoliopsida > Asterales > Asteraceae > Helianthus > Helianthus tuberosus. Next base: position 81,322,585 of record CM060368.1, on the reverse strand, counting down.
CCGACCCTCTATTATATCTTAAATTTTCCCAATATGTCTTATATTATGCCCCGTATGTGAAAACCGAGCCTTAATTATATTATAGTATATAAAATAAACAAAATTCTGAAAGTGTAAGCTGAGGCGGGCCGCGAAAGACCTCACCTCAACTTTACGCGGGCCGTATCAAGGCTGGACTTGACTGCGCTGATTTCTTAAGTTGAAGCGGGCCGCGTAAGGGTGTATAGGTCTTTGACGCGGGCCGCGACAGATCATGAAACGCGGAGACATCCGGTGCTGACACGTGTCGACATCGTGTCGAGTCTAGTAGCTGACCCAGCTAAGCTAGTATGTTGACCGGTGTTGACGCGGGCCGCGTAAAGGTCCCCTGTCTTTTACGCGGGCCGCGACAGGACTAGAATCAGCAACTATATAAGAAGGCCATCAGTCTACGTTTTTCGTCGCTCATTCTCAAATCTCGAATCACAAATTCTGTAGGAGAGTTATTATAGCCAAGTATTATACCCCTAATTATCGAGGTTCTGCTCCGTTGTAAGTATTATAACCCTGGTTTCGTAACAGTTACGCTGCCCGATTGATTTAGGGTTCCGTAACAATTGTCGTGGTTCTGCCCGACGTAGTTGTTGGAATGCCGTCTCGGGGATGGTATCATTAATAATTTCAAAGGGTTATGGTACTAATCAATGTACATTTGTATAAATTATAGATTATATCCAGGAAACCCTTACGAAAAGCCTAAGACAGCAATGTGAGTTTATCCTCTTTTTGTTAATCTTTTTGGTAATGTTTTACCAAACCTTAAATGTTTTACTATGAAAATTAGCAGTGATTGAGTCTTTGTAGTTATTCAATTACTGCCGGTATGTTGGGGTTTTGTATACAAAATTTGTACTACTTGCGAGTAGTAAGTCGGGATGACAATACGTTACCATTGGACAATGAGTTAGCCAATGGGTAATATGACCCACAAGTCAGGATTGATAGTACCAAATGGAGTAATTGTGTAGACATAAACAATGTGATCGCTCTCAATACTGTTCACTGTGACTTTAAACTTGATTAAATTGGGATTCACTCACCAGTATTTCCCGCTGACAAATATTTTTAAAACATGTTTCAGGTAACCTAATGTGACAGCCAATTAGTAAAAAGCCAGCTGGAGAGCACTGAAGGCTTGGGAAAATGTGGCTATAAAAGTTACATAATAAACGATGTTTTAAATTCAATAAAATAGGGTTTATCCCTATAAATGTATTGTAATAAGAAACTTGGGTTTTACCCATGTAATTATTAATATAAAATGAGGTGGTTTTACTCTGATAAACATTTCCTAACTACGGTCCTGATGTAAATTCCGCTGCGAGATTAATTAAACCTGATACTACCAAACTCTGAGCTCGCGTCCGCCCGTTCCCGGGAATCAGGGATCGGGGGTTGCGACAGGTTTGAAGGTAGGAATCAATGATATGGTTCCAATTAATTGTTTGTGAAATGAGTTAACAATTGAAAATATAATTAGGGATTATAAAATGGTGATTAAACGAATTTGAAAGAAACTAATGAGAAAGAATCACACCCGGGATTCGGATTATAGAACTATCTTATGCAAATGGTTTGACTTTGTTATGAACATTAATGATTACTTAAGTTTGTTAATTTGAAAATCTAATCTTAGACATCAACAATCATCTATCATATGCAACGGGTGCAAGAAAACCATCATAATATGAATCAAAGACAATTGTATGATTTATCAACGAAGAACAACAAACAAACCCTAGCACAAATCAAAACTCATAGTAGCAATCATCTCTCATTGTCAATTTGCAAGAAAAAAACTTAACAATTTCGAGTTCAAAGCAATACTAACAAATGATTCCTACAATTTCAATCACAAGATTACACAATGTTTTATCAACCCAAAATATATAAGTTAAACCCTAAAACACTCACACTCTTTCACCGGGGATGATCAAAGGAAACTAGACACACATGGAAGGTATTCTAGCCACACATGGTTGATGATTTCATCATCAGTTTGTTGGATTTCGGTGTGGAATCTTCAATAGGATGATGGAATGGCTCCAAAAACTCTCCACGAAGCTCCCAAAATGGTCCCAAACTCAAACGTCTCGAAAAATGGGGAAAACCCTCAATTCAAATCAATCAAACTAGCACTTTCGTGAATCAACGTAACTCGGAAACGACAGTGGCGTCAGCGACGCCGCCCAGACTTTCTGACGGTCTTCAATGCTGCATGACGCCACGGTTGTCCCCCAGCTGATGGCAGTGGTCGTGTCAGCGACGCCGCCGCCTGGTTTTCTCGAACGTTTTGCTTGGTTTAGCTCGTGTCGCATCCCCTACTTGCTAGTATTTGCTCCTAATGCTCCAAAAAGCCTCCCAAACGCACCTTAAACTTGTCAAGGCCTAGGAAACACAAATCATCTCAAAGTAGTGCAGTTTTAAAGTAATTTCCACATAAATTAGTAATATTAAACCGGTTAAGCCTTACAATTTTACCAACCCATCAGAGGGCTCGGGCTTTATTTTTTTTTAAATATTATTACATTATAGTCTTTATTTTCATAATCTGAGATATCTTAAGATGCCCCTTTGCTATAGCCTCTTTCACCCCACCCAGGGGCAGACCTAGTGTAGTCCGAGGCGTAGCCCGGGCTACGGCTCAACTTTTAACCGGTAGTGTAAAAAAAAATTCCGATTTTTATACTAAGGATACCCCTCAACAACTACTAGGACACCCCTCAAAAAAAATTTATAAAGTGGTATTAAGCCCAAGTAATTCTGATTATATTGGCCCAAATAACCAAATGATAGCCTAATATTAGTTAGCCCAAATAACCAAAATAATAAGTTAATAACCCAATAGTGTTATAGTGCGGCATATTGAATGCAAGGGATATCAAAGGTCGATCGAACTATCGAAGTCTGAAGTCACGAGACAGTGAGACACAAACATAAATCACACGAACAGAAATCACACGAACAACGGAACATGAGGTTTGTTTTAGTTCGGATTACATCACACGAACAGAAATCACAGAACAGGTCCAACCGGAGGTTTTGTTTCAGTTCGAACTTCGGAGGTTTGTGGCTGTGCGGGCGTGCGGCATTCACAGAATCACAGAACAGAAGGTTTGATACTATGGAATTCATTAGTTTTATGAATATTTATTAGTTGGTATAATTGTTGTTTTAAGAACAGGAGGTTTGATACTTTGATTGTTGTTTTTACTTATTGTTTTACACTTTTACGAACAGGAGGTTTGTTACTTGTTTCACTTTGATAAGTTTTTTTTTTATTGTTTCAGTTTGAATGTTTGATATTATATTATTATTAGTTAGTTTAATTGTTGTTGTTACTTATTGTTAATGGCCGTTGATTAGTTGTTAGTTTGATACTTTGATTGTTAATTGATTGTTTGATTCTTTGAATTCTTTGAAGTTATGACGAAACCAAAATCCAAAAAACAAGCTTTAATTGGGAACCTTTTCAAAAGAAAATACGAAGAAATTAATGATGGTGAGACAATTCCGAATGAAACAACTCCTCCGAATGTTGATACTGATAATATCCAAGCAAATGATGACGTTGATGCAAGTCCGAATGTTGATCAAGCAAATGATGACGTTGATGCAAGTCCGAATGTTGATAATGATAATCCTACAACTTCAATTCCAATAACACGAGGTATTATTGATTTGAATGATCTTCCTTCGGATCCATTTGATAGGCCACCTATTGCTAGTTATCACCCAAATCAAATAGATGACATAAGAAGGTCGTATCATGTTAAAGGGGCTTTTCAACCGCGTAGTCATAAGTTTCCTGTTAAAGACTTTTATGGAAAAAAAAAAGACGTTTGTTGTTAGTTGGTTTAATGATTGTAGTTGGTTAGAGTATAGCATCAAAGCAGACAAAGTATATTGTCTATATTGTTACTTGTTTAAAGAAGATGTTGGTAATCAAGGCGGAAGAGATACGTGGTCTTCTAGTTCTAAAGGCTTTAGTGATTGGAGTAAAAAGGGGTCATTAAAGGAACATGTTGGGAATGTTGATGGTCATCATTCAAAGGGGGCACAAAAATGTCACAATCTCATGAATTAAAAGAAACATATGTTTTGCTCATCAATTGTTTTGCTCATCAACTTCAGTTGGTTATAGTCCATTGTTTTGCTCATCAACTTCGGTTGGTTATAGTCGCTGTTGCAAAAAAACATGCCGGTGTGAAAACTTTCTATGAATTCCTTTATATGGTTGTCACTACGGTTTCAGCTTCTTGCAAACGAAAATATATGTTAAGCGAGGAAAAAAAGGCTAAAGTGGAAAAAGAGATACTTGAAGGTGAAATTAAAACGGGTAAAGGATTAAACCAAGAGGTTTCCCTAGCACGAGCCGGTGATACGTGATGGGGTTCACATCATAGAACCATCATCAGTTTGCTTAGATTGTTTCCGGAAGTTGTTACAGTACTTCAATATGTTAAAGAAGATGGAGATTGCAGTCAACAACGGACAAATGCAAAAGGTATTCTATCCTATTTTAAAAAACTCAAGTTTGTTTTTTATATGCATTTGATGGGAGATATATTAAGTTACACAAATGCTCTTTCAAAACACCTTCAACAAAAAGGTAAAGATTTATTAGAAGAGACCAACTTGATAAATGGTACAAAACGAGCATTGAATGCTTTAAGACAAAATGGGTTTGAGCCGATCTTGGAAAAAGTCACTTCCTTTTGTAAAAAAAAAATGACATTACAATGTTGGACATGACGGAAAGTTATGGTAATCCAAGAAACCGAAAGAATGTCATTACAAATAGACATCATTTTGAAGTAGACATTTTTAATGAGGTTTTGGACATGCAAATTCAAGAATTAGGAAATCGATTTAGTGAGGTAACAACTAGTTTGATAAAAAATATGTCGGGTTTAAATCATTCTAACGGTTTTTCTAAGTTTGACCCATCGAAGATATTGGCGTTTGCTAAGATGTACCCGGATGATTTTACTACACAAGAAATAGGGAGTCTTTTGGGTGATATTGAGTCATTTTGTCACACATAAGCGATGATGATAACTTTGAAGACTTAAATGGAATAAGTGATCTTGCGCGTGTTATGGTTGAAACGGGAACGCATAGTTCTTGTCCTACAGTTTATCGGGTAGTTAAGCTAGCTTTGCTTTTACCGGTGGCAACCGCAACCGTTGAAAGATGCTTTTCGAAATTGATGCTTGTGAAGATGGATTTACGCAATCGGATCGGCCCGGAATTCTTGAACAATGCTATGGTTTGTGCGGTCGAAAATGATTTTTTAAGTGAAGTAAAAGACGATGATGTGATGGAATGATTTCAAGCTATAAAAAAAAGAAGAGGACAAATCTATTAGGTATTTGTTTTACTTTATTTATGTATTGTTTTTTTTTTCTTTTTTAATATTGTATGATTACACGATAAATTTTTTTTTTTAGGATACTCCTGAATTAATGTTCTAGTTCCGCCGCTGACCCCACCCCACTATCGCCGTCACCTCCACCCAGGTTACTTGCCATTATTGTCACCGCCACCATTCCAAACATCACCCACCATCATATTCTAACCGTCACCACTTCTTTTAAATCAAAATCTTTCAAATTTCAATTATTTTAAGATATTTTAATTCCATAAAAAAAAACCTTTTAATTGATTCCCGATGTAGCTAGTTTTGATATTTTTACAATTTCTGTTGCATTGGTCAAATAAAGCATTTTTTAACATCTATTATTGAAAATAGAGCCAAGTCGCCGAAGAATAGCAACAAACCCAGATTACAAGTATTCTATTCTACTATAATAAACTAACACCAGTTTTCTCAAGTAAGAGATTTACATTTAGATTTGTTCATGAGCCACAAAATGAGTTTTTTTTTTTTTTTTTTTTTTTTTTTTTTTATCATCTTCACTATTTTAGAACTCAAGATACTTCTAGAGATGAACTCCAAATCATTCTTCGTGAGCCATATTCTCCAAAAAGTAGCCATAACTACTGTATAAAATTATTTCGAGTAACGGCCACTACTTTGTTTAAAGTTAAGACAGTTACTAAAACATATTTTATAATTATGCTAATCAATTAAAATATGCATTAATGACTTAAATATATGGTTTGAGTTTGTCTATTATGTGTAACTTTGAGTAATTGAGTGTCATTAGATCTCTAAGCCTTTTCAACATGTCAGTCGAGTATAATAAGACCAAAATCCAAACCCAAATGCATGTTCAAAAAGTACTTTGATCAAACCGCCTGCCTGCCTTGCTGTCTTCACCCAAACATATCTTGTAATTAGTACTTTAGTTAACCTTAATCAAAGAATGTTTTCAGTAGGACATGTATAATGGGAGACATTGCATGTGAATCTGGATTAAATCCAATTTCCAATAAATCCAAGGGTCAAGCACAAGAGAAGGGACACTAGTGCTATATCGTCTCGTTTCAATGAATGAAGACATAAAATACCCAAATTGTAGCCACATAATGTATTTAATTCTGCTTGCTGACCACATATTTCCATTCAGTTTAGACTTATCTTGCTTTTTTATTTGCAACATTCCTAGTTGTCTTCTTTTCTATTTTCTAAATTGCACAAAAAGTAAGAAAATTATGGGTATGTTAATCTCTACTTTTCTCTTTGTGAAGAAATGAAAGTTTAATTTTATAAAATATAGAGAAAGTTTGTTAAAACAAACCTATATTGAGAATTAAGTAGGTAAAATGGATGGATAGGATAGCAGTCAAAATGGGGTCATCTAAAAAAATATGAATTTAGTTCGAGTCAAACAAATTAGGACTGTAATGAGGTCAAGTTAAAATTAATTGTTTTTCGAAAAAAAAAAGCTTTATAATAGGCCTGAAAAATAGTGTACTTTTTAAATAAGAAATTTATTAATATATTAACCTTTTCTCCCCTATTGAAGCCTGAAAAATAATGTACTTTTAAATAAGAAATTTACTAATATATTAACCTTTTCTCCCCTATTGAAGAAATGATAGTTTACAGGTATATTAACTTTTTTTTTCTTCCCTTTTTTTTATTACCTTGTGGTTTAGTGATATTGGTGATTGTTCTTTATAAAACTGATATGAGTCTGAATTCCTATAAATGGTATTAAGAAGTAAACAATTGTTGTTCAAAAAAATTTATTGAAGAAATGAAAGTTTACAAAATTAAAGTATTGGGTCCAGTTATTCTACAAAGCTCGTAATTGTAAGAAGTGTAAGAATTATTTATAGAGTGACAAGTGTCCAATAAACTAAAATTAAACCCACTACATCACCACCCAAAACCTAAACACCCACCCCCACCCCACCACACCACCACCCAAAAACCTAAACCCCCCCACCCCCCACCACCCGCCAAAAACCTAAACCTCCACCCCCTCGGCAAAAAAAAAAAAAAAAAAAAAAAAAAAAAAAAAAAAAAAAATTGGGGGGGTGGGGGTGGGTGATGGGGGAGGGTTTAGGTTTTTGGGTGGTGGTGGATGTTTAAGGGTTTTTTTTTTTTTTTTTTTTTTTTTGTGTAGTGGTTTTTTTAGGAGCCTTTATACTCTTTTTACAACTAGGATCCTTTGTATTTGATCCTAATCCTTAAACTATATTTAGATTCTTAAACTTATTTACAATCAAACATATTTTTATACGATAGGGTTATTCTAAAAAAGAACCTATTTAGCCTTAAATTGTTATGAAGGAACCAATGACATGTTGATAACTTTTTTTTAAACTTTGCTGACTTTTATCAGATTTCCCTAATATTTTTTATGTTGATAACTTTTTTATACTTTACTATTATTTTCTTAAGAAAACTATATCATAAGATTAAACATTTTATTTATCTTAAATCTGAGTATAGTATTAATAATCGCTATATTAAAAAAAAGTTAAACACCTAGATGTAAAACATCATGTATAATTATTATATATATCAAATGACAACACCACTTTGCTACAGTGGTGTTGTCAATTTTTTTTCTTTTTTTTTTTCTTTTTGTGGTTTTTTTTTTCTTTTTTACTTTTACCCTTTAATTTTCAGCATTTACTCTTACAACCCCTTAACTTTCTAAATATTTTTTAATCGAGTTTTACGTCTTTATTTTTATTTACGTGTCGATATAAACTTAAGTTGATTTACATTTCAACATGATTTTTTTTGTTTATTTACGATTTTGCCCCCTGTATAAAATTCGTTTTAATATTTTTTTAGAAGACTATGGTAGTATTTTCTATTTTGTTTTAATTGGTTGGCTTGATTTAATTTTTATTCGTCATGCCAAGCGGTAGTTTTTCCATCGTTTTAATTTTTTAACCAAAGTATGGTAGTATTTTGTTTTACTTTGTTTACTCAATGCAAAAATCGATTCAGAGCCCCCTTTTTTTTTTTATATTCTTTTAATATCTTTATCCAAACAAATTACACCAAGATAGCTGGTAAGCGGGCAACAAGCTGCGCCGCTACCCCCTTTTGAATAGCGAAACCTAACCTAGTAAAAACGAAACCCCGATCTCTAGGAGACAAAATGTTGCTGTGAACAACCCGTTGGACCCGTTCAAGAAATCTGATGGCTTCTGGGGCTAGCGAGCCAAAGGTATCAATGTAAATTTTGTTGAGATTGCGTTATGAGTAGTATGTACAAGTAACTAAAACACAGACGTACATGCTATGAGAAATAAATATTCGGCTTAATGCCCCGCAACGCGGGCGGAGAAAACCTAGTTTATCACTCAAATGTAAAAGACCATGTATACTTTAACACTCCGGTGTAAAACACTTTATGCAAATTGTCACTCAAATATAAAATACCATGTGTAAATTGGTTGCACAATATAAACACTGTATAAATTGACGTCTAAGTGTAAAACATCATGTGTAAATTGGCACCAAGTTGTAAAATACCATGTTAAATTGACGTTTGGGTGTAAAACACTATGTGTAATTTGAGGTTCAGGAATAAAATTAAATATGTAATTTACGCCTAAATGTAAAACATGTGTAAAATGTCAAAACACTATGTAAAAAAACAATTCAAAAAAAATTAAATAAAACTATTTTTATAAGAAAATATATTACCCAAATACTAAATATAAAAAATACTCATTTTTATTATTCGTCATTGAGATCTGGGTACTTTTGTCAGTTACATCCAAAATAAGGTTTTTTTTTTTTTGTAACTCGACTCCTTCCATTTTATTATTGTTGTCATTTCCATTCAAATCACTAACTCAATTAATATGTATCGTTAACTTAGGGATGATTTTGGCAATTCCTAAACCTCTTGTATGATTTTTGCAACATATCCATTTATTCTTTTGTTTTTAATTTTATTTTTATCTTTTAGTAAAAAACAATAAAAACAATTATATATATATATATATATAGAGAGAGAGAGAGAGAGAGAGAGAAGATCATGCGAGAACCACCTCTTATTGCGAGAACCGCGAGAACCAATGTGAACACAACCAAAAATGCCTAAAAATCACACAAAATTTTTTTTTTGAATTTTTTAATATTTTTTTATAAAAAAATCGCTACTTTTCGAAAAAAAAAAAATTTTTAAAATTTTTTTTTAATTTTTTTTTTTTTTGGCAATTACTAAAACATCAAGTATGTGGGTTTTGTGTTGTGTTTTAGATGTTAAGACTCTGATTATGGAATGACAAATATTATTGTGTTTTATGTTCTTTAGCATTTTGTGTTTTAAATTCATAGTTCTACGATGGTGTGTTTGAAGTTTTTATGGACTATTAGAGTTTGAATATGGTGTTTTAGTAATCTTCATTATATTATTTATGAGTTTTAGGTGTGTTTTATGCCTGAAATTATTGTGTTTTATGACTTTTTACACTTTTTAGGAAAAAACACACTTTCCGTAGGATCTCCACTCTCTCTCTCTCTCTCTCTCTCTATATATATATATATATATATATATATATAAATGAGATCAAAACAAAACGCTTTAAAGTATGAGAACGGTGAGAACGCATTCTGATGGGACACATGGCGCGCGATATTATGAGAACGTGTGTCACAATACATCTTTATTTTTTGGCGTGTAAGATTTCTTTGGCGTTTATTTATATTCAATAAATATCTGGCGTTTTACTGGTATTTCTTAGATCTGTCTCGTTCAATTAATCGTTCTTGTGTCACATAGATAACAGTTTGGTGTTTTTGGCGTTCCCAAATTCAATAAAATTAATTAATAATTTTAACAACTTTGGCGTCCATGGTGTTACCAAGATCATTATAATAATTCAAATTATACATTTTTTGGCTTTTTGCAGATTTTACGAGCTGAAATAATCCCATATATCTGATAAATGTAATTTTTTGGCGTTCATGGCGTTCTTAATAACTCATTAATAATTCAAAAGATTACAATAAGACGAGATCAAAACAAACTAATAGCCTTCTGTGTATGGGATTACATCAGAGATGTACCCATCGCTTTGTTCATCGCTTTCTTCAGATTCATCATCATCATGTTGTGCATCGGCGTATAACGCCTTTATGTCGTCTCGTCTCTGCTGCAGCTTATACTTAAATATCATAACGACCCTGGATCTTGTATTGTTAGAATGTGCTAAATCACAGAGTTGTTCAAGAAGATGTAGTCTCTCTGTCTTCAGCACTTCTTCCATCGGCAATGAATATTCGAACCCGTGTTGATAAGACTCTTTAACCGTTCTTCTTTTTCATCCAAACTCCAATTGCTAACTGTTGGTAGATGAGTATCGTCAATATCATCATCATCATCGTCTTCTGCTGGAAATTTTTTCTCCAATCTTCTTATTACCTTTCGAGTTCTTTCACAATCGTTTGCCACTGGAACCCCAAGGGCCAAAATATTCCTATGAACCCTTTCATCCATGTTAAGTATGGCCTTGACTGTCTTGATTTTCACCATTCTCCTGTTAGAGAACTTTAGGACGAAACGTTTCTCCGATCCATCAAACCTCCATGCAATAACTTGAGCAATTTTTTTTGGCGTTTTAGTCATGGTGTGGCGTGTTGGAAAAGATGTGGAGTGTTAAATTTTGTTTACCTGTTCTACTTATATAATGACTTTTTTTGCCGCCATGTAGGATGCAGTCCTACAACGTCAGGTAATTGTGGCGTTTTTTGAAAAGAAAAATAAATTCAAGTACCGATGTAGTGGGTTTTAATTATAATGTTAATAATAAATTTTCCGTCCCTTCAGTTTACTGTTTGTTTCAGCTTCATCTATTTTATGATTGTAACACGTCCCATCTAAAAAAATGCTTTGTAAAATCCCAAAATGACACAAATTTTATTATATTTGTAGAGTTTGGCGTTCGTGGCATCTTGGCATTTTACAAGTTGTATTTTTTAGAGAAACAATATATTTTTTATTGTAAAATTAGAAAACAAACCATAGAAAGCAAAAAATAGAAGCGAAAAAAATAAATTAAAAATCATAATCGAATTTCTATTCCAAATTTTCACTGTCACCAGTCTCTTTTTTCTTTGAAACTATAAGAACCGTCACAAATATATGACATTTTTTTTGTTGTTGAAGTAGCTTTTTTATGGATCTTTGGAACACAAAATGATGTGAGTTTTTTGTTTAAAGTTCATCTTTATCTTCATACCACTCTTCAGTGTCATCTGTGTCCTCATGCTATTCAAATAATCATCAAGAACAAAGCACAGAAAATGACATAGGTCTGTCATTAGTCTCTTTTTCTTGAAGATTTGTCAATCTCATGCAGCAAAATGTTATTGAGTTACACCCCTCAGCTAACAATCCATTTGGTGAAACTTCGCGTAGAACACTATTGAATATCCAAGAAACGATGTTTGTCTTTTTTGATTTTTTAACTTTTTGGCGTTTTACAGTGAGTGGTTTTGGGGGAACCATGACGTTTGTTTTTTGGTTTAATGAATGGAAGGTGCTGAGACGTTCCTGTTTATAGGAAATCTTTGGCGCGTAGTGTAGGCAGGATATTATTAATAAATAAAATATCCCTGTTACTGTTTGTATTTCCTTTTTTGCTCAGCTTTTATCTGTTAAGTCTGTAACACGTCCCATCTTTAATGACATTTTATCTTTAATGTCGTTTTATATTTAATGGCGTTTTATATTTAATGACGTTTTATTAGTTGACATTTTGAATTTAGATGGAGTTTATATTTAATGGCGTTTACAGAGAAACGATGTTTTACCCTTTTTACCCTTAATGAAGCACGTTCCAAGTAATAAAATTGATGTTATTTACGAAAATGCCACCGCGCCAATCTTCTCCATAGATTGTTTTGATCTGACGATCCATAAGCGTTCTCACTGTTCTCACACTTTTCACTGTTTTTCCTAAATCCTGACCCTATATATATATGGGAATTTTAAATAAGAAACCCATAGTTATAAAGGAAATCTTGAAAACTCTATGTTTTAAGGGGTTTTGGCCAAAAAAAAAAAAAATCAAAGAAGTGCTAACCAGATTTTTTTTAAATAAACTAGTTTTTGTGTAACATATATAACATTCATGTGTAACATATGTTATACTCGCGTTATCCAAAACTTGTTTTTTTAAATATGCTTTTGGCGCTTTTTTGTTTTTTTGCTCAAAACTCTTAAAACCATGTTTCTTACATGAGATTTTTTTTCAAAATAAAAAAATGTTGAGAGGTTAGAGGTTCCTAGGTTTTCTCAATAACTATGAGTTTTCTCCCAATACTTACACTATATATATATATATTTATATATATATATATAGGGTTAGGATCGTGTGCGAATCACTAGGCTAATTGAGAAGTATTTTGAACCACACATTTTCCTTAAGAAAAAAAAGCAATATTTTTTTTGGAAAAATCGGAGTTTTTTCTGTTAGTTTTTTTATATATACACATGTGTATATTGTCAATCTTTTAACTATACACATATGTATATACGGGTTTAAAATTGAAAAATAAGTACTGTACATCTATGTTTGAGGGGAATGATATAGGTTTAGCTTTAGGGTTTAGGGTTAGTATTTAGGGGTTTACATTTATATTTAGGGTTTAACTTCAGGGTTTAATTTTAGTGTTTACCAGGAATATTTAGGGTTTGAGGGCAACTTTAGGGTTTAGGGTTTAGATTTCGGGTTTAGCTTTAGGGTATAGGGTTTAGAGCTTTTGGTTATTGTTCGACGAGCTGGTTCCAATGCCGCTGGAATGAGCTCAATCGAAGTTCGTTTGACCCGGTTTCCTACGCTTCTTAGGTTAAGGATATATATTTTTCATAATATACACATATGTATAATTTAAAAACTGAATATATACATATGTGTATAATTCAAAATTGACAATATACATATATGTATATATACAAAAAAACCCTCTTAAAAATGTGCGATTAGAAGTAATTATTTTTTTTGGCTTTGAGAAAATGTGTGGTCAAGAATACTTCTCAAGTTTCTCAATGTTGGGATTGAACCCTATCAAAGGAACAGATAATTAAAGCCAAAACTGGATCAACGCAGTGGATCCAGAATAAGCAGATGTTACATACAAGTCTCTCCCCTTGAAAGTGGTTTCAACATTTGCTGACCTCCTATCTACTGATCGTACAAACTGCTGACCTACAAACTGCTGCTCAAGTAAAGGCCAGTTGAAAGACTAAAGCTCTGCTGTTCAATCTACTGCCTTGAGTCAAGCACTGCTGATCCGGAAAAGTACTGCTGGGTTCACATCAGTGGAAGGAAGCAGCAGTAGTTTATTATGTCTTTATGTAATGTAATGTAATATCAGTAGTTTAGCATAGCAGAGGTTTGTATTGATCAGAGGTTAGAGTTTGTTAGGAGGTTAGATGTCACTTTCATGGTGACGTCTGTAGGATCGTTTGTTGACCCGAACGAGTCGTTCAGAGGTTGTCTCTTGCGTTTCAGATGCGGAATAATAAGAAACGCAAGTAGATATAGCTTGTTCTTCTTCCTAACTGCTTGTTTTATTGATTTAAAACGTTTTACAGCTCGATCTTCACACCGGCAGAGCTTCGGTGTGGAATTTCACATACATCCTTATGAGATCCACCCTAATGACACCTATATATAGACTTTCTGGTTCGCTTATGTGTCACATGACCATAAAAGCGGACCAGACATGTACATATAAGCGGACCACAATGACAAATAAGCTGACCAGCATGCCTATGTCCCTATGAGCGGACCAGACATGTAACACCTATACAGACTCCTGTTTTCTCGTAAAACGTGCCCTATGCTATACAATATGACGTAAGACCTGATCCTTGACACCTAGACGTAATCAACAGATGTAGTGCACCAACAGACTCCCCCTCAGATGTTGATGGAGTTGCCAATACACCCTGACTGCAAAACCGTATCTTCACATCTTCAATCTAGATCAGTCTCTGGGCTTTTTCTTCTTTCAATCTTCAGACTCCCCTTCTCGATTTACTGGCATTCTTTTGTTCTTCAGTAACATCTTCAGGATCGTTATCTGATCTACACAGGCTTTTAGAATTGATTTCTAAGATCGAAACTTGGCTCTCTTCTAACAGAAATTTTCAGAATATCGAAACCTGGCTACCTGCACAATCTTAACCCAGACATAAATTTTCTAATTTTATCACATATCAAATACCTGTGCACCAACACATGACTCTCATAATCACTAAAACAAACATATAATTGCAACATCTCAGGCTCTCTCTCAAATATCTATGATGAACCACTTGAAGAAGGTTAGATTTAACGAAAACAGTTAGATTTACACAAACACTCCCCCTCAAATACTGCTCATCATGTTTAGCACTTGGAATTTTGAAAATCAGTTTTCCAACATCAGTTGTCAAAAATCTTTTTGACTTTTTCAAAAATTATGCTAAAACACACACAAAATCTTTTTGGATTTTCTGAGAGACTAAAATGCAGAAATAAAATATTTACAGACAATATTTTGTGAGTTTTGTGTAAGAGGATCATATCAGTTCCTGAGACATATCAACAACACCGTTAAGCTTCATTTCATTTTAAGTTCTAAACAATTCACTTAGATTGTCAGTATATTTGTCCACTTAAATTTTCACACAAAGTTCAACTGATCCGAGATACAATATTAATGTTTTAAGCACTTGAACTTATTCGTGTGTCCCACTACTTGAATATACTCCCGTATCCAGATCCCAATATTCAGTCTTACAGGTGAGTATACCACAGATGATATCTGTAAGGGAATAAATTATAGTGCGAGGGCCGTGAGAGCTCAGGTCGATCTTTCGATACGCAGAGAGATGACGGCTTCGACTTTTGGTGTGTCCCCTTTAGAGGATCTTTTGCATTACAACAGCAGCGATTATCAATTTTATTGTTTCATCAGCTTGCTGAGGGCGATGCTATGTTTCAAGCATTTGCAGAAAGCATTATCCGGGGACTAGGTCAGAAATTTCTTTCAGCAGAAATCCCGGGATAATACCCCAGATATCACTGAGCATAAAGACCTAGTATCTCAGAATAAGGGACCTTTCAAACAAGATTTCAGGGGTTACCTATATATCCAAGTTTGTGTTAACCCACAGAACAAGCAAGTTTGAATTTAGGTTTATATCTCGTCTCAATCTACTAAATGTGCAAAAACCTACTGGCACATCATCAGTGAGATTGTTTATCACTTTTAAACTTTCCAATTCTTTAGCATGTTGTGATAGTCCACTGATGTACTATCATTTCCTCTTTTATGCACAAAAACTCATTTTTCATTTTATCATGTTTTTTGCTTTTTCAAATTTTCAAATGTTTTTGGATTTTCTAAAATTTCTTACTCCCCCTAAAATGCAAACACATTTCAAAGGAAATTTGAAAACTAAGACTCTTGACACAATTGAAACATACAAACTGTACAGAAACTTGACAACTGACACTGAATCACATCAAATCGCCATTCACTCGGCATAAACAATCAGTACTCCCTCTATCACAAACCATTTTCTCATTTAGATTTCAAAACACTTAAGTTTGTTTAATCAAAATGATTTTTCCGGAAAATGAATTTGTGTTGATAAAAACCATTTGTAGGTCTTATCATTTTAAGAACGGGGATGTGGTTCATCATCTTGTTCGTCTCTTGTCATATATAGTAAATCAAGTACAAATTAATGTCCCTGATTTACCATTTGCATTCAAGCAACCTCTAAACCAATTGTAAAAATAACCACTTGTAAAAACACACAATACCACTTGTAGGTATGACTAACCAATACCAACTGTAGGAATGTTACGTCTACATGTATCATTTTACCAATCAGAATGCCGATTCCTGCTTCTCACTTACCAACCTGGAAGCTCCGGCGTAGTCCTTCAACCTGTAAACATTCAAACACTATCAAAATCTTTCAATCAAAATCTTCAAACATTAGAAAGATGCCGATTCCTGATCCACGATATAAACTTGGGATCTCCGGCATGTCAGATTTTTCATTTGAACAGATTCACCCAAGCCTGACGGTCCTTGGGTGATTTTGAATTCTTGTTCAACAATGGTGGAAAATTTGCATCATCCATTGTTAAATCAGAATTCTCATTTTTTACCTCAACACATGGCTCTTCTGGCTTTACCGTACCAGAATCATTGCCTGCACATGGCTTGTCTGGCTTTGATCTGTCAGATTCATCGCCTGAAGGTGGCTTGTCTGACTTCAACACGTCAGATTCATTGCCTGAAGGTGGCTTGTCTGACTTCGACACGTCAGATTCATTGCTTGAAGGTGGCTTGTCTGAATTCGACACGTCAGATTCATCGCCGACCATTTTCTTCTTCTTCTTTTCTTCTTTCATCCTCAGATTTGTATCTGATGAATTCGTCTTGTTTGACTTTGCAATCAAAGGAGTTGATTCATCAGAACTCTTATTCTTTCCAACAGATGAACCTGAGGACAATATCTTCTCCAGATACTCTCTCGCCTTCTTCCTCTTTTTCCTCAGTCTGTCTTTCTGACCCTGTGAAAGCTTTACTTTCGGTTCTTGAACTTTATGTTCTTGAACTTTCTGTTCTTTGGGCTTGACAGAGACTGGTATCTTTACCTGCTTTTGAAATTCAATCCTCGATCTTCTCATTGATCTCATTAAGCAATCTCTAGCAATATGGCCAATGATGTTACAGTTAAAGCATCTCCTTGATTCAAACCTCCAACTCTGGCAGTTAACAGCAATGTGTCCTTGATAGCCGCATCTGTAACACACTCTGTTATCGTACCAATCACCATTTTCACACCAAACGCTCAGATCATAGCATTGTCTGGCTTTGTGGTGATCATCATCCCTCCTGAAAACTGGATTTGGCTTTGAAGCACTGTGGTCAAACCTGCACCACTTATTGCCCACAATTTTTGAATTTTCAATTTTTACTTTTTGTAATTTTTGATTGCGATTGGATGATCGATCTGATGAGCTGTTATTCTCTTTTTGAACATTTTTCAAAATTTTCTCTTTTTGTTTTTGTTCCACTTTCTTCTTTAAAGGTTTTTGCTTAGAGCATTCTCCCTTTTCAGTTGATTGTAGAGCAGTTTTCTGAAATGTTTCTTTTAATTTCAAAAACAATTTTTGTTTTTCAATTTTATCTTTTTCATCATCAGATTTCTCATCACAATCTTCAACTTTGACATTGTCAAAGTTTGTGACATTGTCACTTATTGGAACAGAATTGATCGGTTTTGGACAAGGATAATCTGGTGTTGATGACGAAGTCTCAAAACCTTTCAATTTCTCTTCAAGCTCTTGGATTTTAATCCGAGCTTTTTCAGCTTCATTTTCAAGTCGAATGATTTTCTGAAGATAAGAATTTATTTCAATTTGTTTTTCAAGATTATTTTTAAAAATAACAGATTTCTCATCTTCTAAAATCTTCATTTGACTTTGAAAATCTTTTTCAAATTTTAATTTTTCATTTTCAAATTCTTTTTCCTTTTCTTTCAAAATCTCGTTTTTCAATGTCAAACTGTTCAAATCTCTTAACAGTTTGTCATTTTCTGATTTCAACTTCTCACAATTTTCCGTTAAATAAAAAATATGTTTCTCATCAGCTTTCTTCTCGTCTTTCAAAACTGAAATTTCTTTAGTCTGTTCCTCTCCCACTTGAATACCTTTACTCTTACTCTTCTTTAATATTGATTTTCCACTTTGAATTTTCTTCTTCTCAGCATTTCTCTCCATCTGTTCTTCAATTTTCTTAATGAATTGACCAATTGCCAATTCAGAGTATTCTCCAGTTCTTTTTAAATTCAAAAGAAATGTACCCCACTCTTGTTGAGGTAAGGCATTGGCTAATTTATCAATCCATTCATCTGAACTTTTCTTAATACCCTTCTCAGACATTGAACGAACAAGATGACTAAACCTCTCAATGATACTCTTTGTACTTTCTCCTGGATAACCTGAAAATGAATCAAATTCTTTATTTAATACATTTATTCTATTAATTGTTTCACTAGTCATTTTAAAGAAATTGATATCCATGATACAGAAACACGTTTATCAAGACAATCCCTTAAAATGAAATATCAAATTCAAACTCGATCCCCTTTCAAACGAAATGATTCACCTTGTGAAACACCTGAAACAGACAAACAAACAATCAGTTTAACCGGATTGAAAATGTGAATGTGTGTGTCGTTTAAATCGATATAGAACTCGTGTTGAAGACTTGGACGAGTTTCAATGTTGTTGAAATGATATCAATGACTGAATGATCTTCCCAAAAGGATCTGGAAGAATCCGATTAAGCTTAATATTGAACCAATTCTGCTTGGATCTTGATACACTAAGTATAACAAATGCTCGACAAGATTATCTTTTAAAAATCTTTGATTGGGCCTCAACTATTCAGCACTTAAAACATTTTTGATTGGACCTCCCGTATAAGACTTGTCACCTTATATCCGACACATTTATATTTGCAGATTTCAATCAAGCCGACACCTAATTTTCTTGATTGGACCAAGCTAACTGGACTAACGACTTGGCTACTGATGCTTTGATTGGGCCTAAAACGATAAATCTGATCACATGCACCTCTTGGAACAAATCAAAACAACCAATTACTTTGTATGTATGATAAAATCAATTCACGTGATCCTGACACACATCCAGTTAGACAACAAACTGTCGACAACTTTTAATACAAACTTGATTTTATTGGACCTTGAATATCTCGAACAACACAATCAACACATACCCTTGAATGCTTTTAATAACCGACAATTCACATGCAAAGTCAGATTTCACAATTAATGCGGATCTACTGATGACCAAATAAGCGGACTTGATTTTCAGATAAACGGTGTTCAGATAAGCGGACTTGATTGATGTTCAAATAAGCGGACCTGCTGATGTTCAAAAGAGCGAACCAGAGACTGTTCAAATGAGCGATCCAGAGAAATAAATGTCTTATTTGGAGCGAACCAGAAACAATTTTTTGAGCGAACCAGCTGAAAATCTGTACGGATGAGCGGACTTATAGACTGTACGTTCGGCGGACCACATATCGAACATGTTTTGACTCGTTAAAACTTCGAATTTTGGCTTCAAACTTTCCAGGGTTTATCTCGATACTATTGCGCACAAGCTGTGAAAATTTGAGCGAATTCCGACCGTGAAATTTTCCCAAATCAGTAAAAGAAGGTGTAGAAGTGAAGAAATGATGAAAAACAGCTACAATCTGCAGAAAACCTCCTCCCAAGCTCTGATACCACTTGTAGGATCGTTTGTTGACCCGAACGAGTCGTTCAGAGGTTGTCTCTTGCGTTTCAGATGCGGAATAATAAGAAACGCAAGTAGATATAGCTTGTTCTTCTTCCTAACTGCTTGTTTTATTGATTTAAAATGTTTTACAGCTCGATCTGCACACCGGCAGAGCTTTGGTGTGGAATTTCACATACATGCTTATGAGATCCACCCTAATGACACCTATATATAGACTTTCTGGTTCGCTTATGTGTCACATGACCATAAAAGCGGACCAGACATGTACATATAAGCGGACCACAATGACAAATAAGCTGACCAGCATGCCTATGTCCCTATGAGCGGACCAGACATGTAACACCTATACAGACTCCTGTTTTCTCGTAAAACGTGCCCTATGCTATACAATATGACGTAAGACCTGATCCTAGACACCTAGACGTAATCAACAGATGTAGTGCACCAACAACGTCAGCTTAGATGCTCAGTGGTTTGCTAGTGCCTATAAATAGGACAGTGCTCTGTACTGTTCTATTAGCTCTTTGCAAAATCGTCTTCTCTGCACGAACAAACACTGAGCTCTGGCTGAGGGGGCTTTTATATTCAACATAGCATTGTAATCGTAATTGAAATAAATTCAATCATTCTATTCTCTGTGTAAAATGTTTGATCAAAGCAATACTCTCGTTTGATTGTATGCAAAGTTTGTTTCCATCTTAATTCCGCTGCACAACTCATCCATTTCCATTTTATTTCAAACGTAAAATACAATCAAAACCAAACTCAGTTCCAACAATTGGTATCAGAGCTTGGACAGTCAAATTTGATTTAACAATCATTTTGACATAAATAGTTCAGCTCATAATCGTTGATACTGATAGTTTGTTCGTTTGTGTTTAAAAACAGAGCAATGTTTAATCACCATCAAAGTTGATTGATCAGTGCCTGTAAAACAACCAGGATGACGTCACAATCACAAGATGATAAGAATAACATTGGCTCGCTTTTTAAACCACCCATGCTTAAACGTAATGAATACAACATCTGGGAGAGAAGGATGGGTCACATCCTTGCTCAACAAAACACTGGATGTTAGAGGTCTGTTGTTTTTGGTCCCCATGTTCCTATGGTGCCAAGTGCTGAGGATGCAAAGAAGTTCGTTCCTAAACCAACTGAAAACTATACTAAAACTGATTTTCAAAAGTTCGAACTCGATGCCAAAGCATTTAGCATCATAGCATCTGCATTACCAAATGAGATCTATGCTGGACTGTTACATTGTAACAGTGCCAAAGAGCTATGGGATGCATTGAAGGAACAGTTTTGGGGAACTGAAGAAGTTATTGAAAACAATAGGGAAATTCTGAATCAGCAGTATGAAACCTTCTGTCACATTAAGGGTGAATCATTGACCCAACAGTTTGAACGTTTTAGCTGTCTCATCAGTGAGCTAAGGCTTGTTAAAGTTGAAATTCCAAAATCAACACAAAATAGCAGGTTTCTTAGATCACTACCTGATAAATGGGACACAATTGCATTTGTGACTAGAAACTCAGCTGAGTTCAAAGATCTGACCCTGACCCAACTTCATGGTAGACTCTTTACCTATGAAAGGGAGTTAAACCAGAAAAAGAAGTTGCAAGAGTCTGGTAAAGTTGCTGATGATTATTCATTTGGTAGCACAACTCTTTTGGGTCAGGAAGAATCTGGTAGCAGTGGTAAGGATCAGGGTTATGATCACTTCATTGATATAACTGCTGGTGGAAATTTTAACATCCCTGATCCTCACTCTGCAAATTATGCTTTTACTACACATTGTGAAAACCAGATGTCAGATAACTTGTGCTTTGAACTCAATGATTTGCAACACTTTGATCCCACTGACTTGGAAGAGATGGACATCTTGCATCAATTGGCATTGCTTAGTGTTAGAACAAGCAAATTCTACAAAAGAACAGGGAGAAAATTCCCAGGGTTACATGGGAATTTAAGGGTTGGGTTGGATAAATCTAAAATCAAGTGTTACAAGTGCAATAGGCTAGGTCATTTTGCTAGGGAATGCAGGAGTCAAACTACTGGTCCTATAATTACTCATCCCAGCTCAAACCCTAGACCACAAAACCAAAGCACTGTTCACTATACCCAATATACCCCTGCAGCCCATGTTAACACTGCTCACTATGCTGCAACCCCTGTGCCTGTGCATTATGTCCAAACCACTGTTCCACAAATTCAGTATATTCAAACCCCTATCCCCCAGGAACAAGTGCAACCTGTTGCACCTCAAACAGCTGCTCCAGCAGTGGTACAACCAGATCAGCAAAGCTTTTTCACTCAAGGCTTTGTTGACTGGAGAAGCATACCTGATGAGCTTGGTGATGAAAATTTTGCACTCTATGCTTTTAATAAACCTTCTAATGATGAATTTTGTTTTATGGCATTAGAGTCAATACCAGAAGGGGTAGAAACTGAAGGTGAACAACTAAGTGCTGAAACAGTGGATGAGGTGACTGAAGCAGTTGTTAATGCAGTTGCTGGTGAACTGCTGCTGGGAAAAAATTCAGAAACTCTGATTAAACCACTGACAGACCCCTGGTCCAAAGAGGACAAAGAAGAAGAAGAAGAAGAAGAAGAGAAGAAAGCAGGTGAGAAAGAAGTAAGAGCTGATGATGAAGAAGATCATCAATGTGATTGTGCTATGATGGCTGCTGCCAAGGTATCACCTCAAGTTCTTGAAAAACTGTGTTCAGACAAGTGCATTATTGTTTTTGCTAACATCAAAGAGGTAAACGAAAACCTTAGGGATAAAATCTTAACTGATGAAGTCAAATTTGAAAGGTCTTTAAAAGAACTTAAAAACAAATTGACTGAAAAAGAGAAAGAGATCAGCAGTCTAAAAGAAGAGCAGAGCATAACCAAAACCCAACTCCAAACTATGGTAGAAAAATACCAAGTTTGCAAAAAGGAGTTGGAGTCCACCCAGATCACCTGTGAAAAATGGGTGGAATCATGCAAAGGGTATGAGGTTATGCTTGAAAAACAGATTAAAAGCAATGTGAAATTTGGTGTTGGTTATAGAAAACATGTTGATGAAAACACTGCTTTTGAAAAATCTGTTCAAACCACTGATGTAACAACTGAGTTCATCCCCACAAACAAGAATGGCTAAGAAGTGAAAATCACTGATAAACTTGGTAACAAAATCACACTTGACAGACCAATGGGATCCTCTACTTTTGAGGAGATTGAGAAATACCAGTTTAAACCCACATGGTCTGATGAGTGTGACATTCTTGAAAAGTTCAAACCCATGGATTTTACAACCACTGACGGTGTTAAAGCTCCAAAAGCAAAAGTCATTCGTCTTAAGGACATCCCAACAGAGGTTAAAAACTCTGTTGCAAAGGAGTCTGAGAAGAGAAAGAAGAGAGAAAAGGTCAACAACTTGTTTTGTGAATTTTGTGAGAAAAGAAATCATCTAACAAAAGACTGTTTTCATTTAAAAGCATACGATTTAAACAAAACAAGTGTCATTGTTCCTGCTGAAAGCTGCATTGTCTGTGGTAAATCAAACCACAAAACTCAAGCATGTGTGTATCTCAAAACTTTGATGTGAAAAAGAATGAATACACTGCTAAAACATCCTTGAGTCCATCAACATCATCTGTCAAATTCACCAAGAACCAACCACTGTTTGTGCCAGTTCAAATAGCTGTCACAAAACAGCTGAACCAAACATCTGTCAAAAGAGATGTTCAGGTTACTGATGCACCCCCTGCCAACCAGTTCAAAAGAGGTAAGGGACAACCATCTTACCAAAGGATTCCACACGTTTATGAGACCTACAAAAGGCCCTCTAAACCTAAAGTGAATAGGCATCCTTTTGGTTATCAACAGGTGATTGGTCAAGACCCCCAACAGTGGTTAGCAAGAAACAGTCCTAAAACTGTCCAAACCCCTGACTTAACCACTGTCCATCAATCTGCATCCATCCCAGACACTGTTGAGACCCCATCCAAAGCCTTATTGGCTTTGGAAACCCTAATGAACTAATTCTTTTACTTCATGTGCAGGGAGCTTCTGCCTGCTTAGATAGCCTCTGGTATGTTGATAGTGGAGGCTCCAGGCACATGACTGGATGTAAAGCCCTACTCAAAGATTTCAAAATTCATGGAGGGGGTGATATATCCTTTGGGAATAACAGTAAAGGGAAAGTTCTGGGGTCTGGTACAGTACAGTCTGGCAATGTAAAATTTGAAAATGTCAATTTGATAAACAGTCTGAAATTCAACCTCCTGAGTGTTTCACAAATGAGTGACAAGGGGTATGGGTCATTCTTCACAAAGGAGTGTTGTAAGATTGTCGGACCAGAAATGGTCAAAAAGATTGAAGCAATAATAAAAACTGGTCAAACAAAACTTGTTGCTCAAAGAAGTGGCAATGTTTATGTTGTTGATATGTCAAAAGAGTGTCCCAGGGCTGATGCCTGTCTGTTCTCAGCTGCCTCTAACAAAGAGACAGAACGTTGGCACAGGAGACTGGGGCACACAAATCTTAAGACAATCACTGAAATTTCAAAAAATGGTTTGGTAAGAGGCTTACCACAAAAATTGTTTTCATGTCCTGAGCATTGTGTTTCCTGTTTAAAAGGAAAGCAACATAAAAGCTCCTTTAAGTCCATTGAAGAGTCCAAAACAACCCAGTGTTTGCAAATGCTGCACATGGATTTGTTTGGCCCAGTTCAAGTCATGAGTCTGAAAAAGAAGAGATATTGTCTGGTTATTATTGATGACTTTTCTAGGTTTACATGGACTTTCTTTTTACACTCAAAAGATGAGACTGCAGGCATTTTGCAAGACTTTGTAACACAGGTTGAAAAGCAATTTGACCTTCCAGTGAAAGTCTTCAGGAGTGACAATGGCACAGAATTCAAGAATAAGGAGTTGGATGCCTTCTGTGTGAAGAAAGGGATTGTAAGGCAGTACAACATCCCTAGAACACCAGAGCAAAATGGGGTTGTGGAGAGAAAGAATAGAACATTGATTGAAGCTGCTAGGACCATGCTTGCTGACTCAGGTTTGCCTTTGACTTTTTGGGCAGAGGCAGTAAACACTACTTGCTATGTCCAAAACAGAGTTTTACTAAACCCCAGGCACAAAAAGACTGCTTATGAAATTCTGTATAAAATCAAACCACTGATCTCATATTTCAAGGTATTTGGCTGCCCATGCTTTATTTTGAACTTAAAAGATTCCATTTCAAAATTTGCAGCCAAAATTGACTGTGGTTATCATCTGGGATACTCAACTACTGCCAAGGCCTACAAAGTGTTTAATACACGGACCAAGGCAGTGGAGGAGACCTTGAATGTAAAGTTCAATGAACTTTCATCAATGAAAATCCCAGCAAATCTTGCAGATCTGTTTGATCTTGATAAATTCACTTTTGAAAATACTGCTGTCAAGACTAACAGTGCAGGTCCATCAGAGGATTCATCACCAGACTATGGGTATAAGATCATCATTCCTCAACAAAAGTCTGTCACAATGGGAAGAGCATCAGATGTTCAAAACAGCTGTCAAAGCTCAACCACTGCTACCTCAACAATTGTTGACCAAAGTAGCCCATCTACCACTGCCTCCACATCAACAAACACTGCTGACAAAAGTCCCCAAACAGTGGATAAAAGTCAGCATGTGTCCACATCATTACCTCCTATTCCACCACCTTTTGAAGCCACTGCTGGGTCATCAAAGTCACCAGCAGTGGTTAGCTCAGATGATACACATCAGCAGCCCTCACCAACAAATGCCATCATACCATACCAAGGAGATTTAATCTACTTAAGATCTCATCCACCTGATCAAATCATTGGCAACATCAATGAAGGGGTGCTCACAAGAAGCCAAACCCAAAACATTTGTCTTTTTGCTGGTTTTCTATCACTCCATCAGCCAGTCAAGTACCAAGAGGCACTGAAAGACAACAACTGGGTAGAAGCCATGCAAGAGGAGCTCCAACAGTTCAAAAGACAACAAGTATGGGAGCTTGTACCACTGCCAAAAGATGTCAGTCCCATCGGCACAAAGTGGGTCTTTAAAAACAAAACTGATGAAAGGGGCATTGTTGTCAAGAATAAAGCCAGGCTGGTGGTTCAAGGTTACAGACAGGAAGAGGGGATTGATTATGATGAAACATTTGCCCCTGTAGCAAGATTGGAAGCTATAAGACTGTTCCTGGCCTTTGCTGTCAACCACAACATGACGGTGTTTCAAATGGATATCAAAAGTGCTTTCCTCTATGGTACAATTCAAGAAGAAGTGTATGTCTGTCAACCTCCAGGTTTTGAGGATCCATTTTATCCAGATCATGTCTACAGGCTAAACAAAGCCTTGTATGGCCTGAAACAAGCACCTAGAGCCTGGTATGAAACTCTTTCCACCTTTCTACTCTCAAATGGTTTCAAAAGAGGTACCATTGATAAAACACTATTTCTTAAATGGAGAGGGAAGGATTTAATGATTGTCCAAATCTATGTGGATGACATTATTTTTGGAAGCACATGTAACAAAATGTGTGAAGAGTTTAGGGAACTCATGACAGCTGAGTTTGAAATGAGTGCAATGGGTGAGCTGCAATGCTTTCTTGGTCTCCAAGTTCAGCAAATGCAAAATGGAACTTTCATTCATCAAAGCAAATATGCTAAAGAACTTTTGAATAAATTTGATATGAATGATTGTAAACCATGCAGCACACCCATGGCAACAAATAAGCTTGTCATGTCAGATGAAAAGGATGAGCTGATTGACCAAACACTTTATAGAAGCATGATTGGGTCTTTACTGTACCTAACTGCATCTAGACCAGACATCATGTTTGCAACATGTGTCTGTGCAAAAAGTCAATCAGCTCCCAGAAAATCAAACCTCATTGCTGTAAAAAGGATCTTCAGATACATAAAAGGTGCTCCCACACTTGGTATCTGGTATCCAGCTAATGGGAATATCAAGCTTTCAGGTTTTTCAGACAGTGACTTTGCTCGGTGTCACACCACAAGGAAGTCCACTTCAGGAGGGTGCCAGTTTCTAGGCGATTGCTTGGTTTCTTGGCAAAGCAAAAAGCAAGCAGCTGTTTCAACATCCACTGCTGAAGCTGAATACATTGCTGCTGCAAGCTGTACAGCCCAACTCCTGTGGCTTCAAAATCAGTTGCTGGATTTTGGTATCACTGCCTTAAAGACACCACTCATGTTGGATAGCCAGGCAGCAGAAAATATCATCAAAAATCCAGTCTCCCATTCAACCACCAAACACATCGACATCAGACATCACTTTGTGAGGGATTGCTATGAAAAAGGTTTGATTTCTCTGCATCATGTCCCAACTAAAGACCAGCTGGCAGATGTGCTCACAAAAGCACTTGATACAGCCACCTTTGAAAGCTTGGTCTCTAGGATTGGGATGCTAAACATGGAATAACAAGCAACATCTTGTTTTTCTATGAATAAAAGCATTAAAATGTTTTCAGAAAATCAAAAATCCATCCTTAAAAATAGCTAAAAATGAAGTTTTCATTAAAATCCTTAAAAGTCTGCCATAACCACTACTTGTTCAAAAGTCTGCTCTACTTCAAAGTCTACCCACTGCTGAAAGCCATCCTCTGTCCTCTCATTTCCTTGATAAACTCTGTTGTTCAAAAGCAGTGTCTTATCCACTGATAGTGAAAATCATCCACTGCTTCCATTTTATCGTTGTAACAACTGCCTTCATCAGTGTCTTTCATAAAAGTACTGTCCTTCATTTCACCAGGGGTTGGCATGTGGGCAGTACATCGTGGTCAGACCTTTTGTAACCGCTGCCACGTCAGCATTCACTTTTTCTCTATAAAACCCCCACTTCACACCAAAAACAGGGTTTTACTGTCGAATTGAATTCTCAAAAATTCTCTTCTCAAAGCAGTTTTTCTTCAAATTTCTTCTTCATCTTCTTCTTCGATCATCATCTCCAAAATGACAAAATCAAAGTCATCTGCAAAACCCACTTCCAAATCAACATCCAAACAAGCCTCTCAAAAGGCAAAACCCACTGACATTCCACACAAACCATCTCACAATCTTCTGGGTCTCCTCACAAAACCCGGCACTACAGACGCTTTCGATTCCATCCTTGCTACCATATCTGCATCAAAGTACAAAACTTTGTTAACAGCAGATGCACCAATTTACTTGACAACCCAAAGAGAGTTTTGGAAGAATGCAACCCTTGAAAAACAAGGAGACACTGTAATAGCCATCAACTCTTCTCTAAAGGGTAAAGCCGTCAAGATTACACCACAATCAATTTCAGAGGTCTTTCAACTCGATGATCAGGAGGGTAAACTTTCTTTTCCCAAAAAACGAGTTAAAAAATGATTTTCTGGAAAGAGGGTATAATGCAGAAGTAAAAAAGGACACCTTACAAAAAGGTTACTTACCTTCTGCAACAAGATTTTTATTTCACACCCTCTTAATGTGTGTTTCAAACAAAACCACTGCTTTTAATGAAATACCATTAAAGATTCAAAATCTGGGATATGCTATTCTTCAAGAAGAAAATTTTAATTATTCTCGGGAAATCTTTAATGATTTGGTTAAAAATGTTGAAACAAAATCATTCTTACTGTTTCCTAGGTTTTTAAGCTATTATTTTGAAAAGAAATTCAGTAAGGATGATATTGCTGTAATAAACCAAGGTGACTCTTTACAAATGCACAGCTTAACTGCTGAAACTTTTACAAGAATGTCAACACCTTGCAAAACACAAGCAGAGGTGCCTGAGCAGAATTTAGCAGCTACCACTGCTCCTCAGGTATCTGCTACTGAGCCCACTACTTAAGGTGATCAAAGTAGCAACACAACTGCTTTGAAACCCACACCTAAAATCACCAAAAAGCCACAGAAAAAGAAAACTCAAAAACCCCCCAAACCTATCAAAAAGGCAACTCTGGAGGATGAGATACCAGAGCAACTTCCTGTGACAAAACAAAAGTCACAAGAAACCACTGCTGCTTCTTCCTCACAGCAGTTGGTACAAATATCTCAATCCATAACCGAAACTCCTCCTGCTTCTTCTAAAAAGAACAGGTTGTACACATTGGGACACCACAATATGATGCTCTGGAATCACTCGCTTCCATCATCCACAGCCCAAAGCCTGGGGCAAATTCTCTTTCTACACCAAACATCACATCCACAATTCCCCCACCAACTAAACTTCTGTTGGATGCAATTGATTTGAACCAGTCACTAACCAGTCCTTCTCAATCACCTATCAATGAGAACATGCCTCAACAAATGACTGGGTCTGATGTATCAATCTTTGTTAACCCACCAACACAACCTGAGGAGGTTACACCCCTTGAGTTACAAGTAACCCTTGGTGGTAATCCAAGTGAAGCAGCCACTACAAATGTTAAACCCACTGGTTTACATTTGGACAGTGGTTACATTAATACGACTTCCTTGGAGGCAATTCCTTCCATAGCACCTCTAACATCTACCAGTGGATTCTTTTTTACCACTGGCAACATCAAAAGATTGTCAAGTGTTGAAGGAAGAAGACCCCAGTACCAAGAAAAAGGGGTATCAGTGGTTAATGTTTGGAGTACACTCCCTACCTCAACCACTGATAAAACCACTGCTAGTGGGAAATCAGATGATCCCATTAAATTGGGTGATGGTTTAAAATATTTGGAATTGACGGACCGTGTTGATAAACTGGATACTTCAGTTGCAGACATCAAAGAAATGCTGCAACAGTTGTTGAAAGTACAGAAGATGCAATCCACTGTTGTTCCAACTCAAGCACCTGCTCCACCACAAGCACCTGCTACAAATGAGCTCTGGAATCTCTTTCAACCTTTTCTCCAACAATAAAAACAAATGGCTGATCAGCAACATGCTAAACATGTACAAGAGCTGAGAAACATCATGGAGTCTAGGTTCAAGAACACACAAGCAGACATCAAGGCTCTCAAGGCCTATTTATTGGAAACCTCTGGCACTGCTCCTCCCACTGTGCTCTTCATCGATCAATTACCCCCAGATAATGCCAAAAAGGGGGAGAAAATTAAAGAATGGAAGGAAAAGGGAGTAGATGATGGTCTCTACATAGAACCAGACATGGAGAATATGACCAAGCAGATACCTTTGCCAGATGGTAGCAAAAAGGTTGATGCTACCCAAAATGCACTTGATGAAGCTATAGCAAGTGTAAAAAGGGACAGAGAGGCAAAGGATAGGTCAAAGTGGAATGAGGAGAAGAGAGCTTACATGGAGCTGAATGCGCAGGGTTGTTCTGGGTTGAAGGATGTTCAAAATCCTGTGCCAAAAAGAAATCCCAAGTCCATACCATCCAGACTCATAAAGCATACTCCAAAACCACCATCCAAAAGCCCCCAGCATCAAACCTCCATCCAAACAGTTGTTGTAACTCCTGTTGTATCAACTACTGCTGGTACTTCAGAGGTTTCAACAGTTGTTATCACTTCAACACACACCACTTCAACACATACCACTTCAACACAAACCACAACCACTGCCTTACCACCACCACCACCATCACCACCAAAAATAACATCACCACCATCGCCTCCTGCCAAAAAGCAGAAGACAACAGATGTCACAACATCTATTGTAATGACAACAGTGGTTGAAGCACCAGTTGTTTCAACAGCTGTTAGTCAATCACAAACCACTGCCACTCAAATTACCACCACTATTCCACCCAAAGCATCATTAGTCCCTCCTCAAACAAAATGGAGAAGGCTAATCCTGAAAGATGATGACACTTCACCACCACCAACATCTTCAAAATCCTTGTCACTTGCTACAATACCCAAGCCTGTTCCTCTCTCATTAGCTCAAGTTCAACAACCCTTAGCTCCTGCAGGTGTTCAATTTCCTCTTGAGCTCATAGCAGTCAGAGAAGAAATCAAGTCCTTTTATTATGAGGATGACCCTGCTAAAATGAGATTGCCATCAGTTGAAGGATATCCCAGGCCTAACAATATTGAAGAATATTTGAAAATCAAGGCTAAGCAAGCAGAGGATATTTCAAAAAGAAACACAAAAGGGAAATCTGATAGGAAAATACAGCAGAACTATCAATACTTGCTCACACAAGTCAGATCCCTGGAACAATTTGCAAAAAATGTATGTCAGCAAATTTCAGAGAGAGCAAATGAAACTCTGAGAAAAGACTACATTGAAAGCATTATGGCAACAAAGAAATACAAGGGAGAAAAGCACATGTACAAGGAGTGGACCATTCCTGAGCTTGAACAAGAAGCAGCCAGGATTCAATAAATGATAGAGAATGAGGTCAAACACACTCCTCCAGAATGGTCAAAGTACAAAAAGAATGTGCCTGATAAATCACTTGAGCTAAAGAGAATGAAAGAGGAATTGGTTGCTGCTGATTATGGGTCTAAACGTCAAATAGCAAGATGGAAAGAAGATGTAGTCAGGGCTACCTACAAAAGGTTGGAGGAACTAAGAAAGAAAGATCCCAAAGTCCCTCAAAAGCCTGACTATTCTAAAGCAGAGGTCTCAAAAAGACCACCAAAGTTGCAAGTCAAAAGAACCACTGCTCCAGCTGGTGCTGCCGTCTACAAAAGAAGGAGTCAAAACCAGTTAGGTGCTGAAACAGTTCAAGATCTAAATGCTGGAAATGACCTTGTAAAAGAGGGCATTAGATTAATGATGATATAAGATCCTGAATTGGAACAATCTGCAAGTACTGCTCAGCCAGTCATGAATAGGCCAGCATCTCCAAATACCTCATCTAATAAACATCTCCCAAGAAACCCACCAGGCTCAAAAGTACTAAAGTGGGTAACTGACAAACAGACCCATGTATTGACTATGTTCAGGTATGGTGGAGAAGTGAAGAAAATAACAAGGGAACAAGCTCTTGGCCTGAGTCTTGAAGATATGCAGGATCTCCTTGATCTTCCACTTGGTAGGGATGAAGATGACACAGATGCCATAGACTTTGAATTGCAACTTAAAGGTCAGATAAGGGAACTGTTGATGAGGCAATAAAGTTCCACAATAATGAAGGGTTTTGGCATTATCTGTTCCAGGGGGAGATTGTTGGGATTGAACCCTATCAAAGGAATAGATAATTAAAGCCAAAACTGGATCAGCGCAGTGGATCCAGAATTAGCAGATGTTACCTACAAGTCTCTCCCCTTGAAAGTGGTTTCAACATCTGCTGACTTCCTATCTACTGATCGTACAAATTGCTGACCTACAAACTGCTGCTCAAGTAAAGGCCTGTTGAAAGACTAAAGCTCTGCTGTTCAATCTACTGCCTTGAGTCAAGCACTGCTGATCCGGACAAGTACTGCTGGGTTCACATCAGTGGAAGGAAGCAGCAGTAGTTTATTATGTCTTTATGTAATGTAATATCAGTAGTTTAGCATAGTAGAGGTTTGTATTTATCAGAGGTTAGAGTTTGTTAGGAGGTTAGATGTCACTTTCATGGTGACGTCAGCTTAGATGCTCAGTGGTTTGCTAGTGCCTATAAATAGGACAGTGCTCTGTACTGTTCTATTAGCTCTTTGCAATATCGTCTTCTCTGCACGAACAAACACTGAGCTCTGGCTGAGGGGGAGTTTGTATTCAAAATAGCATTGTAATCGTAATTGAAATAAATTCAATCATTCGATTCTCTGTGTAAAATGTTTGATCAAAGCAATACTCTCGTTTGATTGTATGCAAAGTTTGTTTCCATCTTAATTCCGCTGCACAACTTATCCATTTCCATTTTATTTCAAACGTAAAATACAATCAAAGCCAAACTCAGTTCCAACACTCAAATAGAGTGGACTTTTCTTAGGATCCCCACCCTATATATATATAACATCGCCTGTAATTTTTTTTACTGATGATGCCATCGTTTTGTAAGAAAATATTTATATTAGTGTGTGAATGAAGAATAACAATCGGCTCAACAATTTTATTTATAGATGTGTGTGTAACATTTTTATCTACGATCTTGCAGAAAAAGGTGGCCAAACTCACAAGGAAGTAGAAGTTCTCATAGTTCTCACAATTAGAGTGGTTTTTAATTGAACTGAATCCTATATATATATATATATATACACACACACACGAGTTGAGATCCTTTACAAACAATGCTAATTGTAAGAACCGTAAGAACAGATCTGAGTCCATTGATAGTTTAAATCAAGGGTTGGTATTTATTACAAATAAAACACCTATAATTAATAATTAATACTATCAAGTTAGGGATATTTTAGTTATTTAGCCATTTCTCATTAAATACTAGTTCCACCAAGTTTTTTAAACTAAAATTACTTTTATATACTTCATTAGTTTTGAAAAAAAAAAATTATACCATAAAATCAAGTATTTTTTATCTTTAATATGAGTACCATATTGCTATACTTTTTTTATTTTTAAAAGTGACTTTTTAAAAAGTTACAAAAATTGTTTTATAATTGTGCTAGTTATATAGTTGGAATGTGCTAATATGAAAAATGTATTATGTTAATTTTAAATTTATACGTAAGTTCTTATTTTGTTGTTTAACTCTTATGTGTTGCTATTTTTTCCTTTTGTGTTGTTATTGAGAGTCTATTTGAAATAAACTTGTTTTCTACTAGTTATGTAATATGTAATAATATGTGCTATTTACAAAATTAAAACAAAATCATGAAATTGTGCTAGTATGTAACAGTATGTGTTGTTTATAAAATTAAAAAAATGAAATTGTGCTAGTTATGTAATAGTATCTGTTGTTTACAAAATAAATAAAACATGAAATTGTGCTGATTAAAATTTTATACTGATTACTGGATGTGCTAATGGTGTTTGGTCATGTTTTTCACCATTTAATACCATTTAACCACCATTTAATACCATTTAGCCACAATTTTTTGACACCAAATACCATTTAGCCACCATTTATTTGCTACCGAGTTGGTGTTTGGTCGTGTTTTTCACCATTTAATACCATTTAGCCACCATTTTTTGACACGAGATACCATTTAGCCACATGTTTAGATACCAATTAGCCACCATTTAATACCATTTAGCCACCATTTATTTGCTACCGAGTTGTTGGTCGGTTTTTTTTTTTTTTTTTTTTTGACTTTGGGTTTTGATTCAGATTTCACCCTGCTATTTTCATCAAAATTACATATCAATAAAACTATAAAATTATATATAAAAAGTCTAATAAAATCACAAAATCCCAAAGTTATATAAAACATCTCTGTTTCAAAAGCATAACTAAAAGTATCCTAATATGATAAACATCGAAACATTCGAAACCAAGTGTTTATAGCCTATTTTCGAATTGTAGCCGTTAACATAGCTTTAATTTGTGACATCCTCTCGAGCATAGCATCTTTATCCGCTTTATCTTTTTCTTTTTCAGCCAACAACCTTGCAAAAATTCCATCTAACCTTTCTTTTTCTTCATCATTATCCTTAACGAGCTCCTTGATAACTAAGTTAAACTTTTCAATCTACAAAACAACCAATGAATAGAATCAAGAAGTAAGAACTAACGAAAGTAATAACGGGTCAAGTTGGTTGCAAAGAAAACATAATACAATTGTGAGCTACATTTTAAATGTTTACATATTTAGAAGGAAATTATACCTAATTTCAAAAGCAAATTTTTGTATGAAATAACCCGTAGAGAAAGTGTAATTAAATCAATATGAAATTCCTCAATATGAATGTCAAACCCAACGATTAAAAAAACATCGCAAACCAAACAAACAAAAATGCACAAAAATTACTAATGTATGTGATTCCACTTATGCCAAAGATCAAACAATTTTATTTATATTTTTAAAAACTATTAGTATAAAAGGATTAAACTATTAGTACACACAGGTCACTAACATTGCCTAACCCGTACACTTTTCCTTTATTCTTGCCCCCAGCTCGTGAGCACAAGTCTTTGTCAAATTTTGGATGTTTACTGCGTTCTTTCCCGTACTTTTCCACAAGAAAACCTTCATATATAACCTAACGGGATAAACACATAATTATATTATTCAAATCTCATTTTAATAAACTTCTGTATTTTTTTTGAAATATGTTGTTTGGATTTACTAATCATTCAACTTACCCAAGTCTCCTCTGCCCTATCATCAACCCATACAAGATTTTCTTCTTGAGTGTCCCCTTCCAAATCAACATCCAAAAGTAGTGAACTACTACAACTTGGATCTTTATCCAATGGTCGACTTCCTTTCCTGCAGTGTGATTGCATCCACGCTTCATGAACTGACAGTTCATGCCCAAGTATCTTAGCCTACAAATGTGGAATTTAGAAGTTAATAAAAATGATATTTACGTGATATATATATATATATAAGCTAAATTAACAATTTTTACCGCTTTTCTTTTCATGCTCGCATAGGATTGAGATCCTAGTGTATGTTTGCCTCCAGTTGCCCTACTTCTAATTTCTTTGTTTCTTAAAGACTTTGCTTTCCACTTAGGTGTGTTCCAGTGGTCAAGCATTTGTTTCCATATCTCATATCTTATCCATGGTGGTTTAAAGTCAATAAGATCGGTCATAACCTCTCCAACATTTTTACCTTTTTCTTTCACTGTAGCTTTAGCATCATTTCATATGTTCCGCAACAAATTAGGGAATTTTGCCAGCAATGCACTTCTCCCAGCACCTATGAATTTGTGCATTCCATTTATCCTCCCGCTGGAAATGCATCTGTGAAGAAAAAACTTTAAATAAACGTACAAAACGTTCCAACCAGTTTTAAATAAGAATGGTCTAAGTACACACACCTGGAATCACTCAAATAACCGTGTCTTGTGCTCATTAGGAACCTTTCTCCGGCTCTCCCATGGACCGGACCACAAACTTATTAAATTTGATAAAATAACTCGGGTAGCAGTCCTTTGATTACTAAATCTACAAAATGAAAGCAATAAATACAAAACCATATTAGTAACATTTTTTATGTACATAAAGAAACAATATACGTGTACTTACTCTCCATCTACAACCCAAATCCATTCGCGATTGATTGGTTATAACACCCTTCTAATTACTATTTGTATTTAATAAAATATGCTCATATTTTATATAAAAGCACTTAACTTCACGAAAAAGTTCCAAAATCGAAGTTTTACAATAATCACATACTAGTTAACTACTAAACTAGTTCCAACATTCAAAACATGATTAGTAAATTGTTTACATTATAGACATTGTCTAAAACAAATTTAATCTAATGCGGAAGCTTCAAAAGTTCGTGTTCGGTTCTTCAAAACATGCTTGATCGCCATCCG
The DNA here is from genome assembly GCA_030545235.1 of Helianthus tuberosus. Taxonomy (NCBI): domain Eukaryota; kingdom Viridiplantae; phylum Streptophyta; class Magnoliopsida; order Asterales; family Asteraceae; genus Helianthus; species Helianthus tuberosus. Next base: position 81,286,488 of record CM060368.1, on the reverse strand, counting down.
AAAAGTCCCCTCAACACCTAAAGTCAGAACCACTTAAAATGTTAGTTTTGACATTGATATAGTGCGTATAAACGAGTTCCAGCATCGAATCATCAAAAATAAAATAAAAATTCAGAATTGGGTCTGTCGTGTGTAGCGCCAGACATCATTCATTCTGTCGCGTGTCGCGACGGCTCTCGCGTGTCGCGCCGGATCTAGGTGATCCTGTCGCGTGGCGCGGGGGATACCATTTTCCAGCAGGTGCAGGTTTTTGACCTGCATTTCCTGCCAGCTCCGAAATTTAACAATTTTAACTTCAAATGCCTATAACTTTTGATCCGTAGGTCCGTTTTAGGTGATTCTTTTTCCGATACGTCTGTAATTTCATTACCGGTGTGTATATGACATTGATTATTGCAAGAATTCGGATTACGGACCGAATAACTGAAATCACTTTGTAATTATTCAACCCACCAAGTTTATACCATTTTTTGTACAAATGAGATAGCAACCTTAAGGCGCTTTTACCCAACATCCGGGGCTTAATATCACCGGCATTTCATTCTTATGGCTTCATGCTCTTGTGATTGTCGACGCCGAAAGCTAACTATCAAACACTAACAATACTAACTACCTAATTATTCGACCCGTTTGGCTCAATTATGGAATCCTCCATTTATATTGACTACCAAACACTTCCTAGTCGAATCCTAACCTATTAATTCAAGTGGTGAACATTGTCACCTTAATCAACACAAGATTTTGTTCTAAAACACAACCACACATGTTTAAATATCAAATTTTCTTAATGTAACGAAACGAGTTACATACCTTCAAAGCACACCCTTCAATCGTGCGTCAACACCGGCTTGTCCGCTCGATGCTCCGGCTTCCTTTCCTATAGAGTTCAATCACATTACATTTAGAACTCTTTGTTTCACATATAACACATAGTTTACCATCTAGTAAAATTATGCGTTTTTGTTCATATTTCAACATTTAACCTTCTATGAGGCATTTTCACAACCACTTTAAGGGCAGAATTTTACTCCTTTTATAATCAAGTTCATGGCTTGTTACTTAGCCAATATTAACATCAACATAAGCATGTTCATATCAAATTTTCTCATTATCAACATCTGAATTTACTTCCTAGAGCTTAAATTACACTAGAACAACAATCAATTTCTAATGTTTAACATGTTCTTACAAAACCCACTTATCACCTTCAATGGTGATTATGAATTCACAGGAATTAGGCATAATTTCAACAAGTAAATGACTAGGGTTTTACTCCTAGACACAATATCATCCCTATCTCATCCAAACAACATTAATGCAACATGAATTTCGAATTTGCACAAGCGAAATTAACATGTAATTTCAAGCGGAATTAACAACTTGATTTCGTTTGAAATGACCTTGTGTCATTTCAAGCGAAATTACCTACAAACACATTTCTCGTTTTTCGTGCCTTGATCTATCTATACAAATACAAGACTCGATACAAGACGAAGTCGACAGACGCATGCACCAACACTTCGTTTATCTGCATACGAGTTTTGTCGATCCTGATCCGCCTTCAAGTGAGCTCGAACCACGTCAATTTTCTCATTAGTGGCTTGAACAACATCTTTATGGGCCAGCTCACGCGGACCCACTTCACCCCAACACACCGGGGTCCTACATTTCCTACCATATAGCATCTCATACTGGGCCATGCCAATGCTGGCATGATAGCTGTTGTTATAAGAGAATTATGCTAATGGCAAATACACATCCCAACTGCCCCCGAAGTCAATAATACACGCCCTCAGCATGTCTTCTAGTGTTAGGATTGTTCTCTCACTTTGTCCATCCGTCTGGGGATGGTACGTTGTGCTGATAAAAAGCTTTGTTCCCATTTGTTCTTGGAAATCTCGCCAAAAGTGTGAAGTTAACCGGGTATCCCTGTCCGACATAATAGATACTGGTACCCCATGACGTGCCACTATCTCGTTTGTATATACTTCCGACATCTTTTCCGAAGTATAAGTCTCTCGTATGGGAAAAAAGTGAGCACTCTTCGTCAATCTATCCACGAATACCCATATAGCATCGAATCCTCAGCTCGTCCAAGGCAGTTTGGTCAACAGGTCCATGGTGATATGTTCCCATTTCCAAACCGGGATTTCCAATGGTTGCAGTTACCATATGGCTTTTGGTGTTCCCCCTTAACTTATAAACAAGTCAAGCACTTCTCCACATACTTAACAACATACCTTTTCATTCCGGGCCACCAATAGTTTTGCTTCAAATCGTTGTACATCTTGGTTGCACCCGAATGGATAGAGTAACGGGATTTATGAGCTTCATCGAGTAGAAGCGTCTTAACTCCACATGAATTTGGGATCCATATTCTTCCGAATCAAGTCTTCAACCCGTTGTTACCATCTGCCAAATCCTTCAGCTGACCAACTATCCTTTCCCTTTTTAAGTTTTCCTCTTTTATCGCCTCAGCTTGTGCTTCTCGAATGCGTTCAAGTAAACCCGAGGTTACAACAAGCTGCATTGACCGCACTCGTATTGGGACATATTGTAACACCCAGCGTCCCTAAACTTTAGACTTTTGTCAGATTCAGTCCCTGAACTTTAGCTAATTGGCAAGTCTAGCCCTTGAACTATATGATGTGTGATACTTTGTTATCTGGGTAAATCTATATGCTTGAATGTCTAAATCTATGTTTGGAATGTCTAATTCTATATGCTTGGAATGCCTAACCCTATATGTGGAATGCCTAGACCTATGTTGGAATGTCTAAATCTATGATGGAATGCCTAAATCTACGTTTGAAATGTCTAAATCTATTTGGTGCTTGACTTTGGAAATTCGTGAAATTTGATTCTTGGTGGAACGAGAGACTGGAGTCTTGTCACTGGCGGAATCTATTAACTTTGAAACTTTTGGTGTTTATAATGTAATCTAATTGTCCTATTACCAAATGATACGCAACGCTTGATCTTACACACGAAAACAGTAACACGAGAAGGATGGATTGGCCAAAGTGGCAATCCGATCGGATGACCACCCGATCGGATGACCACCCGATCGGATGACCACCCGATCGAGTGGCCACTCGATCGAGTTGCCACCCGATCCATGCGCGTAGATTTCCTTCTCACCCTCCTCCACACTATAAATAGGCCTGTCACATCACTTTATTCCCTGATGTGACAACCTTGTTCGACCAGACGCACACACACTACATTTCTTCATTTTCCCATCAATTTCGGTACGTTTCAGGCTAGATCCTTGTACTTTCTTGATCTACACTTCATTCTCTACGTGATTCACCTTTGAAATCACATTTTTCACCGTGAAATCTCTCGGATCTGAGGTCTTAAGGGTGATGTCATCATGGTGGTTGTACAAACTGCTATATGACGTCATTTCTGGCAAGATCTAGATCATGACCGGGACAAGCTATATAGTTGACCAGGGTTGACGCGGGCCGCGTAACCCTTGTCTGTTCTTTACGCGAGCCGCGTGGAGACCAGTTTCAACCACTATATAAGCAGGCCATCGGGTTTCACTTTTCGTCGCTCATTTCTTTCTTTCTAAACGAATTTCTGAAGTTATAAGCATAATAGTCGGGTATTATACCCCTAATTAGCGAGGTTCTGCTCTGTTGTAAGTATTATAACCCCAGTTTCGTAATAGTTACGCTGCCTGATTGATTTAGGGTTCCGTAACAACTGTCGTGGTTCTGCCCGACGTAGTTGTTGGAATGCCGTCTCGGGGAGGGTATCTTTAATAATTTCAAAGGGTTATGATACTAATCAATGTACATTTGTATAAATTATAGATTATTCCCAGGAAACCCTTACGCGAAGTCTAAGATAGCAATGTGAGTTTATCCTCTTTTTGTTAACATTTTTGGTAATGTTTTACCAAACCTTAATTGTTTTACTATGAAATTTAGTAGTGATTGAGTCTTTGTAGTTCCTCAATTACTGCCAGTATGTTGGGGTTTTGTATACAAAATGTACTACACTGTGAGTAGTAAGTCGAGGATGACAATACGTTACCATTGGACAATGAGTTAGCCAATGGGTAATATGACCCACAAGTCAGGGTTGACAGTACTAAAAGGAGTAATTGTGTAGACATAAACAATGTGATCGCTCTCAATACTGTTCACTGTGACTTTTATTTAAACTTGATTAATCTGGGATTTACTCACCAGTATTTCCGACTGACAAATGTTTTTAAAACACGTTTCAGGTAACCCAATATGACAGCCAATTCGTAAAAAGCCAACTGGAGAGCACTGAAGGCTTGGGAAAATGTGGCTATAAAAGTTACCAAATAAACGATGTTTTAAAATTCAATAAAATAGGGTTTATCCCTATAAATGTATTGTAATAAGAAACTTGGGTTTTACCCATGTGATTATTAATATTAAATGAGGTGGTTTTACTCTGATAAACATTTCCTAACTACGGTCCTGATGTAAATTCCGCTGCAAGATTAAATAACTGATACCACCAAAACTCTGAGATCGCGTCCGCCCGTTCCCGGGAATCAGGGATCGGGGGTTGCGACAGAATCTGAACGCTTAGTGCTCGTACCCTGATGTTTCCGCCATCGGTTGGGACGTGACAGATTGGTATCAGAGCCATAACTATAAGGAATTAGGATAAGTAGGAATACTTGCCCTAGTCTATAGTTCTAGGAATCTTGATTCTTATCTGTTGTTTAAGACTTAGGTTCTGTTTGTTTTTTGGCCAGAAGTACTTCTGGCCACTTATGTCTGCGCCGCGCAGACGCGAGCAGACGTTTGGATGCTGCAGATTGTTTGTTTTCTCGCAGACCTTTCATTAAAAAAGGTCTGTGATACCTCTTCACCACACAGACATGTTCCATCCACTTCCATCCTCTTCCAACCTCTTCTCCTCTTCTCCCTCTTCTCCCTCTGCCACCACCATCTCCACCTCCGACCTCCTCTGCCACCACCATCTCCACTCCGACACCATCTCCACCTCTGACACCATCTGCTCCACCTCCACTCCGCCACCACCTCCGCCGCTCCAACCCCAAATCGACATCACAAACAAAACCCCCAAATCTGCTCCACCTCCACCTCCACTCCGCCACCACCTCTGCTCCACCTCCGACATCTGCTCCACCTCCACTCCGCCACCACCTCCGACATCATCATCAACATCATAAACAAAACCCCCAAATCGAAAACCCTCATCATCATCAACATCGATCGCAAACAAAACCCTAAATCGAAAACCCTCATCATCATCATCATCATCGACATCTGGAACGAAGAGAGAGAGGGAGATCGTAGAGAGAGAGCGGGCAGCGGTGGTGGTGGGTTTTGATGGCGGTGGTGGAACGATGAGAGAGAGACCGTAGAGAGAGAGGGGGGCGGCAGGAGAGAGAGAGAGGGAAATAAGAGAGAGAGATCGGTGGTGGTGGTGGGTTTTGATGGCGGTGGTGGTGGCCGACGTGGTGGTGGCGGATGGTTGTGGTGGTGGTGGTAGATGGCAGAGAGAGAGAGAAGAGGGTGAAGAGAGAGGAGAAGGTCTATGGTTTTCAATGGTGTGAAGAGGTTTTATGTAAAAAAAACAAACCCTCTTTTCCTTGCAGACTGCAGACATTTGGTCCACCTCTTCTCTGCAGATGTGGTCCTCAGACGGCAGACCTTTTCCTGCAGAAAAAACAAACACCACCTTATGCATTCTACTGTACCGGCTTCCTAGCCGCACACTTTCCTGCTAAACTTACATGTCTTTCCTAAGGCTAACATAATGTACACTTAATACTTTGAAAACACTGTTCACCATTGTTTGTATTTTGCACGAGATTTGCCCTCAAGACGGGAGTGACATCCGAACCTTGATGGAAAAGCTCCATATTACTCTAGTAGGTCTTGTCTGCGGATAAGAACTGACGATATTAGGGTACGACGTTATCAAGTTAGAGGTGAAACTTAGACCTTGATAACTAGTCCCACTCCTTGATGTTTTATTTATGTCTCGCTAAAGTCTCGAAACTTCCATTCAATTGGATACGTGAAATGACCAAAAGCATGAATATCATAGGCCTAACATCGGTGACGTATTTGTCTAAGTAAGTCGACACACGCTATCTCAATTCGAAAGGAGTTCGAATCACTTTGGTTAGTCACCGTTCCTCTACCTGGAACACTCTATGTTTTATGAGCCTGTCTTTTATGTTATCTTAACTTTTACAAGTGGTTTTAGACTTAATTCTTCGTTTATCTTGATTCTTCGTTTATTTTGAGGCGTTCTCACGAATCGCATGTATGTCCGCAATCTAAAACGTTAACTCTAATTTCAGGATCAACTAAATTTATGAAGTTTAATTCTATCATGACAGCCTATGTGTGAATTTTGATCGACTATGATTCTATGTAAATATCTGATGAATCTATGTGTGGTTGTGGTTGTAAGACACTAAAGGTAACATGGCATGGAAACACGAGGGAGAAGCGACGTGTCTGAAGCATGGTGGATACGCCGATGGTACTTCCTATATATAAGTGTTTCAGACGTGTTACCAACTTTCGTGCTAAGTGCCATGCGAAACTTAGTGTTTATAGCCCGATGATGAGTTGTTGGAATCCAATCTATGAAACTACTTGAGTAATCTATGAGGAATCTATGTGTGATCCATGCGTACTCTAGCGTAATCTACGTGTAATCTAAGTATGTGTTGTTTTGAGAAACAGAATGCGAAATGTAGCCTAGTGCCGAAGACGAGGATGACATGACATGTCCGAAACATGGTGGATACACCGCTGGTACTTCCTATATATAAGTGTTTCTGGCATGTTACCAAGTCTTCGTACCACGCGCTAAGTAAAGTTCGTAATTTTGTAGGCTCGGGTTGAAGTAGTGGAATCTATTTGGTTAATCTATGATTGAATCTATCAGGACAGTTTTTGTTGAATCTATTTAAGTATTCTAAGTTGTGAAAGGTGGTGGAATCTAATGTTGTGATTAACGAAGCGTGACACCAATGACGAGGGGGACGTGGCATGATTGAAGCATGGTGGATACACCACTGGTACTTCCTATATATAAGTGCTTCCGTTATGTTGCCAAACTTTCGTAGCACGTGCCATGCGAGATTTCGTTGTTTGTGGATTGTCTAGGGTAATCTACGTGAAGTAATTGGAAACTATTGAATCTATTGGAGTCTGTGAGTCTATTGAATCTAGAGAAACTATTGGAATCCATGTGAAACTATTGGGGTAGTCCATGTGAATCTATGATGATGAGTGTGTTTGCGACACGTAACATGACACCGCGTATAGGGCGAAGCGATCGTGCCCGAAGCGTGGTGGATACGCCGCTGGTACTTCCTATATATAAGCGTTTTTGACACGTCGCCAAACTTCGTACAACGTGCCATGCGAAGGTCGTGGGTTGCGATATCTGTGTGAATCTTGAGTCTTAGTCTATCGTGTGTGAATCTATATTAATCTAGACTTAATGATCCTCTTGTTGGATCTTTAGGATGTCTTCTCAAAAGCTCTCCGACACTCTAAAGAGATCCAGGGAAAAGTCTTAGAAAAAGATGATGTCCTTCATGGCCGACCAGATCGCTCTAGTCGTGCCAAAGATTGTCTCTGAGATCCAAGGATCGAACACTCCGCCCTCATCTGTTTATTCTAAGACGGAGAAAGAAAAGTCTACCAAGTTCACCTATAAGCATTTTATCTCTTGCAACCCTAAGTCTTTCACGGGCAGTGATGGGGTGACTGCTATGCTCGAGTGGTTTGACAACATCGAGGTTACCTTCATTAACAACGAATGCCCAGATCATCTAAAAATTAGGAGCGCAACTGGAATGTTTCAAGGCAGAGCATTGGAGTGGTGGACAAACGAGAGAAACATCCGTTCGAACGAAGAAGCCTATGCTCTTCCATGGGCTGAGGTACGAGAATTAATGATCCTCGAATTCTTCCTCCTCACGAACAGTTTAAGCTTGAAGAAGAGTTTTGGCACTTGAAGCAGGTTGGTGATGATAACCTGGCTTATACTAGTAGATTCAAGCAGCTTAGCTTGATTGTTCCTCACTTGGTTTCCACTCCCAAGCGGATGATAACCAAGTACATCAATGGTATGCCTCCTGCTATGCGTGATTCTATTGAAGCAACTCAACTCGGGAATATTGAGGAAGTCTATCATTTGGCAGCAAGTTTGAATAACAACCGTGTGCGTGATAAGCAGTTTGCTTAACCTGCCATCTCCAAGTCTGCGAATCAAGTCACCCAGCAGTCAAGTGGCAGCAAGAACAAGAAAAGGAAATCTCAGGGTTCAGGATGCAATGCTATTGTTCCTGCTGCAAACCCTACTGCTAAACTTGCTCCTACTACTGCTGCTGCTAACCCTGCTGTTCCATAATTTAAGAAGCAGTACACTGGGTCTTACCCCAAGTGTGCCACATGTAACTTTCACCATCCTGTTGCTTCTGCATGTCGATTGTGCACCAACTGCAACCGCTATGGTCACACGACTCCCTACTGCCGTCAAGCTAACCCAGCTCAACAAGCCCTAGCCCAGGCAGCCCTACTAGCTCATCCAGCTCCTCTGCAGAATCCAAAGCCAGTCAATGTTGTTCGTGCATGCTACAAGTATGGGGATACTACTCACCTCCACAACCAGTGTCCTCAGCTGAACCAGGACCAGCAGCCAGCCTCTCGTGGACGAGCGTTCAATCTCAACACTAATAAGGCTCGTAATGACAATGATGTAGTGAATGGTACGTTTCTTGTGAATAACCTTTATGCTTCGATCCTATTTGATACTGGTGTCGATATAAGTTTTGTGTCCGTGGAATTTGAATATCTACTAAACTGTGCACGCTTTATGTTACCTAAGTCGTTTTCGGTGGAAATTGCCAATGGGAAGTCTATTCTAGTTGATTCTATTCTACGTGGTTGTTCCTTGATTCTTAACGACCACATGTGTGCTATTGATCTAATACCCATGCAATTGGGTTGTTTTGATGTTATCATCGGTATGGATTGGTTGCGTAAGAACCATGCCGAGATTGCTTGTCACGAGAAGTTTGTTCGTTTACCTTTATCATCTGGTGATATCCCGCATGTGTATGGAGACCAACCTTCGAAATGACTGAGGCTGATGTCATGCACACAAGCGAGTAGATGCTTACCTAAATAGAACCTTGCTTTCTTGGCCCACGTGGTGGAACAAAAGAGCAAGGGGAAGAACATAAGCGACGTTCCAGTGGTGTGTGATTTCCCCGATGTCTTTCCTGAAGATCTCCCCGGTCTTCCTCCTCCTCGATCTAATGATTTTCGTATTGATCTCATACCTGGTGCGACTCCTGTCGCCAAGGCCCCGTATCGTCTTGCACCTTCCGAGATGCAAGAGTTATCTAATCAGCTTCAAGAACTACTCGACAAGGGATTTATTCGACCAAGTACCTCGCCATGGGGTGCTCCCGTGTTGTTCGTCAAGAAGAAAGATGGTTCATTCTGTATGTGTATCGACTACCGTTAACTTAATAAGCTTACCATTAAGAATCGTTATCCTCTTCCCCGCATCGATGATCTATTTGACCAACTACAAGGCGCGTCATGTTTCTAAAAAAATGATCTTCGTTCTGGTTATCATCAGCTTTGAGTTCTCGAAGATGATGTATCCAAAACCGCATTTCGTACCCGTTATGGACACTACGAGTTCGTGGTCATGCCTTTTGGATTGACCAATGCACCCTCCGTGTTCATGGATCTCATGAATCGTGTTTGTAAGCCCTATTTGGATCATTTCGTGATAGTCTTTATTGATGATATCCTAATTTATTCTAAAACTAAAGCTGATCGTGCTCGACATTTGATGCTTGAACTCTTACGTGGTTTACGTCTGTATTCTAAATTTTCTAAGTGTGAGTTTTGGATTAATGAAATTCAATTTCTTGGTCACGTCGTTAGTAAGCAAGGTATCCATGTTGACCCGTCTAAAATCGAAGATGTGAAGAATTGGAGTACGCCAAAATCCACATCCGAGATTCGTTCCTTTCTAGGGTTGGCGGGGTATTACCGCTGGTTTATTTCGGATTTCTCAAATATCGCTGTTCCTCTTACTTCGCTAGCTCAGAAAGAGAGACCTTTTGCTTGGGGTCCTGAATAGGGAAAGTCTTTCCAAACTCTTAAGACTCTTTTATGTAATGCCCCTGTTCTTACTCTCCCTGATGGGAATGACGTTTTCGTGGTTTATTGCGATGCCTCAAACCGTGGATTGGGCTGTGTGCTCATGCAGCGGGACAAGGTTATTGCGTATGCTTCTTGTCAACTCAAGGTGCATGAGAAAAACTATACTACTCACGATCTGGAGCTTGGTGCAGTTGTGTTTGCGTTAAAGATATGGCGACACTACTTGTATGGTACTAAGTGCGTGGTGTTCACTGACCATAGAAGTCTTCAACATATCTTTAACCAAAAAGAGTTGAACATGCGACAGAGACGTTGGGTGGAGTTGCTTAACGACTACGACTACGAAATTCGCTACCATCCTGGCAAGGCGAAGGTAAGTCGATGCTCTTAGTCGTAAAACTCATGTGAATGCTATTCGTATCTCTAATGACCTCCATGCATGTATTCGTGACACCCAGTATTCATCAGCAAATGAAGGAAGTCTAGAAGAAGAAATCCACGGCGCTAGAATTGATCAGCTTGAAACTAATCCCAACGGACTGCAGTATTACCTCAATCGCATCTGGGTACCGGATCGCGATAATCTCCGTGAGCTCATTATGAAGGAGACCCACAAATCCCATTACTCCATTCATCCCGGCGCTGATAAGATGTACCATGATCTACGTACAACATATTGGTGGCCTGGCATGAAAAGGGACATTGCTGTGTATGTTTCTAAATGCCTTACTTGTACGAAAGTAAAGGCTGAACATCAACGCCCTTCAGGACTCTTAGAACAACCCAAAATCCCAGTCTGGAAATGGGATAGTATCGCAATGGACTTTATCACTAAGATACCTCGAACACCTTCTGGTCACGATAGTATCTGGGTGATAATTGATCGTTTGACCAAATCCGCCCATTTTCTTCCAATTCGTGAAGATTACAGAGTGGAGGAACTTGCTCGAATCTATACTGATGAGATTATATGCCGTCATGGCATACCTTTTGACATAATCTTGGATCGCGATGGTCGTTTTACTTCACGTCTTTGGCAAACCTTCCAATCTGCTATGGGTACTCACTTGAATCTTAGCACGGCCTTCCATCCTCAAATGGATGGACAAACCGAGCGTACTATTCAAACCCTAGAGGATATGCTCCGTTCTTGTGTCATCGACTTTGGTGGTAACTGGGATGTACATTTAACATTAATCGAGTTCTCGTACAACAACAGCTATCATTCCAGTATTCAGTTGGCTCCTTTCGAAGCTTTGTATGGCCGCAAGTGCCGATCTCCTCTCAGCTGGCATGAGATTGGTGACAAGCAGTTTATTGGCCCTTAAATAATTCAAGAGACAATAGATAGGGTTCTTCAGATCCGTGATAACTTGATCAAGGCTAGGAGCAGACAAAAGAGTTATGCTGATAATAGGCGTAAGCCTCTGGAATTAGATATTGGTGACCGAGTTCTACTCAAGGTATCTCCCTGGAAGGGAGTAGTTCGTTTTGGAAAGAAGGGAAAGCTCGCCCCTCGCTATGTGGCTCCTTTCAAGATACTCGAAAGGATTGGCAAGGTGGCGTACAGACTCGACTTACCACAAGAGCTAAACAACATACACCCAATGTTTCACGTATCTAACCTACGTAAATGCCTAGCCGACGAGAAACTTCAGGTTCCCCTTCAGGACTTGCAAATAAATGAAGCTGTGCAATTTGTGGAGAAACCGGTCGAAATCATGGATTAAACTGCCAAGCGTCTAAGGCGCAGCAAAATTCCCATTGTTAAGGTTTGATGGGAAGGAAAGCGTTGTGTCGAATTCACTTGGGAATTAAAAAGTGATATGAAGGCCAAGTATCCACAGCTCTTCGAGCAGTCTTCTTCTAAGATTTCGGGGACGAAATCTACTAAAGGAGGGGAGACTGTAACACCCGGCGTCCCTAAACTTTAGAATTTTGTCAGATTCAGTCCCTGAACTTTAGCTAATTGGCAAGTCTAGCCCTTGAACTATATGATGTGTGATACTTTGTTATCTGGGTAAATCTATATGCTTGAATGTCTAAATCTATGTTTGGAGTGTCTAATTCTATATGCTTGGAATGCCTAACCCTATATGTGGAATGCCTAGACCTATGTTGGAATGTCAAAATCTACGATGGAATGCCTAAATCTACGTTTGAAATGTCTAAATCAATTTGGTGCTTGACTCTGGAAATTCGTGAAACTTGATTCTTGGTGGAACGAGGGACTAGAGTCTTGTCACTGGCGGAATCTATTAACTTTGAAACTTTTGGTGTTTATAATGTAATCTAGTTGTCCTATTACCAAATGATACGCAACGCTTGATCTTACACACGAAAACAGTAACACGAGAAGGATGGATTGACCAAAGTCGCAATCCGATCGGATGACCACCCGATCGAGTGGCCACTCGATCGAGTTGCCACCCGATCCATGCGCCCAGATTTCCTTCTCACCCTCCTCCACACTATAAATAGGCCTGTCACATCACTTTATTCCCTGACGTGACAACCTTGTTCGACCAGACGCACGCACACTACATTTCTTCATTTTCCCATCAATTTCGGTACGTTTCAGGCTAGATCCTTGTACTTTCTTGATCTACACTTCATTCTCTACGTGATTCACCTTCGAAATCACACTTTTCACCGTGAAATCTCTCAGATCTGAGGTCTTAAGGGTGATGTCATCATGGTGATTGTACAAACTTCTATATGACACATTTCTGGCAAGATCTAGCTCGGATGTAAGTAATTTCATACGCTTTCACACTAAATCTAAAGCTAAATTTAGACTTTTCATATAAAAACTTAAGTTTCTTTATCTTTTCTTCAATCTTTTACTTTGAATGGTGAGATCCGGGTCCGAACGGACTGTAGGCTTGATTATTAGTCTAGAGTCGACTTAAGGATGGATTTCTACCGAAGAATGACGGCCGAAATATGGATTTTGACATAAATGTTATCGTGGACAGTAACTAATCGGACTGGGGTGGTTCCCACCCGATCAGAACGGCTTTGCGACGACGAGTTTACCATTGTCACAATACGTACCATGCCGTCATCGTTAAAACTTAGAAAATTTTACAAGAAGGTAAACGGAACAAGGGTCGCCCGATCGAGCGGCAATCCGATCGGACAACCGTCCGATCTGACAGCCACCCGATCAGGTGACACTTGTCTCGTAAGCCTTGAAACTTGAAACTTGAGACTCGGAACCCTTGATCAAATGGCAACCCGATCAGACAGCCATCCGATCGAGCAGCCACCCGATTAGAGGAACCAAAGCACTTAATACTTGGATCAAGTGGCAACCCGATCGGATGGCCATCCGATCGGGCAACCATCCGTTCCTCACACACATGTCACCCGATCGACTTGCAATCCGTTCGGATAGCCATCCGATCGAACAACCATCCGATCCAGTGACTGTTCCCGACACCTTGTGTAATTTCGTTATTCTGCCCGACTCTTATCTATTGAAATCTAATTAGTCTAATTCTAAAAGGGCTCCCTTTGATCCAATAACGGTCTTTACCGTTAAGCAATCACTGTGAGTATACTCGATCCCTTTTTACTTTAAACTTTGGGATGTAACATGTATTCTATAAACTACGATACTTGAAACTTTGCAAACTATACTCTATCCTACGTGTATGTGAAACTTGTGCATTCTAGTATTCTATTTTGTGCTATGTGACGTTTAATACGGGGTGTGTAGTTCCGCCTTAACAATAGTAGCGCTATAGGATTCTAGTTTACCTTGAGTCTTGGGTAAACACTAAAGCATCGGGAAACTTGGGCTATCACCGCGTGGACTGCGACACTAGCACTGCTGAAACTATTTTTATTCTTACACTGTGGATATGAGTTGTTTTAACCTACTATGCTATTATTCAAACTTGTATACTCGCCAATACTTTGTATTGATATTTTAATACATGTTGCAGGCTGATAGGTTGCTATGGAACACATGAGAATCAAGCTAGGAGATGCCTAGAAACGTCACTTAAATAATTTTGACTCTTGAACAATTTTATCATGTGATGTAATTTTGATGAGGCTTGTTTGACATTAGAAAATCGATATCATGAAATCTACATAATTACTATTGAAATATCTAGTGTTGTGGAAACTCATGAGCAATCTGAACGCTTAGTGCTCACACCCCGATGTTTCCGCCATCAGTTGGGGTGTGACACATAGTCCGTTTTCCTGCTCAAGGCATCCGCCACAACATTTGCCCTTCCGGGGTGGTAATGTATTTCGCAGTCGTAGTTTTTCACAATTTCTAACCATCGCCTTTGTCGCATATTTAACTCCTTCTGATCGAAGAAGTATTTTAAACTCTTGTGGTCAGTAAATATGGTGCACTTTACCCTGTATAAATAGTGCCTCCATATTTTTAACGCAAACACCACCACCGCCAGTTCGAGATCGTGCGTGGGATATTTCTTTTCATGCACCTTTAATTTCCTCGAGGCATAAGCTATCACTTTGCCTCGTTGCATTAAAATACATCCGAGCCCCAAAAGTGAGGCATCCGAATAGACTACCAAGACTTCGACTCCTTCCGACAACGTTAATACCGGAGCTTATTTTAACTTTTCTTTCAACGTTTGGAACGCTCTTTCTTGTTCAACACCACAAATGAATCTCTCCTCTTTCCGAGTTAATTTAGTTAATGGCGAAGCAATCTTGGAGAAATCTTGAATGAATCTCCTGTAGTATCCCGTAAGCCCTAAGAAACTTCTTATTTCCGAAGGGTTCTTCGGAGGGCTCCATTTCGACACGGCCTCTATCTTTGACGGATCTACCAATATTCCATCGGCACTTATGATGTGGCCGAGTAACTGCACCTCTCGTAACCAAAAGGCGCACTTTGAGAATTTTGCATACAACTTTTCTCGTCTGAGTGTCTCTAACACCTCTTGTAAATGATGCGCATGATCTGCTTCACTTTTCGAGTATACCAGAATGTCGTCGATAAACACGATTACCGACTTGTCTAACATTGGCTTGCAAACCCGGTTCATGAGTTCCATGAAAGCCGCGGGTGCATTCGTCAGCCCGAATGACATCACGAGGAACTCATAATGTCTGTATCATGTGCGAAAAGCCGTCTTCGGTACATCCTCTTCCTTGACCTTTAATTGGTGATACCCCGATCTAAGGTCGAGTTTTGAAAACCAATTCGCACCTTGTAATTGGTCGAATAGATTTTCTATACTCGGAAGCGGTTATCGATTCTTTACCGTGAGTTTGTTTAACTCCCGGTAATCGATACACATTCGCATGCTTCCGTCTTTCTTTTTCACGAATAGTACCGGTGCGCCCCAAGGAGACACACTCGGCCTTATAAATCCTTTATCGAGCAAGTCTTGAATCTGCGACATTAGTTCTTGTAACTCTGATGGCGCGAGTCGGTACGGCGCTTTAGCTACGGGTTTCGCGCCCAGAACCAATTCGATTCCGAACTCTACCTCCCGTTCAGGAGGTATCCCAGGTAGATCTTCCGGAAACACGTCTTTGAAATCACGTACTACCGGCACGTCTCCAATCTTCGGTGATTCTTTCTCAGGCTCATTCGCGTATATCATAAACGCTTTACATCCACACTTCATGAGCTTGTGGGCTTTTAACATCGAACATTCTGGCGCGACACGCGACAGACACAATTCTGAATTTTTATTTTATTTTTGATGATTCGATGCTGGAACTCGTTTATACGCACTATATCAATGTCAAAACTAACATTTTAAGTGGTTCTGACTTTAGGTGTTGATGGGGACTTTTCGGATGGCGATCAAGCATGTTTTGAAGAACCGAACATGAACTTTTGAAGCTTCCGCATTAGATTAACTTTGTTTTAGACAATGTCTATAATGTAAACAATTTATTAATCATGTTTTGAATGTTGGAACTAGTTTAGTAGTTAACTAGTATGTGATTATTGTAAAACTTTGATTTTGGAACTTTTTCGTGAAGTTAAGTGCTTTTATATAAAATGTGAGCATATTTTATTAAATACAAATAGTAATTAGAAGGGTGTTACCAGTTGGTAATCAGAGCTCAAGGTTGTCAACAAAGTGTTCGGTTCAAGCTTGATCGATCGTCCGGTAAGAATTAATAAATTATTTTAGTAGATCTTATCTTATGTAAGAAAAAGAGATGTGAATTAATGTGCATGGGAAGAGCGTGTTAACACACTCAAACCCGGAAAGTGCACTATAGGAGAACGGTCAAAGCAAGTTACGAACTTGGCTAAACCGAAGAAAATAAAGCTATGTTATAAATGAAATGTTTAATAATTGATGTAAACATTTCAGTTTCAAGATGATGGAAAGGAATGACAATGATCCGGTGCTGACAAGCACCGAACAAATGAAAGAGATAATTGCCGAAGAAGTGGGGAAGGCAATTGAGGGTAGTCTATCCGGTTTCATAGACAAAATTCAAAACACGGTGTTATCATTAGTTGGAAGATAATGTCAACCTTATGAGAGAAAATCTGGAGAACGTAAAGGGTGTTCGTATAAGGAGTTTATGGCGTGTAAACCGCCAATTTACAATGGGGAGGTCGACCCGATAATATGCCAAAGATGGCTAAGTGATGTCGAAGGGGTGTTTGAAAGGACCCACTGTGACGTGAGTGATTTTGTGGCTTACGGAACGGGTTAGTTGAGGGGTCAAGCCAAGGATTGGTGGGACAACAAAAAGAAAGAGATAGGAGCCGATGCGGCAAGGGTCATGACATGGGATGAGTTTAAGGTGCCATTTCTTAAACATCATAGTCCCAAGGCAGTCATCAACAGGATCAAGGAGGAGTTCATCCAGTTAAGACAAAGGGGTGAAACGATTGATAAAATCATGGGCATATTCATGGATAAGCTGAGGTTCTGTGATGAGTTAGTGACTACAGAGGAGCAGAAGATATATAATTATTATAATATGTTAAGTGCCCAATACCAGGAGTTTATGACTCCCTCAAAGTATGAAACCCTCACGGAAATCATTAACACCGCCCGGGAGCGGGACATCGAGTTGACGAAACAGATTGAGAGGGGCGAACGAACTCCGCAAAGAAGGCGAAAACATCAGAATCGACGCAAAGGACGGATGTGAAAGGCGGGTCGCCAATTTGTAAAGTTTGTGGAAAAGGGCATAAGGGCGAGTGTTGTTTCAAAGATAAACCGTGTCCTATATGCGGAAAGACGGGGCACACGGCATCTCTATGTCCGGGTAAAGTCTCAGTTTGTTACAAATGCTATCAACCCGGTCACAAAAAGTCCGAATGCCCGGAGCTAGTTGAGAAAAAGAACGAGAAAGCCGTTCAAATGGAGACCCAAAAGGCGAAGGCTAGATCCTTCTAATTAACTGCAGCTGAAGCAAAGTCAGAACCCGATGTGGTCTCAGGTATATTCGCGATAAACTCGATTCCTACACGTGTATTATTTGATACGGGTGTGAATAAATCCTTTATTTCACATGGATTTATTCGACATCCTTCATTTGTATTGACGAAATTGTCTGTGCCCTTAGAAGTTGAATAGGGGATAACAAGAGCTTCATAGTGTTTGATGTCTGTCAAGACTGTAAATTGAGTATCGATGACGAAGAATACTCGATAGATCTAATCCCGATGTCAATGGGAAAATTTCAAGTGGTTGTTGGGATGGATTGGTTATCCCGACACCACGCGAAAGTCGTGTGTATCCGTAAAGAGATAAAACTAACATCTTCGAGCGGAAAACATGTTACAATCTATGGTGAGAAAGGAGATTCTGTCGCGTGTCGCGACGGCTCTCGAGTGTTGCGCCAGATCTAGGTGATCCTGTCGCATGGCGCGGGGATACCATTTTCTAGCAGGTGCAGGTTTTTGACCTGCATTTCCTGCCAGCTCCGAAATTTACCAATTTTAACTTCAAATGCCCATAACTTTTGATCCGTAGGTCCGTTTTAGGTGATTCTTTTTTCCTACACGTCTGTAATTTCATTACCGACGTGTCTATGACATTCATTATTGCAAGAATTCAGATTACGGACCGAATAACTAAAATCACTTTGTAATTATTCAACCCACCAAGTTTATACCAATTTTTGTACAAATGAGATAGCAACCTTAAGGCGCTTTTACCCAACATCCGAGGCTTAATATCACCAGCATTTCATTACCAATGTTATGGCTTCATGCTCTTGTGATTGTGGATGCCAAAAGCTAACTATCAAACACTAACAATACTAACTACCCAATTATTCGACCCGTTTGGCTCAATTATGGAATCCTCCATTTATATTGACTACCAAACACTTCCTAGTCGAATCCTAACCTATTAATTCAAGTGGTGAACATTTTCACCTTAATAACACAAGCTTTTGTTCTAAAACACAACCACACATGTTTAAATATCATATTTTCTTATTGTAACGAAACGAGTTACATACCTTCAAAGCACACCCTTCAATCGTGCGTCAACACCGGCTTGTCCGCTCGATGCTCCGGCTTCCTTTCCTATAGAGTTCAATCACATTACATTTAGAACTCTTTGTTTCACATATAACGCATAGTTTACCATCTTGTAAAATTATGTGTTTTTGTTCATATTTCAACATTTAACCTTCTATTAGG
Organism: Helianthus tuberosus; assembly: GCA_030545235.1. Classification (NCBI taxonomy): domain Eukaryota; kingdom Viridiplantae; phylum Streptophyta; class Magnoliopsida; order Asterales; family Asteraceae; genus Helianthus; species Helianthus tuberosus. The sequence goes on along the minus strand of CM060368.1, from coordinate 81,267,675 downwards.
CATTTTCACAACCACTTTAAGGGCAAAATTTTACACCTTTTATAATCAAGTTCATGGCTTGTTACTTAGCCAATGTTAACATCAACATAAGCATGTTCATATCAATTTTTCTCATTATCAACATCTGAATCTACTTCCTAGAGCTCAAATTACACTAGAACAACAATCAATTTCTAATGTTTAATATGTTCTTACAAAACCCACTTATCACCTTCAATGGTGATTATGAATTCACAAGAATTAGGTATAATTTCAACAAGTAAATGACTAGGGTTTTATTCCTAGACAAAATACCATCCCTATCTCATCCAAACAACATTCATGCAACATGAATTTCGAATTTCTTAGGTTTATCCATAAATTCAACTAGAGATTTTCTTATAAAATTCACATACCTTATGACCCCTTTTCAGAGGAGATCACTATTTCGTGCTCGGATTTTGATTTAGAACTGATTTTGACCTTCAATTTGTGGGATTTGTCAAGAACTAGGGTTTCTGGGGTTTCTCCTGATCGCCCCTGTGCTTCAATCGACCCAGACATACACACTTGTGTGTGTGTGTGGGTTTATAATTTTTGTTTATATATTTCATGTTTCAATTTTAACAAGTTTGGCCCCTCTACTATCATTAGTTTGTATTTTTAGTGTTTTTTTAACCCACTTATGAGTCACTACTAGACTTTTGTCTAACTAGGTTATTTTTAATCCTAGTTAGTTCACTTATTTATTTACCACCCTTTTATTTTAAATAAAGGATTTACATTTTTGGGGTATTACATTGGTTCAGGTACTTGTACGTGGGAAGCGCATCCCCGCCTCATGGGAGCAACATGAATAGCAGAGTCATCATCACCAGCACTATTCTCAGAGGGGGAATTCATCACATGAAAATCAGACTCATCATCAACATTACCAACACCTCGATCACCATATTGAACACCATCTTGCCCAACACCTCGATAACCCAGTTGACTACTACTTTGACTGTTACCTATACCACTACGTCGCCCAACAACTCGATTATTCATTTGACCACCACCTCGCATATTAACTCGACCACCACAACGCCAAACCCCTTGATTACCAGCTACACCGCTACCTTGACTACTACGTCATCCAACATCTCGTCCACCAGCTTGACCATCATCTTGACCAAACCCTCGACCACCAGCTGGAACACTACCTCGACCCAGAGTACGAGCCATGATATCTACAACAAAAGCAACCATAAATATTTAGATTAAAGATAACACAAACTAGTTATAATCACTTTTAATGTTAGACAACTAATTAGCAACAAAAACATTATTTTTGAAAGAAAATGAATCATGCATAATTGTAAATAAAAACCTAACCCTTATATATAATAATCAAACCTGACACTCGATTCTTCATTTTCAAAAATTTCATCGTTAAATTGAACTTCTTCATTATTATCGTTAAAACCCTCATCAACTAAATGTGTGGCTTCAAACTCAACTTCATCATAATTATCATCGTTGACATCTTCCACTTCTTCTAACCTTCCATTCTCATGTGTATAAAAAATAGGGAGAAGATCCTCTGTAACTATGCATTCTACCCTTTCATTCTCTTGAAAGAAATGTTCCACGTCCGCTTCATCATCATCCTCCACTTCGCTAACATCTTGGTCGAGTTGGTAAACTCCCCTTGGGGTCGTCTTTACAACAGCTAACCAGCCATTTAGTTCTTTTGCTTTTGAAGGATATGATGTATAATACACTTGTTGCGCTTGTGATGCTAAGATAAAGGGGTCGTCAATGCATCCTATTATCGTGGGTTTAACATCAACTATATGAGTTTTGGGGTCTACCCTTACCCCCTTTACAGGATCAAACCAAGTACATCTAAACAAAACAACCATACAATCCCCAATGGTGCTATGATATTCCAACTCTAGGATCTCATCTAATACTCCATAGCAGTCATTTTCATTTTCGTTGTACGTAGCTCCTATGACACAAACACCACAATTTTGCGTGACTCGGCCATCATAAGTTGTTTGTGTGTGAAACTTATAACCATTGACAAAATAACCCTTGTGAGATTTGACATATGTAAGTGGCCCTTGGGCTATGTCTCTTAGATGTTCCTTATGAGTTATGTATTTAGCTTCTCAATTTTTTATTGTTTAATTAATATTTTAGACACACTATTTATGATTATTATAGATCGTGTGGAAGCTTTGAATAAAGATTCTTGATTATAATAAAAAATGTGGGTTTGAGTTTGATATTCTTGTATTAGGATTAGGTTTTTGGATCATTTTTTTCTTTTACCATATCCTATGATTTTGGAAGTTTTATTTTAATAAAGATCTTTTGGACATAATCCCTATTTGGGTGTTGAACAATGATGATGCTAAGTAAATTACACATTCTTTGATGTCATTCGGCAGTTAGAAATGATTTATGTTACTACCATAGTCAGATCACATATGTTTTTTTATTAGGGAAAGAAACTTACAAAATCAATCTTATTTAGTCAAATTGGGGGTTATGTATTTAGTTGATATATAAGGTCACTAGTGGGTAAGATTAACTGTTATTATTGAATATAAATGATATTGAATTAAAGGAAAGCAACCTTCTTCAGCGAAGTAGATGTGTCATGTGTGATTGGAAAGGTTGTTTGGCTAAGAACTAATGTAATTTTGCTGGACAGAGACGCCTATGCTTTTGCAGTGAGACCTCAGCATGTACAAATATACACCGTGAATATGCAAAAATCTACAGGGTTCTTAATCTCTCTCTCTCTCTCTTCACATTGTTACTTATTCAAACACTTCATAACACATAACCTGTTAATCTTTAGTATTTGACATGGTTTTAGGAAGAAGAGGAGGAACGATCAGACAGGTGGAAGAACTTTCTAGAACGATAGTCGAAGTGTGCTCAGTTTCCTATAAATGGCTCATCGATCTTGTGAAAATGTGTTTAAATTACACACAAAAGAGAAAGAAATGGTTAATTTTGCTTGCAGCCTTAGGATTTTCAACATACGGTGCAATTAGGGTTTATAACTTACCCTTTATTGTCAAAATGAGGGAAAGATTCGACAATGTTATTAGCGGGATAGCGTCGATAGCCGAATTGCTAGGCGATTTGGCCGAGACATTAGGAGTGGTGTCAAAGGATCTGAAGGAGTTTTCCATCGGATTCCCACCATGTTAATACATGCTCTTTATCCCGTCTGCTCGAATCTTGTTTTTCTGAATGTGAGGTTTGCTGCAAGTCTTACGAGCGTTGAGTTGGTCAATTTCATAAAGAAATGCACAACGCTTAGACATTTATGGGTAAGTTCTTTTGCATATTTAACACCCTTAGACTAACATGTTCTCACACTCACCAAAAAAATACGGCAATACTTATTTCGTTACTTTTCGGATTGTTAACTTCGCTTCAGGTATGAGGAGATTGCATTGGAGATGAAGGTCTTGAAGCTGTGTCTAACTGTAAAAACCTTGAAGACTTGAGGGTATTCCAGGGAGGAGGAGGTATTGTCGTAGCAGAAGTGGGTTTAACTGCGATATCCATCGGCTGTCAAAAGCTTAAAACGTTAACCTACTGTTGTAGTCAAATGACGAATTCGACCCTGGTAACTTTTTCGAAGAATTACCCAGACATTAGTCGCTTTAAACTAATCATCTCGATGCTAAAACAGCCCGACCACACGACTCTTCAACCGTTTGATCACGGGTATGGTGCTACTGTGGAATCATGCAAGTCGAATGAGGTTTCGGAGTCAATTATTAGTGTGACCCGCGCGTTAACGGTTGGGATATTGAGGGGGTATAGAGTTGGGGCTAGGAAAGGTGATCCGGGGGTAATGCGTTTGCGGATAGGGCGTTGGATAAGCTGTTTTCGCCGGATGGGTCTGGTTTTGTTTCGGTTATTGTTTGGAGTTTTGCGAAGAATATGGTTATGGCAATTGGGTATGCATGATGACAGACCTATCGACTGTGGTTATGAAATATGATAATAGTATATTACATATATATGTGTTTGAAGCTTGTATTGATCATGTTTCTGACCTACATGTGCGTTTCCTGTAGACCTCGCAAACAGGTATTCTAATATTGGAATAATAACTTTATTATTTTCTTCAAGCCTCCCATATCATTGATAACAACAATCGAAAACATAAGAACAAATTGAAGTGATGAAATTGCTAAAGAAGGAAATTAAGTCAAGAATCAAACGTACCTTTCGTCCGTCCGTCACCGGCGAACGATTAATCAAAACTTCAGTTGAGAGAACAACTTCGGTTGGTAGATGATAATGGACAAGTAATGGTGGATTGGAGGAATTCTGCAATTGTGGAGGAATACCGCAAACGGCAATTGCTAACTATTAGTCCAAAAATTATGGAAATATTAAACCCTAAATGATCCTCCTAATTTTTTTACTTGTAGCCCGCCTATTTTTTTCCTTTTAGTCCGCTAATTTTTTTTACCAATATTGTGACTACAAAAGAAGGTGACAAAGTAGCGGTCCCAAATCAATCGCAAACCCATCAAGGTTTTTATTTTTTTATTTATTTGCCACCATTTTGTGCCTTACCATATCATTAGACATTTTTTTATTTCAATTGGAATTTCCTACTGAATTGGGACCGTAATTATAGTCAATAACAGATTTTGCTACTAATAAGAGATCGGTCAAAAAATGGTCACAAATTTTGAAACCAATTTTTTGGTCACAAATTCTGGTGGCAATTGCTCAATTTTCTAGTAGTGCATCTCCACTTTTCTCATTAACGACATCTCCTATAACAGCACAAAAATACTCAACAACTAATACTTTGCATAATTCAAAAGTGTACATCAACAACTTTACACATTCAAAACACAAAAAATTATGAGATATCACAAAAACAAACATTATACACATGTGTACATCGCATTAAAAACTGAGCAAAATCAGAATACACATGTGTACATCGCATTAAAAATAGAGCAAAATCATAATACAGATGTGTACATCGCATTAAAAATAGAGCAAAATCAAAAAATTGAACAAACAAACTCAGCAACTAATACTTTGCATAATTCACAAGTGTACATCAACAACTGTACACATTCAATACACACAAAAATATGAGATATCATAAAAACAGACGTTGTACACATGTGTACATCGTATTAAAAACAGAGCAAAATCAGAAACACATGTGTACATCGCATTAAAAACATAACAAAATCAAAAAAATGAAATCCAAAAAACTTAAATCGGAACCCTAATAGTCCAGCAGATCAGTAAAACAAAAAAAAGTTACTGGTTGCAAAATTAACGTTAACCCACAAGGTATCAAATGCTGCAAAATTACCGGTTGTTTTATCACCAATCAGGATCTCACCCATATCAAACTATCAGAAGATAAACAACCAAATCAGGTTTTGACTGTATGAGGAACCGTCATAATGTAATAAAACAAAAAAAAAAGTTTACCTTCATGTGAGGTGATCACCCTTATGGGATCAATTACAGAGACGACGGCCATTGATGAAGTTGGTGAAGAGGAGAATCGAAGTTGGTGGAGACGACGACAGCGGCGGTAAAACGGCGACGACCATTGATGAAGAGGAGACGACGACGGCAACGGCTATAAAACGACAAATAGGTAGTTATGAAGAGGAGAATCGAAGTTTGTTTTAATCCCTTTCCAGATCTAGGGTATTTATGGAGACGGCGACGACGACGATAAAACAGCGGATCTGAGAGTTGTGAAGAGGAGAATCGAAGTTGGTGGTGCCGACCATTGATGATCGTGGACGCCGAAGAAACGAGGGTTTGTTTTGATGCCGGCAATTTCTACTATGCCGACGACTTCTTCGATGTCGGTGAAGGTGAGAGAGAAAGTTGGATGTTGAAAGTTTGAATATGCTGATTTGTGAGAGGGAACGGGATTTATTCAATCAATTTAAAATGGAAATTTCACATATACCCTTTTTGTATTTAATTAAATGGAAAAAATTAACCACATAATTACCATCATGCCATTTATTGTAATCTCAAGATCATAAAAATCAAGGGCCCAGATCAGTTCACACAGTTCACTTTGAAGAAGTTGTTCACATTTGAACCTAATCCTATATATATATCGGGTAGGGTTCATGCGAGAACCACCTTTATTGCGAGAATCGCAAGAACCAATGTGAACACAACAAAATAAACCTACTACACCACCCAAAACCTAAAAAAAAACCTAATCCCCACCCCTACCCCCCAAAAACCTTCAAAAACCTAACCTCTCACCCTCAAAAACCTAAATCCCCACCCCTAAGCTAAATGTTAAAAATTAAACCATAAAGCTAAACCCCCCAAAAACTTAAAAAAATCAAACACCCACCCCCAAAAACCTAAACCCCCCCCCCCCCCCAAGCTAAATGCTAAAACTAAACCCCCAATAAACCTAAAAAATTCTAAAAAACACATAATTTTTTTAATATTTTTAAAGAGAAAAATGCCCTAATAGTCCCTGTGGTTTCGCCTTTTTTCACCTATAGTCCCCAACTTTCTAAAATTACCTGAATAGTCCCCAAGTTTTCATTTTTTGTTCCCGGATAATCCCTGGGTCTAACTTCAGTTTGTTTTCTCTGTTAAATGGGTGTGAAATGACAAAACTACCCTTCATTAAAAAAAGTAAAACATTAAAAGAACATTTATGAATATAAGTGGGTCTCACACTTACTGAACCATATATAAAAAATAAAAAATAAAAAAAATATACACACACTATTTCTTCTCTCTCTCTCACTAAAAACCACCACCACCGTCACCTTCACTGCCGCCATCACCACTCCCCACCACCACCATCCCCTTCCACCACCACACCTCCGCCTCCTAAACCCATACCCGCCTCCACCATCAACCACCCATCCCCAAATTCAAACCCTAATCTCTAAATCCCCAATATCTTCTTCCTGAAACTTCAATTCTTCAACATCAATGGCTTCCATAATAACAAAGCTCCGATTCATAACCAAACAAAACCCTCAAAAAATTCACACATTACACCCACTTCACCTTCGTCATTTCTCATCAATTTTAAACCCTGATTCCGCCACCGCCATCATCACCACCCCCGCCACAACCACCATCGTTTCGATCTATTGATGTTGTTTTCATCAGTGATGATGATGATGGACAGAAGGAACTCGAGTCGCGGTTATCCACAACCCTTCAGTCATATTAAAGAGTGAGAGAAGAAGGTGGGTTAAAGATGTTACCGGAGTGATTGTGACTGCCGGAGTTTTGAAGCACTACTACCGTCGCTGTCCCGAACCTCTCTTAGACCGCCGTTGCCACCGCCATTGAGGGGGAAAGTCAGCCCTCCTCTGTCCGCAACTCTCTCTCTCTCAGTAGCTCCCTCTCTCTCTAAAAATGGGAGGAGGGTGGAGATTCGGGGGTGTGGGTGTCTTACCGGAAAAGCTTCGCCGGGCAAGTTGCGAAGACAAAGAAAGGGTATTCAGTAAGTGTGAGACCCATTTGTATTCATAAATGTTCTTTTAATGTTTTACTTTTTTTAATGAAGGGTAGTTTTGTCATTTCACACCAACTTAACAGAGAAAACAAACTGAAGTTAGACACAGGGACTATCCGGGAACAAAAAATGAAACTTGGGGACTATTCAGGTAATTTTAGAAAGTTGGGGACTATAGGTGAAAAAAGGCGAAACCACAGGGACTATTCGGGCATTTTTCTCTTTTTTAAATAAAAATCGCTAGTTTTAGTCTCCAAGTTTTTTTATTGACGAAAAGTAGCTATTTTTTTTAAATATTAATTTTTTTGTGTGTTTTTTATATTTTTTAGCTATTTTTATTTGTGTTCACATTGGTTCTCGCGGTTCCCGCAATAAAGGGTGGTTCCTAACGGATCATTCCCCTACACACACGTGCACACTCTCTCTTTCATCCTTCTCTCTTCTCCACCTCCACCTCCACCTCCATCATCATCATCACAACCGCCACCACAACACCCAGTCTATCTCGATATTCGTACCTCATATCCCCTCGTAGACCCGTCGTACCAAACATCGGTACCAATCGTCTCTCTCATTGTACCAAACATTATTAATTTATTATTATTTTTTATTTAAAGGTAAAAAAGAAAAAAACAGTGTGTATGTATATGTATATTATATTTATTTAATTGTTTTTATTTAAATATAAAACTAAATTTACACAAAATAAAAAACAAAAGAATAAATGGGTAAATTGTAAAAATCATCATTGTGGTTTGAAAATTGCCAAAACCGTTTCTGAGTTGACGATACATTTTTTCAGAGTTAGTGATCTGGATAGAAATTTTATTATGGATGTAACAGGCTAAAAATACCCAAATTCAGGAAAGATTTTGAGATTTTACTCTAAAACCTTTAGTACCCCAACCCTTCTATATTTCTATACATGCGCATATAATTGTTGACAGTTTTAAAAGGAGAAAAAAGTATCAGTGTAGTATAATTAGGTTAGAACCCCGTGTATTACACGAGTTGATTAAATATATTTTTATATAATAAAAAAGTTACATCTTTAATTACCCGTGTATAACATGAGTTGAATAGGCACGTATACTACACGGCTTGAATAAATATAATTTAATTAGTTAACACACAGTCGTCAAAATATGTTTTTTTTTGCAAAAAGAACTTTGATATACTATTTACATATTAGAACATTTACTTTGTTTTTTTTTTATTTTTCTATTATTAGGTTATAAACTTGTGTATTACAAAAGTCCATTAAATCCACTTATTTCTTCTTTCTCCATTCATGACCCATTGCTTTGTACCTAATTATTAGTTTTTATTCTTCCCTACTTAATACATGTAATCTCAATCAAGTAATCAAAACTAAAGAGGAAAACAATTACAAAAAATGATATGCACTTTTCAATTTGAATTCACATACAGAACTAACATGAGGTTATCAACCTGCAAATATGGCTTGTTTGGCATTTAGTCAGCGAAACACGAGCTGGATCTCTTCTCCGAGTGGATGTTGATAGCTCGAAATGAAAAGGGGCTTGCTCCATGTGAATGGCCCCATAAATTTAAGAGATCCAATTGTGTTTGGACTACATCTCCGGTGAAAACAGAGGCAATTTTGCTTGGGTTTCAGGCAGCTTTGCATTTGCACCACATCCCCATTCCATTTTGCGAGTCAGTTGATGTCGGTCATCAAACGATAGTGGGATCCTCACATGTTAGGCATGTGAGGGAAATAAACTGAGATAATTAACTTGGTTAGTCATAAAGGATTAAATCAGCAACAAAAATAAACTTAAAGGATCTTTTTAGCAAGTTTTAAACATTAAGGCTGGAACCTGCAAGTTTGAGGAAACATAAAGGACGTTTTGTGCAATTTACTCGCAAAATAATAAACTAAAGATAAGTATAAAGATTATATTAGAAGATAAATATAAATATAGAGATATAGTTATAGATAAACGTCAACTTAAAATATGGGATAACTTGATAAATTATTTTAAAACTTGTAATTTTGAAGATAAAAATAACATAAATATATGGCAAGAAAACTAAAAAATAGATGTCTCTCGTATCGACACGTGTCCATCAATTGATTTCTTTTATTATATGTATAGATTATTTACATTTCTTGATAATTTTTATTATTAAAAAATGTGAACAGTTTTATGAATATGTTGATAACTAGTAAGATTACCCGCGCTTCGCAGCGGAGTTTCAGCCGATATCTATTTTGGTTCCGTATAAAAACCGAAAGAAATATGCTTAAAAGAATAGAAAACATGTTTTACATCAACCGAAAACCATATAAAATAAATTTAAATTGGATAGCGAGACAAACTGATTTAAGTTAATTGTCAATGGGAATGTAAACTCTATCTTAAATATAACTTTAATGAAAAATGAACCTTAAACTAAAACACTAAATATAAAGAAAAATAAAAAAATTAAAAATAATAAAGTCGAAAAAAAATCAAGAAAGAAACAAAAAAACAAATAGAATGAAAGTACTATTCACACAACTTGCTAATTGTAATGTACGTCAAAACGTAGACCAACTTGAATTTATACTAACACGTACATAAAAATAAGAATAGAAGAAAACATTTACGACGCGTTGTAGCGGTGTCGGACGTAAAATGACTCGAATTTATACCGTCTAGTGAAAACGTATTATATTTCACCCAACTCATTTCCGAACAAAATTTACGCCAAAATGTAGAACAACTGAAAACTTACAATAAGCAAGAAAATGTATTATATTTGACCCGACTCATTTTCAAAAGAAAAAAAAGTGCGTCAAAACACATAACAACTAAAAAACGTATATAATAATAAGTATATTTGACATAACTCATTTCTGAGAAAAATTTACGTCTAAATGTATATTAATTTGAATTTATACCAACACATACACAAAATAAGCACGTAAAACTCAATTACAAAGTTCTTAAAAAGTTAACGGGTTGTAAGTGTTAACGCTGAAAATTAAAAGGTATAACTATACAAAAATAAAAAAAGGCAAAAAAAAAAAAAATCAAAAAGCAAAACAAAAAAAGACAAAAAAAAAAAAAAAAAAAAAACCACTAAAATTGAGTTACTGTACAACACCTTTGTAAATGCAAGGATATAGAATTCCCCCTTGGTAATGCAGTGTGATATCATATGTTAAAAGACAATATGTTATGAACCGCAAAAATAAGAATATTGGATTTTAATAGTCTTAACTACTCGTTGTTTGCCGTCAACAGTTTCAACTTCAAAAATAACCACTAGTAGTCCCAACTATTAACATATTGGTCTTCAATGGACCCTACTAACAAAACCCTAACGTTGTTAGTCTCCGGTCGCCGGAAAAACGTTTTTAGCCTTAGATCGGATCTTTAGGAACAAATTTCTACCCAAAAACGTTTTCCCAGCGACCGGAGACTAACTGCGTTAGGGTTCTGTTAGTCAGGGTCCATTGGAGGCTAATATGTTAATAGTTGGGACTGCCAGTGGTTATTTTTTAAATTGTAACTGTTGGCGGCCTACAACGAATAGTTGAGATTATTAAAATCCAATATTCTTTGAAAATATATGCCAATCTGTCTATTGTTAAGTGTTTATTGGATAAATATATGTTAAAAAGTGTTTCAGATTACTTATCTATGATGAATTAAAGAACATACGAGACTTAGAAATAAGCAACACCGAACACCCTGTAACAACCGAACACCCTATAACAAGTCTTTATCATTATCTCGTTATACCAGTTTAACTAAAACTAGTGTAAAAAAACTGTACGCTACGACAAAAGTGTTAAAATTTGAAAGGCTTAATTTTTACGATTGGTACATCTATATTAGCCGCACGAAAAAAATTCATATCGAAACGTTGATAAAATTAAGAAAATCGCAACGACAAATATAGAATTTCATAAAGGAATATTGGATTTTAATAATCTTAACTATTCGTCGTTGGGCGCCAACAATACCAACTTTAAAAATAACCACGGGCAGTCCTAACTTTTAATATATTGGCCTCCAATTGACCCTGACTAACAGAACCCTAACGGCGTTAGTCTCTGGTCGCCGGAAAAACGTTTTTTGGCCGGAAAACTCATTTTTGGCCGGAAAACTCAACAGTTTTGTCCCGAACCTCTTTGTAACCTTATTATGGACCTTTGGGAACCTTTTTCTAGTAAAAGCCTCAATTATTAAAGTCGTCGGAAAACCCTTTTTTCGCCGGAAAACTCAACTTTTTGGTCGGAAAACTCAAAATTTCCGTCTTAAACCTCTTTGTAACATTAGATTGGACCTTTAGAAACTTTTTTCTTGACAAAAACGGTTTTCCGACGACCGGAGACTAACGGCGCTAGGGTTCTGTTAGTCATAGCTCATTGATGGCCAATATGTCAATAGTTGGGACTGCCAGTGGTTATTTTTGAAGTTAGAATTGTTGGCGGCCAACGACGAATAGTTTGGATTATTAAAATCAAATATTCATTTCATAAAATATCGTAGTTTAAAGGTTGTAGTGGAAATTAAAACGGAACCTTAAATTAAATTTAACAACTTGTATATTTAGATTTTTATAAAACATCATATTTCAAAACTTATAAGAGAAAAAAAAAAGTTACAAGTGTTTCAACTGTTAAAATCTGATGAAAAAAATAAATGAAAAAGCATGATTTTTAAATGGTAAGTGTGGTAAAAGTTGAGGGAGCTATATCCACTCATAATATAACCATGAAAAGAAGTTATCAATAAAAAGACAAGACGTAGACTTCTCATGCTTTTAAAGAGTTTTGCACTTTGTAGCTGACCCTTAACTATATGGAACATCTCTAGTGCAATAATAGGGTTTTTATATATAGACCGTACAAACTCGAAAAGCATATCATGACCACGGTCTCAAACATACGCCAGCCTAAAACTCAACTTAATAAATATTAACACTAATATTTTTCAAGAATGATCATTGCTTAATAATTTAAAAATAAAATACACCATGTAACTAAAGATTAACTATCATAAATAAACTTCAAAAGTCATTTTCACCAATGTGATAAAAGAAGACTAGCCACAAGTTGCCATATACATAGACATCAAATAACTAGCTCTTAGGGATATAATCATGTTATGATTACAAATAATCAACCAAAGCCAAGTGAAGTTTTACAAGTGTTTCTTGTTCTAGGTGGACAATCTTTTACATTTCCTTCTAATCCTAGGTGGACAATCTTTCTCTACACATGGTGGTAGAATGGAGTAGAAATTTGGCTAGAACGACCAAGATTCATCCCCTCAAAGTGTTGCAAGTGTGTGGAACTGATTTGAGAGATGGTGTGAAGTATGGTAGGGAGCCTCCTATTTTCAGGCACATTTTGGGTTGTCCATAGTCATGCAAAAAGGACGCAGACCAACCCCTTTATCTTGTCACCTGCCACACCTGTACGAATCTACGGAACTGGTTAGCACGATTGTCACATCCCAATCGATAGCGGAAACATCAAAGTGAGACGAAAACGAGATTGCAAGAGACTTCATAACAATTATTTGTGACAATATTTAGATAACGCAAATTTCATTGAAACTAAAATATGATAACATATTGTTTCGAAAGGAAAAATACAACAAGTTGCAAATAATGAAACGACATGAAACGAAATACATAAGTTTAAATCCAAGTGTGTTTCTAATCCACCCAAAGTAGTGTTCTTCATCAACATCAACTAGTTCCTTACAAAATGTATTAAAATAATGATCAACAAAAAGTTGGCGAGTATACAAGTTTATTACATAGCATAATAGTAAATAAAAGTTGTTTCATATCCAACATGGTAAACTGCATATATTGTTACTAACATACTAGCATGTGTTAACTATAAGTCAAACCAAAATGTACCGCAATCGTGCATACCATTGTCGCCGAAACGACAAGGTTCTAAAATAGTTTACTTAACAATACCACAAGTATACGGACAGTGCGTTAATCTTATGGCGCTATAATTGTTAAGGTATGCTAGCAAAGTTAATGAGCGTATAGGCACAAGTATACATAACATGTAATAACAAGAATAATACAAGTATCATGTTTTAACGGATAGAGTGTGATTATAACAAGTCTAAACGTGATATGTGTTTTGTATAAATGTACATGCTGCACCCAAAGTGAATAAAACGGAAAATGGGGTCGAGTATACTCACCATTTTGCATATAAATCCCGCATACGTGAGTGATGCGTTGAGAGTCGAGAGGACCGAAGTTACCCTACATTTAAGGAAACGAAGGTGTGTAAGTATTCGGATTTGGTAGAGAGTTCGGATTCCGAATTTAAGTGTAGAAAAGTATAAGCATATGAAAAGATATCTTTGTCTAAATACTCGTCTTGACACTAAGATTTTATGTGATTTCACAGGTCCTAAATTGCCCATTAAAATCAAAACTGATGAGTTTAGAATAAAGATAAAGTAACCTATGTTCATGATTGGTGTGCGTTCGGCGTGATATGTTTTATTAATATTTTGAGCCCATTTTACGCATTAGTCAAGTTTTAAATTTATAAAACACGATATTCTACTAACACTAAACACACACTTGGGAAAGTGCACCTATCGTGAGCTAGTATAGCGTTGGTAAGATACCGAGGTCGTCGAAGGACACAAGAGCTTTTAGTACCGGTTTATCCTCAACGTTTAATCAATCTAATTTTTTTTGAGAGAAAAGTTTTGAAATATGAAAATAAAAACTAAAAATGCAGAAATAAAAAAAAAAACAGATAGACAAGATAAATCACTTGGATCCGACTCGCCTTTAATGTATCCTTTGATGATTTTCGCACTTACGGTCTTTTTAAGAGATTATCTTAGTTATAGTAGTAGGCCCCTTTTTTGAAGGTGACGTTACTCTCAACCCAGTGGTTTGAGTCAGCAGGGATACAATCCCAAAGGGTCTGAATATTGAAAGATAATTAATTAAGTTATTAATGCGAAAAGTGGTGATGTGTATAAAATGCAACATATAAATTACATCAAATGAGGCATAAAACTAACCCTTTTTAGTACTAATGTTGGAAAAAAGTGTGCTTTTGTCTTCCTTTTGTATTTTCAGGACCAAATGAGCTTAACTGAACAAAAGGAACAAATATGCAACCAAATCTAACATAAATACAAAGAAAAGAAATAAACGTGATATGCCCGACCCCTCGACAGCATCTTCCCAAGCAAAAACAAGGAAACAGAAGGCTGACCACGGCCCCGTGCTCCGCGGACATGGGGGCATGATCAGGTGCCTGCAGAAAAGACAAAGCCATAGAAGCTTCTATTCCCAGCATGGGGGCATGCCCAGCTCAACACAGGCCATGGTCAATGCTAAGATTCTCAAAATCTTGCAAATCTTGATAGTACAGATTCGCTTCTGCACGCGGGGGCGTGTGGAGCCTAATAAAGACACTTGCAATTAATGAAGAAAGAGAATAAGGATGGACACGGGGCCGTGTCCGGGCTTCTGTGCAGGCTATAAATAGGGGTGATTGGTTCACTACAAAGGCATCCCTTGGCAAACCACCTCTCTCCCACTTCACCCACACTCCACCACCATCACAACACCCACATCCACCACCATCATCCATCATCCACCTAGAGTGTGTGTAGTAGTCTCGGGATCCAAGATTGATAGTAAGAGTTCTTGACAATCAAAGGCCATGTTTGCCTAAGTCTCTTACATCACTTGGTGAAGACAAGCATTTAGTGTAATACTTTTGATTTTTAATATTTTCGCACTTTTATTTGGTTTTGTATTAATGACTTTAATAACTAGTTTCTTATGTTGAAGGTGAAACTTCCTTATTATTTGTCCGTGGTGTCTTGGCATTATTTTACTGTCTATATAAAATAAAAGATTTTCACCATTCATATCTCTATGGTCTATATAGAGACATGTTGACTACCTGGTCGGGGGTTAAGGGAATGGTTTGGTAAGGTTCTTGCCTTGTTCAGTGTATAGATCTTGCAAGGACCTGGGTCAAGCTTACTAGGACCTCCTTCAATACCCACTGGTATTGGATGGTGGGGGTGCGAATGGCTTGATCCCCTCATATGTAAACTACTATTAATACAATAACCCGGCTACTTGGGATTATATCCCTGCTGACTCAAACCACTTAGACGAGGGTAACGTCACCTTCAAAAGAGGGGCCTACCACATTACGCATTAATAACTGAATTAATTATCTTCCAATATTCCGATCCTTTAGGATTGTACCCATGCTGACTCAAACTACTGGGTTGAGGGTAACGTCACCTTCAAAAGAGAGGCCTACTACTATAACTAAGATAATCTCTTAAAAAGTGCAAAAGTGTGGAAATCATCAAAGGTTACATCAAAGGCGAGTTAGATCCAAGTGATTCATCTTGTCTATCTGTTTTTATTTTATTTTTATTTTTCAGCATTATTAGTTTTTATTTTCATGTTTAAAACCTTTTCTAAAACTTTTGATTTGATTAGACGTTGAGGATAAACCGGTACTAAAAGCTCTTGTGTTCTTGGACGACCTCGGTATCTTACCAACGCTATACTACGCTCACGATGCGTGCACTTGCCCGTGTATGTGTTTAGTGTTAGTAAAATATCGTGTTTTATAAATTTAAAACTTGACTAACATGTTAAAAAGGGCTTTAAATATAAAGAAAAAACATAATACACCTGACACACACCAAGTGGCAGGCCCCTCTTTTGAAGGTGACGTTACCCTTGGCTAAGTGGTTTGAGTCAGCAAGGATACAATCCCAAGAAGCCGGTTTAATGTACTAATGGTAGTTTACATATGAGGGGTTCAAGCTATTCGCACCCCCGCCATCCAATACCAGTGGGTATTGAAGGAGATCCTAGTAAGCTTGAACCAGGTCCTTGCAGGATCTATACACTGAACAAGGCAAGAACCTTACTAAACCATTCCCTTAACCCCCGACTAGGTAGCCAACATGCCTCTATATAGACCGTAGAGACATGAATGATGTAATCTTTTACTTTATATAGACAGTATAGTAACCTTAAGACACCATGGACAAATGAAAAATAAAATTCACCTTCAACATAAGAAACTAATTATTAAAGTCATTAATACAAAACCAAATAAAAAGTGCCGAAAGATTAAAAATCAAAAGTAATACAATAAAGACTTGTCTTCACCAAGTGATGTAAGAGGCTTAACCAAGCATGGCCTTTGATTGGCAAGAACTCTTATGATCAATCTTGGATCCCGAGACTACTACACACTCTAAAGATAGATGATGGATGATAGTGGCAGGTGTTGGTGTTGTAGTGGTGGTGGAGTAGTGGCAAAGTGGGAGAGTAGTGATTTGCCAAGGGATGCCTTTGAAGTGAGCCAAGCACCCCTATTTATAGCCTGCATAGTGCTCTGGCCACGGCCCCGTATCCAGACCTTTTCTCTTCCGTCATTAAATGCAAGTGTCAGCAGAGGGTCCCACACGGCCCCGTGTCTAGTGGACACGGCCCCGTGGTCAGCAGCGTATCTGGACTATCTAGATTTTGCATGATTCTGCGTATCTTAGCGTTGACCACGCCCCGTGCTGAGCTGGGCATGCCCCCGTGGTGGGCGTAGAAGCTTCTACAGGTTTGTCTTTTCTGCAGGGACTTGACCACGCCCCCGTGTCTAGCTGGGCACAGCCACGTGGTCAGTTTTCTGTTTCTTTGTTTTTGCTTTGGGGATGCTGTCGAGGGGTCGGGCATGTTACGTTTATTCCTTTTCTTTGTATTTATGTTGGTTTTGGCTTCTTATTTGCTCCTTTTGTTCGTTTAAGCTCATTTGGTCCTGAAAATTCAAAAGGAATACAAAAACAAGCTTTTTCCAACATTAGTACTAAAAAGGGTTAGTTTTATGCCTTATTTGATGTAATTTATATGTTACATTTTGCACACATCAAATAACTCCGCACTTAAATCTTTGCTTGTCCTCAAGCAAAACTCTTTAATATGTGGCTTACACACCCAAATGGAAGAGGTAGAGGAGAAGTTTTGGGCTTATCTTGAGTGTCGAGAATCCAAGATCGTTTATTGGGTTTTATTTTTATCTTATTTACAATCCTATTCGTTATGATTTATTTAGAGCTCTTTAAAAGAAAAATTACTTATTTGGGCCGAAAATGTATTTTTGTGAAACACTCGAGACCGTCATGGAAATTACTTCTACCATAGGCTTGTCAAGTGATCAATCCTCCTCCATGGGAAGGTTTAGGCTTGGACTAAGGGTAGGTGGTTTTGGTTAGTGGTTAGTAAAAATGGCTAAAGGCGTAAAAAGCGTCGATCATCGTAAAAGTTTTTGTTTTTTGTGACTTTTATTCAAACTATGCATATTAAAACAAGATTTCTTTGAGGAACTTGTTTGTTATTGCAATACTTTCATTTTTTACATCACAAGATAACCGAGCTTTTTACTAAAATAAAAGGGTTTGAAAAGAAAAGGTTTTGGTGGGTAAAGGCTGTTCGTTTTGTGGGTTTTGAAATGAAAAGATTTAGGCTCAAAGGGGTTAACTAGGGAGATTTTGGGTAGGTGATAAAAAAATGGAAAATAATGGTGTTGAAAGGAAAAAGGGTTAGTCCTAATGCCTCTATCATTTACTTACTTGGGTTTAAGTTGGTAAGGACCGAGAATGCATCGTCTTGGCAAGTTCTAGAGTCGTAAGAATCAAGCGGCTATTCACACAAGAAACGAAAAAATGAGCATTTAGTTTAAAGATATATGCTTGTATGCTCAACAAAGGCTCAAAACTCACTTGTTGTGGGAATGGGTTTATAATGTGATCAAGTATATTTAAGCAAATTTTAATTAGATTTGTTATGCCTTTTCATAATTTTCTTATTTGGTTCTTTTTATCACTACGCTATTGGTTACAAATTTGTAAAAATATAACCCTTTTAGAACTTGTTATTCCCAAATTAAACCAAGACAAGTAAAAAAAATGAAAATTTTCGAAAAAAATTTGGGGTGTTTAGCGGTTCCAATAGAGTTTTGTGTAAGGCTTGTTATTAGGACTTGCGAGATTCAAGGTTTTAGCATCCCCCCACACTTAAGTCACATATTGTCCTCAATGTGTCCCAAAAATATGTTTTTAGATTGATTGAATGTGTAAAAGGGTGTTGAAAAACAAATTATTATGTTACTGGGCGTCTGGCCACGACCTCGTGGTCAGGTCGCTAGTAACAAAATTAAACAGAAGGCTGGCCATGGGGCGTGTTCGGTGAGCACGGCCCCATGGCTAGTTACCTGAACTGGGCAAATTTCTGCAGAGCGTGGGCACGAGGCGTGTTGGGCTGAGCACGGCCCCGTGCTGAACTTGCTGTAATGCTGGAAAAGTTGTCGGGGGGCTCTGTATTCGTGCATGGGGTGTGGTTTTAGCATTCCCTTGGTAACCTCCATCTTTTTTAGTATGATTTAAACCTAAAAAGTAAAAGTAACCTAGAAAACATAAAAGTTAAACTAAACTAAAAATTACCGATAGTTCCTCGGAATGCCTCTGTGGTGCGCCACGTTTATAAGGGTCCTTGGTTAGAACCAAAGTCAGTCATATGTTACCCGAGCAGGATGTCTCGCATCCCGTGTTGCACCGTCGGAGAGTGTTATCCAAACTTGAGTCTATGACATCCATGTAGTTGACCGGGTCGTCCTCTACTCTTTTCCCAACCCCGAATTTCATCTCTTTGTCTCCAACCCTCAATGTTAACTTCCCATCACTCATATCCACCATTGCGTAAGCGGTGGCAAGGAATGGTCTTCCTAGAATGAGTGGTACTTCGGTGTCTTCCTCCATGTCGAGTATGACAAAGTCGGCCGGGAAGACAAAGTCTCTGACTTTACCAATAAATTCTCGACGACACCTTGTGGGTATTTAATAGATATATCGGCAAGTTGTATACTCATCTTTGTGGGGCTTGTCTTACCTAATCAGAGTCGGTCAAACATTGATGCGGGCATGAGATTGATACTAGCCCCAAGGTCAGCTAGTTCATTTCTTACAGGTGATCCCCCAATGGAACAGGGGATGGTGAAACTTCCGGGATCGATTTTTCTTTTGTGGGAGTTTGTTGAGGAGTACACCGGAGCATTCTTCACTAAGATTGACCAATTGCAATGTTTCAATCTTCCTTTTGTAGGTGAGGAAGTCTCTCATGAATTTCGAGTATTTTGGCATTTGAGTGAGGACTTCCACAAATGGAAGATTGATATGCAATTGTTTTAGTAAGTTTATGAATTTTGTGAATTGCTCGTCGGTCTTTTGGCGAAGTAAACGACCAGGGTAGGGTACCCGAGGGGTTTTTGGTGGGTTCGGGATTTGGCGAAGGGGTTGTTTCCTTATTGGTTGGTGACAAGGTCGTTGTTTGGATTGGTGGGCTTTTGTCTGTTGGGGTAGTGGGACCTCCTCGGGACCTACGGTACGGTTTCTTAGTGTTATGAGATGTACTTGCGCTTTTGGGTTGGTTTCAGTATTGCTAGGTAATGCGCCATGTGGTCTCTCGGAGAAATTTTGGGCTAGTTGGTTTAGTTGTTTTTCAATGTTTTGAATACTAGCCTGTTGGTTTCTAAAGTTGGATTCCGCTTGTAGGAATCGATCCGAGTACCTTTTTTCGGTTTCGGAGATGAGGCGTGAAACGATGTCTTCAAGCCTCTCCCGTCCCCCTTGTTGTTGTTGAGTGAAATTTTGTGACTCATTTCTTTGTTGTTGTTGAAAGTTTGTTCGTTGATTTTGATTTTGTTGGTTACTACTATTGGCGGGCTCCCTCCAACCAAGGTTAGGGTGGTTAAGCCATCCTTGGTTGTAGGTGCCAGTTGGGGGATCCGACGGCCTAGGTCTATTATCAATGTAGTTTACCATTTCTGTTTGATTATCCCTTTCTTTCATACAACTCCAATTTTCGTGTGGCCCACCACACCCTTCACAAGCCATAACTGAGGCCGTTTTTCCATTTCTAACTTTTTGATTTTTAAAGATAAGGCCTCGATTTGGGCTTGTAAAGAGGTGTTCTCATCTACCTTATTGGCGCCCGGGGCAAGGCAATAGATTTTGTGCCTTGGGGGTGTGCCATGGAAAATTGTTTTGAGCAATTTCCTCAATTTGATTATAAATTTCATTTGGGCGACGATTACATAGGAGTCCCCCGAAGCTAGAGTCGAGTGTTTGTCTTGTATGTGGCAACAACTCATTACAGAAAGTGGATACTTGTTGCCACACTGCAAGACCATGATGAGGATATTTCCTCAAGAGCTCCTTGAATCTTTCCCAAGTTTCATATATGGATTCACCGTCCTCTTGTGAATATGTATTGATTTCAGTCATTAATTTAGCGGTTTTAGAGGGTGGGAGATACTTATATGGAATTTTTTTGGCAAGTTCATCCCAAGTGTTTACCGAATCACTTGGGAGGGTGTTAAGCCAAGCCTTAGCTCGGTATTTTAGTGAAAATGGGAACATTCGGAGGCGGATGGCGTCGTTTGTTGCTCCGTTGATCCGGAAAGTGTCACATATTTCCAAAAAGTTAGTAATATGTAAATGAGGATCTTCATCAGCTAGGCCATGCAAGGTTGCGAATTTTGGAGCATTTGAATCAAATGCCGCCGAAGTTCGAAGTTGTTGGCATCGACATTCGGTGCATTGATGGCGGCTCCGAGATTACCGACCGTGAGCCGTAGGTAATCCGTCAAGGTACGCTAATCCGCCATTGGGAGTTGGTCCACCGAAGCTTTCTCTTGATTTTTAGCTTTTAGTCTCTTTCTTAGAAAGCGTTCGGGTTTGTCTAGAGGCTTTTTTATGTCTGTATTGGAACTGGAGCTCATGCAGTGCGTATAAAGTTCAGGTGTTGCGACTGGGTTCCAAGTCCTGCGATAAAAACAAAAAAGAACGCCGGTCAGATTTCTCACCACGGCCCCGTGGTCGTGGTTAGAGTGGTTATTTTCTGGATCCCAGTCACTGGGGAGTTCAGCACGGCCCCGTGGTGCACCGCCACGGCCCCGTGGTCACTCTCCTGTAACTCAGAATATAAAAACTGCCAGTAATATTGATGGGCACGACCACGTGTCCAGCCGGGCACGGCCCGTGCTGAAGTCTGCAGAAACTGAAAAATTAAAAAAATCCTAAAAAATAGAAAATAAATAAAAATAATTAGGCCGTTGATTCCAAACTTTCTTAAAATCCTTGTGTCCCCGGCAATGACGCCAAAAACTTGGTGTGCGTTCAACGTGATATGTTTTTATTAATATTTTGAGCCCATTTTACGCATTAGTCAAGTTTTAGATTTATAAAACATGATATTCTACAAACACTAAACACACACTTGGGCAAGTGCACCCATTGTGAGCGTAGTATAGCGTTGGTAAGATACCGAGGTCATCCAAGGATACAAGAGCTTTTAGTACTGGTTTATCCTCAACGTCTAATCAATCTAATTTTTTTTTTAGAGAAAAGTTTTGAAATATGAAAATAAAAATTAAAAATGCAGAAATAAAATAAAAATAAAAACAGATAGACAAGATGAATCACTTGGATCCGACTCGCATTTAATGTATCATTTGATGATTTTCGCACTTTCGGACTTTTTAAGAGATTATCTTAGTTATAGTAGTAGGCCCCTCTTTTGAAGGTGACGTTACCCTCAACCTAGTGGTTTGAGTCAGCAGGGATACAATCCCAAAGGGTCGGAATATTGAAAGATAATTAATTAAGTTATTAATGCGAGAAGTGTCGGGCCCCTCTTTTAAAGGTGACGTTACCCTCGGCTAAGCGGTTTGAGTCAGCAAGGATAAAATTCCAAGAAGCCGGTTTAATGTATTAATAGTAGTTTACATATGAGGGGTTCAAGCTATTCGCACCCCCGCCATCCAATACCAGTGGGTATTGAAGGAGATCCTAGTAAGCTTGAACCAGGTCCTTGCAGGATCTATACACTTAACAAGGCGAGAACCTTACTAAACCATTCCCTTAACCCTCCGACCAGGTAGCCAACATGCCTCTATATAGACCGTAGAAACATGAATGATGCAATCTGTTACTTTATATAGACAGTAAAGTAACCTCAAGACACCACGGACAAATGATAAAGAAAATTCAGCTTCAACATAAGAAACTTGTTATTAAATTCATTAATACAAAATCAAATAAAAAGTGCCAAAAGATTAAAAATCAAAAGTAATACAATAAAGACTTGTCTTCACCAAGTGATGTAAGAGACTTAACCAAACATGACCTTTGATTGGCAAGAACTCTTACGATCAATCTTGGATCCCGAGATTACTACACACTCTAAAGATGGATGATGGTGGTGGGTGTTGTAGTGGTAGTGGAGTGGTGGCCAAGTGGGAGAGTAGTGGTTTGCCAAGGGATGCCTTTGAAGTGAGCCAAGCACCCCTATTTATAGCCTGCACAGTGCTCTGGCCACGGCCCCGTGTCCAGCGGACACGCCCCCTTGGCTAGCCCTTTTCTCTTCCTTCATTAAATGCAAGTGTCAGCAGAGGGTCCCACACGGCCCCGTTTCCAGTGGGCACGGCCCCGTGGTCAGCAGCGTATCTGGACTATCAAGATTTTGCAAGATTCTGCGTATCTTAGCGTTGACCACGCCCCGTGCTGAGCTGGGCACGCCCCCCGTGGTAGGCGTAGAAGCTTCTACAGGTTTGTTTTTTTTGCAGGGACCTGACCACGCCCCCGTGTCCAGTTGGGCACGGCCCCATGACCAGTCTTCTATTTCTCTATTTTTGCTTTGGGGATACTGTCGAGGGGTCGGGCATGTTACATTTATTCCTTTTCTTTGTATTTATGTTGGTTTTGGCTTCCTATTTGCTCCTTTTGTTCGTTTAAGCTCATTTGGCCCTGAAAATTCAAAAGGAAGACAAAAACAAGCTTTTTCCAACATTAGTACTAAAAAAGAGTTAGTTTTATGCCTGATTTGATGTAATTTATATGTTACATTTGTTGGGTTTTTCACATGTTTATCAAAGTATTTTATCCATATAAAATAAAAACGCAGCGGAAATATTATTTAAAACATGTTACTTACAAGATATAAAAACCCATTTTATATGTAAAACCCAATCCCCGGATCCATATACGAATATGCATGCTATCAAAAATAAAACACAACCATAGGGTGGTTAGAATACTACCTTCCAAGGAGTAAAAGACATGAAGAAGATGATGCTTCTTGAACGGTTGCCTTCAAGTGTAGAAGACCTCAAGCTTGTATACCACAAGCCTTCCAACAAACATCTTAAGTTTTAGCTAGGATTTGAACACTTATGAACTCACTAAAATTTCCTTCTTCGAGCCAACCCTTGGCCGAAAATTCCACAAGGGAATTTGAGAGTTCTTGCACTTGATAAATTGAAACTTGACCCCCTCTACAAAATGCCCATCATGGCCGATTTTTAGAGAGTATTATTAAGTTCTTGCAACTTGAATTATGTTTCTTGAATCTTCAAGTCTTACACTTTGTCTCACAAGAGTTATTAAAACTAAGAGAGAGAACTCACCACCCAAATTGCCCAATCATGTTCCAACTAACACATGCAAATGCATGCATCCCTATTGGACCA
Organism: Helianthus tuberosus; assembly: GCA_030545235.1. Classification (NCBI taxonomy): domain Eukaryota; kingdom Viridiplantae; phylum Streptophyta; class Magnoliopsida; order Asterales; family Asteraceae; genus Helianthus; species Helianthus tuberosus. The sequence continues at coordinate 81,243,580 of CM060368.1, read as the reverse complement.
AAAGAACTTGGGAAGACCACCCAATCATATTCCATCTAACTTGTAAGATGTGCATGTAATGTGATTGGACCACAAAGGTCTTGGGAAGACCACTAGGGGGCGGCCCACTTGGGATTTTTATAAAAAAAATACAAATTTCTTTTATAAACATTTTAAGTCTTATATATATTTTTATAACCTTTTATAAAATATAACATCATATGTTATAAGACTTATACTACTTTTATTATGTTATTTAACCCATTAAATAACAAAATAAAATATTCTCTCAAAATAAATTATCCATATAATTTATTAGTTTGTCAAGTGCAATTATTTAGAAAACCAATTTCTAAATCGTATAAGTGTTTATATTTATTTGTATGATCATATCACAAATAAATATTCTAAGTGTTTGTCTAGCTTGTATTTGGGTATGACTCGACTTGGATCATAACGTACTAGCCACATCAATTTAATATGTGTCTTGGGCATACAGAATCCAACAACATTTTGCACACATCAATGACATATAACCATAATTCGGTTATCATCAAGAATTCGGCTAATATATATTTCATATTATATATATATTTTATAAGACCATCATGTATAATCTAATAAGTCATGTAATGTCAAGCATGGAGGTAGGATGATTAACATCCATTAACCTCATTGTATGAGTTCACCAAAGCACAAGGTTTATCAACATAGTTGATAAACCCGGTTGGTCATGAATAACAAAATGTAAACTAACTATTTCATCAAGTAGCCAAGTAAGGATAATGTTGGAGATGCGGCGGAGTTGTGTTACTTTAGGTCTGGGAAACTACTTGGAATAATATGATAAAACATCAAGTGAGGTGGTGGAACAAGGTTGGAAATCCAAGGCTTCCATGGTTCACACTTTTACCAAAACACAAGTCTTACCATATTGAAGATGGTGAGCTTGGATGGTTCATCACTTGTAGGTTATCTCAACCTTAGTCAAAACAGAAAGTTTAGAGGGTGTTTGCACCTCCAAACTTATAAGAATCAATCTCAAACAAGTCCCATAACCATAGATGGGTTTAGGAACATGTTAGGCATAAGATTCATGAAGAAAAGTATGAGTTTTATAAAAGTTTACAAGATAATCTTTTAAAACAGAAAGTTTGGACCTTAAAATGGTGATGTTCCACCTTAGTTTACCATGGTAAACTTGTGGAAACACTCCTAGAGGTGCTCCAAGCTTTGTAGAAGAAGAAAAGATGAAGAAAGTGAGGTAGAAGCTCACTTTTAGCACTTGGATAATTCTGCCAAGAACTTGTAATTGCAACTGACTGTGAGAGTCTTTGAGAGTGTAAGTGAGTTGGAAAGTGAAAATAGGAGGATGGAGGCTTGTTTATATAGAGATGAGGTAGGGTTTGGTGTTTAATGAGGTTTAACGATGATTGGGGAAGAGACATGTGGAAGAAATTGGCCAACCATGGATGGTAGCAACCATCTGCGGATCCAGGGCCTTGGCGTCACGCGACCAGAAAGGGAGGGGGTGTCGCGTAGCGTGGCGCCTCTTTGGTCCAAACAAGTTTCATTTTTCACACTTTGTCCCTGATGTGTGCTAAACAGACTACTAAAATTAATTACTTTAGACTCTCTAAGCTAGACACTAAAAAGCTTTAAATCTAGACTCGACCTAAACCACACAACCGGCAAGTGTACCGATCACTGTAGTACGACCTAAGTAAGTCCGGATATCGAACCCACGAGACTCTACTAATTACGCTAACTAAACTCTAACAGACTCTGACAGACACGACTCAAACTGTTTCATAATTTGGGGGGGGGGGGGGTTACTGAAATTCTAAGGAAATTTATCAAACTAATTATTAACTAGAACTATGCGAATACTTAGTAATATGAAGACTGTTCTTAGATGATGATGAAGACTACCTAGACTAGAATCCTGGATTGATTTTAAGAATTTAGCAATTAAGTTAACCACATGTTTTATGGAACCGAGATCTTGTGATACTAAACCTATTAAGACACCAACTAAGCCCCTCAACCCTTCTCGAGGTGAAACTTATGGCACTACCTAGGCCGTTAATCCTACCGGTTATTAGAATTCTTTCTGGTTATCTAATTATTGTGTAAGTACCCTAATACTGACCTACTCTTTTCCAGTTATAGATCTAGGGTAGTTTGAGTTTCTTAACTTGACTTGATAGACTAATAAACCGACGGGGCAACTAAGGCACAACTTTTTCCAAAGACTATCTAAATCAATTCACCGGGTAAGACCTACCAATAGCCCTGCACCTTCCAGCTATAAGGACTAGCATAATACTGAAATCTAGCAAATTATTAACTATCACTTCTAAGGTTTATTGCCCAATTCACCCTAAAGGTCAAAGACACAAGGTCAAAGATCTAGCATGAACCTATTCCGTAGCAGACAACCACCAAGATTCACACGAAGCAATAGATAACAATTAACCAAATTAAAATACATGTAATTAACTAAAATGTTCAAACTTTATTCAAATCCATTCATCGTAGTCTAGGCAGTTTAAGCGTTTAGCCAAGCATGTTAACCAATGAAAGTAAAACAAGGTTATTCAAACAAGAATTCATGGTTACAAGTTTTGGAAAGAGAGAAATCAAACAAACAAGGAACTCAAAACCCGTGCAAGTCTTCAATCTTCAAACCGAACTCGAACGAATGATTCCTGTGATCCAAACTCTTCAAACGCAGCACTTCAACCTCCAAACTAAGCTTTTGGACTTCACAAATTCGTACCCCTTTTGGAGGCAGCTTGGTTTTGTATATATACCCAAAAACATCTTATCAAAACCTAGCCAAAAACCATTTTTCTGCGTATTTGACCCCGTCGGGCTACGCGACTGGTATTGCCCTAGGGCATCGCGTACGGCGGCGTCCCCTATCTGCAGTTTTATTTTTTCCTTTGTTTGTTCAGCTCTTCGACTCGCATACGAATCCCGTTTTTCCTCTAAACTGCTCGTTTTAACTCATTTTTCATCACTTTAAGCAACGGGACCTGAAATCATAGCTTAACGTCAGCAGTATCAAAATTCTAACCTAAACTAGACTCAAAATACCTAAAAACTGACCAAAATATACATTATAAACATATGTACTTTGCAGTACATCAAACATCCCCACACTTAGCATTTTTTCGTCCTCGAAAAAGATATATGCAAACGGAATCAGAGATAAGCAAATAATCGGGTTAAAAACTATTTCTATTTATTAAAGTCGAAACTTGTGTTAGCCACGATTGCAAATATATTTGTCCCTTTAAACCTGAACCCGGTTCCAAGCCCTTATCATGCAAGTTTAATTCAAATGCGGTCAATCTACCTAGGGTCTCACACTAGAAGCCACAGTCCATCAAATCCCGCCTCAAGCTTATAGAACAAAAGGAACGATCACTGGACCAGTTCCTAACCGTTTTGTATCAAAATCAAGAGAATTTAAAATCAAATTTTTTTATTTATTTTATTTTTTTAACTTTTGAGCTTAGACGTTGCTTTACCTAACCCAGAGGCATTCCGGCTGTAGAGTCGTTATCCCGAACCCAGATTACAATAGGCATCGGTAATTTTTTGCAATTTCGATTTCACACATCCTAGAGGCATTCCGGTTGTAGAGTCACCATCCCCAACCAAGATTACATAGGCCTACGCTACTTTCATTTAGTTTCTAGCTCTTTTTTTTCTATTTTTTTCCTTTTTCATGATTAAAAATTTAGTTTCTAGCTCTTTTTTTTCTATTATAGATGTCATGTCAAATCCAGAGACATAGAGTGATCACTCTCTGTTGATTTAACTTTAGCAGGCCTTAGACATCTTACTCTCAACGAATAAGAGGAACAAATCCCTTCTTGACTACATACGTCTCTCACAATCACAATGTACCACACCTGAGCTTAGCCTTATGTACTGTCATATTACTGACAGCGAAGAAATAAGTCAAGGCATAATATTTGGTGAATATCAATACCCAATATGTATCTCAGGTCAGAGGATACTATGATATTCTCCTTTACTCAATTTTACTTATGATCAATCACAAATGATTCCATGCAGTAATATTTGAGAGCGAGTTAGTCCAATATTTGTATCCCACAAATATCTATGAACTTTGGCAGCAACACTTTGCTCTATATTCATATCTAATGAATATCCACCAATCCAAGTTCATAATAGTCTTACATTCATATTTGTTCCCACAAGTATGATCGACTACAGACATTTAGAATAAGAAACTTATTCATGGATTTAAACATGCTAAAATGGAACATAACTCAACATACCATAAAGAGTTATAATAACAGTTGTTCCAATATCCAAATACAAAATAGATCAAATCCAATCACTAGAATATCGAAGTCCTAAGGAACAAGTATGACTCTTCATGCTTTGCCCGTTCAAGGAGCTTAGTGAGTGGATCCGCAATATTTTGATCAGTGTGAACTTTGCGAATACATATCTTTCCCTTTTTCAACTTCATCCCTTATGTAGTTGAAACTCCGCTCAATGTGCCTAGTCTTTCGATGTACACGAGGTTCCTTGACTTAAGCAATCGCACCATCGTTATCACAAAGATCTCTAGGGGTCCTGAATGGTAGGGACTACCCCTAGATCGGCAATAATTCAAGTGGCAAATCCACATGAATTATTTCGATCAATGAAACGGTGACGTATTCTGATTCTGTAGTGGACAATGCTACCCTGATTGTGATCGAGAACTATCTCGATCAATTTGGAAACTCGTATCCATGTAACCTTTTACAACGAGTTCTTTTCACCAGATCCATATATTAGAAATATATCCTTAGTCCTTCTAAGGTATTTCAATATATTTTTAACAGTCACCCAATGACCATTACTCGTTGGTATCTACTCGCCATGCTTAAAGCGCATAACTTGTCCGGTCTAGTGCATATCATTGCATACATAATGAATCCTATAGCAGACGCATATGGGATTCCTTTCATTCTTTCTTGCTCATCCTTTGAGCCTGGACATTGAAACGCATTCAATATTGTCCCCTCTTAAATAGGTACCAAACCTTTCATAGAGTTCTCCATCTTGAACCTTTTCAAGACTTTGTCAATGTATGCACTTTAGTTTAAACCTATCAAGCGCCTTGATCTATCCCTATAGACCTTTATTCCCAGAATGTAGGCGACTTCACCAAGATCCTTAATCGAAAAACAACTTCCAAGCCAAGCTTTTACACCTTCCATGGTTGGAATGTCATTCCCAAATAGTAGAATGTCATCGACATACAGTACCAAGAAAGTGATGACGCTCCCACTAGCTTTCTTGTACACACAAGCTTCATCGCCATTTCTTGATGAATCCAAAAATTCTTAATTTCTTCATCAAAATGGTGATTCCAACTTCTCGATGCTTGTTTTAATCCATAGATTGATTTCTTTAACTTGCATACTTTGTCAGGATGTCTTGGATCGACAAAACCTTCAGGATGAACCATATAGACATCTTCTTTAAGATATCTATTAAGGAAAGCCGTTTTGACATCCATTTGCCAAATCTCATAATCATATTATGCAGGTATGGCAAATAATATCCTTATTGACTTTAGCATCGCCACAGACGAAAAGGTCTCATCATAATCAAGCTCTTGAGTTTGAGTGAAACCTTTTGCTACAAGTCTCGCTTTACAAGTATCCAAGTTACCATGCATATCGGTTTTCTTCCTGAAAACCCACTTACTTCCAATCACTTAGGAATTAAGAGACGGCACAACCAATTCTATACTTGGTTGTCATACATGGATTGCATCTCTACGTTCACGGCTTCAAGCCATTTGTCATAATCAGATTCTGACATTGCATCATGGTATGTGGTAGGTTCACCCGAATCTACCATGTAGCATCCATCTATAAAAATCCATATCTTTCAGGTGGACTACTAATTCTACCAGATTTGCGAACGTTTTGTGTGTGTTTACCAACCACTTGATTATTTTCAACAACCTCTTGTTGAGTGCTAGTTTTAACCAAATGTGTATCGGCTTGTGGTTCTTGATCCTTATCAAGTTCCACTGTTCTAATAATTCCTTCCACAAGGAACTTAGCTTCCAAGAACTTAGCCTTTCGAGCAACAAATACCTTTTGCTCTATTGGATCGTAGAAATAATATCCTATACCATCTTTAGGATATCCTACAAAGATACACTTAGTGGATCATACTTTTATTTGGGGTGTATTGCTTCACAGAAGCTTCACAACCCATACCTTTAAATAGGATAATGATGGAACCCTTCCATGCCATATTTCAAAAGGTGTCTTATCCATTTTCTTGGTTGGACCATACGGGCCACGGAGAGAAAAGCGTAACCCCAAAGTGATAGAGATAATGCGCTCCTAGCCATCATAGATCGAACCATATCTAATAGAGTTCGACTCCTCCTCTATCGAAATGAAGAACTTTAAAAGAGTTGATTTTGTACTTTACTTTTTGAAGATTCTGAACGTTTCAAAACTTCTTCTTTGTGTCAAGTACACATAACCATAACTACTATAGTTGTTGGTAAAAGTAATGAAGTATCTTTCACCATTCCTAGTCATTGGCTTAAAAAGGATCACATACATTCGAATGTATGATACCTAATAAATCTTTTTCCCTTTCCCACTTAGGGATTACTTGGTCATTTTACCTTGTAAATAAGATTCACATGTATCAAATGAACCAATTTCATTTGTTTCCAAAAGACAATTCTTTCGATGTGTTTACATGCGACATCTGTTTATATGACCAAGGCGATAATGCCAAGGATAGGTTTTACTCAAATCCATTTTGAGTTTCTTGGTGATTGATTGGTACATTAAACTATCAAATGATGTATTATTATGAACCAATTCATAAATACCATTTGAAGGCATAGATTTAAAGTAAAACATGTCATTCATCGATACATAAATGTCATTGTTTACAAACTTTAAATTAAAACCATATTGTCTTAAAAGGAAACTTGAATAATGTTCCTAGTCAAACTAGGAGCACTCAATATATATATTAAAACAATTTCCAAACTATTTGGATGTTTCAAAAACATAGTCTCCTTTCTTGTAATGCTTATTTCTTTTGAACTCTTGCAACAAATTGCAAACATGAGTTCCATATCCGGTATCAATACCCACGTGTTTGAAGAAATAACATTAAGGTCAATATGTATCATTAAGATTGTACTTGAGGTTTGCCTAGCATCCCTCTTGTTTTTCAACTCTTTGAGATAGGTTGGACAATTCCTATTTAAATGCCCTATCTCACCACACTCAAAGCATGGATCGTTCATTGCAACCTTTGCCTTCTTCTCTTTTGGTTTCGGTGGTTTCGCTTTAGTCTTTCTAATCATTTCCCTTTGAATTACCCGTTTCCATTTTCAACATTTGCTTTGGTGTCAGGGTGATGCCCTTTCTAGTTGCCACCCTCATTGATTGTTAGAATGGATAAAACCCTTTTGTCCATATTGAGCCTTTCTAGGTGATCAATGTGGCTTTTCATCTTAAAGACATAAGATGAGACTGATTGGTTTTCCTCCATTCGACATGCTTGAAGCGCCCAAAGCGTTCTACCCTTGCATATTGTAGGAACATTTCCTTCAATCATGTCGTATGCCCATGATGTTCAAAACCCTTTTGAATTTCGGGAATCATAATTCCTAACATGAGACAACTTGCATAGTATCCTCAATATACTTAATCCAATCGTTATAGGTATCCTTATCTTCCATAAGATGTTCATCGGGATTAGGATCGTTCAACACATAGGATATCTTTTACTTGAGAACGATTCTTAAGTTTCTATATTAATCCATGAAGTGTTATGATTGAGACGATCCTTTTCAAGGATTATTATTAGTGATAGGTTACGGACAGTTTGGGTAATATTGTAAGCGGCCATCTACAAAATTTTAACAAGGTTCAATTTTAGTATTTTCGATATTATTATATTTTAATCATTAATACCCTTTTATGTCTTAAAGACAATTAATAATTAAAATCTATAATCCAACGTTACATTTAAATATTGGTTAGGTGACCTTTATCCCTCTATTTAAATTAACAAGGTAGTCAACGTTTGACAATTGCAACTCTTTGCAATTTCTAGCCATATGGGATCGGTTAAACATCTTTATGTTTAGTTGGCATGTTTAATCCCATCAACACCTTTGTTCCCCATGCTTCGGTGACCCTAAGTTCATGGTTTCCAAATCAAGTCGTCCAACTTACACACACGTGTGAGTTTATACACATAAGTGGTTAGGTGACCTTTATCCCACAAACATGGTAAACCCACCTCGAACATACAAGTTCCCTCAAATATGGTTAGGTGACCTTTATCCCACAATAAGAGTTCCCAAGTGTTTCGAGTGTTGTATAAAAAGATGGTGTTTGACTTCTTTTATAAAAGGGTTTTTAATATTTCAAAATTCTAGTTTGGAAAATATTATGTACCATACATTTGCATGCATTCAAATCAATGGTACTTTAGTGAAAACTAATTTTCAAGGTTCTTTTAATAAAACCCATTTTATTATAAAAATCATTAATTTTTAATAACCTTTTATTAACCGATTTTAATGATCTTTAAAGAACCAATTTTTTTAAGCTTGTTGTTGATTATTAATTTGTTAAGCATGTATTTCGACATATCATCTAAACAACAAAATAAACAACCACACAAGCATAACATACATAACAATAGGTGCATAACCATAGCCAACTAATTTTTGACAACACTTGTTAGCCGAAACAAGTGTGCTAAAAGGTCCTTCCTAAGGGGTGAATATTGACACAAATAATGTGTCGTTGAACTCCCACTTGATCTCGCATCCAAATGCTTCAAGTCTCCTTCTTGTGTTGTGAATTCTTCACTTTCTTTGAGCTTCCAAATGTCTTTTATATTCAGCTCCAAACTCCTTTGGACTTAAAAAAAATGTGTTTTGGTTTTCGGGCTAAAATCCCGTTAAGAACTATGAAGTCCTTTAGGCCCGAAATTAGCCAAAACCAAAATCGCATTTTTATGTGCATCTTCTTTTACAAAATATATATATATATATATATATACTAATACATTTTTTCTAGTGAAATAAAATGCACCTAATCTATTTATTTTACATACCAAATAAAAATAAATAGATTACATATTTCACAAATGGAAGAACAAAGATAATTAATTATTACAACCCATTGAAATAATCAAATATAAATCACAAACACAAATATTCAACATATTCACACAAGGTCATGGCTAGGTTATGAACACCAAAATATATATATATCCATATATATAAAATTCAAGAAGCAAAAATGGTTTCCTTTTTACAACCTAATTTTCGGTCAAGAATAAAAAAAAAAACCAAAAAAGTGGGTTTTTGTCCAAACAAACAAATCATCCAAATGACATAGTTTTTCAAGATACTTTTATGCAAGTATTAAAATAATCTTGAAAAACAAAAGGATAACCATATATAAAATTTCGGCCATAGGGTTTTAACCGAACCCGAAACCCGAAAATTTCATATCCTATGAAGCATGCATTCATATAAGCGGCTCTGATACCATTGTTGGGTTTTTCACATGTTTATCAAAGTATTTTATCCATATAAAATAAAAACGCAGCGGAAATATTATTTAAAACATGTTACTTACAAAATATAAAAACCCATTTTATATGTAAAACCCAATCCCCGGATCCATATACGAATATGCATGCTATCAAAAATAAAACACAACCATAGGGTGGTTAGAATACTACCTTCCAAGGAGTAAAAGACTGTTCTTAGATGATGATGAAGACTACCTAGACTAGAATCCTGGATTGATTTTAAGAATTTAGCAATTAAGTTAACCACATGTTTTATGGAACCGAGATCTTGTGATACTAAACCTATTAAGACACCAACTAAGCCCCTCAACCCTTCTCGAGGTGAAACTTATGGCACTACCTAGGCCGTTAATCCTACCGGTTATTAGAATTCTTTCTGGTTATCTAATTATTGTGTAAGTACCCTAATACTGACCTACTCTTTTCCAATTATAGATCTAGGGTAGTTTGAGTTTCTTAACTTGACTTGATAGACTAATAAACCGACGGGGCAACTAAGGCACGACTTTTTCCAAAGACTATCTAAATCAATTCACCGGGTAAGACCTACCAATAGCCCTGCACCTTCCAGCTATAAGGACTAGCATAATACTGAAATCTAGCAAATTATTAACTATCACTTCTAAGGTTTATTGGCCAATTCACCCTAAAGGTCAAATTATTAACTATCACTCCTATCTCCCCCTATTCTAAAGAGAAACGGATCATCCCACACATACTTCTTTAACTCACTAATGAACTTCCTTCTTTGCCGTGTGGTCATTCCCTTTACAATATTACCACTTGAAAGATAATTTGCCAAATCACAAAACCATGCCAATCCCTCATTCTCGGCCTCTACAAACTCAATCAACTCATGAGGAAATGTATCTCCTGTCTCCTCCTCACGAATCTCCTCTCTCCTAGGGTCTTCTAAACGTGAAAGGTGATCGGCTGCTACGTTTTCGGCCCCCCTCTTATCTCTAATCTCGATGTCGAACTCGGAAAGCAAGAGAATCCACCGAATAAGTCGGGGTTTGGCGTCTTTCTTTTGGAAAAGAAAACGCAACGCGGAGTGGTCGGTGAAAACTATGGTCTTTGAGAGCACGAGGTACGAGCGGAAATTATCGAACGCGAAAACTACGGCTAAGAGTTCTTTCTCCATGGTGGTGTAGTTCTCTTGAGCATCATTTGATGTTTTGCTCGCGTAGTAAATGGGGTGGAAGTGCTTGTCCTTTCTTTTTCCTAATACCGCCCCAACGGCATAGTCACTCGCATCACACATGAGCTCAAACGGCAAGCTCCAATCGGGCGAGATAAGAATCGGTGCACTCACAAGCTGTTCCTTCAAAAAGTTGAAGGCCTTAAGACATTCCTCATCAAAGATGAATGGAACCTCCATCTCTAGAAGATGGGTCATGGGGCGAGTGATCTTAGAGAAGTCCCTAATGAAGCATCTGTAGAATCCCGCATGACCAAGAAAACTTCGAATCGACTTTACGCTAGTGGGTGGAGGCAACCTGTTAATGGTATCTATCATCGCACGATCCACCTCTATCCCATCCCTCGAGATCTTATGACCTAAAACAATACCTTCAGTCACCATGAAGTGACACTTCTCCCAATTCAACATCAGCTTCGTCTCAACACACCTCTTCAACATCCTCTCAAGATGTCTCAAACACTCATTGAACGAGTTACCATACATCGAAAAATCATCCATGAAAACCCCCATGGAACTCTTAATCATATCCTGGAATATGGCAACCATGCACCGCTGAAAGGTAGATGGAGCGTTACACAGCCCAAATGGCATGCGTCGGTACGCGTATGTGCCATAAGGGCATGTGAAGGTGGTCTTATCCTGATCCTCCGGTGCGATGGGGATCTGGAAGTAACCAGAAAAACCGTCGAGAAAACAATAGAATTGTTGACCCGCGAGACGCTCCAACATCTGATCGATAAACGAAGTGGTCCTTTTGGGTGGCATCATTCAATTTCCGGTAATCGATGCACACTTGCCAACCCGTGACCGTACGAGAAGGGATAAGCTCATTCTTGGAATTCATGACAACGTTCATCCCTCCCTTCTTAGGGACAACCTGAGTGGGACTAACCCATGGCGAATCTGAGATGGGATATATCATCCCGGCATCTTGGAGTTTTAGAGCCTCCTTCTTCACTACCTCTTGCATGTTTGGATTGAGGTGCCTTTGCGGTTGCACCACCAATTTGAAATCGTCCTCCATGAGAATCCGGTGAGTGCAATAAGAAGGGCTTATGCCCTTAATGTCGGACAACCTCTATGCAATGGCCTCTTTGTTGGCCTTCAACACTCCCAATAACTTCAACTTCTCCCCATCCTCCAACTTCGATGAGATGATAACGGGTAGCTCGGAATCCTCCCCTAAAAAGGCATATTCTAAATGAGATGGAAGGACCTTAATCTCTAAGGGTGGGGGTTGGGTGGTGTCATTACTAACGGCTAGCGCTTCGGGAATCAAAGGAATCCCCTCATCTTCTACCTCCTCCAACCTTAACGACTCCTCCTCAACTATCTCTCCTCCTAGTAAGTCGGCTCCACTAATGAACTCTAAACAATGGTTAACGCATGAGATGAATGAGTTCAAGAAATAGACGGAATGGCAAGGACCACTATAGTCATCGGAGCCACTCGGGTGGTTCATGGAACGATCGATCTCAAAGGTGACTCTCTCCTCACCGACCCTCAGTGTGATCTTACCATCGATGACATCTATAAAGGCTTTAGCGGTACGCAAAAACGGATGACCAAGTATGATAGGAACTCTCTCATCAGCTTCCATATCAAGAATGACGAAATCAGCGGGAAAAACGAACTTGTCGACCTTAACAAGCAAATTCTCGACAATACCCCTCGGGTATTTCATGGATCAATCGGCTAAAGATAATGTCATACGGGTAGGTGAAAGTTCGCCTAAGTCTAGCTTCTCGTAGAGAGAGAAGGGCATCAAGTTGATGCTGGCACCTAGGTCGGCTAAGGCTCGAGTATTGGTGTTACTACCGAATAGACATGGGATGGTGAAAATATCGGGATATGTGAGCTTCTCTGGAAGCTTATTCAGAACGACTGCGGAGCACCCTCCGTTCAATGGAACATTCGACAACACCCCCAACTTCTCCTTGTTTCTAAGAAGGTCCTTTAAGAACTTGGCGTACTTGGGCATAGATTGGAGTGCCTCAATGAAGGGTAGATTAATCTCCAATTGCTTGAAGATATCTAGGAATCGCCCATATTCCTTGGAGTAATTTTGGTTCCTAAGACGTGTAGGAAACGGGACTCGCGAATGATCTACGAGTGGAGAAGGTCTAATGTCTACAGGTGGTTTTTCTACTCTCTTCTCTCCATGAGGCTCACCGGTCTGTGCGGTACTTGCTGGGTCTAGCCTCAGTTGCACTTTGCTGGGAGTCTCCATATCGATTTCTTCATCTACAATCTCCTCATCCTCTTCTACCACTCTTTCCTCAACTCTCGGGTTCCCTACGGTTTTGCCACTACGAGTAGTAATGGCTTTGGCATGGGCGTTAGGGTTCGGTTGGATGTTACCAGCAAATTGACCGGGTAAAACCTCTCCTCAAGCTTCCTAGACATGTCACCTACGACCCTTTGAAGTTCTTGGAAAGAGGATTGGTGGTTCTTAAGCATAAGGTTGTGTTCGGCAAGGATCTTTTGGGTGGTTTGGTCCTTAACGACTAACTGGCTCATCATGGCCTCTATCCTCTCAAGACTACCCCCTAAATCACTATTTGAACCCTAAACTGGTGGAATCTGACTATTTTATCCCCCATCCCTGACCTGCCTATTAAGCCCCTTATTGAACTACCCATCTGAACCCCCACCAAAGAAAGAACCCTGTCCCCTGTTTGGATTTTGAGCTAATTGGAAACCAGGGGGGTTACCAGTGGAACGAAAGTTGTTATTATTATTATTATTATTATTATTATTATTATTATTATTATTATTATTGAAATTAGTATTATTACGCCAACCCGAATTAAAATTACTACCAAATCCATTAGATTGACCTCTACCTTGACCCCCTCCCACGAAATCGACCTGCTCCTCACCAACTAACAATGGACACGCATTCGTATCGTGACCCCCTCGATAAACTCACAGTTATCAACCTTTGCCTTAATCCCCTTGAGCTCTCTAGTAACGTTTTCCAACACGGCGGCTATACTAGGATCCATAGTGATATGGCTCACCCCACGAGTGGGTGCACTAGTAGTGGTATTTGAACTGCCACTTGGATACCGTCGATCAGATCGCGACTGAGATTGAGATTGGGCAAAGCTCTCGAAACGCTCTAAACACTCGGCAACAGTAAGAATTCCCATCATATGACCTCCCGCGTTAGTGTCAAAACGATCACGAGTCTCTTGGGTGAGACCGTTATAAAATTTCTCGCAAAGGGCCCAATCAAAAAGACCATGCTGGGAGCATCGAGCGACAAGGTTTTGAAAAAGCTCCCAAGCAAGGTAATAGGGCTCGTCGGGCTCCATGTGGAATGAGTGAATCTGATCGCGAAGAAGTGAGGCTTTAGCGGGTGGAAAGTATTTGTTCAAAAAGGCTTGATGGAGGCCCTCCCAAGTGGTAAAGTACCGGTTGGCTGAGAATCTAACCAAGTAGCCCCACGGCCGACAAGTGAAAAGGGAAAGAGCTGTAAATAGGTAGCATCGTTTGGGACTCCATGAAGGCTAAACGTGGCGAGCATACGAGAGAAACAGTTTACGTGGGTGGGGGCATCCTCGTCCTCGCGGTCGTGGAACTGGATGTTATTGGTGACGGCTTGCATGGCATACGATGGAATCTGCCATGAGTTGTCGTTTACTATGGGTGGAACGGTGATGGGTGAAACGAGACCGGTGAAGCCTTGGGTGGCTTGTTGATGGATGATCTGTCTTGGATTGGCCATTGGTTCTAAGTTTATGTGAACTGGGGTGCTAGAAGTGGGACTATCGGGTGGAGAAACTAATGGTGTGGTGAGGGAAATGGGGTGGAATCGAAATTTGGGAAATTAGAAAGAGAAAAATATGAAGTACTAACCTGTGGGCCTTGGCCCACTTGAGATGATGACTCTTTGACTGGTGGCTTCGGCGGCGGTCCGTGCGAGCGCAGATGTGGCATCCACTACAAGCAAAAACCTAAAAATGAGAAAAACAGACACTAGTCACTAAGACTCAAAATAAAAATAAAAGACTTAAAACAAAACAAAACATGTAGCACGTATATGTCAATTAAGTCTATCAAAGCTAATAAACGCAATTGCCAAGAGTCCCTGGCAACGGTGCCAAAAGCTTGATGTGTGCTAAACAGACTACTAAAATTAATTACTTTAGACTCTCTAAGCTAGACACTAAAAAGCTTTAAATCTAGACTCGAACTAAACCACACAACCGGCAAGTGTACCGATCACTGTAGTACGACCTAAGTAAGTCTGGATATCGAACCCAGGAGACTCTACTAATTACGCTAACTAAACTCTAACAGACTCTGGCAGACACGACTCAAATTGTTTCATTATTTGGGGGTGGGGGGTTACTGAAACTCTAAGGAAATTTATCAAACTAATTATTAATTAGAACTATGCGAATACGAACTAATATGAAGACTGTTCTTAGATGATGATGAAGACTACCTAGACTAGAATTCTGGATTGATTTTAAGAATTTACCAATTAAGTTAACCACATGTTTTATGGAACCGAGATCTTGTGATACTAAACCTATTAAGACACCAACTAAGCCCCTCAACCCTTCTCGAGGTGAAACTTATGGCACTACCTAGGCCGTTAATCCTACCGGTTATTAGATTTTTTTCCGGTTATCTAATTATTGTGTAAGTACCCTAATACTGACCTACTCTTTTCCAGTTATAGATCTAGGGTAGTTTGAGCTTCTTAACTTGACTTGATAGACTAATAAACCGATGGGGCAACTAAGGCACAAATTTTTCCAAAGACTGTCTAAAGCAATTCGCCGGGTAAGACCTACCAATAGCCCTGCACCTTCCAGCTATAAGGACTAGCAGAATACTGAAATCTAGCAAATTTTTAACTATCACTTCTAAGGTTTATTGGCCAATTCACCCTAAAGGTCAAAGATCTAGCATGAACCTATTCCGTAGCAGACAACCACCAAGATTCACATGAAGCAATAGATAACAATTAACCAAATTAAAATACGCATACACACCAAATAAATAAACCAAACCTCTTACAAAACACAATTAATCCACAAAATACATGTAATTAACTAAAAGGTTCAAACTTTATTCAAATCCATTCATCGTAGTCTAGGCAGTTTAAGTGTTTAGCCAAGCATGTTAATCAATGAAAGTAAAACAAGGTTATTCAAACAAGAATTCATGGTTACAAGTTTTGGAAAGACAGAAATCAAACAAACAAGGAACTCAAAACCCGTGCAAGTCTTCAATCTTCAAACCGAACTCGAACGAATGATTCATGTGATCCAAACTCTTCAAACGCAACACTTCAACCTCCTAACTAAGCTTTTGGACTTCACAAATTCGTACCCCTTCTGGAGGCAGCTTGGTTTTGTATATATACCCAAAAAGATCTGATCAAAACCTAGCCAAAAACCATTTTTCTGCGTATTTGACCCCGTCGCGCTACGCGACGGGTATTGCCCTAGGGCGTCGCGTACGGCGGCGTCCCCTATCTGCAGTTTTATTTTTTCCTTTGTTCATTCAGCTCTCCGACTCGCATACGAATCCCGTTTTTCCTCTAAACTGCTCGTTTTAACTTGTTTTTCATCACTTTAAGCAACGGGACCTGAAATCATAGCTTAACGTCAGCAGTATCGAAATTTTAACCTAAACTAGACTCAAAATACCTAAAAAATGACCAAAATATACATTATAAACATATGTACTTTGCAGTACATCAGTCCCCTGAACTTTTATTAGGTTATCATTTTATGCAAGAACTTTGTATTTTGGCATGTTTTGAGATAGAAACGTGATAGTAAGTGTCGTGCAAGTATCGTGCTCCAGAACTGTAGTTGCCGTAGTCGCCATGGAACCCGTGACTGGTACACTGCCTACCTGGGTAGCCACTGGTGACGCCACAATGATGATACCTTTGGAAGCTTGACTTTTGGTGTCGCTCTCCCCTCCAGCCTTTCGGATGCGAATAGTTTTCTTAGGGGCACTCATAACTGTCCCACATTGACTTACCGTCCTAATCGCGGGGAAACCTTGGAGCACAACATCGAGATGAGGATTGGACACCATAAAATTCTCCGCATGCATCCGCAGGTTGTTTTCTTTCCTAGGCTGAAGCGGAGGATCGACAGTCAGAATAGATGAAGAATTCTCCAGGTACAAGAAGTCCACCAAGGCATAGGGGGCTGCAAAAGATTTTTTGTTATGCACATTAATAGAAAGTGGAGAAATTCAAAGCGTTTAGACAGCTTACTTCTGTGGTCCTGAAAGCTCGATAGGCTTGGATGTTATGCCAACACAGGCTCATCCCAACCAACGCCAGCGCGCCTTCGGGAATAACCATACACTCAGAAGGGTGAGTGGTCAATGCCATGAACAGTGCGTTCTCTTGATACTCCGCCTTGGTCGGGCCAATATCCTTCACCGTTTCTTTTGATGCCATAGTTTTCTAGTGCATCTCCCCAGGAATGACGTCAACATCAATGAAGAAGAATTTTTTCTTCTAGTCTTTATCTCGACAGCCTGAGGGTACCAATCGCAAACATGCCTCGTCGGTGCTCCGGCGATCGAAGGTAAAAAAGGGTGCTTTCCAAGCTAAGGTGTACAAAGCACGAAATACCAAAGGTTCTGGCAGAAACGCCAAACTCAACGTGGCGTATCCGAAATGGCGAAGTTTAGCAAGGCCAAGTGGGTGCATTTGTGATATATGCACAACGTACTCATCAAGCATTTCTTTACAGAACTTGGTGATCGGAAGTCGAAAGTTGCAGGACTTAAAGAAGTCTGCAAATAGCGTGATTGGCCATTTCGTAGGGGAAAGGCAGTGTCTTTTTTCGAAGGCATTATAGGGTGCCACTCAGACCTAATACAATAGGTTTGTAGCAAAGCATCGAACAACGTTTGGTTTCATTTGAAGTATAGGGCATCGTTACGAGGGGATTGATCGGAGGTTTTGGTGCCATCGAAGAATGGGGAAGAATAGAAGCAAAGGTTGAAGTTTTTTAGTGAAAAGTTTTCCTACCATAGGGTTACA
Organism: Helianthus tuberosus; assembly: GCA_030545235.1. Lineage (NCBI taxonomy): Eukaryota > Viridiplantae > Streptophyta > Magnoliopsida > Asterales > Asteraceae > Helianthus > Helianthus tuberosus. The sequence goes on along the minus strand of CM060368.1, from coordinate 81,225,713 downwards.
CCTCTATTTATACTATTCTATCTACTTTTTCGAAATTCAAAAGTTGGAGCCAAAATTGACACGTGTACGCGTAGGCACTCCTGTGTAGGTCCTGTGATATGACAGCTAGCGCCGCCAATCGACTCCTCAGGTGTACCTTGATTATGCTTTTTCTGTTTTTACATTTCCTATTATTGTTTATTTTCTACTTTTTGGTGGTTCGCATTTTCTTAAGTCCGACCCCATGCAAATTCTCATCGCATCGGACTGGGGGGACATGTGGAGGAATGACCCGGTCCGGTCATCCAGGATCGGATACACCATTATTAAATAAGGGATATTAATAGCGAAGATATGAAAAATATCCCCATGCAAATAGAATGTTCGTATGATCTCTGACTCTTTGATTTAAGAGGAAAGCCTAATTTGCTAGAAACTATAAATAAAGTGTGAAGCCACAAAGGTATGATTCATTCGATCTCTCTCAAACAATTTCTCTCCTATTTACGAGTACTTATTCTCATGCCGAATGATGGTTACAGGAATAACTCAATTCCTGTAATGAGTACTAATGGTGTTCTGTTTTGCAGATTGACGTTCAGACCATTTACAATCGGATCATTCGACTCAACGATGTATAATCAGGTCACGTTTATACACATATGTTCAAAAGGAAATCGGCACATATTTTGTGTCGACCAAAAACCGTAAAAATGACATCTCTTACCGGTTTTGAAAATGCCAATACCGATGTTGCTCGGTTGGTATCGGTTCTTTACAAAACGGTATAGTTTATATACCACAAAAATACTTTTTTGAATGCATATTTGTTTTTAACAAAATTTATATCAGAATGTTAAGCTAAAATTTAAACACTCCTATGTATTTATTTTTTTAAATTAACGAACACAAGTTATAAAAGAAAAATAACACTACTAAAATTTAAATGAGTTAAAAGATATATGTTATGGTATAAATGGGGAAATTAAAAGCTAATAAAATTCAAGGGACTCATGTGTATTGTGTAATCAACTTCAAAAAAATTAACTGCACATGTTGTTTGAGAAAAATAAAAGTTAAAATGAAAACCAAATGAATTTCGAAAGAAATGAAAATTAAAAATTTATAATAATATTTTATAACAAAATTACTGTTAATATTACATTTATTCCATTCAAAATTAATTATTGAAGGTATAATATTATCATTCATATCAACCTCATTTATCATATGATGTTGGATTTTCTACAAGTGTACGTTAGGCTGCTAGCACTAGAGGTTGAAATGGACATAAATCGTTATTTAATGACGAAGGAAGTAGGAAATAACATACAAAGAAGTTTGACTGCATGGGAAGTTTGAAGTTGAAACGTTGAATAATCTTTACTTCATATATACCATGATAAAGGGTGACATCTTTAGGTTCCATAGTTTTTTCATGAATCTCGTTGATAATAATGTTAATATAGTTGCTTGGTGGGCATCATATGCAATTCAATCATATTCCGAATAAAGAAACTAAATACAGATAATGGTGCAAATATTTTATATAAATACTCTCCCAACTAAAAATATTAAAAAGAAAAGACTAAAGAGCGGTATAAGGCCTGGGGGTGTGGCTTCGCACCGTGTAAGTTAGCGATAAAGCCCTCTATTTATGTGTCGTCTACGTGGCCCTTACGTGACGTAATAAAGCCTTGTAGTTTCACTTTATTATTTAATTAATGAATCAAACGTGGTTATTCTCTTGTAGTTTAGGCGCCTAACTTCCTGTTTGTAGAATGGTTGAAATGCATGTAGAAAAGTCGATTATGACCATTCTCTTAAAGTTTTGGTTCTTGCCATTAATAGCGATAGTTAGCATTAAGAAGCGAACAAAGACTTATTTTTACCGGCATTCCCTCTTGAATTTCAACAAGTCGATGTCACTTGAGCGTCACACGCATAAATAACACAAAAAAAAGTAACTATCATATACTAAATATAACCTATAAATCTCTTTTTATATTTGTTTTCCTAGCAATCCATATCCAAAATAATGGTCTCCTAGGCTTAGCTGCCTTAATTTACTATCTAAATTCAGACGACAAAGTGGGTCATTAATATTCCAACCCATTTTTGAACAAATAAATTCGGAAAGACCTATATCTTGACTTCCAATGTACCGGATACTTATCAATATTAATGTGGAAAATAAGGCACAAAAATTAAATTTTGGTCACAATATGAGTCAAGGATATTACTTTTCTTATTTCTTACCCTTTATAAGTCATAACACGAAATTTCCTTCTACATGTTCACTTTGTCTTTAGTGCCTTAAATCTCACTATAAATCTAGACGACCCCCATCTTGCATTAAACCATCATAAACACACTGATACACTCACAAACACACACATACAAACACACACATAGCAAAAGAATCAATTTCAAGAACAAAAGAGATGGCAAACTTCCCAGTTATCAACATGGAGAACCTGAATGGTTCTGAGAGAGGTGTTACCATGGAGAAGATCAATGATGCATGTGAAAACTGGGGATTTTTTGAGGTATGTTATAGTAAACTAAATATATTGTTGTTATTTTGGATTGTGAAAATAATAGTTGATGTGTTTTTTTAGTTGGTGAACCATGGGATTCCTCATGAATTACTCGACAAAGTCGAAAAGATGACCAAGGATCATTACAAGAAGTGTATGGAGCAGAGGTTTAAGGAAATGGTGGCAGCCAAAGCTTTAGAAGGTGTGAAAGCCGAAGTTACTGATATGGATTGGGAGAGCACTTTCTTCTTGCGCCATCGCCCTACCTCCAATATATCCGAGATCCCTGATCTTGAAGATGAATACAGGTAACTTTTGATCTATATATACAAAGATAACTAACTAACAAACAGACAGACATACAAACAAACAAACGTACCCAGTAATATCCCACCTAGAAAGCAGGGTCTGGGAAGTGTGAGATGAGGAAATACCTTACCTCTATCCGAGGAGATAGGCTCAAAAACTTTTTTTTTTCATATACTTATACAATATATATAAATTATATAATTTATGAACATGACCATAATATGATAATGATAATGATGCAGGGAGTTGATGAAGGATTTTGCTGGTAAATTAGAGAAGCTAGCAGAGGAGCTTTTGGATTTATTATGTGAGAATCTTGGGTTGGAGAAAGGTTACTTAAAGAAAGCCTTTTATGGTTCCAAGGGTCCAAACTTTGGAACCAAGGTTAGCAACTACCCACCATGCCCAACACCGGATTTGATCAAGGGTCTCCGAGCCCATACCGATGCTGGTGGCATCATTTTGCTCTTTCAAGATGATAAAGTTAGCGGTCTGCAGCTTCTTAAGGACGGCGAATGGATCGATGTGCCGCCCATGCGCCATTCCATTGTCATCAATCTTGGTGACCAAATTGAGGTAATATTTTTTTCAAGATTTTTTTAGTTTCTTTTGGGAATATTTGGATGCAAGTTTTGAGAATGTTTATGGATGGGATTGCAGGTGATCACAAATGGGAAATACAAGAGTGTGATGCACAGAGTTATTGCTCAAACAGATGGAACAAGAATGTCACTTGCATCTTTTTACAACCCAGGGAATGATGCTGTGATCTATCCAGCTCAAACATTGTTGGAGAAGGAGCCAACAGAGAAAGAACAATCGTACCCGAAATTCGTGTTTGATGATTACATGAAACTGTATGCAGGTTTAAAGTTTCAGGCAAAGGAGCCAAGGTTTGAAGCCATGAAAGCAGTTGAAGCTAATGTTGGCTTGGGTCCAGTTGCAACAGTTTAAGTGACATGTTTTAAATAATAGAATATGATAATAATTATTATTATTATTATACTTTTTTTTCTTTTATCTTTTTTCAATTTTTTTTGAGGGGTCTCAGCCATCTATAGATACTCTACAAAGAATTGTGTGCTTACTTTTTACTAGTTATACCATAATGACAAAAGTGTGTTGTAATCATTTTCAATTAATTATTAATTGAGCTTTAAATCGTGTAGTGTAATATCATCTGTTGTGCAGTTGTTTACCTGCTCTTTCACATTTACTAAACAAAGGGTTGATTCTGGTTATGTATTAACTCTAACAGGTCAAATGGTTAAAGTAAAATAAGAAAAACATTAGCTTAAAATAGGCTGAACTTCACCCATTGTGTATCTACAACACATAAAACATGCTAAATTAGTTAACTTAAAAGAGATATATTATTATCGAAATAGATTGTAATCATATTTGACACACGATTTACCATTAAATCAAATAATTTGGACAAAAATGTGTTTGGTTACAGTCAATCCGACCCAACCCAACCCAACCTATTTTTAAACCTTATAAAAAAATTGTCGCGACCCATTTTGATCCTTACCAAAAAGTACCATTTGATCAAACCGTATCCATTTCGACCCTTACCAAAAAAAAAAAAAAAAAAATACACGTTTGACCCAACTCGAACATACCCATTCTGACCCTCACTGAAAATTACTTGTTTGACCCGACACATTTGGACCCTTACCAAAAAAAAAAAAATGGTTTGACCCGACCCTATCATTTTACTACGTCTAGTAAAAAGGAGTAGGACGGTGATCATCCTGTTTTCTAGCTAAAAGTGCAACAGGTGTGGCTTGAGAAAAGGTAACATGCAACAATGAGCACTATCAGCAGACCATAAAGTTGTCAACACTTATTGATGCAATAAGTAATACATTAGGTAAACTTCCATTAGCAAAAGCCATAAACCTTGCCTAGAATACACTCTGCCGACGTTGCTTTCCGCAAAAAGAATTAAAAGAAATAAAGAATCTTGCAAGAAAGTCATTAGCAATTCTATATTTAATAAAGGACAAGGTCCACAACTTAAAGCACATATAATCATGCAGATTATAGATTTAAAAGAAAAGAATATTAAAAACCAGTATTAGTTGCATCTATGCTGAGAGCTTTTCACACTAACAATAAGAAACCATAAATACACTATTAAAATGGACTCATAGTTATGGATTGGAGAGCATATTTTAAAAAAAGTTGCAAGGATAAATTTGAATCATATCGACTAATTTAGTTGATCTTCGATGAGATGGATATAAAGAAGGCAACTTGTATTAGAACTGATATTAACAGTTAATGTGCATATGTGCTTATATATGTCTAAGATTCCTCAGGTGTTGTTAGCAACCCGCCAAGAGAGCGCATAAAACTGTGTAATGGGGGCTATAGAGAGATGTTAATATCCTATCAATGGAAAGATGGTAACAGGCTGAATGTTGTGCAGCAGTTTGGCCCAAATTCCTTCATCCATACCTATTTCTTGGGCCTTAGAAGTGCTTCCACATGGATAACTTTAGGGCCCACCAATACTCTACTAACTAGGTGGCCTTCACAGGCTAAGCAGAAACCAGAAACCAGTGAAAGCGAGATTCAAACATGAGACCCTGCTAGAGCGGAATCAGACGCTTATCATCTCTGCCTTTGAATTCAACCTTTTCAGGTTTTTCTATAAGTTTCGGTTTTTATTTTTTATTAATTATTTGCTTAAACCACATGAAAGCAATACTTTTTGAATTTCACCTGCTTATTCAGATAATAATCTTGATAAGCACAGTGGCGGAGCTTGAATAAAAAAAGTGGGGAGGTGGTGGGCAGCGGACTCTCAAAATCCAATATTTTACAGTATAAAAAAATCAATTTTTTTGGCAAAAGTAACACTACGAGCGAAAAAACCGGTGGGGGGGGGGACCCTTTATATCTTGTATAATCTGATGAAAATTACTGTTTCTTCATTTGCATCGATTTACAAAAAAAAAAAAAAAAAAAAAAAAAAAAAACCCTATAAAGGGCAAACCCGGTGCACGAGACTCCCACATGCTACAAATCCAAAATATATTTTTATCAACTTACTTTCATTCCTTTTGATAGATTACAATGACAAATAGTTCATAGCAAATGCATCGAACAAGCTGGTCACGAATAGCGGGTGCAGAAAGGAATCAAATTCCTAACAGTACTAAAAATATTCTCACTCAATCCTCAAGGAATGAGAAAAATCATTCCTAAATTGCTAAACATATTCCCGGACTCAAGTTTATTCCAGCCCAAGCGAGCCCAATGGGAATGGGCTTTACCTCTTAAAGCTAGAGGCATCAAACAGCTCCATGAATCTCTGATCTGAGACTCTAGCTTTAGCAGCTGCAAACTTATGGTATTCATCAAAAATTGAAAGTAGGCTCCACTTCTGCATCTTTCTTAAGCATCCCACTAGACAACCCGTTCGATGCTGAATCAAGGGAAATAAATAAAAATATTTATCTTTATTTGTAACTAGAGATGGGTGATAATGGGACTCAAAAGACACAAGTACCTTTCCTCTTTTGCAATGAATAAGCAAAGGGTGATTTCTTACATCTGCCAACAAGAAAGAAGAATCCAACTTAGCTTACACTCTAAATTCTATAGAAGTAAGGAAAAGAAGAGATCAAATACCAATGACAACTTTTAATGCTTCTCGAATGGTATCCTCAGGAATATCGAAAAAAGGTTCCTGCATGATAATGCCATAAAAAAAGTGAAGTTATACTCGAAGTTCGAGCTTTGTAACCTTCAGGAGGTGGTTCAGTGGTAAGCATCTAATCCCCCTCTAGCAGAGGTCTCAGAATCGAATCCATCTTCCAGTGGACATAAGTTGTGCTTTACCCGGACCTAGTTAGCAGCGTATTGGTGGGGCATGTGAGTTTTTTTTTTTTTTTTTTCTGCTGTTTTTTCTGACGGGTTCCCAGAGTTATCAAAAGGAAACTTGAAACCTAGATCTAGACTACAAGGTGATGTAGTCGGAGTAATGAAACATCCTATATCTCTATCCAGCCAACATGTACCAAATGTGTGCTGTTCATCATAATGTGTATGCATAATACATTTGGCAGTTCAAGATTACAATTATATCTAGCAAAGTACTTTGGCTTTCTGGGACAACATATAATTTAGACAACATAATCTCGTATGGTTGGTTTGTATGTCGAAAAAATATATATTTTCAGTTGACTCACTTGATCACAAAAAAAGAAAAAAAACACGCTTAACATGCTCTACAAAGGTACTTAGTTGGAAGTTGGAACCACAATTGTTTTGACATGTTAGACTGTCTGCAATGGGGTTTGTCGAACCTACGGACGACGATGTGAAGGAGACCGCAAGGTCCTTGGCCACGGACCGTCCCTGGCAGAATCTGGCCACTTCTATGAAAGGGGACAGATCAAGTCCCGATCGATAAGAACAACAAAGATTTGTGAATAACTCTCACGTATATTAATCAGAAAAATAGTTTAAAAGCTAATTACAACTCTCTTGTTGAATTCATGACTCGAATCATCTTATATATACTACCCAAACTTGCTAGACAAAAGCTAACCTTTTTAACACAAATTAAATAGCTAACTAATAGGTGATAAACCTACTTGTTTAATCCAACCAACTTGTTAACAAAGTTACATTACCCATGGCATTATAGCCTAGTGGTATCTTGGGGGTAGGATAAGGCTTATGACCATTAGGTCAAGAGTTCGATTCCCACAAGGGGGGTTTTTCACAGATTTATTGGGTTTCCTCCTGAATTGGTGTATAGGCATTATTGCCTAGTGGAGATAGATATGATCGGGTGGTTCCGCTGGTGGCACGATGATACTCCAGTGGTCCGTCAGTGATCCAAATTTGCCGTTCAAAAAAAAAAAAAAACAAAGTTACATTAAATTAAGCCGATCCATTAATTAATCAACACACTTGTTAATTAACTCGCCCCATACCCTAGTCATTCCAACCAACTTGCACTCCAAGTTGGCCCAACCCCATCCAACTTGATGGGTCGGAAATTACGTCCAACAAAAGAGAGATAAAAGGTGTGCGGTATGTCTCTGGGAGAGGAGAGAGAGGAGTGAAGTTAGTGGGGTAGTTTGCAAGAGAGATAAAAGGTGTGCGGTATGTCTCTGGGAGAGGAGTGAAGTTAGAGGGGTAGTTTGCTAGCAGTGATGATGTGGCGGTCCGTCGTCGCCCTCCCACCACTGAGGATGCTCTTAATATATATTATACCGTAGTCAACCACCTTACAAAGGCGATCGATGTAAGCATCCAATATAAGTATCAAAAGAAAAAAGATATTAGATCAAGTCACCTCATGAACAAACTATTAGGATCAGGTGTTTTCACTTTTCTCCGTACCAAATTAATTCTAAAGGTTGTGCAGATCAGATTAACTCGGTTTTCATTCTTTATTTGTCTTGATTTATAGACCTTCAACAGTGTATAGTTAATCTAGTGGACACATATATAGTTAATGTAAAATTAGTTTATTGTTATTTAATCAAAGCTTCTTTTGTTATTTCATTCAAATATAGCAAATTTGCGAAGTTTCATCAAACCAGAAGGTAGGCGGGCAACAAGCTGCGCCGGCTCACTTTTCTGAATTACAAACCCTAACCTTCCGGACAAACCCCTATGGTCAAAAAGTGAATGACTTCTGGGGCTAGGAAAATCTCATATTTTAAGGAAAATAATTCTAGAGTACTTTAATAAATGAAACTACATGATTTTGAGCCTTCAACCTCTATAAAAACTAATGACTTTCACCAACGGCATAATCCATGGGCGCAGGTGGTTACCGACACTAATCCTTCAGAGGGCATGGGTAATTTAATTTCCAAAAAGTTACCAGCGGAAATTACAGGGCACAAATTCAATTAACTGGCCCTGGAATAGCTGAAATGTGGATCCGTAATCCGTACGAGAAACAATAAGACTGTCTCCAATGCAACGGCCTACATTTACTACATACATTCTAGTCATCACTGCCACATCAGCTTTTTACCCATCTTTTCCACATGCACCCTCTCTCCTCTATTTAACTCCAACCCATCATTTTCACATGCATCCTCTCTCTCCTCTATTTGGACCCACTTTCTCCACTTTCTTCACTTTCTCTCTCTCCACCTAAGTACACTTCACTACATGCAAGACCCATTAAGTGCACCCCACCCCAATGCTTCCCTTACAAATGCACATGCCACATGTGTAAATACAGCACCCAACAAGAAGCATTGGGGGCAGTCTAAGTAATGATGATAAGAAAACCATCAGATCAGATCTCAAAGAATCTTATACATCCAGCTAGACAGACAGACATCATGATGAAACACAACAAACTACTTACATTATTTTCAACAAGTAATTTCCGACAGAATTAAAACCATACGCACCTTGGTTCCTTCCATTCCAAAGTGAAACAACTGAATCCGATTAGACTTCAAGAACTCCAAATTATGCTCCGGATATTTTTCAGGACACAGATATCTACAACACAATTTAAATCTATTTAGTAAAGGCCAGCCTAAATCAATGTGTGTACATAATGGTGTTCCTCCAGAACCGATTCTTAAATCGTGTATCCTTTTTAGTTAAAAAAAATATATTTTTGCTCAACATCCGGTTAATTGGGGGTAGCAGCGCAACTTGTTGCTCGTCTACATGTCATTAGTCTGTAATGGTCTCTGTTTTAAATAACGTGACCAGAAGTGAAGTTATTCGATTTTAGTATATAATCAAGAAAATTGGGGGCCTAAGCGACAACTTATTTTTTTTTTATACAGTGAAGCCACCCTTGGTGTGTTTAGTGTTAACGACTTACACGATAGAGCGGAGGCCTAGGGCGGTAAGAAACGAAAAGTTGGCGGAGTCCGGGAAGCTGGACCTGTAGATGCCGTAGTCAACCATGGAGAAGTTGACAGGTGGATATAGCTCGTCGCTAGTGGCGTCCACTTTTCCGGTGGCCATTGTTGAGAGCTTGGGGAGTGGTTCAAGGAACTTGATGGTCCTGCACATGTCATGACCACCTTCTTGGTTGGCTTCTTGGTCCAGTTTCATCGTATGAGAAATTAAGAAATAAGATCTAGAGAGAGAAAAGATGAAGAAATGAATATTCTGGTCTACGACAGTTGGAAAGAAAATACATGAGGGAGCCCAGGAGCAGCGTAGTTATAGGGTTCGGAGGATGGTTAACGTGCATTACGAAATGTGTGGTATTGGTAAATACACTCCAACAAATACTATTTTAAAGTCCTGATAAACTCAAAAGAATGTATACACGTATTTTAGATTGATTGGAAACCATAAAAAAATACTAGTAATGGTTCTGATAGTATCGATACTGATCTATTCGATCAACGACATAAGTTGGCTCGTCACGGTACATGTATTGTATCGACACTCACTATGGCGTACGATCAAAAAAACTCTATTGCAAATAAAACTCCGTTTTTAACGAAATTTAAATGTGCATAAAAATAAAAGCGCTGCAGTGGTATATTCCAAACTTGATTATAATATTTTTAGAATAACGAAGATAGTTGACCACGCTAATTTATTTAATAAAATTTAATATGAGGTCACTTTGATAACGTTTACGTTCGTCTTTTGTTTACTTATACATTAATATTCACAACACAATTTCAATATAAAGTTATATCAAGACCTAGATAAATATAAGGTCTAGGCACGTCGCAACGACATATTCATAATTTTTAAAAAACATCGTATATTAAATGTTATAAAGAAAAAAAGATATAATCAACATTAATTATAATAATAGAAAATTTTAAACGTTTAAAAATCTATAGGTCTACACGACGGGAGTTTGGTCAGTATCGGTTCGGTTTGTTACGGTACCAACACTCGCTATAACAACCAAAAGAGAAACAAAAATAAATTAAAGCAGTGATATACCCAAGAAGATATCGAGGCGTGTTTATATTATCAATGGAAAACAATAAAGCGAATAACAATATTGGTACCGACATTGTTAGGTCGGTATTGGTCCGATTCGGTTCATTATGGTCTCGGTACTCGCTATAACAATCGAAAAAGAAACAAAAAAAAAAATAAAGTCGTGATTGTTTTGGTCAAAAATCTGATTAAGGATAATGTAACCAAATTTGTTAAGTGAGGTAGAGTACTTAGGTGATGAACAATGACAAAATAAATTGCTTGAGGAATGAAAAGATGAAAACAATGATGTATACGAGGAAAAGCCCTTGATCCTAGTTGATCGTCGGCATAAAAACCTCGGATAGTGGAAACTATCACTATCAACTATATTGCACAAAAAAGATTACAACTTTGGAAGTTGATCAAGTGTGGTACAATCGAATGCTAAGTGAGAGCTCTGGTTTGCAATGTATGCGAAAGTGTGTGTGTTCGTAATTATGTTGACTAACACTTGATCAACCCCTTTTGAATTAACCTAACAACTAAGTCCGACTTTCTTGGAAGACCACGTTCAATCCCCATGACCGTTTGAAGAATTAGCACGTGCAACATCTCAAACAAATAATGCCCAGGATTCTAGCTGAGACTTAGTGCACGTCGTTCATAACCTGCATATGGATATAAGAAATATCGAAAACAAATGTTAGAAACTAAAAGATATAATAATGATCCTTGATCCTCTGAGTCCCTACACAACCCGCTAAGGATAATTGATCCAGGCAACACCTCAGAATACCGGATCCATAGTTATAAAAAATCTAATTCCTAACAGTGATATAACCAAAAGGATATTGATGCGGGTTTTATATCGATCGAAAACAACAAACACGTATACCGATGGTGGTATCGACGTTATTCGGTCGGTATGGGTCTCGTTCATTACGTTACCTGTACGATACCAATAAGTGATATATAATTAACGAACACAGGTTATTTAAAGTCGGCTCCCACTATCTGCACACTCAGTTTGCCTATCTGCACACTTAGGGTTTAAATACGCTGCGTATTGGTCAATACGCAACGTATAGGGTTAACCCTATACGCTGCGTATTGACCAATACGCAGCGTAGGTAGACCATAGATCCCAGTGCCTGATAACCAATCATTGCACAGAAAACAAGGTTCGCATACGCTGCGTATTGAGCAATACGTAGCGTATAACCAGGGACCATTTTTGTAAATCTACAAAACTTCAGGGACCATATTTGTCAGTTTTCGAAACTTTAGGGACCTTTTTGTAAATTTTCGAAAAACCATGGACCATTTTTTTAAATTTACGAAATCTCAGGGACCATTTTTGTAAATATATCAAAAAAGGGTAAAAAGGGGGTCTTCATTTAAGAACCGGCCCTTGCAAGACTCGAACTCGGCCCTATACGCTGCGTAGTGGTCCATACGCAGCGTATGTCAGACTGATTTGACATCGATACGATGTTGTCCAGGCACGTGAATAAAGTAATACGGGGAGTAGAGAGCAATACGCTGCCTATTGAAGTGTCACATGAAAGTCTATTTATCCATCTGTTCACAATTCGAATTCTCAATCCTCTGCTTTCTTTTTCATCTTCCTCTTTCAGTAAACAATTTACACCCTTGATCCAAAATTATTTGTTCTGTTTTTTGTTCAATCTTGTTAAAATGTCATCATTTTGGAACGATAATTATTTCGGTAATCGTTATTCTAACAACATATGGGGAGCAAATGCTGCCAACGAGGAGGAGGAGGTTGTGTCTGGAGTCCCTGTTGATCAAAAAACACAGTTTCCAGACTTGAACAAGACTCCCACTCCACCTGTTGATGAACCAAATTACCCGGCGCATCAAGTGTATCCAGATTACGGATACGGGTATGAATCTCCGTACGTGCAACAAAGTGGATACGGTGCTGAGAATGCACCTGTTGATGAACCATATTACCCAATGCAGCAATCGTATCCGGGTTACGGGGTATACGGGGATGAAGGTGGATACGGAAGTTACAGTGGATACGGTGGTGAAGGTGGATACGGGGGTGATGGTGGTTACAGTGGATACGGGGGTGAAAGTGGACACAGTGGATACGATAGATATGGGGGTGAAGGTGGTTACAGTGGATACGTGAGTGAAGGTGGATACAGTGGATACGATACATCACTTTATGAACCATCTACCCCGGGCAATCCGTTTCAAATAAAGGAGGTATCACATTATTATTATTGTTATTATTGTTATTGTTGTTATTGTTGTTATTGTTATTATTGTTATTATTGTTATTATTGTTATTATTATTATTATTATTATTATTATTATTATTATCAATGGCGGATCTTGCCCGTTGAACGTCCCAGGGCCGAAAGACACAGGCACTAAAAAATGCCCGGGCCGAACATAGTATATATACAAAATTTCGATCGAAATGCGAAAAAATAGCACTACGGCCGAAAAACTTGCCAGTGCCGTGGCCCTGGCACGGGCCTTCTAAGAACCGCCCCTGATTATTATTGTTATTATTATTGTCCCTGAGGTTTCAAAAATTGACACAATGGTCCCTGAGGTTTCGAAAATTGACACAAATGGTCCCTGAGGTTTCGAAAATTGACACAAATGGTCCCTGAAGTTTCGAAAATTGACACAAATGGTCCCTTTACTGTTCAGTTAAGTATGCTAACTGAGTTAGTGTTTAAAGAAGAAATCTTTATATGAAAGTTAACCTGGTTAAACCATTCAGTTAAAATAGTTTCAATAATGACCATATTAGTCCCTGAAGTATGAGTTTCAATTATATTATAATAATAATTATTATTATTATTATTATTATTATTATTATTATTATTAGCGTAACTTTTTTTTTAGCGTTTCATGTCTCTAACTGATTTAAAGAATTGGGTACAAGAAACGGGAAAGGAGTGTGGTTACGTAATTGTTACCCGCCGATCAAAAAATATTGGCGGTACTACTGGGATGGTATGGCTTGTGTGCGACCGTAGTGGTGAGCACCGTAGTAAAGCAACAGTTAGGAAAGCTGGTAGCAAAAAAATCGGTTGCCCATTTTCATTACTCGCCGTCCGGGACGTGACGAATGACACGTGGGAGTTAAAAGTGGACTGTGCGAACCATAACCACGAACCTACGACGAGTCAGTTGGGCCACGCTTTTGTGCGAAGATTTACTAAAGCCGAATACAAGCTAGTGGAGCAGCTAACTGCTCAAAACATGGAGCCACGTATCATATTTCAAACCCTAAGAAAGCAGTTCCCCGACAGCCTGCACGTTCAGAAAGACGTGCAAAATGCGGTACAAAAAATTAGAGCGACAATAATGGACGGAAAGAATCCTATTCAGGCACTGGAAAGCCTGCTGCATGACCACCGATTCATTTACGACACCCGACAGGAACCCAAAACAGATGTCATAACAGAGATTTTCTTTGTTCATCCTTATTCAATCACTATGTGGCGTGCATTCCCGCACGTGATGTTGATCGACGCGACCTACAAAACAAACCTCTACAACATGCCATTTGTCCAGGTTGTGGGTATGACGTCGACTGGGAAGTCTTTTTGTATAGCACATGCCGTTATTTGTAAAGAACGAAGGGGTAACTACGTGTGGGTGCTTGAGCGGATCAAGTCAATATTGCATGAATGTATGATGCCGCGTGTGATAGTCACGGATAGGGAACTTGCCCTAATTAAAGCGTGTTCTAAAGTATTCCCGAACGTAACCAAGCTTCTATGCCACTTTCACATCCAACAAAATATAGCTAGAAATTGCAAGAAAGGGTTCGATAAAGAAGATTGGGGGAAATTTATGTCGTACTGGAAGAGATTGTGCGAATCTTCATCAGAGCCCATGTACAAGTACAACTTGGAGAAAATGTATAACCGACTCGTGGTTGCCAACCGAGAAAGTAAGTGTTCCTTCAACAAACGACTCACCCAATCTATTATATTTTACACACGCTTTTACATTTCATTATTTTATTTTTGCAGGTGTCTATGATTACGTCTACGAAAACTGGCTCAAAGACTATAAAGAAATGTTCGTTTATGCGTGGACCGATAAGTGTCGCAACTTTGGTCAGCGCACCACCAACAGAGTTGAGAGCCAGCACGCAAATTTAAAAAGATACATTACGCGCGGGAGTTCATTGGAGCGAATAGCAAGATGCGTCATTGATATAGTTGAAACTCAGTACGATGAAATACAAAAAAGTTTCACTGAGAGCATTGAAAAAACGATGAACCACCACAGACACCGACTGTTGGACAACCTACGTGGAAAGGTTTCCCATGAAGCACTTGATTTGCTGGCAAAAGAGCTACTGAGGAAGATGGAGGTGTTGCGGAAACTTAACGCATCATGTGGTTGCCATATGTGGCTTAGCAATGGATTGCCGTGTGCTTGTAGGCTGGAAAACTACAAATGTACAGGTAAAAAATATTAAAACTACAAACCTTTTGTTATTTTGTACGATTTAGTTGTTTCTCACACCGTATTAACTTAACTGTGCAGGGCGTATGATACAACTCGATGACATAGATGTATTCTGGCGTAAGCTTGACTTGCTCCCGTGTAAACTGGTAGACGAGGAGGTCGATGTTGTAGCACTGCTAAATAATGTGCGGCAACATTTAGAGGCGCAGTCCCCCGTTCAGCAAAAGAGTTTGCTTTCAAAGATAAAAGTGGTCTTCAACCCGAAATCGTCAACCAAGAAACCACCGATCGTCCAGCAAAATACTCGCGGTCGGCCTACATCAAAGAAAGTACAAGAAATGCTAGATGAAGCTGCGAGGTTAGACGAAGCTGCGAGACACAGCTCCTATGGCGAGGACAGCAACGTATATACCGCTTCCCCCAAACATAGGTACGATTTACCCCGACACAGCTCATACGTACCGTCAGAGGGCTCTCGTGGAACTGGTTCGGTTATAAAGTCTGAAAAACCTAAAATGCAACGAAACAGTTCAACGAGTTATAAAAAGAAGGAGACGCGGGATGATAACGGTTTTCCATTAATGAAGGGGGACGAGCACTTGTTAAGCATTGAGAGGTTTAAGGATCAAATTCCCTCAGAGTTTCACTCTTACATATCGCGTATACAAGATGTGACCCCAGACGGTCATTGTGGGTACAGGTCTGTGGCTGTCGGGTTAGGTTTTACGGAACACGCATGGTCCAATATTCGAAGAGATTTACTACTGGAGATTGACCATAACAAGGCGCGTTGGAAACATGTATTCGAAACATATACCAAAGGAGACTTTGAACGAATACGTAAGAGCATCGAATGGCATTCATTGCAAGCGTGCGGTCCAAGTCAATGGATGGAAATGCCCCAGGTAGGGCCTCTCGTAGCGCAAAGGTATAACATTGTCCTCCACGTGCTAAGCATCGAATGGAGCACTACCATCTTCCCATTATGGGATGCCCCACTAGATCCACGACCTCAAGCGATAACGCTCGTACATGTTGACGGGGGACACTTCATACATGCTAAGTTGGAAGGAGACTACCCCTTGCCTTTAGCGACCCCGTTGTGGTTGACACATCGATCAATAGCTGCGGAACGGTGGGAGCGTCGAAACTAAGTTCATCGTTAAAATATATATTTTTTTATTATTTAGTCGAAGTCGAACCGTAAGGCGCGTAGGTCTCTAACGAGCGTCGAAACTAAGTTCGTCGTTTTATATTTTAACGACGAACTTAGTTTCGACGCTCGTTAGGGACCGTTTGTGTCAATTTTGGAAACATTAGGGACCATTTTTGTAAAAATTGAAACTTCAGGGACCAAAGTGTAAATATATAAAAAAAGGAACCATTTGTGTCAATTTTTGAAACTCCAGGGACCATTTAAACAAAATTTCTTTTTAAACACAAATTTTTTTTAAACAGAATTTTTTTTTAACTATTTAGTCGAAGTCGAACCGTAACCGGCGTTTAAACCGGCGTTTAAACGGCTGCAAACACAGCCCCAAACGGCAGCGATTTCGCAGACGTTTAAACGCCCGTTTACGGCTGCACGCAGCCGCAAACGGCAGTGAAATCGCGTTTAAACGCCCGTTAGGGACCTACGCGACTTACGGTTCGACATTGACTAAATAATAAAAAAAATAATATAATTTAACGACGATCTTAGTTTTGACGCTCGTAAGGCGCGTACGGTCCTAACGAGCGTCGAAACTAAGTTCGTCGTTAAAATATATATTTTTTTTATTATTTAGTCGAAGTCGAACCGTAAGGCGCGTAGGTCTCTAACGAACGTCGAAACTAAGTTCGTCGTTTTATATTTTAACGACGAACTTAGTTTCGACGCTCGTTAGGGACCATTTGTGTCAATTTTTGAAACATCAGGGACCATTTTTGTAAAAATTGAAACTTCAGGGACCAAAGTGTAAATATATCAAAAATAAGGGACCATTTGTGTCAATTTTTGAAACTCCAGGGACCATTTAAACAACATTTCTTTTTAAACAGAAATTTTTTTTAAACAGAATTTTTTTTTAATTATTTAGTCGAAGTCGAACCGTAACCGGCGTTTAAACGGCTGCAAACACAGCCCCAAACGGCAGCGATTTCGCAGCCGTTTGCGGCTGCGTTTGCAGCCGTTTAAACGCCCGTTTACAGCTGCAAACGGCAGTGAAATCGCGTTTAAACGCCCGTTAGGGACCTACGCGACTTACGGTTCGACATGGACTAAATAATAAAAAAATAATATAATTTAACGACGATCTTAGTTTTGACGCTCGTAAGGCGCGTACGGTCCTAACGAGCGTCGAAACTAAGTTCGTCGTTAAAATATATATTTTTTTATTATTTAGTCGAAGTCGAACCGTAAGGCGCGTAGGTCTCTAACGAACGTCGAAACTAAGTTCGTCGTTTTATATTTTAACGACGAACTTAGTTTCGACGCTCGTTAGGGACCATTTGTGTCTATTTTTTAAACATCAGGGACCATTTTTGTAAAAATTGAAACTTCAGGGACCAAAGTGTAAATATATCAAAAATAAGGGACCATTTGTGTCAATTTTTGAAACTC
Organism: Helianthus tuberosus; assembly: GCA_030545235.1. Classification (NCBI taxonomy): domain Eukaryota; kingdom Viridiplantae; phylum Streptophyta; class Magnoliopsida; order Asterales; family Asteraceae; genus Helianthus; species Helianthus tuberosus. The sequence continues at coordinate 81,207,899 of CM060368.1, read as the reverse complement.
CAGGGACCATTTAAACAACATTTCTTTTAAACAGAATTTTTTTTTAAACAGAATTTTTTTTAATTATTTAGTCGAAGTCGAACCGTAACCGGCGTTTAAACCGGCAGCCGTTTGGGGCTGCGTTTGCAGCCGTAAACCGGCGTTTAAACGGCTGCAAACACAGCCCCAAACGGCAGCGATTTCAAAGCCGTTTGCGGCTGCGTTTGCAGCCGTTTAAACGCCCGTTAGGGACCTACGCGACTTACGGTTCGACATGGACTAAATAATATAATTTAACGACGATCTTAGTTTTGACGCTCGTAAGGCGCGTACGGTCCTAACGAGCGTCGAAACTAAGTTCGTCGTTAAAATATATATTTCTTTATTATTTAGTCGAAGTCGAACCGTAAGGCGCGTAGGTCTCTAACGAGGGTCGAAACTAAGTTCGTCGTTTTATATTTTAACGACGAACTTAGTTTCGACGCTCGTTAGGGACCTACGCGCCTTACGGTTCGACTTCGACTAAATAATAAAAAAAATATAATTTAACGACGATCTTAGTTTTGACGCTCGTAAGGCGCGTACGGTCCTAACGAGCGTCGAAACTAAGTTCGTCGTTAAAATATATATTTCGTTATTATTTAGTCGAAGTCGAACCGTAAGGCGCGTAGGTCTCTAACGAGCGTCGAAACTAAGTTCGTCGTTTTATATTTTAACGACGAACTTAGTTTCGACGGTCGTTAGGGACCGTTTGTGTCAATTTTTGAAACATCAGGGACCATTTTTGTAAAAATTGAAACTTCAGGGACCAAAGTGTAAATATATCAAAAAAGGGACCATTTGTGTCAATTTTTGAAACCCCAGGGACCATTTAAACAAAATTTCTTTTTAAACACAAATTTTTTTTAAACAGAATTTTTTTTTTAACTATTTAGTCGAAGTCGAACCGTAACCGGCGTTTAAACGGCGTTTAAACCGGCAGCCGTTTGGGGCTGCGTTTGCAGCCGCAAACCGGCGTTTAAACGGCTGCAAACACAGCCCCAAACGGCAGCGATTTCGCAGCCGTTTGCGGCTGCGTTTGCAGCCGTTTAAACACCCGTTTACGGCTGCAAACGCAGCCGCAAACGGCAGTGAAATCGCGTTTAAACGCCCGTTAGGGACCTACGCGACTTACGGTTCGACATGGACTAAATAATAAAAAAATAATATAATTTAACGACGATCTTAGTTTTGACGCTCGTAAGGCGCGTACGGTCCTAACGAGCGTCGAAACTAAGTTCGTCATTAAATTATATATTTTTTTATTATTTAGTCGAAGTCGAACCGTAAGGCGCGTAGGTCTCTAACGAACGTCGAAACTAAGTTCGTCGTTTTATATTTTAATGACGGACTTAGTTTCGACGCTCATTAGGGACCATTTGTGTCAATTTTTGAAACATTAGGGACCATTTTTGTAAAAATTGAAACTTCAGGGACCAAAGTGTAAATATATCAAAAATAAGGGACCATTTGTGTCAATTTTTGAAACTCCAGGGACCATTTAAACAACATTTCTTTTTAAACAGATTTTTTTTTAAACATAATTTTTTTTTTAATTATTTAGTCGAAGTCGAACCGTAACCGGCGTTTAAACCGGCAGCCGTTTGGGGCTGCGTTTGCAGCCGTTTCTACGCCCGTTAGGGATCTATGCGACTTACGGTTCGACATGGACTAAATAATAAAAAAATAATATAATTTAACGACGATCTTAGTTTTGACGCTCGTAAGGCGCGTACGGTCCTAACGAGCGTCGAAACTAAGTTCGTCGTTAAAATATATATTTCTTTATTATTTAGTCGAAGTCGAAGTCGAACCGTAAGGCGCGTAGGTCTCTAACGAGGGTCGAAACTAAGTTCGTCGTTTTATATTTTAACGACGAACTTAGTTTCGACGCTCGTTTGGGACCTACGCGCCTTACGGTTCGACTTCGACTAAATAATAAAAAAAAAAAAATTTAACGACGATCTTAGTTTTGACACTCGTAAGGCGCGTACGGTCCTAACGAACGTCGAAACTAAGTTCGTCGTTAAAATATATATTTCTTTATTATTTAGTCGAAGTCGAACCGTAAGGCGCGTAGGTCTCTAACGAGCGTCGAAACTAAGTTCGTCGTTTTATATTTTAACGACGAACTTAGTTTCGACGCTCGTTAGGGACCTACGCGCCTTACGGTTCGACTTCGACTAAATAATAAAAAAAAAATTAACGACGATCTTAGTTTTGACGCTCGTAAGGCGCGTACGGTCCTAACGAGCGTCGAAACTAAGTTCGTCGTTAAAATATATATTTCTTTATTATTTAGTCGAAGTCGAACCGTAAGGCGCGTAGGTCTCTAACGAGCGTCGAAACTAAGTTCGTCGTTTTATATTTAAACGACGAACTTAGTTTCGACGCTCGTTAGGGACCGTTTGTGTCAATTTTTGAAACATCAGGGACCATTTTTGTAAAAATTGAAACTTCAGGGACCAAAGTGTAAATATATAAAAAAAGGGACCATTTGTGTCAATTTTTGAAACTCCAGGGACCATTTATATTATTTTTTTATTATTTAGTCCATGTCGAACCGTAAGTCACGTAGGTCCCTAACGGGCGTTTAAACGCGATTTCACTGCCGTTTGCGGCTGCGTTTGCAGCCGCAAACCGGCGTTTAAACGGCTGCAAACACAGCCCCAAACGGCAGCGATTTCGCAGACGTTTAAACGCCCGTTTACGGCTGCACGCAGCCGCAAACGGCAGTGAAATCGCGTTTAAACGCCCGTTAGGGACCTACGCGACTTACGGTTCGACATTGACTAAATAATAAAAAAAATAATATAATTTAACGACGATCTTAGTTTTGACGCTCGTAAGGCGCGTACGGTCCTAACGAGCGTCGAAACTAAGTTCGTCGTTAAAATATATATTTTTTTATTATTTAGTCGAAGTCGAACCGTAAGGCGCGTAGGTCTCTAACGAACGTCGAAACTAAGTTCGTCGTTTTATATTTTAACGACGAACTTAGTTTCGACGCTCGTTAGGGACCATTTGTGTCTATTTTTGAAACACCAGGGACCATTTTTGTAAAAATTGAAACTTCAGGGACCAAAGTGTAAATATATAAAAAATAAGGAACCATTTGTGTCAATTTTTGAAACTCCAGGGACCATTTAAACAACATTTCTTTTTAAACATAATTTTTTTTTAATTATTTAGTCGAAGTCGAACCGTAACCGGCGTTTAAACCGGCAGCCGTTTGGGGCTGCGTTTGCAGCCGTAAACCGGCGTTTAAACGGCTGCAAACACAGCCCCAAACGGCAGCGATTTCGCAGCCGTTTGCGGCTGCGTTTGCAGCCGTTTAAACGCCCGTTAAATCGCAGCCGTTTGCGGCTGCGTTTGCAGCCGTTTAAACGCCCGTTAGGGACCTACGTGACTTACGGTTCGACATGGACTAAATAATAAAAAAATAATATAATTTAACGACGATTTTAGTTTTGACGCTCGTAAGGCGCGTACGGTCCTAACGAGCGTCGAAACTAAGTTCGTCGTTAAAATATATATTTTTTTATTATTTAGTTGAAGTCGAACCGTAAGGCGCGTAGGTCCCTAACGAGCGTCGAAATAAGTTCGTCGTTAAAATATAAAACGACGAACTTAGTTTCGACGCTCGTTAGGGACCTACGCGCCTTACGGTTCGACTTCGACTAAATAATAAAAAATATAATTTATTGACGATCTTAGTTTTCACCCTCGTGAGGCGCGTAGGTCCGTTACGTGCGTCAAAATCCGTAACGAGTAAAAATATATTGTTTTTTTATCCTCATTTAATCGATGTCGCCTGATTATTATTTACTGACTGGTTTCCATTTATGCAGTTATTTGCAAAAAATGATTTCCACTTCGATCACTGCTCGAAACAAAAGCCGGGAGTGGTGTACGAGTGGTGACTTGTTCTTTTTATATTGCCTCTGTCGTGCGCTCTCGCCCACGGGTTGGCGCAGTACTTCGCCTCCGCGCATCATCGACAGGAGCGCGGAATGCTATTCGGCGGCGCATACGTGACCAAGTTAGCCCATTCGTTGGGCTATCATCCGGAGAACGACCGCGGCCGTGTAGGCCCGGCGACACAGCCAAAGCGGATGGGGATGAACACAGTAAACGGGATGCAAATTACCAAAGACTTTCCATGCGGGAAGCGGTTAAAGAAACTAGACGGCACGCAATACCAGCTTACACAACTGCCAGAACAGTTCCCTCTGTTTTATTCTCCGCACGATCCGGAGCCGCCGGAGCCGCATGAGCCGGTCGCCGTTCTTCCGCAGCCACCACAGCCGCGTGGACCACCCGGGGCGCCTCAGTTCCCACGCCATGTTTGGCCCGGTCCTGACCCGTCACATCAGCGGCTGCTTCGGAACGTTGAAAGGAACAACTATCTGTTGGAGTGGGTGGCTGCCGCGCTGCAGCAGCAACGACAGCATGACGGGTTACCTCCACTACCCTTCATTGCGGATGCGGAATGGGATCAGCAGCAGCAGCATCAGGAGCAGCAGCAGCAGCAGCATCAGGAGCAGCAGCAGTAGTATTTTATTATTTTGTTATGTATGCACAAACTTTTCTTGTATATATCAAACTTTCGGTGTAAACGGTTTAACATATTTTGAAATGTTATATACTATGATGTACATATAAAATTCTGGCAGGTTATTTAACATGTTCTGTTGTATAGATAAAGTTCTGGAAGTTTTAAACGCAGCCGTTTGCGGCTGCGTTTGTAGCCGTTTAAACGCCCGTTTATGGCTGCAAACGCAGCCGCAAACGGCAGTGAAATCGCGTTTAAACGCCCGTTAGGGACCTACGCGACTTACGGTTCGACATGGACTAAATAATATAATTTAACGACGATCTTAGTTTTGACGCTCGTAAGGCGCGTACGGTCCTAACGAGCGTCGAAACTAAGTTCGTCGTTAAAATATATATTTTTTTATTATTTAGTCGAAGTCGAACCGTAAGGCGCGTAGGTCTCTAACGAGCGTCGAAACTAAGTTCGTCGTTTTATATTTTAACGGCGAACTTAGTTTCGACGCTCGTTAGGGACCGTTTGTGTCAAATTTTGAAACATCAGGGACCATTTTTGTTAAAATTGAAACTTCAGGGACCAAAGTGTAAATATATCAAAAAAGGGACCATTTGTGTCAATTTTTGAAACTCCAGGGACCTTTTAAAACAGAAGTTTTAAAATTCAGAAAGGTTATATACGCTGCGTATTGACCAATACGCAGCGTATATAAACCTGGTAAACTTTTGATAGTTCAAACCTACCAAAATGACCCCAATTTTGCAGATGTTTTATATACGCTGCGTATTGACCAATACGCAGCGTATTGGGTAGCTAGGGTTTATAAGGAATTAAGTTTCATATTCTTATTCTAACAGCTCTGGACAGAGGATAAACTGGTTAAGGCGTTGCGGTTCTAAATGAGAGGTCATGAGTTCGAGTCTTGCAAGGGCCGGTTCTTTAAAGAAGACCCCCTTTTTACCCATTTTTGATGTATTTACATTTTGGTCCCTTAAGTTTCAGTTTTTACAAAAATAGTCCCTGATAGGGACCATTTGTGTCAATATATGAAACACCAGGGACCATTTGTGTCAATATATGAAAAACCAGGGACCAAAGTGTAAATATATCAAAAATAAGGGACCATTTGTGTCAATTTTTGAAACTCCAGGGACCATTAGTGTAAAATTCAATACGCTGCGTATTGGTCAATACGCAGCATAGACACACATTGTTTTCTGTGCAATGATTGGTTATCAGGCACTGAGATATATGGGCTATCTACGCCGCGTATTGGTCAATACATAGGGTATTGGTTTAACCCTATACGCTGCGTATTGACCAATACGCAGCATAGATAAACCCTAATTTTGCTAGGGTTTGGTGTGCCAATAGGCACTTTAGTGTGCCAATAGGCACACTCTTAAAGTACTAAAATACTAAAAAAAGAGACAAAAGTGTAAAAGAAAAAAGCAACACTATAGTGCTACAGTGATTTTTGAGTTGTTATTTGTTAGTATTTATAACTTACGAAAACAATATTTTAAGATAATACATGATTAACTTTTCTAAAAAATAAAAAAAAATAAAGAAATGAAATACAAAATAGCGAAATAAAAAGAAATGAACACAAAATAGTGAAATAAAAGAAGCAACAAAAGGAATCTTGGTCTCACAAAGTTGTGATACATGACTTAACTAGTTACATATTTATCATATATACACCTTTAAAATAAATGTTTTGAGTATTATATTTGAAATCACATGATTAGTTATAAAAATTCGCTTAACTTAGAAATTCTTCTGTCTTTTTTATACTAGAGAGTCAAACAAATTATAATTTAATTCATTATTATGCTACTTGAAGGCTATAATCATGCATGAAGCATGATAATAACATACTTTTAATTAAATGGCTTGTGATGTTACACCTTGCATTTTTTAGACTAAAGATAATCTAACATTTAGGTTTGGGTGGTTAATTCGGGTATGACTTCCATTATCACTGTTAAAATATCAAATTAAAATCAGGAAGCGATCACAATATCCCTTTTCTAGGGGATCAATGATTTTTTACTATAAGTGATCACTACACCACTAGATCAGTATGTCATAAAAGACCAAGGTTTAAACCTAGGCAAGTGAATATAGCAGTTCAAACCATAAAATAACCCGGTTATCGCTACAAGAAAACCCGTTTGATATGTCGACTCTTTACCGACGAAATATTGTAGCCGACATAGCTTGGCTATTGCGACGACACGCCGTCGCAATAGGGGGACCTTGGAAATTATGTTTTTCTTCAACCTATTCCAACAACATGTCATCGGGTTAGGTTAAGCGGGAAGGGTGAAAATCATGATGTCACTCCCAAACTTTATCCTGACTCGGAAAAAAGTAATTTTTTATTATTTTTCCATAATTTCTTTTTATTTTTTATTTTAATAGATTTAAAATGAAACGACGGCGTTTTAGCTCACCCTATTGCAACACATGTCATCGGGATAAGGTGACTGAGCCCTAGTTACACAAGCCTAGTATGTTGGTCTTCATTCATCCCTAAAGCATGATGTCTTTAAATCTATCTCACCTTCTGACCCAAACCACCTGTTTCCTGTCGTTGCCACTGTCATTCACCACTGTGAGCCACCTCGGTCCACCTCCACCGCCAACTTAGTCATATTCTTCAAAGGTATGCAATTTTTTTTCTTTTTTTGAGACTTTGTTTTCCCATATTAGTGATATTAGTTTAACCCAAACCAAATGTAGGTGATTTTTGGAAGAAACTGTTGGAAATTTTGTGAAAATAGGAATTTTCATAAATATAGGAAATGCATTTTCCTATTTTTGGACTAAAAATAAATATAAGAAATGAAGGAGATTTCATATATTTATTTGTGGATTTCATAAATATAGGAAATGCATTTTCCATTTCCGTTCCTTCCTTTTCCCCAACAGTCTTCAGTGCGGTGACCCAACTTTCCACACTTGTCGCATTTTTAAACGCGACACACCCCTTCGTGGTGACGCTTGCAATGATTGCATTTGGGCAGAGTGCCCAGGTATCCTTTAGCTGGAGCGTCATTCATGGCTGCAAGAGATCTCGCCCCCTGAGGCGGGTTGGTGTCACGCTTCTTGTTGGAACCCTTATTGTTTCGAGTTGCTTGGTTCAGGTTTGCATATTTCCTTTTCTTGTCGCCGGACGACTCAGCATGCGTCTCGGTCTCTTCTGTTGGGTTTAGTGATAGCTTCTTCATACGAACACAATCTTCAGTAAGGCTGACAGCCAGAGTTACAGCCTCGGTGATCGTTTGAGGTTTGGCCGAAGTTACCATGCCGCGAAATTCTGAGGCCAGTCCCCAAATGTAGCGTTCAACTTGCTTGAATTCGGGAGTTACCATGTAGGGAAGCACTCTAGACAGATCGTGGAACCTTCGAGTATAACCATTAATGTCAGCGCCTTCCATGGTCTGATGCCAAAACTCAGTCTCTAACCTTTGGAGTTCCGCACGAGAGCAATACTTCTCTCTCATTCTTTCTTTTAGTTCATCCCAAGTCAGGCCATAAGCGGCATCATCACCCAAAGTTTGGACTTCTAAGTTCCACCAAGTCAGTGCTTCATCAACAAACAACCCAGTAGGGAAAGTGACTTGCTGATCAGCGGTGCACTTGCTCATGCGGATAGTAGCTTAAGTTTTCTCAGTTTAGCGTACAAACGCTACTGCACCTCCTGTGCCGTCATAGTTCATTGGTTTGCAGTCGAGAAAATGCTTGAAAGTACAGCCCCGAGCTGCGTTTCCTCCAGATGAATCTCCATTCCCATTACATCTGGCATTGCTTGGTCCACCACTGTCTGCAGTACGGGTTGCCTCGTATTGGGCGATAGCAGCGGAGATCCTTTCTTCTAGTAGAGCGTTCAGCTCTTCAGCAGTCTTTGGCAGTGGGGGAGGAGGAGGAGGTTGATCAGAATCTCGATTGTTCACAATTCTCCTAGGTGCCATGTTCTGAAAGAACACCACACAGTAGGTTTAGGCATTTGTTTGATATCTTCGTACTAGACAGTAGTAGTAGTAGTAGTAGTATATATATACACAGGCATATACCACATAAGTGACATCAAACAATTTTTACTCTAGTAGAGTATTTAATGGGCTGGTGATCACGTTTGACTTTTTCTTGCACTGAGGGAATCCATACGTGACAAGAGTTGCTGTGATTTCTGTGCACTGAATTCCATAATTGTGTATGCATCCATAATTACGTAACTCCTTGCACAGTCCGCACAGTTCGTTTCATCCTCGTATCTCTTCCTTTAGATAGGCCATTGTTTTCAGGTAAGGTCACGTATACTAGTGGTATTCTATTCCTAGTATAAGTATATGCTAATTATCACACATAATTGCAAGTAATTTCTCAGTTAAAGCCAAGTGCTACTTCTATGCACTCTAAGCCTCGTAGTGTCTTTTCTAGACTCCTGTAAATAGTTTCAGGTAGTGGATGTCGTGGAAAGTTTTATGGAATGAAAACTTTTTGAAAAATCGCTTTCGTGAAAGGATCCTAGTGATTGTAGACTAGACTCGAGAAGGAATCCTGGTTCACTACAATCGCAGCTCTGATACCAATCTGTCACACCCCTTTCTGCGGCGGAAGCACGAGGTGTGATCATGAAAGGTTCTCATTGCATACGAAAGGTAAACATACTACATGCTCATAAAACTAGCTGTAAATGCAACACATTACATAACTGAAATCGTAGTTTAAGTGTTTATATCACAAGACAACATTTTGTCTGATAAGTTTACAACTTTATTCAAAGATAAACAAAAGCGACATCCAAGAGCATGAGTAAAACCGCGCGCACATCCACTAGTTACCTGAAATACATGTGAGTTTTGGAAAAACGTCAACATAATGTTGGTGTGAATTCATGCAATTTTTGTATTTCACGTTTGTATACTTTGTATGAAAACATAATTTGTATCTTGTATAAGTCAAGTCTTTTGTGTACACCACGTACTCATGTATAAACCAAGTATTTTTGTATGTATCAAGTGTTAATGGGTTGCAAAGCCATTAACATGTGACACGACATAGGAAGTCACCAAACCATAGGCATTTTTCTGTAGTCGATTCACGACTGAGACACAAAAACACTACTCGGTTCTAGTTGTCACCAAGAGTGGGGCTGCCCTGAAACCCATTAGATCTAACCTTTTGTTCTGCGGTCTAAGGGGGTGTTTGGCCTAGCTTTTTTGTCTAAGCTTATAGCTTTTTAGCTTATTTTTATAAAATAAGCACTAATGGGTGTTTGGTTTAGCTTTTTAAGCTTATGCTTATTAGCTTATATAAGCTAATTCTAAGAAGCTTATGGGAAGATGGTTATTTAGCTTATTTGAATAAGCTTATTCGAAGAAGATGGTTTTTTACTCCATTGCCCTCAAATGATACACACAATGATATTATACCCATTCCTATGATACAAGCTCGTGAAAATTTCATGGTTCCAAAGAGTTTATCAACTTGTAGAATATAAGCTAATCCAAACACTTAAAAATAGCTTATCAAATGAAAGAAAATAAGCATAAGCTACTTTAAAATATAAGCATAAGCCAAAAAAATAAAAGCTAGGCCAAACACCCCCTAAGTATGTACACGATTAAGGGTGCTTATGGTACCCTATTCGTGAAACGATTTCTCGTATCATTCTTCAATTCTTGTATTCGTCATACCATTTGTAAATATTGTCGTATTTGTACATGTATTTCACCCCCGAAGTTATAAGACTGAAAACAGTTAAAAGAAAAGGGGGAGCATGAACTCACAACTTTGTGTTCCTTGCGTCGTAAACTTCACCGGATTTGCTTAACGTCGTGACCTATACGTGTTTTCTTAACGTTAGTCACTAGACCTGTATCATACAAGTATAAGTCACTGTCTTTTATGTATATGTTTTCTTGTGTTAAAATTAATTCATAATTTTAACTAAGTGTTTTACTTGTATTATTTTCTCAAGAAAAAATATAAGTTTCTTGTAATTTGCACTTTGCACCCGAGTTATATATCTTGTATGTTGTATGTGTATTTTTGTTACAAAAATTATGGCGAGGTTTATATTCGAAAAGCATAGTTTAGAACACACTAGTAAACGTTTGTCTAGAAAATATTTACTAAGTGTTAGGATTTTCAGAAGGTTTCGCCATAGTCTCCTTTGTAAATGGAGGTATCCATGCTTAATAGCATATCATTTTCTTTTACATATATCCCGTAGATTGTTCTCACATAACCAACCCGACAATCAGACATGCAATATACTACTTATGTCATTTCAGCTTTATTCATCAAAACTGGACTGTTTTCGAGCATTTTAATAAAATAGTTAACCTTCTCCAAAAATTCCCAAATTTTTACAGAATGTCATATACAATCCAAATTTTATTGTGTAAAAATTTCGGAGTCCAGTTCATTGCCAATATTTTATAGAATTTCATTTACCGGACTGCAATCAGATTTGTCACTTTCTGACTGCAGTCAACAGAATAATTTACTAAAAATTAATCGTAAGTCCGATTGACAAAATTCCGGTGGGAAAATTACGGCGACAACAGTTACCATCTACAGTAAAAATTCCATGACCTGATTCTACCCAGTTTTTATGTTATAACTCCGAATGCAACACACTTTTTCAGCAGTAAAATCACAGCTTGAGCTGCTGTCCAAAAATAGTCCTTTAAAAATAGTAAACGACCTCGAAAAATTACGATTCCAGTGCCATTTGATCAGTTTTTCGAAAATACATAATTTAGGCTTCAGAAAATCCATTTTTCGATTTATTATGGTCCAGTTACAGCCTGTTGAAGTTGGCTGAAAATACTAATCAGTATGCTTTTTAGAGTGTAAATGTTACTAAAACGCGTCAACAATTGTTCTAACAACGGGTTTATCAAGAATTCAGTGATCAAACAACATGCATGCTTATACCAACATAATCCAATCAGATATTATCATTATATAAGTTCATGTTTAGGTTCTTTGTTCATTTTTCTCTTTGTGTCCTTATTTTAAACTTCAAACAACAATGTTTCGAACAATCAACGTAGAAGTGATTCAAGAGTTAAATCGAGGACTTACAACTAGCACAAGGGCTAGGGATGAGCTTGTGAACAAGAAATGATGATGAAAATGGCGTGAGAATGCAAGGGGTGATGTTTCTTCAAGACTCCAAGCTCCAAGCTTCACAAGGTTCCTTCTATCACTTGTTTTGGACTTGAAAATGGATCAAAGGGGTGAATGTTGAAGTGATGGTGGTGGTGGCGGATGTGGGCAACCGAGAGAGAAGAGGGAGAGTGAGTTTGAGTTAGGTGAAATGAACTTGTGAAGGTGGTGATGATATAGAGTTCTTGGAACTCACATGGCCACCCTAAGCAAATCCTAGAGGAATGATTACATTGATTCTTGGCCAACCACAATTAAGGAAATAAGAAAAGATAAAATCCAAGAATATCTTGTGATGATGATGACCGAAATAGGCTAGGGGGGGGTAATTTGTAAATTTTGTAACTAGATAGTAATGGTAGTTCAATTCTAAGTAATATGCTTTCATATATTATTTATTTGATATATAGTGGGTGTTCGGGGATCACGACTAGCCAAGAATTAAATAAATAATGTGTTTGGCAAAAATTTGGTGTCCCGGGTAATGTCCGGTTGTTCGGTTAATTACCGGTTCGTTAAGTGTTAAATTGTACCGTTTAGTGTCCTTTTGTAACCCTTTTAATTCCCAACACTTAGGGAAATATTTTGGACGATAAGACATAATTTCTGCATGATATTTATATGCTTAAGAGCTGGTCATAGCTGAATTTAATAAAATTCTGCACTTAAAGTGCGTTTCGGGTGCTTTTTAGTGCGTATTTTAGCTTTTGGAGCGTCTGTATGTTAACCCTTGTATGTACTCTTGGGTTTTAATGCATTTTTGTCGTTGGACCTACACCTAGGCCTCAGTTCTAATGTTTGACTGCTTTCTGCAGAGTTGTTAACATATTGTGTTTTACCGGTGAGTTTACTAGTATTTCTGACGCAACGCTCTTGTTAAGGCATAAAGCAATATTTTGTAGTATTAATCGTGCATGAATTCACTTGTATATAATGTAATCAATCAATGTTGACATTTAAGCACATAATTGCAGTCATTAAGTAATAATTAAAGTATACGAAAATTACCGGTTTTGTGCCAGTTGTCACAGTCTCCCCCCGTTAAAAGAATTTCGTCCCGAAATTCAGGCTGAACTAACTCTCGCATGAGTCTTCTTGAATAGGTGGGGATACTTTTCTTTGAACTGGTCTTCACGTTCCCATGTGTACTCGGGTCCGTGCTTAGAGTTCCAACGTACTTTGACAAGTTTAATAGTGCTTCTCCTGGTCTTGTTGACTTTCCAGTTGGTAACCTCAACGGGTTGTTCTGTAAATCGGAGTGCGTCATCAATGTGTACTTCATCCGCAGGGATGATCACGTCTTCTTGTGTTGGACTCTTCTTGAGGTTGGATACATGGAACGTATCATGTACTCCATTTAGTTCTTCCGGTAATTCCAATTTGTATGCCACGGTACCAATTCTTTCCAAAATCTTGAATGGTCCGATGTATCGTGGATTCAGCTTTCCACGTTATCCAAATCTCACTACGCCCTTCCAGGGTGAGACTTTTAGCAACACTTTGTCTCCTACCTCGAAATCTAATGGCTTTCGTTTTGGATCAGCGTAGCTCTTTTGTCGATCCCGAGCCGCCTTAATGCGCTCTCGAATTTGTGTAATCTTTTGCGTCTGCCCAACATAAGGGAGATCGGCACTTGCGGCCATACAGAGCTTCGAACGGTGCGGCCTTTATACTTGTATGGTAACTGTTATTGTAGGAAAACTCAACTAAAGGTAGATGAGTATCCCAGCTGCCGCCCAGGTCCATGACACATGCGCGAAGCATATCTTCTAACGTTTGTATGGTTCGTTCGCTCTGGCCGTCTGTTTGAGGATGGAATGCCGTGCTTAGATCTAACTGCGATCCAAAGGCTTCCTGAAAGGATTGCCATATTCTTGAGACAAAGCGTCCATCTCTGTCTGAAATGATTGAGATAGGCACTCCATGACGTGCTACAATTTCTTTCAAGTATATCTCAGCAAGCTTTCCAGTGCTATCCTTTTCTCGGATGGGTAGGAAATGCGCAGATTTCGTCAATCGATCAACTATTACCCATATCATATCGTGCCCTCTTGGGGTCTTGGGTAATTTTGTGTTGAAGTCCATTGAGATTTGCTCCCACTTCCACATGGGTATCTCTGGTTGTTGTAGTAGGCCGGGCGGTTTCTGATATTCAGCCTTAACTTTGGCACAGGTTAAGCATTTTCCAACATAAACAGCAACATCACTTTTAAGTCTCGGCCACCAATAGTATTCTTTTAAGTCTTGATACATCTTGTCCGATCCTGGATGGATCGAGTATCTCGACTTGTGTGCTTCATCAAGGATGACTTCTCGTATGCCACCATAGAGCAGAACCCAAATACGCTTCTTAAAGTATAAGGCTCCCTCTTCATTTGGCACCATGTATTTCAACATACCCCGTAGGTATTCAGCTTTACGGTTCTCTTCCTTGAGAGCTTCTTGTTGTGCATCACGAATACGTGCAGTGAGGTTCGTTCGAATAGTCATTTCTAACGCCCGAACCCTTAGGGTCTTAACCCTTTCTTTTCGGCTTAACGCATCCGCTACAATGTTTGCTTTTCCAGGATGGTACTTAATCTCGCATTCATAATCGTTCAGTAACTCGACCCAACGGCGTTGACGCATATTTAATTCCTTCTGATCAAATATGTGTTGTAGGCTTTTGTGATCTGTGAAGATTGTACATCGAGTACCATATAAATAATGTCGCCAAATCTTCAAGGCGAATACCACCGCACCCAGTTCCAAGTCGTGCGTGGTGTAGTTCCTTTCATGTACCTTCAATTGTCTTGAAGCATAAGCGATGACTTTCTGGCATTGCATGAGCACGCAACCCAAGCCTTGCCGTGAGGCGTCACAGTATACCACGAAGTCTTCCATGCCTTCTGGTAACAATAGTATCGGTACATCGCATAGTTTGTTTTTGAGCAGTTGGAAGGCTTCTTCCTGCTTGTCACCCCAGTCGTACTTCTTGTCTTTCTGCGTAAGTGTAGTTAGTGGTTGGGCTATCTTGGAGAAATTCTCAATGAATCGCCGATAATAGCCCGCTAAGCCCAAAAATTGTCGAACTTCAGTTGGGGTTTTGGGGGCTTCCCAATTCTTTATGGCTTCTATTTTGGACGGGTCTACATGAATGCCCTTCTCATTCACAACATAACCAAGGAACTGTACTTCGCGAATCTAGAATTCGCACTTTGAGAACTTTGCATAAAGTTTCTCTTTCTTCAGTAGTTCCAGAATGGTTCTGAGGTGTTGCTCGTGCTCTTCTTTCGTTCGTGAATAAATCAGGATATCATCGATAAATACAATCACGAATTTATCGAGATACGGTTTGCAGAAAATGATATGCAGTCTTTGGTACGCTTTCTTCTTGTATCCTTAGCTGATGGTATCCAGATCGAAGATCGATCTTGGAATAGTAGCTTGACCATTGCAACTGATCAAATAAGTCGTCAATCCTCGGTAGCGGGTACCGATTCTTGATTGTGAGCTTGTTCAGTTCTCTGTAATCGATACACATCCGCAGAGTTCCATCCTTTTTCTTCACGAACAATACTGGAGCTCCCCAGGGTGAGAAGCTTGGCCTTATGAATCCTTTATCCAACAACTCCTGGAGTTGTGTAGATAATTCTTTCATTTCGGATGGGGCAAGTCGATAGGGAGCCTTGGCTACAGGAGCGGCTCCTGGAACCAAGTCTATACGGAAATCGACTTGTCGTTGCGGAGGTAATCCTAGCAGATCTTCGGGAAAAACATGAGGGAATTCCTTCACCACAGGAATGTCTTCGAGTTTCGGCTCCTCAGCCTTTTTGTCTACAATATGTGCTAGGAAAGCAACACACCCTTTTCTTAAGCACTTATGTGCCTTCATGCAACTGATGATTCGCAGAGGCACGTCTCGTCTTTCTCCATGTACGATGAGAGTTTCATCATTTGCCAAAGGAATGCGAATGATTTTCTCATGACAAATAACTTCAGCTTTGTTCTTGGACAACCAGTCCATTCCAACCACTACATCGAAGCTACCCAATTGAATAGGTAAAAGGTCGATGCTAAATCTTCGTTCACCAAGTTCCAATGTGCAACCTCTAACAACTTCGCCCGACTTAACAAGTTTACCATTGGCTAATTCTACGGAATAAGGAATTTCTAACCTACTAGGTTCTATTCCAAGCATGCGTTTAAATTCCACAGACATGAAGCTATAATCGGCACCAATGTTAAATAATATGGATGCAAAGCGATTGTTAACGAGAAACATACCGGTGACCACGTTAGGGTCCTCGCGTGCGTCCCTCGCTCCAATCACAAATGCTCGAGCCTGAGCGTTGTTTCCCCCTGGGCAATCTTTCATGAAGTGCTCCTTGCTTCCATAATTGAAGCATCCTTGGTTACGCCCAGCTCTATTCCCAGTCCTATTGCCATTACCATTTCCATTCCCACCATTCGCATTACCAGCACCGTTGCGATTTCCATTTCCGTTCCTTCCTTTTCCCCAACAGTCTTGAGTGCGGTGACCCAACTTTCCACACTTGTCGCATTTTGAAACGCGACACACCCCTTCGTGGTGACGCTTGCAATGATTGCATTTGGGCAGAGTGCCCAGGTATCCTTGAGCTGGAGCGTCATTCATGGCTGCAAGAGATCTCGCCCCCTGAGGCGGGTTGGTGTCACGCTTCTTGTTGGAACCCCTATTGTTTCGAGTTGCTTGGTTCAGGTTTGCGTGTTTCCTTTTCTTGTCGCCGGATGACTCAGCATGCGTCTCGGTCTCTTCTGTTGGGTTTAGTGATAGCTTCTTCATACGAACACAATCTTCACTAAGGCTGACAGCCAGAGTTACAGCCTCGGTGATCGTTTGAGGTTTGGCCGAAGTTACCATGCCGCGAAATTCTGAGGCCAGTCCCCAAATGTAGCGTTCAACTCGCTTGAATTCGGGAGTTACCATGTAGGGAAGCACTCTAGACAGATCGTGGAACCTTCGAGTATAACTATTAATGTCAGCGCCTTCCATGGTCAGATGCCAAAACTCAGTCTCCAACCTTTGGAGTTCAGCACGAGAGCAATACTTCTCTCTCATTCTTTCTTTTAGTTCATCCCAAGTCAGGCCATAAGCGGCATCATCACCCAAAGTTTGGACTTGTAAGTTCCACCAAGTCAGTGCTTCATCAACAAACAACCCAGTAGCGAAAGTGACTTGCTGATCAGCGGTGCACTTGCTCATGCGGATAGTAGCTTTAGTTTTCTCAGTCCAGCGTACAAACGCTACTGCACCTCCTGTGCCGTCATAGTTCATTGGTTTGCAGTCGAGAAAATGCTTGAAAGTACAGCCCTGAGCTGCGTTTCCTCCAGATGAATCTCCATTCCCATTACATCTGGCATTGGTTGGTCCACCACTGTCTGCAGTACGGGTTGCCTCGTATTGGGCGATAGCAGCGGAGATCCTTTCTTCTAGTAGAGCGTTCAGCTCTTTAGCAGTCTTTGGCAGTGGGGGAGGAGGAGGAGGTTGATCAGAATCTCGATTGTTCACAATTCTCCTAGGTGCCATGTTCTGAAAGAACACCACACAGTAGGTTTAGGCATTTGTTTGATATCTTCGTACTAGACAGTAGTAGTAGTATATATATATACACAGGCATATACCACATAAGTGACATCAAACAATTTTTACTCTAGCAGAGTATTTAATGGGCTGGTGATCACGTTTGACTTTTTCTTGCACTGAGGGAATCCATACGTGATAAGACTTGCTGTGATTTCTGTGCACTGAATTCCATAATTGTGTATGCATCCATAATTACGTAACTCCTTGCACAGTCCGCACAGTTCGTTTCATCCTCGTATCTCTTCCTTTAGATAGGCCATTGTTTTCAGGTAAGGTCACGTATACTAGTGGTATTCTATTCCTAGTATAAGTATATGCTAATTATCACACATAATTACAAGTAATTTCTCAGTTAAAGCCAAGTGCTACTTCTGTGCACTCTAAGCCTTGTAGTGTCTTTTCTAGACTCCTGTAAATAGTTTCAGGTAGTGGATGTCGTGGAAAGTTTTATGTAATGAAAACTTTTTGAAAAATCGCTTTCGTGAAAGGATCTTAGTGATTGTAGACTAGACTCGAGAAGGAATCCTGGTTCACTACAATCGCAGCTCTGATACCAATCTGTCACACCCCTTTCTGTGGCGGAAGCACGAGGTGTGATCATGAAAGGTTCTCATTGCATACGAAAGGTAAACATACTACTTGCTCATAAAAATAGCTTTAAATGCAACACATTACATAATTGAAATCGTAGTTTAAGTGTTTACATCACAAGACAGCATTTTGTCTGATAAGTTTACAACTTTATTCAAAGATAAACAAAAGCGACATCCAAGAGCATGAGTAAAACCGCGCGCACATCCACTAGTTACCTGCAATACATGTGAGTTTTGGAAAAACGTCAACATAATGTTGGTGTGAATTCATGCAATTTTTGTATTTCACGTTTGTATACTTTGTATGAAAACATAATTTGTATCTTGTATAAGTCAAGTCTTTTATGTACACCACGTACTCATGTATAAACCAAGTATTTCTGTATGTATCAAGTGTTAATGGGTTGCAAAGCCATTAACATGTGACACGACATAGGAAGTCACCAAACCATAGGCATTTTTCTGTAGTCGATTCACGACTGAGACACAAAAACACTACTCGGTTCTAGTTGTCACCAAGAGTGGGGCTGCCCTGAAACCCATTAGATCTAACCTTTTGTTCTGCGGTTTAAGTATGTACACGATTAAGGGTGCTTATGGTACCCTATTCGTGAAACGATTTCTCATTGCATACGAAAGGTAAACATACTACTTGCTCATAAAAATAGCTTTAAATGCAACACATTACATAACTGAAATCGTAGTTTAAGTGTTTACATCACAAGACAGCATTTTGTCTGATAAGTTTACAACTTTATTCAAAGATAAACAAAAGCGACATCCAAGAGCATGAGTAAAACCGCGCGCACATCCACTAGTTACCTGAAATACATGTGAGTTTTGGAAAAACGTCAACATAATGTTGGTGTGAATTCATGCAATTTTTGTATTTCACGTTTGTATACTTTGTATGAAAACATAATTTGTATCTTGTATAAGTCAAGTCTTTTGTGTACACCACGTACTCATGTATAAACCAAGTATTTCTGTATGTATCAAGTATTAATGGGTTGCAAAGCCATTAACATGTGACACGACATAGGAAGTCACCAAACCATAGGCATTTTTCTGTAGTCGATTCACGACTGAGACACAAAAACACTACTCGGTTCTAGTTGTCACCAAGAGTGGGGCTGCCCTGAAACCGATTAGATCTAACCTTTTGTTCTGCGGTTTAAGTATGTACACGATTAAGGGTGCTTATGGTACCCTATTCGTGAAACGATTTCTCGTATCATTCTTCAATTCTTGTATTCGTCATACCATTTGTAAATATTGTCGTATTTGTACATGTATTTCACCCCCGAAGTTATAAGACTGAAAACAGTTAAAAGAAAAGGGGGAGCATGAACTCACAACTTTGCGTTCCTTGCGTCGTAAACTTCACCGGATTTTCTTAACGTCGTGACCTATACGTGTTTTCTTAACGTTAGTCACTAGAATTGTATCATACAAGTACAAGTCACTGTCTTTTATGTATATGTTTTCTTGTGTTAAAATTAATTCATAATTTTAACTAAGTGTTTTACTTATATTATTTTCTCAAGAAAAAATATAAGTTTCTTGTAATTTGCACTTTGCACCCGAGTTATGTATCTTGTATGTTGTATGTGTATTTTTGTTACAAAAATTATGACGAGGTTTATATTCGAAAAGCATAGTTTAGAACACACTAGTAAACGTTTGTCTAGAAAATATTTACTAAGTGTTAGGATTTTCAGAAGGTTTCGCCATAGTCTCCTTTGTAAATGGAGGTGTCCATGATTAATAGCATATCATTTTCTTTTACATATATCCCGTAGATTGTTCTCACATAACCAACCCGACAATCAGACATGCAATACACTACTTATATCATTTCAGCTTTATTCATCAAAACTGGACTGTTTTCGAGCATTTTAATAAAATAGTGAACCTTCTCCAAAAATTCCCAAATTTTTACAGAATGTCATATACAATCCAAATTTTATTGTGTAAAAATATCGGGGTCCAGTTCATTGCCAATATTTTATAGAATTTCATTTACCGGACTGCAATCAGATTTGTCACTTTCTGACTGCAGTCTACAGAATAATTTACTAAAAATTAATCGTAAGTCCGATTAACAAAATTCCAGTGGGAGAATTACGGCGACAACAGTTACCATCTACAGTAAAAATTCCATGAGCTGATTCTACTCAGTTTTTAAGTTATGACTCTGAATGCAACACACTTTTTCAGCAGTAAAATCACAGCTTGAGCTGTCCAAAAATAGTCCTTTAAAAATAGTAAACGACCTCGAAAAATTACGATTCCAGTGCCATTTGATCAGTTTTTCGAAAATACATAATTTAGGCTTCAGAAAATCCGTTTTTTGATTTATTATGGTCCAGTTACAGCCTGTTGAAGTTGGCTGAAAATACTAATCAGCATGCTTTTTAGAGTGTAAATGTTACTAAAATGCGTCAACAATTGTTCTAACAACAGGTTTATCGAGAATTCAGTGATCAAACAACAAGCATGCTTATACCAACATAATCCAATTAGATGTTATCATTATATAAGTTCATGTTTAGGTTCTTTGTTCATTTTTATCTTTGTGTCCTTATTTTAAACTTCAAACAACAATGTTTCGAACAATCAACGTAGAAGTGATTCAAGAGTTAAATCGAGGACTTACAACTAGCACAAGGGCTAGGGATGAGCTTGTGAACAAGAAATGATGATGAAAATGGCGTGAGAATGCAAGGGGTGATGTTTCTTCAAGACTCCAAGCTCCAAGCTTCACAAGGTTCCTTCTATCACTTGTTTTGGACTTGAAAATGGATAAAAGGGGTGAATGTTGAAGTGAGGGTGGTGGTGGCGGATGTGGGCAGCCGAGAGAGAAGAGGGAGAGTGAGTTTGAGTGAGGTGAAATGAACTTGTGAAGGTGGTGATGATATAGAGTTCTTGGAACTCACATGGCCACCCTAAGCAAATCCTAGAGGAATGATTACATTGATTCTTGGCCAACCACAATTAAGGAAATAAGAAAAGATAAAATCCAAGAATATCTTGTGATGATGATGACCGAAATAGGCTAGGGGGGGTAATTTGTAAATTTTGTAACTAGATAGTAATGGTAGTTCAATTCTAAGTAATATGCTTTCATATATTATTTATTTGATATATAGTGGGTGTTCAGGGATCACGACTAGCCAAGAATTAAATAAATAATGTGTTTGGCAAAAATTTGGTGTCCCGGGTAATGCCCGGTTGTTCGGTTAATTACCGGTTCGTTAAGTGTTAAATTGTACCGTTTAGTGTCCTTTTGTAACCCTTTTAAATCCCAACACTTAGGGAAATATTTTGGATGATAAGACATAATTTCTGCATGATATTTATATGCTTAAGAGCTGGTCATAGCTGAATTTAATAAAATTCTGCACTTAAAGTGCGTTTCGGGTGCTTTTTAGTGCGTATTTTAGCTTTTGGAGCGTCTGTATGTTAACCCTTGTATGTACTCTTGGGTTTTAATGCATTTTTGTCGTTGGACCTACACCTAGGCCTCAGTTCTAATGTCTGACTGCTTTCTGCAGAGTTGTTAACATATTGTGTTTTACCGGTGAGTTTACTAGTATTTCTGACGCAACGCTCTTGTTAAGGCATACAGCAATATTTTGTAGTATTAATCGTGCATGAATTCACTTGTATATAATGTAATCAATCAATGTTGACGTTTAAGCACATAATTGCAGTCATTAAGTAATAATTAAAGTATACGGAAATTACCGGTTTTGTGCCAGTTGTCACATTCTCCCCCCGTTAAAAGAATTCCCTCCCGAAATTCAGGCTGAGCTAACTCTCGCGGGAGTCTTCTTGAATAGGTGGGGATACTTTTCTTTGAACTGGTCTTCACGTTCCCATGTGTACTCGGGTCCGTGCTTAGAGTTCCAACGTACTTTGACAAGATTAATAGCGCTCCTCCTGGTCTTGTTGACTTTCCAGTCGTTAACCTCAACGGGTTGTTCTGTAAATCAGAGTGCGTCATCAATGTGTACTTCATCCGCATGGATGATCACGTCTTCTTGTGTTGGAGTCTTCTTGAGGTTGGATACATGGAACGTATCATGTACTCCATTCAGTTCTTCCGGTAATTCCAATTTGTATGCCACGGTACCAATTCTTTCCAAAATCTTGAATGGTCCGATCTATCGTGGATTCAGCTTTCCACGTTTTCCGAATCTCACTACGCCCTTCCAGGGTGAGACTTTTAGCAACACTTTGTCTCCTACCTCGAAATCTAATGGCTTTCGTTTTGGATCAGCGTAGCTCTTTTGTCGATCCCGAGCCGCCTTAATGCGCTCTCGGATTTGCGTAATCTTGTCGGTTGTCTCTTGTACAAGTTCAGGACCAACCATACGTTTATCTCTTGCGTCTGCGCAACATAAGGGCGATCGGCACTTGTGGCCATACAGAGCATCGAACGGTGCGGCCTTTATACTTGTATGGTAACTGTTATTGTAGGAAAACTCAACTAAAGGTAGATGAGTATCCCAGCTGCCGCCCAGGTCCATGACACATGCGCGAAGCATATCTTCTAACGTTTGTATGGTTCGTTCGCTCTGGCCGTCTGTTTGAGGATGGAATGCCGTGCTTAGATCTAACTGCGATCCAAAGGCTTCCTGAAAGGATTGCCATATTCTTGAGACAAAGCGTCCATCTCTGTCTAAAATGATTGAGATAGGCACTCCATGACGTGCTACAATTTCTTTCAAGTATATCTCAGCAAGCTTTCCAGTGCTATCCTTTTCTCGGATGGGTAGGAAATGCGCAGATTTCGTCAATCGATCAACTATTACCCATATCATATCGTGCCCTCTTGGGGTCTTGGGTAATTTTGTGATGAAGTCCATTGAGATTTGCTCCCACTTCCACATGGGTATCTCTGGTTGTTGTAGTAGGCCGGGCGGTTTCTGATATTCAGCCTTAACCTTGGCACAGGTTAAGCATTTTCCAACATAAACAGCAACATCGCTTTTAAGTCTCGGCCACCAATAGTATTCTTTTAAGTCTTGATACATCTTGTCCGATCCTGGATGGATCGAGTATCTCGACTTGTGTGCTTCATCAAGGATGACTTCTCGTATGCCACCATAGAGCGGAACCCAAATACGCTTCTTAAAGTATAAGGCTCCCTCTTCATTTGGCACCATGTATTTCAACATACCCCGTAGGTATTCAGCTTTACGGTTCTCTTCCTTGAGAGCTTCTTGTTGTGCATCACGAATACGTGCAGTGAGGTTCGTTCGAATAGTCATTTCTAACGCCCGAACCCTTAGGGTCTTAACCCTTTCTTTTCGGCTTAACGCATCCGCTACAACGTTTGCTTTTCCAGGATGGTACTTAATCTCGCATTCATAATCGTTCAGTAACTCGACCCAACGGCGTTGACGCATATTTAATTCCTTCTGATCAAATATGTGTTGTAGGCTTTTGTGATCTGTGAAGATTGTACATCGAGTACCATATAAATAATGTCGCCAAATCTTCAAGGCGAATACCACCGCACCCAGTTCCAAGTCGTGCGTGGTGTAGTTCCTTTCATGTACCTTCAATTGTCTTGAAGCATAAGCGATGACTTTCTGGCATTGCATGAGCACGCAACCCAAGCCTTGCCATGAGGCGTCACAGTATACCACGAAGTCTTCCATGCCTTCTGGTAACAATAGTATCGGTACATCGCATAGTTTGTTTTTGAGCAGTTGGAAGGCTTCTTCCTGCTTGTCACCCCAGTCGTACTTCTTATCTTTCTGCGTAAGTGTAGTTAGTGGTTGGGCTATCTTGGAGAAATTCTCAATGAATCGCCGATAATAGCCCGCTAAGCCCAAAAATTGTCGAACTTCAGTTGGGGTTTTGGGGGCTTCCCAATTCTTTATGGCTTCTATTTTGGACGGGTCTACATGAATGCCCTTCTCATTCACAACATGACCAAGGAACTGTACTTCGCGAATCCAGAATTCGCACTTTGAGAACTTTGCATAAAGTTTCTCTTTCTTCAGTAGTTCCAGAATGGTTCTGAGGTGTTGCTCGTGCTCTTCTTTCGTTCGTGAATAAATCAGGATATCATCGATAAATACAATCACGAATTTATCGAGATACGGTTTGCAGAAAATGATATGCAGTCTTTGGTACGCTTTCTTCTTGTATCCTTAGCTGATGGTATCTAGATCGAAGATCGATCTTGGAATAGTAGCTTGACCCTTGCAACTGATCAAATAAGTCGTCAATCCTCGGTAGCGGGTACCGATTCTTGATTGTGAGCTTGTTCAGTTCTCTGTAATCGATACACATCCGCAGAGTTCCATCCTTTTTCTTCACGAACAATACTGGAGCTCCCCAGGGTGAGAAGCTTGGCCTTATGAATCCTTTATCCAACAACTCCTGGAGTTGTGTAGATAATTCTTTCATTTCGGATGGGGCAAGTCGATAGGGAGCCTTGGCTACAGGAGCGGCTCCTGGAACCAAGTCTATACGGAAATCGACTTGTCGTTGCGGAGGTAATCCTAGCAGATCTTCGGGAAAAACATGAGGGAATTCCTTCACCACAGGAATGTCTTCGAGTTTCGGCTCCTCAGCCTTTTTGTCTACAATATGTGCTAGGAAAGCAACACACCCTTTTCTTAAGCACTTATGTGCCTTCATGCAACTGATGATTCGCAGAGGCACGTCTCGTCTTTCTCCATGTACGATGAGAGTTTCATCATTTGCCAAAGGAATGCGAATGATTTTCTCATGACAAATAACTTCAGCTTTGTTCTTGGACAACCAGTCCATTCCAACCACTACATCGAAGCTACCCAATTGAATAGGTAAAAGGTCGATGCTAAATCTTCGTTCACCAAGTTCCAATGTGCAACCTCTAACAACTTCGCCCGACTTAACAAGTTTACCATTGGCTAATTCTACGGAATAAGGAATTTCTAACCTACTAGGTTCTATTCCAAGCATGCGTTTAAATTCCACAGACATGAAGCTATAATCGGCACCAATGTTAAATAATATGGATGCAAAGCGATTGTTAACGAGAAACATACCGGTGACCACGTTAGGGTCCTCGCGTGCGTCCCTCGCTCCAATCACAAATGCTCGAGCCTGAGCGTTGTTTCCCCCTGGGCAATCTTTCATGAAGTGCTCCTTGCTTCCACAATTGAAGCATCCTTGGTTACGCCCAGCTCTATTCCCAGTCCTGTTGCCATTACCATTTCCATTCCCACCATTCGCATTACCAGCACCGTTGCGATTTCCACTTCCGTTCCTTCCTTTTCCCCAACAGTCTTCAGTGCGATGGCCTAACTTTCCACACTTGTCGCATTTTGAAACGCGACACACCCCTTCGTGGTGACGCTTGCAATGATTGCATTTGGGCAGAGTGCCCAGGTATCCTTTAGTTGGAGCGTCATTCATGGCTGCAAGAGATCTCGCCCCCTGAGGCGGGTTGGTGTCACGCTTCTTGTTGGAACCCCTATTGTTTCGAGTTGCTTGGTTCAGGTTTGCCATGTTTCCTTTTCTTGTCGCCGGACGACTCAGCATGCGTCTCGGTCTCTTCTGTTGGGTTTAGTGATAGGGTCTTCATACGAACACAATCTTCAGTAAGGCTGACTGCCAGAGTTACAGCCTCGGTGATCGTTTGAGGTTTGGCCGAAGTTACCATGCCGCGAAATTCTGAGGCCAGTCCCCAAATGTAGCGTTCAACTCGCTTGAATTCGGGAGTTACCATGTAGGGAAGCACTCTAGATAGATCGTGGAACCTTCGAGTATAACCATTAATGTCAGCGCCTTCCATGGTCAGATGCCAAAACTCAGTCTCCAACCTTTGGAGTTCAGCACTAGAGCAATACTTCTCTCTCATTCTTTCTTTTAGTTCATCCCAAGTCAGGCCATAAGCGGCATCATCACCCAAAGTTTGGACTTGTAAGTTACACCAAGTCAGTGCTTCATCAACAAACAACCCAGTAGCGAAAGTGACTTGCTGATCAGCGGTGCACTTGCTCATGCGGATAGTAGCTTCAGTTTTCTCAGTCCAGCGTACAAACGCTACTGCACCTCCTATGCCGTCATAGTTCATTGGTTTGCAGTCGAGAAACTGCTTGAAAGTACAGCCCTGAGCTGCGTTTCCTCCAGATGAATCTCCATTCACATTACGTCTGGCATTGCTTGGTCCACCACTGTCTGCAGTACGGGTTGCCTCGTATTGGGTGATAGCAGTGGAGATCCTTTCTTCTAGTAGAGCGTTCAGCTCTTCAGCAGTCTTTGGCAGTGGGGGAGGAGGAGGATGTTGATCAAAATCTCGATTGTTCACAATTCTCCTAGGTGCCATGTTCTGAAAGAACACCACACAGTAGGTTTAGGCATTTGTTTGATATCTTCGTACTAGACAGTAGTAGTAGTATATATATACACAGGCATATACCACATAAGTGACATCAAACAATTTTTACTCTAGCAGAGTATTTAATGGGCTGGTGATCACGTTTGACTTTTTCTTGCACTGAGGGAATCCATACGTGACAAGACTTGCTGTGATTTCTGTGCACTGAATTCCATAATTGTGTATGCATCCATAATTACATAACTCCTTGCACAGTCTGCACAGTTCGTTTAATCCTCGTATCTCTTCCTTCAGATAGGCCATTGTTTTCAGGTAAGGTCACGTATACTAGTGGTACTCTATTCCAAGTATAAGTATATGCTAATTATCACACATAATTCCAAGTAATTTCTCAGTTAAAGCCAAGTGCTACTTATGTGCACTCTAAGCCTCGTAGTGTCTTTTCTAGACTCCTGTAAATAGTTTCAGGTAGTGGATGTCGTGGAAAGTTTTATGCAACGAAAACTTTTTGAAAAATCGCTTTCGTGAAAGGATCCTAGTGATTGTAGACTAGACTCGAGAAGGAATCCTGGTTCACTACAATCGCAGCTCTGATACCAATCTGTCACACCCCTTTCTGCGGTGGAAGCACGAGGTGTGATCATGAAAGGTTCTCATTGCATACGAAAGGTAAACATACTACATGCTCATAAAAATAGCTTTAAATGCAACACATTACATAACTGAAATCGTAGTTTAAGTGTTTACATCACAAGACAGCATTTTGTCTGATAAGTTTACAACTTTATTCAAAGATAAACAAAAGCGACATCCAAGAGCATGAGTAAAACCGCGCGCACATCCACTAGTTACCTGAAATACATGTGAGTTTTGGAAAAACGTCAACATAATGTTGGTGTGAATTCATGCAATTTTTGTATTTCACGTTTGTATACTTTGTATGAAAAAATAATTTGTATCTTGTATAAGTCAAGTCTTTTGTATACACCACGTACTCATGAATAAACCAAGTATTTCTGTATGTATCAAGTGTTAATGGGTTGCAAAGCCATTAACATGTGACACGACATAGGAAGTCACCAAACCATAGGCATTTTTCTGTAGTCGATTCACGACTGAGCCACAAAAACACTACTCAGTTCTAGTTGTCACCAAGAGTGGGGCTGCCCTGAAACCCATTAGATCTAACCTTTTGTTCTGCGGTCTAAGTATGTACACGATTAAGGGTGCTTATGGTACCCTATTCGTGACACGATTTCTCGTATCATTCTTCAATTCTTGTATTCGTCATACCATTTGTAAATATTGTCGTATTTGTACATGTATTTCACCCCCGAAGTTATAAGACTGAAAACAGTTAAAAGAAAAGGGGGAGCATGAACTCACAACTTTGCGTTCCTTGCGTCGTAAACTTCACTGGATTTGCTTAACGTCGTGACCTATACGTGTTTTCTTAACGTTAGTCACTAGACTTGTATCATACAAGTACAAGCCACTGTCTTTTATGTATATGTTTTCTTGTGTTAAAATTAATTCATAATTTTAACTAAGTGTTTTACTTATATCATTTTCTCAAGAACCAATATAAGTTTCTTGTAATTTGCACTTTGCACCCGAGTTATGTATCTCGTATGTTGTATGTGTATTTTTGTTAAAAAAATTATGGCGAGGTTTATATTCGAAAAGCATAGTTTAGAACACACTAGTAAACGTTTGTCTAGAAAATATTTACTAAGTGTTAGGATTTTCAGAAGGTTTCGCCATAGTCTCCTTTGTAAATGGAGGTGTCCATGCTTAATAGCATATCATTTTCTTTTACATATATCCCGTAGATTGTTCTCACATAACCAACCCGACAATCAGATATGCAATATACTACTTATGTCAAAAATAGTTAACCTTCTCCATAAATTCCCAAATTTTTACAGAATGTCACATACAATCCAAATTTTATTGTGTAAAAATTTCGGGGTCCAGTTCATTGCCAATATTTTATAGAATTTCATTTACCGGACTGCAATCAGATTTGTCACTTTCTGACTGCAGTCTACAGAATAATTTACTAAAAAGTAATCGTAAGTCCGATTGACAAAATTCCAGTGGGAGAATTACGGAGACAACAGTTACCATCTACTGTAAAAATTCCATGAGCTGATTCTACTCAGTTTTTAAGTTTTGACTCCGAATGCAACACACTTTTTCAGCAGTAAAATCACAGCTTGAGCTGCTGTCCAAAAATAGTCCTTTAAAAATAGTAAACGACCTCGAAAAATTACGATTCCAGTGCCATTTGATCAGTTTTTCGAAAATACATAATTTAGGCTTCAGAAAATCCGTTTTTTGATTTATTATGGTCCAGTTACAGCCTGTTGAATTTGGCTGAAAATACTAATCAGCATGCTTTTTAGAGTGTAATTGTTACTAAAATGCGTCAACAATTGTTCTAACAACAGGTTTATCGAGAATTCAGTGATCAAACAACATGCATGCTTATACCAACATAATCCAATCAGATTTTATCATTATATAAGTTCATGTTTAGGTTCTTTGTTCATTTTTATCTTTGTGTCCTTATTTTAAACTTCAAACAACAATGTTTCGAACAATCAACGTAGAAGTGATTCAAGAGTTAAATCGAGGACTTACAACTAGCACAAGGGCTAGGGATGAGCTTGTGAACAAGAAATGATGATGAAAATGGCGTGAGAATGCAAGGGGTGATGTTTCTTCAAGACTCCAAGCTCCAAGCATCACAAGGTTCCTTCTATCACTTGTTTTGGACTTGAAAATGGATCAAAGGGGTGAATGTTGAAGTGAGGGTGGTGGTGGCGGATGTGGGCAGCCGAGAGAGAAGAGGGAGAGTGAGTTTGAGTGAGGTGAAATGAACTTGTGAAGGTGGTGATGATATAGAGTTCTTGGAACTCACATGGCCACCCTAAGCAAATCCTAGAGGAATGATTACATTGATTCTTGGCCAACCACAATTAAGGAAATAAGAAAAGATAAAATCCAAGAATATCTTGTGATGATGATGACCGAAATAGGCTAGGGGGGGGTAATTTGTAAATTTTGTAACTAGATAGTAATGGTAGTTCAATTCTAAGTAATATGCTTTCATATATTATTTATTTGATATATAGTGGGTGTTCGGGGATCACGACTAGCCAAGAATTAAATAAATAATGTGTTTGGCAAAAATTTGGTGTCCCGGGTAATGTCCGGTTGTTCGGTTAATTACCGGTTCGTTAAGTGTTAAATTATACCGTTTAGTGTCCTTTTGTAACCCTTTTAATTCCCAACACTTAGGGAAATATTTGGGACGATAATACATAATTTTTGCATGATATTTATTTGCTTAAGAGCTGGTCATAGCTGAATTTAATAAAGTTCTGCACTTAAAGTGCGTTTCGGGTGCTTTTTGGTGCGTATTTTAGCTTTTGGAGCGTCTGTATGTTAACCCTTGTATGTACTCTTGGGTTTTAATGCATTTTTGTCGTTGGACCTACACCTAGGCCTCAGTTCTAATGTCTGACTGCTTTCTGCAGAGTTGTTAACATATTGTGTTTTACCGGTGAGTTTACTAGTATTTCTGACGCAACGCTCTTGTTAAGGCATAAAGCAATATTTTGTAGTATTAATCGTGCATGAATTCACTTGTATATAATGTAATCAATCAATGTTGACGTTTAAGCACATAATTGCAGTCATTAAGTAATAACTAAAGTATACGGAAATTACCGGTTTTGTGCCAGTTGTCACAGTCTCCCCCCGTTAAAAGAATTTCGTCCCGAAATTCAGGCTGAACTAACTCTCGCAGGAGTCTTCTTGAATAGGTGGGGATACTTTTCTTTGAACTGGTCTTCACGTTCCCATGTGTACTCGGGTCCGTGCTTAGAGTTCCAACGTACTTTGACAAGTTTAATAGTGCTCCTCCTGGTCTTGTTGACTTTCCAGTCGGTAACCTCAACGGGTTGTTCTGTAAATCGGAGTGCGTCATCAATGTGTACTTCATCCGCAGGGATGATCACGTCTTCTTGTGTTGGACTCTTCTTGAGGTTGGATACATGGAACGTATCATGTACTCCATTCAGTTCTTCTGGTAATTCCAATTTGTATGCCACGGTGCCAATTCTTTCCAAAATCTTGAATGGTCCGATGTATCGTGGATTCAGCTTTCCACGTTTTCCAAATCTCACTACGCCCTTCCAGGGTGAGACTTTTAGCAACACTTTGTCTCCTACCTCGAAATCTAATGGCTTTCGTTTTGGATCAGCGTAGCTCTTTTGTCGATCCCGAGCCGCCTTAATGCGCTCTCGGATTTGAGTAATCTTGTCGGTTGTCTCTTGTACAAGTTCAGGACCAACCATATGTTTACCTCTTGCGTCTGCCCAACATAAGGGCGATCGGAACTTGCGGCCATACAGAGCTTCGAACGGTGCGGCCTTTATACTTGTATGGTAACTGTTATTGTAGGAAAACTCAACTAAAGGTAGATGAGTATCCCAGCTGCCGCCCAGGTCCATGACACATCCGCGAAGCATATCTTCTAACGTTTGTATGGTTCGTTCGCTCTGGCCGTCTGTTTGAGGATGGAATGTCGTGCTTAGATCTAACTGCGATCCAAAGGCTTCCTGAAAGGATTGCCAGATTCTTGAGACAAAGTGTCCATCTCTGTCTGAAATGATTGAGATAGGCACTCCATGACGTGCTACAATTTCTTTCAAGTATATCTCAGCAAGCTTTCCAGTGCTATCCTTTTCTCGGATTGGTAGGAAATGCGCAGATTTCGTCAATCGATCAACTATTACCCATATCATATCGTGCCCTCTTGGGGTCTTGGGTAATTTTGTGATGAAGTCCATTGAGATTTGCTCCCACTTCCACATGGGTATCTCTGGTTGTTGTAGTAGGCCGGACGGTTTCTGATATTCAGCCTTAACCTTGGCACAGGTTAAGCATTTTCCAACATAAACAGCAACATCGCTTTTAAGTCTCGGCCACCAATAGTATTCTTTTAAGTCTTGATATATCTTGTCCGGTCCTGGATGGATCGAGTATCTCAACTTGTGTGCTTCATCAAGGATGACTTCTCGTATACCACCATAGAGCGGAACCCAAATACGCTTCTTAAAGTATAAGGCTCCCTCTTCATTTGGCACCATGAATTTAAACATACCCCGTAGGTATTCAGTTTTACGGTTCTCTTCCTTGAGAGCTTCTTGTTGTGCATCACGAATACGTGCAGTGAGGTTCATTCGAATAGTCATTTCTAACGCCCGAACCCTTAGGGTCTTAACCCTTTCTTTTCGGCTTAACGCATCTGTCACACCCCAACCGATGGCGGAATCATCGGGGCGCGGCACTAGGCAAATCAGATTGCTCAAGAGAATCCATAACAACTATATTGCGATAATATTTAATACATTCGTTATCCCATGCTAACAAATAATACAATCACATAAGTTATCACAGATTTCTTGTCCTCTCGAACAATACAAATCCGACAACCTAGATTTTAGTTGAGTTTCTAGACCTCCTAGCTTGATTTTGATATAGTCTGCGATCTAACCTGCAACATACGTTAAAATATTTGTCAATACAAAAGTACTGGCGAGTATACAGGTTTGATATGTATAGCGTAATTGATAAAAGTGTAGCGAATTTCCACATGCATAAACGTAACACACGATATATATACTCACAAAGCTGATACTACCAACTAAGTCCTCGATGCTCGAATATGCGATGGCAAACTAGACCCCGTCGGGCGCAATAGTACTATACTAGTCATGGTGGGACGTCGCGAGTATAAGCCCTAGCACATATGCAACTAGCATCACGTATATCTATGCATAACAGTTATTCGCAAGTGATAATTCGATTAATTGAATAATCCGTTTGATAAGTTCGATTTGCTAGAAACGTATGTTACACCCAAAACGCGATTAAAAAGGGTTCAAGTATACTCACAGTGCGTATTTAGCGGGAATACAACTTGGTTGGGTCGGTTGCGAGTACGTCTGCGTTAAATCATTGAAGGATAGTAAACGATGCACGGTTAAGCGAGAATGGCGTCGAAAAGTTAGTTATTTGGTCGGATGGTGCTCATCCGTCCGGATGACATGTTATCCGTCCGGATTGACATGTTATCCGTCCGGATTGACATGTTATCCGTCCGGATTGACATGTTATCCGTCCGGATTGGCATGTGATCCGTCCGGATTGGCATGTGATCCGTCCGGATTGGCATGTGATCCGTCCGGATGACATGTGATCCGTGCAGATGGCATGTGATCCGTGCGGATGACATGTGATCCGTGCGAATGACACGTCTGTTTCGCATTCTGAACACTGTTTTTTTTTAGTGTTTATCGGAAGGAATACACGCGGAGTTACCGGGACAGTGTGATTTCGCACTAACACTTGGAATTCCATCAGTTCCGACCCGCTCTAACGGCCGAGAATCACCCCGCTCCATCAGAACTGGCCGTTCTTGATGGTTTCTCTGGTTTAGCTCGAAATCGCACAGTTCCTTGGTTGAATACATAGATTTAGGTGAGATTCGTTATCAAAACATGTGGAAATCGCTCAGATCTGAGGCGCTTATGGAGGGATGAGGTCACAACTTGAAGTTCATATGAACTCTTGGTGACATCACCTTAAAACACCTCAAATCAGCAAATTTCACGGTTAGAAATTGAGTTCTGAAAGATAGAATGGTGTAGAATTGAGTGTAGATCATAGAAATACAAGTTTTTAGGTTGAAATCTTACCGGAATCGCGAGGAATCGAGAGAAAAGGGTCCCGAAGCGTGTTTGGTCGAGTGGGAGCTGTCACATCACTGTTCAAGTGATGTGACATGGTATTTATAGGCAAAAGTGGAGCTGAAGTGGATTTTGGTCCGGATGGCCCATCCGTCCGGATGGCTATCCGTCCGGATGGCCACTCGGACACGATGGACTTCTCCGTTTTTTAGCGTTGCGATCGACTTCGAAGTGCGTGCTTTTTATATTATTATTATTATATATACCTATAGATATCACTAGGGGTCGTATTTACGTATCTATAATCCACAGTTTCGATAATTGCAGCCGGTTTTCGTTTCGAGTATGCGATTATTAGCGACGTTTCACGGCCATCAAGGAGGGTAGTATAGGTCCTTTCTTGATGTCATCGTGAACGTTATTGTGTGTTGTGCCACAAAGACTGACGGGGTACCATTCACTCGTATTGTCATCATCGTCACGACAACTGGAGCTATAGCACTCACCCGAGAGTCCTTGTTAGCGTTAGTTGTTTACGTTCGAGACGTCATGGCCACTGAGGAGGGTAGAATAGGTCCTCACTCAATGCCTACGTGAGTGTTAGTGTTTGCGATGTGTTGTAGTGATAATGTATAGCGAAAATATGTGATTTATCCTTCGAATAGCGATGTATGCGATATAGTTACATTATGATCCGAATCTCTGGTGCTAGGCGTAACGAGTATATCGAGTAGTAACAACACATGAAAGTGTGGGTTGTTACAGTCTCCCCTACTTTAGGAAATTTCGTCCCGAAATTAATCCAATAGGTAGACTTCTGAGAGTTGATCCTTGTATAAGTAGCGATACAGCGAGTGATTTGACCGAGAGTTGACAAACGAGAGTGCTTCGAATAAAAGAGATCTATTGCGATAGCGGGAAGGCGACGTAGAAGACAAAAGTAATATCCCACAAGTTGGCATTCCACAGTACCTCGTGTTATGAAGAATTCGATGCGATTGAAATTTTAAGGAACTTGAAAGGTTTCTCATGACGTAGAATTAACTGAGTCGATCGTTAACCAACGTTACAAGAAGCGTTCGTTTTAGATATTCGAAAGGAATTTTGGATGGAAATCCTGAACTATTTCCTTTTAACGTATGGTCAACTGAGTCGATGTTAACCAACATTGCAGGGAAGTTTAGGTTTTACACACTTTAAGAAATTCGAAGATGAAAACGGGGGTTACGAAAACTCTCCTACGACATGGGTTCAGCTGAACTCGATGTCAAACTGACGTCTCAAGAAAGTCTTGTTTTTGATATTGCAAAAGGTTTTAAGGAAAAATTTGGACTCATGAAAGCTTCCCTTGGGCATGGAGTTAAGCTGAGTCGGTGTTAACTCCCACATCGTGAGGAATTTTCACTTGTCCCGTGGTTTTAATAAAAGTTTTATAAAAATCAGTTTTAGCCGTTTGAAAAAGACAATTTAGTATCGGGCCCCACTTGGCACCTTCCCACGGAAGTTCGTTAATATGATTAAAACATTTATATATAGGAAGTACCAGCGGCGTATCCACCATGTTTCTCCCATATTACTTCCGTTTCGTGAGGCGGTGTCATGTGCGCCGATACGACACGGATAGTAATTGCGTTCACTTGGTTCAATCGATAGAAAGTCAGACCGAGTATAAGATAGAATCGGATAGGTTAAACCGGCGAGTTGAATTGCGAACGTAGCTACAACAGCGTACGCGAGTAGCCTGATGACACGAACCGCTTGTGTGTCGTGTCTGGGTAGGCGTCGAGCGGTAGACGATGAGCGATTAGCGCGATGTCGATTAGATTCCACATTGAACCCGCATGGCACGTTTCCACGAGAGTTTACTAACATGGTGAAACACCACGTTTAACCAGGCTAGTTTTGCCTCGTGAGGCGATGTCATGCGTGTTATTATCACATAGGTTGTTCCAATCGAGTGAATAAGCGGTAGTTTATACACGATAAGCGATAAGCGATTAGGTGATTTAGCGAATAACGCAACACCAACAATGACGGCGATGATAAACGAGTTACGATGAGCGGCAGTTGTTGCGTTGCAAGCGATGGAGGTATACGCGATTTATGCGGTTTGATTCGATTGATTTACACCACAGAGGTTAACTGACATCAGACCCCACATGGCCTTTTTCCACGAAATCCCGCCGATATGACTAAAACTCCTTGCTTTAATCATATAAGCTTCATCTCGTGAAGCGAGGTCATGTGTGCTAACTTAACACAAACACCACGGATAACGGTAGGCGACAGCGATAGATCGATACACAGCAAGCGATATAGGTTCACATAATAAGCGACAGAGATTGCGAGATACACATGATAAGCGATTGCGATTTGTCGAGTTTTGTTTCGAATAAGCTTAACGTTACGTTGCGTCGCATCACGGCTATTGAGGAGGGTAGAATAGGTCCTCACTCAACAATACCGTGAGCGTTTATTTACTTGATTGAGATTCGTTGCAACAGACTTACGACCAGTCTTGTGTCGATGCAATTTAGTTGTTACGCCTTGCAATTTAAGTGTAGTGTGTTGAAAATAATCACAATAGTATAATAG
Source organism: Helianthus tuberosus (assembly GCA_030545235.1). Taxonomy (NCBI): domain Eukaryota; kingdom Viridiplantae; phylum Streptophyta; class Magnoliopsida; order Asterales; family Asteraceae; genus Helianthus; species Helianthus tuberosus. The sequence goes on along the minus strand of CM060368.1, from coordinate 81,172,231 downwards.
GTCTAATAACGTTCAACTCCACGTGGCACTTTCTTCACGGAACTTTGGTAGTATGATAAAGCACACCTTGCTTGACCCCTACTACTTTCATCCTGTGATTTGGTGTCACCTTTTGTCAAAACGCTTGTGGCACCTTAGAATTTACTACGATCTCCGTGCATTGACCCAAATAATCCCGTGTGCACCCGTGATTATTCGTTCCTTGCACGTTTATCGTACCTCGTTCTAAGAGTGTAGTGAGGGTAAAACACATTATTTCGTGATATATAGTATTTAGTATGTGTGTGAATCTAGTCTAAGTGCGACGATTAGAGAGCGGAAGAGAAAACGAAAACGAGAGTTAATGTTACGCAAAGTGGCAACATCGAGTAATAGAGTAGGCTCAAAACTTAGAAATTAACGTCGAAAATCGTATCATTACAACTTTATCCTACGCTTGCTAAATGTTTGATGCTGAAGGCTTTTTCGGGAGCTGTTGTTGTTGTACTCAAGTTCGCGGTTCGATGCGGCAGTTGCGGGTGAAGTGACCGTAACAGTTACAGTTATTGCAATAGCGACAGTCAGCCCCAACTGGATGATGATAGGTACACGGGTAACACTGAGGATGAGCTCCAGTGTAGGCTCGTTTTGGAAACATCGGAACTGTCTGAAGAGGTTTCGGTTGCAGCAGTTCGGTCGTTGATGAACTCGGGCTTGAAGTCTTTCGTTTGCGGCTAGGTTTGTCGGTGTCTTGCGAAGAGGTGTCGTCGTTGGAGGATTCTTCTAAAGACTCACTTGCAGAATCTTTGGTCGAGTTGTCGGAAGATCCGTCGGCAAATTTGTTAGAAGAATCAACAGCAGATTCGTCAGAAGAATCATTAGCTGATTCGTCAGAAGAATCGTTAGCAGATTCATCAGAAGAATCGTCAGCAGATTCGTCATAAGAATCGTCGGCAGATTTGTCAAGTGAATCGTTAACAGGATCGCCTGAGGGATTAATGGCGATTGCTTGATAAGCTTGCTTGACAGGATTCTTGGAGAAAAACCCTTCCACGAGTCGTTTGTTGTTGATTTCTGTGGCTAAGCGGTAGGTTTCTTCGATGGTAGCTGGTCTTGCAGCTTCGACAAAATCACCCACACACTCAGGTAAGCTGCGAATATACTTCGAAATGGCTTTCTCTGAAGTGTTGACTTGATTTGGGCAGATTATGCTAAGCTGTTTGAACCTTGCGGTGTAGCCAGCGTTATCACCTTCGACTTGCTTGATTTTCCAAAATTCGTCTTCCAATTTCTGAATTTCACGAGGAGGACAGTACTCTTTCTTCATGAGCTCTTTCAGCTCATTCCATGAGAGAGCGTAAGCTGAGGAGATTCCACGTTTGTTACGTTCGGCGGTCCACCAGTCGAGTGCTCGCGATTGAAATACTCCGGTAACGCAAGTAGTACGGAAACTATCGGGACATCCACTTTGACGAAGGGTAACTTCGATAGAATCGAACCACTGGAGTAGTTGTGTCACACCTCCTTCACCCGTGAATTCCATCGGGTCACAGGCTTTGAAGTGTTTGTAGAGAAAAGCAGATTGCGGCGCTTCCGTCTTGGAGTCTTCTGAGGCTCGAGAGTTGCTGAGAGTGTGCACGCGAGCGGCAATTTGAGGAATAAGCTTAACCACTTCCTTAGTCACAAGTGATGCAATCCTCTTATCGGCGCTTCGTTTGGCTCTTCTCCTAGCTACTCGTCTCGAGGTAGAGTTGTTGGAAGGCATCTAGACAGGAAGAGACTTGGAATGAGATTCGATCATAATGATTTTTGAGTTTTGCGATGCGATTTGAGCGCGTTCAAAACTTGATGCGATAGTATATTAGTATGCGAATCACATAGGAGCCACGTAGGAAACACGAAATTCCTAAGTTCTCACACAATGACTTGTTTGTTTATACGTATATATATATATATATATGTTCATATAGATGTAATTTGTAATCATCCACGTACAGGTTGATTTAGAATATGCGAGGACGCGTTGAGATGAGAAAACGAGAGCGAAAGCGATAGATTATGCATTAGTTTTGTTGCGAACATTCGGGTTACGTTTTAGATTGCGATGGCTGTGCGAATTGTGCGTTTATAAAGTAGGGAGTGAAAATCGTTAAATCGAGAAATCGATAACACATAAGGCGTAATTACGTTCGTAAAACCAGCGAATCGTAGGTTTAGTAAAACATTCGGAATGCCTCGGGTGTTTAGGCGTCGACTACCCAAGGTAACTCAACTATGTTTAACAAGTTCGTGCACGCGCGTTGACCTAGAAGGCTTCATGCTTCCACTGGGATGCAGCTCATGGCACTTGTCTTCCTAGTCATCGCGTGGCTCGAGTTATCGTGATAGTCGAGTCCTTGGTGGGAGCTTTTGTAAACCAGTTTATAGAGAGTGGAACGGCTTATTAAGGTACGGGTTTCACCCCTGTCTTAACAACTCTATTCCTAATTGTGGTTATGCTCTTCGAATAAATTCGTGAGTTCCACTAGATTTCGAGATGGAGACTTTCGTCGAGATGTGGATGTCACTCCTAACTCGATGAAAAGTTCTCGTGCTTAGTAAAATGCGCCGAGTGAGCGATCTCGTCGAGAGTTCTTGGTTTTCACACCTGATCTCGACTGGATCACTCGGTTTCGTTTGCGAGTACTTTCGAAAACACGTGTATTGTGTCAGCCTTAGGAAAGGCTAAGTAGTATTCCAGCCTTAGGAAAGGCTTCTTCGTGTGAAGCTGTAGTACACGATGTTCACACAAAGTTGTAGTTTTTAGCAATTTCGATCGAGAGTATCAAGTAGGCCCGATACAAACCCTACTGGTTTGTACGAGTCGGCCTGTTGGTACTTAGACTATAGACTAGTCAATTTCTAAGACGTCGACCCGGAGTAGGTCGAGTATGGCCTAATTCCCAATAGTTATGGCTCTGATACCAATCTGTCACACCCCAACCGATGGCGGAATAATCGGGGCGCGGCACTAGGCGAATCAGATTGCTCAAGAGAATCCATAACAACTATATTGCGATAATATTTAATACATTCGTTATCCCATACTAACAAATAATACAATCACATAAGTTATCACAGATTTCTTGTCCTCTCGAACAATACAAATCCGAAAACCTAGATTTTAGTTGAGTTTCTAGACCTCCTAGCTTGATTTTGATATAGTCTGCGATCTAACCTGCAACATACGTTAAAATATTTGTCAATACAAAAGTACTGGCGAGTATACAGGTTTGATATGTATAGCGTAATAGATAAAAGTGTAGCGAATTTCCACATGCATAAACGTAACACACGACATATATACTCACAAAGCTGATACTACCAACTAAGTCCTCGATGCTCGAATATGCGATGGCAAACTAGACCCCGTCGGGCGCAATAGTACTATACTAGTCATGGTGGGACGTCGCGAGTATAAGCCCTAGCACATATGCAACTAGCATCACGTATATCTATGCATAACAGTTATTCGCAAGTGATAATTCGATTGATTGAATAATCCGTTTGATAAGTTCGATTTGCTAGAAACGTATGTTACACCCAAAACGCGATTAAAAAGGGTTCAAGTATACTCACAGTGCGTATTTAGCGGGAATACAACTTGGTTGGGTCGGTTGCGAGTACGTCTGCGTTAAATCATTGAAGGATATAGTAAACGATGCACGGTTAAGCGAGAATGGCGTCGAAAAGTTAGTTATTTGGTCGGATGGTGCTCATCCGTCCGGATGACATGTTATCCGTCCGGATTGACATGTTATCCGTCCGGATTGACATGTTATCCGTCCGGATTGAAATGTTATCCGTCCGGATTAGCATGTGATCCGTCCGGATTGACATGTGATCCGTCCGGATGACATGTGATCCGTCCGGATGACATGTGATCCGTGCGGATGGCATGTGATCCGTGCGGATGACACGTCTGTTTCGCATTCTGAACACTGTTTTTTTTTAGTGTTTATCGGAAGGAATACGCGCGGAGTTACCGGGACAATGTGATTTCGCACTAACACTTGGAATTCCATCAGTTCCGACCCGCTCTAACGGCCGGGAATCACCCCGCTCCATTAGAACTGGCCGTTCTTGACGGTTTCTGCGGTTTAGCTCGAAATTGCACAGTTCCTTGGTTGAATACATAGATTTAGGTAAGATTCGTTATCAAAACATGTGGAAATCGCTCAGATCTGAGGCGCTTATGGTGGTGATGCGTGTGAAGTGTTATATATATTAGGTTTATATTTTAAGCCCCTTTAACACTTATTTTTAGACAAGTTTTAAATTTATAAAACACGATATTTTACTAACACTAAACACACGTATGGGCAAGTGCACCCATCGTGAGCGTAGTATAGTGTTGGCAAGATACCGAGGTCGTCCAAGGACACAAGAGCTTTTAGTACCGGTTTATCCTCAACGTCTAATCAAAATAAAAAGGTTAGGAAAAATGTTTTAAACTAAGAAAAATAAAAACTAACTAAAATGCTGAAAATAAAAATAAAAAGAAAAACATATAGACAAGATGAATCACTTGGTTCCGACTCGTATCTAGTGTAACCTTTGATTATTTCCGCACTTTTGCACATATTTAAGAGATTATCTTAGTTATTGTACTAGGCCCCTCTTTTGAAGGTGACGTTACCCTCACCCCAGTAGTTTGAGTCAGCAAGGATACAATCCTAAAAGGGTGGATTATTGGAAGATAATTAATTAAGTTATTAATGCAAATTATGGTAGGCCCCTCTTTTGGAGGTGACGTTACCCTCGACTAAGTAGTCTGAGTCAGCAGGGATACAGTCCTAAATAGCCGGGTTATAGTATTAATAGAAGTTAACTTATGAGGGGATCAAAGAGTTTGGACCCCCGCCATCCAATACCGTTAAGTATTGAAGGAGGTCCTACTAAATTTGACCCAGGTCCATTGCAGGACCTCTAAACGCTGAACAATGGCAAGACTCTTACCAAACCGTTCCCTTAACCCCCGACCAGGTAGCCAACATACCTCCATATAGACCGTGGAGATATGAATGGTGAAAATCTTTTATTTTACATAGACAGTAAAATAATGCCAAGACACCACGGACAAACGATAAGGAAAGATCACCTTCAACATAAGCAACTAGTTATTAAAGTCATTAATACAAAACCAAGTAAAAAGTGCAAAAGATTAGAAATAAAAAGTATTACACTAGACACTTTGTCTTCACCAAGTGATGTAAGAGGCTTAGGCAACCATGGCCTTGATTGTCAAGAACTCTTACGATCAATCTTGGATCCCGAGACGACTCACACACTCTACGATGGACAATGGATGATGGTGGTGGATGATGGTGTTATGGTGGTGGTGGGTGGTGGGTGGTGGGTGAAGTGTGAGAGAGCTGGTGTGCCAAGGGATGGTTTGAGCTTGAGCCAAGCACTTCTATTTATAGGCTGAACAGAAGCTCGGGCACGGCCCCGTGTCCACATCCTTCTCTTTCTTCATTTAATGCAGTTTTGTCTTTTTAGTTGACCACGCCCCCGTGTCCCTGAGCACGACCCCGTGGTGCAGAAGAATCTTTGTACTATGCAGATTTGCTAGATTGTGCGAATCTTATAGTTGACCACGGCCCCGTGTCCGCTGAGCACGGCCCCGTGGTGGGCAATAGAAGCTTCTACCACTTTGTCTTTTCTGCTGACACTTGGGCACGCCCCCGTGCTGGCTAAGCACGGGGCGTGTTCAGGCTTCTGATCTCTTGTTTTGCTTGGGAAGATGCTGTCGTGGGGTCGGGCATGTCACGTCTTATTCCTTTTCTTGTATTTATGTTAGATTTTGATGTCTTTTTACTTCTTTTGTTAATTTGAGCTCATTTAATCCTGAAAATACAAAAGGAAGACAAAAGCACACTTTTTCCAACATTAGTACTAAAAAATGGTTAATTTTATGCCTCATTTGATGAAATTTATATGTTGCATTTTGAGCACATCAAATACCCCCACACTTGAATCTTTTCTTGTCATCAAGCAAAACTCTTTAATATGTGGCTATTACACTCCCAAATGGAATGGGTAGAAAAGAAGGTTTTTGGGCTTGTCGTAGAGTGTCGGGATTTCCAAGATTCTTTATTTAGTTTTATTTTTATTTATTTACAATCATATTCGTCATGATTTATTTAAAACTTTTCATAAGATAAATTACTTATTAGGGCATAACATGCCTCTTTAAAATTCTATTTATATACAAGTTCACATACCTCATGGGGATCACTCAACACTCGGCCGAAAATGTATTTTTGTGGATCACTCGAGAGCGGCATGGAACTTTCTCCTACCATAGGCTTGCCAAGCAATCAATCCTCCTCCTTTTTAACTTATATACCTTTGTAAATATCAAGAGGACTTTGTGGGTGAAGGGTTAGGCTTGGGTTAAAGGTAGGTGGTTGGGTGAGTGGTTAGTGGTTAGTAGAAAAAGGCGAAAAGCGTAACAAGTTTCGGTTTTTGTAAGACTTTCTATTTTTGTAACTTTTATTTTGATGAAGCTATTATTCAAACAAAGTTATTTTTGATGAACTTGTTTGTTTATTTTCTTTTGCTTCATCATCACCACAAAATTTTTTTTTTGAAAAGTCATACGAAAAATCAAACTTGTTACTAAAACAAAGGGTAAAAATGGAAAAGGTTTTGGTGGGTAAAAAGGGTGTTTTGGTTTGGGTTATGAAATGAAAAGGTTTAGGCTCAAAGGGGCTAACTAAGGGGATTTTGGGTAGGTGGTAAAAAAAATAATAAAAATAATAATGGTGTAGAAATAAAAAGGGTTAGTCCTAATGCCTCCATCATTTACTTACTCGGGTTTAAGTTGGTAAGGACCGGGAATGTATCGTCATGGCAAGTTCTAGAGTCGTAAGAACCAAGCGGCTATTCACACAAGAAACGAAAAATGAGCATTTAGTTCTAATGATATGTAATTGTATGCTCAATAAAGGCTCAAAACTCACTTTTGTGGGAATGGGTTTTTATGTGATCAAGTATATATAATTAAATTTTAACTAAGCTTGTCATGCATTTTCATAATTTTCTTATGTTGGTTCTTTTTATCACGACGCTATCGGTTGTAAATTTGTAAAAATATAACCTTTTTTAGAACTTGAATTTTCCGAGTTAAACCTAGACAAGTAAAAAAATGAAAATTTTTGAAAAAATTTGGGGTGATTAGCGGTTCCAATAGAGTTTTGTGTAAGGCTTGTATTTAGGACTTGCAAGATTCAAGGTTTTAGCATCCCCCCCCCCCCCCACACTTAAATTACACATTGTCCTCAATGTGTCCCAAAAATAAGTTTTTAGGTTGATTGAATGTGTAAAAAGGTGTAAAAAGCAAAAAATTTGTGTTACTGGGCACTGAACACAGCCCCGTGTTGGCCGGGCACGGCCCCGTGTTCAAGTGCCAGTAACAAAATTAAAACAAGAGAAACAGAATCCTGGACACGGGGGCGTGTTGGGTGAACACGGCCCGTGTCCAGTTACCTGAACTGGGTCTTTTTCTGCAGACTGTGCAGCACGGGGCCGTGTTGGGTGGACACGGCCCGTGCCGAGCTTACTGTAAATGAAGAAATTTGTCGGACGGTTCTGTTTTCCTGTATAGAGTGCTGGTTCAAGTTTCCCTTGCATCCTTTTCCATCTCACGTGTGTTTTATTCCTGAAAATTAAAACTAACTAGAAAACAAGAAAATTAATCTAAACTAAACTAAGGATAGTTCCGCGGAATGCCTCCGTGGTGCGACACGTTTATAAGGGTCCTTGGCTAGACCCAAAGCCTGGTCACATGTTACCCAAGTGGGATGTATTGCATCCCATGTTACACCGTCGGAGAGCGTCATCCAAGCTTGAGTCTATGACCTTCATGTATTTGACCGGGTCTTCTTCCTCTACTTTCTTTCCACATTCAAACTTCGCTTCCTCATCCCCAAACTTCAATGTTAACGTACCGTCATTCATATCCACCACTGCTTGAGCGGTGGCTAGAAATGGCCTCCCGAGGATGAGAGGGACATCGGTGTCTTCTTCCATGTCTAGGATGACAAAGTCAGTTGGAAAAACGAAGTTGTCAACCTTGACTAGTAGATTTTCAGCGACACCTTGTGGAAACTTGACGGACCTGTCGGCGAGTTGAATGCTCATCTTTGTAGGGCTTGTTGTTCCTAGGCCGAGTCGTTTGAACATTGATGTGGGCATGAGGTTAATGCTAGCCCCAAGATCGGCTAATGCATTACGAACGGGGGACTTCCCAATCGAGCAAGGAATTGTGAAGCTCCCGGGGTCGATTTTCTTTTGTGGAAGTTTGTTGAGTACTAAAGCGGAGCATTCTTCGCCTAAGTTAACTAATTGCAATGATTCAATTTTCCTTTTGTGAGTGAGGAAATCCCTCATGAATTTTGCATATTTAGGCATTTGGGTTAGGACCTCAATAAAAGGAATATTAACATGCAATTGTTTTAGTAAACTTTCGAACTTTGCGAATTGCTCATCGGTCTTTTGACGAGTTAACCTACCGGGGTACGGAATTGGAGGAGTCTTGGCGGCCTCTTGATTTGGTGAAGAAGCCTTTTCTGGTTGAGGTGTAGGTGAAGTCGTGCTTTGGCGTTGACTTCCTTCAACTGGTGGTACGGGGGCATCTTCGGGACCCACGGTTCGGTTTCTCAATGTGATGAGGTGTACTTGCGCCTTTGGGTTGGTTTCGGTATTACTTGGTAACGCGCCTTGTGGTCTCTCGGAGAAATTTTGAGCTAGTTGATTTAATTGTTTTTCAACGTTTTGAATGCTAGCTTGTTGATTTCTAAAATTCGATTCCAATTGTTGAAATCGATCCGAGTTTTTCTTTTCGGTGTCGGAGATGAGGCGAGATATGATATCTTCAAGCCTTTCTCTTCCACCTTGTTGTTGAGAGAAATTTTGTGGTTGTTGAAAATTAGTTCGTTGATTTTGTTGGTTACTACTATTGTCGGGATCTCTCCAACCAAGATTCGGGTGGTTACGCCATCCTTGGTTGTAGGTACCCGTTGGAGGACCTGACGGCCTAGGTCTATTATCAATGTAGTTTACCGTTTCTGCTTGTTCATCTAATTCTTTCATACAACTCCAATTTTCATGTGACCCACCACACCCTTCACAAGCCATAACCGAGGCCGTTTTTGTCATTTCTAGCCTTTTTATTTTCGAAGACAGGGCCTCGATTTGGGCTTGTAAAGAGGTGCTTTCATCAACCTTATGGGCGCCCGGGGCAATAGATTTATTACCTCGGGGAGTGTGCCATTGAAAATTGGTTTGAGCAATTTCCTCAATTTGATTATATATTTCATTTGGGCGACGATTACCTAAAAGTCCCCCGGAGCTTGAATCAAGTGTTTGTCTTGTTTGTGGCAACAACCCATTGTAGAAAGTGGATACTTGTTGCCACACCGCTAGACCGTGATGAGGGCACTTTCTTAGAAGCTCCTTGAGCCTTTCCCAAGTTTCATATAAGGACTCCCCATCCTCTTGTGAGTATGTATTAATTTCAGTCATTAATTTAGCCGTTTTAGCAGGAGGGAAATACTTATATAGAAACTTTTGGGCTAGTTCATCCCCGGTGTTTACCGAGCCAACTGGGAGGGTGTTAAGCCAAGCTTTAGCTCGGTCTTTTAGTGAAAATGGAAACATCCTAAGGCGGATGGCGTCGTTTGATGCTCCATTGATCCGAAAGGTATCACATATTTCTAAGAAATTAGTAATATGTAGATGGGGATCCTCGTCCGCAAGCCCATGGAAGGTTGCGGAGTTTTGAAGCATTTGTATCAAATGTGGCCGAAGTTCGAAGTTATTGGCTTCGATATTCGGTGCATTGATAGCGGCGCCGAGATTGCCTACGGTGGGCCGTAGGTAATCCATGAGGGTACGTTGGTCCGCCATTGGAAGTGGGTCCCCCGAAACTTTCTCTTGATTTTTAGCTTTAAGATTTTTTTTCTGAGAAAGCGTTCGGGTTCTTCTAAAGGTTCTTTTATGTCTCTACTAGAACTAGAGCTCATGCACTACGTAGGAGGTTCAAATGTGGCGCCTGGGTTCCAAGTCCTGCAATAAAAACAGAAAAGAACGTTGGTCAGAATGTTCACCACGGCCCCGTGCTCGGTGAACACGGCCCGTGGTCAGAGATACAGTGATTGTTTTCTGGATCCCTATTACTGGGAGTTTGACACGGCCCCGTGTTGCACCGACACGGCCCCGTGTTCAGCTCTCTGTAACTCAGAAAATAAAAACTGCCAGTGATGATGCTGGGCACGGCCCGTGTCCAACCAGACACGGCCCGTGCTGAGCTTTGCAGAAACAGAAAAACTAAAAAAAATCCTAAAAAAAATTGAAAAATAAGAAAAACGATTAGGCCGTTGATTCCTAACTTTCTTAAAATCCTTGTGTCCCCGGCAACGGCGCCAAAAACTTGATGCGTGTGAAGTGTTATATATATTAGGTGTATATTTTAAGCCCCTTTAACAATTATTTTTAGCCAAGTTTTAAATTTATAAAACACGATATTTTACTAACACTAAACACACATATGGGCAAGTGCACCCATCGTTAGCGTAGTATAGTGTTGGCAAGATACCGAGGTCGTCCAAGGACACAAGAGCTTTTAGTACCGGTTTATCCTCAACGTCTAATCAAAATAAAAACTAACTAAAATGTTTTAAACTAAGAAAAATAAAAACTAACTAAAATGCTGAAAATAAATATAAAAAGAAAAACAGATAGACAAGATGAATCACTTGGTTCCGACTCGTATCTAGTGTAACCTTTGATTATTTCCGCACTTTTGCACATATTTAAGAGATTATCTTAGTTATTGTACTAGGCCCCTCTTTTGAAGGTGACGTTACCCTCACCCCAGTAGTTTGAGTCAGCAAGGATACAATCCTAAAAGGGTGGATTATTGGAAAATAATTAATTAAGTTATTAATGCAAATTACGGTAGGCCCCTCTTTTGGAGGTGACGTTACCCTCGACTAAGTAGTCTGAGTCAGCAGGGATACAGTCCTAAATAGCCGAGTTACAGTATTAATAGTAGTTAACTTATGAGGGGATCAAAGAGTTTGGACCCCCGCCATCCAATACCGTTAAGTATTGAAGGAGGACCTACTAAATTTGACCCAGGTCCATTGCAGGACCTCTAAACGCTGAACAATGGCAAGACCTTTACCAAACCGTTCCCTTAACCCCCGACCAGGTAGCCAACATACCTCCATATAGACCGTGGAGATATGAATGGTGAAAATCTTTTATTTTATATAGACAGTAAAATAATGCCAAGACACCACGGACAAACGATAAGGAAAGATCACCTTCAACATAAGCAACTAGTTATTAAAGTCATTAATACAAAACCAAGTAAAAAGTGCAAAAGATTAGAAATAAAAAGTATTACACTAGACACTTTGTCTTCACCAAGTGATGTAAGAGACTTAGGCAAACATGGCCTTGATTGTCAAGAACTCTTACGATCAATCTTGGATCCCGAGACGACTCACACACTCTACGATGGACAATGGATGATGGTGGTGGATGATGGTGTTATGGTGGTGGTGGGTGGTGGGTGAAGTGTGAGAGAGGTGGTGTGCCAAGGGATGGTTTGAGCTTGAGCCAAGCACTTCTATTTATAGGCTGAACAGAAGCTCGGGCACGGCCCCGTGTCCAGTGGGCACGGCCCCGTGTCCACATCCTTCTCTTTCTTCATTTAATGCAGTTTTGTCTTTTTAGTTGACCACGCCCCCGTGTCCGCTGAGCACGACCCCGTGGTGCAGAAGAATCTTTGTACTATGCAGATTTGCTAGATTGTGCGAATCTTATAGTTGACCACGGCCCCGTGTCCGCTGAGCACGGCCCCGTGGTGGGCAATAGAAGCTTCTACCACTTTGTCTTTTCTGCTGACACTTGGGCACGCCCCCGTGCTAGCTGAGCACGGGGCGTGTTCAGGCTTCTGATCTCTTGTTTTGCTTGGGAAGATGCTGTCGTGGGGTCGGGCATGTCACGTCTTGTTCCTTTTCTTGTATTTATGTTAGATTTTGATGTCTTTTTACTTCTTTTGTTAATTTGAGCTCATTTAATACAGAAAATACAAAAGGAAGACAAAACCACACTTTTTCCAACATTAGTACTAAAAAGGGTTAGTTTTATGCCTCATTTGATGAAATTTATATGTTGCATTTTGAACACATCAGTGGGATGAGGTCACAACCTGAAGTTCATATGAACTCTTGGTGACATCACCTTAAAACACCTCAAATCAGCAGATTTCACGGTTAGAAATTGAGTTCTGAAAGATAGAATGGTGTAGAATTGAGTGTAGATCATAGAAGTACAAGTTTTTAGGTTGAAATCTTACTGGAATCACGAGGAATCGAGAAAAAAGGGTCCTGAAGCGTGTTTGGTCGAGTGGGAGCTGTCACATCACTGTTCAAGTGATGTGACATGGTATTTATAGGCAAAAGTGGAGCTGAAGTGGATTTTGGTCCGGATGGCCCGGCCCATCCGTCCGGATGCCCCGGCCCATCCGTCCGGATGGCCACTCCGACACGATGGACTTCTCCGTTTTTTAGCGTTGCGATCGACTTTGAAGTGCGTGCTTTTTATATTATAATTATATATACCTATAGATATCACTAGGGGTCGTATTTACGTATCCATAATCCACAGTTTCGATAATTGCAGCCGGTTTTCGTTTCGAGTATGCGATTATTAGCGACGTTTCACGGCCATCAAGGAGGGTAGTATAGGTCCTTTCTTGATGTCATCGTGAACGTTATTGCGTGTTGTGCCACAAAGACTGACGGGGTACCATTCACTCGTATTGTCATCATCGTCACGAAGACTGGAGCTATAGCACTCACCCGAGAGTCCTTGTTAGCATTAGTTGTTTACGTTCGACACGTCACGGCCACTGAGGAGGGTAGAATAGGTCCTCACTCAATGCCTCCGTGAGTGTTAGTGTTTGCGATGTGTTGTAGTGATAATGTATAGCGAAAATATGCGATTTATCCTTCGAATAGCGATGTATGCGATATAGTTACATTATGATCCGAATCTCTGGTGCTAGGCGTAACGAGTATATCGAGTAGTAACAACACACGAAAGTGCGGGTTGTTACAGCATCCGCTACAACGTTTTCTTTTCCAGGATGGTACTTAATCTCGCATTCATAATCGTTCAGTAACTCGAACCAACGGCGTTGATGCATATTTAATTCCTTCTGATCAAATATGTGCTGTAGGCTTTTGTGATCTGTGAAGATTGTACATCGAGTACCATATAAATAATGTCGCCAAATCTTCAAGGCGAATACCACCGCACCCAGTTCCAAGTCGTGCGTGGTGTAGTTCCTTTCATGTACCTTCAATTGTCTTGAAGCATAAGCGATGACTTTCTGGCGTTGCATGAGCACGCAACCCAAGCCTTGCCGTGAGGCGTCACAGTATACCACGAAGTCTTCTGTGCCTTAGGGTAACGATAGTATCGGTGCATCGCATAGTTTGTTTTTGAGCAGTTGGAAGGCTTCTTCCTGCTTGTCATCCCAGTCGTACTTCTTGTCTTTCTGCGTAAGGGTAGTTAGTGGTTGGGCTATCTTGGAGAAATTCTCAATGAATCGCCGATAATAGCCTGCTAAGCCCAAAAATTGTCGAACTTCAGTTGGGGTTTGGGGGGCTTCCCAATTCTTTATGGCTTCTATTTTGGACGGGTCTACATGAATGCCCTTCTCATTCACAACATGACCAAGGAAATGTACTTCGCGAATCCAGAATTCGCACTTTGAGAACTTTGCATAAAGTTTCTCTTTCTTCAGTAGTTCCAGAATGGTTCTGAGGTGTTGCTCGTGCTCTTCTTTCGTTTGTGAATAAATCAGGATATCATCGATAAATACAATCACAAATTTATCGAGATACGGTTTGCAGACGCGGTTCATCAGTTCCATAAAGACCGCTGGTGCGTTCGTCAATCCGAATGGCATTACAAAAAACTCGTAATGCCCATAGCGCGTTTGAAATGCAGTCTTTGGTACGCTTTCTTCTTGTATCTTTAGCTGATGGTATCCAGATCGAAGATCGATCTTGGAATAGTAGCTTGACCCTTGCAACTGATCAAATAAGTCGTCAATCCTTGGTAGCGGGTACCGATTCTTGATTGTGAGCTTGTTCAGTTCTCTGTAATAGATACACATCCGTAGAGTTCCATCCTTTTTCTTCACGAACAATACTGGAGCTCCCCAGGGTGAGAAGCTTGGCCTTATGAATCCTTTATCCAACAACTCCTGGAGTTGGATAGATAATTCTTGCATTTCGGATGGGGCAAGTCGATAGGGTGCCTTGGCTACAGGAGCGGCTCCTGGAACCAAGTCTATACGGAAATCGACTTGTCGTTGCGGAGGTAATCCTAGCAGATCTTCGGGAAAAACATCAGGGAATTCCTTCACCACAGGAATGTCTTCGAGTTTCGGCTCCTCAGCCTTTTTGTCTACAATATGTGCTAGGAAAGCAACACACCCTTTTCTTAAGCACTTCTGTGCCTTCATGCAACTGATGATTCGCAGAGGCACGTCTCGTCTTTCTCCATGTATGATGAGAGTTTCATCATTTGCCAAAGGAATGCGAATGATTTTCTCATGACAAATAACTTCAGCTTTGTTCTTGGACAACCAGTCCATTCCAACCACTACATCGAAGCTACCCAATTGAATAAGTAAAAGGTCGATGCTAAATTTTCGTTCACCAAGTTCCAATGTTCAACCTCTAACAACTTCGCCCGACTTAACAAGTTTACCATTGGCTAATTCTACGGAATAAGGAATTTCTAATCTACTAGGTTCTATTCCAAGCATGCGTTTAAATTCCACAGACATGAAGCTATAATCGGCACCAATGTCAAATAATATGGATGCAAAGCGATTGTTAACGAGAAACATACCGGTGACCACGTTAGGGTCCTCGCGTGCGTCCCTCGCTCCAATCACAAATGCTCGAGCCTGAGCGTTGTTTCCCCCTGGGCAATCTTTCATGAAGTGCTCCTTGCTTCCACAATTGAACCATCCTTGGTTACGCCCAGCTCTATTCCCAGTCCTGTTGCCATTACCATTTCCATTCCCACCATTCGCATTACCAGCAACGTTGCGATTTCCATTTCCGTTCCTTCCTTTTCCCGAACAGTCTTCAGTGCGGTGACCCAACTTTCCACACTTGTCGCATTTTGAAACACGACACACCCCTTCGTGGTGACGCTTGCAATGATTGCATTTGGGCAGAGTGCCCAGGTATCCTTTAGCTGGAGCGTCATTCATGGCTGCAAGAGATCTCGCCCCCTGAGGCGGGTTGGTGTCACGCTTCTTGTTGGAACCCCTATTGTTTCGAGTTGCTTGGTTCAGGTTTGCGTGTTTCCTTTTCTTGTCACCGGATGACTCAGCATGCGTCTCGGTCTCTTCTGTTGGGTTTAGTGATAGCTTCTTCATACGAACACAATCTTCAGTAAGGCTGACAGCCAGAGTTACAGCCTCGGTGATCATTTGAGGTTTGGCCGAAGTTACCATGCCGCGAAATTCTGAGGCCAGTCCCCAAATGTAGCATTCAACTCGCTTGAATTCGGGAGTTACCATGTAGGGAAGCACTCTAGACAGATCGTGGAACCTTCGAGTATAACCATTAATGTCAGCGCCTTCCATGGTCAGATGACAAAACTCTGTCTCCAACCTTTGGAGTTCAGCACGAGAGCAATACTTCTCTCTCATTCTTTCTTTTAGTTCATCCCAAGTCAGGCCATAAGCGGCATCATCACCCAAAGTTTGGACTTGTAAGTTCCACCAAGTCAGTGCTTCATCAATAAACAACCCAGTAGCGAAAGTGACTTGCTGATCAGCGGTGCACTTGCTCATGCGGATAGTAGCTTCAGTTTTCTCAGTCCAGCGTACAAACGCTACTGCACCTCCTGTGCCGTCATAGTTCATTGGTTTGCAGTCGAGAAACTGCTTGAAAGTACAGCCCTGAGCTGCGTTTCCTCCAGATGAATCTCCATTACCATTACGTCTGGCATTGCTTGGTCCACCACTGTCTGCAGTACGGGTTGCCTCGTATTGGGCGATAGCAGCGGAGATCCTTTCTTCTAGTAGAGCGTTCAGCTCTTCAGCAGTCTTTGGCAGTGGGGGAGGAGGAGGAGGTTGATCAGAATCTCGATTGTTCACAATTCTCCTTGGTGCCATGTTCTGAAAGAACACCACATAGTAGGTTTAGGCATTTGTTTGATATCTTCGTACTAGACAGTAGTAGTAGTAGTAGTATATATATATACACAGGCATATACCACATAAGTGACATCAAACAATTTTTACTCTAGCAGAGTATTTAATGGGCTGGTGATCACGTTTGACTTTTTATTGCACTGAGGGAATCCATACGTGACAAGACTTGTTGTGATTTCTGTGCACTGAATTCCATAATTGTGTATGCATCCATAATTACGTAACTCCTTGCACAGTTCGTTTCATCCTCGTATCTCTTCCTTCAGATAGGCCATTGTTTTCAGGTAAGGTCACGTATACTAGTGGTATTCTATTCCTAGTATAAGTATATGCTAATTATCACACATAATTGCAAGTAATTTCTCAGTTAAAGCCAAGTGCTACTTCTGTGCATTCTAAGCCTCGTAGTGTCTTTTCTAGACTCCTGTAAATAGTTTCAGGTAGTGGATGTCGTGGAAAGTTTTATGCACTGAAAACTTTTTGAAAAATTGCTTTCGTGAAAGGATCTTAGTGATTGTAGACTAGACTCGAGAAGGAATCCTGGATCACTACAATCGCAGCTCTGATACCAATCTGTCACACCCCTTTCTGCGGCGGAAGCACGAGGTGTGATCATGAAAGGTTCTCATTGCATACAAAAGGTAAACATACTACATGCTCATAAAAATAGCTTTAAATGCAACACATTACATAACTGAAATCGTAGTTTAAGTGTTTACATCACAAGACAGCATTTTGTCTGATAAGTTTACAACTTTATTCAAAGATAAACAAAAGCGACATCCAAGAGCATGAGTAAAACCGCGCGCACATCCACTAGTTACCTGAAATACATGTGAGTTTTAGAAAAACGTCAACATAATGTTGGTGTGAATTCATGCAATTTTTGTATTTCACGTTTGTATACTTTGTATGAAAACATAACTTGTATCTTGTATAAGTCAAGTCTTTTGTGTACACCACGTACTCATGTATAAACCAAGTATTTCTGTATGTATCAAGTGTTAATGGGTTGCAAAGCCATTAACATGTGACACGACATAGGAAGTCACCAAACCATAGGCATTTTTCTGTAGTCGATTCACGACTGAGACACAAAAACACTACTCGGTTCTAGTTGTCACCAAGAGTGGGGCTGCCCTGAAACCCATTAGATCTAACCTTTTGTTCTGCGGTCTAAGTATGTACACGATTAAGGGTGCTTATGGTACCCAATTCGTGACACGATTTCTCGTATCATTCTTCAATTCTTGTATTCGTCATACCATTTGTAAATATTGTCGTATTTGTACATGTATTTCACCCCCGAAGTTATAAGACTGAAAACAGTTAAAAGAAAAGGGGGAGCATGAACTCACAACTTTGCGTTCCTTGCGTCGTATACTTCACCGGATTTGCTTAACGTTGTGACCAATATGTGTTTTCTTAACGTTAGTCACTAGACTTGTATCATACAAGTACAAGTCCCTGTCTTTTATGTATATGTTTTCTTGTGTTAAAATTAATTCATAATTTTAACTAAGTGTTTTACTTATATTATTTTCTCAAGAAAAAATATAAGTTTCTTGTAATTTGCACTTTGCACCCGAGTTATGTATCTTGTATGTTGTATGTGTATTTTTGTTACAAAAATTATGGCGAGGTTTATATTCGAAAAGCATAGTTTAGAACACACTAGTAAACGTTTGTCTAGAAAATATTTACTAAGTGTTAGGATTTTCAGAAGGTTTCGCCATAGTCTCCTTTGTAAATGGAGGTGTCCATACTTAATAGCATATCATTTTCTTTTACATATATCCCGTAGATTGTTCTCACATAACCAACCCGACAATCAGACATGCAATATACTACTTATGTCATTTCAGCTTTATTCATCAAAACTGGACTGTTTTCGACCATTTTAATAAAATAGTTAACCTTCTCCAAAAATTCCCAAATTTTTACAGAATGTCATATACAATCCAAATTTTATTGTGTAAAATTTCGGGGTCCAGTTCATTGTCAATATTTTATAGAATTTCATTTACCGGACTGCAATCAGATTTGTCACTTTCTGACTGCAGTCTACAGAATAATTTACTAAAAATTAATCGTAAGTCCAATTGACAAAATTACAGTGGGAGAATTACGGCGACAACAGTTACCATCTACAGTAAAAATTCCATGAGCTGATTCTACTCAGTTTTTATGTTATGACTCCGAATGCAACACACTTTTTCAGCAGTAAAATCACAGCTTGAGCTGCTGTCCAAAAATAGTCCTTTAAAATAGTAAACGACCTCGAAAAATTACGATTCCAGTGCCATTTGATCAGTTTTTCGAAAATACATAATTTAGGCTTCAGAAAATCCGTTTTTCGATTTATTATGATCCAGTTACAGCCTATTGAAGTTGGCTGAAAATACTAATCAGCATGCTTTTTAGAGTGTAAATGTTACTAAAACGCGTCAACAATTGTTCTAACAACGGGTTTATCGAGAATTCAGTGATCAAACAACATGCATGCTTATACCAACATAATCCAGTCAGATTTTATCATTATATAAGTTCATGTTTAGGTTCTTTGTTCATTTTTCTCTTTGTGTGCTTATTTTAAACTTCAAACAACAATGTTTCGAACAATCAACATAGAAGTGATTCAAGAGTTAAATCAAGGACTTACAACTAGCACAAGGGCTAGGGATGAGCTTGTGAACAAGAAATGATGATGAAAATGGCGTGAGAATGCAAGGGGTGATGTTTCTTCAAGACTCCAAGCTCCAAGCTTCACAAGGTTCCTTCTATCACTTGTTTTGGACTTGAAAATGGATCAAAGGGGTGAATGTTGAAGTGATGGTGGTGGTGGCGGATGTGGGCAGCCGAGAGAGAAGAGGGAGAGTGAGTTTGAGTGTGGTGAAATGAACTTGTGAAGGTGGTGATGATATAGAGTTCTTGGAACTCACATGGCCACCCTAAGCAAATCCTAGAGGAATGATTACATTGATTCTTGGCCAACCACAATTAAGGAAATAAGAAAAGATAAAATCCAAGAATATCTTGTGATGATGATGACCGAAATAGGCTAGGGGGTAATTTGTAAATTTTGTAACTAGATAGTAATGGTAGTTCAATTCTAAGTAATATGCTTTCATATATTATTTATTTGATATATAGTGGGTGTTCGGGGATCACGACTACCCAAGAATTAAATAAATAATGTGTTTGGCAAAAATTTGGTGTCCCGGATAATGTCCGGTTGTTCGGTTAATTACCGGTTCGTTAAGTGTTAAATTGTCCCGTTTAGTGTCCTTTTGTAACCCTTTTAATTCCCAACACTTAGGTAAATATTTTGGACGATAAGACATAATTTCTGCATGATATTTATATGCTTAAGAGCTGGTCATAGCTGAATTTAATAAAATTCTGCACTTAAAGTGCGTTTCGGGTGCTTTTTAGTGCGTATTTTAGCTTTTGGAGCGTCTGTATGTTAACCCTTGTATGTACTCTTGGGTTTTAATGCATTTTTGTCGTTGGACCTACACCTAGGCCTCAGTTCTAATGTCTGACTGCTTTCTGCAGAGTTGTTGACATATTGTGTTTTACCGGTGAGTTTACTAGTATTTCTGACGCAACGCTCTTGTTAAGGCACAAAGCAATATTTTGTAGTATTAATCGTGCATGAATTCACTTGTATATAATGTAATCAATCAATGTTGACGTTTAAGCACATAATTGCAGTCATTAAGTAAGAATTAAAGTATACGGAAATTACCGGTTTTGTGCCAGTTGTCACACTTGACTAAGAATTAAATAACGAATTAAAGTGCATTAAAGACGTTTAATGAAATTTTATTCTCTCATTTAATTCGTTTTTTGGCTGTTTCAACTCAGATGCTGTATAAATACAGCATCATACCCACTGCAGAAACACACCAGTAATAACACAGCGAATGCTAACAATTCTCTACAAACTTTCGATCTTCTTCTTACATTTCTCAAGGTATTCTTCGGGTCCTCGAGCCAGCTCCGGCAGTACTACTGCTCCGGCTATTGTACGCTGGGAAACAAAACGAGTTCTCTTGGGAGACTCGGAATTTGTTTTAAAGGCTTTGTATTAAACACAACCCTCAGCCAGTCTCTTTCTGTTTCATCTTTTATTCTTGTATTTTGTTTATTTCAGTTGTAATTGTACTGTTATTTCCTGCTTTCTTTATTTTCTGTATTGTAATCGCTTAATAAAATTGTTTTACTTTATTTAATATGTGAACGGTTCCTACAATCCTAAAACAAATTTTTAAAACACCGTTCGTGTATTCAAAACCATTTTGTTTGTGATTCAAACTAGTTTTGTTTCACACAGTTTGTGTTTTAAAAACAGATTTTACTTCTGTTTTGATCTTCAAATGAGCGACTTTGGTTGAAAACAGTGTTGGTTACTTACAGTTCCATCCTAAATACTTATAAAAAATTTCTGTTTTGGTCTTCAAAGTTGGACTTAGAAGCCAAACAGTAAATTTGTGGTAAATCTGACTAAGAAACGCCTTGGTTGTTTACACTAGACCTAACCCACAGGTTGTCTCTGATTGTTAAATCAGCGTGCAAAACCTTGGAGGTGTACCCCACTTGACATTAAAAATTAAAATTAATAGTTTAATTCTGTTTTAGTTAAAACAGTAACTTTTGAACTAAACTTGGAATTTTAATTTTCAAAATGTCAACTGAAAACGTAAATGTCAACAACAATACGAACGTTGTTATGAGAACCCCTTTGAACGTCAACACTAGGGGAGCGTCCACAGTGGCCAATCACGCTGAACGACTCGAGAAGTTCTCGGGTTTACACTTCAAAAGGTGGCAACAGAAGATGTTCTTCTATTTGACCACCATGAACCTTGCGAGGTTCTTGACTGAAACCGCTCCCCAACCTCCGAAAGGGGAGATCGACGCCCAAACTCAGTGGGCGATAGGTTCTTGGAAACATTCGGATTTCATATGTCGAGGCTATGTGTTAAACGGCCTTTCGGATGCATTGTATAATGTGTACTACAATGTCAAGACTTCCAAAGATTTATGGGATGCCTTGGACAAAATATACAAAACGGAGGATGCTGGCACAAAGAAATTTGTGGTAGCCTGTTTCTTGGAATACAAAATGGTTGATTCTAAAACCGTTATGAATCAAGTTCAAGAGTTGCAGATTATACTACATGACATCCTCGCGGAAGGCATGACACTTAGCGAGACATTTTAGGTGGTAGCAATAATTGAAAAGTTTCCTCCTAGTTGGGTGGATTTTAAGAATTATCTTAAACATAAACGAAAGGAGATGACTATAGAAGATCTTATTGTTCGTCTTCGGATTGAAGAGGACAATAGAATTGCCCAAAAACGCAGCCTTGCGCAAACAACTACTAGCGCAAATATGGTTGAGCATGGGCAATCCTCTAAGGGCAACAAGGGTAAAGGGAAGAAGGACAAAGAGAAATCAAAGGCTAGTAAGCTTGGACCAAAGAAAGGGGTTGTAAAAAAAATCCTCAAGCGTTCCAAGGGACTTGTTACACCTGTGACGACCCGGGGCATCGGGCTAACCAATGCAAGAAACCAAAGCGTGAGCATGCGCACATGGTAGATGAAGATGGAATGCCTTTGGTGGCAATGATTTCCGACAAAACCGCCATGATGGATGAGATCAATATTGTGACCAACACTCCAAAAGGATGGTGGGTTGATACGGGCGCGAGTCGTCATGTTTGCGCAGACAAGAGCCTCTTTAGTACCTTCAGAGAGCTTGTGGGAGATGAGAAGCTGTACATGGGAAATGCAGCCACCGCGGACATCAAGGGTGAAGGCACGTTAATTTTGAAGTGGACTTCGGGGAAGGATCTCACTCTAAGAAACGTGTTGTACGTTCCGAACTTGCACAACAGACTAGTCTCGGGATGGTTGCTTAATAAGTTTGGATTTCTTTTAGTATTTGAAAGTGACAAGTTTGTTCTTATTAAACGTGTCACGTATGTTGGTAAGGGCTATACCCTCAATGGTATGTTTAAATTGAATGTAATGGTTGTCAAGAAAGACATGAATAAAATTGCTACTACTTCTACTTATATGCTTGAGTTTTCCAAGTCGAATAAATGGCATGGAAGATTAGGACATGTAAATTTTAATTCAATACGTCATTTGATCAATTTAAAATGTATACCAACTTTCCTTATTGATTCACATTCAAAATACGAAACATGCGTAGAATCCAAACTTACAAGATCATCATCGAAATCGGTTGAACGAATAACCGAACCCCTTGATTTAATTCACACCGATATTTATGATTTAAAAGCGGTACCCACAAGAGGAGGAAATAAGTACTTTATCACGTTTATTGATGATTATACTAAATATTGCTATATATATTTACTTAAAAGTAAAGACGAAGCAATAAATAAATTTATCTTGTATAGAAATGAAGTTGAGAATCAACTTCAAAAGAAGATAAAAGCTGTGAGAAGCGATAGAGGAGGCGAATATGTTGCACCTTTTGTTGATTTATGCGCAAAAAATGGCATTATACATGAGTGTACACCTCCTTATTCTCCACAATGAAATGGCGTGGCGGAACGCAAGAACCGTACATTGAAAGAAATGATGAACACCATGTTGATAAGTTCCGGGGTGAGCCAGGACATGTGGGGGGAAGCCATTCTCTCGGCTAATTATCTTTTAAACAAGATACCACTCAAAAAGATGGACGAAACTCCATATGAGTTATGGAAAGGAAGAAAACCTTCATACAAATACTTGAAAGTGTGGGGGTGCCTAGCAAAGGTGATTGTACCACCTCCGAAGGCTTTTAGGATAGGACCCAAAACTGTTGATTGCATATTCATTGGGTATGCGCATCAAAGTAATGCACATCGCTTTCTTGTACATGAGTCCAAGAATCCAGATGTACACGAACACACTATCATGGAGGAGAATCCTAACGTTGTCTCGTACTTCGAAAATGTGTTCCCTTTGAGAGGACAAACACATATAATGTCATTAACACCTAAAGTTGAAGTAGGTGAAAGCTCATATACACGAGTTGATGAGGTAATTCATGATAAGACACATGAACGACCTGAGGTTGACGAGAGTGATCGTAGGTGAAGCAAAAGGCCAAGGGTTGAAAAATCCTTTGGGGCAGACTTCGTTAGCCATATGGTTTAGGGCGAGCCCAATACATATCGCGAAGTGGTTTCCTCTTCGGAAGGACCTCAATGGAAAGAAGCGATAAACAATGAAATTGATTCTATATTACAAAATCATACTTGGGAGTTAGTAGATCTTCCACCTGGTTGCAAACCACTTGGATATCGTTAGATATTCCAAAGGAAGATGAAAACTGATGGAAGTATTGATAAATACAAGGCTAGGTTGGTGGCTAAAGAATTTAGACAAAAAGAAGGTCTAGATTACTTTGATACCTACTCGCCTATGACACGCATAACCTCCATAATAAGATTGAATGATAATTTCGATATACAATCTGTAAGGTGAAATAGTCATGATAAATGATGACTAATCTAACCATCTTGCGAATTATAAATGATAGTTTGACGCTTAACAAGCTAGGCGGAAGCTTGGGAAAGAAGCGGGTCAAACAGGGGCGGACCTACCCTATAGTGTGGGTGGGCGGGCACACCCCTTGAAAAAAAAAGTTTTAGTGGTATTTTTCGTGAAAAATCCCGACCGCACCCCTTGGAAATTTTTGTCCGCATTCCTAAGAAAAAATGTTAGGAATTAATATAAAAAAAATTGTGAACACAGATTGAAACCCGACCCAATTATGCAAATAAGTTAGCCCACTAACCCCTTTAATAAAACTTGAATTCATTCCATCAAGCCCGATAAGTTAATAAAATTCAAGCCCAACCCAAATACATCTTTAATTAAACAAAATCAGTCAAGTTTACAAAAAAAAACTCAATCGACTGCCAGCTTTGTGCGACTCCCACCTTCCCTCTGCGTCACCTCACCGCCAGCGACCTGCGACACCCCCAACCTTGACGGCGACTTCAAAATTCCGGCCACAAACACCGTAATTCCGGCCATGAACAGGTACATGTTTTGTTTTTTGTTATTTTGACGTTTATGTGATTTTGTTCAAGACTCATGAGATAATAGGATGGGTTTAAAAAGTTTAAAATTTTATGTGTTTTGAAGTAATTTGGGGTTGTTCTAGTCTTTATAGGATGGGTTTTTTGTCTCTTAATCTCTTATTGATTATGATTGTAGTATAGGGTTTGAAAAGTTGAAATTTAAAACTTGAAAATTAAGAAATATATCTAGGCGTCCTAAAATTTTTAAATAGTTATAAATTTTAGTTTGATTTTTTTGTTTTACATGACCCGACCCGACTCGAACCGAATTTTTTATTTATATATCTAGATAGCCTAAAATTTTTAAAAATATTCCACACCCCCATGGAAAAATTCTTGGGTCCGCCACTGGTGTCAAACGGATCAAGTACGAGGGAAATGCATAGTTGGATGCAAGGTAAGTAAAACGTATCTCTTTTAAGTAGAATACCTAATTATAGTATTGGTTAAGAACAATGTAAATTAGTATATGAATTATAACGTTCCGACGCGCAATGATACGGGTCGGAACAAGTGAAAATGGTGAGAAACCAGATTTGATGTAAAAAGGGGTAAAACGGTAATTCGGTCATGTGATGACGAATAAACAAGAAATTTTGAAAAGTTACCATATGGTGTAAACCATAATGGGTAAAAAGGGTAAAATGGTAATTTGGTCACGAGTTGACGAATAAATAATAATAGTTGAAAATACACCCTGTGGCGTAAGCCATAATGGGTCAAACGAATTAAGAGATGATTTTTAAGTAATATGATCGTATAGTGTAAGCCGAAACGGGCTACATGGATGAGATGGAAAATAAATACCATCTCACAGTGATAAATGGTCATTTAGGCCAAACGGGTCAAATGGAGATGTTATCGCCATTTGACAATAATGACTAATGGTTGTTGTCGAGTTGTTGTGCTCACAGAGAGAATAACGTATGGCTTGTATTGCTTTTAATTAGCAATTAATATTGCAAGGTATTAAAACGGGTCAAAGCTATGACCCGAGCCAGGTATGTGTAATGCGTCAAACTCTCAATGAGGACTTAGGGTCCAACGAGAGCTAAACAAGTCATGGTGGACTTCGGATTACCTAAGTGAGGTATATCCAATAGCTTAAATGGGAAATTTTATGTTCTTAGGAACACAATGATTTGTAAATAGAATATGGGATATAAGTGCCCACTTAGCCAAAACAAGCTTTTAGATGTCCTTCGTAGTTAAATAGAACTAAAATTGACCAAAACGCCCTCGAATGGCAAACCGGATAAACGACCCTTAGGGGAAGTTTAAATATGAGTTTTATAAGTTGGTCAATCCTTCAAGCAGTATAAAATGGAAGCATTAAACCATTTCTGGCTTCATGCTACATAAAGGGTCATTTTCGTAAAAGTGTCAAATCCGATGGTATAATAGGAATATAATAGTTTTCCTATCATAATCCATCACAATTGAAGATGTGATGATACTTGAATGAAAGCTATAAAGTGGAAATAGAAGATATGGAGAAATGCGGATGAATTAAGTATAAGTGCTTAAATTCTCATAACGGGTCAAAATAAGTATACGCACAAAACGGATTACGGATGCGTAAAATATAAGGATAATACCCCGGGTAATGGGGTATAATCATAAAAAGGATGATCTTGCGAAAAAGATGTAAATATATAAGCTCGTTTGTTTAATTATGCAAACGAGTTAAATAATTGTTTATATATAAATTAGTAACGTTAGCGTATGATTTAAATCTATAAATCCGGGTCAAGGGTTTATAAGTTAAGAATGTGGGCAAATGTTTTACGGACACGTAGAAACAAGTTTCGAGTAAAACAGATAAGTATTCAGAATGTTACGGAAGTTTTCGCAACAAAAACGGCAAACTAGAGAATTGCTGCAGCAGCCAACCGTAGGCTACGATGGCCAGTCGTAGCTTACGGCTGGCAGCTGCTGTTGAAAGCAAAATCATCAGACCGTAAGCTACAATACAGAGTCGTATGTTACGGTAGGGTATTTGTGAAATTGTTGTTTTTCGTTGTTTTGAGCTTTCGAGCTTATCTAGATTAGTTACTGTAACACCTCGAAAATTCATGTCCAATATTCTATCGACACGTGTCATGAGCATTAAACGTGTAAAGAATTACTTTAGAGGGACTAAAGTTGACAAACAAAGAAAATATGTGAATAAAAGGATTAAAAATGTCAACATCGGATAAAAATACTTTTCAATGACCCTACACAAAGTCTATACCCTTAAACGAATGAATTATGAAGCATATGAAGTTGTTTGTGAAAGAAAGTGAGAGTTAACAAACTACAGGGGTTAAAAGTGTCAACATGTTTAAGTTATACCTCTGAGTGATCTTTTAGCAAACCCGAAGCTTTGTAACGATTAATTATGCTCACGAGAATAAGTGATAAAAATTTCACAAGGTTTCGTTTCCGTACGTAAAAGTTATGCTAACATTCGTATACGAGGGGTTAAAAGCGTCAACGTTGAAATTAAAGGCTTTCCGGGTGATCACAAAGTTAACCAAGGACTTAACGGTGTTTGATTATGTCATGGAGCCCTTAAAAGTCAATTTAGAGGGTTGAAAATGCAAGAAAAGAAGTTAAAACCACGTTTGAAAAGGATCAGGGGCCAAAATGTAATAAATGAAACTTGTGTAACCTGACCCGACCCTCATACCGGCCGCGTAAGGTCCTTATGGATCCTTACGTGGGCCGCCTGGGACTGCCAGCATCAAAAAAAAGGCACAGGTGTCGGTTTTGCAGGTTTAACCGACTTATGGAGCTTGTTTTTTTATACCAGGGGCTTGTTTGATGGTTTACAAGGGCCTAGGGACACTTGGGATGATCAAGAATCATCCCATAGACTTATTTGTCATGATCTTGTGTAATCAAAGTTCCTATATAAGGTGTTCTTGTTGCTAGTTCATGGTTCACACACTCAAAAATCATTCTAACTTGGTTTCTGAAGACTCCTGGAGCTCAAAGTCATTCTCTAAGGAACTCTAGTCGTGCTTAGGACTTCAGTAAGTGTCCTTAACCTTTCTTAATTCAGTTTTACCTAGTTTATTAGCCTAAAGTCAAACCGTCGTAATTAAGATTTGACTTCGTGATTATTCACAATTTGTCCAGTCAAATTTCAAATTGAAAGTACCTATGAGTTGGTAATTATGTGGGCAATAAACCCTTAAAAGGGCACCCTCTGATTCCCACTCTAACTAGGTCAATTGTCGGGTCAAAGCTAATTATAAAAAGTCAACAGAAAGCTTATTTTGGCATAAATGCATAATTAACAATGTAGAAGCCATGCAACCTATTTTATCACTAATATAACTTGGTAATTAATGTAAGAACATGTCTAAACATGTTCAACCCGACAATTTTCAATTTAAGCTCGGTTCGGAGCCGAAAGTCGCAAAAGTAGACTTTTGCTTTGACTTTCAGTTCTGACCCATTAGAGCATAGTTTAGAAATGCCTTAGAGCTTTATTAGGACCAGGTTACATATTAGTATAACCCTTTGTGATTATACAACTTGGTTCATTAGTTATCCGATTGATATGCATGTTTCCGTTAAATGCTTAAATGTTGACTATTATGCACTTTTGACCTTAAGACGTGATTTTTAAAAAAGTAAAAGAATAGAAACCTTAGTTACTGATTTATAAACTTGTCCCTAAAATTTGACATCAGCTTGAGGTCTAGATTAGGAGTTATGCTCATTAGCGTAAATGAAAAGCTTTTTATTAATTAAACGGCGTAATTAGCATATAGCCTATCTAAACCCAATTTTTAATACCAAACTTTTTACCTACTAATATAAAATAATATTTTGGGATTTTTGAAGACTTTTATTTAATTTTAGGTTGAGCATAACATAGAGTTCTAAGCTTGATTCGGTAATTGCCGGTTTTGCCCTTGTGGCCTATAAAATGAGTTTTACAAATTATTTTGATACCAAACCTTTTTCTACTGATTTTATATGATAAATAAATTATTTTAAGCCTTCTGGAATAATAAAAATATCATCTTTCTTTATAAAACCCGGAAATCACTTAAAACCGTCCTTTTACGCGTTTTAAACGCATAGTATGTATTAAAACTATTTTAAATATATATGATTTGATACCTTCTGATATTTTTAGTAAATTTTTATATTTTAACAGTAAGCAAAAGTTTTAAACTCAGATTTCCAGTTTTGACCCTTTAAGCTTATGTGAACTTACCAAAATGCCCCTACGGTGCATAGTTTAGTTATAAATGGTAAATTGCACATATATGTAATACCCTACTGATATAACTTATTAATTTAAGTATTTTTACTGATTATATCAGACCTGAAACTCAGATTTATATTAAATCTCTTTATAACCTTTTAAATGACCAAAATACCCCTACGGGGCGTAAATTGAGTTTAAATTCGTTTTGGGCATAATAGAAGATATCTTACTGATGTCACAACATATTTAAGGCATATTAACTTAGGAAACCTGTATATGACTCATTTGGTTACCGTTACGCACTTTTCGCGTTCGGATCGGCTTATGTAACTAGTTTACATATATTAGCCGAAACGGGTCAAACCATATCATTTTCATCTCAAATTCCAGAATGTGTTTAGTTTACCCATATTAAATAAGTATCCAAGCTTGTCACCATATTCTAATCCGGTCTTCGCTTAATCATGTGTTTGAACCGTATCTTCCTTTAAAACTATCCGGTCTAAGTTTAGGCTTAATTAAAGACCCGTTAGGAATCTAATAGGTTATTAAAAACCTTCGTTCCAGATTAGGAGCCCAGTAAAAGCTACGTGCACTTGCTGTTTGTGATTTATACTTTGCTCAGGTAAATACTTTTAACTTATTTTCCCTATACGGGCTTGGGATATGGTATTATAATAATACCGCTTGGTCGGGTGTGTAGTCATTTAAATCAGATTGTGATTAATGTATTTACATAATTCGTTTTATTCTTTGTTATTTGGTGTATGGCCTTTGGGGCTTAAATGACCATGTCCCGGATATCCTTGGCATCATTCAAAGAAATGGCCACGACCTAAGCACGGGGTGTAGGCGTACACCTGACAGTTGCATTATGTAAAAACTGGTAATCCACTTAAAGAAATCAACCTTGTGGGCATTATACATGTGGCGTGTCAGTTAATCTTGACCGGCTCTACCAACCGGCCCTGACGGACGACAAATAAGTAAAACTGTATACAAGATTATTTTTAATAATTGTCCCAAGTTATAAAAGAATTTTTGTGCCATGTGCATTCAAATCAATTTTCTAAAACATTTTTAAACGAGTTAGTTAATTGTATTTACCAGTGTAAACTGACGTATTTTTCAAAAAGGCTAAGTGCAGGTACTAGACGAAATAGGCTGGCTACTCCTGGCATCATTAATTAAGTCTCGCAAGCTCTAGATGCTAAAGTCTGTTGAACAATGATCTTATTTATCTTTTGATCCGCCTGTGGATCCTTTACAGTCCGTTGTAATACTTGATATTACTATTTATTCGGTTTGTAATGTGATTCTTCTCTTTTGCTTCCGCTGTGCATTTAAAATTGTGTTGTTTGACTATGATGATATCAACTACGTCACGATCTCCCCACCGAGCCCACCGGTAATACGTGGAAATATCGGGGTGTGACAGGTTGGTATCAGAGCCAACACTGAGTGAATTAAACACTAGCCTTTTGTGTTTAATCTCAGTTACACAGTTGCATGTTCCTCGATTCTCGAGTCTAGACAAAGAACTTAGGACTAATCCTAATTCGTTTTATTTTGTCCTTTAATTGTTTTCTTGTTATTTTCTGTTTAGCCCCTGCGTGGGCAAGTCATTTCAGTTAGAAGACCCGTTTAGGGCAACCATGTACTTGTTTAAATTTTAGTGGAACGGTTAGATTTAAGATATCATTCCTTTTATAAGATCTACCATTATAATAAAATGGCAAAAAAAATCTAAAAAGGACAAGACCTAGCTCATGTGTCATCTTAAGACAGGGCCAAGATGGTAGTTCCTCAATTAGATTCAGATCATTGTTAACATCTCAATTTAGGATTGTTCTGCGTTAAATATTAAAAAGAATCTTAAAGGTAAAACCTAGTCTATATGTCGTTGCAGACATGGCCAAGATGGTAAAATCTATTCAAAAGATTCCAATCCTTGTTAACATCTGAAAACATGTTAACATTCTTGGCAAAATGTGATTCGATAAAATCACATAAGTCATCTCTAAATTGGGCTATTCCAATTTCCCTTAATTATATAAACATCCCTTAAGGATAAAGTGCCTACGGGCTATAATTAACGTCCTTTGGGACTAAAGACAGTGGTGGCCTACAACTCCCTGTCAAGAAAAGGTAATAAACTTTGATTTAACCTTAATACCTCGATTCTG
The DNA here is from genome assembly GCA_030545235.1 of Helianthus tuberosus. NCBI lineage: Eukaryota > Viridiplantae > Streptophyta > Magnoliopsida > Asterales > Asteraceae > Helianthus > Helianthus tuberosus. The sequence goes on along the minus strand of CM060368.1, from coordinate 81,141,427 downwards.
TAAAATCCTGGTTTATAAAATTAAATCTGTCCATGTGACTTGACTTTTGTGCTATTATTAAATTGTAATTAGGGATTATAATAAAGATCCTGAATATATGCATGCTTAACAAATTAACCAAAATAGTTATTAAAGACCATGGTTAATAAATCGTCAAGAACGATAGTACTGTATAGGCTTCTATATAAACCTTGTCATTAATTTTCTTTTATGTAGCAATTAAAGCTACATGGCTAGGTCGGAAGAAGTAAATAGTCATCCCCTGGAGAATAATGAGAATACTAGGATTAATATAACCAGGGAAGAACTCCGTACACTGATTGATACAGCTGTATCTAAAGCTATGGATAGGCAATTCAGGGAGTCTAGTGGGACGCACAGTAGAACCTCATCAGTACCCCACATTAACTCTGTCCCTAAGACTCATTCAGAGGCTCATAGAAAGCCACCCTCTAAGAAAGATGAACCAAAGAAAGAGGATGTTCAACACTCCTCAAATCAACACAGTGTTCCATCTAAGAGAATAGTATTTGACAGGGAACCACGTGCCAAGTCCTGCACTTATAAATACTTTGTCTCCTGCAAACCCAGGGATTTTACTGGGGAGAAAGGAGCGATTGATTGTATGACCTGGTTGGATGAAATGGACACAGTGGTTGATATCAGCGGTTGTGCTGAAAGGGATGTAGTGAAGTATGTATCCCAATCATTCAAAGGAGAGGCACTGGCATGGTGGAAGTCTCTCATTCAAGCTGCTGGAAAGATCCCACTATACAATCTGACATGGGATCAGTTTATTGCTCTTATTAAGGAGAACTACTGCCCTCAACACGAGGTTGAAAGGATTGAGTCAGATTTCTTATCTTTAGAAATGAAAATTTTAGATTGTCAAGCTTACCTCACCAGTTTCAATACCCTGTCTAGATTGGTTCTGTATTTGGTAACACCGGAGCCCAAACGAATTGCTCGTTTCATTGGGGGTTTAGCCCCAGAGATCAAGGCCAGTGTTAAGGCATCTAGACCTGCTCCTTTTAGGTCGGCAGCTGATCTATCTCTATCTCTTACTTTAGATGTGGTTAGGCTAAAATCGCTTAAGAACTCAGAAGACAGTAAGAGAAACCGTGAGGATGACAACTCATGACAGTCAGAGAAGAAGTTTAAGGGAAACACGGACCACAAGAAGAAGTTTGGGTCTGGAAAGGGTAGTCAACGAGAAGAGGAGAAGCCAAAGTGCAAGACTTGCCAGAAACGTCACTTTGGGAAATGCAGGCTTGAGTCCAAGTCTCAGTCAGGACCATCTGCATGTGGGTTATGCAAGTCCAAGGAGCACAAGACAGTAGACTGCAAGAAGATTAAGGATGCTACGTGCTACAACTGCAATGAAAAAGGGCACATCAAGACCAATTGCCCTAAATATGCCAAAAAGCCTGAGGAAGCCAAGAAGACCAATGCAAGGGTCTTTCGAATGGATGCACGAGAAGCTGTTCAGGACGACAATGTGATAACAGGTACCTTCCTCATAAATGATGTCTATGCAAGGGTGTTATTTGATTCAGGTGCTGATAAGTCATTCGCAGATAATAAGTTTTGTAAGTTGTTGAATTTACCTGTTAAAACCCTAAGTGTGAAATATGAGGTAGAATTAGCTGATGGTACCCTAGAGACAGCCTCAACTGTGTTAGATGGATGTGTTATATCCATTAGGAACCACTCTTTTCCATTATCCTTACTTCCTTTGAAGTTAGCTGGTTTCGACATAGTTATAGGTATGGACTGGTTATATCATAACCAAGCTCAGATTGTGTGCAACAAGAAGCAAGTGGTGATCAAGACTCCTTCTGGTGAGCCACTTACCATTTAGGGAGATACCCAGTATGGGTTACCTGAGCAAGTGTCCATGCTCAAGGCATCTAGGTGCTTGAAGAAGGGTTGTGTCATTTATATGGCACAGGTAACCATTGATGAGCAGAAGCCTAAGATTGAAGATATCCCTGTTATTTCTGAGTACCCAGAAGTTTTCCCTGAAGAACTACCTGGTTTACCACCAGGTAGGCAAGTAGAATTCAGAATTGATATCATCCCTGGAGCAGCACCTGTTGCATGAGCACCCTATAGGTTGGCACCAACGGAAATGAAAGAGTTGAGGACCCAACTAGATGATTTGTTAGCCAAAGGTTTTATTAGACCTAGTTCGTCCCCTTGGGGAGCGCCAATCCTGTTTGTAAAGAAGAAGGATGGATCGATGCGTCTATGCATCGATTATCGTGAGCTTAACAAGGTCACTATCAAGAATAGATATCCATTGCCCAGGATCGACGATCTGTTCGATCAGTTGCAAGGAGCGAGTTATTTCTCCAAGATTGATTTAAGGTCATGCTATCATCAACTGAAGGTTAAAGATGAAGATGTGCACAAGACTACATGTAGGACTCGTTATGGTCATTACGAGTTCCTAGTGATGCCTTTTGGGCTCACTAATGCACCAGCGGCGTTCATGGATCTCATGAATCGTGTCTGCAAGCCATACTTGGACAAATTTATTATCGTCTTCATTGACGACATTCTGATTTATTCAAAGAGTCGAGCTGACCATGAGAAGCACCTCCGTTGCATTCTTAAACTGCTTCAACAAGAGAAGCTTTATGCCAAGTTTTCAAAATGTGAATTTTGGCTTCGTGAAGTCCAATTCCTTGGACATGTGGTCAGTGAGCGTGGTATCCAAGTAGATCCCGCTAAGGTTGAAGCTGTTATGAATTGGCAAGAGCCAAAGACGCCTACAGAGATTCGTAGCTTTCTAGCTTTAGCAGGATATTATAGGCGATTTATCAAAAACTTCTCAAGGACTGCTACACCCCTAACTTCGTTGACGCGTAAGAATATTAAGTTTGACTGGGGTCCTAAGCAGCAGGAATCCTTTGACATACTTAAGCAAAAGTTGAGCAATGCACCAGTATTGACATTGCCTGATGGAATAGAGGAATTTGTAGTATATTGTGATGCATCGCACACAGGTATGGGATGTGTGCTTATGCAGGGCAAGGTTATTGCCTACGCTTCTCGACAACTGAAAGTGCATGAGAAGAATTACACAACCCACGATTTGGAGTTGGGTGCCGTTGTATTTGCACTGAAACTTTGGAGGCACTACTTGTATGGTACTAAGTGTGGGATCTACTCTGATCACAAAAGCCTTCAATATCTGTTCAATCAGAAGAACTTGAACATGAGGCAGCGAAGTTGGATGGAAACTTTGAATGATTATGACTGTGAGATACGATACCATCCAGGCAAGGCGAATGTAGTCGCCGATGCCCTAAGTAAAAAGGAAAGGGTCAAGCCCATAAGAATCAATGCCAAGAGCATTGAATTAAAGAATAGTTTAAATGAAAGGTTGTTAGCTGCACAGAAGGAAGCCGTATTGGAAGCTAACTATCCTAATGAAAAGCTAGGAGTAACTGAAGAGCAATTATCTCAGGGCAAGGACGGAATCCTGAGATTAAATGGAAGAATATGGGTTCCAATTTATGGAGGACTTCGGGATGTTATCCTCCAGGAAGCCCACAGTTCTAAGTACTCCGTTCATCCTGGAGCTGACAAGATGTACCAGGATCTGAAGGCAAATTATTGGTGGATAGGCTTGAAGAAGTCTATAACTACCTATGTAGCCAAATGTTTGACGTGTGCACAAGTCAAAGCTGAACACCAGAAGCCGTCAGGTTTGCTACAACAGCCTGAACTTCCCACCTGGAAGTGGGAGATGGTGACGATGGATTTTATCACCAAGTTGCCAAAAACAAAGAAAGGAAATGATACTATATGGGTTATAGTTGATAGACTGACCAAGTCAGCACATTTTCTACCCATCAAGGAGACTCATAGCTCCGACATATTAGCCCTGTTGTACGTAGATAAGATTGTATCTCTTCATGGCGTACCAGTGTCTATTATCTCTGATAGAGATACTAGATACACATCACATTTTTGGAAAAGTTTCCAACAATCTTTGGGCACCCGCTTGAATTTTAGTACGGCTTACCATCCTCAGACGGATGGACAGAGTGAGCGTACAATTCAAACTTTGGAAGATATGCTTTGTGCATGTGTGATTGACTTAGGTGGTAGTTTGGATAACCACCTGCCATTAATCGAGTTCTCCTATAACAATAGCTACCATACAAGCATTCAGGCAGCACCTTTTGAGGCATTATATGGTAGGAAGTGAAGAACGCCTATTTGTTGGGCAGAAGTAGGAGAAGCTCAGTTATCAGGACCTGATATAGTCCTTGAAACGACGGACAAGATTGTCCAGATTCGTGATCGCCTGAAAGCTGCCAGAGATAGGCAGAAAAGTTATGCTGATAAAAGGCGAAAACCTCTAAAGTTTGAGGTTGGCGATAAAGTTTTGCTTAAAGTATCACCCTGGAAGGGGGTGATGCGATTTGGTAAGAAAGGTAAGTTAAGCCCAAGGTACATAGGACCATTCGAGATCATCGAATGTGTCGGATCAGTGGCTTACAAGTTGAACTTGCCTGGAGAGCTCAGTGGTATTCATAATGTATTCCACATCTGCACTCTGAAGAAATGTCTAGCTGATGAGTCACTAGTCATGTCACATAAGGATGTGCACATAGATAAGAGCTTAAAGTTTGTTGAAAAACCTTTCTCGATCGAGGATCGACAGGTTAAGAAGCTTCGAAGGAAGCAAGTGCCGATTGTAAAGGTCAAATGGGATGCCCGTAGAGGTCCCGAGTACACGTGGGAGGTAGAGTCCACAATGAAAGAAAAGTACCCACATTTATTCCAGTAAATCTCGAGGTCGAGATTTCTTTTAAGGGGGTGAGGATGTAACACCTCGAAAATTCATGTCCAATATTCTATCGACAGGTGTCATGAGCATTAAACGTGTAAAGAATTACTTTAGAGGGACTAAAGTTGACAAATAAAGAAAATATGTGAATAAAAGGATTAGAAATGTCAACACCGGATAAATATACTTTTCAACGACCCTACACAATGTATATACCCTTAAACGAATGAATTATGAAGCATATGAAGCTGTTTGTGAAAGAAAGTGAGAGTTAACAAACTACAGGGGTTAAAAGTGTCAACATGTTTAAGTTATACCTCTGAGTGATCTTTTAGCAAACCCGAAGCTTTGTAACGATTAATTATGCTCACGAGAATAAGTGATAAAAATTTCACAAGGTTTTGTTTCCGTATGTGAAAGTTATGCTAACATTCGTATACGAGGGGTTAAAAGTGTCAACGTTGAAATTAAAGGCTTTCCAGGTGATCACAAAGTTAACCAAGGACTTAACGGTGTTTGATTATGTCATGGAGCCCTTAAAAGTCAATTTAGAGGGTTGAAAATTCAAGAAAAGAAGTTAAAACCACGTTTGAAAAGGATCAGGGACCAAAATGTAATAAATGAAACTTGTGTAACCTGACCCGGCCCTCATACCGGCCACGTAAGGTCCTTATGGATCCTTACGCGGGCCGCCTGGGACTGCCAGCATCAGAAAAAAGGCACAGGTATCGGTTTTGCAGGTTTAACCGATATACAGAGCTTGTTTTTTATACCAGGGGCTTGTTTGATGGTTTAGAAGGGCCTAGGGACACTTGGGATGATCAGGAATCATCCCATAGACTAATTTGTCATGATCTTGTGCAATCAAAGTTACTATATAAGGTGTTCTTGTTGCTAGTTCATGGTTCACACACTCAAAAATCATTCTAACTTGGTTTCGGAAGACTCCTAGAGCTCAAAGTCATTCTCTAAGGAACTCTAGTCGTGCTTAGGACTTCAGTATGTGTCCTTAACCTTTCTTAATTCAGTTTTACCTAGTTTATTAGCCTAAAGTCAAACCGTCATAATTAAGGTTTGACTTCGTGATTATTCACAATTTGTCCAGTTAAATTTCAAATTGAAAGTACCTATGAGTTGGTAATTATGTGGGCAATAAACCCTTAAAAGGGCACCCTCTGATTCCCACTCTAACTAGGTCAATTGTCGGGTCAAAGCTAATTATAAAAAGTCAACAAAAAGCTTAGTTTGGCATAAATGCATAATTAACAATGTAGAAGCCATGCAACCTATTTTATCACTAATATAACTTGGTAATTAATGTCAGAACATGTCTAAACATGTTCAACCCGACAATTTTCAATTTAAGCTCGGTTCGGAGCCGAAAGTCGCAAAAGTAGACTTTTGCTTTGACTTTCAGTTCTGACCCATTAGAGCATAGTTTAGAAATGCCTTAGAGCTTTATTAGGACCAGGTTACATATTAGTATAACCCTCTGTGATTATACAACTTGGTTCATTAGTTATCCGATTGATATGCATGTTTCCGTTAAATGCTTAAATGTTGACTATTATGCCCTTTTGACCTTAAAACGTAATTTTTGAAAAAGTAAAAGAATAGAAACCTTAGTTACTGATTTATAAACTTGTCCCTAAAATTTGACATCAGCTTGAGGTCTAGATTAGGAGTTATGCTCATTAGCGTAAATGAAAAGCTTTTTATTAATTAAACGGCGTAATTAGCATATAGCCTATCTAAACCCAATTTTTAATACCAAACTTTTTACCTACTGATATAAAATAATATTTTGGGATTTTTGAAGATTTTTATTTAATTTTAGGCTGAGCATAACATAGAGTTCTAAGCTTGATTCGGTAATTGCCGGTTTTGCCCTTGTGGCCTATAAAACGAGTTTTACAAATTATTTTGATACCAAACCTTTTTCTACTGATTTTATATGATAAATAAATTATTTTAAGCCTTCTGGAATAATAAAAATATCAGCTTTCTTTATAAAACCCGGAAATCGCTTAAAACCGTCCTTTTACGCGTTTTAAACGCATAGTATGTATTAAAACTATTTTAAATATATATGATTTGATACCTACTGATATTTTTAGTAAATTTTTATATTTTAACAGTAAGCAAAACTTTTAAACTCAGATTTCCAGTTTTGACCCTTTAAGCTTATGTGAAATTACCAAAATGCCCCTACGGTGCATAGTTTAGTTATAAATGGTAAATTTCACATATATGTAATACCCTACTGATATAACTTATTAATTTAAGTATTTTTACTGATTATATTAGACCTGAAATTCAGATTTATATTAAATCTCTTTTATAACCTTTTAAATGACCAAAATACCCTTACGGGGCATAAATTGAGTTTAAATTCGTTTTGGGCATAATAGAAGATATCTTACTGATTTCACAACATATTTAAGGCATATTAACTTAGGAAACCTGTATATGACTCATTTGGTTACCGTTACGCACTTTTCGCGTTCGGATCGGCTTATGTAACTAGTTTGCATATATTAGCCGAAACGGGTCAAACCATATCATTTTCATCTCAAATTCCAGAATGTGTTTAGTTTACCCTTATTAAACAAGTATCCAAGCTTGTCACCATATTCTAATCCGGTCTTCGCTTAATCATGCGCTTGAACCGTATCTTCCTTTAAAACTAACCGGTCTAAGTTTAGGCTTAATTAAAGACCCGTTAGGAATCTAATAGGTTATTAAAAACCTTCGTTCCAGATTAGGAGCCCAGTAAAAGCTACGTGAACTTGCTATTTGTGATTTATACTTTGCTCAGGTAAATACTTTTAACTTATTTTCCCTATACGGGCTTGGGATACGGTATTATAATAATACCGCTTGGTCGTGTGTGTAGTCATTTAAATCGGATTGTGATTAATGTATTTACATAACTCGTTTTATTCTGTATTATTTGGTGTATGGCCTTTGGGGGTTAAATGACCATGTCCCGGATATCCTTGGCATCATTCAAAGAAATGGCCGCGACCTAAGCACGGGGTGTAGGTGTACACCTGACTGTTGCATTATGTAAAAACTGGTAATCCACTTAAAGAAATCAACCTTGTGGGCATTATACATGTGGCGTGTCAGTTAATCTTGACCGGCTCTACCAACCGGCCCTGACGGACGACAAATAAGTAAAACTGTACACAAGATTATTTTTAATAATTGTCCCAAGTTATAAAAGAATTTTTGTGCCATGTGCATTCAAATCAATTTTCTAAAACATTTTTAAATGAGTCAGTTAATTGTATTTACCAGTGTAAACTGACGTATTTTCCAAAAAGGCTAACTGCAGGTACTAGACGAAATAGGCTGGCTACTCCTGGCATCATTAATTAAGTCTCGCAAGCTCTAGATGCTAAAGTCTGTTGAACAATGATCTTATTTATCTTTTGATCCGCCTGTGGATCCTTTACAGTCCGTTGTAATACTTGATATTACTATTTATTCAGTTTGTAATGTGATTCGTCTCTTTTGTTTCCGCTGTGCATTTAAAATTGTGTTGTTTGACTATGATGATATCAACTACGTCACGATACTCCCCATCGGGCCCACCGGTAATACGTGGAAATATCGGGGTGTGACAGTTATAAACTCCATATAACTAATGTGTTTCATGATTTATGAAATGTAGGTGATAACTTGATGTACCGAATGACGATCAAGCTCAACTAAGAACCGAACACGATCAAAGTTCAGCTTCCGCATTATGATTAGTCGTTTATGAAACTAATTAATGACAACATGTTGAAATGTTTTAATATTTATGAAATTCGAAAATATGTACGGACGTGTATTCGCATTTATACATATATAAATGCATTCTTTTTTATAAAATTTCAATTAATTAAGGGTCTTACAAAAGGGTTGGTAAAAATTAGCAATAAACATAATTAAGTAAATATGTCTAGAATTAAGAGTTAGCTTTAACTATAATAAGCGAAATAAAAAAAATGATTACATTTGTAACATGGTATATTAAAGGGTTAATATAGATCATGTATGCTTTAATTTAAACGATGGTAAAATTAAGTAAGCAACACAATTAAGTAAAAATGTCTAGAGTTAAAAGTTATCTTTAGTTATAATAAGTTAAATAAATAATAAGTAAAATAAAAAAGAATTAAACTTATAAAAGGATAAAAAACCAATATTTGTTAAAAAAAAAAGAAAATAAATAACTTTATTAAACTTTAAGGGTCGTGTGATTACTTTATTAAAGTTTAAGTGTCAAAAGTAAATCATTTATCAAAAAAATTATATTAAACTTACGTATGATAAATCTATTAAGGTTCAGAAGTATACAAAAATCGTTTGTAAAAAAATATTATAGTTCAGAAGTCGTATGATAACTCTATTAAAATTTAGGGTTAGAATTATAAATTAACTATAGAAGTATAAATTAATTATAAAAACAATAGTATTGTACTTTTATGTAATTGTATATTAAACTACTAGCTTACAACCCCGTGTATTACACGGGTTGAATGACGAAAAAATTAAATTATAAACTTGTATATAATCCTTATTAATGAAATGACTTATTTAGATAAATTAGTAAAACAAAAGAACAGTTATATTTTCGTTACTTGTACATGTGATTTATACTTTATTAGTAATTCTTGTTTATATCCAAATAATATATTTTATCTTAACAAATATATATGGTTAGGGTAAAATGAAAACTTATACGATGTGTGAGAACTTAGAGAACTCAACCTTACAAAAGGTTTTTTGAATTTTTTACAGAGGGTGTGAATGCACGGTTAGAGACTCAGGACGTTAAATTTTTTTATTTTGGATTCAAGTGGTTAAAACCACTAAAACATAGGGACTCAAAAAGTAATTTACTATTAATTAAATTTGAAATTATACGTTTGATCTCTAACTATATTAAATAAAATTATACTTATTATATTATTTGATACATTTATATTTGTTATAGATAATTATTAATTAAATTTGAATTTAAACGTTTATCTCTAACTATATTAATTAATTAATATTATATTATATTTTGTGTATAAAATTAATTAATATGTAATACTATTATTAAAAGGGAGGAGTCACCAGAGAATGACACGTGTACAAAAAGATTTTCGTTTATTAGTATAGGAAGATTATTAAAGCCAAAATAAAATAAATAAGTATATAATATTGTTTACAATTTGTTTTGTTAGTGTATATAATGCGATTGTCTATTATTCATTTATTTACATATCACCTATAGATTTTCAAGTTTAATATTAGTAATGTATTTTTAAAATTTAAGTAACGTAATCACAACACCTCTAAGCAGTTGCGGACCTAGGAATTCTTTTCATGGGGTGCGAAGATCTTTTAGCAATCGATTATCTATGCTAAACATTAAATAAGAATTTGGTCCGGGTGGGGTCGGGTCGTGTCACTTACAAAAGATAAAACCAAATTTATTCAAATACATAAGTTATCATTCAAAATCCATAATAGAAATACAATATACACACATTTGTTTTTTACGAATATTTATTTTTTAAAACCTAGCCATTAGAGGCAAACTAGAAGGATTTAATCAAAGAGTAGAACTATATCTTTTTTATATTCGCTAGTATGAATTAGTTACCTTTTTACAAACAATTTGTTCTTCTTATAATTCTAGTTCTTATTTATAGTTTTTTATTATTACTTTAGCTTATATTTAATGGGTTTAATAAATAAAGACATTTAGTTTGAGCTCCTCTTTATTAATTATCGAGCATCATTTAGAAAAAAAAAATGTTATAAAGAATATATGTATATAAGAAAGAAATGTTATAAAGAATACAAGTAGATAAGTAAAATATGATAAGTTCAGAAAAGTAAAAAATTGAGTATTTGAAAAAGTGACAAGAGACTCGCTCTTTGTGGTTTGGAACAAACCTTTTTAGTAACTATGTTTGATTACGAAAATACCCATATTATAAATAATTTTAATCTGTATAATAAACCTATTCATCTTCCTTAACCCCTCGCGTCTGAACTATTTTCAGGTGAGCCCTGTTTACACCTTTTCTTTTCCTTTAGCTTAGCCACACTTTGATTTAGCCATTCTTTTATTAGCAATTTTATGGGGGGCGGAGTCAAAATTTCATGTGGAGCGCTCAATATTAGATCGCACATATGCTTAAAGAAACAAAAAAATCATGGGGTGCACCGCCCACCCACGGATCCCCCTAGGTCCGCCCCTGCCACCGAGTTCTTATACACATAATCAATATATCAAAACTAACTCTAGGTATAAATGAAGTAACTTTAGTATCAAATCTATACAATGTAAAAGTGTGACTAACAAAATTCCTTTCATCTCAACCTTTGACTCCCACATAATGCAAGATCCTTTCTTGTGTTACCATTGATCTTTAATCAAATTAACTTCTTTATTTGAACATCGGTTCTTTGATGTAGTTAGCATGTCATCACTGTTAATATCTTTGAGAGGCACATATGCCACCTTGTTAATGTTACCTAAACACTGCCGTTAATTGGGACACATAGAATGTATTATACCTTGTTAATGTTACCTAAACACTGCCGTTAATTGGGACACATAGAATGTATTATACCTTGTTAATGTTACCTAAACACTGCCGTTAATTGGGACACATAGAATGTATTATACTTCCATTCATTTCAAGCAACTTTTCTAATATTGTTAACCACTTTAAAAGATCCAACAAACCCGGGACTCTGTCCCTCCCTCTTTCAACACTAAGAGGTTGTTTGACAATATCTGAATGGTTAAGTGTTGAACCAATAAGAGGTCTGAACCTAGGGCTGGCATATCGTGTATACCCGTACACGATAAGACACGACACGATAAGACACGATACACGAAATCATATACACGAACACGAAACGATAACTTATCGTGTCCTTTTTTCAAACACGAACACGACACGATATACACGAAAATTACCTGTTAATACCTGTTAACACGACTGTTCGACTGTTATACACGAAAATTACCTGTTAATACCTGTTAACACGAACAAAAACTCGAACACGACATGCTATCTGAGAGTTACAGAGGGAGTTTAGGGGTTTTTTTTTTTTTTTTTTTTGAATTGATTGAGGAATGAAAATAGAAAGGAATAAAGGAACCCACATGCATATGACTTATGAGTTTTATTTAATTTAATTTCTTATCGTGTACTAACGGGTATTAACAGGTATTTAACCTGTTTATACACGAAAATTAACAGGTAATATCGTGTCTACCTGTTTGGTACACGATACCTGTTAAGGCCATACACGATACATGTTAACTTCGTGTAGGTTCGTGTCGTGTATTCGTGTATTCGTGTAAAATTGCCAGCCCTATCTGAACCATTAAGTGTTGAACCAGTAAGAGGTCTTAACCATTAAGAGCCTGTATAATGCTTAACCGTTCAGAGGCAAATGTCTGACCAATTCAGATTAGAGGTCTTAACCATTCAGACTCTATATAAATCTTAACCATTCAGAGGCAAATGTCTGAACCATTCAGACATCTGCCCGTGAAACAAACAGTCTGAACCATTAAGTGCTGAACCAGTAAGAGGTCTGAACCATTAAGAGTCTCATTAAGAGGTAAACAAACAACCCCTAAATCACCCATTTTCACTATGAGATCTTTAACATAACCCGATGTCCGTTGTTTAATTATAACATATTCCTTCGATTATCCACAATATTTTCAATCTTTCACGAATTAGATCGATCTTGTCGCTTGTCCTTTACATAATTTTGATAGTTTGGTACTTCTGAGCTCGAGTTTCTCAACTTCACTCCAATAAATTAGAGCCTTGAGGCTTTCTAGTATACATCATCTCCTCTGATGGCATTTTAATACTCGGATGATAACTATCAAAGTGTAGACGAGTATCCTAATTAACACCGAAATTGATATCACATACATGCAACATATCTTCAAAGGTTTAGATGGTTTCTCTAACTTTGACCATTTGTTTGTGCATGATAGGCATACTAAATTTCTCAAGTAACTTTATATTGGGATATTGGTTAACGACTAAGGAAGAAAACTATCTAGTTACATGTTGGGGGTAAAATCATACCATCGTAGTTTCTTAAATGGCCAACAATAAACCAAGGTCGATCTTGAAGTTTAAGTTAAAATATGACTAGGTGTTGTGGGGCGTGAAATGGGTGCCGACGGTGCCACATAGCCCGCGCCAGGGGAGTAAACGCCTCTACACTCGGGCGCGTAAAGGGGCATGGGGCGAGGACCAACCATGGGCATGAGCAGGGAGAAAAAGAGAGTTGCAATGCATGGGGAAGCGTGAAGGGGGCACTAGGGGCGTCATTGCCACAACATGGGGCACAATTAGAAGGGCGAAAAATATGACAACCTTGTTTTGTCAATAATTCCCTAACAAACACCCATAACATAGTCTAACCCAACTAATAAACACGATCCTTCCAAGGTACAAGTTACAACTTCTAGGGTAATATAAAAGCTAATGGTAAAAAAAAGTTATAATTCAAAAAGTACCGGTGAGCAATTTTACAAACAACAATTAGCAAATCCATCTTTTTTATTCAATTAATTCTAAGTGGGTCGGAGCATAACTTGAAATGTACCTGAAATTCCACCAATCACTCGTTGCCAACTCACTTTACCTTAAACTACTCTAAAACACATTATTGGTGGCACTAGGGATGAGCATATGCCACCGAATACCGATCCCATACCGATGCCGATCCCGAAATACCGATACCGTGCACTTTTCGGTATCCCGATCGGTATCCACTTTTTGGCGTTTTCGGTATCGGTACGGTATCGGTATAATACCGATACCGACCCTCAAAATACGGTATAATACCGATACCGTACCGATACCGAACCGACATGTTTCGGTATCGGTATCGGTACCTAGTTTGGGTGAAATTCGGGATCGGTATTTGACGGTATCGGTATCGGTTCGGTATCGGATACCGCCTTGCTCATCCCTAGGTGGCACTACTACTCTTAAACCATGGACTCCACCTTTTTACACTACACTCTCTCTCTCCCTACACACTATTCTCTCTATCTATCCTACCCTCACAACGTTTCACTCTGCACAACCCTAACCACTATCCGATTTGAAGTACCCGAATGGGTGGTGGCGGTGTACCTGATTAGATACACTACCCGAAACCTAAATCAGTGAGTGATGCCACCCCTAACATATTTTTCAAAATGCAAATTAAGACTTCTTTTAGACCATGCGTAGTGGGCAAGATCCACCATTGGGCGTTTTGCGCCATGTGGCAGCCCAGTCAGCAAGGGACATTATTAGGCGTTTTTTCTAAAATGGGTGTAGTGGGGATGTGGGCATTATGATAAAAGGGTGTAAAGAATTAAATAAAAATTAAAAAAACCAAAAAAAACATGTTGAAAGATTAAATAAATGAATAAGGAAGATAAGATTTGATTGGCCAAAACAACTTGATCCAAGCGTGTTTCAAAACACGCCTGCGGGGGATTTTTGCCGGATCACGCCGACAGAGGTGGGGAGGGCGGCGTTTTTGGGCGTGTTTGGGGGGGTCACGCCGGATGATGGTTCCACTACGGGTAGTCTTAGATAACCCATATGAAATAAGTTTTAATCTCACATTAATCATTGTTCACAAAGTGTTTAATGATATGTCGGTTAGTATATAATAAAATACTGTATTATTAAAGTATAATATTAGGACGTGTATTAAAAACTCTAATCCAGTGATGATGTACTTTTGAACAAACAAATCTCCACGTATATTAAACTATTAAAGTATAATGAACATTTTATTTAAATAAATTATTTTCTTTTTGCATGATAAATGCTTTTTTGAAAAGGAAGAATATTAAGAGAACATTCACAGAATATGCCGTTTTGTTGATTGTTACTAGTGCGAAACCGACGCTCCGCGTACGTTTGTTGGTCGCTTTCTTCTTGGTCCTTTTAAACTTCCCTTAAGTCCCAAACAAATGTTGACGGTCCAAATTTTTTTTTTTTTACTTTTTATTAAACACCACAAAATGTCCTGTAACAAGTCAAACTGGATTCCCTTTTCAGTTGATTTTATTCATGGATTGACTAAACGAAAATATTAATAAAAATTGGGTGAACCTAGATCAGTCGAATCAATTTCTATACAATGATTCATTGTTGGCGTTAAAATGGGCTCTAAGCAGAATATTGAGTCAAACAAACTATGTTTTCATGGTGACTAGTGGTGACATGAGAGGGTGACCACGGGGCGGCAAAGGTGGTGGCGGCAATAAGGGTGGCAATGGTAGTGGTGCTGGTGGTGTCCGTAGTGACAGAAGTTACAATGATTGTGGCAATGTCGACGATAAGTAGAAAATCGAATCTAGTAGATCTGCTTAAAAAGTATTATTGTTTATTTGAATAATTAACACATAAGTTAACTTGTTTGATCGTTGGCAGTGAATGCCTGTTCAACTGGTCGGAGCTGAGAAGGCTTACCCACTTATGTAAGGTTCATACCCCTAGGTCGAATCTAGGGGTGGACTAATTCCTAACCCGGATTGATGTGTCAGCCCTTGAATTCCTACCTGGGACTTGGGTGATATAAGACAAGGGTAGGGTTCTAGAGTGAACACTAGGTTGAGAGTGAACTGTGTGAACTAATATGGGTCATTGGATTACATTATCTAAAGATTTTTAAACAAAGGTAAAATTGTAATTATAATGTTGTAACTCCCCTTTAAAATAAATGACAAAGGGTATTTATATCTTTTGTAAATTGCATTTATTAAACAATATAATTAAATCCCTAAAATTTCACTAGTTTTCGTATATACAAGATACATAGTTGTTAGTGTATACACATGTGTACAGTCTCGCTAGTATCAGTTTATACAATATACACAGCTGTTAGTTTATACACATGTGTACAGTCTCGCTAACTATCAGTTTATACAAGATACACAGCTGTTAGTTTATACACATGTGTACAGTCTTTTATACATCTGTATATTATATTCAGAAATGGTATATATGTGTATATTAACAACATATAGTATATTAGGCATGCGCACGAGTAGATTTATATAAAAATTATGAAATTAATGAAAATGAAACATATTACATATATGCAAAAATAAATAACTTCATCACATATTCAAAAAAAATTTCATGCCCAAAAATAATTACAATTTTAATCTCAGAGAAATTTTTTAATGTTTATTGAAAATTATAAAAAGTTAAAAACAATGTATTATAATATCTATATATACGGATGATAAAATAAAAAAAATATTCAAGTTAAAATTAAAACAAAATCTATGGATAAAGAAATAATGGAGAAATAATTAAAAATGAGAGAGAGAGAGAGAGAAAGAGAGTTAAGAGATGAGAAAATTAAGGGATTTTAATTAAACATACTTGGGTAATGTCAATCTTACCCTTTTAATCTAAAAAATGATCAAGGGACAAGATTAGTTCACTCTCAAGAAGTTGTTCACTCTTGATCCTAATCCTATAAGACAATGTCCTTACTAGCCATCTAAAAAAAACGTGTTGTTTGATTGATTAGATCATCTGAACTTTTATTAAAAAAGGAGTTAATTGCACTTTACGTCCTTTAAGTTTCAGTCAAATTTCAGGCACTATCCTTTAACTAACACCCTTAATCTCTAATTTTAATTAATGTCACATGTACTCACCATGTCCCATCTTACATTTCTCACACAAGACACCATTTATAAACCCGGTGATAAGTAGGGGCAGGTAGGGCAATGGACCCAGGCCCAAAGTTGTTGAGGGCCCAAAGTTTTTTAAAAAATCCACAGACTATATGTTTTTGTTATTGGGCACTTAACTATTAACCTAATTATTATAATCTGCCTTCATTTGTGATTGACGTCAATACGTGATGAGCGGGAATCTGGAATAGAATACGAAGCGACGACAGATAACAGGCATCGCACACACAAAAGCAATCGGAATTCAAAGATTCAAATCGGGTCGGTTCACTGTTTTGTTCGCTGTTCAGCAATCAGCAGCGACGCGGCCACGAATCAGTGATTCGGAATCACGTTACAGGTCTGTTCACACTTCACAGCGACGATTTTGTATGAATGTATGATTCTGAATTCTGAATTTCTGATTTATTGTCTATTTGTGTGATTCTATTAAAGGTTAACTTATGATTCTGAATCTGGATTTTGATTATTTAAGTATGAATTCTTGGTCGGTTCTGTATGATTCTGGTTAGAAGTTTATGGTTGTAAATTGTTCAAGTGTGATTAGAAGTAATCGCTTTGTGCTTAAGTGTGATTCGGGTTGTAATCGCTTTGTGTTCATGTGTGATTCAGGTCGTAATTTACTAATAGGGTTAGGATCGTTCGATATTGTAGGTAAATTTAGATCATTTTGGTACAATACTTTTATTTTGATGATTGTTTTAACAATTAGTGTCATATTATAGTTTTTTTTTTATATATGATTATTGTGTTTAAATTATATGGGCCCGATTTATTTTTAATGGCTCCAGGCCCAAAACGTTTCGAGATTTCTCGAAGACGGCACTGACCATTTATACCGGAACCTTAACATATATTTAGCAACAACTTTTTATATTAAATTCTACATAACCTTGTATCTACATGAAAGGTAAACACGATATCATTAAACCACTAGATCATGGGTAAATTTGTGTAAAATTTGAGCCATACTACCGTATCTTAAAACGTTATTTTAAACTACCGATAAAAAGACTATAGCGACACAACCTCCTCGGTAATTGATTGTGTAATAATGTTTTCTAGTTTTTTTTTCTGAAAATTGTAACTTGTCATAGTTTTTTTTCGAAAATTGTAACTAGTCATTTTTTTAAACAGTGTTTGGAACTAGCCCCAATACCCATGTGAGTCTTCTTAAGACGGGATTCCATCCGTTCATATTGATTTTGACACTCTAGGCCTGACTCACCAAAGAATACCATCAAGGTGAAAACCAGCCACTGTGGAAAAACCCCCTTAAGTAAGGTTTCGAACGTATGACATCTAAAGATAACAAGCCTTAACCATCACCCCATGCCATTGGATCAGAAGCACTTTACTATAACTTGTCATAGTTAATGTACAGAATTCAAATGCATTTTCATTAGACCAAACTTTAAAATATTGTAAGAATGATAATTTTTGAGACAAAACAACTTTTAGAATGTTTCTACTAGAAAATGTCTTGAGACAAGATAAACATTGTTTGAATCATAGAAGGATCATTTAAAACATTATAAATAGGTATTTGACGAAAATTTTGTTTTAAGCATGTAGGAGAATAATGTTCATAATTAGAAACAAAATATAATACGGAAGAAAAATGCAATATAATATAATATAATGAATCAAAATACGTGTTACAAGTGAAATGAGTAAAAATGGTAGAAGAGGTAGGAAAAGAACGGTTGAGGCCACATACTTGACACATTTCTCTTATAATATATTTTGCATCTCTCTAGGAACACGTTTTTCTCCTAGGGCACAACAATTCGTTTTACAATACGTCGTATGTGACCAACTCGAAATGTTACTTGAAAATAGCATGTCTACGTTATTGGAAATTCTTGGTGTGTTTCTCTCAATATCGATGTTTTTTTGTAGTTTTCGTTGGGTTATCTCTTTGTATTGAACTACAATAGAGACCATATTATACAATCACATCAAAAGAAATGAAAAGTTGAATCATTTACTTATATTAAACGTAAAACTAAACGTTTAATGAAAAGTTACAGACTGGTAAAACGAGTTATCTTTAGTGACACACTTGTTGTACACATTGTTGGACGTAATTCCCGTCCTCGAGCCAATGAGAAACTTAACATGGACCGACAAATTCGAGTTATGGATTAGTACCGTTATTTGGTTAAGTTAATTAGAGATAAATTAAATGAGTTATATTTAATTTATAGTAGACAGGTTAGATAAACATGTGGGTTTATTATATTATTATATAATTAGAAAGTTGAGTCCTACTCTAATCGTAACAAAGTCATGTCCTATATAAACCTAATCAAAGTTGTGATTAAGGTTAAGAGAAAAGTAATCAGGTTTTAGTTATCTTCTGATTAATAAGATTGAAAGTTATTCAATTTAAATTCTTTTCTTCAACTAGAGTATCCGTTTACTTATCGACTGGAGAAGTTCGCAAGTTGATCAGACTACTCAGAATGCAATACTTGGTCGAATCTCAGAATCACTCAAAGCCGGTAACACCTTCGAGTGATCCTAAACTTGAGTAGATGAGATCTTAGGATGCTTATGAACTTAACTTAATTCAGAGACCTTTGGGTCCTTATGAATATAAACATATCTTCAGAACTTATGTGAAAGTGATGCAAAATAATTAAAAACAAAAGCCGACTAAGCAAGCCAGATGATCTGGGTTATGCTTTTGTGTCGCGACATCCACAACCTACAACATTTACAACTTCTTTTGATCATGTTTTTAAATGGTGGTTGACTACAATTCACTCGATTAATAAAGAATAAGACGGATGGCCGTCATTCCAAATAAGCAAAAGGCATGAAAGTTGCATATTGTTTAACATACTTTGCCTCCTGATTAAAACCAACCACCCCTTTTCGTTTAATTTATTTAAGTTTTATCTAATAAAGAATTGTTCTAAACCTAAATGGCATTTTCCAATCCATATTCTTTGTTCTAGAAGTATTTTTTTTTTTCACTTTCGTGGGTTCTTAAAAGTCTTCCATCTTTCACAAATTAATTACAACTAGCTGGTTATCATTTGTGCTTCGCGGCGGGTTCGAAATATAGATGAAAATATGCAAAATGCGAACGTAATGATAAAAAACAACCTTATATTCAAAAGTCACGTAAAAGTTATATCGTTGTATACGAAAGCCATGCAAGTTATTCAAGCATAACTTACATCAAAACATATATAAAGATAAACACAACGACCGCGGGTTACAATGGATCGGTTTAAACGTAGATAAAAAACACGTAGCTATGGTGCATTTAGATATGAGTGTTGGGCATTTAAAAAAACGAATGGTTTAAAAAAAGTTTGAAAAACAATAGTTTTAAAAACAACGTTACAAAAATTCACGTCGAAATGTAAATAAAAATAACTTGCGTGGAATGTTGGTGTAAAAAATGAAACCCATAAATAAATTACGTAACTAGAAATTCATTAAACACTCAAACTGATAACTTTATTAAAGTTTAGAGGCTATAGTGTTAATGAGTTAATGAAAAAGAAAAATAAAATAAAACCATAACTATGTAAGACTTGAGGTACTAACTAAAGATCATAAGGTTTAAATGAAAATTATAAAGTTATAAATTCAAAAATAAAAAACCTACATGGCAAAAACAAAAAGTTATAAAGTTAATCAATAGCATACGTTTGGTATAATTAAACTCCAATTCAATATCATTCTATTTAAAAAGATGATGACGACTCATGATGTTAGTTTAGATAAGCATCCTTTATATTGTTACCAACGCTAATAAAAGAGAACATTGATATAGTGTGTCACTAACCTGTGTTGTTAAAGAACATTGTCATTTGTACTCTATATATTTTGGTAGTGTGTCGTTAGTGTCATCGTTCGTTTAACTTGTTCCTATACTTTACATGTATATGCTTTAATACGAATGAATTGTGGCTCAAGCTAGTGGTTTGATAAGAATATTTAGCGAAATTGAAGACAAGCTAAAGAAGTAACCTAAAGCCCTGAGGTGGTGTAACGTTCAAGTTATAAATCAGCAAGGAACGCATCCACTCAATGATGGTTTGAAATGGCCTTATCGATCTGGTCGACCTATGTCGTTGGTGCCTAGTAAAAAAAAACCTTTCTTTGTACTTTTTGTATCCGAAAGTAGATTGATACCGGTATATTTACTGACGATAACACATATAAGAAAGTTGACTATCACAATGTAATACAATCATTGTTAAAATAAAAACGATGTTACACAAAAGGTATCCTTGGTCTAGTGGCTACTCACGCCTAACATGCACGCCCATATATGTTTTATATATTTCCTATATTTTTTATTGTATTTGGGTCAGTCTCATGGCATAGTTGCGACATGGCTAGGGCATGTTTTATATATTTCCTATAGATGTAGTGTTACACTGGTCATTTGTTACTGCTTTACACATATGGTACGTGTTGAGATGGCAATCAAACCTGAACCCAAGGGCGGATCTTAGAAGGCTTGTGCCACGGCCACGGCCCTGGCACGTTTTTCGGCCAGAAGTGCTAAATTTCGCGGTTCGATCGAAATTTTTTATACCTACTATGTTCGGCATGGGCATGTTTTTAGTGCCCATGGCTTTCGGCCCTGGGACGTTCAACGGGCAAAATCCGCCACTGCCTGAACCTGATGGGTAAATCCGAAACCTGACACATTCAGGATGGGTTTGGGGTTGGTTAATCGGGTTTGGGACTCGTTTTTATTTTTTTCGCGGGTTTGGGATTTGGTGTTTGAAGGGGTAAGGTCCCAAAAACCTCATAATAAGTGCTTAGGGACCATACCACAACCTCACTTTTCAGCCTTATACCTTGCGCGGCCGCGCACTGGTCTCACAAATAAAGACTTAAAAGTCAACAGTCAACACTTGCGCACAAAGGAAATCATAGATCCTTGCGCCTTCTCCCGTTAGCAAAGGATAAAAATCCTAAAATAAATACTCCCGCTTAAAATATCCAGACTTGGATATTATTTACCCAGACTTGGGATTTGTTCATTCAGCTGTTCCACACGATAAGGTACCACACCAGATTACAGCAATAATCTTCCAGAAGAAATACAATCGTGCACCACCAAGACGGTTGTAACCGTCTGGACACGTGTCATTATCTCAGACATCCCTGAAATCACAACGAAAGCATGTGATTGGAGAGTAATCTCCACTTGATCACTTTACACGTGGCAAATCCCCAGCCTTCGATCTAAGCCACGATCCGTGTGCTCTCACGTCGGATCAAGGAGCTTGACGGAAGGAAATGTAACCGCTTACGGGGTTAGCATCTTCCGTCAACTTTTCACTAACGGGTTTTCCCGCCTAAACGACTCCCGGCTATAAATATGAGAAACAACCCAGGTATGAGGGCAAGTTACACACACACTTCTCAAATACATCTTCTTCTTCTTCTTCATTACCCATACTTATTCTCACACCGGAGTCGGGTCAAGGAGAGAACCCTCTTCTCCCCTTGGCGAGGCTAACGGTGCTCTTTTTTGCAGAATTATCGGAGAAGAATATCAGTTGTACCTGAATCAATCGAGAGGAAACTAACCTTTTTATGCGGATTCAAACCCCCTAGATATCTCGGTTCCGACCATTTATCTAGTGTTTCTTCATTGGCGCCCACCGATTCCTCTGTCTCATCAGTTTTCATCTCGTTTCGATTCAGTTCTTTTCATTTTCTGTTTTACATATGGCAGAAAATTCATCATCTCATCGACAAACCGGTCTTCGACCGAACGTTGGAAACAACGTTCAAGTAGAAGGAATCCCAGAAGATGTCTCTTTTGAGACACCATAAAGGTTTCCCGGTCCTTATGCATACTATACCACTCACGCACTATGCAGTGAGTGGTAGAGACGTGAGACGCAGTTTCTTCAAGGTAAGATTGATAGGTTTGTTCATAAGACCGGCCTTCTTGAAACTTGATTTCTCCAGGCGGAAGTATCCCCTGCAACCAATCTTGGCACACGCGCCAATCCGAGAAAGTGTCACCTTTCTTTAAATTCCAAACGGGGGCGTGAGGCTCAGAAGCATCTTTCTCCATATAGGTCCGGTAGTAATAATCTCCCAAGGTTTCTTCTGGACGGATTGGAGAATGTTTACCAACACCAGCAGATGAGCCTTGCCCTTCAAATGTCACCTTCTCAACGTGCTCAGGCATAGCATCAGAAGGTTTAGGGGAAGAAGTGGAAGTTTTTTCAGCAGTTTGTTCTTTTCCCAGATCTTGAGCAACAGTTTCAGGGGTTTGTGGCTTACCAGCACCATCCACCACACCAGGATCAACAACTTTTTCATCCTCTGTAGCAATATCAACAGGCTTCTCAGCCTCAACAATATCCTCCACACCACCATCAGCAACCTCTGTAGGCTCGAACTGATCAACGACAGAAGCACGCGGAGGGGTGGATGGAGGCTCGTCATTTACCACAGATTGCAGTTCTGTGGGAACAGGGGAAACAGGAACCTCTGGAAAAGCAACAAAAATCTGTAAAGATTTAAACGCGCATAAAGGAAACAAGAAAAGGCAACACTTACCAGGAACAGATTCTGAAATAAAAGAGTCAAGATTCCATTTCCTGGTAATTTTCTTCCTCTGAATTTTCTTAGAAGGCTGACCCTCCACATCAGTATCAGCTTGTTTCCTTTTACTAGCTTTCCTGTGCACCAAGTGTTCAGGACTAGAATCCAAGTCGATAGGATCACTTGGGTTGGATGGGGGAATATCAGCAGAATCCCTCGGTTCAGGTTTTGGTTCTCGTACAGTTACTGTAGAGGTAAGACCCTCCAAAGAATCAGAAACCACCACATAATCACACCTGGAGTCAGAGGAACGGCGCATACCTTTCTTCTCTCCAACATTCTTTGCCTTCAAAGATTGAACTCTAACAGCCTCGCCCTTCTTCGGCGCAGAGGTAGAAGTTGTTGCGCGTTTCTTCCTTTCAGGGCCTATGCCCAAATTCAACAACTCACCTACAAAGGCGCAAAACAACAATTTACCCACAAGCGCAAAAAGGAAAAACAGAAATAGATATAGCTTACCAGCACCAGCAGCTGGTTGGGCAGAAAGATCCGCATCCCGCGGAAGAACAAAGTTTCTTACAATACGATGGTACCAGAGTTCCTCTTCAGGTTTCTTCTTGATAGTACCCATTCTTCCGCCTTCCCTCTTAAAGGCAACAACATATAGTGAAACAACTGCAAACAAAGGATAGCAAGTCAATATAAAAAAAAATGGAAATGGAAAAAACCCCAATCTTACCATGACCATCCTCGGTGTACACCGGTTTGTCATCACACTCCATCTTCCAATTCAAACTCATACCGGCTCCAACGAGAGCTTTCTCCGGCAAAGCAATGTTGGGCACATCCTTCAAATCTTGATACCAGTTCTCGTCAACAGGGGTCTGAAGTGTTTCAATCGCAACATCTTCTTTCCCCCTTAAAACCATCCTCACCGGAATCACCCTGGCCTTGATAAAGAAGAATTTTTGTTTCCAATCGTGAAAGGATTTTGGGGGTTGCTGTAGAATCTTCTTTGCAGATGCCCTCTGAACAAACGAATAAAATCCTTGAATACAATGCATTTGGTAAAAAAAAACCCTAAATCGAGGGACCGTCGGCTCGATATGCATCGTCCGGCACACAAATTCAAAATGTCGAACCCTAACCACGCCAATAGGATGAAGTTGGGAGATATGAAGTTTGTAAAACCCAAGGATTTCAAGAAAAAATCCAGTGACAGGCAAACGAAAGTTGCCTTCACAGAAAAAATCCCAAAAAAGGGTAATGTACCCAGCCGGAGCATCCGCTGCGGTTTGCCCCTCTTCGGGATACAGAGCACCCCAGCTCTCCGGAAATTTGAAATTCCTAACCAAGCCATCGAAGGTCGCTCTAGGCCACTTTAACGGTGGAAGTTCAGTCGACATTTCTTCAGAAAGATCTTCTTGATGTTCTCTGGTTGACATAAGAAGAGGGAATGATAATTCTTTTTCTTAGAAGAAAGGAACGGGGAAAGTTTTCAATAAAACAATGATTGCACAAAGGAGGTTACCCAAACGTTATATACTCATCGCAATAAATAGCATCGGTAACCGCTACAACACCTTTTTCGGATATCACAGTTCTCCAAGCGGCATAAAGAGTGAATATCAACACACACGCGCTTACACGCGCGCGTGTAAGACACGGACAGTAAAAATAACTGACAATGACAGGCTGTCACTCAGTTTACTGTACCAGTCTCGTTAAAAGTCAAATATTTTCAAAAAATCTTCACAATTATCAAAATGAATCTTCTTCCGGAAGTTTCCTTATTTTTAGCGCCAAAATTTTTTTCCCTCTTATAAGTCCAGTGCCCCACTTATTTGCATAAGTGCAACACTAGACTGGGGGGACTTGAAGGGGTAAGGTGCCAAAAACCTCATAATAAGTGCTTAGGGACCATACCACAACCTCACTTTTCAGCCTTATACCTTGCGCGGCCGCGCACTGGTCTCACAAATAAAGACCTAAAAGTCAACAGTCAACACTTGCGCGCCCAAAGGAAATCATAGATCCTTGCGCCTTCTCCCGTTAGCAAAGGATAAAAATCCTAAAATAAATACTCCCGCTTAAAATATCCAGACTTGGATATTATTTACCCAGACTTGGGATTTGTTCATTCAGCTGTTCCACACGATAAGGTACCACACCAGATTACAGCAATAATCTTCCAGAAGAAATACAATCGTGCACCACCAAGACGGTTGTAACCGTCTGGACACGTGTCATTATCTCAGACATCCCTGAAATCACAACGAAAGCATGTGATTGGAGAGTAATCTCCACTTGATCACTTTACACGTGGCAAATCCCCAGCCTTCGATCTAAGCCACGATCCGTGTGCTCTCACGTCGGATCAAGGAGCTTGACGGAAGGAAATGTAACCGCTTATGGGGTTAGCATCTTCCGTCAACTTTTCACTAACGGGTTTTCCCGCCTAAACGACTCCCGGCTATAAATATGAGAAACAACCCAGGTATGAGGGCAAGTTACACACACACTTCTCAAATACATCTTCTTCTTCATTACCCATACTTATTCTCACACCGGAGTCGGGTCAAGGAGAGAACCCTCTTCTCCCCTTGGCGAGGCTAACGGTGCTCTTTTTTTGCAGAATTATCGGAGAAGAAGATCAGTTGTACCTGAATCAATCGAGAGGAAACTAACCTTTTTATGCGGATTCAAACCCCCTAGATATCTCGGTTCCGACCATTTATCTAGTGTTTCTTCAGTGTTATACCCGTTTACCTGACCCGATTACCCGATAAAGTATACTCGTTTACCCGATTACATACCCGATATTATTTCTTTTATATTTTTAAGTATATATATATATATATATAATACATCCACTTTTATACATTTAGGTATAATTCCGTATACATTGTAGATGTTCGATATATTTTTATAATGATCATATTCTATGCAATTAATATCGGTGATATATCAGTTATATTGGTCCCCTAGTAAAATATCGGTGTCAAATACCGGTCAGAATATCGGTACCGGTATTATCGACAATATTAACCGATATGTCACAGATATTTGACTGATATAACCGATATATCACTGAATTATTGGTGTTAAATTGCTATATACATAAATTATGCACTATATTAAAATTACCGATATCCCACCAATATCTCACCAAGATAACCTATATCTCAAATATCGGTCCTTGACCGATATCCGATATTTTACCGCATTAACTACATAGAATTCATATTAAATATAACTTATTAGTAATTACTCAATAGATACCCGATGAGTTTTGGGTTGGGATTATCTAACAGGTAAACTTTTTAAATTAAGCGATTTACCCGAAACCCGCAGGTATACCCAGTACCCAATGGGTTTTACCTGCTAGAAACCCGATGGGTTTTGAGATGAATTTTGGACAAGCTTATCTTACCGGGTTTGGGTTGGGATTACCTAAACTCGTCCAACCAGACTCATTGCCATCCCTAGGTATATGATTATTACATTAAGCATCTGTTACTGCATTGCACACAAGGTATGTGATTATTACATTGAGTAATTGTTACTGAATTTTGCACACATTGTACATGATTCTAAATTTAGGTATACATTTGAGTATCTGGTACGTGATTTAGGTATTCAATAATCATTTTGGTCGTGATTATAGATGCAGTGTTACATTGAGAATTTGTTACTGGTTGCACATAAGGTACGTGATTTAGGTATTCATTGATTATGTGCCAGTACGTAATTATGTACTGGAACATAATCCCGTAACTTTATAGCTTGTAAAATAATTTTTTTAAAAATTAAGAAAACTGTAGTAATGGCATACTCAATTGAAAAGAATGAAATGCTTATAAATACGGTGTAATGTTTTAAAAAAAATATTATCGTATGAAAAGTTACACTCGTTTGAAAATCGTAAGGAAGTGGATTTATGAGTCATCAATGTTAGTTTTTCCTACTTTGTTCTTTTCCTCACTTGTTTTCCTTGTTTTAAGTTACATGAACTCTAAATTTAAGGACCACTTAATCTCAATCATTGGATTATTTGATCAAAGACCCATATTCTCTCCTACACTTTACATGATTTCAATTTCTTGTAAAATAACCTTTCTCTTATCATTATTATATGGGTAAATTACACTTTTCGTCCTTTATGTTTGTACCGGATTGCAACGGATAGCATTTAACTTCAATAATTACAGTCACAATCATCTATTTGCAAAACCCGTTGCACTCTACGTCCTTTAGCACTAACCAGATTAAAATTTTCAGTTAAGTTTATTCACGTAAGGGTATTCTGGTCAATTCATGTTTTTATTTAAATGTTTAATAAATAAAACCAAAAAAAATCCATATGCACTTCATCTTCCCTAACCCTAAAACCCTAACCACCACATCTTGCCACCACCACCTCATCCTGCCGCCACCACCTCAAATCTCGTCAAACGTGGTTCAAACAAAGAAACAAGAAACACAAAAAGATTTTACAAATGACAACTCACCGAAAGCATTACTAATGAAATCATCAATTTATTATTCCCCTACAAATTAATTCATCACAGATGCAACTAAACACATTTCCTACATATACAAAAACCAAATGGAGGAATAGTGCCAGGCTGGACCAACACGTTTTTTTTATATCCATTTTAAAATTACGTTTTTGCCCTCAGCTCAAAATAAAATTACGCTTTTGGTCCCCATCTCAAAATTACGATCTTGCCCTCAATTCAAAATTACGACTTTGCCTGGCACTCTCTCATTGAACCAACCAGTTTATTATTTTATATCCATTCTAAAATCACGTTTTTGTCCCTCTTTAAAATTACGGTTTTGCCCCCAG
Organism: Helianthus tuberosus; assembly: GCA_030545235.1. Taxonomy (NCBI): domain Eukaryota; kingdom Viridiplantae; phylum Streptophyta; class Magnoliopsida; order Asterales; family Asteraceae; genus Helianthus; species Helianthus tuberosus. Next base: position 81,113,464 of record CM060368.1, on the reverse strand, counting down.
CTCAAAATAAAATTACGCTTTTGTCCCCAGCTCAAAATTACGATTTTTCCCTCCATTCAAAATAAAATTGTGGTTTTACCCTCAGCTCAGAATTACATTTTCGCCCCCAGTTCAAAATAAAATTTTGTTTTTGCCCCCATTTAAAAATTACGATTTTGCCCTCTGTTCAAAAATGTGATTTTCCCCCGTTTAAAAATTGTGATTTTGCCCTCAATTCAAAATTACGTTTTTTCCCCAGTTCAAAATAAAATTATGTTTTTGCCCCCAACTCAAAATTACGATTTTGCTCTCGGTTCAAAATAAAATTGTGCTTTTGCCTCAAGCTTAAAATTATGATTGTGCCCTTAGTTCAAATTTATATTACTTTGTTACCCCAAGTTAAAAATTACGAATTTGCCCCTGTGAAAATTTACAATTTTGCCCCACGTTCAAATTTACAGTACTGCCATTACTTTAGCTTTTATTAAAACTATAAAAGTGTTTTTGTTTTAATTGGTTGACTCGATTTAATTGTTTTTCGTGTCAATGAGCTGACTAACACTCGCTCATTATTCGGCCATCGCCCCGCAACGCGGGCGGGGCATCAACTAGTTCACTACATATACATTTCTAATTCAGAGGAATAGTGACAGGCAGCTTGCCTGCCACTTTCCTATTAGACCAACTTATTTTAAATTTAATTTTATTTACAGTTTAAAATTACGCTTTCGTCCTTTATTTAAAATTACGTTTTTTCTTCCAGCTCAAAATAAAACTATCATTTTGCCCCTACCTCAAAATTACGCTTTTGCCCTCGGTTCAAAAACTCACTTTTAATTTTGTTCCCAGATTAAAACTACGGTTTCGCCCTCCGTTTAAAATTACGTTTTTGCACCCAGTTCAAAATAAAATGTTTTTTTTTCCTCTAGCTCAAAATTACGATTCTGCCCTCAACTAAAAATTACGTTTTTGCCCACAGTTCAAAATAAAATTATGTTTTTCCCCCTAGCTCAAAATTATGATTTTGCTCTCAGTTTAAAATTATGATTTCGCCTCCAGTTCAAAATATAATTTACGATTTTGCCCTCTGTACAGACATACATGTTATGAGAAAGATATATTCGGCTTATCGCCCCGCAACGCGGGGGGGGGGGGGGGGGGGCAAAAACTAGTTAGAACATAAAAACGAATCATAATCAAAGTTCTTCATCCTTACCCTTTTTCTGTAAATCCCGACCCCTCATCGATTATCCGTTTAAGATCAAGAATTTGAAACTTATCACCATACAAAACTGACAACCACCTCCGTCATCCACCGCCAAGATTGATGATATAGATTTGAAATTATGCCTCAAATTGGTGCATAATCAAGAAAATTGTTAATTATAACACCTTATCACATCTCAGATGATGTATTCTCTCTATCACCTACCAGATCTGTCACTCCGATCAACAACGATGGTGTTCCGAGCACGATTACTCCGATCTCAGATCTGTTTCTCCCTTTCTCTCTTCAGTTCCTGCAATAACAAATGAACCATTGGATTCCTTCGGTCGTGTTGATAAGAGAGACAGATAACAGATCTGGTGACCCCTGGATCCGGTGACCACCACCACCCTTAGACGGACAAATAACAGATCCAACAAACCCCTCTCACCTCTTCAACCCCTGAAACCCTCGTTCACTCTTTTCATCCCCTGAAACCGTCAACACTCAAATTTGCGAAGAAAAACAAAGATCTTGAAATGTTGATCTATGGTTTTGGTAGTGGGGGTTGGTGATTGGTTTCAATTTTGGTGGAGAGAGTCAGTGTTCAGAATTATAAATGTTCTATTTGATTTATTTATTAAATATTTTATATAAGTGAGTAAAATTACCAATCTACCCTCATGTGCAAGGTACATGTCATACTTAACTGAAAATTTTAACTAGGTTAAGGCCAAAGGATGTAGAGTGTAACAGGTTTTGCAAATAAAGGATTGTGAGTGTAATTATTGAAGTTAACAACTATCTGTTGCAATCCAGTACAAACATAAAGGACGGAAAATGTGATTTACCCTTATTATATATATATATATATATATATATATATATATATATATATATATATTGATCATAAAGTGTATGTTAATATTTAAGGTTCATTTTCAAAAAAAAGAAAAAAAATATAAATGTGCATATTTATTCAAACGCTCTCACAGATAGAGATGGGCATATCGGGTATTTTATACCCGTAACCGGTTCCTAACCGTACCCGGTTCTTGAATGAGTGTGAATGGAACCGGTTCTTGTAGGAATCGGTTCCAGTTCCTACCCGGTTTTAGAACACTAACACAAGAACCGATACTAACCAATTCCGGGTAGAGTTGTAACCGGTTCCTCAGAAGAACCGGTTCCTTCTGGTAATTCAATGAAAAAGCTGCAAATACTGTCGTAATCGGTTCCAACGGCTATAATGCCGTTAGAAACCGATTAATGGCCATTAAAATGTGGGAATCAGTTTCTACTATATATATTCAAGCACCTTCTTCCAAAATACATAACTTACACCTTCAAATCTATATTTTCAAAGCTCCACAATTAAAATGGCGTGCAACGATGAGGTCGTTATGCTTTAGAAAACCAAGAGAAACCCCATGTATGGAAGCACTTTGATTTGTGCTTAATGAGCGACAACCACGAGATGGCACGGTGCAAAGTATGTGGCAAATTCATGAAGGCTACGACCAAGTCGACGTTAAAAAAACACACCGATCGTCATTGTCCGGTTACAAACTCGAAGAAAAATGAAGTCGGTGAAGCATCCGGAACCGGTTCTTCGAATGTTTAGTGTGTTTTATGTAACCTGTTACTATCTAGGATTTTAGGAGTTAAGTTATGTTTAGTTGTTAAATAGATGTTTAGTGTTTTATGTAATGTAGGATTTGTAGGGTTTAACTTTTGTATAAAATGTCATGTAACCGGTTCTAATAAACATTTATGTTTTATTTATGTTTTATGTAATGGTTACGGAGGAACCGGTTCCGGGGGGGAACCGGTTCCGGGTAGGAACCTGGTACGGACCGATTTTTTTTAATAAAAAGTGGAACCGGGTAAGAACCCACGGGTTTTTTGAACCCGGAACCGGTTCTTTAATAAAGCGGGTAGGAACTGGAAGCGGTTCCTGGTTGGGTCTACCGGGTCGGGTTTGTAACCGGTTATTATGCCCATCTCTACTCACAGATGAAAATAACGAAAAAGAAAACTGGATCATATCTAGATCTGCTTCGGCCGTATTATGGGCTTAGATTTTGTTGTGGGCTTAGCTATGGGTTGGGTTTGAATATTCTATATGATAGATAGGCCTTAATAATATGTTGATCAGCTGTGGTGTTTCCCTCACTCGAGTATATTAAGCCTTAATTACATATCCAACACTTCAGCTTCTCTTATTAAGGAATGGTCCTTCCAGCTAGATGCGCACAAAAAAACAACAACAATAATAATAATAATAATAATAATAATAATAATAATAATAATAATAATAATAATAATAAAACAAAAATAATAATAATAACAATAACAAATTGGGAACCAGAACCAATTTGTAACCCACAACCATAACCGATATTGAAACCAGTTTGAACCCGACCTAAACACACGGGTTGTAATTAGTTTGGGCACCTATACTTTAAAACTAGTCAAACATGAACTAAACAGGAATCGGGCCAATTATTTTTCCCTAAAAAACGGTCCTAACCTGAACCGATTCCAACTAAAACCGGTTTTGACTGTGTTTGACACAAACTAGAACCAATTACAACTTGAACTGGTTTGGGAAAATGACAAGGTTTATGCATCTCCACTTCCAGCAGCCTACTTGATCCTAGCAACCTAAATACAATAGGCAGCCCATCTTCTTAATCTAATAAAAGCCATACCTAGGGACACATGTCGCCCATCTAGGGCCTCTAAACCTCATTTTCCCGCCATTTTGCAATTCCTTTTCCCTTGAGTGAAACCCGAAGCGGGATCCAAATCACTAATTTCGGGTCATAAGTTCATTCCATATATAAAGCAACAACCTGCTCCTTTTTCATCTATGATTAGGGTTTCCCTCATTCTCTCTCGGTCGCCTCTTTACAGATCTAATATCTTCCTTCCAACGATTCGAATCAAGGTTAGATTAACAACAATTCTCATAAACATAGTGATTTTATTATTTCTAATCCGTTGATCTATGTTCTCATTGTTATTTGATTTTGATTTTCAAACGATTTTGTGGGTTTCTGCGTATTGGATCTTTTTACTGCTTCCACACACAAATGTCGTCTCCATCAAGGTATGGTTCCTATATAAAGATATTATTCAGATTTGTTCTCTTAGTTTGTGTTAATTGTTTTTTTGTATTGTAGTTTATTCGTTTCGATCTGAATATTAGATCTATTTTTTCAAATGTTGTCTTATTAATTGATTATACAAAATCATCTCACTGTGATTTGTTATTTAAATCATTTAGTTTTGGGTTTTTGATCTGAATATAAACTGTTGTTGATTCAATCGATCGTTTAAACATAGGTGATTCTGTATGGGGCTGATCAAAGAGAGTTTATCGCATCTGGAAAACCACTACTTTCATAGGGCTAAGCAACCATACGCTCTCCTTTCGTCCCAATGTAAATCCGAACACCAAGATCTTTACTCTTGTGAAGTCCCTGTTTTCTTAGATACCAATTTCTACTTTTCTGTTTTTGCTAAATTGATTTGTTAGTTTTGAGTAGATTGACGATTTGGTACAATTTTTTCATGAACCAAAATTTTGTTTTATAAAGGTTAAAGCTCAAGATTTAAGATCATACAAAGGTTTTGGTTCCTTCAAGTTCTTTACAACCCGTTTAAAATATAATTTTACATTTTTTGGTTCCTTCAAGATTATGACTTTTAGCACATCGACTAACAGACGTTGGTATTTGCAGCTTTGTTTCAGATCGGTCATCCAAAATCTTGGACAAATTATCTAGAATTTTTGTTTATTTACTATGAATTCAAGATGGGAAAGTTGAATTTAACTCTTCGATTTAACGTGTTTTTTTCTGTTAAAGAAAAGTCATAAAATGCATAGTGTTTTTTTATTATTTTGAAATAATGTACCCGTTATGCTTAGTATCATGGGTTTCTTTTTGTTTTCTGGGTTTCTTTTTCTTTTATGAAGATAGATTTCTCATAATTCGTTGCTTTATCGTAAACTACAGAATAATATTGGGAGCTTGCTGAACGGGATGCAGTCACTGGAGTCTTGCGTGCGTGGTGTAGAATCAAAACTCGATGAAATTTTGTTTGACTTGGCAAAGTCAATTAGATAGGTGTCGCAAGTTACCGGGTGCAGATCTTTTTAGCTCTAAACTCTGGATGAAATTAGAACAAGGAGCTTGAATCTTCAAACCGCTCGATTCCATCTTTGTGTCAGGCTAATTAAGAACCCCTTGACAGAGGTGCGCCATATATGATCACTCGATTTAAGTTTCTTTTTATGCTTACGTGCTAGGATTTTGTACACCATGGGTGATTGGTAAAAATAGTTCAGGTCAAAATAAATAGTTTTTAGTCGGGTTTAGGTTACTGTCTGGGTTTAATTGTTCGGGGTTTATCTGGAACTTTTTTTGATTTTTAACTAATTAATAATTAATGGTTCGATATGATTGTAAAAATAGACTAATGTTGTGGTACAGAAGAAGTCGAGTAATCGAGTTAACAATCTATTGTTGTTGGATGTTTTACTCACTGAACTCGAATATGGAATTGCCAGTCTCATTTGTTTCTGATTGTTATGAAACTGGTCATAAAGCAATTGCTAATTTTGGGTTTTAATGGCAGTCATTTGGGGCTTTATTGTGATATCTTGGATGAAGCCAAAACTTTGATCGTGTATGGTGATCAAACAAGGCTTCCACAAGCTTTGACCAACTTTTGATCACTACAACCATGAGGTACGTTGTGTTGCATTTTATTGGTAAGTAAAATGAAAGTTTGTGGCTTCTTATATCAAGAGACCAAACAACACTCATCAGTTTCTAAATGTTAAGTTTTCATGTCATTATGATGAATTACAATGCTTTAAAGTGAAGGGTTTGTTTGTTTTCTAAGTTAGAACTGTATTTTTAGATCTACATTTTGTTGGTTATGTTATCTTTTCTACACATAACATAACATGCAAAGTGGAATTACATATGTATATTTTTACATGTCAATTTAGTTGCTTAAAATGTTTTGTTTGAAATTTGGAAGTCATGTGGGATAAAGTCAAAAACATACAGGCTCTAACACAGAGTACATTAAATGCCACCATAAGGTTGTTGTTACAAATATATACCATCAAACTTGAATTTAAATGACTGTATGGTGATTTCTATTGAATTATTTTATGATTATTTTGCTAAATTTTAGTTGTGTACATGGCGCACCCATTGTGCATGATATAAAATGTACCAGGCATGGCGATTTCAAACCATTTCATATATAAGGGTTGAGTTTTTTTTTTTTTTTTAATTTCAAATGGGTCAATAAAAGATCATTGAAAAAAGGAACAAGTCTAATGGGTTAAACTTTGGGCAAAGTGTAGTTTTAGTTCATACACCGAACAGAGAAAAAATGGAAATTGGTTCCTGGTGTTAAAGAATCCATGGTGGTTCACATATTTTTTAAATAGGTTTTAATTTTTCTGTTGGTGTTATTATTTTAAAGCTTGTGCTCTTTTTTGTGTATAATAGTTTAATAATATTTAAATTTCAGGCCTCCAAGGGTTCAAGAGGCTTCAATTGAACCTTCTCAGTTTTAAGGAGACATTTGGCTATTTAAAATTGCAATATTTTTGGGATTTGAATTCAAATTGTTATGAGAGTTACTAAATTATGTCCGATATTTTTGGTAACTGGCATCTCTTTCCAACATGGGGGTTGACCACGTTCTTAATGATTTTCCTATTTTAAACGGCTGAGATTTGATCTCAGCATACATTGATTATAAGATATATGGAAACAGTTTTGATTAGTGGGGTTAACAAAATTAATTCCGTTATTTTTAGAATTTGGAACCATTCAGTTTTTAAAACATACTATATAAACCTTCAATTGTATTCTTACTTTTAGTGTTTTTTATATTTTTACTTCGATACACCCTAATTTCATCGGACTTGATGTATTCGTAAGTCATATGTTACTGAACATATATTGTCATAAACGAGTTATGAATGACTATTTCTTTTATTCAATTAATTTTTTAATTTTTATTTTGCAGAAAAAATGGTTCTGCTGCATGGCATAAAAGTGGCCAGAGACTCTGTAGGTCCCGACACGGATCGTCGGACGAACGTGTATCCTATTTTAATATCCAGATTACTATTTTGCTTTATTTTGATTGGTCATGAATGTAAAAAAAAACAATATATATAGATTTAATGAATACTCTTTTTGTTGTTTCTGTTTTTAATTTAAATTTTATAATTATTTTTAGATCTAATAATTTTTTGTTTTGTTTTGTTTTGTTTTGCAGGCTCGAGCAACTTCAACAATATAATTTGTTCTCTATATTTTTTAATTTGTAAACTCATATAATTAGTTATCTATAGTACAATGCTTCGTTTTATTTTAATCTTCAACTTTAGATTTCCATAATAAGTTCATGCGTACAGTTTCTTTATGATCAATAACGTAATTTTTTTTCTAAAAGTAAGAAACATATCAATTTTCAACACCGCGAAATTCGCGGGAATTATCACTAGTAATATATATAAATATGAAATGCAGGATTAGGATCAAATACAAAGGTTTCTAATTGTAAGAAGGGTACAAAGACTTTAAAAAAAGCCCACTACAAAAAAAAAAACTAAACACCCACCGACCACCACCACCCAAAAACCTAACCCCCCCATCACTTACCCCTTTTTTTTTGTCGAGAGGGGGGGGGGGGGGTTTAGGTTTTTGGGTAGTGGTGGGTCAGGGCCGTCTTTGAGGGAGTGCGGGGTGGGCGACGGCCCAGGGCCTAGTCTTCCCGAGGGCCCGGATACATATTTTTATTAAAAATTTATTATATATATACTGAATGAATAAACTAATAAGAATACCGTAAATGAGTGAAATGATATATATAAAACAAGCTTTCTTATATGACTCCAGCCCAAATCAAACATAACATGTTGTGGGCCTCAACCACATAAACAATCATATCATTTTATCCATGACAAAAAACAATTCTATCATATGCATTAAATCTATTATAAATTACAAATTTTCTTCTAAACTTGATATGATTAAATTATAACTTATTATTTTTTTTAAATGTTACTTCTTAATATTTGATGTTTTTTAAAAGAGCTGGTTGAACCTATATAAGAGACATTTTCATATCTATACATAGTGTTTGTTTTGTCTTTGGGTTCATAACAATTATTGTCGCATTATAGTCTATAGACGTTTTACACTTGAGTTATTGGCGTTATATTTAGGGGCCCGGTTTTTTTTCTCGCCCTGGGCCTAAAATTTTTTCAAGAATTTCGAAGACGGCCCTATGGTGGGTGTTTAGGAAATTTATAGGTTTTTTTTTGGGGGGGGGGGGGGGGGGGAGGGGTAGGTTTTTGGGTGGTGGTGCGGTGGGGTGGGGGTGGATGTTTAGGTTTTGGGTGGTGATGTAGTGGGTTTAGGTTTTAGCTTATTGGACACTTGTCAATCTATAAATCCTTCTTACACTTCTTACAATTAGGATTCTTTCTAGAATAACTTAACCCATGAAATGCAACTATTTACATTAAATTCCACAAATTTACATTTACATTTACACTTACATTTACATTTACATTCCATAAATTTGTAACATTTTTGTGCATAGAGTGTTATACATCATGCTTGGGGGGTTTTCAAAAAAAACTTAATTTTTCAACTTTAACCCAAAAGTTTTTTATATTTTGCAATTTTAACTCAAATAAATTGTTTTATTTTATTTTATTTTTAACTTAAAACTTTTCATTATTTTCAATTTAACCTAACAACATTTTTACCTTCAACTTTGGTACCTCATACTTTTCATCTTTCGCAAAATTTCGATTTATGTTTCGTTCTAAATTTTTCGAGTTAACACTGCGCAACGTGCGTCTGTGGTCCAACGTTTTTTTGTTTTGTTCAAAATTCTGCGAGTTAACGCGACGCAACGTGCATGTGTGGTTCAATGTTTTTACGTTTGATAAGTTCGTCGCAACGCGCGGATCCTGGATCGACTCAGTGTTGGTAGTCGTTGGCGGTAGTGTGACAATTAGTGCTATTTGACATAGTTTTACGCCCCACCGCAACGCAGTGGAGCTTAATTCTAGTTTTTAGTTAGATTACAAAATTTAATAAATGAAATTAATTTTTGTAACAAAGTTTGGGGACGAGTCGATCAAATACTTTTTTATGAATATTATAAAATACAAAACGATAATACGGGTAAAAAGAATTTATGGGCCCGTGCGACACTGCCTAACGATAAGCATGCATTCGTCCTTCAATATGCATTCGTTGTCTGCGAGTCATCATTTCTGTACGGTAGTTAGGTGATGGAAAACTATTTTTTTTTATGAATAACAATGTTGTAGCCGATGAGACGATGAACAATAACGTTGAGAGCAGGAGACGATCGACATAGGGTAACAAATGAGACATTGAGGCGATGATCAGACCGTCGTTTAGCAGTTTAGGATTTAACTTTTAGATTTGGTGTTAATATTTCTTTGTTGGCTTGGTTGAGCTAGTACGTATAGATATAGTTATAAATTTGTTTATAGTGGACCAAAATCTAATAGACTGGTATATATAAAACTATAAATTTAGTTTATATGTATGTATATATGTATGTGTGCATATATAGGTGTGTGTGTGTGTATGTATAATTTATATTTGTGTATATGTATATGTATATGTATGTATGTATGTATGCATATATATACTAATTAAAAAATAATTCAAGCTGAACCGAGCCGAGTGGACCTCTACTCACGCTTGGCTCATTTACGAAGCGAACTGAGCAGAGCGGCACGTTTACAATCGAGCCTCAAATCAAACGAGCATTTTCCGAGCAATTTTCAAGCAAGCGACGAGCGGCAAGAGGTTTGGACGGTCCAACGTGATAACCCATTTGCCTAAGGGCAAGGCTAATCAGCCTTTTACTTTTGAGTGAAATTACGGGCCCGGCGTACCCAAGGCTTATTAGCTTTCATGTGTAGGTTGAGTCGGCTAAACCCAAGCCCAACTAAAGATTGGTAACAAACCAACCAGATATGATCATATGAGACTATGAGTGGTGAGCACGAGCCTGTTGACTGCTTAACATGATTAGAAAAACGATGTTTTATTATAAAAAAAAAAATCTAAATCATAAGGTAAAAAGATGTCATTTCAATCAAAAGTAAAGTATACGATAAGTTCTGTAAAAAGATGTTATTTCAATTAAAAGTAAGTATACGATAATTTCATATTGTTTGACTCGCTCACCCCTTTGATCTTTTGCATTTACATTTAAGGGCCTTTTTAATAGGGGAGAGGGCCGGCCCTCAGCATGTGCGGGGTGGGTATCAGCTCAGAGCCAAAAACGTAAAAGGGCCTGTAAAACATTTTAATTTTTTATATGTTATATACATATATAATTAATACACTAACTCAACATAAACAACAATGAACAATCTAGTCCGGTGGTAGCCGGCTTTCCTCTTAAATCTCTGGTCTCGGGTTCGAGGCTGGCTATTTTAAAGTGATACTGCAGCTTGCTGATCGTTTTTAACATTGATACTGCAAAACTTTACCATTTATTGGTTTATTTTAGTGATGCTCAACTATTTATAGTTGTCATCCAACCCTTTATATTTCATTTTTTTACAAAAGAACCATTGATATATTCTGTTTTTTCTCCTTTTTAACTTGTACTTATCATTCAGTCAAGTTTTCGTTTTCTTTTTTTAAATAACTAAATTCTTTTATTGTTCTAATATTATTACTAGGTGTACGCCTGTGTGAATACACGGGTTTGTTCTAATAACGACCGGAATCAAATACTAAAAAACATATTATAATATATTATTTAAATTCTTTCTGTTTGGTTACATATCTTTATAAAACAATGTTAAACATATGATCCGTCATATGTTTAAATAAAATAAATAAATAAATAGTAAAATTTAAAAAAATAAGCTGATCTGGAAATTAAGGATGTAATAAAATAACAATTAACAAAAAAACATTGTTTTACTAATTACTACCTGCCACCAAACATCTCTTTCTTTTTGCCATTTAGTATCTTTCCTTTTCATGGCTAATTCATTTGCATAAGTCAAACATAAACCTGTTTGTGAGCAAGCAAACAATAAATATCAAATGAACAATATGTCAATAACCGATATAACGAACGACAGATGAAAGTATTGGATTAAAAAAAACAACATACTCCCTTATAGACACCAAACTTTTCCCTCTGAACTCAGTAATAGTCGGTCTTCTTTTTTCAGAAAGCTGCAACAATAATAAGCAATACAAAAAGAGCATAATTAAGCTTATGGTAGATTTTATCACAAAACCGTTGATCTTCAACTTCTTCTTCTGTGTAGTTAATCCAGCAAGTCATATCATATAATCTAGAAATCATTCAAATTTGATGTAAAATTAAAAAAAAACCAATACAAATCTCAATAAGAAAAAAATACCTCACCCTCACACTCATCCACCTTCTTCGATTGCATTTCCGAACCTCCGGACTGTCTTTGCTCCTCTTCGGCTCCGGCGGTTCATACGGAGAAGAACGTTAGTTTACCTTTCTATCTTTAATAACAGCGAACGCATCATCTCCATTCTTATCCCTGCATATATAGATAAAGATTACGATCGTTGGTCTGAAGAGAGAAACCAAACAAAATATGGTATGTGAGTAGTACCTTAAGCTATTATCAACAGCAACCGATGATTGACCCACAACCTACAGATGACAAAAAATTACCTACTTTCCAAAACATCATATGACTAATTGAACAAAAACACACTAACATGATATTTATTTTCTCACACAAAGAACTACCTACTCGAATGCATGCTTCAAAATCACAACTTCTTTTTTAAGTTTTTAACTATACCTTTTGTTGACCATCTGGTTCTTCCTCTTCTGGCCGTTGATTTAAATGGAAAAACAACCGTTTAGTCACGTCTCTGCCACTTCCAGTGCCCTTGACCGGGCGTAATGCTCTATCCATCGTATAAAAACTTATGAAATAAACCTAGGTTACAAACTTACAATCTCCTATTCATTCTCCTAAATGAAAATCATTAAATATAATACGGATCCGGTGCATGAACTTGTGTCCTTTTAAAATTACTTGTTAACTGGTCATTAATTATCGACAAATTTTATTCTTCTTTTTCCAGGCATTGAACAACTTTCCAAAATAACTACTGACTCATTCATTATACGATATTTTTGCTAAGTTTAGAATTTGCAAAGACATCTCCCTATCGAGGCACCACGACTCGAAACAATGACCTTCGGGTCACATGGTAGCAACCTTACCGTCCATCACCCATTAGATACATTTCAAACGTAAAGTTTGTAAATATTTGAAGCGGGTGTTAGGATACGCATGTTAACTAACTATTGCAACTTTATAGTGTTGACCAAACTTAATTTTGACTACTGTTAAAAGATTCAGATTAGGAGAAATTTTATTATGGAGATAAATGTGAAATTACCTAACTATATCCAGGTTTAATCAGCTGATTATCACGATAAAGAAAGTAGGAGGCTGTACAGAAAATGATTAAGGTATTCAAATCTTGGCTTTAAAAAAAGCGCTAAGCGCACTGATGCGATAGAGTCCAAAGCTGAAAGGCACAAAGCGCATAGCACCACCTATGCGAGGCACAATGCATTTATACAAATTTCTTATATTTCCCATTTGCTTCTAGCGTCATGGACCCCAAAACTTCTCTATATATGATTTAATATACATAATTAACCTACATGTACAACCTAAAAAGCTAAAGCTATATATACAACATCCTGATGCACAAAATCTTCCCATCCCTCATGCTTGCGCCTCAAGCGCACCTCCTGTACATTCACTGCCTCTTGCAATCAGAAGCGCTTATGCGCCTCGCGTCTAGACACACTTTTTAAAAAAGTGTGCTTGCGCCTCAAGTGCGACTTCTGTACAGTCGTCGCCTCAAGCAGTCAAAAGCGCCGAGGCTTGCACCTGAGTGTGCATCGTGTTTAGACACACTTTTTAAACCCAAGATTTAAAGATTAATCAACTCTAGGCTCCGGTGGTTCATACAGAGAAGAACGTTAGTTTACCTTGCTCATTGTATTCCTTGTCCATCATAAGTGCCTGCACCTCATAAAACAGTACATGCATTTTCACTTTTTGTTCGACTTCTGCATACTCCAATCTCCTTATCCATATTTTTTTCAAAACACTGCAAAAAATGGTTTCCAAAACGACAAAATCAAGAATCAAGCAATGCATCTAATTTGGATACACATCAAGCATCTTTTTTGTATATAAAACAAATATATACCTGATAGCAGAAGTATGAGATCAAACGTCAGTTTGAAGAGGAGTGTAAACGTCTTCAATGTCGGGAACTATGAGCATTAATGGCTACAGAAATAAACGCACAAGCTATGAGCACAATCGATTTCACACAAAACCACTCAATAACCCCTTACGAAACACTATTTTTTTTATTTAGCCCATTCAACAGGTTGAGATGGGTTGACTCGCAAACATTTACTTTGTCCATTTTTATGCAATAATGAATGCATTAGATATGTTTAAAGAAATTATAATAATAATCTTTTCCTAGCAGGAGTCGGGAGGAGAATTATGCATTCTCAAATATGCTTCTGGCACCCTTTTAGTTATTATTTTTTTTATTTAGCCCATTCAACACGTTTGTGATACAAACAAAACCCTTTTAGCAATAATGAATGCCTTAGATATGGAGAGTTGATGAAGCTTACAGTGGCAGCTCGCGTGTTAAACCATCGAGAAATAATTGATTAGTACCATGTATAAAGTTAATCATTTTCAAAGCCCAATGTTCCTCGGCCGATCTTATGACAATTTCAACTTTCGTTATAACCTGCATTACAAAACCAAGTATATATTTAATTTAATTTAATTCTCACAACAAAATACTAAGTAGCTTCCTTTCAATAGAATTTCATACCTCTCTCTCTCACACACAAAAATCTTTACGATTTATAAAAAAGCCATGTTGGACACAGGACTGTTACTTCCAAATCTAGGAATCAAGTCGTCCAAACCTCTTGAACTCTTATCACTCCAATTCCCACTCGGTTCTGCCTTCTCCGTTCACCCTAAATTCCCTAACAAATCATCAAACTGATCACTCTGTTGACCCTGTACATTGACATGTTTGTGTGATTTGTCTATAGATGCTATAAAGTATAGACAAATAAACATGAACAGAAGGAAAAATCATATTCCAAATGCGTGTTTAAGCAAAACAAACCTGTTGAGATGGAGATTTTGTACTCTTCGATTTATCAATATTGCTGAGGACAATATTAATGATTCTGCACATCATGCTCAAGATAGACAAATTCTTTTATATTTAAACATCCAATATTGACGTCACTTGAAATGCTTTGAACTTCATATTTGACATTTTCAACATCTCTCAACCAACCCTCTACACGAGCAGGTATCTCTTTATTATTTCTCTTATTTCTTTCCTTGTGCTCATTGACATCTTTGCTTTTACCTTACAAAACCTCCATTTTGCTTATCATGTCCGCAACACGTTTTGTTGAGGAAGTGACATGTTCTAGGTGTTTCGTGATATGACCAGTTAAAAGGACCAATAATTTGAGATGCAATCTGCTCCATTGTCCTGAGACCAACAAATCAAGCAAATATATCAACAAAAACAAACACGTTTTGCTTCTTTTTGCATCCATATCTTTAATTCACTAAAAACAAATATAAAACAACTATCTTCATATTTAATCAGCCGATAAAACAACATGAATAGTAAAAAATAAATCTTACCTTGTTGATGAGATTAGAGATCAAAGAACATGTTGGCGGCGACTGAGAACTCATGTGTTTCTTCAAGAGCTGCTTGCATAAATTCAACAATCAATTGAACAAACAAACGCAGTCGCTTCATGCTTCATTTAACGCACAAATTAACCACTTAATTGAACAAACACATCAACTAATTAACAGTTTACCTCCAATCAATCGCTTCATTTTACACACAAATTTAACAAACAATTCAGAAAACAAACACACTGACTTCGTTCAATCACTTCATTTTACTCATAATTTGAAAATTAACTGAACGAACAAACACAGATCTGTTCAATCGCTTCATTTTACACACAGACTAAACAATAACACACATCGAGTAACTAACTGTTTACCTTCGTCTTCAATTGTTGCTGGTTTCTTCGAGTCACCTAATTTCTAAAGACAAAAGAATCATGAGAGAGATTACACACATACTAAACAATAACACACATCGATTTTAGTAGGTTTTTGTTCGAATTTCGTACCGATTTATGTTCAATTTGATGTTTTAATAATTTTGTGAAATTTTGTTTTTAGTTTGAAACCAGAGCTTCGTTGATTGTTTTGAAGTCAAACTTAAAGTAACAAAGGACTCACAATCGCCATCAACGGAGTCTTCTAGCATTCAAGTGAAGCATTTCATCAAACACCTTATAGGCTTGATTAAATATAGCAAAAAAGTTAAATACAGAAGAAGAGACACATGAGGAAGAAGTTACCTGGATAGTGAGGGAGAATTAGGGTTGTTGTGAAGAGATTGACCTTAACACCAGGATCGTGTTGTTGTGAAGAGACTGACCTTAACACCTGCTCAGGATCCGTAGTAGGTTTCGGCCCAGAAGTTCTTTGTCCAAAATGCTCAACATTAGACCGTTGATCTCTGAATTCATCTTCTTGTTCTCCGTTAGAGTGAATTAGGGTTCTTGATTGACCCCCATTTCTTTTCCTCATGACTGATTATATTTGAGAGAGAGAGAGAGATGCAGATTTGAAATTAGAACTTGAATTTTGAAAATAAAGTCAGGTTTGAAATTAGAGTTTGTATTTGAGAGAGAGAGAGAGAGAGGGGTTTAAATTTTGAAAATTGAGCCAAAACTATATTAAATGGTGAAACAACATGCATTTTCAAATTTACCTCCTAAAATAAACATAATTTTTCTAATTTGAATACTGATTTGTATATACATTCAGATTTAAAAAGATTTAAAAAAAATCGGATTTATGACATCAGCGGAATCTATGTGGCAGCCTAGGTGGCATACCTAATATGCTGACACGTAAGCAAAGTGAGGTCATGCTCTAAGCTCCTTTAATAGATAATATAGATTAGTTATAAATTATAAACATATGTTGTTTTTCTCTTAACTTCTAAAATAATCTTTTTACAAATTATTCGAAAGTGACATGAATCTGTTTGGTTCGTTATATATTACTCGTAATAGGGTACTAAAGTATGTATATGTTCTACAAAATTCTAAATATAGCGTCTGTTCGGTTCGTTATATATAGTACTTGTAATGTAATAGGGTATTAATGTATGTATAGTGTTTTACAAAATTCTAAATATAGTGTTACGACGTACTTACATTTCTCTACTTTTCGACGTAAGTTTTATTAGAAACTTACTTGAATTGGTTTTGTTAATTACAATACCCGAATCGGTTCGGTCCAAAGTAAACCCAAACTGGGCCCTCGCCAATCTGTTTAGTACTTTAACTGGCTGAAATTTGCTTGAGTTTTTTTAGTACCAATCGGCCTAATCTGTTTAAGTGGCCCAAAGTTGATCCAGATTTTAAATGCCAATATGTTTAAACAACTAAATCCAACCCCCTGGCTCAAATGTTCAAACATTCAAACCCAATTAAAATAAACACTAATGTTGATTAAGGTGGGAAGGGGCGGTAAAAAAACACAGTGACGCGGGGCTAAGTGAGGCAACAACAATAATTATGTGAGATTTTGCAAAGAGTTTGATCGAATTATTGAGTGACGCAACAACGACCCTAAATTCTTGTTTTAGTAGGGCGGGTAGGGCCCGAGTTTTTTTTTATCTCGCACAGGACCTAATTTTTTTTTGAACATTTTTGAAGACGACCCTGATAGGGGACAACAACATTTTATGACCGCATAGAAATAGCGACATGAAAGATATTTGTTTTTTGTCGAATAAATGAAAATCAAATGTCTTATAAACCTTGCCAATTTTCGATAATGAGAATACATCAATAATTATTCTTCTATTCAAATACGAGACAAAAGAGTGAAGCAAACTTAGAAATAAATGATAAATCATATTATAATAAGAACTAGGATAGATGATAAACTCAGTTAACATGTCGCTTCTTAGAAATAAATGATAAATCATATTATAATAAGAACTAGGATAGATTAGGGGTGTGCAATAACCGAACCATTAACCGAAACCGAATCGAAAACCGACAAAACCGAACCGAAATTAACCGAAACCGAATTAACCGAAAGTCGGTTAACGGATATTTTTTTACCATTGGTTAACCGAAATTAACCGAACCGAATCATTTATTTATTTATATATTTCTAGCTTTTATAACTCTATTTCATATATTTCATGTTTTATACTTTCATTTCATGTTCTTTTATTTATATCTTCATTTCATTTATTTATGTAAGATTAAATATATTATGTAATATTTAATCTAGTAGCCATTATAATCATTTACATTATATAGATCAAAATATATAACAACCTATTAAATAATTAGTTGGTAATTGTTGATGGGCCGTATTACCCTTATTAACTAATTAGGGTTTCCTCTTTGGTGCATATATAAAGAGACTTATGTAGAGGCTCTAAGGTTAGACACATAACCTAATTACTCATAACATCAAATCGCCTCCTCTCCTATACCGATTACCCTTTATCGGTTCTTATCACCATCATTAGATTGCACCCTAAGGAGGAACCAGACCAAGCTGACAAACATGTCAAACACTATTGCTGCGTCTCCATCTGGATTAACTGCTGGCCTGTAGTGATGCAATCAAGTATGTTATACATGTTTTCCATTATGTTTAAACAGAACTGATCAACAATTTATACCTTCATTTTATGTATTTAAACATCTATTCATGCATGTATACCTCAATTTCATTTATTTATACATCCATTTCATGTATTTATGCATCTATTTCATGTATTTATACCTTCATTACATGTATTTCTAAGCAAAAAAATTAGCCCTTGTTTGAATTGGTTATTAACCGACCCGAACCGAAAACTGAAAAATTAACCAAATTAACCGAACCGATTAACCGATGACTTCGGTTACGGTTACGGATAATGCTAATAACCGAAACGAACCGAACCGTGCACACCCCTAGGATAGATGTTAAAGTCTGTTAACATGTCCCTTCAAATTGGATGTCCGAGGCAGCAGATAGCTTTACATGAACTATAGAATCGAGCATATGAGAAGCCAAAATAATGTTACAGATGTCAACTTCTTTTTTTCTATAAATGAGTTGTACCAATATTCAACCTATGAAATTTACGAATAGTAATCCTTGTTTGTTATGGTATAAAACTTATTAATAACCATACAAAAAGTAACTTGGGTTACGTCTCTTTTGTTTAAAAGTCACGTCCATTAGAAAAGGTTATTGATGGAAAGGTTACACCTTTTTTGTTTATAAAAGTCATGTCCATTAAAAAATGTTATTGGTGAAAAGGTTATGTCTGTTTTGTTTAAAAGTCGCGTCCATTAGAAAATTTATTGATGGAAAGGTTACGTCTGTTTTATTTAAAAGTCTTGTCCATTAAAAAATGTTATTGATGAAAGGTTACCTTGTTATATATTATATTATACACTTATACAATTAGCAACTTAGGTTGTGTCAACCGCACTATGGCACCGCTTCATCGGATGCCACCGTTTCACTCAAAACAGGCACCGATTCATTATTTCACAGCCACCCCGTTTCAATTGAAATCAAAACTTTAACCAACTTTTTCACCGGTTGAATATATCATTCCAGCTTTTCAACTAAAACTATATATTTAAATCCACCGCTTCACATTACATATCGCACCGCTTCGCTCAAATTTTGTCAATTAACCGAAAAAGGTTATTGATGGAAAGGTTACACCTTTTTTGTTTATAAAAGTCATGTCCATTAAAAAATGTTATTGGTGAAAAGGTTATGTCTGTTTTGTTTAAAAGTCGCGTCCATTAGAAAATTTATTGATGGAAAGGTTACGTCTGTTTTATTTAAAAGTCGTGTCCATTAAAAAATGTTATTGATGAAAGGTTACCTTTTTATATATTATATTATACACTTATACAATTAGCAACTTAGGTTGTGTCAACCGCACTATGGCACCGCTTCATCGGATGCCACCGTTTCACTCAAAACAGGCACCGATTCATTATTTCACAGCCACCTCGTTTCAATTGAAATCAAAACTTCAACCAACTTTTTCACCGGTTGAATATATCATTCCAGCGTTTCAACTAAAACTATATATTTAAATCCACCGCTTCACATTACATATCGCACCGCTTCGCTCAAATTTTGTCAATTAACCGAAGCAACCCATCAAACCAACGCGTCTTCTCACAAGATCGTTCCAGCATCATATATACACATAATTATAACAATTTGGGATAAACATAATCGCTTGCAGGGGAGAAAAACCAATCGATTGGGGAGTTGTTGGGATAAACATGTCAATTTCTATATTGTCACGTTCATCAATCCTGATTAGATGTTGAGTATGAAGCCACTTGATCAAGTGGACATCAGAATCTCTGCCAGGATAAGAGGATAAGGGGCAGGGGCCATTATTCACAGATCTTGTTTTGGGACAATTTTCTCTTTCTTCAATCTCTATATAAGAGATTCATATGTATTGTAATTCCTTGTACCTCTCCAGAAATATAAACTCCTAGTTACCTGTGGACGTAGGTCAGTTTAGACCGAACCACGTAAATCCTTGTGTTCTTGATCGTGGCAGAGTGTGTGAGAGCAGAGTGAGTGTGTGGTCCGAGTTCGTGTGTGAGAGTCCGATCCTAACATTAGATCCATCACACTGTTGTTTTTGAAGAAATCAAGAAAAGAAAAAACGATCTGGGGTGCATCAATTCGGTTACCGATCATCTCAAGAGAGGAAGCACGCCAATTGTATTCGCAGATTGCATTTAACAGAGGAACAAAACAGAAACATTCTAGAGCCCGAAGGAGAAAAGGGAAAAAAACGAAATTAAGTAGCCGGAGATTGACGGTAGTGGCGATTGAGATCTCCAGCAATAGTGATTTTTGTTTGTTAAAACTTATAATCAAAATCAAAATCTTAAATCTTAAACTTATAAGAAATCAAGAAATCGCAAGAGTTGCGATCATTAGAGAAAATCAGAAACGACACAAAATTCCAATTGAATTAAAGCCTTTGGCAAAAGTAAAAGAAATAAATCACTTTTTTTTTACCAGCAAAAAATAAATCACTTCTGTGATTGAAGACGTTCAATCAAAGCTTTTGAAGATTGAAGACTCAAAACCAGTTGGTACGACCTGGTTAGAGCAGAGCTTCAGAAGACCTAGCAAGGAACCTACAAGATCACAAGAAAACAACCACACCGTTAGCCTCGCCACAGGGAGGGGGGCCTCTCTGTGACCAAGCTCGGGCGTGAGAATATGTATTTGTGAGGAGGAAATAGGTCAGGGAGAGAGAGAGGAGAGTTTAGAGAGAGAAAGTAACGATTACCCTTTGCTGGAAGTTTTGGCGGGGTATTTATAGCTTTTGGGTGTGCTGATGTGGAAAGTTAGTTAGGGCCGGACCAGTCACTATCATGGCGGTTATGAAAGTGGGGCCCAGTTAGTTATGCCGCACCAGCGTATCTGTCCGTTCTGTCTATGGTGCGAGGCACGGTCCGACCCTGATGTGCCATGGTTCGGTTCTGCTCATGGCGGTGATTCGGTCCGGTCAGGGACGTATCCTCATCAAGTCCCCCTAGTTCGTGGCGTTTCTTGGATAAAAGCTTCGAACTATAACGGCGTAACTTTGGCGGTCTGGGTCCCTGATTTGTCGTTTAGTTGAATTTTAAATTTTATGACGGTGACCTATTGCTGGGTAACCGACAGTCACTTTATGTTTCCCTCTTGATGTGACGTTTGGTGTGCGTCAGCTGTCATGACGTGTCACTACCTGATTGGCGGTTTTGAGGCGGTTTTCACATCCCTATAAAGGAGGAGAAAAGTAACTTTCCGCTTTCACTTTTTACTTCATCTTCTTCACCCCTTTTTCTCTGAGTCAGGCGATTTGCGAAACAGGTTAGCTTCTTCCTTACATAATGGCGAAAAATTACTTGTCCGGTTGCTTTAATGTTCTGACCAGAAATGGCTTAGCTTGGTACGTCGATAAATATGCCATTCCTGCATCTTTGCACCCCGTTCTCCCCAAAAAGGACACGCCTATTTACCCGTTTCCTCCGGGGAAGATAGGGGTTTACACTCGTCTGTTCGATAATTGTAACTACCGTCTTCCTCTGACGAAGTTCTTGATCGGAGTTCTTACATTTCACGAGGTTCATATTTCTCAAATGAACCCCTTCGGCCTTGCCAAGGTGTGTCATTTCGAGTTGGCTTGTCGTGGTTTAGGATCCGACCCGGACTTGGATGTGTTCCGGGCTTTTTACAAATTGAATCGGTCCGGTAACTGGTATACCTTCGAGGTTAGGGATAAAAACTCCTGCTGTTATACATGGATTACTAATAGCATAAAGGATTGGAAAGAGCGCTTTTTTTATGTCGACGATCGTTGCGTTCCGGAGTTTATGGTATGGAGGATAAAAAAGGCGAAGTTCCCACCTCCTCTTCCTGAAGACTTCGAATTTGACAGGGATTTATACGCTAACCTGATTAAAGAAGCGGGTCGCATACAAAGTTATCCGGAACACATTCTTGTTATGGGACGGATCAGCACGATTTGGCCCGAACCGGAGTGGTATCCTACCCTTAGGTGGAATGGAAAGGGTTAGTCATGCCTTTACTTTTTGATACGGTGCTCGTCGCGTCGCTCGTATAACTATATTACTTTGTATTTTTATTTTTCCTTTCATTATACCGGACTTCGGATGTTACTTGCTTGCTCCCTTTTTTTTGTAGTTATGGGTTTGAGAGAAGCGTTGAGACTGAAGTCCTTCGACTCCAAGGAGCTTGAGATCCGAGCCACTAGGACGCCGAAAGGTGATCCTCCGTACCTCAATGTGGTGCAAGAGAATCTCTATCAAATTCGGGAACCCAAGGTTCCGGATGATCAGGGAGGTTCGGGCTCGGCTCCTGCGGCACAAACAGTGAATATTGCTCCGGCTGCAGTGGTGCTTGGCGATGATAAAGGCAAGAGAACGAGTTCGAGCGGGAGGAAAGAGTCTGGCTCTAAATTTGTCATTGAGGATGAAGGAGTCCACCTGTCTGTCGGGGATGAAGAAGAAGGTGTTGAAGGTTTAAAAGAGGGTGGTGATGACGAAGATGAGGAAAAAGAGGATGAAGAGGAGCACCCTCAGATTAGCTTGAAAAGGAAGATGGCTCTGTCTAAATCTGGTCCGAAACCCAAGCATGTGAAGAAGAAGAAGATAGACTCTAAAGTCATTACGTTGGATGATGAAGATGATCAGGGTACCTAGTTTTCTACCGCTGGAGGTATATTGGCGAACTTGAATGAACATCTCCACAGGGGTCGGACCCCAAGAGACCGTCCGGTGAACATTCCATTGAGCCCTTTGTCTTTTTTTTGGGGGGGGGGGGGGGAACTACCAAAGTTATTACAGACGTCCATATGTCCGATCCTTTATCTCTTAAGAAAACTGAACCTTCTCCTTCGGGTAAGCCTACCACGGGGGTCGCTTCAAACGTGTCAAGGCCAAGCCCCAAGCCAGTTGATGGTGGGGACAGTGCCTCTTCTTCCCCTTTATGGTATAACACTGAAGCTGTTTTCTTATCACGGGAGTTAGGTTCGGGCGGCATTGAGGATATGGATTCAACTCGAGCGTTGGAGAAGTACGTTCCGGAGTGGTCGCTGACGAACAAGGATCGGAAGTGGATTGTAACACCCTAGTTTCTGATTAATGATTTTGTATGTAATTACCAACAATTAGATGTGTAGTTAAGACTACACATGCTATAAAAATACGGGTTTATTAAAACTTTTACAAATCATAAGTTATTCTACATAATGTGATCAAATTCGTTGTTTGAAATCTACAACGTTGCTATGTGCGGAAGCGCGTATCTTTATCGTGTTCGGTTCTTCGCTGAGCTTGATCGTCTTCCGGCATCCCAGAAAGTACCTACATTTCATAAACATGAAATGCTTTAGTCATACGGTATTTAAAACGCATCTAAACGAGTCCGGAAAACAAAACTGCTCAAAATATACATTTTTGTACAGGGTCCACCGTAAATTACGGTGGAAACCGTAATTTACGGTAGTCCTTGTTTTGATCTGTTTCCACCGTAAATCAGGAGTGTTTCACCGTAAATCATTTCAGGTCCACCGTAAATTACGGTGGCACCTGCATCCCACCTTTTCAATTTGCCGTAATTTGACACGAAATCTTTCGTATCTTTCAAACCGCTTATCCGTTTGACCTACCGTTTCTTCCTGCATGTTTGTAATTTGATTCTCCATCATATGGAGTTAAAATCCGACATCCGGCTTGATAAAATTCAAGACTTTTAAGTCTTCGACTTATTAGTCTTTTACCAAATTTTGACCCGGTTATGCATTTTATCAAACAAACGTATTTATTTGATTCCTATATTTCATACACCTCATCAAATAATTGTGATATACCATATTAGGTTCTAATCATAGGTTTATTGCACAAATTAAACCCGTTTTCACTAGTATGCTTATTTTGACCCGTTAAGGATATTTTAAGCACTTTTAAGCTCAATTTCGCTTTCAATCTAATCTAGCGTTGTAATCTATATCTCCTATCTAGTACTCTTCCATCACAACTAAATGCCTGTTGGATTTAAAGTAGATATCTATGTGTTCCGAATTTATACCTCTTGAAATATCATTTTACGGCAAAGACTCATATGGAGTCTTTTGACCCAAGAATTTCATCTTTCACTATACGTACTCGTTCTAAACTTTTGTTTAATCATAAGACTCCTTTCCAAACAACCTCTAAGAGTTGTTTGTTCAATTTAGCCTACAAGGGCGTTTTGGTCGATTTTGGTCCTTCTTTTACATTGAAGGGCTATCACCAATTATTCGACCAAATTAGCACTTTTACATACATCATAAATAAGCGTACCTGGCTCGGATCAACAAATAGACCCGATTTTAATACCTTGCTTTATATTCGCTAATTAAGAACGATGCGAATATCCATTGGATATCTATTCCTGTAAGCATATGACTCGACAAAAGAATCATTAGTCTATATAGTCAAAAGGTGTTGTCTACACCTTTTGACCCGTTTGGCCGAATTGACGGTTTCTCTTTGCGAGATGATATTTATTATCATCTCCTCTACATGACTCGTTCCGTTTAACATCGTACGGTCATTTTAACTTATAAACCGTTTATTACTTTCGACATAATATGATCGAATTATCGATTTACTTCTTTTTAACCATTATTACGGTTCCTTTCATCTTTGATTATCTTGTTCCGTTTGACTACACGACGGAACATCATATTTCAATTGTTTAGATATCTCATTCGTAAATTATATGATGAGAAAATATTCCACAATTTAAGACTAGTGTAAGCTATACTTACCTTGCATCCGAATTATGCTTTTTCCGCCATTCTTGCTTCGTTTGACCCGCTTCCTTTCCAAGCCTCCACCTAGCTTGTCAAGCGTCAAACTATCATCATAATTCGTAAGACGGTTATATTAGTCATCATTAATTATGACTATTCCATCTTACATATTTTCTATCACAAATACCATTCGATCTTATTAATGGTCGGTTTGACTATTTAAAAGCCAAATCACCAATTAACACATATGATTGCACTATCAAGTTCACAAGACTCAATTAGGCGCATTATCAACACTTAGTTCTCATTTAGGCATTGTAACAAACACCTAATGGGCATGACTCTACACATTTGCTAACTAGTTCATAATTAGTCATTTTTACCAAGATTAACATCAAGATTCAACCATTATCATGTATGATCAAATACACAAACTTGCAATTTGTTCAAGTATCTTGCATCTACTATCACTTATGATGATTTCTAACACAACTATATTATCATCTTTTCTACATAATCAAAACCCACTTGACACATGAGTGTATGATTATGAATTCACAACAATGAACATCAATTCAACAATTACATGGCTAGGGTTTACTACTAGACATAGTTTCATCCCTAATTTCATCCAAACAACATACATGCAAGCTTAGATTCGAATTCTCTAGGTTTGCTCAGAATTTCAACTAGAGATTTTCCAAGAAATTTACATACCTCGTGACTCCTTTTTCAATGGAGATCACTAATTCATACTCGGATTTTGATTTGGACTTGATTTACCCCTTCAATTTGATGAAATTGTGTTGATTAGGGTTTGAGCTCTCTAAGAGCTTCTCCTGGCCATTCTCACGCACGCACACACTCTTGTGTGTGTGTTTTTGTGTTTTATTTTTAAGTTTATAATTCCCATTTCAAGTTACCCGGCTTTGGTCCCTCGTGTTTGGTTAGTTATTAATTAGATCACAACCTGATTATTTCCAATAATATTCCCACTTATTAACTAGGTTTAATATTCCTAGTTAACTTAGCGGGTTCAGGAATATTTATGACTAAGTTTATTTTAGGTCCCGTTAACTCGGGCCTTCTAAGCTTCTATTTCTTAAAAACTTTTATTCACTTTTTATTTATTATTAGGATTAATTATTTAAATCCTAATATTTACCGGGTAAATTTTACCACTAACGGTATTTTACCCGTCTTTACTATTAACGTGGTTTGATTACCAAAGCCGTTTTCGGGGTGTTACAAGTCTACCCCCCTTAAAGAGGTTTCGTCCTCGAAACCTTTTCTTACTTAATTTATCGAGTTCAACTCCATGTATTTGCTCTCGATAATTAATTAAGCATTTCTCATATCTTAACCGATTGTTAGTATTACCAGAAAAGTATGGTAATATTCTTTTGGTTATTAATCATCTACGTATCTTACATGACATAATGCAACTGGAAATAACGTAATCTCGTTATTTCCACTAGTTTAATTAACTTAGCGATATTCCTCGCTTTCATATACTATCGAATTCTTTATGAATCCGTTACTTTGACCCGTTTAAGGGTTTCTAGTGAAATCTTTCACTTCTAGCAACAATTCCTTTTATTTTCAAATTTACTTATTCGGTTTAGTTATACCGAATTTACCGTTTACAAGCGAACCAAATTTCTTAACTTAAATTGCTGACTTTAACCGGCTTCATTAACTAGACTTATTTGTCCAGTTCCTTTTTACCGCTTGTTTGGTTATATTGTGATTCTACTTCACAATACATTTCTTGACCGTGATTGTGTTACATCATGTTTAATTTATATCAACCTTTCATTTTTGAGAAAATCACTTTTCGAATATATCATCTTGCGTCTATCAGTGTCAAGACTTGTATCCTTCATGCTTACTATTTAAATTCCTATCAGAATTTATGTTTGTAAAAACATTATTTCTTACTAAAACCGAAGTTTTAGTTTTAGGATCTTTTCTTTAACTTGTGTCAATCATCCATACTGGGATATTGACAGTCCGTAATTTAATCCCTTACAGTCTTAGTTTTTATGCGGGGATTCTTAACTGATTTCCTCGCTTTATTCCATCTAACCCGTAGGTTTTATCACTTAGCCTTATGGGCTATTTTTGATTAGACATTCACCTCTTTAAGGCGAAGTCCTTATAACTTCTTTCTAATCATGACCCGTGGGTCATTTTAGTCCGTATATCTCTCATTTGTTTATAACCCTAAAGGTTATGTTGATCCCGTAGATCACTCTTTTTACTCGTGTCTTATTAAAATATATATTTGGTGTCAAAGCACTCTTTTTACGTTTGAAATTCATTTGTCTCAAGCTTACCGTTATCCGGCTTGCGCTTACTTACGCCTTCAAGCATTATACTTTATTCAACCCGTTCAATCTCAAAATAGTTGAATATAATTATCAGAATTTCTGTTTACGAAATTTTTTTATGGTCTTTTAGTCATAACTCATAATCCGAGTCTTTTGACTTTAAATTCATGTTCTCGTTTCTCGGTTTACGCATGTGTTTAATTCTTACCCATCAACCGGGTGTTTTACCAAAGTCGTTATTATTGCAATCCTCCCGGTATGCATTAAGACCTCGCTTCATTTTTATATTCTGACTTTGTCTTTAAGTTCGACGTTTTACAAAAATGACCCGTTAAGGGACATATTTGCATTTTCCGGGTTCGAGTGCAAGTACACTCCCTCCCATTGCTTGTCTAAATCATTTTTCATGTTTGCGTTTTCTGGGTTCGAGTGTAAGCACGCTCCCTCCCAATACTTGTCTAAATCATTTTACATGCTTGCGTTTTATGGGTTCGAGTGTAAGTACACTCCTTCCCAATACTTGTCTAAATCGTTTTACTTGCTTGCGTTTTATGGGTTCGAGTGTAAATACACTCCCTCCCAATACTTGTCTAAATCATTTTACATGCTTGCGTTTTATGGGTTCGAGTGTAAGTACACTCCTTCCCAATACTTGTCTAAATCATTTTACATGCTTGCGTTTTATGGGTTCCCAATACTTGTCTAAATCATTTTACATGCTTGCGTTTTATGGGTTCGAGTGTAAGTACACTCCCTCCCAATACTTGTCTAAATCATTTTACTTGCTTCTTTGTCCCTTTGCTCGGGCTCATTATCCTGATGTAATACGCTTCAGTCACTCGGTTGTGCGTTTACATTATTATCAAATATTTTGCTTATCTGATTCATTTGGGTACTTTTTAATTAGTCCCATTTACTCCGCCCTTACTACATCGGATGTAAATGTGTCCGCTATAAGAAACTCGTGGTATCATATGCCACTACTTACTTGGCCAGAGTAAGCGATTTAACACATGACGTACACGACCCTTTTATAGTTTTCACATCACGCCCTATGTAAGTAACGCCTCTATTCAGTTTTTCTTGGAAATTATATCCTGGATATGTATTTCTGTTCAGGCTTTCCAAGTTTCTAATTTACCCATGCAACGATCATTCTCTACGTGTTTGTTGCATATTGCTAATTGTGCGATTATTTAAAATGTGCACCTTGTAATGTTTGCCCCTACGGGCGTTCCTTGCTATTAACCTTGTTCGCGACCGTTACGCGATTTTGGTCCTTGATGAGTATGCTCTTCCTGTCATACCTCGTACCGTTCCATCATCATATCCATAATTCGTTCAACTCCCGTCATCTTCAGACGCGAGTGTCCTTCAATTAAAACATTTACAAGAGTTAGTAATGTCAACTTCAATAATCGCTCGTATTATAATACAAGGCTTTTTTTTCTACTATACGCGTCAACGCGCGTATTTCCGTCAACCATATCAATCATTTAAACTGGGGTAACATATACCACACGATAGCTCTATGTGTTGTTTACAACACTTTAGCATACTAACTATTAACGTACTTGTACTTACCGGATTTGCGATCAAGCCTCGAACCGAACACTATTCTTTGTCAAGAGCATAAGGTTTAAGTCCAAGCATGGTTCCTCCCCACCATACTCGGAACTCTTAAACCAAGGCTCTGATACCAACTTGTAACACCCTAGTTTCTGATTAACGATTTTGTATGTAATTACCAACAATTAGATGTGTAGTTAAGACTACACATGCTATAAAAATACGGGTTTATTAAAACTTTTACAAATCATAAGTTATTCTACATAATGTGATCAAATTCGTTGTTTGAAATCTACAACGTTGCTATGTGCGGAAGCGTGTATCTTTATCGTCTTCGGTTCTTCGCTGAGCTTGATCGTCTTCCGGCATCCCAGAAAGTACCTACATTTCATAAACATGAAATGCTTTAGTCATACGGTATTTAAAACGCATCTAAACGAGTCCGGAAAACAAAACTGCTCAAAATATACATTTTTGTACAGGGTCCACCGTAAATTACGGTGGACACCGTAATTTACGGTAGTCCTTGTTTTGATCTGTTTCCACCGTAAATCAGGAGTGTTTCACCGTAAATCATTTCAGGTCCACCGTAAATTACGGTGGCACCGTAATTTACGGTGGCACCTGCATCCCACCTTTTCAATTTGCCGTAATTTGACACGAAATCTTTCGTATCTTTCAAACCGCTTATCCGTTTGACCTACCGTTTCTTCCTGCATGTTTGTAATTTGATTCTCCATCATATGGAGTTAAAATCCGACATCCGGCTTGATAAAATTCAAGACTTTTAAGTCTTCGGCTTATTAGTCTTTTACCAAATTTTGACCCGGTTATGCATTTTATCAAACAAACGTATTTATTTGATTCCTATATTTCATACACCTCATCAAATAATTGTGATATACCATATTAGGTTCTAATCATAGGTTTATTGCACAAATTAAACCCGTTTTCACTAGTATGCTTATTTTGACCCGTTAAGGATATTTTAAGCACTTTTAAGCTCAATTTCGCTTTCAATCTAATCTAGCGTTGTAATCTATGTCTCCTATCTAGTACTCTTCCATCACAACTAAATGCGTGTTGGATTTAAAGTAGATATCTATGTGTTCCGAATTTATACCTCTTGAAATATCATTTTACGGCAAAGACTCATATGGAGTCTTTTGACCCAAGAATTTCATCTTTCACTATACGTACTCGTTCTAAACTTTTGTTTAATCATAAGACTCCTTTC
The DNA here is from genome assembly GCA_030545235.1 of Helianthus tuberosus. Classification (NCBI taxonomy): domain Eukaryota; kingdom Viridiplantae; phylum Streptophyta; class Magnoliopsida; order Asterales; family Asteraceae; genus Helianthus; species Helianthus tuberosus. The sequence goes on along the minus strand of CM060368.1, from coordinate 81,083,509 downwards.
CAAACAACCTCTAAGAGTTGTTTGTTCAATTTAGCCTACAAGGGCGTTTTGGTCGATTTTGGTCCTTCTTTTACATTGAAGGGCTATCACCAATTATTCGACCAAATTAGCACTTTTACATACATCATAAATAAGCGTACCTGGCTCGGATCAACAAATAGACCCGATTTTAATACCTTGCTTTATATTCGCTAATTAAGAACGATGCGAATATCCATTGGATATCTATTCCTGTAAGCATATGACTCGACAAAAGAATCATTAGTCTATATAGTCAAAAGGTGTTGTCTACACCTTTTGACCCGTTTGGCCGAATTGACCGTTTATCTTTGCGAGATGATATTTATTATCATCTCCTCTACATGACTCGTTCCGTTTAACATCGTACGGTCATTTTAACTTATAAACCGTTTATTACTTTCGACATAATATGATCGAATTATCGATTTACTTCTTTTTAACCATTATTACGGTTCCTTTCATCTTTGATTATCTTGTTCCGTTTGACTACACGACGGAACATCATATTTCAATTGTTTAGATATCTCATTCGTAAATTATATGATGAGAAAATATTCCACAATTTAAGACTAGTGTAAGCTATACTTACCTTGCATCCGAATTATGCTTTTTCCGCCATTCTTGCTTCGTTTGACCCGCTTCCTTTCCAAGCCTCCACCTAGCTTGTCAAGCGTCAAACTATCATCATAATTCGTAAGACGGTTATATTAGTCATCATTAATTATGACTATTCCATCTTACATATTTTCTATCACAAATACTATTCGATCTTATTAATGGCCGGTTTGACTATTTAAAAGCCAAATCACCAATTAACACATATGATTGCACTATCAAGTTCACAAGACTCAATTAGGCGCATTATCAACACTTAGTTCTCATTTAGGCATTGTAACAAACACCTAATGGGCATGACTCTACACATTTGCTAACTAGTTCATAATTAGTCATTTTTACCAAGATTAACATCAAGATTCAACCATTATCATGTATGATCAAATACACAAACTTGCAATTTGTTCAAGTATCTTGCATCTACTATCACTTATGATGATTTCTAACACAACTATATTATCATCTTTTCTACATAATCAAAACCCACTTGACACATGAGTGTATGATTATGAATTCACAACAATGAACATCAATTCAACAATTACATGGCTAGGGTTTACTACTAGACATAGTTTCATCCCTAATTTCATCCAAACAACATACATGCAAGCTTAGATTCGAATTCTCTAGGTTTGCTCAGAATTTCAACTAGAGATTTTCCAAGAAATTTACATACCTCGTGACTCCTTTTTCAATGGAGATCACTAATTCATACTCGGATTTTGATTTGGACTTGATTTACCCCTTCAATTTGATGAAATTGTGTTGATTAGGGTTTGAGCTCTCTAAGAGCTTCTCCTGGCCATTCTCACGCACGCACACACTCTTGTGTGTGTGTTTTTGTGTTTTATTTTTAAGTTTATAATTCCCATTTCAAGTTACCCGGCTTTGGTCCCTCGTGTTTGGTTAGTTATTAATTAGATCACAACCTGATTATTTCCAATAATATTCCCACTTATTAACTAGGTTTAATATTCCTAGTTAACTTAGCGGGTTCAGGAATATTTATGACTAAGTTTATTTTAGGTCCCGTTAACTCGGGCCTTCTAAGCTTCTATTTCTTAAAAGCTTTTATTCACTTTTTATTTATTATTAGGATTAATTATTTAAATCCTAATATTTACCGGGTAAATTTTACCACTAACGGTATTTTACCCGTCTTTACTATTAACGTGGTTTGATTACCAAAGCCGTTTTCGGGGTGTTACATGGATGCTCTGTCAGCGAAAATGGCACTGATTCATTTGGGGACTCCAGCTGAGCACTCTCATTATCGAAAGATGAGCGGTCCGGAACTCGGGAATGCCCTTATGATAAATCAAGCTCAATCTAATTCATTGGTGGTGGAATCGTATAAGCGTTGGATCGAGTCGGAGTCAACCTGTAACAAGCTCCGACGCGAAATTGCTAATTTGAAAAATGAAGACAATGTCCGATCGAAGACGAAACAAGAGCTGAGCTCCCTCCGATCTCAAATTGATCGTTTAAAGGAGCAAAACTTAGAGGCAAAAGAAGTTAACAAATCTACCCAGGCTTCGGCTGCAGCCGCTTATGAGGCTCGAGACAAAGCTTTTCAAGATTTGGAGATTTTTAAGTCGAAATTCACTGACATGGAGAAAAAAATTATCTGGTATGGAGAAGAAGCATGCGGCTGAGCTAAAGGAAATGCAGACATCTCATGATCAGCTTCTGGCCGATTATCACCGCTTGGTTGATGGTATGTTCATAATCCATTTTTTTATTGCTTCTCTTCCTGCTCATTGAACCTTGTTTTTCCTCAGCTAAAGACGAATTAGAGAGAGCTCGTGACAGGGAGATTGAGTCACATAAAACAACGATCGATGAAGCAAAGGAGATGTTGATTCGTTGTGAACGTGATATGGTTGAATCGTATGCCCAACTGTCGGAGCTCATGCTCACCAAGCAATGGTTCTTGTCAGATGGGGCCGCATGGGTAGTCAGATTGTGCATCAAAGCCCGGAGCTGGAAAAGGTTATTGCAGACTTGGTGAACAATGTGAATGCGGTTGGGGCGAATGAAGGTATCAAGCACGGCTTTGAAGCCACTAAGGGCTCTGTTCGGTCCTTTGAAGAGGTCCCAGGGTATGATCATGGTGCTCAAGATAAGCTAAATGCTGCGATTAAGGCTTTTGAAGATTTTCACATTTCCGTGCTTGGGAAGGTTGCAGATTTGGTAGACAAACCTTTGTCCGTCATTAAGCAACAAAGTGAACTCCCCTTAGTAAAGGAAGACTTTGAAGCTTGAGATTCGATCTTTCTCGCCATACAACTTTTGACTCTTATTCGTCATTGTGACCGTACAATTTTAAATTTCTGTTTCTTTTGGCATGTAACCCATACAATTTATTTTTTTGTTTGAAATATTCGATTGACATGTTTGGTATGAAATCACGACTTTAGTGATAGTCATTCGTTCCTGGCTACTTAGTTCTTAGTTTGCGTCCAAACTTCACTGTTCGACCAGGTTTTTTTTTTATTCGGTCATCTTAGGTGACGGAAACATAGTAAGAAATTTTTGGTTTCTTTTGCTTGAGTGAATTGCTTATAATCGAGCCATTTTAAGTATGGGCTGTTTTGCTTAACAGATTTTGCTATTTTTTTTTTTTTTGAACTGTTTAAGCCTTCTCGATCGGCGCGAGGCATGGGTCGAGGCCCGTTTGTGCACATTTATGAAATTGTTCGAACTTACACGCATGCTATTCTTTATACTTATAAAGATACAGATCGCTTTATTCATTGATTCACTAATCATAGGTCCAGGGAAAACCCTCCCGGTTACAAAGAAAACGGAAAATTGTCGGGGCATTACCCTCCCGATTTATACATGGAAATTGGAAATAAAAACAAGAACTAGCGATCTTTCCTAGCCGTAGCAGGCTATTCACATGAAACATTTCTTTAAATGTACCCCGTTCCATGTTCGGGGTATGGGAGTTCCGTCAATTTTTTCCAATACGTACGAGCCCTTGTCGCTAGCTTCTTTGACTCGGTACGGTCCCTCCCATTTTGGGGTTAGCTTGCCGGGAGCTTCAACACGGCTCGCATCATTGTTTCGGAGCACATAATCTTCGACCTTGAACTTGTAGAGTTTGGCCCGGGCGTTATAGTACTTCTCAATCTTCTTTTTTTTCGGGCTTCTTTGATTGCCGCGATGTTCCGGCGCTCTTCTAACAGGTCAAGGTTAGATCGGAGTTCATGCTCATTTTCCTCCCAATTCTTGCACCTCTGGTTTGGGAGTCCGATCTCGGCGGGAATCACTGCCTCGGTGCCGTAAGTAAGACTAAACTGTGTTTCTCCGTTGCTAGTCTTGTGAAGCGTTCGGTGCGCTCATAAAATGTTTGGCAGCTCGTCCGCCCAGCCTTTTCCCTCGTAACCGAGCCTCCTCTTTATCCCATCGACGATTCGTCGATTTATCTGTTCGACCTGCCCGTTACCCTGGGGGTGGGCAACCGAAGAAAAGACTTGGTTGATTTTTAGATTTTCACACCAACGCTTAAACGGGTTTTCTACAAACTGCTTTGCATTGTCGCTTATAATGTAAAGTGGAAGACCGAAACGGCATACGATTTGTTCCCAGAAGAACCGTGTCACGTTGTAGCCGGAGATGACTGTAAATGGTCGAGCTTCCACCCATTTGGTGAAATAATCCACCGCGACTAGCAGGTACTGAGCGCTTCCGCTTGATCTTGGAAAAGGCCCGACGATATCAACGCCCCACTTTTGGAAGGGCCATGCAGCGGTTACCGGTATCATCTCATTCTTGGCTCGGAGGCTGATTGGTGCGTGCTTTTGGCACTCATCACACTGTTGGAGCTCTTTTACTGCGCTCTCGTGCATCCCGGGCCAGTAATACCCTGCATTTTTTACCTTCGTCACAATCATCTTAGGTCCGGCATGGATGCTACAGATGCCATAGTGTATTTCCCTGATGATATAACTGGCTTGCTCCGGGTCCAGACACTTTAACAGAGGTCCAAGAAAAGTCTTTCGGTATAAGCCTCCTTCTTGCATCTGGTATTGAAGAGAGTTGATTTGGACCTTTCTTGCTTCCGCTTTGTCGGTCGGCAAAACATCATGCACCAAGTAGTTAACTATTGGCGTCATCCACGTTTGCGACGGTGCTTCGACCTGCATAACCTGCGGAGTTGCAATTGAAGGTGTAGTTAAAACTTCCACTCTCACTTCTTTGGCTAAGTGACTGAACGATACCGATGCCAACTTGCTCAAAGCATCAGCCTTCTTGTTCTTGCTACGGGGAACATGCTCGACCTTACATGCTTCGAATGATGCCATAGCTTGCTTCACCTGTTCGAGATACTCGATCATGTTTGCTTCCCTCGCCTCATATTCTCTGTTTACCTGATTCGCTACGAGCAACGAATCTACATGGGCTATGACATTTTTTGCTCCGACTTTCAGCGCTAGACGTAGGCCAGCTAAAAGGGCCTCGTACTCGGCTTCGTTGTTTGAACTCTTAAATTCTAGCCGGAGCGCGTACGTCATATCCGTTCCGTCTGGATCAGTGAGAATCAGGCCCGCCCCTGCACCTTCGGCACTGGAGGCTCCGTCGGTATACAGGGACCAAGGCTTATCTGGAGCTTTTTCACCTTCATCCTTTCCTTCATCTTCCGGAATTTCAACCAGGAAATCGGCTATTACCTGCCCTTTCAACGGACCTTTGGTTCTGAAGGTGATATTGAATGCGCCTAGCTCGATTGCCCATTTCGCCATTCGACCTGAAACTTCAGGTCGTCGGAGAACATGCTGGATTCTTTGGTCTGTTCGTACCTCGATCGAGTGAGCTTGAAAGTATCGGCGAAGCCTTCTCGAAGCATGAACCAGTGCTAGAGCTAATTTCTCCAGGTTTGAATACCTTGTTTCGTAATGTTTGAGCGTTCGGCTCACGTAATAAATGGGGATTTGCGCCCCGGTTCGGTGAGAAACTAGCACTGCACTGATAGCTCCAAATGATGCGGCTAAATAGACCGTTAGCACCTCATCTTCTTCCGTTACGGTGAGAGTTGGCAAAGTACCGAGATAAACTTTAAGTTCCTCGAAAGCTCGTGCAGCTTCTTCCGTCCATTTAAACTCCGATCTGAAGCTTTTTCTTAGAACATCCATGAACGGGAGCGACCTGTCTGCTGCTTTTGACAAGAACCGATGGAGAGCAGCCAACCGTCCATTCAAGGACTGAATCTCTTTTACTGTCGCCGGAGGCTTCATCGTAAGAACTGCATCAACCTTGTCTGGGTTGGCTCGCAAGCCTTTCGCTCCGACCATGACTCCTAGAAACTTACCTTCTTCTACGCCGAACGTACACTTTTTGGGGTTTAGCTTCATGTTGATGCTTCGGAGTCTGGTAAATGTTTCAAGTATGTCTTTTAGCATGGCGACTTCATCGTGACTTTTGATCACGATATCGTCAACATACACTTCTACGTTTCGCTCAATCTGGTCTTTGAAGGCTTTGCTCATCAAACGCTGATACGTAGCACCGGCGTTTTTCAAACCGAACGGCATTTTGGTAAAACAATACACTCCTTCGTTAGTGACAAAGGCCGTCTTATCCTCATCTTCGACTTCCATTTGTATCTGATGGTATCCCTTGTAAGCATCCAAAAAACACTTCAACCTGAACGTGGCGACGGAGTCAATCTTCTCATTGATCTCCGGTAAAGGAAAACAATCTTTCGGGCACGCATCGTTTAGGTCGGTGAAATCAATGCACATTCTCCATGAGTTATCTTTTTTCCGTACCAAAACAGGATTCGACACCCACGTTTGGTACCGGAATTCTCGAATGATTCCGGCGTCTAGGAGGCTCTTCACATCTTTTGCAATTGCTTTGGCCCGGTCCGGCGCCATGTGCCTTTTTCTTTGTGCTATTGGCTTGATTGATTCTTTTACGTTCAGGTGATGTTGTGCCATAGACCTGGGGACTCCTTGCATATCGGAGTGCTTCCACGCGAAGACGTCAACCGAGTTGCTTAATAATTCCCACAGGAGCTTCTTTGTTCATTTTGGGAGTTGCGCGTCGATAGCTACTTGCTGTTCGGGAAAATCCGGGTTGATCGCCCAAAGTTCCGTAGGTACTTCGGACTTTTTGGAGCTCGTTTCCGCTGCATGTCTCACTTCGGCGACAAACGAATTTGACTCTGAGAAAATAGTAGCAACTCCGACCTCGGTAGGGAATTTAATAGCTCCATGTATTGTCGAACTGAACGCCCCAAGAGCTCTTAACCCAGGTCGTCCGAGTATTATGTTATGCGATGAATGAATGCCAACAACCAGGAAGGTTAGTTGGACAGTCCTGCTTTTATCACCCTCTTTGAATGTGGTCGGAAGGGTAATCTGTCCTATCGGACGGACCACCTCCCCGGAGAAACTGATTAGAGGGGTGGAGACCTCTTCTTTACTTGGGGGTTCAGCTGCTGGAAACACTGTAGATACATGATTTCAAAGGCGCTTCCTCCGTCCACGTAAATTCGTCGGACCAGATGTCCGGCGATGACGGCCGAAATTGTAATTGGTCCGTCCCGAGCATCGTCTGGATCGACCGGAGGGAAGTATGTTGGTTGGTGCATCCATGCTGCCATATGCTGGTTCGATCGTTTTACCCCTTTAGATTCGGTTGACCGGATCATGTTGATTCCGGGCTCGGTGTTCGGATTATCAATTGCTGCTGCTGACTTCTTCCCATCTTTTACTTCTTTCACAAGGTGCGAGAGTTTACCGGATCGTACGGCCTTTTCGATTTCTTGCTTCAGAGCCCAACATTCATCAGTTGTATGACCTTTGTCTCGGTGATATTCACAATATTTCTTGGAGTGCTTATCCGAGGTGGGCCGTTGCTTCGACGGCGTAGGGAACCGAGTAGTCTCCGTACTGAGAATTTCGCTTGGTGATTTGGTGAGCTCGGAAAAAGTGTTAAAACGCACGTTTCCTGTTCGGAAACTGCTTCGATCCGACTTCTGATACGGGCCACGATTTCTGTTCCAACTGCTGCTTCTATCTTTTGGTGGCGACGCGTTGCGTCTCCACGAAGTGGTTCGAGCTTTGGCATTTCTTGCTGTAGTTTCGTTCGGTTGACCGCAGGCACTCTTTCCCCGAACGAAGGCTCGAGCTCTTTCCATAAGTATCTCCATAGTTTTTGGGAGATCCTCATGGAGTTTTTCCACAAGCTGATTGTTCTGAACTCCGTGACAGAACCCAGAGACTCGGAGCTGATCAACCGCTCCACTTATCTGCATGCTTTCTCGATTGAAGCGATCGATGAAATCTTCTACGGACTCTCCGTCGCGACGCTTTATATGGTGAACCTCGGTAATGTCTTTCTTGCAGCGTCGCTGCTGACAGAAATTTTGTAAGAAAATACGCCGGAAATCCTCAAAGTGGTCGATCGACCCCTCTGGCAACCCATCAAACCAAACCCTTGCCGATCCGGTGAGAGTTTGGGCGAACATAAGACACCAAGCCGGCATAGGCCACTGCTTGACCTTAGCCGCTCCGGCAAACGCGAACATATGGTCGTCCGGATCGGACGTACCATCGTAAAACTTCAGTGTGGGAGGCATCTTCAGCTTAGCTGGGAGTGGGGCATTGACGATCCGTAATGTAAACTTTGATTGGGAAGTCATAGACGTGGGGTGGTATGGCATGAGAAGCTCTTGATCTTGGGGGTTTAAACCCATAGATCCCTGGAGAAACAGGTCGTTTAGACCGTTATTCATCGGAGCACTTGTAACCGAAGAAAATTGTGTAACATGTGTTATAGGAGTGGAGATCATAAAACTTACCAGAGATCCGGAAGCGAAGGGTTCAACGGAGACGGGGTTTCCCCCTGGATAGACGTTGTTAAACAAGTTTGCTCGGAGACTTTGCAGCATCTCGTCTCGCTGTTGTTGCTGCTGTAACTGACGCAATAGATCGGCATTTCGCAAAAGGAAAGCGTTATCGAAGGTAGGTAATGGCGTGGCGACCGGGGCAGTAACAGACAGCGTGGTGATAGAACTTCCACCTACAGAGTTTGCAGCTGGAGGAGCCGACACGGATCCTGTTGAAGCTGCTGAGGCAGCAACTGCTGTTGAAGCAGTTGTGGAGGCAGCACTTCCTTCCCATATATCATTGTAAGATGGGAAAGTGTTAGTGGAGACTGCTGTCGTTGATTCTGCCATGATTTCAAATGAACAAAAACAAGGAAACGAAGTATGTGAATTCGAGGGGATGGCGCCACTGAAGACTCAAAACCAGTTGGTACGACCTGGTTAGAGCAGAGCTTCAGAAGACCTAGCAAGGAACCTGCAAGATCACAAGAAAACAACCACACCGTTAGCCTCGCCACAGGGAGGGGGGCCTCTCTGTGACCAAGCTCGGGCGTGAGAATAAATATTTGTGAGGAGGAAATAGGTCAGGGAGAGAGAGAGGAGAGTTTAGAGAGAGAAAGTAGCGATTACCCTTTGCTGGAAGTTTTGGCGGGGTATTTATAGCTTTTGGGTGTGCTGATGTGGAAAGTTAGTTAGGGCCGGACCAGTCACTATCATGGCGGTTATGAAAGTGGGGCCCAGTTAGTTATACCGCACCAGTGTATCTGTCCGTTCTGTCTATGGTGCGAGGCACGGTCCGACCCTGATGTGCCATGGTTCGGTTCTGCTCATGGCGGTGATTCAGTCCGGTCAGGGACGTATCCTCATCAAAGATAAAAATCGTAAAACGTCCGATAAGTTTTGAGGCGGTGGAAAAGTTTGTGATTATTGATTAGTTTTATTTTTCTGGAACCACAAAGCTAAAATTGGTATGAATTTTAAAGTATTTTAAAATATTTCTAAAACTATTTTAAATCAATCCACAAATGAATGTACGGGACATTTTTTAAAAGAAAACCTATTTAAAACACAAATCCACGTTTTGCAGTAATGTATATAATTTTCGTTTAAAAATAGATAATTTTCGTTTGTCAACAAAATATATTTAATATTAACTTTATATATTTTGATATAACAATCTATAAAGAAATAGTACATATTATAATACCTTATTCCAAAACAATTTTTTTTTCATCTCACATAGCGATACTGATGACTTTTATAATTAACATACCGCCGCAACACGCGGGTAATGTCAATTCGTTCTATATACATATCATAACGAGTCTGCTTATAAAATGAAAGAGAACATCACAAAAATATTCATTTTTAGTGTGTTATACTTTTGTCAGAAACAAATCACTATTTTTTTTCACAAAACTACTTAAAAATGTTTCCCGCCGATAATGATTTAAACTAATATGACACGTTGTATTAAATCACAAACTTCCCTTATGTATTGTTTTGCGCTTATATATCATCATTCGTCTGAGTAAAAACAAATACCTTAGTAATATATAGTATATAATACATTACTGTAAACAAAGTAATTTTAACAATATAAACATCAGAAAAAAAATTTGTAAAGAATGCAAGACTTACAACATGGAAAATATAGAATGGAAAAAGGAAACGGAGGTGCTGACACACACCCATGACATGAGTACAATTTGCGTAGTTTTGGGTTTTATTCAATTTGCCAAGAAAAGCACCATTTAATTCACTCACTTGCACGCCAATTGACCTTCTGCTCATACACTGACTCAATCCACGTACCACTCCTTTTCTTACTAGTATTTACATTTTACGAACCAACAATACAATTAGAAATCATATAATATTTTTTATAATTAGAAATCTTATGATTATTGCATTTTGAAAATCCCAGAAAAGAATAACTCTGATCCAAATGGAACGGATCCAATCCAACGCCAAGTGACAAGATGCATCGGATCTACTTAGGCCCATAGTTTTTTTTCTTAACCAATGCACGTGAGCACCCTCGGATTGACACTCTAACGAAATATGGTTTGGATAGGAGACCATAGTCTTCGTTGGCAGAATTTATGGGTATATAGACCAGATTGGTAAAGTAGGTAATCATTCGGTCATTCTCACTCACTTGTCACTTACAACTCTATTATCTCGACTCATACTGATCTTCATGCTGGTGAGTAGTCACACATAGATCCATCGCTTTGTGGAGAGGCTAACGGTGATTTATTCGTGTACGTATTTCGTAGGAGAAGTTGCCTTATGTTATTAGAGTAGAAATAAATCAGCATGAATTGCTATTGGATGTTTTTTTTCTCTTTATTGACGTCATGCGCTGCCTCTTTGTGTTTTTTCTTTTGTGAATTAAAGTGTATTTTAAACAAGAAAACAATACTATTTATTGATACCAAATTAAAAGTTGATGTGTGTTGGTTCAGTTCTGTTTGTACATGAGGGAAAACATAAAAACATACCTGTTACAGCAGACAGTGCAGTGGAGAATCCAGTCAGAGATGATCCCATCGTGTTCGACATAATTGTCAGTGTGATCTGGTTCCCTCCTTAGGGTGCTGACTGATGATGGTGACTAAGAAAACCGACAAGGGAATCGGTTGTAGGAGAGGGAGGTCGAATGATGATGTTATGGTTATTAGGTTATCTGTCTCAGTGTGTAACTGTGTAACCTTTTGACCTCTACATAATTCTCCTTATATAAGCACCCAGGAGGAAACCTAATTAGTTAATAAGGGTAATATGGTCCATCAACAATTACCAACTAATTATTTAATAGGTTATTATATATTTTGATCTATATTATGTAAATGATTATAATGGCTATAGATTAAATATTAAACATAATATATTTAATCTTACAATGTGGTCACATGTGACATTTATTTAGTAACCTAACGAAGTTAATTAGGTGTCATCTTCTCGAGTGAGCAATCAATTTACCATACTTGAAGGGTGGCTCATGCATTTAGCAGATAGCCATGGGTATAAAGTGAAAAATTAGGAAATGTACAATGAAAGAAGTTGGCATTAAATACGGGGGAGGACCATATGAGATTGACCTCACACCACAGGGACAAATTGACGATTCAAAATAGTTGGCATCTCAGTCTGCCTTTTTAGCTTCATTATTACTTATTACAAATAAAGAATAAAGAATGTATGTTAGGGTTTGTTTGGTATTAGGGCTTTGACATTAGCAATGAGAATGGAAGTAATAGACATTAGTGATAAGAGCCCTAAGTACGGTAAAAAACGTTTTTCCGGCGACCGGAGACTAACAGTGTTAGGCTTTTGTTAGTCAGGGTTCATTGGAGGTCAATATGTTAATAGTTGGGACTGTCAGTGGTTATTTTTGAACTTGAGACTGTTGGCGGCCAACGACGAATAGTTGAGATTATTAAAATCCAGTATTCTTTTTCTTTAAACGTAACTTATTACCATTATACATGGTATAGCCTTCTATCTTTCCCTCATGTTACGCTATCTCCTTTCGTTTCACGCCCCTTCACTCCATATCACAACCACGTCATAAAGTTATAACCACCTCACTGACACATCACCCATCCACTTTTCTTCACTATTTATCACTAAGAGACCTACTCAGACCTAGTATGGTTTCACTAATCAATACCCATTAAAATGATATATATATTAAATAAAGTTAAAAACATTTAAAGAAATAAAATCTGATGGTTTGAGAGATATGGGACGCACCATCACACACCCGACCATGCCGTTCCCCGCTCCATACCTGCCCCAACTCCGCCCATTCCTTGCCTTCCACGCCAAACCCCTTGCCACATGGTAAGTGGCGTTAGATTAGATGATAGTACACTACCTTATATCTGTAAAACACTTTGTACAAATACATTTTGCAATTGTCTTAGGGTGAAGGGGGCGCCCCCCTAATGAGGTGAGGGGAATGATTTTTTAACCCAATCGTACGATGTCATGTCATTTCCTCTATCTAACTCCTCTCTTACACAAAAACGTACGGGGTGCACCCTTCATGAGGGAAACTATTTTTTTCCTTTTTTAATTAATTAATAAATGAAACAAAATAATTTTAACAAAATAAAATTAAATTAAATTAAAAAAACTTACTAAAAAAACATTACATTAAATAAAAAATAAAAAAAACATTAAATAAAACTCACCATGGCCGGCCAAATATTCCATTCTTCCATGCAGTGACTAGTCCACCAATTCACCTCTGTCCATGCGGCAAAGAATGATGGTGGCGGTGTGCCCCCACGGTGAAAGGGGTCACCGCTCCCCCTCCGCGCGAACGGCCCGAACACCCTTATTTATCTACTTAACAGTGGTTCTATATTAAAGTCTCTCAACTCCTTTTTAAAAGTTGTTCTATATTAAAGGTCTCTCAACTCCTTTTTTAAATAAATAAATGTATTTTCAATTTTTTTTCTATAAACCATGCATACCTTTAGTTGTTAAGGAGTATTTGATCATCATGAGTCATGACTAAAGGTTAGGGAAATTAACCAAAATAACGTCATTGATCAATAGAATTATGAATATAGTCTTGACTTTTTTGAATTGCCAATATAGTCTTGACTTTTTCATCTCCTGCGTCATATGACGCAACACATTACTCATCTGCGCCATGTATAATATGCAATTTTGCTCCTGCACCAAATCCTTCAACTCCTACGCCGCACCATCTTCTCGTGTGCCATTCTCTCCGGTGCAACTTTTTCTCCTGTGTCATTTTTCGTCACACGTGTTTCTGTATCTGGTTAAGACTGAAGGGAGTGGGGCGGCCTTAGGATGGGGCGTCTTGCGACACGTGGCGCCACGTCAGCCTAGAGGATTTTGAGCAAAAAAAGGGGAATGGTGTGTGGGGCGGCCTTGGGCGACTTGGAGGGGGGAGTCTCCTGAAATTTTGTGCCAAATTGGGTTGTGTGAGGAGAGCCGGGCGACGAGCAGAGGTTGGGCAGGAGGGGGACGCCCTTGGGGACGCCATGGGGGGCGGTGTTGGAGGCGACTTGGGGGCGACTTGGGGTGGGAGTCGCCCCACTCCCCTCAGTCTAAGTGGTAACTTAATAAGTAATACTTATGACTATTTTAATAATTTTCTAGTCAATATGCCTATTTAGGTGATATTCCCTTAAAAGATATGATAAGTTTGATCATAAGTTTTACTAAGCAAAATTATTTTCAATAGCATTTGATCATATTTAAACATTATCATGATACGTATTTGATCATATTCAAACATTATCATATTACCTAGAAGAAAACAAAGAGACTCTCATCATTCTTTCTGTCCCTGTCCTTTTATGTAGAAAGCGACACATCAAAACACCATCCTTTATTACACAACCAACTTGAGTCAAAGTCAAACCCACATTAATATTTCTTTATTGACACAAAAATGATCAATTTTAGTACATCAAAATTGTACTTCAATGCATTATGAGTTGCACTCTTCGTGGCGGTTCAGAAAAAAGATCCACACAAAGTCACAAACTACCCTCTGCTTTCTTTCAACCCTATCACCACATACTCTCCAACTCTATAAATACCTGAACCACCAAATCACCTTCTTCATAATATGGTGGTTTACACCTAAGCCCATTTTCTCTAAACCATCTTCTCTTTGGGTCCTAACCATGGTCACATTGGCTAACCACCGGGTTTATTGCCTCATGGTCATGTGTGATCTTGGTCCAAGTGACCATGTTAAGTTGATAGAGCAAGAAAAAACAATTTAATTATAGTGTTGGCGGTATCCCTCCTGAGCTTATCCTTCTTATATCGTTTCTTTCTTTCTTTGAACTTGTAAATACTCGTTTCTTTTTTCTTGACCTTGCAAGCCCGCACCACCATCAACTTCTTCAAGAAAAGACACTCACTCTGATGGGAATGATGGAAGTTTGGTTTTCTTATTTATATTTTATAGAACATAGTTCTTTAGCCATTGTGTTACTATGACCACTGTTTGTTAGAGTGGGACATTGTTATAAATTATAATATTTCCAATATGATGTATATTCCATTGATAAAACATATAAATAAAGTGTGGGATAAATTGTTTGGATATTGTCAATCTGATGTATGTTTTATCGACCTGTTGGCACTAGAGGTGCACAAAAAAACTGGAACCGAAAAGAAAAACCGGATCCGGGTATTAAAATACCGGTTTTTTTGTACCCGAAACTGTACCCGATCCTACCCACCGGGTACACATAAAGTATAGATTTATATTGAAAAAACCCGGTTTGTGCACCTCTGGCACGTGTATGAAGAATTGAAGATATTTGGATGTGCAGCCATGTTCAAACCCGTCTTAACTTTCAAATTTTCAGTTGATTCGGAAATTATTATTTCTATTTTTCGCTTATGATTTTATTTGAAATTTTGGATTACTAATTTATTATTTTACATTGATTTTAGAGGTATTAAATTAACTCTTTTTACTTGTTTTACCAAGCATGGGCTTTTTAGGCCCAGTCTAGGCTCTAAGCCCATTTGTACACCTTTTGTTTTAGTTCCATTAATTAATACAATAACAATAATAATATATACCGGTTAAGTGAAATCAACAAATAGATGAAGAGTGAATTCATAAGGTTGAAACCACTTAAGCCAAACAAAACTATTAAACTATTAAAACTAATACAAGGATTAGTGCTACACTCAATGGTAAACTATCAGAAACCAGGCATAGCCGCATAGCTTGCGGGTTAGGTCATGTAATAGGCCATATCGGGTTCGGGTGTGAATTGGTTCAAGACGTAATTGGCCCTTGTACAATAATATCAATTTGGGTCAATAGGGTGTATAAACATAACATTCAGTTATTTTTCTTTCTTCAATATGGGCATAGCAAAACTATCGAATGTCACGATGGACACGTGTAAGTTAAATTGACAATTATGCTTGATGAATGTCGGGATTAATCTACAGTTATTAGAACCAAGCTCGAGAGAAGTTGGCTCGAAATTGGATTGGTCTATAAACGACCCTAGCTCGAAAGAGCGTTGGCTAGCTCGTTGGCTCGTTTAAATTCTCCCCACCTTTTAACATTTTATAGCCCAAGTAAAACACATTTAATCTTCTAAGCCCAACTCTCTATAACTATATTCGGTCTAGTTCACACTTCACATGAACACCATTTTTTTCTTGTAAGTTATAAAAATCTAACCGAGCTAAACCAATACATTTCTTTATAAAGCCAAGCTGGAAATCAAGTTTTGAGCATGATTAAAATTTGAGACGAGCTCGATCTGGCTTGGCTCGTGCACAGCCATAACAGTTACACATGTACACTAACCTAAAATTCATATATAAAGATTAATGTTTTATTAAATTGATTTGTGATTGTTATAATGGTACGATAGATGTGAACTTTTTGAATCACTAGTAACTATGTGTTTGATAGGAGCATATTAAAATGTCCGAAATAATTTGATTAGTAGAAATGCAACAATCTGCCAAATGAAGAAAAGAAAGAAACTAAACCATAGACATCAATTTAAAAAGTACCAAGCTCAACACAATTATCCGAAAAACAATCAACCATAACTAATGTCATTTTACCCAAATTTATTATAACTAATGTCTTAACAGGTCGTTTCATGGAACCTGTTTATTAACAGGTTTGTGTTTGTGTTTTGAAAATCTGACACGATAAGATTTCGTGTCGTGTTCATGTTTACGTGTTTCGGGTTTGTGTCTTAACAGACGGGGTTGACCCGTTATGCCAGCCCTAAATTTATGTCCGTGTTTGAACATATCCCACCTGCCGTGCACGTATTCTTTCCTTGACTCCTTCTGAACAAGTATAACCAGAGTAAGTAAGTTCATTAGAAGACCAAAACTAACTAATAATGTAATCTAATTCTATAGATAGTCATAGCAATTTGCAGGAAAATTAATATGGACAAGTAAAAACAACAAGGTAGAATTTTTCCATACCTTATCTTCATACATATCAGCAAGTACACTCTCCGATCCAAAGTTGTCGAGTTTAACAAAGCTAGGACGATAAGTCGTTACCAGCCGACAACGATCGAAGCACATCTTCATATTTAGAGGTAGAGTCTTATTCGTGTCAAGACAATGCGCCATTAGTTCATCTTCATGAGAGACCAACAAAATACTAGTACCGTCTATACCATCTATGAGGCACAAGGGACGTGAATTATGATCAAGCAAATGACTTATATTTTCTTTGATAGTTCTCTCTTTATACCAAGATGTTTCCTCCATCACCCAAATCTCCAACCCTAACGAACACCAAGAAACTCCTCTTAACCTACCTTTCAGGACTCCCAACATTTTCATTGATGCTTGGCTATCCCCCGGAGGGGATGGAAATAACTCAAATGTCTCTGTATTCAAATCAAAATCGTAAATTTGGTCATGGATAATCCAATACACATGACTATTGACAAATATACCATTATCCACTTCGCCCTTTATTGATTTAAAGCGGAATGGGGTTTGTCCCAAAATTCTCCATTTGCCAGTGCCAAGGGTGTAAACCTCAATCTCAACCGCGTAAAGCTCGTCAGAATCTAAGGATATTTTCCTATGGGAAATATGTATCAACTTGTATTCCCCTGCCATTGAAACTCCTAAACCATAACTTAATGTCTCAAATTCTTGTGGTGGTGGAGGGACGTACATGCATTCTTCCAACACAGGATTATATATGAGAAACCCCTTATGGTAGGCGGAGCATATCAAACCATTCACTGAGCCCACTTGACTTAGCCAGTAACCAGCTACAAAACCACAATAATCCATAAGATCAAGCCTCTTCACTTGAACGAGAGCTTTGTGTCCCATCTCTACCCACATTAAACATCCTGGCCTACTTGGCTTATAATAATCAAAGATCATCAGGGCCTCACGCGATCTTGAGAGATGAAGATTAACAAAGTTGGGATCGGAAACAAGATCACACCACTTTTTGCACACGCACTTGTAGCGGATGATTGTTTTCACCGGTAGTCTTGATAATACGTTGCACATCACATTGTTAGGTAATAAGTCTTCCATTGATGATGCCGTTGGAAATACCTAATCAGGGTTTGGAGTTTGTGAAAGGGCTAATCTTCAATCCATGGATGCCGTCGGAAAAACGTAGTTAGGGTTTGTGTTTGTGGAAGGGTTTGAAGGCATTGTCTTCCCATGCAGAATATATATAAGATAGTCTTTTAGGGTTCACTAGGCCCAATAAAGTATTTTCGGCCTTTGATAATTTAGATAATTTTTTTTTAAATAATAAATGATTAAAATCATATTAGTCTGGCACCAATTCGTTTACTCTTTTAGTCTTCTTTTGAGTAATTTTAATATTTCCATATTATTTATTATGTATTATATTTTTTTAATGGCTAAACTTACCTAACATGGGGATTAAACCTATAACCTTCATTGGGCTGGTTTAACTCTTCAAATTTTAAGTGTTTTGATTGGTTGGTGAAACTTTTATACTAATGGGTGGATGTCATTTCACATTCACTAATTTTTAAAGCGATGGGTACAAACCACTATTTCATATAAACATTTATCTTTTCTACTCTTAGACTATTTCTAAAAGTAAAAGACCTTCTCTTAGTTAGAGGACAGGGGGCGTAGCGTTATTTTAACGTGATGGCCATATATAACGCGTGGAAAATCACAAATTCCCACCGCCACCTCCAAGTATAACGCGTGATACAATCACGGTTTCCGATTTCGTTATTTTTTTAACGGCGTGATGGTTTTTTTTTTTTTGTGAGGGTAATTGTTGGTTGGGGGGAAATTGTTGGGTGTGGTGGTGAGTGATGACCACCGCCACTAAAAAGGTTGTGAGTGATGGAAAAATGGTTGCTGACATGGCTGAACATGATTGGATATTGTGAGTGATGGAATTCTATCACTAGTTACCACCCCCACCCCCCTTAGAGGGTGTTTGTTTTTTTGCAAAAAGTACTTCCTGACCTCTTATGTCTGCACCGCGCATACCACGCGCGGATATTTGGGTTTGCAGCGTGTTTGTTTTTTGAAATAAATTTCACTAAAAAGCTCTTCTAGAGCTCTTTCTCATGCAGATCTGGACTCACTTCTTCAAACATCTTCAAACTCCTCTCTCTTTCAAAACACCTCCACATCTTCAAACCTCAAAACCCTGGCACCCATCTCCACTTCTCCTGCCGACAGCCCACCTCCTCCGCCCCTCCACCTCCGCCCCCCTCCACCTCCGTATGGCCCTGACCGTCATTCACCCATCTCCAGTCGACACCCAATGCTGCCTCCACCTCTACCGTCGACCCTGCAGCCTCCGTCATCAACCTTTTCCAGCTGACACCACCTCCGATTTGTTTATTAAGCTCCTAATATGTATAGCAGGTGTACCTTAAAGTGAGTTGTTAGTATTGTGAGTTTGAAGTATGCTTGTTTAGTAGGTTTAGGAATTGATCGAGAACATGTAAATCTGATAGAAAACTTAGGTGGTGTTTGTTTTTCCTGAAAAGGTCTTCAGAACCTCTCATGTCTGCGCCGCGTGTAACACCTCGAAAATTCGTGTTCAATGAAATAACGACATGTGTCATGTAAGACAAAAAGCGTTATAAACCCAGAGTTAATAAAGATGTTTGGTAGGATTTAAAAGTGTCGTTATGTTAATTTTCACCTCTGAACGACCTCATTTATAAATCCCAAGACCCAATTATAAATTATGAACATCTAATATACTTTCGATCCAGCAAATTGATGGCAATAATTGAATTCAAAAGTGCAAGATAGGATCCTATGGAATTTCTACGATAAACCTTCATTTTCGGCACTTTCAAAGGATTCAAGAAAAACATATCAAAGTGGTAGGGTATCTCACTGTTCAAAGGCACATTTTAGAGGCCCCTAACTGAAAAAACATGTCCCAAATTCGGAATATATGGTTGCCCCTTCGAATGCCTGAAAGAACAAGAGTTTTTGGCGGCTGAAGAAGGCTTGCGCATCGCAAACACAATCCTTACGGTGCGCAAGGAGTGCCCAGCTCCAACAGATTCGCCTGTTTGCTGTTTAAACGCACTAACTGACCTTTAATCGATTTTCCTCATATTTGGACGACCCTTCTCACACCCCGAATTTCCACGTGTTACCGGTGCCCAGTAGGGGAGTATCCTGACGTGGTTGGCAACATAATAGTCAAACAACACAATATTTAAATGCACAGCGGAAGCAAAGTATAGATTCATTTCAACCAAACGATATTGTAATATTAAGTATCACAAGTAGTTGAATATAAATCCACAGGTAGATCAAAATAAAAAGGAAACAATGTTCAACAGTCTATGACATCCAAGCTTGCGAGACTTATTCTGGATGCTAGGAGAAAAGCCAGCCTATTACGCGTAGTACCTGCACTTAACCTTTTTAAGAAAAATACGTCAGTTTACACTGGTAAATACAATCAACCGACTCATTTTGAAAAGAGTTTAAGAAAATGCATTTAAGGCACAAGGCACAAATAATATTTTATAACTTGGGATAATTATTTGAATATAATACTCGTAAAAGATTTACATGTTTCTTATGCGTTCAGTAGCCGGATCGAGCCGGGTTAAAGATCAATAGACACACCACATTATGTAAATGAGACACTGACAGGTGTACGCCTACACCTGTGTGCTAAGGTCGTGGCCATTTCGTAAAATGATGCCAGGGATATCCGGGACATGATCATTAACCTCCCAAAGGCTTTAAGCAAACAAAACAATTTAAACGGTCATCTCAATAATACTTAATCCCCAAAACGATTAAGGTCGAAATGCCCGACCAAGCGGTATTTTATATACCGTACCCCAAGCCCGTATAGGGAAAATAAGTTAAGAGTATTTACCTGAGCAAGTATAAATCAAAATCAGCGAGTGCAAGTATCTTTTACCGGTTCTCCTAATCTGGAACGAAGGTTTATAATAACCTATTAGAATCCTAACGGGTCTTTAGTTAAGCTTAAGCTTAGACCGGTTAGTTTTAAAGATACGGTTCGTACGCACGATTAAGCGAAGACCGGATAGAATGTGATTTAGACCCGACAAGTTTGAAGACTTTCTTAATATAGGTATATTATACACATTCTGGATTTTGAGATAAAACCGATAAGGTTTGACCCGTTTCGGTTAATTTATGTAAACTAGTTACATAAACCGAACCGAACGCGTATGAAGCGTAACGGGTAACCATAAGAGTCCTAAACAGGTTTCCTAAGTTAACATGCCTTAAATATGTTGTGATATTAGTAGGATACCTTCCGTTATACCCAAAACGAGTTTAATCTCATATTAAGCCCCGTAAGGGTATTTTGGTCATTTTAAAGATTATAAAAGTAATTAATTTATCTTCTGTGATCCGGGTCTGAATAAATCAGTAAAATAGTTTATTTTAACAGGTTATAACATTTGGTTATAAGTCTTATATGCCAAAATAGTTTTAAACCCTAACTATGCGTATAATACGCGTATAAAGCCGTTTTAAGCGACGTACGGGTTAAAATAGGATTCTGAGTTTCCTGATCAGTTAAATAGGTTCAAAACACTCCATTTAATATTTAAAATCAGTAGCAATTGGATTGGCATCAAAAGGATTTGTAAAACTCATTTTTTGGCCGAAAAGGGTATATTCGGTATTTACCGAATCAAGGCACTAATCCTAGCTTATGATCAGTTTAAAAATAATTAAAAATCTTCAAAAATCCCAAAATATTATATTACATCAGTGGGTAAAAGGTTTGGTGCCAAAAATTGGGTTTAGATAGGCTTTACGCTAATGACGCCGTTTAATTACTAAGAAGCGTTCTAATTACGTCATTAAGCATAACTCCTAATCTAGACCTCCAACTGATGTGAAAATTTACATACATGTTTAATAATCAGTAACTAAGATTATTGTACTTTCATATTTCCAAAATTCTCGTTTTATGGTCATAAGGGCATTACGGTCAATATTTAGGCGATTAACGGAAACGTCGGACAATTAAGGATTTATGTGGTATAAACGCAGAGGGTTATACACACATGTAACTAGGTCCTAATGGAACTTTAAGGCATGTCTAAACCTATCTAAACCGGGTCAGAATCGAGGTCAAAACAAAAGTCAAACTTTTGCGTCTTTCGGCTCCGAATCGGTTCAAAACAGAAAGTTGTCGAATCAAACAAGCTTAGACAAGTTATTATACTTATTTTCAAGTTGTATGAATGATAAAACATATTACACGCCTTCTGTATCGTTAATTACATGATTAATGATTCTGTTGACTTTTTCGAAAGAAGTTTGACTCGACAAACAACCTAGTTAGGATTGAAATCAGTGGGTGCCCTTTTAAGGGTTTAAAGCCCACATGATTACCAACTTATAACAACTTTCGTTTCGACAAAAACCTGGACCGTTTCTGTTTTATCGCTAAGTCAAACCGTAATTACGACGGTTTGACTTCTAGGCTATAAACTAAACAAAACTTAATTAAGAAGGGTTGAGGGTACTTACACGTGACTAATGGATGATTAGGAAGGCCTTGGTCTGCTGTGGAGTTCCAAAGATGAGCAGAAATGAATGTGTGGTTGCATGTTGCAACATGAGCCTTATATAGCCACTTTGATTATCATAGATTGATGCCAAATGGACCTACCATTGATCAAGGATTGATACATGTGTCTTCTATAGGCTATATACCAGTATAGGAAGCCCATAGAATCGAAAACTTGCAATTAAAGTCGGTTAGAAGGTTGGAACAGGCACCTGCTTGTTTATTCTGCATCTGGCAGTCGCAGGCGGCCCGCTTTAGATCTGGATATATCGTAGGCGGGCCGCATGGCCCTTTTGATCAGGTTACATATTTTCTTTTATTGCACATTTGGCCCTTAATCCCTCGAAAGGTCGTTTTCACTACAATTCTTGCATTATGAGGCTTCAATATTGACATATGGGGGCTTTAGGGCCTATACCATCTTTGTTAAGTCCTCGGGTAACTTTGTGATCACCCGAAAAGCCCTAATTTTCTATGTTGACGATTCTAACCCTCACACACGAATTTTATCATAACTTTCTCATATGGTAACGAAACTTGGTGAAATTTTTATGGTGCATTCTAGTGAGCATAATTAATCGTTACAAGGCTTCGGGTTTGCTAAAAGGTCACTCAGAGGTATAACTTAACATGTTGACACATTTAACCCCTGTAGTTTGTAATCTCTCACTTTCTTTCACAATTCGCTTCGTATGATCCATGATCCATTCGTTTAAGGTTATAAACATTATGTAGGGTTATTGTAAAGTGTATTTATTCATTGTTGACACTTTGAACCCTTATATTTACATAGTTTCATTTTTTGTCAACTTTAGTCCTTCAAGAACATTCTATCACATGTTCAAACCTATGACACGTGTCAACACATCATAGGACGTAAATTTTCGAGGTGTTACATCCCCACCCCCTTAAAAGAAATCTCGACCTCGAGATTTACTGAAATAGATAAGGGTACTTTTCTTTCATCGTGGACTCAACCTCCCATGTATACTCGGGACCTCTACGGGCATCCCATTTGACCTTTACAATCGGTACATGCTTCCTTCGAAGCTTCTTAACCTGTCGATCCTCGATCGACAATGGTCTTTCCACAAATTTCAAGCTCTCATCTATATGCACATCTGTATGGGGTATGACCAGTGATTCGTCAGCGAAACACTTCTTCAGATTGCAGATGTGGAACACATTGTGAATTCCACTGAGCTCTTCCGGTAAGTTCAACTTATAGGCAACTGACCCGACACGTTCGATAACCTCGAAAGGTCCTATGTATCTCGGGCTTAGCTTACCTTTCTTACCAAATCCCATCACCCCCTTCCAGGGTGACACTTTAAGTAGGACTTTGTCACCTACTTCGAAGTGAAAATCCTTACGATTTGGATCAGCGTAACTCTTCTGCCTATCCCGGGCAGCTTTGAGATGGTCACGAATCTGGACAATCTTGTCCGTCGTTTCGAACACGATCTCTGGTCCTGATAACTGGACTTCTCCAACTTCCGCCCAACACACGGGCGATCTACACTTTCTACCATATAATGCCTCGAAAGGCGCAGCCTTTATGCTGGTGTGGTAGCTATTGTTGTAGGAGAATTCGATTACTGGTAAGTTCTTATCCCAACTACCACCCAAATCGATCGCACATGCACGTAGCATGTCTTCCAACGTTTGAATAGTACGCTCACTCTGACCGTCAGTCTGAGGATGATAAGCCGTACTAAAATTCAAACGTGTGCCCAAAGATTGTTGGAAACTCTTCCAAAAATGTGACGTGTATCTAGTATTTCGGTCAGAGATAATAGACACAGGTATGCCATGTAAGGCTACAATCTTATCCACGTATAACTGGGCTAACATGTCGGAGCTATAAGTCTCCTTGATGGGTAAGAAATGTGCTGACTTAGTCAGTCTATCCACTATGACCCATATTGTATCATTGCCTTTCCTTGTCTTAGGTAACTTGGTAATAAAATCCATAGTCACCATTTCCCACTTCCACGTAGGAAGTTCAGGCTGTTGTAGCAAACCTGACGACTTTTGATGTTCTGCCTTGACTTGCGCACACGTCAAGCATTTAGCTACATAGGTAGCTACCGACTTCTTCAAGCCTATCCACCAATAATTCGTCCTTAGATCCTGGTACATCTTATCAGCTCCAGGATGAACGGAATATTTAGAGCTGTGGGCTTCCTGGAGGATAACATCTCGGAGTCCTCCATAAATTGGAACCCATATCCGTCCATTCAATCTAAGAATTCCATCCTTACTAAGAGATAACTGCTCCTCAGTTACTCCTAGCTTTTCGTTAGGATAGTTAGCTTCCAACACAGCTTCCTTCTGTGCAGCTAACAACCTTTCTATCAAATTGTTCTTTATTTCCATGCGCTTGGCATTGATTCGGATGGGTTTTATCTTCTCCTTTCGACTCAAGGCATCGGCGACTACATTCTCCTTGCCGGGATGGTATCTTATTTCACAATCGTAATCATTCAGAGTTTCCATCCAACGGCGTTGCCTCATGTTCAAGTCCTTCTGGTTGAACATATGTTGAAGGCTCTTGTGATCAGAATAGATCACACATTTGATTCCATATAAGTAGTGCCTCCACAGTTTTAGTGCGAATACAACGGCACCCAATTCCAAGTCATGGGTGGTGTAATTCTTTTCGTGCACCTTTAACTGGCATGAAGCATAGGCAATGACTTTGCCTTTCTGCATAAGCACACATCCCATCCCGATGTGTGATGCATCACAGTAAACTACAAACTCCTCGATTCCATCAGGCAATGTCAGTACTGGAGCATTGCTCAACTTTTGTTTCAGAATATCGAAGGATTCCTGCTGCTTAGGACCCCAGTCAAACTTAATCTTCTTACGCGTCAGCGAAGTCAGGGGTGCAGCAATTCTTGAGAAGTTTTCAATGAATCGCCTATAGTACCCTGCCAAACCTAGGAAGCTACATATTTCTGTAGGCGTCTTTGGCTCATGCCAATTCATGACAGCTTCAACTTTAGCGGGATCTACTTGGATACCACGCTCACTAACAACATGTCCAAGAAATTGGACTTCTCGAAGCCAGAATTCACACTTCGAGAATTTGGCATAGAGCTTTTCTTTATGAAGTAGTTCCAGAATGCAGTGAAGATGCTTCTCATGGTCAGCTTGGTTCTTCGAGTAGATGAGAATGTCGTCGATGAAAACGATGACGAATTTATCTAAGTGTGGCTTGCAGACGCGATTCATGAGATCCATGAACGCGGCCGGTGCATTAGTGAGCCCAAAAGGCATCACTAGGAACTCGTAATGACCATAACGAGTCCTAAATGCTGTTTTGTGCACGTCTTCATCTCTAACCTTCAATTGATGGTAGCCTAACCTCAGGTCAATCTTCGAGAAGAAACTTGCCCCTTGCAGTTGATCGAACAGATCGTCGATTCTGGGCAAAGGATACCTATTTTTTATAGTGACCTTATTAAGCTCACGGTAGTCGATGCACAGACGCATCGATCCATCATTCTTCTTGACAAATAAAACTGGTGCTCCCCAAGGAGACGAACTAGGTTTGATGAAGCCTTTGGCTAGCAAATAATCTAGCTGCGTTCTCAATTCCTTCATCTCTGTTGGTGCCAACCTATACGGTGCCCTTGCTACCGGTGCTGATCCAGGAATAATGTCAATTCTGAATTCTACTTGCCTATCTGGTGGCAAACCAGGTAGTTCTTCCGGAAAAACTTCGGGGTATTCAGAAATGACGGGGATATCCCCAATCCTGGGCTTCGGCTCATCAATTATCACTTGTGCCATGTAGATGACACAACCCTTCTTCAAACATTTAGAGTCTTTGAGCATAGACATTTTCTCGGGTAGCCCATACTGGGTATCTCCCTGGATAGTAAGTGATTCACCAAACGAAGTCTTGATCATCACTTGCTTCTTATTGCAAATAATCTGGGCCTGGTTATGAGATAACCAGTCCATACCCAAAACTATGTCAAAACCGGCTAGTTTTAAAGGAAGTAGGGACAAAGGAAAAGAGTGGTTCTTAATGGATACGAAACACCCATCTAATAAGGTTGAGGCGGTTTTTAAGGTGCCATCAGCTAGTTCCACCTCATACTTCACACTTAAAGTCTTAACAGGTAATTTCAACAATTCACAAAACTTATTATCTACGAACGACTTATCAGCGCCTAAATCAAATAACACTCTCGCATAAACATCATTTACGAGAAAGGTACCTGTTATCACATTGTCGTCCTTGACGGCTTCCTTAGCATCCATCCTGAAGACCCTAGCATTGGTCTTCTTAGCCTCTTCAGGCTTCTTAGCGTATTTTGGGCAATTGGTCTTGATGTGCCCCTTTTCATTGCAACCGTAGCAGGTCGCATCCTTCATCCTTTTGCAATCCAAGGTTTTGTGTTCCTTGGACTTGCACAACCCACATGCAAAAGATTTCGATTGTGAATTCGAGTTTGATTCATACCTGCACTTTCCAAAGTGCTGTCTCTTGCAGATTTTGCATCTGGGTTTTTCACCCGACTGCTGACCATCCTTCCTAAATCCTGACCCCTTTCGGTGGTCATTGTTTCCCTTCTGCTTCTTGTCTGAACGTTGTGAGTTGTCATCCTCACGCTTCCTCTTTTCGGTATCGGTGTTCCTCTGCGATTTTAGCCTGACCGCATCCAAGGTAAGGGACAACGATATGTCCGCTACTGACCGAAAAGTAGTTGGTCTGGAGGCCTTCACACTTGCTTTGATCTCCGGGGCCAAACCCCCAATGAATCGAGCTATACGTTTAGGCTCCGGAGTTACCAAATATGGAACCAACCTTGACAAGGTGTTGAAACTGGTAAGGTAGGCCTGACAGTCTAGGTTTCTCATGACCAGCGACAAGAAGTCAGATTCAATTTTCTCAACCTCGTGTTGAGGGCATAAATTTTCCTTAATCAGCGTCATGAACTGTTCCCAAGTCATATTGTATAACGGGATTTTCCCCGTAGCTTGGATCAAAGATCTCCACCAAGCTAATGCTTCTCCCTTGAAAGACTGTGACACGAATTTCACAATATCCCTATCATTGCAACCACTGATATCCATAACCGTATCCATCTCGTCCATCCAAGTCATGCAATCTACTGCTCCTTTTTCCCCAGTAAAATCCCTGGGTTTGCACGATACGAAGTACTTATAGGAGCAACCCTTATTACGGGGTTCTTGATTCTGTACGACTCTTTAGGATGGAGCACTCCTCTGGTTTGATGAGTGGTGAGAATTACTGTTGTGGGCAGTGTGGGTCCTGGAGGGTGTTCTAGAGTGTGGTGCAGATTGGGTCCTTGCATGGGTACCACCGGATTCATGGAGCTGTCTATCCATAGCTCGATTAACGGCATTATCTATCATTGCCTGTAATTCTGCACCCGCTACATTTACTCGGGCATTATCATGCTCTCTCCCTGGGTGACTGTTGACCTCATTTGAGTCTGCCATGTAGCTTGAACTGTTACATATCGACATCAATTCATTGGTGAGTTTATTATAAAATTGTCTTTTATGGCAATTTATTAACTGTGGTAAACGTAGACCATATATGGTTAATTTATTACTCACATAAATTTAGGATTTCTAATATAATTTATCCTAATTATAAAACAATAACAGTTTTATTAGCACATAAGGCCTAGTCACAGGGACAATTTAGATTATAAGCTATGATTTCAGAGAATCAAAGCATGAAGGTTTGAACAAAGTTCATTACCTTTATCAGACAGGGTCACAGACTAATACTGTCTTTTGTCTCATATGAAAATGAGAAGGGCCCGTAGGCATTCCATTACCAATGGATGGTAAAAAGAACTGATCATATTTATTAATGATTTAACCCATGATTCAGAGATCATTTAGTTGGGTTTGGAATCTTTGAAAAGATCCATATATAATAATAACACGTGTGTTTTTAACGAATCATGTCTGCCAGGAGTGTTAACATGTTTTCAGATGTTAACAGGGATTTGAATCTTTTTAACGGGTTTTACCATCTCGGCCAGGTCTTAAAATGACATGCAGGCTAGGTTATACCTTTAAGATCCTAAATTAAAAATAACATAGGCAGATAGATTTTTAAAAGGAATGATTCCAATTTATTTATTTCATATCTAATTTAATTATTCATAACATAGCAAAGATGAAATTTATAAACTTACATTCCATTAGAACTTAAAAGTAGTACACTTTGCCCTAAACGGGACTTTTCACAAAAACACTTGCCCACGCAGGAGCTATACTGGCAATAAAAGTCCTCGTAGGGACTGTTTGCTAAAATAAGTGTCCACGCAGGGACTAATAAAGACAAGTCCTCGTAGGGACTAAGTACAAAGATAGATGTCCACGCAGGGACTACATACACACATAAATAAATGTCCACGTAGGGACTTGATTTAAACAAGGAAATACAATAATACATATTGGGATTTAACGATCCCGTTTCTTCTTTCCCTTCAGCAAATTTTCCAAGCCACTCATGAATCCCTCATTCTTCTTACGCTCTCTCTGGAGGTCTCGCTCAACCCTGCCCAGTCTTTGACGGAGATCCTCTTGCTCTGGTGGGGAAAACCGTGGTGGCTGGTACTGTGGCGGCGGCTGAGCAGGTACTTGATACCCTCGAGCTGGATGTCCTATTCCCCAAGGGGTTCCATATGGTCCCTCAGGATTTTGGGCAAGGTAGTTTGCTGCCACTAGGTATGGGTCGGCCTCGGCATAGTTATAGTTATGGTATGCTGGCGGTCCGTATGGGTTGTAAGCTGCCGGAGCAGTATAAGCAAGGATAGGGTTGCCAACACCCGGTGATGGCGGTGCAATAGGTGCCGAATTCACCTCTGAAACTGGAACTGAAGGTCCACCCATCTGTGGGTCTTCATATATAGGCGGGTAGTGGCTGCCGCTAGAGTGTTGAAGGGTACTGAAATGAAACTCCCCTCCTCGGGCTGACATCCGTGCGCCAGTCCTCCTACGTCTTGGTGGTTCTGGAGGCTCTAGATGAACTGGCGGCGGTGGAGGCGGTGGCGTGACTGCCTCGAAACGTGGATCCCCAGAAGGATCTTGCTGCTGCTGTTGCAGCTGCTGGTGAGGCGATGAGTGGTAAGATGGTGTATAGTACCACTCACATCGTTCGAACCGTGCCAGGTGACTATCCGGACCTTGGTATGGTGTTCCGTGAAAAGACGAACCATCTGAGATCACAAAAGGATGGTTCAGGGTTCCGGTTGAAGCCTCGACGGGATCTGTGTCCTCGTCCATATCTTGATCACCAGAAAAGTGATCCTCCGGTCCTAGTGGGTTAAAGCCTACTTGTTCTGGTAGGTACTCTGCTGGGTTAAACTGGCCCTGAAAGACAGGAGTAGGGTCGCGGAAAGAATCTTGCGATGAGGATCGTTGTAACGGTATGTATGAAGGTTGCGGGTTGTTGGGCTCATTCTCGGACTGAGGCCCAAAGGAGTGATGATATGGAGGCGTTGAGCTATGTGATGTGGATTGTCTGGCAGGCTCCTCATAGATCCTCCAAGGTTCTCGCGGATCTATACTCCTTGTAGAAGAAGGAGTTCGCCGGCCCGAAGGCCCGGCCTCGTGGTCGTTAGGGGCGCTGATCGGCGCCTTTCCTCGATCTCCTCGCCTGAATCTTGGCGGCATAGCTAAACCTGTTAATATAAACAAGGTAATAACAAGGAAAAAATAATGGACAAAATCAAATTTAAAAATAAAACATTTTGGATTATTCCTAAGTTCTTTGTCTAGACTCGAAGATTTAGGAATGTGCAATTGTGTCATTGAGATTAAACACAAAAGGCTAGTGTTTAATTCACTCAGTGTTGGCTCTGATACCAACCTGTCACACCCCGAATTTCCACGTGTTACCGGTGGGCCCGGTAGGGGAGTATCGTGACGTGGTTGGCAACATAATAGTCAAACAACACAATATTTAAATGCACAGCGGAAGCAAAGTATAGATTCATTTCAACCAAACGATATGGTAATATTAAGTATCACAAGTAGTTGAATATAAATCCACAGGTAGATTAAAATAAAAAGAAAACAATGTTCAACAGTCTATGACATCCAAGATTGCGAGACTTATTCTGGATGCTAGGAGAAAAGCCAGCCTATTACGCGTAGTACCTGCACTTAACCTTTTTAAGAAAAATACGTCAGTTTACACTGGTAAATACAATCAACCGACTCATTTTGAAAAGAGTTTAAGAAAATGCATTTAAGGCACAAGGCACAAATAATATTTTATAACTTGGGATAATTATTTGAATATAATACTCGTAAAAGATTTACATGTTTCTTATGCATTCAGTAGCCGGATCGAGCCGGGTTAAAGATCAATAGACACACCACATTATGTAAATGAGACACTGACAGGTGTACGCCTACACCTGTGTGCTAAGGTCGTGGCCATTTCGTAAAATGATGCCAGGGATATCCGGGACATGGTCATTAACCTCCCAAAGGCTTTAAGCAAACAAAACAATTTAAACGGTCATCTCGATAATACTTAATCCCCAAAACGATTAAGGTCGAAATGCCCGACCAAGCGGTATTTTATATACCGTACCCCAAGCCCGTATAGGGAAAATAAGTTAAGAGTATTTACCTGAGCAAGTATAAATCAAAATCAGCGAGTGCAAGTATCTTTTACTGGTTCTCCTAATCTGGAACGAAGGTTTATAATAACCTATTAGAATCCTAACGGGTCTTTAGTTAAGCTTAAGCTTAGACCGGTTAGTTTTAAAGATACGGTTCGTACGCACGATTAAGCGAAGACCGGATAGAATGTGATTTAGACCCGACAAGTTTGAAGACTTTCTTAATATGGGTATATTATACACATTCTGGATTTTGAGATAAAACCGATAAGGTTTGACCCGTTTCGGTTAATTTATGTAAACTAGTTACATAAACCGAACCGAACGCGTATGAAGCGTAACGGGTAACCATAAGAGTCCTAAACAGGTTTCCTAAGTTAACATGCCTTAAATATGTTGTGATATTAGTAGGATACCTTCCGTTATGCCCAAAACGAGTTTAATCTCATATTAAGCCCCGTAGGGGTATTTTGGTCATTTTAAAGATTATAAAAGTAATTAATTTATCTTCTGTGATCCAGGTCTGAATAAATCAGTAAAATAGTTTATTTTAACAGGTTATAACATTTGGTTATAAGTCTTATATGCCAAAATAGTTTTAAACCCTAACTATGCGTATAATACGCGTATAAAGCCGTTTTAAGCGACGTACGGGTTAAAATAGGATTCTGAGTTTCCTGATCAGTTAAATAGGTTCAAAACACTCCATTTAATATTTAAAATCAGTAGCAATTGGATTGGCATCAAAAGGATTTGTAAAACTCATTTTTTGGCCGAAAAGGGTATATTCGGTATTTACCGAATCAAGGCACTAATCCTAGCTTATGATCAGTTTAAAAATAATTAAAAATCTTCAAAAATCCCAAAATATTATATTACATCAGTGGGTAAAAGGTTTGGTGCCAAAAATTGGGTTTAGATAGGCTTTACGCTAATGACGCCGTTTAATTACTAAGAAGCGTTCTAATTACGTCATTAAGCATAACTCCTAATCTAGACCTCCAACTGATGTGAAAATTTACATACATGTTTAATAATCAGTAACTAAGATTATTGTACTTTCATATTTCCAAAATTCTCGTTTTATGGTCATAAGGGCATTACGGTCAATATTTAGGCGATTAACGGAAACGTCGGACAATTAAGGATTTATGTGGTATAAACGCAGAGGGTTATACACACATGTAACTAGGTCCTAATGGAACTTTAAGGCATGTCTAAACCTATCTAAACCGGGTCAGAATCGAGGTCAAAACAAAAGTCAAACTTTTGCGTCTTTCGGCTCCGAATCGGTTCAAAACAGAAAGTTGTCGAATCAAACAAGCTTAGACAAGTTATTATACTTATTTTCAAGTTGTATGAATGATAAAACATATTACACGCCTTCTGTATCGTTAATTACATGATTAATGATTCTGTTGACTTTTTCGAAAGAAGTTTGACTCGACAAACAATCTAGTTAGGATTGGAATCAGTGGGTGCCCTTTTAAGGGTTTAAAGCCCACATGATTACCAACTTATAACAACTTTCGTTTCGACAAAACCCTGGACCGTTTGTGTTTTATCGCTAAGTCAAACCGTAATTACGACGGTTTGACTTCTAGGCTATAAACTAAACAAAACTTAATTAAGAAGGGTTGAGGGTACTTACACGTGACTAATGGATGATTAGGAAGGCCTTGGTCTGCTGTGGAGTTCCAAAGATGAGCAGAAATGAATGTGTGGTTGCATGTTGCAACATGAGCCTTATATAGCCACTTTGATTATCATAGATTGATGCCAAATGGACCTACCATTGATCAAGGATTGATACATGTGTCTTCTATAGGCTATATACCAGTATATGAAGCCCATAGAATCGAAAACTTGCAATTAAAGTCGGTTAGAAGGCTGGAATAGGCACCTGCCTGTTT
This sequence comes from Helianthus tuberosus, assembly GCA_030545235.1. NCBI lineage: Eukaryota > Viridiplantae > Streptophyta > Magnoliopsida > Asterales > Asteraceae > Helianthus > Helianthus tuberosus. The sequence goes on along the minus strand of CM060368.1, from coordinate 81,050,890 downwards.
ATTCTGCATCTGGCAGTCGCAGGTGGCCCGCTTTAGATCTGGATATATCGTAGGCGGGTCGCATGGCCCTTCTGATCAGGTTACATATTTTCTTTTATTGCACATTTGGCCCTTATTCCCTCGAAAGGTCGTTTTCACTACAATTCTTGCATTATGAGGCTTCAATATTGACATATGGGGGCTTTAGGGCCTATACCATCTTTGTTAAGTCCTCGGGTAACTTTGTGATCACCCAAAAAGCCCTAATTTTCTATGTTGACGATTCTAACCCTCACACACGAATTTTATCATAACTTTCTCATATGGTAACGAAACTTGGTGAAATTTTTATGGTGCATTCTAGTGAGCATAATTAATCGTTACAAGGCTTCGGGTTTGCTAAAAGGTCACTCAGAGGTATAACTTAACATGTTGACACATTTAACCCCTGTAGTTTGTAATCTCTCACTTTCTTTCACAATTCGCTTCGTATGATCCATGATCCATTCGTTTAAGGTTATAAACATTATGTAGGGTTATTGTAAAGTGTATTTATTCATTGTTGACACTTTGAACCCTTATATTTACATAGTTTCATTGTTTGTCAACTTTAGTCCTTCAAGAACATTCTATCACACGTTCAAACCTATGACACGTGTCAACACATCATAGGACGTAAATTTTCGAGGTGTTACAACCCCTAAATTTCTCCTAGACATTAGGGACATGTGTTAGTGATCAGGGAACATTGCTAGAGTTGTTTGTCAACAATCTAAGTGTTCTTGAACACTATAAAAGGGCATGAAGTTGCAACCATTTGATCATTCACTTCTTGTGCAATTCTGGAGCTTTTGGGAGCTTAAGAGCAGACACAAGACCTTCCTAATCAAGCATAGGACTTCAGTAAGTTTGCTTAACCTTTTCTTAGTTAAGTTTTTTCTTAGTTTAGCTTAAAAGTCAAACCGTCGTAATTAACGGTTGACTTCAAGATTAATCACTGATGGTCCAGTGATTAGTCGAATTGAAAGTAGTTATAAGTTGGTAATTATGTGGGTAATAAACCCTTAAAAGGGTTCCCCCTGATTCCCACTCTAACTAGGTCAAATGTCGGGTCAAACTTGCTAATAAAAAGTCAACAGGATACTTAATTTCTAATTTATGCATGATTAGCAATGTAGAACACATACAACCTGTTTGATCATTAATATAACTTGGTAATTAGTATAAGAACATGTCTAAACATGTTCAACCCGACAATTTAATGTTTAGACCCGGTTCGGAACCGAAAGTCGCAAAGCTTTGACTTTTGCTTCGACTTCAGTTCTGACCCGTTTTGGTATGTTTTAGAAACACCTTAAAGCTTCATTTGGACCAGGTTACATGCTAGTATAACCCTCTGTGATTATACACCATGGTTCATTAGTTAACCAATTAATACGCATGATTCCGTTAATTGCTCATATGTTGACCGTTATGCCCTTTTCACCTTAAAACGTGATTTTTGGAAATGTAAAAGAGTAGAAACCTTAGTTTCTGAATTATAAACTTGCACCCAAAATTTGACATCAGTTGGAGGTGTAGATTGAGAGTTATGCTCATTAGCGTAATTAGAAAATTTATTAGCGATTAAACTACATAATTAGCGTATAGCCTATTTAAACCTAATTTTTGGTATCAAACTTATTACCCACTGATGTAATATATTATTTGGTATTTTTGAAGATTTTTAATTAATTTTAGGCTGAGCATAACTTATAGTCGTAGGCTTAATCCGGTAATTGTCGGTTTTGCCCTTACGGGCGATAAAATGAGTTTTACATATCTAATTGACTCCAAACTTTTTGCTACTGATTACATATGATAAATAAATTATTTTAAACCTCCTGGAATAATAAAAATATCAGATTTCTATATAGAACCCGGAAACGGCTTCTAATCGCCTTATTAAGCGTTTTTAACGCATAGTATGCACTAAAACTATTTTAAACATAAAAGGGTGATACCTACTGATATTTGAGGTAAATTATAATATTTTAACAGAAAGCAAAAGTTTTTTAACTCAGACTTCAGTTTTGAGCTTTTCGGCTTATGTGAAATTACCAAAATGCCCCTACGGTGCATAGTTTGCTTATAATTGATAAATTTCACATATATACAATACCCTACTGATATAACTTAGCGAATGGATTATCTTTGCTGATTACATCAGACCTGTAACTCAGGATACTACTTAAACTCTTTTATCACCTTATAAATGACCAAACTACCCCTACGGGGCGTAATTTATGTTTAAATTCATTTCGGGCATAATAAATGATATCTTACTGATGTCACAACATATTTGGAGCATATTAACTTAGGAAACCTGTAAATGGCTCTCATGAGTACCCGTTACGCTTATTACGCGTTCGGTTCGGTTTATGTAACTAGTTTGCATAAATTAGCCGAAACGGGTCAAACCTTATCGGTTTTATCTCAAAATCCAGAATGTGTATGAAATACCCATATTAAGAAAGTCTTCAAACTTGTCGAGTCTAAATCACATTCTATCCGGTCTTCGCTTAATAGTGCGTACGAACCGTATCTTTGAAACTAACCGGTCTAAGCTTAAGCTTAACTAAAGACCCGTTAGGATTCTAATAGGTTATTATAAACCTTCGTTCCAGATTAGGAGGAACAGTAAAAGCTACTTGCATTTGCTTATTGTGATTATTACTTTGCTCAGGTAAATACTTTTAACTTATTTTCCCTATACGGGCTTGGGTTACGGTATATAGAATACCGCTTGATCGGGCATCAAATCTTCCATCGTTGGGTGGTTAATTGAATAATTTGATCGGCTCGTTTAAACAGTTTTGTTTACTTAAAGCCTTTGGGGGGTTAATGACCATGTCCCGGATATCCTTGGCATCATTTTACGAAATGGCCACGACCTAAGCGCGGAGTGTAGGCGTACACTCGTCAGTGCATAAATAGTTGATGTGGTGTGTCTATTGATCTTTAACCCGGTATGTCCGGGCTACTGAACGCATAAGGAACATGTAATTCGTTCACAAGATTATATATTTAAATAATTCTCCCAGGTTATAAAATGTTTATGCCATGTGCATCCAAACCAATTTTTAATCATTTTTAAAATGAGTTAGTTGAATGTATTTACCAGTGTAAACTGACGTATTTTCCCAAAAAGATTAAATGCAGGTACTAAGCGTAATTGGCTGGATATTCTCCTTAGCATCAATAAAGAGTCTCGCAAGCTTAAGATGCCTAAAGTCTGTTGAACTATTGTTTCCATTTTATTTTTGATCCGTCTGTGGATAAACAACCGACAGTTGTGATATTTGATATTACAATATTATATTCGGTTGAATTATATCTTTCAATTGCTTCCGCTGTGGATATTAAATATTGTGTTGTTTGACTATTACGTTGCCAACCACGTCACGATACTCCCCACCGGGCCCACCGGTGACACGTGGAAATCGGGGTGTGACACCGCGCAGACCTTTGGGTCTGAAGACTGTTTGTTTTCTCGAAGACCTTTCATTAAAAAAGGTCTGCGAGACCACTTCTTGGTGCAGACATGGACCAATGTCTTCATTGTCTGCAGACCTCTTCTTCTTCACAAAACCCTAGCACCTTTTCACCCCTTCTCCTCTACCCACCGTCCGCCATCACCTCTACCTCCGCCGCCCCTTCACCTCCACCGCCCCACTCCAGCCGACACCCACCTCCAGCCGACACCCCTTCTCTTCCACCCACTCTCCTCCACCTGAGGTCCGGTCTGGTAGTAATCGGAGCTCTAGCATTCGGCTATCTCAGCCTACAGCTTGGATTTAAACTCTATCTAGAGAAAGCACAGCAATATAACTCCGGAACCGGCACCAGTGATGGTAACAGCAACGATCTGAATTGCCAAATGGACCAACACGATCAGTACGATCAGGTGACCGTAAACGATGTCGTTTTAGACGACGGTTCTGGATCTTAAGATAGAATTTATTGTTGTTCTGTTTGTACATTTTATTTCAATTAACTTTTATGTATTTTGAATCTCGTATTTTGTGATATGATATCTGATATGAGGTTAGAACAATTTGAGGAAGGAACAATTAGGGTTTATGTTTTGCTCTTAATAATGAAAGCCGTTTTAGAACTCCTCTGTTTCTGTTTGAAGTTGGTTTGGAACAGGTTAAAACTGAAGCCAACTGACTAAAAACCGATTTTGAAACAGAACTGACCGATTGTTTACAACTTAAAAGCCTGTTCTAAATAACCGAAAATGTGCAGATCTGAGTTACGGTGCCCCAACTTTAGACCTATTAACCTCACCTTTTATGTTCAAATTTGAGCTGTGCATAAATCAATTTGGATTTGCTTATGTCTGTTATGTTGTTAAATTATGATATTCATTGTGTAAAATGGTAATTAGAATTTGTATGATGTTCAGCAGCTTGCAGAAGTTAAAAAACAAACAGTCTTCTTCTGGAAGACTTTAAAGGTTTGGTCCACCTCTTTTGCCGCAGATGTCTGCAGATGTGGTCCGCAGACTGCAGACATTTTACGTCTGTAAAAACAAAAAGCACCTTAGAAGTTTGTACTATCTGTTTGTTTGTACGTTTCTGCATTTCTTTGATTATAATAGATTTTGAATTCGTTTATTGCCGTAAGTGTTGTTTGATGCACATCTTCAGCTTCTTATCCACAATCCCAGGTTTGTTTTCCCTAATTTTGTGGGTGTTTTGCTGATTTTAGGTGTTAAATTTTAGAAATTTGGTGGGATTTTGATGATTTTTGGTGTTAAATTTCAGAAATTTGGTGGTATTTTGATGATTTTTTAGTGTTAAATTTTAGAAATTTGATGGTCTTTTGCTGATTTTAGGTGTTAACTTTCAGAAATTTATTAGCAGCTTGAAGAAGATAAAAAACAGTCTTCTCCCTGCAGACCGCAGAGGTTTGGTTCACCTCTTCTTCTACAGATGTCTGCAGATGTGGTCCGCAGACTGCAGACGTTTTACCTCTGAAAAAATAAACAGCACCTTAGAGTATAGTATAAGTAATATAACCCTTATGGTTTACTTTTGTTTTAATAAACTCTGTACTTTATAAATTTATTTAACTATTATTCAATGTTTTTACATCTAATTTTTGTTCGGTTTAACGATACCGTCGCAACGTGCTTCACCTTTTACATAAGATCAAGTACTGTCAACGTCTTTCCTATAACGCGTGAAAATTCTTTTTCGTTTTACATTTAGGTATAAATTTTGCGGTTCAACATTTTTACGTCTATTTTTTTTATTCGGTATAACGGTTCTGCCGCAACGCGCGTATCCTAACTACCAGTAATGTATTATAACAAACTAGCATGGTTGGTTTTAACTGTTCCAGCTCCAGAAGGGTTGCGTCACCGTGCCACCGCCGGACACAGTCACCATCTTTCTACCTCTCATTTACACACACAGGTTCTCTCTCTTCAATTTGGGATTTGAGGAACATGGGAGTGTGGTGATCACCGGTGGTTATTTGATTTGTTTGGTAAAAAAATGTATGTTTTTCTGCATTGATCAGCCGTGACGGAAGTTTAGGTGGCGGAGGTTTACAAAATCAGCGGTGGTGGTTGAGATGTTTTTGGGTGGTGGGATTACTGGCGGTGGTGATGTTGAGCACCTGAGTGGTGAGTTTACCGTTGTCAGATCTGGTCGGACCGGAGTTGTTCTTTATCTTTAGCAAGTTTTTATATAATTTCAGAGTTTATATGTGTGTTTAAGGTTGCTGAGATGCCTTCTTCAGGTCTCAAGAAGGGTAATATGATGAAAAACAAAAAGAAAATGAAAGAATAGAAACAACTTATTGAGATTTGAGTAAAATCTTAAATTACTGCCAATTTTTCAGGGGCAAAATCCTGTATTTCAGTCATAATCTAATGAATTTGATTAACATGAACAGAGCAGCCAGGGGATCATTTCCTCCCTGTGTTAATTTGCTATGCATAATCTATGATATTTATAATAATAGCTTGAATTATTATATTCTCATTGTTGTCTTTGATTAATGAAATGATTTATATATATGCTAATATTCATTTTGGTTGGTATTCGAAGGCATATGTATGGGACACTCGGCTTTTAAATATTTAGTTAATGCAATGAAATCTCTCACTCCAAATGCAGCAATGGTTCACACTCTATGCTTTGGTTCGTCATCCAAATCTAAAAGGGTTATATAGGATGATTATTTTTTTTAACGGCCAACAGAATCAATCCCGAGCACTCTCGGGGCACCCACTGGACCAAACGGAGTACTCTGAGAGTAACCCGAGTCCACCAGCAATTCCGGGAAAACCCAGTGACCCACCCGCCCGTAGGCACGATGGTGAAATTGCCAGTAAAACTCGTTTGGCTCAAGGATCGAACCCAAGTTTCCCTTGGTCTCCTATCATTGTCCACCAGTGCCTAGGATGATAATAATCCTGAAAAAGTAAATGATCAAATTAAACTTATTGATGATGAAGTTGTCAATAAAGTCTAGTGATGTTTTTGTCATATATATTTGTGAATTGCCTGTGATCAGGGGTAAATTGACCAGGAAAAGGCCAAAGCACTTGGATTAAGGCTCAAGCCCAAATATCATGAAATACAAGAAGGAATATATCTGTGATACCAGATTTAAAAGATATCATGGTACATTATCACTTTACGTTTTTTCCTTTATTCACATATCACATTAAGGGTAACAATTTTAACCCATTTACTTATTAGTGGGTTGATTTGGGTTATATTTTATCTCAAATGGGTCAAATCTTAAAATATAGCTGAACGTGAATGGGTCAAACTGGTTGAAAGTCACCCCAAAGTCTATTTTTATGCTTACAACCTCCCAAATCATTTATTTGAATACTTATATTAGGATTATTAAAGATATGGTTTTTGCAACCATAATAATTATTTATGAAAATTAAATATGAAAAAAATCCAGTGTAACTAAAAACTTACATTAATATCCTAATAATATTTGTTGCAACCTTGATTAATAAAGTATTTGTAACGGTGGACAAAAAACAACCAAGCTTGCTTTGGTCCTTACAAAAATGACCCATATTGACCCATCAATATGCATTTTTTTCTTGTACTTTTTGAATTCTCCATGTAGATTGCCCTACATTCTCTCATTTTCAAGAAATATCTTCTACACGATCTCTCGAGAACTATTATGCGCGGATACTGCAGAGGAAAAACACATGAAAGTCAATTGTGTAATTCATTAGATACATTGTCAGTTGTAAACTCCAGTGACTATCAAGTGGATGTCAAGTTTTGGTGTCACTTAGCGCAAATCGTTTGGCAAATAGTCGCCCATTGGTGTAATATTTCGAGTTTCTATGCATTTGACATAACGGACCTCTTGGGTTAAAGAAAAGGAAAAAGGTGATTTATGTGATCATTTTCGTGACGGTTTGGTGTCTTTGGAGATTGAGAAACGAGGTTATCTTCAATCAATCTTCAATGTCAGTAACCAGAGTAATCAAAGAACTGAAGGCGTTGGGTATCTTTTGGTTAAAAATCGATCCAAAGAGGCCTTGGTTACGTGGAGCAGGTGGCGAAAGTTTGAGGTTTTCTTGTATTGTACTGTATTTTCTTTTAAGTTCCTATTTGGGTGTGTTAGCTTCTGATACTTGGTGGCGCTTTGTTAATTGGGTACTTGTACGTTACAAGTGTTGATGGAATACAATTATGTTGGCTTTTCAAAAAAAAACAAAAAACAAAAACAAAGTTACATTTAATTAACCATTGTAACGCATGATTTGCTAAAGATTTCGTCTTGTACATGTAAATATGAACATATTTTATTAAACATTCCACATATATTTGCTCTTTTCTAATTTTAAAAATACCCGTCACTGGACGGGTATAGAACTAGTTATCAAGGTTAAAATCAGTTAAGCCAAAGAAAACTGATTTATGAAATCGTGCTACACTGGTAAGCTATCAGAAACCAGGCAAAGTAATCCAAACACCAAAGATTCAGTTGTCTATTTGCCAGGAGTATTTAAAATGTATGAAATAAATGATTGGTAGAAATGCAACATCCAGCCAAAAGAAGGAAAAGAGAATAAACAATCAGACATAACTAATGTCATTTTACCCAAATTTTATGTATGTGTTTGGACTTAATAACCAGTTTACCACCTGCCAAGAGCATATTCTTTCCTTGACTCCTGCACAAGTATAACCAGAGCAAGTTCATTAGAAGAACAAAACTATTAATCATTGGAATCTAATTCTACACCAATTTGCAGGAAAATATGAATAAGTAAAAACAAGGTAGATATTTTCCTTACCCTATTGTACATGGCATCAACTCTCTCCAATCCAAAGCTGCTGAGTTTAACAAAGCTAGGACGATAAGTCCTTATCCGATCGTCATAATTTCTTATCTTTAGGTGTAGATTTGTATTTGTTGTAAGACAATGCGCTATCAGTTCGTATGGATCTTCAAGGCTGGCCATCAAAATACTAGCACCTTTTAAACCATCAAAGAGACACACGGGACGAAATCTATAACCAGACAAATGACATATATCTTCTTGGATAGTTATCTCTTTAGACCAAGATTCCTCCTTCATCACCCAAACCTCCAATCCTAACGAACACCAAGAAACTCGACTTAACCTACCTTTCAGAACTCCCAACATTTTCTCCGATTCTTGGTTATCCCCCGGAGGAGATGGAAATAACTCAAATGTCTCTGTATTCAAATCAAAATCGTAAATTTGGTCATCCCCAAGCCAATACACATGACTATTCACAAATACACCACTATTTGGCCCAGGCTTTAAATTAAGGTTTAAAGGGGTTTGTCCCAAAATTCTCCATTGACCGGTGCCAAGGGTGTAAACCTCGATCTCAACCGCCTCGATCTTATCCTCGTCATACATATTTGGAGTCGAGGATATTCTAGCGCAAATCCGGATCACTTTGTATTCCCCTCCCCTTGAAACTCCGAAACCATAACCTAATTGGCTCAAATCTTGTCACGGTTGAGGGAGGATCATGTGTTCCTCCAACACAGGATTGAATATGACTACCTGCTGGTCGTCTTCGTTGGAGAATTGAAAGGAGCATATCAAACCATTCACTGAGCCGACTAGAGTTTGGTAGTAATCAGCTGCAGGAGCACAACCCATAAGATCAAGCCACTTCACATGCACGCACGGGTTTTCAGCTTCGTGTCTGAGCTCTACCCACTTTAATATTCCAGGCCTACTAGTGGTAAGGATCATCAGGGCGACCTCACGCGATATGGAGAGATGAAGATGAACAAAGTAAGAATCGGAAACAAGATCACGCCACCTTTTGCACACGCACTTGCAGCGGATGATTGTTTTCACAGGAAGTCTTGATATAACTTTGCACATCACATTGTCAGGTAATATGTCTTCCATGGATGAATGGTGTCGAGAAAACATAACTAGGGTTTGGTGTTTGTCGATATGCAGGAATGATTAATGAGGCATTGGTCTTCCATGCAGAACATATTATATAACAAAGCCTTTCAGGGCTAGGCCCAATAATATATTTTGAGCCTGAGAGAATTTAATTAAACGTTATTTATTTACTAATATATAACTGAAAATAGGTTAATAATTTCGTGTATTACACATGTTGAATAATTAAAATTGAATGTTTGTAGAGCACAACAAAATAACTAAGTGCATCTGATAATTATCTCACAAGTTTAAAATCTCTTGATCATAGTTATTAAATACCCAACCCGTTTATAAATTGCTTAACATTTGGATTATCTCTGAAGTATGCGTCATATTTTTGTAAGGTAATTAAAAAAATACCATTATCATTATAAATCTAATTTAATAAAAAAACTTAGAAAAATATGTTTTTGTAAGTTTATTTTTGTAAGAGAAAGAGATAATATATGTGTTATATATATATATATATATATATATATATATATAAGTTTTAAAATTTATTATTTTATATTTGTTTATTTGAGTAAATTAATAAATATGGTAATGGGTAAAAAGACTAATTTTCCCTCCTATAGGTCCCCTTGTCAGATTTAACCACGAAAACTAACTGAGTTAGGTTTAAAAGACGTAACGTGCAAGGGTTTGCAAACATCGAGTACGCTTTTTGTACTTTTTGAAGAAAAAAGAACATAATTTGCAATCTGGTGTAAATATAAAGGACAAATTTTGTAATTTACTTGTTTCTTAAAAGTAACAATATTGAGTACTAAGAGTTTCAAGTAATAAGTTGAGTTTTATCTTTGGGTAAATTACACTTTTCGTCCTTTATGTTTGTATCAGATTGCAATGGATGACCTTTAACTTTAATAATTACGGTCATAGTCCTTTATTTGTAAAACTCGTTACACTCTATGTCCTTTGGTCCTAACCTTGTTAAAAAAATTTAGTTAAGTTGGCATGTGCCTTGCATATGAGGGTAAACTGGTAATTTTATTCATTTATTTAATATAAATTTAAACAATAAAAGAAATCAGATTTAAAAAAAATATCTACTACTTCTAATAAAGCAAAATAACTTTTGCCACGTGGCATATGCTAACACCCTTTTTTTTCAATTTTCCGCCAAAACCATTCTTCTTTTACGCTTCTCTTCTTTTCCCATATTTTCTAAAACCTAATTAATATATAGCCGTTTCAAAACCAATGCTTCATCCTCCAATCCATCGCCATCTTCAATTGAATGCTGGCAATCAAAATCGATGAAGGAGGATTGGTATCAAGAACCCTAGATCTATTAATAATTACGTATTCCTCTATTTCTACATCGATTCGGTTTTTAATCGATCTCTCAATCATTAACTTTAAGGTTTGTTTCTTAATTCGTTGTTAATTCATTCATTTTGTGTTCTTCTTCCATTAATTTTGTTAAGTAATCTGTTGTTTATGTTATTAATGTTATAAACCCTATTTGGTTGTTGCCCGTTTTCCCTCTCTGATGCTTTTCCGGTTCAAGGATCTGAAGATGTATAAGTTGGTTGTTTCATCCCAATCCAGTTATTACAGTTTCAGATTTATTTTCTCAAGGTATGTCTATGAATTTGTGTTTGAAAAGGTTGAAATTCACATATTCGGACTTCGTTCAAATCATAATTTTCAACTAATTTTGAATTTTTTAATATGTAAAAAAGAAAAAGAAAAAAAGCTGATTTACTCAATCATAGTTTGCACATATCTAATTTCTTGGGCTTCTCTATATTTTTTTTTTAACTTTTTTTTGTGTTTTCTTTTAATTTCGGGATTTTTTTGCTTTTTTTGTTTAAAACTGTTGTTCTGTTTCATTTTAATTTGGAGCTTATTTGGGTTTTTTAATGTTAAAAACATGTTAGTGACTTAAATATTGTTTTTATAGTTTGTTAATATAAAATTAAACAAAGTATACGTTCGTTTATTTGTTTCATGTTATATATATTTATTTGAGATTCAATTATTGTGTCATGCTTTTTGAATTGCTTAAGGTGCATCTTTCAGTTGTATATACAGTTCACTAATAACTATGTTATGTTAAGTGATTAATGTTGACTTAAAATGATGGGTTGATATAATCATGAGTTAATGATTGTATAATGTGATTGGTGAATTGGTTTGTTTTGGTATTGGATTGAGGAAAAAATGTGTACAAGAAAATATGTTTATTTATTTTGTCTAATTGATATGATATTTTTGAATATTAGAAAGAAAAGGTAAGGGTTAGGTTAGGTTAGGTTACGTTACGTTACGGTTACGATACATGATATATTAAGTTTAAGACACAGGTGGTGAATTTTGGTATTGTAGGTACATCGATTAGAGAGATATTCGGGAATGTGGGGTTATCACAAGAAGGCTTCAGGTCCTACATTTTTTAATCATCCTTTATTTTTCTCATCACCGTTGCTCTTTTACGATAATTTTTGTCACCGAGTTATCTTTTGTAACAAATGTGTTTTTAATCCGTATTGTTTGGAGTATTGTAGTGCTCTAAACCTTGATATTAGACTTCATTTAGCTTTCTTTTACTGTTTTATATTCCCTTCTTTTGGGTTCTAAATAAGAGTTGAAAGGCTATTCCTTTCTATTGGTCAAAAAGTTTCTTCTCAAGTATACAAATTAACTTAAATGAAGTACCTCTTAAATGAAGTACCTGATGTGAATATTGATTTTGCTTATTTTTCATTCTAATTTACATGTATTTTCTTATTTGTATTTTCGTACATTTAAGTATTTGATGTTATTCATGATTAGTATGTATTAAGTATTGTTCTATGCTTACAACATTTCGAAGGTAGATTATTTTCTAAAAAGGCCCCAGCTTTGTTATGCGCTTTTGGCCTCCCAAAAGATTGAGCCAGCCATTTAAGCTCTTTCCTAATGATGTTTTTATTTGCACACATATGCTTTTCCTTTTTTCGTCTTTCTACTTTGATACCCTAAAAAAGCTTAACACCATTTTTGTTCGTGGTTGTACAGTTTATAGAGTGCATGCTTTTTTAAATCAATTTGGCCCATGAATCACTACAAAACTTGAATAACCTATTAAGTATTGATTGGCGTTTAAATTTATACAAAACTTGGATGCCCGTTTTAGGAAAAAGGAAATGTGAATTAATTTAACATATAATTGTTATGAAACTTTTATATTTTAGTCTTTGTTCATATGTATATGTAAGCTAACTTTTCTGTTTGTGTAGAATATGTTTGGGAGAGAAATTGATGGGCTTCTAGCTTCAGTGTCTTCTTCCTTAAAATATGTAGGCTATATGATATATTTTTTTCTTGGAAACATTACTCGCTTGATCGTTTCAATCGCTCACTCATCTCACAACAACTCTCGGTGTGTCTGAACAGAACAACATTAAACTCTTTGCGGCCAACAAAAAGAGATTCGATAGGTATTACCATATTCATGTTCACCTATTTCTATTCTTTTGATATATACAAGAATAGGTTTTGATCCATTACAGAACTAGCCGGACCATTCGTTTTGTCATCTTAAACAACTGGCTTAACAAACATTTGGTCGTCATTTTCATTTTAAAACCATATAACGTAAATGCAAAGAAAGCTCATTTGATTTGGTATAGAATGAGTAACAATCACCTTCACTCCTTTGCTCGAAATAGAACTATGTTCGATGAAGACGCCTGAAAGCATGGGGTATGACCCCCAACCTTCTTATAACCATCTAAACATGGTTGAGCCGAATGACAAGTTTTGTGTTGGATTATATGTATAACTAAATATCACTCATTCCTAAATCCAGTAAGTACGAATAACTCATATTTTTCTCAAATCGTTTGATGCAGCTATTCAGAAGCCTCGAAGGATTATGTGAAAAGATATGAGAGATCTTTTAGAAGGCTTCCAGTGGCTCACAAGGTAAACTTCTAATTTTATTTTTGTTGATATAAATAAATTTAAATTTGAGCGAAGACGATGATTTTACTCCATAACACGTGTACGCAACGCGGATGAAGAAGAGTGCAACAAGTTATAATCGGAAAAAGCACATACTTAAAAAAACCACAATACTGTTTAAAGACTTGCTTTATAAATATTTGTATTTATTGGAACGATGGTGAAAGAACTCGAACCATGATTGAAATGAATAGAACTTATTATTGTTCAAGCCGACCCCTGCGTTAAAGTCTAATACTGAAATGAATATAACTTGGTTTGCTTCTGTTATATACTGTTTAAACTAATTCCAACATTTCCTTGATCTAATTATTTTATGTTTTACCCCTTTCCCCACACAGTGTAATTGGTGGTTCATTTCATCAGACGGCTTTGTTAACGCACAAGGGGCTGCTAGTGATAGTTGGGATCCGTCTCTCTTTCTCTCTTTCTCTCTTTACACATACATGTGTTTATAAATGAAAATGATCATTATGATGATATTGTATTGTTATAGGTCACCTTTACTCCCGGCCAATGCATCCACAAAGTCCAAACAATTGTTTATTTGTTTTCATTTAAAAATTCACAAAGACTAAAAGATAGTTTTTTATGCTATTTTAGGGTTGCTCATGATTTAATGTTATTGTTTGGCTTCTCACTCAGATCATTCCCAAAAGAATAGTTGTTCACAATGCTACCATCTTTGCTAGAGCTGTGGTAAGCACAATATGTTTATACTTGCTGATTATATACTTATTTTGTTTAATCAAACATAATTATTGCTTCAAATAATACATTGGTATGTCTGGTTGCTTAGCTTTCTGTGGTTTTATATCCAGTTGGAAGAGTTGTAACATGACTCTTAAATTAATTATAATTTATTTTGCAGATTCAATGTTAGTTTGGAATCCCAGGGGATTTCAGATTAGGAAGGTTCGCATGGCTGTTGTTCTTAATCAACACGGAGGAACCGTGGGTGTATGTTTATACCCTTGATTCTTTGTTTTGTATTTTTCAATAAGTGCAAAGTAAAAAAATGACTTAGGATTTGACATTTGCTTTTGTTTTCAATGAGCAGATTGCAACCCTTAAAGATGTTTTTGAGCAAATTGTTAGTGAAATCTTTGATGAGAATTTCATGCAATTTGAACATTTGCACCTCAAAGGTAACTTTCTAAAATTTCATGCAATTTGAACATTTGCACCTCAAAATCTTGATTGCCATCACATGACCCAGTAGATTAATATGCAAATGATGGGCATGTATCTAAAGTTCTTCGTAAGGTAAATAAATTATTTTACCATGTATAATTATTTCTAATCATGTGTGTGTGTGTATTAACATTGATATTTGATTTTATAATAGTAATTAACCATGATATTTATTGCTCATACTATAGGCGTTTGGTTTTTATGTAAAAAAAACAATGTTTTGAAAACACACCAAACCCGGAATCGGTGGCTGCACCGATCAGTTTGTGCTCGAACACTTGGCTTTTTATTGCTTCTAATTATAATGTTTTAGCAGGTGAAGAAGGATGGGTCCCATGAATGCTACTGAAATCAAGTTGGCGTGAAGAGTTGCTAATGCTACAAGATAGTCCCAACAAACAATTCAATCGTTGATAGCCGTTTTATGTATGAGAAATTTGCAGTCAATGATTCACCTAAGGCCCCCCTTCTCATTGCTACTCCGATGAAAGTCAGTTCTTTCAGCATATCTAGCAACGGACTTTCATATGCCTAATAATGCTTTCCAACTTAGCACATGTAAGCATTACATCACACAGGTTGTTCGAGACAAGTTAGGATGGTGGGCGAGATGGCTAGGGGATTTGCATTATGAGTCATCCCATTCCACATGCCAATGAATCACATTCATTATAAGTTATTCTTCCACAAAAGGAGTTGGGTCGTACATCCGACATGTGAGTTTAACATAAAATCTTAATAGTTCTTTGTATATAGGTGATTTTATTTGAAAGGCAATGCTTAAAATACAGTTTATGCAATTGGAATGAATTATGTTCTAAAAGTTTATTCTACATGTATCTTTTTTTCGTTTATACAGGCATATGTCTCATTTAGCAAAGGTAATTTGAACAAGACTAGAATTGGGAGTGATGATTTGGCATGCAAGAAAGGTTATAGTACAGATCATTGTTTACACTTAGGCAATGTTTCATCCATCATTCTCTATTTGAATCCTTAAAATTGTGATGTCTTTGTTGACAACAGGTCCTTTAGAGAGCTGATCGTTCTTCCAATCAATTGCAAGCAGGTTTGTTTTCCATAGATTTGGTGTTTATTTGAGTCTTCTTCATAGTTCATCCGGTTAATGTTGAGATCATTTTAGATCAGTCTGTTGACTTAGACTACATCTCAGATTGTGTCATTTTAACATCTAATGGTGAAACTATTTTGGTTAATTGTCACTTTAAATGCACAAGTGAACCCAACTTCATCATGGATCAAAGAGACTAGAAACCTGTTCTAAATACAAACACTATAATTTACAAGTTGTATCATCTATTATTCATGGTACACTCCATATAATCAATAAATTTGTCTTTGTATGTATTTGTAGACCGTGTAGGTTGTAAACTCGACTAATGAACATTTTTCTCTTACTACAAGGTGTTCAGTTTAACAAATTACTATTATAGTGGCTATAATTTTATTCAAAAAAAAATGTTTTGTTTGCTTTCTAAGTTCCAACTTCCAGAGCATACATCTAGACTTAAAGATTTTGCAGGATAAATCTTTTTTTTTTTTTTTGCTATAAATTAATAGAGATGGCCAGGTTTGTTTATGCATGTTAATTTCTCACTCACCTATATAATTGGATAGATGACTGCAATCATTTTCATCACAACTGGCGTTTGTTCCAGGTCCAAAGCAATTGTTAATATTTTGAGAAGATATGTTGTAAATGTCATACTTTTTGTTGTGACAGGTATTGCAAGGTCGGATCAAAATGTGAAATAAGGTGAAGGGTAGCTGGGGAATTGGAGAACAAAACAGATAATCCACACTTAATTAATTCTTTTGATATCTGTTTGTGTAGATCAGTTACTTATTTTGTCAATAGATAAATCTTTAATAGATTTATAATAATCGAAAATCGTTAATGGATTTTTGCCTTTTGAAAACATGTCTTTTTATTTTATTTAATGACATAGTTTGAACCTTGGGCTATAGAACCCGTAATCGCTTATTTCAACATCTGTCATCTTACTTGGTATATGGTTTGATTCGAAACTCAACAAACTTTAGATGCCTTACCTTATTTTTAGTTTAATTATTTAAAGTTAGATTGAATCTAACTTCGTTTGATACATTACGTACCCGCGGGTAGAGAAATGGATTTCCTTACTTGAACGTTTATTTCTTTCAAAGGATTATTTCAACAATTTTAAGTTATATATTTGTGTGTTAAGCCACCCGCGAAACTCGCGGGGTCTTAGGCTAGTACAATATATATAAAGAAAACACAAATCATCTCTCTCTCTGTCTCTCTCCAACAAACCCCCACCACAAGGTCCACCACAGCCACCACCCCACCACCACCACCGGAAAAAAATACAATCTTTGACCGGAAAATATTCAATCACTCTCACTTTCATATCGCCCGACCGAGCATCCGCTAGCTCAAAATCAGCCACATAAAGCAACATACCAATCCAAGAACCCACGACAACAACAAAAAACCCTTATCCTATGGCTTCAACATAAGCTTCACTACTTGAGCTTCACAACCCAAAACATGAAGGTAGAGTTATCCACAACTGTTGATCCATGTGAGAGCATCCCGTCAGTAGAGAATTCCAACCGTCAGATCTCTTCAGAGATTGATTCTTTCAACCCAGATGGAAACGTAGCTTCTCCTTTTTGATCTCATCAAGAAACGTACAAGGATATTATGTTTCTGAAATCGCAAATCTGTGTGCTGGAATCCATGCTTGTTGCGTCTTGTTCTTCGTCTTTGAATATGTTTATGAAAGCGCAAATCATGTACTAGAATCGATGCATGTGGCGTGTTGTTCTTCATCTTTGATTTTGAGATATGGAAACCCTAGCCTAGGTATGCGATTTGGGGATAATTATTATGTCAGTATTTATGTTTGTATATATGGTATTTGTTTTTTAGTTTTTTTGGTTTAAGTTATTATTTATGTTGGTAAATAAAGGGATTTACCAAAATACCCTCACATAGGGTCCACATGATTCCATTTAACTGTTAAAATTAACCAGGTTAGTGTTAAAGGGCGTATAGTGTAATGAGTTTCACAAATAAAGGATTGTGACTGTAATTATTGAAGTTAAAGGTCATCCATTGCAATCCGATACAAACATAAAGGACGAAAAGTGTAATTTACCCTTTATCTTTTAATTTTGTAAGAATGTTGGGTACTAAGACCGGCCCGTATTAAGTTTTTTTTTTTTTTTGTTAATTTTAAGTAAATTGAGTTAAATGCCCTTGACTAAGTAGATGGACTATTTTCTTTTTAAATAGTTGCAAGTTAAAATAAAATAGAGTAAAACATTGACTTATCCAAATTTTTATAATTAATTAAATCTTTTAAAAAATATTTTAAGTTTAATTTTTTTATTTCTTTTATTGTTTAACTACAGTTCCATTTTAGTGTTTAAACTAAACAATTTGACACTACAGCTGCTATAGTACTTTTAAAACTTAGTTGGCATGATTTATTAGAATTGCATCTCTTTAAGGACATTGTCGAGGATTGAAGTTTTTAAAACGTAGAATTAAGGTCAAGGATTTTTAGGTGGATGGTTAGGTGTTGTTCTGGGCTTTTAGCTTAGTAGCTTAGTTTTTCAATTTATATAGGCGATCTTTAGATGTAATTGTTACTCTATATGTCTATTTGGTATGTTACTTGTCTATATCTTGTGTTTTATACCTTATCTTATTTGTGTAGATTTTTTTGAGTAACTATGTGTGTTTTATTTAACTTTTATGGATAGACGTGTATTTAGAGCTGAGGTCTCATTAGAAGTAGTTTCTCTGTCTCTCAGGTAGAGGTAAGGCTAGCCTACATCTCACTCTCTCCCCATACCCTACTAATAGCTTGACTATTAGTAGGGTTATATGGGCATGGTCATGGGCGGACCCATATGGTGCGGTTCGGGGTCCACGGACCCCAATGTTTTAAAAAAAAAATAGTAGAACCGGTATGCTAAAATTTTCAAGGACCCCATAAAATTAATTAGTTGGACCCTATAGTATTAAAAGCAAAGATGGTATGATGGAAAATCCCCTTGTGTTCCAACAAGTAAGTCTCAAGTTCAAGCCTTACTTCTTTTGTTTTTTAGTTTATATTTTTCATCAAAACTAAACTAGTGTTTCAAAATAGAAAAACCATCCATTACCCTCTAATTTGCTTCTTTAAAATGATAAATTTAATGTCTCCGAAGGATTTTATTTCACATTTTATTACCAAATAAGACTTTCAACATATAGTGGCGTTCAAAAAAAAAAGTTTAAACAAAAATTTGAAGTTATGTAAAGTAGTTGTGTTGTTTAGGTAACTATTGGTTTCAAACAACTTATTAATCACCACAATTCTACATTATTTCCTAGCCCTGACCCGACTACGATGACCGACCCGAAAATTTTAATATTTGATTGTGAAAAATTCTAACACAAAAAAATGGACCCAGTGGAAAAAAATGTTGGATCCTTCACTGGGCATGGTTGTTGTTATAGTATTTCTAATACGTTTACTTTATTTATCTAAATTGTCCTATATTTGTCTATAATAAACGAACCCAATGAACAGTTGCAACATCTGACAGCTGGTGTTTTAATAAGCCACTATGGCTACAAAGAAACACATTCTCCGCACATCCAAATACCCACCGCCCCTTCTCCTGTCTTCAAAAACTAACCCTAATCCACACATGAAAGAGACTCTGGAGAGAGATAGAGGGGAGAAGAGACGGGAGACAGAGACGGAGAAGTCTCCGGCTTCGACACGGTGGACGCGCCGCACATGGCTCTCCGGCGTCGACATGACAGACGGGTCCGCCGTACATGGTGGTGGGGTTATGTCGGTTCTCCGGCGTCGGCAATGGTGAAGAGGTATCCACCGGGCGGAGGCAATCCGAGTTCGATTGAATGGTTTTGTTGTAATGGATTTGTAATTTAGCCTCATATTGATGTTTTTTTGTTCTTTACTCATCTTATTTTGATTTTATTGGTGTTCTTTTGGTTAGATTAGGGTTCCTACGAACTGATTCAAGGTGTGTGCATGTTATCTGAGTAGATCAATTTTACCTACAACAACTGAGATCCGATCAGAATTCCGGGCTTGCATCTTTCGTTTCTATTTAGATCTACAAGCAAGAACTAATTTCTGTTGGATTAGAGTTTGATACGATGGTTCTACTAAATGCCAACAACCTTTGGATCTCGAATGGTTTTGTGAGAAGATGTTGAGCAGTGAATGACGGTGGTGATAGTTCAAATGGTACATCAGGGGCTGTTACAGATTGTTTCAGATCATGGCCAACCTCATTCAACACGAGCAGATCATAACTCGAAGCACATGAACGGTATTAAGACATTCCCAACAAGTTGATTACTTAATTAGAATTTTTATGTTAATTTTAAATTAAATTGCATTTGTTGTTGTTTCAGCTTCCAGGCAAGGGGTGAGCGGTTGAATCTAATACCATGCATATGGGCGGGGTTTCAATTAGAAGGCATTTGGAGATTGAAGATATAATAGCACAAAGGCACAATATGATTCAAAGTGTAAGCAATTTTAGAATTTATTCTTTTTATTTTGGTGTTTTAGGGTTTATATTTGAAGTTTACATTGTTGTTTGTGGTAATGTGAATGTAGCAATATGAGGATTGTTATAGTTAATTTGCAACATTCTAATGCTTTAGGTGGTTGTACAGTCTGCGTTCATGTTTTATTGTGAATTGGTATGTTGTTTTGTATGCTTTTTGTGATGTGCGTTTGTTTCTTACAGTCAAGTGTCCACATACGTGTCCTTTGAGTTCCTTTTAGTTTCTCATTTGTTTCCAAACATGCAGTATTTGGATTTTGGGGATAGAAAGAGATGAGAGAGAGAGAGAGAGAGAGAGAGAGCCTATAGAGGGTCGCCGACCGGATCGACAAGAGTGTGAGGAGGTGTTTTTACTTCGTTGTCACTGCAATCGCTAAAGCTCGCCATATCCAAAACACCCTAATCGAACAATATGGTTTCAAAATCACCTTAAATCGAAGGCACATCGGCATTACGGATGGCGAAGTCGGAAACGATCTTCGAACGCTGGTAAGTGGCAATTGCTGATGGTGGGTTGTAAAGGTGTCGTCGGCAATCTGGTAAGCATCTAGATTTAAATTAGGTTTCTTACGATTATAATTTATTGTGTTTGTGTTTACGATGGGGGTTCTGTATTAATGATGAAGCTTATTGACCGGAAGTGTCTTTCAAGCGGATAAGGTAATTCCAAGAAGAAATAGAGAAAGTGGGGACGATAGAAAGAGAAAGGGACCGCACCAGAGGCGATCTTTTGCGTACATACTCAACACCATCATCGATGGATGCATTTTTAGCCTATTCTCTTTACAGAGCCATTCAAACCGACGTTTGTTCCCGATAGCAACACCAACACTACCGTCTGCCGCCACCAACCTTCGCCACCGATCACCATTGTGGTCGTCTTCGGTAGCCGTTGTAAACAACCCAACCCCATGACCTCTCACCACTGTTGCCTACCATCTCCTTCACGACCGAAACCGAACCAGGTCAGTCCATTCCATTAAGATTACTGTAATATCATTGTTTCGTAACTATGTTTCGTTATATAAATTTGTTTTATGTGTGTCAATTTGATTAGAGGTAAAGTTCACGGATCAATGGCATGTGCAGGTAAGGAGAGAGGCCAAACCCCAAAGGTTGCCTAGCAGGACTTTTTTTTATTAATTCTCTCATTTTTCTCCATTTACTTTGCTTCTTTAAACATTTTTTTGTTCATTTGTTTTGAAGTGAATGTAATAGATGCATTATCTTTTGTTGATTGAAGAATTTTAATCAACTACGACTTATTTGTTTTGAATATTAATTAGGCGATATAATCAGTTTCATGATTTTGCATGTTTTATTGTTGATGCAACATATATGATAATAATTGATAATTGTACTTGATGTTGAAATTAGATTTTAGATACCAGCTTCAGCTTTCTTTGCTGCAAAAGACTTGCTTTTTAAGCTATTTAATTAAGCTTTCTTTAGTGTGTGATCAGTCAGTCGTATGATGTGTCGATGATTTTGATGTTAAGGGTTGTTTTATTGCTTTGTATTCTTGGTGGTGGTGATAGTGGACACGTCTGTCTCAACCCAATCGGTTAGGTATTTAAGACGGTGAGAATAAACACACAATCCGAGTGTTGGGTAATCCGATTCCCACGCGCAGCGCGCGTGAGCGAATAAACCTAGTTGACTTTAAATTTAGTTTGATCTAGTGAACCAAATTTGGTGAGACTTTCTCATATAGTTCGATTGCATTCACCTAACATTTTTCATCTTTTTTGCGAGATTAAATGATTGCAAATTCAGAAATATAAATTATTTTTTATCATATAAATAGAATCAACAATACACAAAAAGTTGTGAAGTTATAAAAACGATTTGGTGGTTTTGACGGTTTATTTGTGGTGGGATGGTGATTGCAAGTGGAGATGGTGGTTGTCGACGGTATTAAGGTTTCAGAGTGAGTGAAACTGGTGGTTCTCATTGACGGTGGAGAAGATGGAGAAAGGCCGGATTTGGTGGCGGCTAGGCGTTCTAGTCAAATTCCGTCAAATTCCGAAAGATCGGTAACCCAGAGATAGTGAGGTGGTGGTGGGGTGTTGCGTTGGTGGTGCTATGGGGTTTGGGGTGGGGATAATTAAACATTTTGTTTTGATACACTTTTATATTTCATTTCTATTTTCGGTGATTAGGGTATTTTGGTCATCAGTCAATTGGACTAAAACTGTTACATATTTAAAAACCAGGTGATAAGATGATTAAAATTTTTTATTTTGAACTCAAATAAAAAACACAAAAACATAGAGACTCAAATAGGAATTTATTTAAAGTAAATTTGAATTACAGATATAAGTAAATAGATAAAAAAAAGAAAATGAAACATATAGACTAGGGATAATTCTTTTCATCGAATACTAGTCACTTATCGGTTTCGTATCAAACATCTAATCGGTATAGTTAGCGTACCGTACCAAACATCTAATCAGGTTTGTTATTATGATTTCTTGATTCCAGTAGTTGGTGAAAACGACATTGGTGCCGATAGTTTTCTCAGTATTTCTGTAAGCGATTTAGAATGTGAAGAGTTTTTATAGGAAATTTCTAAGGATGTAAACGAGAGCCCGGTCCGATGCGAGTTTTGTTTATAAAGCTCAAGCTCGGCTCATAGGTAGTTTTTCAAGATCGAGCTCGACTCGGATTCGGCTCGTTTATTATTTATTATTTACTTTATATTAATTAATATTATTATTTTATATATAGTTTAGTCATTTTTTATAATTTTATAATTATTAATTATCATTATTTAAATATATATTTAATATATTAAATTAATAGTGAGCTTGTTTAGGATCGTAGGTCACCTCAAGCTCCATTATAAGCAAAGCTCAGACCGGGGCTCGTTTACTAAACAAGATTTTTAGGCTCGAGCTCATATAACCTAGGCTAATTTTCAAGCTTTTTTTTCAAACCGAACTTGTGTAGCTCGCGAGTAGCTCGACTTGTTTTTGCCCTTAAAAATTTTCATAACTATCTCCTAAAGATTTTGTTGATATATCCCAAACCTCCATTTAAAATTCACATCCCCTGCTATTTTACACTAAATCAATGGGGCGCATCTTCCCAGAATAGAATAGTATAGAATACGTTGTTTTTATCTTAGGCAATTGAGTTCTTATATGCAATTAATTGAACATTCAGTAATCAGTATAAGTTGATTTTATCTTAATCTTTCAGAAAAAAAAAAGTTGTTTTTATCTTAGACAAAACATTTTTGAGTTTGTATATGCAATTAATTGAACATTCAGTGAATAATTGATTGATGGGTTGAAATTGACTTCTTATTTATAACAACAAAATTCAATGAATCCAAATAGCTTGAATGGAAACAGAATGTCAAAATAAATAGAACAAGGATCAGGTCTATGGGCTGATGATGGGTTTGAATTGATGAGTTTAAAAATTACTTGTCCATATGTGATATACTTATTATTATTTATTTATTTTTTTAAGTTTGGATATGCGAGTGATTCAAATGTGATATTGCATTCACTTAATATTACATCATTTAAGTTTGTTATTTTTTGTGTAACTTTGCAACCAATTCGATTCAGAGGCAACCAACTAATTAAATGTATACATGATGCTAAAGGGTTATGAATCATAGATCTCGATTTTATTAATATTATTATGAAAATTTAAACTAATTTATAATAACATGGTTTGTATCGGTCAATAATTAAGATTGGATGAAAGAGAGTGGTAAACTAAAACCGGTATGATACAGGTGAAGGCAGTGAATAGTGAATCGGTACATTCGGTACGGTATTGATATAGACTTCTCATCAATTACAATGTCGGTTTACTCGGTACCAGTATTGGGACGGTACTTGTCACATCCCTAATATATGTGAAAGAACAATAAATAATAAATTAGAAAAATCAGCTTTATTATTCTGATTGGATAGTCAATAGTCCTTGTTCTGCTAGTGCAACTGAGAGAACAAAACCATCTCACAAAAGAAATCCCAGAGATTTTGCTGGTGAACCTCAAATAGTCTTTTCACCGTTCAACTATAAAACCGAAGCTTAGTCCTCCTAAACACCATCTCCGCTCCTTCACTCCATCAAATTTTCCGGTTTGAGTCTTACATGGTAACCGAGGTATGCTATTAACCTCTTATTTGATGTTAACGGTTGTATCTATGCTTATTAAACTCACACTTAAATATGAAACCACAAATGCGTATTTTCCGACGTAAATGATAAAGATGACTCCTTTCATTTTTATTAATTTGTTTTGCTTCTCTTGAAAACTAAACCTCAAATTCACTGCATTTGATGTAACTTATAAAATAATTATTTAATATAGAGTAAACTACCAAAATGGTCTCTGAGGTTTGGTCACTTTTGCCACTTTAGTCCAAAACTCAAACCTTTTGAATCTGGATCCTTGTGGTTTAATTTTATTGCCATTTTTATCCAAAAGCAAAATCTTGTCAGATTTTTCAGTTAACATCCAGTTTTTTTTTCCTCCCTTTTGTTTAAACAGTCCAAGGACAAAAGCATAGAAACATCTTCCTTTTCACATTAGGTAAAAAAACATTGTTTTTCAAATGTGTACCTTTCAAAATTTGCAGATTACAAACCTTTTCACATTAAGTTTTGGGAGTGAAAACTTACAAACTTTATATGATAAGATCGGGTAGAAATTAGAATATTATTGAAAACATTACAAATTTCCATCCATGACCCAACAGGTCGAAACCCACCTCCATGGCCCACACCCTCGAATACCAAATGCACGAAGCCGCTGTACCCCAAACAGTCCAAGAATACATAGCCTATTTCAGTTTGAAGAGAAGACCAGAAGCCCTAATGAAGAAAGCCTTTGTCGTGATCTGTAGTGAAGTTGACTCTCTCCTTACGAGAGAACTGTGTTGGAAAATGAATGAATGCAAGCGGAGGAAGTTAAGAAGATGACTAGGGCAATGGACCTGATAAACTCAAACCCCTCTTTATCAGGTCCATTGCCCTGGTCATCTTCTTAACTTCCACCGTATAATCACTGCGATCCATCCTCCGCTTGCATTCATTCATTTTCCGGCGCAGTTTTCTGGTAAGGAGAGAGTCAACTTCACTACAGGTCCGTACAAGGGCTTTCTTCATTAGGGCTTCTTGTCTTGTCTTCAAACTGAAATAGGCTACGTATTCTTGGACTGTTTGGGGTACAACGGCTTCGTGCATTTGGTATTCGAGGGTGTGGGCCATGAAGGTGGGTTTCGACCTGCTGGGCCATGGATGGAAGTTTGTAATATTTTTAATAATATTCTAATTTCTACCCAATCTTATCATATAAAGTTTGTAAGTTTTCACTCTCAAAACTTAATGTGAAAAGGTTTGTAATCTGCAAATTTTGAAAGGTATACATTTAAAAAACAATGTTTTTTTTACCTAATGTGAAAAGGAAGATGTGTCTATGCTTTTGTCCTTAGATTGTTTAACCAAAAGGGAGGACAAAGACCGAAAAACCGGACATTAACTGAAAAATCTGACCAGATTTTGATTTTGGATGAAAATGGCAACAAAATTGAAACCAGCGACCCAGATTCAAAAGATTTAAGTTTTGGACTAAAGTGGCAAAAGTGACCAAACCTCATGGACCATTTTGACAGTTTACTCTTTAATATAAGTATATAAATCCGTAAGTAAAATGAAGTAAAATTTAATCAATCCTTTTCATTCACTGTTCTTAATTTTCCCTTCTGTTTCATCTATTTTTCTTTATTCTTCCTTGAAACCCTAAAACAACCCAGCCACTATTTACACTCCTTTGTTTCTCTTTTTTGAAATTCTTACATACACAATTTCAACAACCTGTAACACTATCATTATTGCATTTCATCTAATACTCTGTTTACACACAATTTCACACCCTTTTTTTTCACATATCATCCACAAATGATAACAGATCTTGAGATAGAACTGTTGGGTTAAATTTCATTTACATGGGTTTCTATTACTTTATTTTTAGGGTGTAAAAAAAGGGAAAATGGTAAAGAAGCAAATTTACTTGCAAGTATTTCGACCTTTTGGTTACTCAAAATTAAATTAACAATAGTAGTTTAATTATAAATAAGATATATGGTTACGTCAAATTTATTTTGAGTTCTTGTATCCAGTTAAACAAATAAGAGTTAATTACATAGTTAGTCCCTGTTGTTTGCACAATGTAACATACTTTGGTACTAATACTTTAAAATCACATTCTAGGGTATTAACTTTTCATTTTGTAACGTTTGGAGGTATTAACGTTATTTTTAGGTTTAAAATGACATTATATTAGTACCTAAGTATGTTATTTTGTGCAAACCACAAATACTAACTATGTTAATACCTCCAAACGTTACAAAATGAAAAGTTAATACCCTAGAAGGTGATTTTAAACTATTAGTACCTAAGTATGTTATTTTGTGCAAACCACATGGACTAACTATGTAATTAACTCAACAAATAATTTATATATAGTGTTCAGATCAAATACAAATAAAAATTAACGTGCGAAATATAGAAGTGAAAGAAAATCCACCAGGTTGCATTTTTATCCAATATTTTCTTTTGACTCTTGAGTCTTTGATATATGTTTACTCCTGGATCCAAATATTTTCTTGTGACTCTTGAGTCTTTGATATATGTTTACTCCTGGATGTTTATTTTGCTTGAGTATATGTATTTTTATAATTGTTCATACTTTACAACCATAAACACACATTCGAAAGATTCTTTAAATTTCGAGCCAATACTAAGTTTAAACAGCCAATATGCCTTTTTTATTTGAAACATAACATAGAAACCTTCATGACATTTGATTTTCCTCATATTTCATTCTTCCTTACTTCCACTTGTATCTATCATCAGGAATATTACATTGGTAGCATGCACGACGTTTTTCTAAGCTTTAATTAAATTCGGAAATACAAGTTGTAATCAACAATCAAGGTATGCGACGTGTTTATGTTTATAACTTGTGTGTTATTGAACTTATGAATCTCAAAATGATGTAATACATTAATTCAATATTGTACAATTGATGAGTTGTCTACTTATTTCTAGGTATAATAAAATTAAATAAGTCAACTAGTGTGTCATAGTGTTTATAATTTCTAAATCCTCATTTAGGGCCGTCTCCGAAAATGCTCCAAATTTTTTGGGCCCGGAGCGAGTATAAAAAAAGGGCCACTATAATATAAAGTCAGTAACACAATTTTGTAAAGAAAAAATAAACATATTTGAATTAGTACATATTTACATACTAGAAAACATAATAATAAACAGAAAAAAGGGGCCGCTAACTTTTTAAAAAGTACATATACAAACTAAAAATATATATATTTATACACTAGTGGGATCACCTACACGTTGCATCGAGCGGGAACATTGTTTCGATGCACTCGTTATAGCAAACAAAGTTAAAACCCAAAAAATACAGTTGTAACATGCGCAAGCAAACGTGTTCGTTTCATCACTTTTTGTATAAAAAGAGAAAAAAATAAAACATTTCAAATATTGTTTGTTGAATTTAAGTTTTAAACAAAATAAAAAACGAAAATTAAGTTTTAACTGGAAAAGAAAACATAAAATTGAAATAGGAAAACGAAAAACAAAAAAATAAGAAAACTGGAAAAAAAAGTAAAGGGAATTAAAGCAGGCTAGGGAATCGAACTTGAGACAATGCCATTTAAAGAGTTTCAATGTGTATTAAAGGCCAGCATGCCAAGCTTGTTTTTGTTAAACAAATTAGAAACTAAATATTTATATATAAACTTTAATATATATATTTTAAGAAAAAACCTTTCGGGCCCTGGGAGAGTTTGGGCCTTGTGCCGTCGCCCACCCGGCACACCCTCCGGGCTGGCCCTGTCCTCATTACTAGTCGTTTAATATATGATTTCTTTTTACTTGTATAATACAAAAGTTTCTAACCTAGTGTGTGTTTGATTTCTACGTACACTATTGCTAATAGATATTCATTTTCTCTATAGGTTTTACTTTACATGTTGTGATTTATGTTTTCCAATGCAATTGCCTACTTGGTTTAATGATACTATTGAAAAGTATTTGGCAACATGCTTTGATTTTTTTCCTTTTGTCATCCTACTTTTAAATACTAACAAATTTCTCTTTTATCAAGCAATTTATTATTCGAGAATGTAGTTGGCCAATCCATACCACATCAAGAGAGAATATTTGTAGCAACTAAAAGACGTATGTAAACATACATTTAACTATTTAAGACAATATATATATATATTTGATCTAGATTCTACTGAGTTTTTTGTGTTGTTGTTTTCTTGTTTTTTATAGATCTAGTGGGTGATAAGCTACAATTGATCCACGTGAGTCCATGGACCATGGTTTGTTTGAAACCATGAACCCCCTAATTCAGTCATCGCTTTGCTTTCGCAATCTGTTTTTAAATCTTATTTTTGGTCGGTTTGTTAATAAGTTTTCAAACTATACCAAACGGTTCTGAAACTTAGGGTCATCAACGTGTGGGATCTACAAAACTGAGTCCTTTTTACATTCCCTTTCGGTTTTGATTTAATAAACTAAAAGGGAGTCTAAAATTACCATTGCTACTGAAATTATTAGGATAAAGAAAGTCCACTCATCTGAGTATTAGTTATGTTTTGCCTAAATAATCTTTATTTACCATATTCTTTTTATTATTAGAGTTAGGAAAATCATTGTTTATTTATTTAAAAACAATCAACCCAAGTCTATTGATCTCTATTTTAATTTTATATTATTTTAATTATAAAGGTAGAATAAGTTTAAACCGTAAAACCAAAACGAAGCCAAACTGTCACTAACCATTTGGTTTGGTTTGTTTTGGTTTTAATTTTTAGCAGTTTGGTTTCGATTTAAGATGATAAAAAAACCTTTACTAACGGTTTGCATTCCTTTGATCACTCCTTTCATCTTCATCCAAGACGAAAATATCATGGTTTGTGTAATTATTTTGACTATTTAGTGTTTCATGTTCTCCATTCCCGCATACTGTTTTCATAGTAGGAACGACTGCCTCGGTAACCTCCTCTTGCAAACCCACCCACTTGAAGTCATACTCGCCACCATCATTGTAGGCGGGAACCGTACTCCATCTGATCAAAACGATAACCTCATGCTTTACTTTGTTCCTCCCTTTCTCGTCTCTCCTTATTACTTTCCCTTCATCTGATAAATAAATCACATTTTTTCTTTTATCTTTTGTCATCCTACTTTCTAAATACAAACACATTTTTCTTTTTCAAGGCATTCTACAATTTAGGGATGTAGTTGGTGCGAATGTCCTTCCAAACCACATCAAAGAGAATTTAATGTAAGTAAACCTACATTTAACTATTTAATACAATGATACATTCCCACGATGTCAAGCATAACTTCAAAGATATCCACGTTTCATAATTCTATATACATGTTCCCCTTATTCATTTAGTTACTTTGCATGAATGTGTTTTTTACAAGTAGTGGAGTAGTGGTTATTATTTCCATTTTCCAATTTCCATTTCATTTCCTATGTAAGGTTGATGTTGGGTCAAAATACGTTGTATTTCGTAGTAGTTTGCGTTGATTTTTAATGTGTTAAATATGTTAATCCCATGTTAAATGCAGTCGCGAAAGAAATGCTATACGGTTGCTGTGGAACAAGGCTCATAGGAATTCAACCGCTTAAAATCAGAGGAGTCGGTTCCATTTCTCTTATGTTTCGATTTATGTTTGTAGATGAGTCGTGAGGTTTGCTCTCCAATGAGGACAATGAAGGAAATAAGTGTGAGGAGGGAGACTAGCATCTAGTTGTGTCTTAACTGTTAATTAGTGTCAGTGTCAAGTTATTATGATATAAAAAAATAAAAATTAAAAACAATTGAAAAATTTGAAAATGTCTCGTAAAAGTTTTTGCAATAAAATGGAAGATGATAGGTATAATCAGTTCTTGGTATTTGATTACTATATATATGAGATAACAAACGGTCAGTCACACGTCTAATTTAGGATATGTGGGTAGGCCCAGCCAGTTGATGAGTTCCTTAGGATTGATATAATATACCGTAAAAAATAGGAGTCTTGTGGTTTCTCACCTTAGGAGCTATGGCAAAGCTGAAACTGTGGAGAGTATAAGGGGTACGTCATAAGTAAAAGCTTATAAGTTTTCCGATTAAACTGGCACACATGTTTCTTTTTATGAAAATAAATCGGAAACAACGTGGCGCCCAAAAAAAACATTCCATCCATTCATTTGAGCTACATGTTTGAAAAAAAAAGGAAAAACAAAGCCTATGGTATTAACCACTAGGATGGTGACTCGGGTGGGGTATACCCGCTAGGTGGAGTTAGAAAAAAAATATTTGTGAAGTTTATGACATTAACCACTGGAATGGTGACTCGTGTGGGGTATGTCCACTAAACTGATCATAAGCTAAACATGTAAAGCTCGCAACATCATCCATCCAACATAAGTTTAATCGGAATTGCATAAAAGTTTTTTATATAAGACGATAGATATTATCTTTTAACCTTATAAGCTTGAAGTGGGATTAGGCGGCGTTGTAGTCTTTTGAGTGTGAGACCCATAGATGACTATAATCACTTGAACCTAATGAATCGTGAATAAGGGCTCGGAAATTGGCGGTTGGGTTTAGGTGGATCTTATACCCGCAATCTTGGTTAACGTGTGGTTTGATTTGTTAATAAATTAATTGAACATATTAAGTGCCAATGTTTCTGATTGTGATTCCATTGCAGAGAATTTTTTTCGGGACGAAAAAAGATAAGTGTGGGGATGAAGAGAAAATCAGGTTTGGGTCAGGGCTATGCGTTTAACCAAAAATTTCTTGTGGATATGATCCCTACTTACGCTATCTACGTAGTTCAAATAGGTTTTTGATTTACCCTTACGACAGTCATTAAGGCTATATAAGTGTAGATTTGTTGAGATTAGTATAAATGAAATGTAATAAATTCTAAGATATTCTCTCTAAAATTCTTTCTGGATTCCTTCTTTATTTCTTTGGCCAAGAAGATATTCTCTCTAAAATTCTTTCTAGATTCCTTATTAATTTCTTTGGCCAACAATTGATTGTTGGAACCATATAATTGATTATTGGAACCACGTCATACAACAATTATTTAGTTCGAATTCCATTTATCATTGTGTCTTCTATGTTTGGTTTATAGGTATCAAGGTTTCTCATGGACGAAATGCTATAGACGTGGAACAAGGTTTCAGGAGCCACCATTGCTATTGTCTCTACACCTAATACTAGGCCCCACAATCAAGTGTGCCTTAAGCTTTGGGGTACACCTTAGGCATTTGAGATGGCAAGAAGTACCATTTGGGATAAAATAAGAGACGTGAGTCTTCTAATTTCAAGTGCTAGTGGTGTTAAACAGGTCGTGTTCACAGGTTGACGAGTCCAACCCAACACAAATATTCATGGGTTAACACGAACACCACCATTTAAGGATAACAATGAAACTCGAACCGATGGGAAAACCCAAAACAATAGGGACGGGTATGGGGTCGGTTAATTGGGTATGGGATTATCTTTAATTTTGACCCAAACTTTTTGTTTTTTCTCATATTCATAATTAAAAATTACATTTTTACAACAAAAAATACATACGTATAAAAGCAATTGTATTTTAATAAAAAAAAATCTTATGTCAGTAAATATTTTAAATTTAAATCCTGGCATAAAATACCAAATTAATTTAATTTATGACATTAAACACACTTTAAAATTAAAAAATAAATGGGTTAAACGGATCAACTCGTGAACCCGTCGAGTTGACACTAACATGACTCGTTTAGCTAAACGGGTTCTCGGGCTTGACCCGAAACTGACCTAAACCTAAACTCAAATCCATGAGTTTCTTGTTAAATTCTTGTTGTATTTTCATGTCGTGACATAAAGTATCACCATTTTGGTCAGTGGCGGACCCAGGATTTTGGAACAATGGGGTCCAATTTTTCCGGTGTTCAAATTTTTCAGGTTTAAAAAAAAAACACAAAAAAATGAAACAAACAGGTATCGAACCTAGGATCTCTTGTGTGTAAACAAGGGGTTTTACCACTACACCAGGCTCACTTTCATTGTTATGGGGTCCAACTTAATAATTTTATGGGGTCCATAGCAAATTTTATATACCGCTTCTACTACTTTTTAAAAAAAGATTGGGGTCCGGGGACCCCGTTCCGCTATACATGGGTCCGCCCCTGATTTTGGTGTATTTAGTTTTGTGATTCGAAAAAATATGTTTTACCACTTCTAAAAGTTTAAATTAGTAAGAATATTCTTATTTGTTGTTTAACTACTCGACGGTCATATCCATCAATGTTTTTGTCTAGGTTTAATAGGTTGAGGATGTGTTTGGCAAAGATGACTAAATTGTTAAGAGACTGGAAGAATTTATTGGTGCATGGATTAAGGTTTGTGGTTCAACTTTTTGACCTGTTTCTATTTCATTTAAACCTTTTAAGTTTGACTCGTTTAAACTTTTAGCTTGACCTTTTAAGAATAAAACATAGCCCACTCAAATCGTGAAAGTAAATATGTGAAAACTTTCGCCATTAAAATTTAAACATAATAAGTTATTCTCGGTTAATACATAATAAACATGTTCCTTAGTTTCCAGCCTATTATACATATAAACAGTCTAATGTTAACCATCTATTATGAAGAGTACTCCTACTCACATTTTTACAATTCAATTTTATTTATGATTAATGATGTTGTAATTTGTGTTATGTTGATGGTTTCCTGTTCTCATATAAATTTTACGTCTTTTTTACTTTTGTTTATTAACCAAGATAATTTACGTCTTTTTACTTTTGTTTATTAACCAAAACCTTTTGCTCTCCATGCAATTTGATGTATGCATAATTTGGAATTCAAGTTATATACAATCTTTCAATTTTTAACTTTTAAATACGGTTAAATGTGTTTTAGTTCTTTAAATTATTTATTTAGATTGTTGTCGCAAATTTGTTAAATTTTACCACCATAGATTTTTTAAAATTTATTAATATAATTTTTTTGTTGCATATGTTTTAACTATTTTATTAATATTATTTCTACTTATTTATATCTTTGTTGTATATGTTAGTTTATTATATGAGTTGAACCTTATTATATTGAGTGTTTCGATATCCATATTAATAATAACCAGTGAGTTTCCCTCTACGCTTCGTGGCGGGAATTATGTGTTATTTGTTTGGATCGTTACGGTGGCGGCATTCGCTATAGTAATAGAAAGAGAAAACTTTACATCGATAAAAAATAATAAAAACGAATATGATGTTGTTTAGTTGATATCAATACAGTTTGTTTGCTTGTTTGCGTTCTATGTTTATTTTTTACAACATTGTGATATAAATATTATTGCAAACGAATATTGTGCCACTATTGTACCAAACCTAACTGAAATCGACTGAACAACATTTGTATCGTTTTCAGTATTTGTTTTTAGTGTTTTTGCTTTCGATAAACTTACACCGTATAAGTGAGTTTCCACGTGTTTCGCGACGGGTGCTACTATCGTATCAAACTGAACCGGAACCAACTCGGTATGTGTACTTAAAATTTTTGTTTTTGCTATCCATAAACAGACATCGTATCGCTACCTTACCGTACCGTACCAGACAACATCAGTATCAAAATGTATTCATTTTTATGGTTTTCTATTTGATAACGCATAGAGTGCCGCTACCATAGTGAAATGAATGAACATTGGTTTCAGTAATACTATATTTTGATGTTTTCTTTCGATGATAAACTGACACTGTAAACCACATCCATAATACAGGTCTTTCAGGTTACAGACTCACTACCCCAAGAGAAGTTACCTGTATCTAACCTCAATGCACGCCACTTAACATTACCACCTCGAACCCCTGACTCTTCTAACAGCCGTGTCGTCAGATAGTTTGGTGTTTGCTGGCTGTCTTCCGAGCTCATACCTTACAAAAATAATATATATATATATATATATATATATATATATATATATATAATATACGCATGAATAAAAATGTGCAGAACAAAGTATTTGATGAAAGATGACTATTTGTAGTAGCACTAGTGAAAAAACGTTTATCAAACAGAAATATTTAGTACCAATACTCTATAATAAGAATACAAATCTTAATAAAGCTTATTTTAAGCAAAAAAATGTGCATATACACAAAAGGTAGTTTTCAAGATGTTCTCTAATAACAATGAAACTAGGGGAAATGGACTGTATCACCCTCAACTATGCAAAATTGGCCGATATCACGCTCAACTTTCAAGTTGGCTCCCACCACCCCCTACTCGACAACTTGGTGTCACTGTCACCCCTTCGTTAAATAATCACTAACTCAGTTAGGTTTCTAATCCTACGTGGCAAGAAACTTGTGAGGTGGACAACCTACATGGCAAGAGACTTGTGAGGTGGACAACCTTTATCATCTCTGTAAATCACCCAAACCCATCTTCCCAAATCTTCACCAATGTCACTCTCCTAACCTGATCTTCCCAATTCCCAAATCTCAAATAACTCTCAAAACCCTAACAACAAAAACATCTATCCAAACCTTCCTCAAATGGCTCTAGCTTATCTCGGATCAAACAATACCAACCCCACCTCACCGAATCAAATACTCTGATCACCGGCGACACCTTCTCCACCACATCCTCCGTCACAATAATCGCCTCAGTTACCGTTTCTTCCGCAACAAGCAACGGTTCCGTCACTTCCGTAACGGTTTTCGCGATTGTTTCAACGTCTAGGGTTTTCAGATCTGTCCGCAACAAGCAACGGTTCCATCATTTCATAAACCCTAGAAAGAAAGGTCACTTCTGTAACGGTTCTCGCAATTGATTCAGGTTTTTGTTGTTAATCAAAGTTTTTGTTGTTAATCAAAGTTTGTTTCAAGATTGTTTGTAAAGTTGTGTTCTTGATAAAGATTGAATGCAATCTGAGATGGGTTGTTGGTATTGTGTGTAACCCACTAATGATTTGAGCATTTGTTGTTGTTTCTTGATCTGGGTGTTCACAATTCTCAACTTTTATGTTTAAAGTTTGGTTCTTGATGAAGATTTGAGGTTCTGATCTTGTTTCTTGATATGGGTGTTCTGTTTCTTGAAGAAATTGATCATCATACTCTGTTTTTGGATTGATTTAGCTTTTGTTTTGATCTGATCTGGATTTTGACCTTCAAACATTATTCCAACCGGAATAAAATGAGAATCCACATAGCACCACAAACATTATTCCAACCGGAACCACGCACTTGTAGCCACTGCCGGCTCTGCTCCGCGGCAGTTAACGACACGCAAATGAAGGTTCTCAGGTGGCTGAGAGGTTGAATCGGACCACCACTGATTTAGGGTTTTTATTTAGTTACAGGGATGATGGTAAAGGGTGAGTCCACATAACCATGCCATGTCAGTAAAAATTGGCCAGGTCAGCAAAAAAAACTAACCTCGTTAGTGTCTGGTTAACGACGGGGTGACACAGCAACCTAAGTGTCGAGTAGGGGGTGGTGGGAGCCAACTTGAAAGTTGAGCGTGATATCGGCCAATTTTGCATAGTTGAGGGTGATACAGTCTATTTCCCCATGAAACTATGAATAAAATGTAGTAAAAAAATGATTCATTTCTACTAGTCAAAATCTACCAAAATGCCCTACAATCATCATATAGCTATGAAAAATTGCTAGCAATAAAGATTCTGTTACCAATCAATTTTAAAACCACATCATCATAATTGAAATCAACAAATTAAAAGAAATAACAATAGAATACAACCAAAGTATGCACAAATAGCAAAACAAACCATAATGTGTTGCATTTTATCAGGTTTTGAAACTATACGAACCCTAAGTGGTGTATGCAAATATAACAACCCATAAGTCGTTTCTATATCTCAATCCTAAACATATAGAGGCTTCGAATCATAACACAACAATCGAGAAAACTATAGAAAACAGAAACTGGTTTAGATGAAAACTTACTTTCGCTTCTTTCTGCCTCCAGTGGCCTGTCTCTTGTGCATAGAGTCTTTGGATTTCCCTGAAAATAGCAGAAAATTGTCAGCAGGGTGCACATAATGATAACATCGCAATGACGAGGATGAAGAAACAGTGTAGTAGATCAAGCATATGAAATGTAGTTAGACATTGATGAACATACCCATGTTTGCAGATCACAAGGAAGCTCCGCCTACCTCAAGAAAGAAAGTGTAGGGTTTGGTTACGGAGATGATCAAAACCCTAGCCCAGTGGTTATTATAGGGCTCGTTGTAGGTACAATTTGTTTGGCCAAAAGAGAATCATAGTCCAACAAGGTTTCTTCATGGTATTTGGGTTATCGGATTAAGGGATGGTTTTTTTTTTTTTACTTTTAAAGTTATAAATTATGTTTGTAAAATATGGAGTAACTAGTAATAAGCACCCCCGCGTTGCGGCGGGGGCGAACACCAATATCACACTACTACCAGCGACCACCAACACTGAAGTTGTGGCATGTTAATGCGAAGAAGTTAAACTGAAACGTAAAACATAGAATCGAATAACTTAGTCGATCTAGGACATGCGCGTTACGATGAACTAACGTCTATTTTTTCCCGTTTGCCAGGTTCATCGTAACGCGCGGGTTGATGTGTGCAAAATGCAACATATAAATTACATCAATTGTGGCATAAAACTAACCATTTTTTAGTACTAATGTTGGAAAAAGTGTGCTTTTGTCTTCCTTTTGTATTTTCAGGATTAAATGAGCTCAAATTAACAAAAGAAGCAAAAGGACAGCAAAATCTAACATAAATACAAGAAAAGGAACAAACGTGACATGCCCGACCCCACGACAGCATCTTCCCAAGCAAAACAAGAAGACAGAAGACTGAACACGCCCCGTGCTCAGCAAGCACGGGGGCGTGCCCAAGTGTCAGCAGAAAAGGCAAAGTGGTAGAAGCTTCTATTGCCCACCACGGGGCCGTGCTCAGCGGGCACGGGGCCGTGGTCAACTATAAGATTCGCAGAATCCAGGCAAATCTTAATAGTACAGATATGCTTCTGCACACGGGGTCGTACTCAGCGGACACGGGGGCGTGGTCAACTAATAAGACAAGCTGCAATAAATGAAGAAAGAGAAGGATGTGGACACGGGGCCGTGCCCGAGCTTCTGTTCAGCCTATAAATAGGAGTGCTTGGCTCAAGCTCAAACCATCACTTGGCACACCACCTCTCTCACACTTCACCCACCACCCACCACCACCATAACACCATCATCCACCACCATCATCCATTGTCCATCGTAGAGTGTGTGAGTCGTCTCGGGATCCAAGATTGATCGTAAGAGTTCTTGACAATCAAGGCTATGTTTGCCTAAGTCTCTTACATCACTTGGTGAAGACAAGTGTCTAGTGTAATACTTTTTATTTTTAATCTTTTCGCACTTTTTACTTGGTTTTGTATTAATGACTTTAATACCTGTTTCTTATGTTGAAGGTGATTCTTCCTTATCGTTTGTCCGTGGTGTCTTGATATTATTTTACTGTCTATATAAAATAAAAGATTTTCACCATTCATATCTCCACGGTCTATATGGAGGTATGTTGGCTACCTAGTCGGGGGTTAAGGGAACAGTTTGGTAAGAGTCTTGCCGTTGTTCAGCGTTTAGAGATCCTGCAAGGGACCTGGGTCAAATTTAGTAGGACCTCCTTCAATACTTAACGGTATTGGAGGCGGGGGTCCAAACTCTTTGATCCCCTCATAAGTTAAACTACTATTAATACTATAACCCGGCTACTTAGGACTGCATCCTTGCTGACTCAGACTACTTAGTCGAGGGTAACGTCACCTTCAAAAGAGGGGCCTACCATAATTTGTATTAATAACTTAATTAATTATCTTTCAATAATCCGACCCTTTAGGATTGTATCCTTGCTGACTCAAACTACTGGGTTGAGGGTAACGTCACCTTTAAAAGAGGGGCCTACTAAAATAACTAACATAATCTCTTAAATAAGTGCAAAAGTGCGGAAATAATCAAAGGATACACTATACACGAGTCGGAACCAAGTGATTCATCTTGTCTATCTGTTTTTATTTTTATTTTTATTTTCAACATTTTAGTTAGTTTTTATTTTTCTTAGTTTAAAACATCTTTCTAAACTTTTTTATTTGATTAGACGTTGAGGATAAACCGGTACTAAAAGCTCTTGTGTGCTTGGACGACCTCGGTATCTTACCAACATTATACTACGCTCACGATGGGTGCACTTGCCCATATGTGTGTTTAGTGTTAGTAAATATCGTGTTTTATAAATTTAAAACTTGGCTAAAGCAAGTGTAAAAGGGCTTAAAATATACTTAAACCTACATATACACCTAACACGCTTCAAGTTTTTGGCGCCGTTGCCGGGGACACAAAGATTTTAAGAAAGTTAGGAATCAGCGGCCTAATCGTTTTTTTTTTCTTATTTTTCATTTTTTAGGATTTTTCTTAGTTTTTCAGCTTCTGCAGAACTCAGCACAGGCCGTGCCCGTTGAACATGCCTCGTGCCCAATCATTGGAACTGGCAATCTTGTTTTAAGTCAGACAGTAAGCTGAACACAGGGCCGTGCCCACTCAACACGCCCCCGTGCCCAAGTTTCAATTACTGAAAACAGAACCGTAAGATCCCGACGGTTGGTAATTTCTGACACAAACATGAGTGATACTGATACTTTTTACTTTCGGCACTCTTATGGTACGTGGTGTCAATTATGTGGTGGTACCCATGAGGAATTAGAATGTTATTTTCTAAATTATAAACCCCACTATATAGACCCATCGTTTCCTTGTATCCTTAAGAGGGGCGAAAGTAAAAATAATCCCTATCTCTCCCTCGAATGCTCCCAACCAGATTTTCTAGGAGAAATGCTTCTCGATGAATTATTTCAATTAGAAGATCTAATTCTTAATTGGTTAAAAGAACTTAGGAAAGATTTCAATGATCTTTTCCAGGACAATCGCCAAGAAGAAGTGTTGGAACCGCATTCAAACAACTTTGTTGTTTCCAACGATACTTCTAACTCTAGTGAGAACTTGAGCGATAGTCTTCCCTGTGTCGATTGTGCAGTGAAGGACTCCCCATCGACTTTTTTTGATGCATACATGGACCTGAGCGATTCGACATACTCCTTCTTTAACGAGAGCCCGGAAAAGGGTTGGACTTGTCCACCTACATATAGCATAGGAATCACCCTCACCGACAACCTCTTGCGTTCTCATCTTAATCTGGAACAATTAAGGTATCTTAGGCACTTTGGGGTTGTTCCATCCAGTAAGGAACCGCCCGATCCGGAAAAGTTCCTTGAAAATAAACAAACTTCATAGACAGCCTCTAGACACGGGGCCGTGTCCAGGTCAGCACGCCCCCGTGTCCACCCAAAGATTCCCTTCTGATTTTGTCAGAATACGGACAAAAATGTGTCAGGATTCCATCTGCACACGGGGCCGTGTCCAGCTGACACGGGGCTGTGCGCAACGTACTGTCGTTTTCTATAAATGCAGCCAAGAATCCTACACATTTGAACCATTCCAGGGACAGAGATTTGGGGAATATTCTCACATACCATCCTAGGTATTTTCTAAAAGAAGTTTCTCAACTATCTTCTTGTCCTTTCCTCTTTTATCCTCTATCATCTTCTTCAATTTTTCTCATACTTCCATTAAAGCTTGAACCTTCCATAATTTCAAGCTTTATTGAGATGTTTGTTAGATTTTTATTCATGGAATCTTGTTAAAAACAAGTTCTACAACAATGTTTTAAGTTGTTTATCTTCAAAAATGCTTTAAAAATCATGAAAACAATTTGAAACCCCAAGATTCCTTGTTCCTAAATCCTGCAGATATCTGAACACGGGGCCGTGTCCGAAGTACTGGTCCCATAAAATTGAACTCTTTTCGGTGTGTTTTCTCATAATGGCAAGTAGAACAAGCGGAAACTCTTCGTCGCATTCCAGAAACAACCGGCAGGGGAGAAGATCATCAATGGTTGAAGACTCTCTTGTAAACTATGTTTACACTCTAAGAGAGGCCATTGATGAAATAACGGGGGTAGAAGAAGCATTGGTCGACCGTATTAATCATCTAACGGTGGGACTAGAAGGATGTCTCCGGGAAGTCAACCTTTTGCACCAAAGGTTGAACATTCTCGTATCTCCTCCTTTGGTGCCAATTATCACCCAAAGGGCATGGAATGTGGTACCGGAAGTCATCATTCCGGCCGAATGGTACGCCTTACATCCAGAGCCCCCTCGAGACATACTACAAGGGGTTCCAATTGGTGTCGCTCCTCCTCCACAAGATGTTGAGGAACATGAAGCCGCCTCCCTTCTCCCGAGGGAGATAGAAGAATGACTCTAGCAACATCTAAGGGACACCGCTCGGCTTGGAGTTCTACAAGACTTTTAGAAACCGGAAAACTATTTCCGGAATTTTGGTTCTTATTGTAGAAGTAGAGCTCCTAAGAATAATTTTACGTATCACTTGACCTATCTAATTTAGGATTTTTAACTTTTATTTTCTGCTTTATTTTTCATTTTTTAGGACTACTATGTAATTTTCTCTATGGCGTAATGAATGATGGTTTTAGTTAATTTGGTGTTTGGATGGTGTTGAAATTAATAAAACACACTTGAGATGGCAAGGGAAACAAGGGAAACTTGAACCAGCACCCCATGCAGGAAAACAGGACCATCCGACAAAATTTCTTCGTTTACAGTAAGTTCGGCACGGGCCGTGTCCGCCCAACACGACCCCGTGCTGCACAGTATGCAAAAATACCCAGTTTAGGTAAACTGGACACGGGCCGTGCTCACCCAACACGCCCCCGTGTCCAGGCTTCTGTTTCTCTTGATTCAATTTTGTTACTGGCACTTGAACACGGGGCCGTGTTCAGCGTCCAGTAACACAAAATTTTTGTTTTTTCACACCTTTTTACACATTCAATCAACCTAAAAACTTATTTTTGGGACACATTGAGGACAATGTGTAATTTAAGTGTGGGGGGATGCTAAAACCTTGAATCTTGCAAGTCCTAAATACAAGCCTTACACAAAACTCTAGTAGAACCGCTAATCACCCCAAATTTTTTCAAAAATTTTCAATTTTTTTTTACTTGTCTAGGTTTAACTTGGGAATTTCAAATTCTAAAAAAGATTTTATTTTTATAAATTTACAACCGATAGCGTCGTGATCAAAAGAACCAACATAAGAAAATTATGAAAAGGCATGACAAGCTTAGTTAAAATTTGATTATATACTTGATCACATAAAAAACCCATTCCCACAAAAGTGAGTTTTGAGCCTTTATTGAGCATACAATTACATATCATTAAACAAAATGCTCATTTTTCGTTTCTTGTGTGAATAGCCGCTTGGTTCTTACGACTCTAGAACTTGCCACGACGATACATTCCGGTCCTTACCAACTTAAACCCGAGTAAGTAAATGATGGAGGCATTAGGACTAACCCTTTTTATTTTTATACCATTATTTTTCTTTTTTTTTTACCACCTACCCAAAATCCCCCTAGTTAGCCCCTTTGAGCCTAAACCTTTTCATTTCATAACCCAAACCAAACACCCTTTTACCCACCAAAACCTTTTTCATTTTTAACCTTTGTTTTAGTAACTAGCTCGGTTTTTCATATGACTTTTCAAAAAAAAAAATGTTGATGATGAAGCAAAAGAAAATAAAAAAAAAAAAGTTTATCAAAAATAACTTTGCTTGAATAAAAGCTTCATCAAAATAAATGTTGAAAAAAGAAAAAAGTCATAACGAAAACCGACGCTTGTTACGCTTTTCGTCCTTTTTTCTACTAACCACTAACCCAACCACCTACCTTTAACCCAAACATATCCCTTCACCCAAAAAGTCCTCTTGATATTTACAAAGGTATATAGTTAAAAAGGAGGAGGATTGATTTCTTGGCAAGCTTATGGTAGGAGTAAGTTCCATGCCGCTCTCGAGTGATCCACAAAAATACATCTTCGGCCGAGTGTTGAGTGATCCCCGTGAGGTATGTGAACTTGTATATAAATAGAATTTTAAAGAGGCATGTTATGCCCTAATAAATAATTTATCTTATAAAAAGTTTTAAATAAATCATGACGAATATGATTGTAAATAAATAAAAATAAAACTTAATGAAGAATCTTGGAAATCCCGACACTCTATGACAAGCCCAAAAAACTTTCTCTTCTACCCATTCCATTTGGGAGTGTAAAGCCACATTATAAAGAGTTTTGCTTGAGGACAAGCAAAGATTCAAGTGTGGGGGTATTTGATGTGTGCAAAATGCAACATATAAATTACATCAATTGTGGCATAAAACTAACCCTTTTTTAGTACTAATGTTGGAAAAAGTGTGCTTTTGTCTTCCTTTTGTATTTTGAGGATTAAATGAGCTCAAATCAACAAAAGAAGCAAAAAGACAGCAAAATCTAACATAAATACAAGAAAAGGAACAAACGTGACATGCCCGACCCCACGACAACATCTTCCCAAGCAAAACAAGAAGACAGAAAACTGAACACGCCCCGTGCTCAGCCAGCACGGGGGCGTGCCCAAGTGTCAGCAGAAAAGACAAAGTGGTAGAAGTTTCTTGTTAGTCCCGAAAAACCCGTGATATCACTCGACGGTTCAATCGAACACGGAATATAAGATCAAACCGTATGAATAAAAAGAAATTTTTCATTACAAATCTTAGTGTCACTACTTAGATCGCACACGGTTTCAAGAACCGTCTGG
Organism: Helianthus tuberosus; assembly: GCA_030545235.1. Lineage (NCBI taxonomy): Eukaryota > Viridiplantae > Streptophyta > Magnoliopsida > Asterales > Asteraceae > Helianthus > Helianthus tuberosus. Next base: position 81,007,849 of record CM060368.1, on the reverse strand, counting down.
TACGATCTTCGAGAAGCTTGCACACAATCTCTAGGATTGTCGGGTACAAGGTTCTCCTTTGGGGATTACATTGTTGCTAAAAATGGAGAGCTTTACCACTAATAATCTAATAAGACTATTTATAGGAGCCTCTACCCCATTGGCCCACATGGCCTAGCCCAAGCCCAAGACATAATTTAAACCAAATAAATATGAATAAACGTAATAAAGATAAGCGTAAAACTTTGGACCTAACAATCTCCCCCTAGTTTTATGCTCTCTTTATTATGGTTTAGATAATCTCCAATCTTGGGTCTTCTCCTTTAGTGGCCCAGCAGTGAACGAGCCCATCAACGTATCTCGGATGATGCGAAGTTGTTTTGGATGACAGAAAGAGATCCGTCTTGGATGATGTTGGACGAATGACGGAGGACTTTGGATTCGTCTCGGATGAAATTGTATATTATCTCGGATTAAAATGTTATTTCGGATGGACTTTTGATGTAATCTCGAATATGAAATGATGATGGTGAGCTGATGATTTAACTTTACCTTGAAACAGAGATGATGATATACTAATATTTATGAGCTGATGATGATGTCGGATAAAGTATCTAATTTGAGATGATTAAATTTCAGTCCGAGATGGTTATATAACTGGTGATGCCTGATGATGTTTGCTGATAATGATTTTTTTTTTTTTTGAACGGAAAATTTGGATCACTGACGGACCACTGGAGTATCATCGTGTCACCAGCGGAACCACCCGATCATATCCATCTCCACTAGACATAATGCCTATACACCAATTCAGGAGGAAACCCAATAAATATGGGAAAACCCCCCTTGTGGGAATCGAACCCAGGACCTATTAGTCCAAAGTCTTATCCCACCACCAAGATACCCCTGGGATATAAAGACATGGGTATGTTTGCTGATAATGATATATGATGGTATTTCCATGCGTGGCCCAAAGACCATTCTAGAGCCCAACATGAATCAGCTGCCATCAGCATCCATTTTACAAGTGGGCCCATAATTTTAGAAAACAAAATGATTAGCCAATCATTGGGCCAACTCTAGCTCATGCAAAAGCTTATGCGAATCCCTAGCTTCAACCTTTTGACAGCCGACAACATGCAAGTGTTCCAATCTTGACCGTCTATTAGCTCCATCATCCAACGATGTAGCTTTTCTAGGGTTTTTTTTGACAATTTTGATGTAACAACCTCTGCAGCCGCCATGGAATGTTCCACCTGACGTCAGCAACCTTCTGCCATCATCAATCACGTTAACAAACAACCATGGCAGCCACATTTATCTCGCCGGAAGCCACCTTACGTAATCTCCATACCTAGACTCCAGAATTCATCAATAGAGTTATAAACTCAGATCATCTTCAATTGCCGGCGACCTTCTCTGGTCTTCTACATTACATACGCAACTAAAGCCGCTGAAACGTCTTGAACTTGAATCCGACTAACACCATCTTCATTTCTGTTTTCAACAACAGTTACCGAATAAAGGAGGCCGGCCAGAGGCCATGGCCACCACCCACTTCATCAACTATCAACCATCACCACCTTCCTTCAAGTCTCCGGTCATCATATCCGGCGACCGTTAACCTGCAACTCTTCTCCGACGACACCTCTTCTTCTCCGATGAGTCCTCCGACCACCGTACACCTCCTCTCAACTTCCTTTACCACCGTTAAACACCGTAGTACCTCATTCCGACAACCATCTTCACCTTCGTCGCTCCGACGATCACCGTCGCAATCACCGATCACTTCCGTAGTCAACTGTTGTTCACCGACTTACAACCACCCTCATCATCTCTGCTATCAACCATTTTCTTCGTTCAGCTGTCGTCAAACCGACACCGTCTTCAACGGCGACCAAAACTATACCAGATTCCATGAACCGAAGATCTGTGCATTTACGAACACACATCACCCGACACTTGTGCAAAAATTTCTTCTTGTTCTTCGAGTGACATCAAAACCGAGCCTTTGAAAGACTTCAATGGCTCTGATACCACTTGTTAGTCCCGAAAAACCCGTGATATCACTCGACGGTTCAATCGAACACGGAATATAAGATCAAACCGTATGAACAAAAAGAAATTTTCCATTACAAATCTTAGTGTCGCTGCTTAGATCGCACACGGTTTCAAGAACCGTCTGGTACGATCTTCGAGAACCTTGCACACAATCTCTAGGATTGTCGGGTACAAGGTTCTCCTTTGGGGATTACATTGTTGCTAAAAATGGAGAGCTCTACCACTAATAATCTAATAAGACTATTTATAGGAGCCTCTACCCCATTGGCCCACATGGCCTAGCCCAAGCCCAAGACATAATTTAAACCAAATAAATATGAATAAATGTAATAAAGATAAGCGTAAAACTTTGGACATAACACTTCTATTGCCCACCACGGGGTCGTGCCCAGCGGGCACGGGGCCGTGGTCAACTATAACATTCACAGAATCCAGGCAAATCTTCATAGTACAGATATGCTTCTGCACACGGGGTCGTACTCAGTGGACACGGGGGCGTGGTCAACTAATAAGACAAGCTGCAATAAATGAAGAAAGAGAAGGATGTGGACACGGGGCCGTGCCCACTGGACACGGGGCCGTGCCCGAGCTTCTGTTCAGCCTATAAATAGGAGTGCTTGGCTCAAGCTCAAACCATCACTTGGCACACCACCTCTCTCACATTTCACCCACCACCCACCACCACCACCATAACACCATCATCCATTCTCCATCGTAGAGTGTGTGAGTCGTCTCGGGATCCAAGATTAATCGTAAGAGTTCTTGACAATCAAGGTCATGTTTGCCTAAGTCTCTTACATCACTTGGTGAAGACAAATGTCTAGTGTAATACTTTTTATTTTTAATCTTTTCGCACTTTTTACTTGGTTTTGTATTAATGACTTTTATAACTAGTTTCTTATGTTGAAGGTGATTCTTCCTTATCGTTTGTCTGTGGTGTCTTGACATTATTTTACTGTCTGTATAAAATAAAATATTTTCACCATTCATATCTCCACGGTCTATATGGAGGTATGTTGGCTACCTGGTCGGGGGTTAAGGGAACGGTTTGGTAAGAGTCTTGCCGTTGTTCAGCTTTTAGAGATCCTGCAAGGGACCTGGGTCAAATTTAGTAGGACCTCCTTCAATACTTAACGGTATTGGATGGCGGGGGTCCAAACTCTTTGATCCCCTCATAAGTTAAACTACTATTAATACTATAACCCGGCTAGTTAGGACTGTATCCTTGCTGACTCGGACTATTTAGTCGAGGGTAACGTCACCTTCAAAAGAGGGGCCTACCATAATTTGCATTAATAACTTAATTAATTATCTTTCAATAATCCGACCCTTTAGGATTGTATCCTTGCTGACTCAAACTACTGGGTTGAGGGTAACGTCACCTTCAAAAGATGGGCCTACTACAATAACTAAGATAATCTCTTAAATAAGTGCAAAAGTGCGGAAATAATCAAAGGTTACACTATACACGAGTCGGAACCAAGTGATTCATCTTGTCTATCTGTTTTTATTTTTATTTTCAGCATTTTAGTTAGTTTTTATTTTTCTTAGTTTAAAACATTTTTCTAAACTTTTTGATTTGATTAGACGTTGAGAATAAACCGGTACTAAAAGCTCTTGTGTCCTTGGACGACCTCGGTATCTTACCAACACTATACTACGCTCACGATGGGCGCATTTGCCCATATGTGTGTTTAGTGTTAGTAAATATCGTGTTTTATAAATTTAAAACTTGGCTAAAGAAAGTGTAAAAGGGCTTAAAATATACTTAAACCTACATATACAGCAAACACGCATCAGGGTCCTAAATTGACTTAGTTATTCTTTTCTATGTTTTACGTTTCAGTTTAAATCTTCGCATTAACACGCCGCAACTTCAGTGTAGTGTTGGTGGTCGTTGGCAGTAGTGTGGCACGGGTGTTCGCCCCTGCCGCAAGGCGGGAGTGCTTAATGCTAGTTATATTTATATATTATCACCACCATACAACCCATTATGCATAAATTACAACAACCATTATTATATCTATATATCATTACCACTATACATACCATAATGCGTACACTACAACAACCATTTGTTAGTGCATCTTGTATTGAGTCTTACACTAGATATGTTAGATCGAGTCACGTAGTTCAGGAAAATAGAGTTTTAGAGTTGATTTCCCACGAAAAGTTGATTTCCCACGAAATGTTGATTTCCCACGAAATGAACATTGCACTTTCGTGGGGAATCAGAAACTCTATAAATAGGCTAGTGATCTTTTCATTTGGAGGGGAATCAAGGGGAATCAGGATATCATACCGAGGTGCTTCCGGTGTGACGTTTGCTTGTAATCATTGTTAATTCAATATACAAGGTGTTTAAAGTGAAAATTAAGCTGTTTCTAAGTCAGTTTCTTGTTTTCCGCACCTGAAACTGATCAAAACTTCTCTGAACGAATCGTTTGGGTCTAATACACGATCCTACAATTGGTATCAGAGCTCAGGAGGAGGAGTTCTGCAGAATACAGTTGAATTTGATTGCATTTTCTTACTTCTACACCTTCTTTCATCATTTCAGCAAGATTTCACGGTCAAAACTGGATCAATTTTTCACAGATTGTTTAAAAGTACACATTAACAAAGCCTTGAAAGTATCACAGCAAAATTCGAACTAAAAGTAACTGAAAAAGACCCCCGAAGTGATTCCGCTCGAACTGATCAGTTCCTGATTCCGCTCCAAATTAGCTTCATTGGTTGATTCCGCTAGAAAAATTTCAAGGGAAACCTGTGATTTAGCTTGAAATCAGTAGTTCCGCTCCAAAATACTGTGATTCCGCTCGAAAAATTTCAAGGGAAACCTGCTATTTCGCTTGTAAGAACATTGATTCCGCTCCAAAAAGTGATTCAGCTTCAACATACTTACTGATTCCGCTTCAGACTGCCATACTTGTGATTCAGCTTCAACATACTTGTTGATTCTGCTCCAAGTTACAAAGTTTTGATTTCGCTTCAAAAAGTTTGTTGATTCCGCTCCAGAGTAACAAACTAGTGCCGATTCCGCTCCAAGTTGTCTTATCAGATTCCGCTTGAAAGCTATCTTGTTGATTCCGCTCCAGAATACCAAATCATAGATTCCGCTTGAAAACAATTTTAGAAATTCCGCTTGAAATTGTTTATTGCTATTTCGCTTGAATTACAAGAAAAATGGATAACGATTTCTACAACGCGTTTGCTACTCCGTCTACTCCAGCTGTCATTGCTCAAAACATGAATCTAGAAATCAAAATGGGAACTACCCAAAAACCCCCGAAGCTAATGAGTATTGGGGAGTATTACGGATGGAAAGATAGGTTCGAAAACTGGGTACAAGCTAACCATCTAAGATCATGGGAATGTATTCTGAAGAAGTATGTTCTACCACGGACAGATCTACAAGTTATCAAAGAACTCTCAGAATTTAGTGACAAAGAACGTGACATGTACCGAGCTAAAAAGATGATGATCAGTTTACTTTAGCAGGCTATCAAAGAAGACATCTTTGTGTTGCTACAACATGACAAGACTTCAAAGTCAATCTGGGATGCTCTGAAAGTTAAGTTTGAGGGTAGTGAGAATATGATCAAAAGTAAAAAGGCACTGCTCAAGAAAGAGTTTGATCTATTCAGCAGTCTACCGGGTGAAGATACAAAGAAGCTAATTGAACGTTATTGCCACTTAGTGCGATCCATGTCGATGTTGAGCATTACCAAAGATCGTGAAGAATGGGTAGACAAATTAGCTGACGCTTTACCGCAAAAAGAGTGGGGAACATATTTGATGATTCTGAAGAACACTGGGGTATATGACGGGTTGACGATTTCTCAGTTTATTGAGAAGACTGAGAGTCAAGATTTGGAACAGCAAAAGATCGTGAGGATGAACAATCCAAGTGGTCAACAAGACGTAAAGATGTATTACAAAGGCAGTGTTCCAGAAGTTGAAAGAAGCCCGAAGATACAAACTGCATTTAGTGCTGGAGATTCATCCGAAAAATTTGATCAAAGTTCTAAAAGCAGCAGTGGTTTTTCTTCATATCCGAGTGTGAATCCAAAAGAGACAACATCAAGCTTTCAGCATCAAAGCACAAAGACAGGAAATGGTTATGTGATACAATGCAACATTGCTTTGAATCTTCCAGATGGCCAAAGTTTTTCTGAAGAAGTTGCAAAAGATCACATGGCTCTACTTGGTTCCGTGTCGCTATCTTATGAAGGTTTAGTGGCAGGACGGATCGGGAATCCTATGCTCACAAAGGAGGATTACGATCAGATAGACGCTGAAGAAATGGAGCTAATGGACATCAAATGGTGTTTAGCTAGTGTTCTTAGACGAGCTGAAAAATTCAAGCTGATTACTGGAAGAAATGACTTTCTTGATGCACATGTTTCTACTTTGGGTTTTGACAAATCTAAAGTTACTTGTTTTCGGTGCAGGGAGAAAGGTCATTTCAAGAGGGAATGCAAGAATAGGGAAGCAAGTGATGTGAAGAATCCATTCGGAAAAGATGACTACTACCGGAAAGCCATATATCAACAGGTTGGCCAACAACAACTACAAGAACCACAAGTGGCTCATGGTAGAAAAGTGATCGAGGATTCAAAGAGAGCATGTTTGGTGGATTTTAACTGGAACAAATACATATCGCCCGAAAGCAAAGCATGCATAATCAATCAAGATGACGAAAGGTTACCTGAAGGTTTTAGTTGGGATATGTTTGTGGATGAAAAAGGAGAATTTAAAGCATTCATTGCTAAGATTGTGAAAGAACCAGATATGTTTACCACATGGATGAAGTCTATTGGTGAGAATGTGAAGAATGTGAAGGAAGAGTCTGTTGCATTTGAAGAAAGCTCACAGAGCTCAGATGAAAGTTCACAAAGTGATGAAAGTTCAGAAAAGGAAGTTGTTTTTGATCAAACACCAGTTGATTCTGGTTCTTCAGATGATAATGCTAAAAAGTCAATTGAGTTTGATCAATCACCAACTGATGATAGTAGTGATGATGAAGAAGAAAAACATATTAATATTGCAAAATCTCATCTCTCTCCTGAAAGTTTTCATTTTTATTTTGCAGATCGCTTGGAGAAACTGAAGGAGAAACGGGCTGCAAAAGAACAAAAAGAAATGAAGTCTGAAAGTGTTGCTGAGAAGAATGTTGAGACTGAGCAGGTAGGTGAAGCAGAAAAGATAATTGAGGCTGAGAAAATTGTTGAAGTTAAAAAGATCATAGAAGTAGAAAAGATTGTGGAGGTCGTCAAGCCTTGTTTGAAGTGTTTGGAACCTTGCAAGGAATGTGTAGCTAAAGATGAGAAGCTGGCAGAGTTTGAGAAGATGAAGGAACAATTACTGTTCAATCTCAACTATGTAAAGGAGTCTTATGATGTGTTGAACAGAACAGTAACTGGTCTTCAAAAGACAAACTCTGAAAGAGAAAATGCTTTGACAATGATGAATGCAACATTGATGACGAAGCAGAAAGCTATTAATTTCTATATCGAAGAAAGTGCAAAGTGGAAGCAAGAGTTGGAGACCGAGAAAATTGAAAATGAGAGGATCAGACGATTATTACAGAGTTATTCTAGTTCTGATTATCTTATTGATCGAATTTATCCAACTGTTGCAGGTTTTGAAGCCTTTAAAGATGATGAGAAGCCTAAGAAGAAGGATACTGGTAAGAAGCCGAGTGTTAGCTATAACAAGTGTCCGCCTCCGATCTGGGAAGGTTATTCTCCCAGAAAACCAAATGAGGAGCAACTCGAAAAAGCAGTCAATATAAAGTTAAAAACCGACACAGCTGATGAATTACTAGAAAATATTGATGTTACTTTTACATCATCTGACACTGATCATGAGTCTGAGTTAATCAAAAAGGTGGTCGATCAGGTGTTAGATACTGATGAGGAGTCTGAGTCTGGAGGTTCAAGTTCGTCAGTCAACAGTCCAAAATCTTCGGTTAAAAGGGCTTACAGTAAAGAGTTTTTGTTATCAAAATCGAATTTGGATGATGAAACATTTGAAGTAGCATACACTTTGAATGATTCTGACAAATTATATTCTGACAAAGAGTTTCCAATAAGAAGTGTTAGATTTGAAATGATCAAAAAGGTTTTCAAAATGACAGAAATTAAGATTTCTGAAATAAAAGATTTAAATCTTACTGGAAAACCTAAAAAATACACTTCAAGAGTACAACAACGATTAAACAAGAAAAAGGGTTACAATTCTGGTTCTGGTTTTCAAAAGAAACCAAACCATAATGGTAGCTACAAAAAGAAAGGTTTAGGTTTTATTCCACCAGAAAATTATAAAAATGAGAAATTCTAAAACAAAAACAGAATTTGTTTCAGGAGGAAGTGCAGAAGAAGAACAGAAGAAACCATTCTGGAGACAATCAAACCAGGAGTTTCTTGCTGAGAAGAAAAGGAATGGAACTGGAGTGTTTCATCCAAAAGAGACTCGAACCTGTTTCAAATGCAATGAAGCTGGTCACATTGCATGGAATTGTCCGACAAATGCTAAAACAAAACAGGGAGTTTCTGAAAAACTCAAAGAAAAGGTTGTTGATGTTGAACCACCAACCGAAAAATTCAGAATTTTTGAAAATTCAACTTATGAGGTTGGTGAATGTTCTAAAAAGAATTTTTACAAAAGGAAAGCTAAGAACAACCAAGTGTGGGTTGTTAAGAAATCTGAAGAGAAAGTCGGCAATGATTCTGGTTCCACAAAGCCAGAAGAGCCACAACGTGAGGTAAAAGAGGTAAATTCTGTATCTTCAGTGAATGATGATGAATTTCCATCACTGAAGTTTGAGAAGATTAAACAGAAAGTTTGTAAGATTGAGATCTCGGATCAATTTTACTCCGAGAAGAATGAATTTGATGTCGAGAAAGTTTTCAATGGAAATGTTAAGAAAAGTTTTGGGAAAATGCTTAATGGGAAAGTAAAAGGGGTTAAAGATATTTATGCAACTAAAAAGGCAACTTACAACCCTACTGAACAAGAGCTAAAAGAGTTAAAAACACCCAAGGTTGGTCAGACTTGGGTGGAAATTCTTTTCCCTTAAACAATCTGACATGCCGGAGATCCCAAGTTTGTAATCGTGGATCAGGAATCGGCATCATTCTTGTTAAACTTGTTTTTGTGAAAGATTTTAAAATTGTCTAAATTTTTACAGATTAAGGAATTGCCGGAGCTTCCAGGTTGGTAAGTGCGAAGCAAGAATCGGCATCTTGATTGGTAAAATGGTTTGTGTAGATGATTTATTTCTTCATGTAGTTAAATGTTTTGGTTATACTTACAAGTGGTAAAAGGTTGGATTTTTCAAAGTGATTCGTCAAGGTCATTAGTTTGAACTTGATGTAATCCTGATACGTATGATTGAATGAACAATATGATGAACCAATCCCTACAAGTTTTTTTTTTAAAAAACCTACAAGTGGTAAAAACAAACTTATTTTCCGGAAAATCATTTTGATTAAAACAAACTTAAGTGTTTTGAAATCATAATGAGAAAATAGTTTGTTGAAAGGGGGAGTTCTGATTGTTTATGCCAAGTGGATGGCGAATTGAGGTGATTTGATATCAGTTGTCACTTTCTGTATAGTTTGTTTTCAAATTCTTCTTTTAATGTGTTTGCATTTTAGGGGGAGTAAGAAATTTCAGAAAATCCAAAAACATTAGAAAATTTGAAAAAGGCAAAAACATGATAAAATTAAAAAAAAATGAGTTTTAGTGTCAAAGAAGAGGAAATCATAGTACATCAGTAGACAGTTACAGTATGCTAAAGAAATGTAATGATTAAATAGTGTTAAACAGTCTCACTGATGATATGCCGATAGGTTTTTACACATTTAGTAAGCTTTTTCAGGATATAAACTTAAATTCAAACTTGCTTATTTCGTGGGGAACACTACTTGGATATATAGGTAACCCCTGAAATCTCATTTGAAAGGTCCCTCTTTCTGAGATACTAGGTCTTTATGCTCAGTGATATCTAGGGTATTATTCCGGGACTTCTGCTGAATGGAAATTCTGACCTAGTCCTCGAATAATACTTTATGCATGCTTGAAAAATAGCGTCACCCTCAGCAAATTGATGAAACAATAAAATTGATAGTCATTGTTGTTGTAATTCAAAAGATCCTCTAAAGGGGACACACCAAAAGTCGAGACGTCATCTCTCTGCTGAACGGAAGTTCTGACCTGAGCTCTCACGGTTTCGTACTATAATTTATTCCCTTACAGATATCATCTGTGGTATACTCACCTGTAAGACTGAATATTGGGATCTGGATACGGGAGTATATTCAAGAGGTGGAACACATGAATGAGTTGAAGTTTTTAAAACATCTAACTCATATCCTGAATTAGTTGAAATTTGTGTGAAAATTTAAGTGGATCAGTATATCGGCAATCTAAGTGAATTGTTTAATTCTTAATGTGTAACTAAGCTCAACGGTACTTGTGACTTGTCAAAAACTGATATGATCCTCTTACACAAACTCACAAAAATATTGTCTGTAAATATTTCTTTACTGCATTTCTTTACTTTAAAAAAATCCAAAAAGATTTTCGGTGTGTTTTTAGCATAAACATTTGAAAAACTCAAAAAGATTTTCGACAACTGATGTTGGAGAGTTGATTTTCAAAATTCCAAGTGCTAAACATGATGACATTTTTGTGAAAAGAAGTATGTGTTGAAAATCAAATGTGTTTTGATCAAATTTTAAAGTGGTTCGTCAAGATTATTGAGTTATTTTTTAGGGAGAGTCAGTGTTAGTACATACATTAAATTGTTAAATGTGTGAAATTTACTTTGAGGTAGAGATTGTGCAAGTTTAAGTTTGAGCTAGGTGACAATCCTGAGCAGATCGAGAGCTAGGTTACGATCTTGAAACATCTTTAGTAGAGCCAGGTTGATCAATCCTGAGAAGCTTGTGTTTAAAGAGCCAGGTTCCGATACCTGAGGATGCTGTGTCAGGCAAAGATCTTGAACTTGTGAAAGTCAGATTACGATCCTGAAACAGATGATGCTGATGAACTGCAGGAATACCAGTACATTGTTAGGGGGAGTCTGTTAATGCTGAGTGAAAGAGTGAAGCCCAGAGACTGATCAAGACTGAAGATGCGAAGACTCGACACGTAAGACTCGTCAACATCTGAGGGGGAGTCTGTTAGTGCATGCATCTGTCGACTTCGTCTTGTATCGAGTCTTACACTAGATATGTTAGATCGAGTCACGTAGTTCAGGAAAATAGAGTTTTAGAGTTGATTTCCCACGAAAAGTTGATTTCCCACGAAATGTTGATTTACCACGAAATGAACATTGCACTTTCGTGGGGAATCAGAAACTCTATAAATAGGCTAGTGATCTTTTCATTTGGAGGGGAATCAAGGGGAATCAGGATATCATACCGAGGTGCTGCCGGTGTGACGTTTGCTTGTAATCATTGTTAATTCAATATACAAGGTGTTTAAAGTGAAAATTAAGCTGTTTCTAAGTCAGTTTCTTGTTTTCCGCACCTGAAACTGATCAAAACTTCTCTGAACAACTCGTTTGGGTCTAATACACGATCCTACACCATTGCATCAATATGTTGCAAATTATATCTAGAGTTAATTACAGCATTAGTTCCTATGGTTTGTGGAAAGTAACAACCTTAGGTACTAATAATTTAAAGTAACAGTTTCAGGTTTTAACATTTGATTTTGTAACATTATACGGCCTTAAGGCTAATGGTTGTTAAATACTAACAGAAGACTCAGGGTATTTTCATCATTTTACAACTTAGTACTCAACCTTGTTACTTTGGAGAAACCACACTGACTAACCCCTCAATTAACTCTTATAATATTTAAAAAATAATTTTTTCTCTTTTTATTTAACTAAGGTTTTTTTATTATTTAACTAAATAGGCTAAAACTAATGTAACTAAAATGAACAAAAATGTATATATATTTTTTTAAACTTAGTTAAAGTTTACTCATGGATCAATGGCTTAATTTTTTCAACTTTAGCAGCGTCATACCCAAGTTTCAACATATATGCTTTTGTTGAATTGGTAAATATGATTCATATATCCATGTATAATAACATCAACTAACTCATACGATAAATAATTAAAAATCATCCTATTTCGCTTATACTATATACCAAGAGATGGAATATAACGTTACACTAATAAATATATAATAAATAAAAAATATATTGTCTAGTTAAATAATTATTATTTTAATTAAATAATAAAAGAAAAATAAAAACTGTGTTTTAAATATTGTAAGAGTTAATTTCGTGGTTAGTCTATGTGGTTTCTCCAGAGTTCAAGGTTGGATACTAAGTTCTCCGATAGTTTTTAACGACAGTTAGCCTTAAGGCCTTGGGATGTTACAAAATCAAACGTTAAAACCTCATATTGTTACTTTTAACTATTAGTACCTGAGGTTGTTACATTGCACAAACCACAAGGACTAATGGTGTAATTAACTCTTATATCTATATATAATATAATGGTGTGCATGATGGTTTCAAACTCTATATTGATTCATGTTGGAACCGATTTAGGTTTTGGTCAATTGAGTCAGAGCCGGGTCAAGAGAGGAACCAATTTGAAGTGCTGGAAAACCCTGATCGCATTGCATTGGTTTGGGATCGGTTCATGTTCAAAACCATATTATAAAACGATTGGTAAAAAAATGTTTTTTTCTTCATGAATTAAAAACTAAATATACATAACAAGAATTAAAAACTAAATATATAAAGTTGATAAAAAATCATCTCTTAATTATTTGGGATTTTATAAACAATAAAACAAAATTTTATGTCATTACGATACAGATACATTTTATTTAGATTTTTAAAATATAAAAACTAAATACATAACGAAAACAACATAAAATTCATAATTTTATTTATTTTTGTAATTTTAAAAGTAACAAAACAAAATATTAGAAATTACATACGACTTACATGTTATATTTTGATATTTATTCGTTATCTTTGGCGTAGTTGTCGCTTAGGGTTTATTCTTTGACGTCACTTATATTTCTTATGCATATCTGATGTCAAGTCTATTGCATATTATTGTGTCTTAGGGATCCACGGCTCACTAGGTTCTCCACGCCAATGGGTTGTAGCCTAGTATCGCCACCAGTATTAGACTCGCTCTCTAGGGCTTGAGACTAATGCACGCTATTATCATGAGTCTTATATTTAGTTGTTTGTGTTGATAATTGATTGTGTATTCTCGTTTGGTATATATGGATATATTGATATGTTGGCTATGTTGTTGATATGAGATCATTTTCATATAAACCTTGAAGTGTATGTTAAAAATATTTTTTTTTTAAATAAATATAAAACTATTTTCTATAAAACGTGGAAATTGCTCACCAATATATTTATTGACCCAAAAATATATTTTTCTAACGTGGCGCAGGTATTCAAGGTCGATAAACAAGTGATGAAGACACGTAGCATGGGCCTTATAAAATTAAATTGAAAACTTATGATACGTTTTGCTCTTGAACAATGTATGAACAATTTTGATTATTATATGTTATATGACAATTGAAATGGACATATTTTAAATATCGTAACAATGATTAGTTATCAAGAGCTATTGGCAATCATCATGCCTCGTACCATTCCGTTGCGGGTCGGTGTGTGATATGAATTGCATGCTAGGGCCAATGATATGGGTATGGAGGTTAATACCATCCCATATCCTAATTTGGATCTACTAAAACCAATTAAGGCATCAATGTTGAAAAAACGAAACCCACCAAAGGACGGGAGGTGGGAAAATTTTAAACAAGCAAAAATCAATTTACCATTACTTTATGCCATAAAAAAGGATCATGCTCATGTAGAATGTTTGAAGGATTTAAGCACCGAAAAACGGCAAAACAAATTACCTGAAAATATCTCATGTCAGTGTCGCTTTACCGAAAAACGAATGACTTGGTAAATCTTTCGTAAAAATGGTAAAAGAATGGATTAACTAATGAGAATTGATTTTTTGTGAGAAGTTTGCTTCTACACGAGTATTAAGATTTGTAGGTACATCTATGTTCATTATGGGACAACCATTTGGATTGGAAGACCGAGGAGCACATGAAGAATGAGCAAAAGGACGTGCATATGTTTCTTTTCTTTTCTTGACTTTGATTATTTAGTTAGTGAATAAGTGGATTGTATTTTGTAAATTTTTGACCGGGGTGGAATTTTGGGAGAAGAGTCGTGTCACATCCTCTGCGTTTTGAAAAGCCCTCATCCATAATACTACACATTAAGGACAATGTGACCTCAAGTGTGGTGATGGGGAGAAAAAGTTTAAGATATTAACCCTTCATTTAAACACTAAGGGGTTGTTTGTTTACCTCTTAATAAGGCTCTTAATGGTTCAGACCTCTTACTGGTTCAGCACTTAATGGTTCAAACTGTTTGTTTCACGAGCAGGTGTCTGAATGGTTCAGACATTTGCCTCTAATTGGTTAAGATTTATACAGAGTCTGGATGGTTAAGACCTCTAATTTGAATTGGTTAGACATTTGCCTTTGAACGGTTAAGCATTATACAGGCTCTTAATGATTCAGATCTCTTACTGGTCCAGCACTTAATGGTTTAGACCTCTTAGGGGCTGTTTGGTAGCCTCTGAATGGTCATTAAGAGGCCACTTCTTAATGGAACCATTAAGAATTTTACCAATGAGAAGGTAGAAGAATGTGACATGTGATGATTTACCATTCAGATAGACTTGAGCTTACCTCTTAATCATTCAAGTTCCGAAATATCCTCTTTTGAGTATTCTAAAAGAATGATTAACTAAGTCAACAAGGAATTGTACGACCCATTTAGTATGTTTTTCATGGTCAAGTTCCGAAAATTATCATAATGTGTGTTTTAATAAAACAATTACGGGTAATTATTTAGGAATAGTATGCCTAAGAAGTTATTCATGTTACTTTAGTAGTGATTGTATTGTTATTATGAACATTTATCCAATAATCACATTAAAGTCGTGTCCTGGAGTTCAACGAATGTCTTGTTTTTATTTTAAACCAATTTCAAACTTTCGTGTGTGCAAATTGTTTGTGATAGAAGCTTTTCCCTTTTGTGATAAAGGGGTATTTGGGATTCCTTTTAACTTATTACTTATTAACTTTTTATAAGTCATAAGTCACAAATTTTGACTTCTCATTTTCTCCTTTATAAACCATAAAACCTTTATCCAAACACTATCAAAGTATTTCTTAAAAGAAAAAGTTTATTAATGAATTCAAACTTTACTATTTTTTTTAATGAGGCTGATGCACACGCATTTAAGTTTTTATAGGCTACTTTACACTAGATTACATGATTTTAGTAATTTTATAACCAATTAAACACATTGACACGAATTTCGACATTGTTGATGAATTAAGGGTGAGAGGGGCACTCCCCTCTTAGGGGAGTCCTCTCTCTTACGCACACCCAATCAGGTTATGTCACGTCAACTCCCCTCTTAAACTCCTCTCACACCCCAATTTGATGGCGGCACTCCCCTCTTAGGGGACTTTTTTTTTATTTATTTTTGTTTTTTTATTTGTTGTAATTATGCATGTTTATAAATTAAAAAAATATTAATAAAAATTAAATAAAATTTAATAAAAGACATTTCATTAAATTAAAAATAAAAATTACGTTTAAACTTGAAAAATAAAAATTACATTCAAACTAGAAAAATATAAAAACAAATTACTCGTCGTCGGAACTCACTTCAAGGTGAGGTAGATCTAAACGTCCGAGATGCTCAACGAGATCGTGTTTTAGTCTCCAATGCGTTTCTTCGTCAATGAGCTCGCTATAAGCTGTATCATCGAAGACGGGTTCGACTGGAGGATCTTGAATGTGTACCGGTGCTATCGCCCTTCCGTCATCTTTTATAATCATGTTATGTAAAATAATGCACGTATACACGATGAACCTTATCTTTTTCACCGTTTTGGAACGCATTGGACGATTTAGTATTCCTCACTTCGCCTTTAACACACCAAACGCCCGATCCACATATTTTCTTGCGGCCTCGTGTTGCCTCTTGAACTTTTTTTTCATTCGGGATGTGATGATATGGAAAAGACTTCACAAACACGGACCAGCTAGGGTAGATCCCATCAGTAAGATAATACCCGCGTTTGTATAAGTGGTCGTTCACCTGAAATAGACAATTTGGCGTCGTTCCGTTTCGTTGAGTAAGAAATAACGGAGATTGTTGGAGCACGTTGATGTCGTTTTGTGAACCCGCCGGGCCACAAAAAGCATGTCAAATCCACAAATCTTGAGACGCCACCGCCTCTAACATAACCGTCGGGTATTGATGATCGCCTCTCATATATTGTCCACGCAATTCTGTGGGGCACATTCTCCAGACGAAGTGTGTACAATCCAGACTACCCAACATACCAGGTAGGTGATGTCTCTCCTCATGAGCCTGATACAATAGCGCAACGTCGTGGCTCGTTGGTCTACGTAAGAATTCACCGGCATACATTGTACAGACCGTCTCGCAGAAATATTCAAGGCACTCACGAGAGGTCCTTTCAGCCATATTTAAATACTCGTCGGACAATTTTTTTTACTAGACGATGCCGACGGACAAAATAATCGGCCATGAGTGTTTCGTGGCCACCCTCACGATCTCGACGGACAATTTTTTTTTACTAGACGATGCCGTGTCTAGTAGCTCCGCTTGTTGGATGAGATTTTGGAAGAAAATTAAACTACTATCGCTTGACGAAGAATCTTCATCGTCGGGAAAGTCGGGTAGGGGAGAAAAAAATGGGAACTTGGAATCCATTTTTTTTAAAGATTGGTTTGGCTTTGTGTTGAATTTGATAGATTTTTAGAGTGAGTTTGAGAATGGGTGTGGTAAAAAATTAGATTAAGTTGGTTATTTATATTGTTAAAATTGAAATTTTTTTTTATAAAAAGTGACCGTTGCCCAACGTATACCATCGATCCTTGTGCCTTCCTTGTCCGGTGAACTCACCCCGACCCCCCTCCCCGAATTCACTCACCGCAGGGATGGCGGCGGTGTTCCCACTAGGGGAATTGGGTCACCGAGGCCACTCCCCGCTGGTGCCCCGTATACCCTAAGCTTTTCTTACTTACGCAATTCTCTAAACTTCAAATGATTTAACATTTTTAGTGAATAGATACTTGATAGATTGCGTCATGATTCTACACGATTTTCCCTCTTTACTCGATATAGCCATTGTTTGTTACTTTTTTCAATGGGTGCGAACCCACTTGTTCCCAGCTAATTAAGCAAAATAAAAATGTGAACAAATATTAAGAGATTCAAGGTTGGGGAATACTAACCTTCCTTACATAGAAAATGCCACACATCGCAGGATCAGGATGTGTAATTCTGAATTTTTGCCCGTGTTTTCATAGCCGGACCGGACAACGGCCCCGTCCGCCCCACCCATAACTTTTCTTTCTTGACAAACTTTCTAGTTTAAATATCCTGCTTTCAAATAACAACTAGATCCAAAATATCATCCACAATCATCGTCACCATGGCTCTATTGCCGTTTCGACCAACAACCATAGCCACAACCGTCATCTCCGTAACTGCCGCCGCCTAACCCTATATCTGCAAAACCTTAGAGCCGTCACATCCAGACTTTGAATACATCTGAACACCCATCAACGAACCATTGATCAACATTTCACACCTTCTATACGCAGATGATGTATTATTTGTTGGGGAGTGGTCAGACTCAAATATTAAAACCTTTCAAGACTTTTAAGATGTTTTCATTTGTCCTCGGGTTTAAAGGTGAATTTCTCAAAAAGTCAATTATTCGGGGTGGGTGTAACAAACGATGTCATCATGCAAAAGGCGGAATTCTTACAATGTAAAACAGGTATGCTTCCCTTCAATTACTTAGGGCTACCTGTAGGTGCAAATATGAGTTTGGTAAAAAATTGGAGACCTATTATTGAAAGATTCGAGGAGAAGCTCACATTATGGAAGGCTCGGACCTTATCTTTTGGTGGGAGGGTGACATTAATTGAAGCGGTCTTAAGTAACCTACCCACATATTTTCTTTCACTCTTTTGTGCTCCGATCCAAGTTTTAAAACAACTGGAAAAAATTCGCCGTAAATTCTTGTGGGGGGGATGCATGGAAAAAAACAAAGTGTGTTGGGTTCCTTGGTTTAAAGTTGTAGTCCAAAAAATAATGGTGGGTTGGGTATAGGTAGTCTTGCTTCAACAAATAAAGCTCTCATGATCAAATGGTGCGTAAGATATAAAAATGAATTATCTTCGTTGTGGGCAAGGGTGATTACGGCCATACACGGTGGACCAAGATGCAAATCCTCCATTCTGATAAAACATTCTTTAGGAGGTGTCTGGAAGTCGATAGTTAAAATGGGTCGAAGCAATGAAAATCAACCGATTATTTGATGGGATTTTAACATGTTTATCAAAGTAATTTCATCCATATGAAATAAAAACGCAGCGGAAATAATGTTTAAAAACATGTTACTTTTAAGATATAAATTCCATTTATATGAAAAATCCCAAAACCCGGATCCATATATGAACATGCATACTATCAAGCACAACCATAGGATGTTTAGAAAACTACCTTCTTGGAGTAAAGAACTTGAAACCGATGATACTTCTTGAATTGTTCCCTTCAAGAGTAGAAGACCTCAAGCTTGTATACCCAAAGCTTCCAACAAACACCTTGAGATTAGCTAGGATTTTACACACTTGAATCAAAAACCGAAAAGCTCCTTGAACAACCCTTATGGCCGAAATTTTGAGAGAGTTTCAAGTCTTGCACTTGAAATTATGTCTAGTATTTCTTTTATAAAAGAGATAAGATAAATAATATATCTTCACACAAATCAAGTGCCACCCATATCCCCCAATCAAATGGTCTCTAGCTTATGACAATTGCATGTCATCCCATTGGACCAAACCACTTAGGGAAGACCACCCAATCAAGATACATGCAAATGCATGAAATATTATGGGACCAACAATCTTGGTAAGACCATGGGGAAAGGTGGCGGCCTAGCTTTTATTTTATAAAAAAATTCAAATTCTTTTATAAAATATAAGTCTTGTATGTATTTTATATTTATAAATATAACACTACATAAATGCAAGACTTTATACAACCTTTTAAAATGTTTTTTAACCCATTAAATAACAAAATAAAATATTCTCTCAAAATAAATTATCCATATAATTTATTGGTTTCTCAAGTGTAATTATTTAGAACACCAATTTCTAAATATTGTAAGTGTTAATATTTATTTGTTTGATCATATCACAAATAAATAGTATAAGTGTTTGTCTAGCTTGTATTTGGGTATGACCCGACTTGGATCATAACATACTAGCCACATCAATTTAATATGTGTCTTGGGCATACAGAGTCCAACAATCTCCCACTTGCACAAGATACATAGAAGATTGATGCAAGCAGTAAATGACGCCTAACTACGGTTTACTACCCCCAATACATATGACTATATTTGCCATTCAATAACTTCATCCCTTTCAAGTCCCTTACTCGAACATGATTTAGGTGAATCTATCATTTATCCTTTCGTTACAGATGTCATGTTAAATCCAGAGACATAGAGTGATCACTCTCTGTTGATTTAACTTTATCAGGCATTAGACATCTTACTCTCAACGAATAAGAGGAACAAATCCCTTCTTGACTACATACGTCTCTCACAATCACCTTGTACCACACCTGAGTTTAGCCTTGTGTACTGCCTTATTACAGACAGCTAAGAACTAGGTCAAGGTATAATACTTGGTGAATATCAAGACCCAATATGTATCTCAGGTCAGAGGATACTATGATATTCGCCTTTACTCAAATTTACTTATGATCAATCACAAATGATTCCATGCAGTAATATTTGAGAGCCAGTCAGTCCAATATTTGTATCCCACAAATATCTATGAACTTTGGCAGCAACACTTTGCTCTATATTCATTTTAAATGAATATCCACCAATCCAAGTTCATAATAGTCTTACATTCATATTTGTTCCCACAATTATGATCGACTACGGACATTTAGAATAATTAACTTATTCACGTATTTAAACATGCTAATATGAACCGTAACTCAAAATACCATAAAAGAGTTAAATTAACAATTGTTTCAATATCCAAATACAAAATTGATCAAATCCAATCACTAGAATATCGAAGTCCTAAGGCACATGTATGACCCTCATGTTTTGCCCTGTCAAGGAGCTTCGTGAGTGGATCCGCAATGTTTTGATCGGTGTGAACTTGGCGGATACATATCTTTCCCTTTTCAACTTCATCCCTTATGTAGTTGAATCTCCACTCAATATGTCTAGTCTTTTGGTGTGCACGAGGTTCCTTGATTTGAGCAATCGCACCCTCGTTATCACAAAAGATCTCTAGGGGGTCTTGAATGGTAGGGACCACCCCTAGGTCGGCTATAAATTTCTTTAACCATGCAGCTTCCTAGGCTGCCAATGAAGCGGCGATGTATTCTGATTCTGTAGTGGACAATGCTACTACGTCTTGTTTTGAGCTTTTCCAGGAGACTGCTCCACCATTTAAAATGAAGACATACCCCGATTGTGATCGAGAATCACTTCGATCGTTTTGGAAACTCACGTCCGTGTTACCCTTTACAACGAGCTCCTCCTCACCAGATCCATATATTAAGAACATATCCTTAGTCCTCCTAAGATATTTCAATATGCTTTTAACAGCCATCCAATGACTGTTACCTGGATTTTGCTAGTATCTACTCGTCATGCTCAAGGCGCATGAGACGTCCAATTTAGTGCATATCATTGCATACATGATGGATCCTATAGCTGATGCATATGGGATTCTTTTCATTTTCTCTTGCTCATCCTTTGAGCTTGGACATTGAGATGTATTCAATATTGTCCCCTTTTGAATAGGTACAAAACCTCTCTTAGAGTTCTCCATTTGGAACCTATTCAAGACTTTGTCAATGTATGCACTTTGGTTTAAACCTATCAAGCGCCTTGATCTATCCCTATAGACCTTTATTCCCAGAATGTAGGCGACTTCACCAAGATCCTTAATGGAAAAACAACTTCCAAGCCAAGCTTTTACACCATCCATGGTTGGAATGTCATTCCTAAATTGTAGAATGTCATCGACATACAGTACTAAGAAAGTGATGATGCTCCCACTAGCTTTCTTATACACACAAGCTTCATCACCGTTCTTGATGAATCCAAAATTCTTAATTTCTTCATCAAAATGGTGATTCCAACTTCTAGATGCTTGTTTCAATCCATAGATTGATTTCTTTAACTTGCATACTGTGTCAGGATGTTTTGGATCGACAAAACCTTCAGGCTGAACCATATAGACATCTTCATCAAGATATCCATTAAGAAAAGCCGTTTTGACATCCAATTGCCAGATCTCATAGTCATAATATGCAGCTATGGCAAATAATATCCTGATTGACTTTAGCATCACGACAGGCGAGAAGGTCTCATCATAATCAATCCCTTAAGTTTGAGTGAAACCTTTTGCTACAAGTCTTTCTTTGTAAGTATCCAACTTACCATGCATATCTGTTTTCTTCTTGAAAACCCACTTACTTCCAACTACTTTGGAGTTGAGTGGTGGCACAACCAATTCCCAAACTTGGTTGTCATACATGGATTGCATCTCTATGTTCATGGCTTCAAGCCATTTGTCACAATCGGATTTTGACATTGCATCATGGTATGTGGTTGGTTCATCTGAATCTACCACGTAACATCCATCCATGAAAAATCCATATCTTTCAGGTGGATTACTTATTCTACCAGATCTGCGAACATTTTGTGTGTTTTGATCAACCTCTTGATCATTTTCAACAACCTCTTGTTGAGTGCTAGTATCAACTAAACGTGTATCATCTTGTGGTTCTTGATCCTCTTCAAGTTCCACTGTTCTATCACTAGTTCCTTCCATAAGGAACTTAGCTTCCAAGAACTTACCCTTTCGAGCAACAAATAGCTTTTGCTCGATTGGATCGTAGAAATAATATCCTATATCATCATTAGGATATCCTATAAAGATACACTTAGTGGACCAGACTTCCAATTTATTTGGGGTGTATTGCTTAACGTAAGCTTCACAACCCCAAACCCTTAAGAAAGATAATGATGGAGGGTTTCCATGCCATATTTCAAAAGGTGTCTTTTCCACTTTCTTGGTTGGGGCCATATTTAGTATACGAACCGCGGAGAGCAAAGCGTAACCCCAAAATGATAGAGGTAATGTGCTTCTAGCCATCATAGATCGAACCATATCTAATAGAGTTTGATTTCTCCTTTCGGACACACCATTGTGTTGTGGTGTTCCAGGTGGAGTAAGTTGTGAGATGATTCCACAACTTCTAAGATGATCTTGAAAAGCACCACTAAGGTATTCACCTCCTTTATCGGTGCGAAGGACTTTGATTGTCTTCTTGAGTTGATTTTCTACTTCACTTTTGAAGTCTTTGAACATTTCAAATGCTTCATCCTTGTGTTTCAGTAAATACACATAACCATAATGACTATAGTCCTCGGTAAAGGTAATGAAGTATCTTTCACCATTCCTAGTCATCGGCTTAAAAGGACCACATACATCTGAATGTATGATACCTAGTAAGTCTTTAGCCCTTTCAAAAGTTCCACTAAAGGGTGTCTTGGTCATTTTGCCTTGTAAACAAGATTCGCATACATCAAATGAATTATCTTCATTTGTTTTCAAAAGACCATTTTTCTGAAGTGTATGCATGCGATTCTTGCTTATATGTCCAAGGCGACAATGCCAAAGATAGGAATCACTCAAATCCCTTTTGAGTTTCTTGTTGGTTACTTGGTACATTGAGCTATCATATGATGTGTTATCATGATCTAATTCATAAATACCATTTAAAGACATAGCTTTAAAATAAAACACATCACTCTTAGAAACATAAATGTCTTGGTTAACAAATTCAAAATTAAAACCACATTGTCTTAAAAGGGAAACTGAAATTATGTTCCTAGTTAAACTAGGAGCATACAAAACATTTTTCAAAATAACTTCCAAACCACTTGGAAGCTCTAAAACGTAGTCTCCTTGAGCTTCGACTTCAACCTTTGCTCCGTTGCCCATGAAGAGACTAGCGTCTCCCTTCTTATAATGTTTATTTCTTTTGAACCCCTGCAACAAATTGCAAATGTGAGTTCCACATCCGGTATCTAGTACCCATGTGTTGGAAGAAATAACATTAAGCTCAACATGTATCATAAAGATAGTACCAGAGGTTTGCCCTGCATCCCTCTTGTTTTTCAACTCTTTGAGATAGGTCGGACAATTTCTCTTCCAATGTCCTATCTCACCACATTCAAAACATGGGTCATTCGTAGCAACCTTTTGCTTCTTCTCTTTTGGTTTGGCGGGTTCTGCTTTCGCTTTTCCTTTTCCCTTTCCTTTGACGTGTCCCTTTCTTTTAGCATAGTTTGCTTTAGAGTCGGGGTGGGGCCTCTTCTTGTTGCCTCCTTCATTGATCGCTAGGACGGGTAAAGCCTTTTTGCCCATTCCTGCTTCGACCGTCTTGAGCATTGCATGAAGTTCACCAATGCTCTTGTCCCATCCATTCATGTTGTAATTCATTACAAAGCTTTCAAATTTCTTTGTTAAAGAGTTGAGGATCAAATCCGTAGCCACCTCTTTTGTAACACCCCGTGTTTTCATAAGTCAAAGTCAACGCCAAGGTCAAAGTCAACGATCAATTATACGAATTTGACTTATAGTAATTCTTTTATTTTAATTGTATTATGTGGAGTAAGTGTTGTTAAATGCTAAAATCAATATGTGTTAACCGCTATCGAGTCGACTTACGACTATGAACTATAGGAAGTAACGATGCGATAAAGTTAACTAATCAATAATCAAGTTATGCTACACGACATCGAATCGTGATACGAACTGCAACTCGACTTAATTTGGTTATTATACGTGTGTGTGTGCCTTATGTGTTACTTGTGCGTGTTATATATATATATATATAGATATATATATATATATATATATGTTGTGGAAATCAATCGAACTCAATCGAAACTCGAAACGCAACCGAACTAGAACCCGAATTGAAACCGAACTGTGATAATTAGTAGTTGGGACTAAAAGTAATTTGACTAGGAAACCCTATCATAACGAACCGCTCGCAATCGAAATCGAAACGCTAAAAGTCGTCGCGTCAAACACTCAACCAAGGTGCCATCCGATCGGATAGCCATCCGATCGAATAGCCGCCTTGCCATCAAGACAGGTGCCATACGACCGGATCGTCATCCGGGCGGCATGCCATCCGATCGGACAACCCTTTCCTCTTTTGGAATCCAATAAATACCCATGTCATTGTTATTCTTTCCACTTTTGGAAATCCCTTGTCCGAACTGTTCGTGCTCCTCACCTTTTCTTCTATTTCTCTCAATCCAGGTAAGATCTCGTCCTAAATCTTGTACGTTCTTGATCCACACGCACTCCTACACCTTTCTATCTTTCAAATCTTAACTTTTAACCGTGAAATCACTAGATTTCGGGTGTTCTAGGATGACGTCATCATGTGTTCTTCAAGAACTTCACGTTTTGACTTCAATCCACCAAGAACAACCGAGATCTAACCGATTTCCACGCAAACATACAAAGATCTTGTAAAGATCTCGATACAAGAATGGTGAAAAAGGATTGAAAGATGGTTTCTAACCTTCTTTCAACTCTTTTACACTCATTACACTCAAAACCGATAGAATCGGACCCGGTTCTAGTCTCCTACTCATCCATAGTGTTGTACTAGTCCAAGGTCTGAATTCTATTCACGAGACCACCGATTTCGGATTAAACAAGAACAACCGTCTTGAGCCGGTAACCGGCCGAACTAGGGTGATACCTGGTCGGTCTGGTCACTTAGGTCGAAACGGAGTTCTATTGGTTAACACGTTGTCACAACGTCTCGATAAAACGACAAACAACCAAAACGACCAAGTGTAAGACAAACGGGACAACCGGAGCGGAATGCTGCCCGATCGGACTGCTGTCCGAACGGATAGGTTATCCGAACGGATTGTCATCCGAACGGATCACACTTGGGACCCACACTTAAAACAACCTTATCTGAAGTTTGAGTATTGAACGAATTGCAATCCGATCGGACGACCATCTGACTGGATTACTCTTCGGATCATGAGATACGAAGACTTTAAAGACCTAAATAATTTTCAGCATGTTCAATAACAGGGTTGCCACCCGATCGGATGGACATCTGACCGAGTGACACACCTGCTGAGAACTTGCTTCCAATAAGTAACCTCATCACTAAGTCGCCATCCGACCGGATGACCATCCGCACGACTAGTCATCCGATCGACCGACTTGAAAGATAGAGATACTTCAAAGTTTTCAAAATGCTACAACGAAAACTTCAAAAGTCAAACCATCATACACAAACACATCCTTCTTATAGGAAGAAACAATCCACTCGAATAGTGAACCGGCCGGATAACCTATCCGACTGGATGACCTATCCGAACGGATTGTTATCCGCACGGATTGCTGTCCGATCGGATTACCATCCGATCGAACTACTATCCGACCCACTCACAATTCGTATCGTTGTACGCGTCACTTATCGTTATGCCATCTAATCTACTCAGGCTAATCTCACTCGCTAAGCGCTCCCTTCAATCCATCAACCGCTGTGAGTATACTCGATCCCTTTTTGCTTTAGCACTTTTGGGTGTTACATACGTTACAACTATTCAAATCACATCGAACACACTACTCAATACTATTTGAACGCTAACCGTTAATGCATGTTATACGTGGCTTATGAATGCTTGTTTGTTATGTTTACACATGGAATGCTTTCTACCTGCCTTAACGACGACAGTACTATAGTTTGGACTCAGCACCCGTTCACACGGGGGTTGTCAAGGACAATTACTTGCATGGATTACGCTGGTAATCATGTATTGCGAACTGCCTCGGGCAGTCAACCCGCAGTCATTGGTATCGATGGATCTATGTCGATAACTAACGTGCTTCATTTCACTATGTGTACGTGCTGGTTATGCGTAAACGAATTCGAACTCTATATGCTATTATCAAACTTGTATGCTCACCTTTACATTATATGTATTGACTTTATTTTAACGTATGTGACAGGTGCTTAGGATGCACACGTATTAGGATGTTGAAGCTAGAATAAGGCTATGGAGGCCAACAAATAGTTGTCTGTACTTATCAAGTCTAGGGTCTCCAGAAGCAGATAAACAATTGCTATATTGAAATCTGAGTTGTCGGAACAGAATGAATTGCCTAGATTTTGTCTGTAATAATTTGTTTGCTATTTGAGATATGGTATGGGACCTGTTATTTTAAATTGAATAGTAATGATAATTGTTATGGAAACTTCTGGATAATCTGTTTCGCTCAGTGCCATGCCCCGATGTTTCCGCCATCGGTTGGGGTGTGACATCTTTAGAGACGGGACAATTTAGCCTTTCAAGGCGATCAATGTGGCTTTTCATCTTAAGGACATAAGATGATATCGATTGGGTTTCCTCCATTCGACATGCATGAAGCGCCTGAACAGTTTCGAAGCGTTCTACCCTTGCTTGTTGTAGGAACATTTCCTTTAACTGGGTAATCATGTCGTATGCCCCGTGATGTTCAAAATCCTTTTGAATTTCGGGAATCATAGTTCCCAACATGAGGCATGAGGCTTGCATGGAGTCCTCGGTATACTTAACCCAATCATTGTAGGCTTCCACATCTTCCACGTTAGGTTCATCGGGAATAGGATCGTCCAACACATAGGATATCTTCTCTTGCTTGAGAACAATTCTCAAGTTTCGAAACCAATCCATGAAGTTGTTATGGTTGAGACGATCCTTTTCAAGGATGGTTCTTAGTGATAGGTTTCAGACGGTTTGGTTAATCGGGTTTGCATTGTTAGCGACCATCTACAAAATTTAACAAGTTCAATTTTAGTATTTTCGATATTATTATATTTTAATCATTAATACCCTTTTGTCTCTTAAAGACAATTAATAATTAAAATCTAGAATCCAACGTTACATTTAAATATTGGTTTGGTGACCTTTATCCCTCTATTTAAATTAACAAGGTAGTCAACGTTTGACAATTGCAACTCTTTGCAATTTCTAGCCATATGGGATCGGTTAAACATCTTTATGTTTAGTTGGCATGTTTAATCCCATCAACACCTTTGTTCCCCATGCTTTGGTGACCCTAAGTTCATGGTTTCCAAATCAAGTCATCCAACTTACACACACGTGTGAGTTTATACACATAAGTGGTTAGGTGACCTTTATCCCACAAACATGGTAAACCCACCTCGAACATACAAGTTCCCTCAAATGTGGTTAGGTGACCTTTATCACACAATAAGAGTTCCCAAGTGTTTCGAGTGTTGTATAAAAGGATGGTGTTTGACTTGTTTTATAAAAGGGTTTTTAATATATCAAAATTCTAGTTTAGAAAATATTATGTACCATACATTTGCATGCATTCAAATCAATGGTACTTTAGTGAAAACTAATTTTTCAAGGTTCTTTTTAATAAAACCCATTTTATTATAAAATCATTAATTTTAATAAAACCCTTTATTAACCATTTTAATGATTTTGTAAAGAACCAATTTTACGCTTGTTGTTGATTATTAGTTTGTTAAGTCATGCATATCTACATATCATCTAAAACAACAAAATAAGCAACCAAACAAGCATATCATACATAACAATAGGTGCATAACCATAGCCAACTATTTTGACAACACTTGTTAGCCGAAACAAGTGTGCCAAAAGGTCCTTCCTAAGGGGTGAAAAATGACACAAGTAATGTGTCGTTGAACTCCCACTTGATCCCGCATCCAAATGCTTCAAGACTCCTTCTTGTGTTGTGATTTCTCCACCTTCTTTGAGCTTCCAAAAGTCTTTTATATTCAGCTCCAAACTCCTTTGGACTTCAAAAATGTGTTTTGGTTATCAGGTTAAAATCCCGTTAAGAACGATGAAGTTCTTTGGACCGAATATTATGGTCCAAACCAAAACCGCATTTTTGTGTGCATCTTCTTTTACAAAATATATCCTAATACATTTTTTCTAGTAAAATAAATGCACCTAATCTATTTATTTTACATACCAAATGAAAATAAATAAATTACATATCTTACAAATGGAAGAACAAAATAATAATTATTACAACCCATTGAAATAATAAATAAAATAAATCACAACACAATCATTCAACACAAGGTCATGGCTAGGTCATATGCACCAAAATATATATCCAAATATATATATATATTAATTTCAAGAAGCATAAAAAAATGGTTCCCTTTTATAAATATTTTCGGCTATGTTCAAAAAACCGAAAAGGTAAGTTTTGTCCAAACAAACATATTCTCCATATGAAATAATTTTTCAAGATTCCCTTATGCATGTAAGAAATTAATCTTGAAAAACAAAGGGTTAACCATGTTAAAATTTTCGGCCATAGGGTTTTATTCAAATCCGAAACCCGAAATTTTTAATCTATTGAAGCATGCACTCATATAAGCAGCTCTAGATGCCATTGATGGGATTTTAATATGTTTATCAAAATAATTTCATCCATATGAAATAAAAACGCAGCGGAAATAATGTTTAAAAACATGTTACTTTTAAGATATAAATTCCATTTATATGAAAAATCTCAAAACCCGGATCCATATATGAACATGCATATTATCAAGCACAACCATAGGATGTTTAGAAAACTACCTTCTTGGAGTAAAGAACTTGAAACGGATGATACTTCTTGAATGGTTGCCTTCAAGAGTAGAAGACCTCAAGCTTGTATACCCATAGCTTCTAACAAACACCTTGAGATTAGCTAGGATTTTACACACTTGAATCAAAAACCGAAAAGCTCCTTGAACAACCTTTATGGCCGAAATTTTGAGAGAGTTTCAAGTCTTCCACTTGAAATTATGTCTAGTATTTCTTTTGTAAAAGAGATAAGATAAATAATATATCTTCACACAGATCAAGTGCCACCCACATCACCCAATCAAATGATCTCTAGCTTATAACAATTGCATGTCATCCCATTGGACCAAACCACTTAGGGAAGACCACCCAATCAAGATACATGCAAATGCATGAAATATTATTGGACCAACAATCTTGGTAAGACCATGGGGAAAGGTGGCGGCCTAGCTTTTATTTTATAAAAAAATTCAAATTCTTTTATAAAATATAAGTCTTGTATGTATTTTATATTTATAAATATAACACTACATAAATGCAAGACTTTATACAACCTTTTAAAATGTTATTTAACCTATTAAATAACAAAATAAAATATTCTCTCAAAATAAATTATCCATATAATTTATTGGTTTCTCAAGTGTAATTATTTAGAACACCAATTTCTAAATATTGTAAGTGTTAATATTTATTTGTTTGATCATATCACAAATAAATAGTATAAGTGTTTGTCTAGCTTGTATTTGGGTATGACTCGACTTGGATCATAACGTACTAGCCACGTCAATTTAATATGTGTCTTGGGCATACAGAGTCCAACATTATTGTACGTGAAAAACTAGTTGTTGACCTTGGTAGTGGGGATAAAACTCTTTTTTGGCTAGATTCGTGGGTGGGAAGTAGACCGCTTTGTGAAGTTTTTCCAAATCTGTTCGATATAGAGAGTAATAAATTATGTAGTGTCTCGGACCGTTATAAAATAACGCAAGGGAGGATCTAATGGCTCTGGGGTAGTATGAACGAACTGTCAAATGACGCACTGAAAAATGAATGGGCGGCTTGTTTAGCAGCCGTGAATAATGTTCCGATTAGAGCCAAATCAGATGTGTGGCTATGGAAGATGGGTGAAAAAATGTGGAGTTCCATGTTAGTATGGTTCGGACATAACTGGATGAAATCAGCACAATCAATGAAACAAAGGTGCTAAATTGGATGCATTGGATCCCTAAAAAAGACAATTGTTTCCTTTGGAGAGTGGTATTGGATCGGATAGCAACAAAAGAAGCACTTCAGATTCGGCGTCTGCAGATCAACTCCTCGACCTGTGTTTTATGCAATGAAGCGTTGGAATCGGTAAACCATCTTTTCATTACTTGTGATACGGCTCAACTAACTTGGAGTTTAATCTTTCAATGGATGAAAGTTCCCCTACCGCGTTATATTCTGAGTGTGGTACAAATGCTGGAGGTTATCGGTTCTTACAAATGTGCAAAGAAATCTAAACGTGCGATGTACACAGTGGCGGCAGCAACCTGTTGGAACATCTGGCTGATGAGGAATGCAATCATCTTCAGAAGTAAATCTTCTGAAATCGAAAAATTGCTCAGTGATATTAAGGCTATCTCATACACATGGGTAAGGAATCGGGCAGGACTTTCGGATATAACATGGGAGAAATGGAGGAATTTTAGTATCTAATGTAATTGTATTTCTTTCCTTCTTTTTGTTCGTTTATCTTTTTCCCTGTTTTGTACTATGCTTGAGCACCTTGCTTAAGGTTTTTATATAATTCCGCCCTTTTTCAAAAAAAAATCAAGATCCAAACATCGATTTGCGAGAGGCAAGAGAAAAAACTAATTAAGGGGAGTAGGTAGAATTGATAACATGTTCACTTCTGAACTTCTGATCTCCAAAAACCAAGATGAAAGGAGGCGGCTATTTTGTTTTTAGTAGGGTAACTTATGGGCCATTAATAACTTAAAACAGAATTGGGCCTAGGATGATGGGTTATTTTGAATGCCACGTAACTTGAAACTCATAGTATTTTTTGTATATATATTTAATTTTATTTTAATTTTAATTGAACCCGAGGCATGAGCATGCAGATGGGGATATGTCGTAGACACATGCCGAAACCCTATATCGGTTCGCCGGAAAGCCGATTCGGACCCTCAGCTTCATACGACGACATCTTCTCATCCACATAACTCGAATTCTGATGCCGGACTTCAGAACCACCCCTACATCCCCTTAGGCAGTTTCGATTAGCTTGTCGGAGATGCGATTCGACCCGAATTGGCTCCTGTTGTTGATAGCTGTCATCACAGCGACCCTTTTTCGTCAAAGGTGGTTACGTAGACGAAGGTGTGGTGGCAACGGTTCTTTGGGGTGGGGTGAACTATAGAGATCAGAGATGGAGAAAGCGTGAGTTTGGGTGTGTGCAGGGGCGGACCCAGGATTTTTGGACAATGGGGTCCCATTTTCCGGTGTTCAAATTTTTTGGATCGGTCGTTGTTCGGGTTGGGTCGAGAAACATAATAGAAAACAATATCATTACTAAACTACAAGTTTCATTTACTACACATTCAGCTATTAAAATACCCAATTTTAAAGTCAAGTTTAATTCATTTACTACACGTTCAGCTATTAAAATACCCAATTTTAAACAGGTATTGAACCCGGGACCTTTTGAATGTAAACAAGGGGTTTTACCAATGCACCAGGCTCACTCTCATTGTTATGGGGTCCATAGAAAATTTATATACTGTTTCTACTACTTTTTATAAAAAGATTGGGGTCCGGGGACCCCGTTCCGCTTAACGTGGGTCCCCTGGGTGTGTGGGATTAAAATTTAAGATATTCGTAAATGTGAAAAGGAGATGAGAATGTTAAAACGGGATTCAAATTCTTCGTTTCACATCCGTAAATATTTTTTTTAACTGCAATTGACTATATATTGATAGAGCAAAAAAAAACAGCAAGGAGTTGCAGATACACACAAAACGAAAGAAGTTATACAAATGAAGAAATGTCAAAATCTTGCCAACGTAAATATTTACTTCCAATTACGGGGATTCTAATTAAAAAATATGAATAAGTTATTCTCTCTTACCTTTTTTGATCATTTATTTGATTTAACACATAACGTTAACTTAATTTGTAAAATTTTATGACCATTTTTTTATGAAATAATTTTCTACGTAAATCATTTTTGAAACTCTAAAATTATGTTGTTTATAAGTGTTTGAAGCTTTGGGATTATTACAATACCAAAATTTCGAGTTTCTATGCATTTGACATAACGGACCTCTTGGGTTAAAGAAAAGGAAAAAGGTGATTTATGTGATCATTTTCCTGACGGATTGGTGTCTTTGGAGATTGAGAAACGAGGTTATCTTCAATCAATCTCCAATGTCGGTAACCATAGTAAACAAAGAACTGAAGGCGTTGGGTATCGTTTGGTTAAAAATCAATCCAAAGAGGCCTTGGTTATGTGGAGCAGGTGGCGAAAGTTTGAGGTTTTCTTGTAATGTACTGTTTCAATTTCCTATTTGGTGTGTTAGTTTCTAATACTTGGTGGCGCTTTGTAAATTGGATAGCTGTACCTTACAAGTGTTGATGGAATACAATTATGTTGGCCTTTCAAAAAATAACCAAGTTACATTTAATTATCCATTGTAGTAACGCATGATTTGCTAAAAATTTCGACTTGTACATGTAAATATGAACATTTTTTATTAAACATTCCACGTATATTTGCTCTTTTTTAATTTTAAAAATACCCATGGACGGGTATAGAACTAGTTATTAAGGTTAAAAGCAGTTAAACCAAAGAAAACTGATTTATGAAATCGTGCTACACTGGTAAGCTATCAGAAACCAGGCAAAGTAATCCAAACACCAAAGGTTAAGTTGTCTATTTGATAGGAGCATTTAAATGTATGAAATAAATGATTGGTTGAAATGCAACATCCAGCCAAAAGAAGGAAAAGAGAATAAACAATCAGACATAACTAATGTCATTTTACCCAAATTTTATGTATGTGTTTGGACTTAATCACCAGTTTACCACCTGCCAAGAGCATATTTTTTCCTTGACTCCTGCACAAGTATAACCAGAGCAACTTCATTAGAAGAACAAAACTATTAATTATTGGAATCTAATTCTACACCAATTTGCAGGAAAATATGAACAAGTAAAAACAATAAGGTAGATATTTTCCTTACCCTATTGTACATGGCATCAACTATCTCCAACCCAAAGTTGCTGAGTTTAACAAAGCTAGGACGATAAGTCCTTATCGGGTCGATGTAAATCCTTATCTTTAGGTTTAGATTTGTATTCGTTTTAAGACAATGCGCCATCAGTTCGTATGGACGTTCATGGCTGGCCATCAAAATACTAGCACCTTTTAAACCATCAAAGAGACACACGGGACGTGATCTATAACCAAGCAAATGACAAATATCTTCTTGGATAGTTATCTCTTTAGACCAAGATTCCTCCTTCATCACCCAAACCTCCAATCCTAACGAACACCAAGAAACTCGACTTAACCTACCTTTCAGAACTCCCAACATTTTCTCCGATTCTTAGTTATCTCCCGGAGGGGATGGAAATAACTCAAATGTCTCTGTATTCAAATCAAAATCGTAAAGTTGGCCATCCCCAAGCCAATACACATGACTATTCACAAATACACCACTATTTGCGCCATGCTTAAAATTAAGGTTTAAAGGGCGTTTGTCCCAAAATTCTCCATTGACCAGTGCCAAGGGTGTAAACCTCGATCTCAACCGCCTCAATCTTAACCTCGTCATCCTCCTCGTAATAATCGTTCCCAACATCATAATACAGATATGGAGTCGAGGATATTCTAGCGCAAATCTGGATCACTTTGTACTCCCCCGCCCTTGAAACTCCGAAACCATAACCTAATTGGCTCAAATCTTGTCGCGGTTGAGGGAGGATCATGTGTTCTTCCAACATAGGATTGAATATGGCTACCTGCTGGTGGTCTTCGTTTGAGGATTGAAAAGAGCATATCAATCCATTGGCTGAGCCCACTAGAGTTGGGTAGCAATCAGCTACAGGAGCACAACCCTTAAGATCAAGCCTCTTCACACACACGAGCGGTTTTTCAGCGTCATGTCCGAGCTCTACCCACTTTAATATTCCAGGCCTACAAGTGGTAAGGATCATCAGGGCGGCCTCACGCGATCTGGAGAGATGGAGATGAACAAAGTAAGAATCGAAAACAAGATCGTGCCACTTTTTGCGTACGCACTTGCAGCGGATGATTGTTTTCACTACAAGAATAGAACACCATTAGCGGTGACAGCTGTCACCGGTATTGATGACATTTGTCGCCGCTATTGACTTTTAGCGGCGACATGTCGCCGCTAAAGGGTCGCCGGTATTGATAGGTCGCTATTGACCTGTTGTCGCTGCTAAAGTTCATTGTCGCCGCTATTGGTCTTAGACTTTTAGCGACGACATGTGGCCGCTAAAGGGTCGTCGGAGATACTCATGGCAGGTAAAGGTCTCAGGCTCGGAGATACTCATGGCCGCTATTAACCCTATCCTTGTCGCCGCTAATACCTGTTAAATCCCCAACCGTTAGATCAGGATTTTGATCAATGGCTGGGGTTTGGTCTCAGGCTCCGTGACGCGGATCGACCAATAGCGGCGACACGCTGTCGCCGCTAATGGTGTATACTTCTTGTAGTGTGACCGGAAGTTTTGATATAACTTCGCACATCACATTGTCAGGTAACGTGTCTTCCATGGATGAATGCTGTCGAGAAAACATAACTAGGGTTTGGTGTTTGTCGACGGCTAAAACTATCCACACACCCTATCTGCCTATTTAGACACCCTTTGCCTCGTATATGCCTCATATAGGCCTATACGATGCGTATAGGGTTACATCAAATTCAGTGTCTGACTCATGTCAGTTCTGGTTTGACTGCTCCTATATGCCTCGTATAGGCCTATACGAGGTGTATAAGCCCCCTCATATAGGTCTCATATATGACCCATGCCCCATATATGCCACGTATAGGCCTATATGGGGTGTATATAAGGGTTTTTTTAACAAACATTTTATACAATGTTAATCGTTTTAGCAAACTTTTATACAAAAACAAGTTTTCTATTTCAACTAAATAAAAATAACAAGTACATGATATGATACAACACCTGTATAGCTATACGAGACCTAAACCACACCTGTATATGCCTATACGAGGCGTATAGGGTTACATCAAATTCAGTGTCTGACTCATGTCAGTTCTGGTTTGACTACTCCTATATGCCTCGTATAGGCCTATACGGGGCATATAAGCCCCCTCGTATAGGTCTCATATATGACCCATGCCCCATATATGCCACGTATAGGCCTATATGGGGCGTATATAAGGGTTTTTTTTAACAAACATTTTATACAATGTTAATCGTTTTAGCAAACTTTTATACAAAAACAAGTTTTCTAATTTAAATAAAAAAAATAACAAGTACATGATATGATATGATACAACACCTGTATAGGCCTATACGAGACCTAAACCACACCTGTATAGGCCTATACGAGACCTAAACCACGCCTGTATAGGCCTATACGAGACCTAAACCACACCTATAGTCCTATGTGAAACCTATACTAGTTATTATAATTAATATGAGTTTTTTTATAATTAATATTAGAGTTATTATAATTAATATGAGTTTTTTATAATTAATATTAGTGTTATTGACATTAATATGAGTTTTTTTATAATTAATATTAGTGTTATTATAATTAATATGAGTTTTTCATAATTAATATTAGTGTTATTGATATTAATATGAGTTTTTTTTAATTAATATTAGTGTTATGGATATTAAAAAGAGAAAACAAAAAAATTAAAAATATATGCCTCATATAGGGCTAGACTGGGCATATAGTAGGGTCCAAAAGACCATTATAGCCTTGTTTTGCCCTCAGTCTAGGCCTAACTTAGGGGTAAAATGGTAATTTGCATTATATACATACGCCTCATATAGGGCTAGACTGGGGTATAGTGGGTCCAAAAGACCATTATAGCCCTGTTTTGCCCCCAGTCTAGGCGTAACTCAGGGGTAAAATGGTATTTTTCGTCTATACGCCCCATATAGGCCTATACGAGGCATATTCGAGGCATATAAGACAAAATATGACATAATCAGAGATTCTTTTGGAAATTGAAAAAGGTTATACGCGACGTATAGACCTATACGAGGCGTATACGAGGCGTATACGAGGATATGCAGGAATGATTAATGAAGGCATTGGTCTTCCATGCAAGAACATATTATATAACAAAGCCTTTCAGGGCTAGGCCCAATAATATATTTTGAGCCTGAGAGAATTTAATTAAACGTTATTTGTTTATTAATATATAACTGAAAATAGGTTATAATCTCGTGTATTACACTAGTTACTGGTTGAATAATTAAAATTGGATGTTTAGAGCACAACAAAATAACTAAGTGCATCTAATAATTATCTCACAAGTTTGAAATCTCTTGCTCATAGTTATTAAATACCCAACTCCTTTATAAATTGCTTAACATTTGAATTATATTTGAAGTATGGGTCATATTTTTGTAACGTAATTAAAGAAAATACCATTATCATTAAAAATCTAATTTAATAAAACTTAGAAAAATATGTTTTTGTAAGTTTATTTTTGTAAGAGAGAAAAATAATATATGTGTGTGTGTGTTTTAGATATATATATAAAATAAGTTTTAAAATTTATTATTTTTATATTTGTTTATTTGAGTAAATTAATAAATATGGTAATAGGTAAAAAGACTAATTTCCCTCCTATAGGTCCCCTTGGTCAGATTTAACCACGAAAACACTGAGTTAGGTTCAAATGACGTAATGTGCAAGAGTTTGCAAATATCGAGTATGTTTTTTGTACTTTTTGAAGAAAAATGACATAATTTGCAATCTGGTGTAAATATAAAGGGCAAATTTTGTAATTTACTCGTTTATTAAAAGTAATAATATTGAGTACTAAGAGTTTCAAGTAACAAGTTTGGTTTTATCTTTTATTTTTGTAACAGTGTTGGGTACTAAGACTAGTCCGTATTAAGTTTTTTTTGTTAATTTTAAGTAAAATGAGATGGACTATTTTTTTTTTAAATAGTTGCAAGTTAAAATCGAGTAAAACATTGAGTTATCCAAATTTTTATAACTAATTAAATTTAAAAAAAAATATTTTAAGGTTAATTTTTTTTTATTTCTTTTATTGTTTAACTAAAGTTCCTTTTTAGTGTTTAAACTAAACGATTTTACTAAAGCTCCTATAGTACTTTTAAAACTTACTTTGCATGATCTATTAGAATTGCATCTTTTTAAGGACACAGTCGAGGATTGGAGTTTTGAAAACGTAGGAGTAAAGTTAAGATTTTTTTAGGTGGATGGTTAGGTGTTGTTCTGGGCTTTTAACTTAGTAGCTTAGTTTTTCAATTTATATAGGCGACCTTTACATGTCATCGTTACTCTATACGTCTATTTGGTGTGTTACTTGTCTATATCTTGTGTTTTATACCCTATCTTATTTGTGTAGATTTTTTAGTAGCTATGTGTGTTTTATTTTAACTTTTACAGATAGACGTATATTTAGAGTTGGGGTATCATTAGAAGTAGTTTCTCTATCCCTCAGGTAAAGGTAAGGCTAACCTACATCTCACTCTCTCCCCATACCCTACTAATAGTTTGGCTATGAGTAGAGTTATATCGGCATGGTTGTTGTTGTTGTTGTTATAGTTGATGTGTGTAAAATGCAACATATAAATTACATCAAATGAGTCATAAAACTAACCCCTTTTTAGTACTAATGTTGGAAAAAGTGTGCTTTTGTCTTCCTTTTGTGTTTTCAGGAACAAATGAGCTTAAATGAACAAAATAAACAAATATGCAGCAAAATCTAACATAAATACAAAGAAAAGGAATAAACGTGGCATACTCGACCCCTCGACAGAATCCTCCCAAGCAAAAATAAGAAACAGAATGTTGACCACGACCCCGTGCCCAGCGAACACGGGGGTGTGGCCAGGTGTCTGTAGAAAATGACAAAGTTGTAGAAGCTTCTATTCCCAACACGGGGGCGTACCCAGCTCAACACGGGTCGTGGTCAACGCTAAGATTCGCAGAATCTTACAAATCTTGATAGTACAGATACGCTTCTGCACATGGGGCCGTGCCCAGCGAACACGAGGGCGTGTGGAGCCTAATGCAGACAATTGCAATTAATGAAGAAAGAGAAAGAGGATGGCCACAGGGCCGTGTCATAGCTTCTGTACAGGCTATACATATGGGTGCTTGTTTCACTTCAAAGACATCCCTTGGCAAACTACCACTCTCCCACTTCACCACCACTCCACCACCACTACAACACCCACATCCACATCCACCACCATCATCCATCATCCACCTTAGAGTGTGTATAGTAGTCTCG
The DNA here is from genome assembly GCA_030545235.1 of Helianthus tuberosus. Classification (NCBI taxonomy): domain Eukaryota; kingdom Viridiplantae; phylum Streptophyta; class Magnoliopsida; order Asterales; family Asteraceae; genus Helianthus; species Helianthus tuberosus. The sequence continues at coordinate 80,969,446 of CM060368.1, read as the reverse complement.
GGATCCAAGATTAATCGTAAGAGTTCTTGTCAATCAAAGGCCATGTTTGGTTAAGTCTCTTACATCACTTAGCGAAGACAAGCATTTAGTGTAATACTTTTTATTTTTAATCTTTTCGCATTTTTTATTTGGTTTTGTATTAATGACTTTAATAACTAGTTTCTTATGTTGAAGGTAAAACTTCTTTATCATTTGTCCGTGGTGTCTTGGCATTACTTTACTGTCTATATAAAGTTAAAGATTTTCACCATTCATATCTCTACGGTCTATATAAAGATATGTTGGCTACCTGGTCGGGGGTTAAGGGAATGGTTTGGTAAGGTTCTTGCCTTGTTCAGTGTATAGATCCTGCAAGGACCTAGGTCAAGCTTACTAGGACCTCCTTCAATACCCACTGGTATTGGATGGCGGGGGTGCGAATGGCTTGATCCACTCATATGTAAACTACTATTAATACATTAATCCGCCTACTTGGGATTGTATCTTTGCTGACTCAAACCACTTAGCCGAGGGTAACGTCACCTTCAAAAGAGGGGTCTACCATTTTACGCATTAATAACTTAATTAATTATCTTCCAATATTCCGACCCTTTGGGATTGTATCCTTGCTGACTCAAAGCACTGGGTTGAGGGTAATGCCACCTTCAAAAGAGGGGCCTAATACTATAACTAAGATAATCAATTAAAAAGTGCAAAAGTGCGGAAATCATCAAAGGTTACACTAAAGGCGAGTCGGATCCAAGTGATTCATCTTGTCTATCTATTTTTTTTTATTTTTTTTCAGCATTTTAGTTTTTATTTTTCATGTTTAAAACCTTTTCTAATTTTTTTGATTTGATTTGACGTTGAGGATAAACCGGTACTAAAAGCTCTTGTGTCCTTGGACGACCTCGGTATCTTACCAACACTATACTACGCTCACGATGGGTGCACTTGCCCAAGTGTGTGTTTAGTGTTAGTAGAATATCGTGTTTTATAAATTTAGAACTTGACTAATGTGTAAAAGATCTTAAAATATCAATAAAAATATATCACCCTTTGCACACACCATGTTTTTGGTGCCGTTGCCGGGGACACAAGGATTTTAAGAAAGTTAGGAATTAACGGCCTAATCGTTTTTCTTGTTTTTCTATTTTTTTAGAATTTTTCTAGATTTTTCAGCTTCTGCAGAGCTCAGCACGGAGCCTGTGCCCGCTGAACACGCCCCCGTGCCCAATCTTTGGTACTGGCAATCTTGTTTTAGGTCAAACAGTAGCTGAACACGGGGTCGTGCCCACTGAACACGCCCCCGTGCCCAAGTTTCAGTTATTGAAAACAGAACCGTAAGATCCCGACGATTGGTAATTTCTGACACAAACATGAGTGATACTGATCATTTTTACTTTCGCTCCTCTTATGTTGCGTGGTGTCAAATATGTGGCGGATCTCATAAAGATTTAAAATGTTATTTTTTAAATTACACTCCCCACTATATAGACCCATCGTTTTCCTGTAACCTTAAGATGGGCGAAAGTAAAAACAATCCTTATCTCTCCCTCGAATGCTTTCAATCAACTCTTCTAGGTTATATGATTCTCGAAGAATTATTTCAAATGGAAGAAGTAATTCCTCAATTGATAAGAGAACTTGAGATGGAAATAAGCTATCCATCCCAAGACGACGATCAAAGAGAATTATTGAGATCACATTCGGAGTATATGATGTGCACAAAATGCAACATATAAATTACATCAATTGTGGCATAAACTAACCCTTCAATACCCACCGGTATTGGATGGCGGGGGTCCAAACTCTTTGATCCCCTCATATGTAAGCTACTATTAAAACTTTAACCCGGCTACTTAGGACTGTATCCTTGCTGATTCAGACTACTTAGCCGAGGGTAACGTCACCTTCAAAAGAGGGGCCTACCACATTATGCATTAATAACTTAATTAATTATCTTTCAATAATCCGACCATTTAGGATTGTATCCTTGCTAACTCAAACTACTGGGTTGAGGGTAACGTCACATTCAAAAGAGGGGCCTACTACAATAACTAAGATAATCTCTTAAAAAGTGTAAAAGTGCGGAAATAATCAAAGGTTACACTACACACGAGTCGGATCCAAGTGATTCATCTTGTCTATCTGTTTTTATTTTTATTTTATTTTTCAGCATTTTAGTTAGTTTTATTTTTCTAGTTTAAAACTTTTTTTCTAACTTTTGATTTGATTAGACGTTGAGGATAAACCGGTACTAAAAGCTCTTCACTACGCCAAAATAAGGATACAGCCACACACAAAAAGTGTGACTATATGTCTTTCGCCACACATATTTTTTTCATGTCAAATGTGACCAAAGCTCGAGTCATCGTAGGTATCATACAGCCACCCATACTTTCTAGTGGCCTTAGAACTTAAAAGTGTGGCTAAAGGGTACCAACATTTTTGGTTAAAATCTAGCATTTCCTTCGTTAAGTGTGGCTAAAGGGTTGCAACAGCTACACAAATTTAATTTAAGTGTGACTGTTTCTATTATATAGTCACATATATTTACTAAAAAGTATGTTCTAGCCACATCAATTTAAAAAAAAAGTGTGACCAAAAGGGTTGTTGTAAACTTGTAATCAAACATTTTGTCTATTAAGTATGGCTAAAAGGTAGCAACGGCCACATGAATTTACTGTAAGTGTGGCCGATTCTATTACATAGTCACATGAATTTATTATAAGCATAGCTAAAAGCTTTTACTAGATACATAAAACATTTTTGGAATTTTAAGTGTGGCTATTGTCTAAGTTTTGGTCACATATATTTGTTTTTCCTATGACATTTGTTATCAGATCGTCACACAATAGAAACAAAGTAATGATGGTGTGGCTATTGTCTAACATTTGGTCACAGGTATTTGTTTTTCCCATGACATATGTTATGATTCCGTCACACAAACAAAAAACAAAGTGATGAAAGTGTGGCTAATAGTTATGTATAGCCACAATAAATTTTGTAGTTATAAGTGTGGCTATTTTCTAATCTTTGGTCACATATAACTTTCTTTTCCCATGACGTTTGATATCATTCTGTCACACAACAAAAAACAAAGTAACTACGGTGTGGCTATTGTCTAACATTTGGTTACACATATTTGTTTTTCCCATGACATTTGCTATGATTCCGTCACACAAACAAAAAAGAAAGTGATAAAAGTGTGGCTAATGGTTATGTATAGCCATAATAAATTTTGTAATTATTAGTATGGCTATTTTCTAATCTTTGGTCACATATAACTTTCTTTTCCCATGACATTTGATATCATTCTGTCACACAACAAAAAACAAAGTAAGTATGGTGTGGCTAGTGGTTATTTATAGCCACACGAAATTTTGTAATTTTAAGTGTGGCTATTGTATAACTTTTGGTCACACATATTTTTTTGTCATTATATGTGATCATTTTCAAGTAAATACCCATTTTATTTTCAATTTTTAGTCAAATAAAAACTATAATAAACATGAGAAAACTAAAAACCAAATGCTATTAACACTAATAACAGAAGTTTTCAATTTAAACTAGTTTTATACATAGTGTCACGTTGCAAGTGTTTTGCTGGGTTGCACTGCAGAAGTCTGTTCATCCCAGCTAGTAATTGAGGCAGTGCAAAGAAAGCGTCGTTGCAAGTGTTTTGCTGGGTTGCACTGCAGAAGTTGTTCTAGGATGATTGTGTTCATTAGGTGATGAAATCATTGGCGTTGGTGATGAACAGTCAAACCCTTCAGTCATAACCACAGATTTCTTCGGTTTAGTTGTAAATTCTGGTTCTGTGACACCATCTGACACAGATCTTTGTGCTTTCAGGTTGGGCTTAGTTGATTTACCGTTCTTCAAATCTGTGAACCAGTTCCGTGGCTCCTCAAAATCAATAGGTGTAACATCAATCGGCTTCATAGAACTTCCATTATTCTCAACCTGTTGCATTATTTCACAACATGAACTTTATTAATTTGTTAGTGATGTCGAAACTAGTCAAAAGCAAAGATGTTATGTGGATAATAGAAAAGTAAGTGGCAAGAAGAATACCTTGACGTCTCTGAAAAACGGCTTTAGTCCCTCTAATGACCGGTTAAAATTGTCATGCTGTCTGATGGATTTTCTTATCCACTTTGAAATGTAGGTAAGATTTTTTTTCTTGGCGGAAGCGCTCATCTGCTTGCAATTTTGCCCATGATAAGGATTCCAACATCTTTGAAGAGCAATGAAAGATAAGTTGACAATTGGCTAGATATAGGTACATATATAGGGAACTATGTTGTCAAAAGCGCAAAAAGCGCGCGCCTAGGCGCCCGGGTGCAGCGAGGCGCGCCTACAGCGCCTGGTGGTAGCCTAGGCGCAAAAATGGGCTTTTTTTTGAAAAAAAACGGTTTTGAGGCGCAAAAAGCGCGCGCCTAGGCGTAAAAAACGTTGCTGAGGCGCATAATATAATAGTTTTTTAATTTTATATGTGGAATCTTATTTATTTTCAAAGCATAACATATTTTTTATATTTTTTTCTCTATGTGCGCTTTTCTTAAAAAAGCCCACGCTTTTTTTGCGCCTTGCGCCGAGGCTCCGGGCGAGGCCGATGCGCCTCGCCTGCACCTTGCGTCTTTGACAACATAGATAGGGAATCCTTACCTAGGAAGATTATGGCTCCATAGTCGAACCTGTGTCGGATGCAACGTCCTACACAAAAAAAAAATGTATACTCAACATATGAGAAGGTCTCATACCTGTACGACATTAATGGCAAAATCATTGTGAAATAAGAATGAAAATACCAACTTGGCAAACGACATTACAGGAAACTCACAGATTGTGATTACCTATAGGAACAATGGAAACTATACAAGGACTTAATAATTCTACTTATTTGTAAAGATGATTCACTTATAAAAATAGCCACTACATAAGTACATAGTTTTAGTAATCCATGTTATCCTCAAAAAAGAATGATACCTGCCACCAGAATAAGAGCTCGAAAATCTTGCTGACAGTACCATTCACTTCCACTAAGAAGACTTTTAGATGATTTAAATGTACAGAATATCATACCGAATATATAGAAACCAATAAAATGTTAGGTTTCATAACAAATACTTACTAGACTGAAAAAAATATACAAACTTACTGGGTTGAGGGTAACGCCACCTTCAAAAGAGGGGCCTACTACAATAACTAAGATAATCTCTTAAAAAGTGTAAAAGTGCGGAAATAATCAAAGGTTACACTACACACGAGTCGGATCCAAGTGATTCATCTTGTCTATCTGTTTTTATTTTTATTTTATTTTTCAGCATTTTAGTTAGTTTTATTTTTCTAGTTTAAAACCTTTTTTCTAACTTTTGATTTGATTAGACGTTGAGGATAAACCGGTATTAAAAGCTCTTGTGTCCTTGGACGACCTCAGTATCTTACCAACACTATACTACGCTCACGGTGGGTGCACTTGCCCATATGTGTGTTTAGTGTTAGTAAATATCGTGTTTTATAAATTTAAAACTTGGCTAAAAAGTGTAAAAGTGCTTAAAATATACACCAAATATATATTATACTTCACGCACATCAAGTTTTGGGCGCCGCTGTCGGGGACACAAGGATTTTAAGAAAGTTAGGAATCAACGACCTAATCGTTTTTTCTATTTTTTTTAGGATTTTCTAAATTTTTCAGTTTCTGCAGAGCTCAGCACGGGCCGTGCCTGGTCGGACACGGGTCGTGCCCAGCATTGTTACTAGCAGTTTATATTTTCCGAGTTACAGAGAGTTGAGCACGGGGCCGTGTCGGTGCAACACGGGGCCGTGTCGGTGCAACACGGGGCCGTGTCGAACTCCCCAGTAACAGGGATCCGGAAAACAATCACTGTATCTCCGACCACGGGCCGTGTTCATCTGAACACGGGGCCGTGGTGAAGCTTCTGACCGACGTTCTTTTTGTATTTATTGCAGGACTTGGAACCCAGGCGCCACATCTGAACTCTCCACATAGTGTATGAGCTCCAGTTCTAGTAGAGACGTAAAAGAACCCCTAGACGAACCCGAACGCTTTCTAAGAAAAAGACTTAAAGCTAAAAACCAAGAGAAAGTTTCGGGGGACCCACTTCCAATGGCGGACCAACGTACCCTCATGGATTACCTACGACCCACCGTGGGTAATCTCGGCGCCGCTATCAATGCACCGAATGTCGAAGCCAACAACTTCGAGCTTCGGCCACATTTGATACAAATGCTTCAAAACTCCGCAACCTTCCATGGGCTTGCGGACGAGGATCCTCATCTACATATTACTAATTTCTTAGAAATATGTGATACCTTTCGGATCAATGGAGCATCAAACGACGCCATCCGCCTTCGAATGTTTCCATTTTCACTAAAAGACCGAGCTAAGGCTTGGCTTAATGCCCTCCCAGTTGGTTCGGTAAACACCTGGGATGAACTAGCCCAAAAGTTTCTGTATAAGTATTTCCCTCCTGCTAAAACGGCTAAATTAATGACTGAAATTAATACATATTCACAAGAGGATGGGGAGTCCTTATATGAAACTTGGGAAAGGTTCAAGGAGCTACTAAGAAAGTGTCATCATCACGGTCTTGCGGTATGGCAACAAGTATCCACGTTTTACAATGGGTTGTTGCCACACACAAGACAAACACTTGACTCTAGCTCCGGGGGACTTTTAGGTAATCGTTGCCCAAATGAAATATACAATCAAATTGAGGAAATTGCTCAAACCAATTTTCAGTGGCACACTCCCCGAGGCAATAAATCTATCGCCCCGGGCGCCCATAAGGTTGATGAACGCACTTCTTTACAAGCCCAAATCGAGGCCCTTTCTTCAAAAATCAAAAAGCTAGAAATGGGAAAAACAACCTCGGTCATGGCTTGTGAAGGGTGTGGTGGGCCACATGAAAATTGGAGTTGTATGAAAGAAGTAGATGATCAAGCAGAGTCGGTAAACTACATTGATAATAGACCTAGGCCGTCGGGTCCTCCAACGGGTACCTACAACCAAGGATGGCGTAACTACCCTAACCTTGGTTGGAGAGAACCCGGCAATACTAGTAACCAACAAAATCTAAACCAACGAACAAACTTTCAACAACCAAGAATCGAGTCAAAAAATTTCTCTCAACAACAAGGTGGACGAGAAAGGCTTGAAGATACTGTATCTCGCCTCATCTCCGACACCGAAAAGAAAAACTCAGATCGATTTCAACAATTGGAATCGAATTTTAGAAATCAACAAGCTAGTATACAAAACATTGAAAAACAATTAAATCAAATAGCTCAGAATTTCTCCAAGAGACCACAAGGCGCGTTACCAAGTAATACCGAAACCAACTCAAAGGCACAAGTACATCTCATAACATTGAGAAACCGTACCGTAGGTCCCGAAGAGGCTCCATTACCGCCAACTGAAAGAAGCCAATCCACAACTCCACCCACGCCCCAACAAGAGAAGGCTTCTCCACCAATTCAAGAGCCTACTAAAACTCCCCTGGTTCCATACCCCGGTCGGTTAATTCGTCAAAAGACCGATGCGCAATTCGCAAAGTTCGAAAATTTACTAAAACAATTGCATGTTAATATTCCATTTATCGAAGTCCTAACTCAAATGCCTAAATATTCAAAGTTTATGAGGGACTTCCTCACTCATAAAAGGAAAATTGAGTCATTGCAATTAGTTAATTTAGGCGAAGAATGCTCCGCCTTACTACTAAACAAACTCCCGCAAAAGAAGCTTGACCCCGGAAGCTTCACAATTCCTTGCTCGATTGGGGAATCCCCCATTCGTAATGCACTAGCCTATCTTGGGGCAAGCATCAACCTTATGCCCTCATCAATGTTCAACCGACTCGTCTTAGGGAAAACAGGCCCTACAAAAATAAGCATACAACTCGCTGATAGATCCGTCAAATTTCCACAAGGTGTTGCTGAAAATCTATTGGTCAAAGTCGGCGAATTTGTCTTTCCGGCCGACTTTGTCATACTAGATATGGAGGAAGATGCCGAAGTACCACTCATCCTAGGGAGGCGATTCCTAGCTACTGCCCAAGCAGTGGTAGATATGAATGATGGAACACTAACATTGAGGATTGGGGACAAGGAAATGACGTTTGGAGTTGGAAAAAGAGTAGAAGACGAAGACCCGGTCAACTACATGAAGGTCATTGACTCAAGTTTGGATGATGCTCTCCGACGGTGTAGCATGGGATGCAAAACATCCCACTTGGGTGGCATAAGACCAGGCTTTGGGTCTAGCCAAGGACCCTTATAAACGTGGCGCACCACGGAGGCATTCCGCGGAACTATCCTTAGTTTAGTTTAGATTAAATTTTTATGTTTTCTAATTTAGTTTTAATTTTCAAGAATAAAACACACTCGGGATGGTGAAGGATACCAAAGAAAACTTGAACCAGCACCCCATGCACAAAAACAGGGCCATCCGACAAAATTTTCTTCATTACAGCAAGTTCAGCACGGGGCCGTGCTCGCCCAACACGCCCCGGTGCCCAGGCTTCTGTTTATTTTTACCAATTTCTATTACTGGCGATCTGAACACGGGGCCGTGCCCGGACACCACGGGGCTGTGTCCAGACGCCCAGTAACATAATTTTTTGCTTTTTCACACCTTTTTAAACATTCAATCTACCTAAAAACTTATTTTTGGGACACATTGAGGACAATGTGTAATTTAAGTGTGGGGGGATGCTAAACCTTGAATTTTTGCAAGTCCTAATCACAAGCCTTACACAAAACTCTATTGGAACCGCTAATCACCCCAATTTTTTTTCAAAAATTTCCATTTTTTTTTTTTGCTTGTCTTGGTTTAAGTTGGGAATTACAAGTTTTAAAAAGGTTATATTTTTACAAATTTACAACCGATAGCGTCGTGATAAAAAAAAACCAACATAAGAAAATTATGAAACGGCATGATAAGTTTAGTTAAAATTTAATTATATATACTTGATCACATAAAAACCCATTCCCACAAAAAGTGAGTTTTGAGCCTTTATTGAGCATACAAATACATATCTTTAAACTAAATGCTCATTTTTCATTTCTTGTGTGAATAGCCGCTTGGTCCTTACGACTCTAGAACTTGCCATGACGATACATTCCCGGTCCTTACCAACTTAAACCCGAGTAAGTAAATGATGGAGGCATTAGGACTAACCCCTTTTTATTTCTACACCATTATTATTATTTTTTTACCACCTACCCAAAATCCCCCTAGTTAACCCCTTTGAGCCTAAACCTTTTCATTTCTTAACCCAAAACAAACACCCTTTTTACCCACCTAAACCCTTTTTCATTTTAAACCCTTTTATTTTAGTAACAAAGCTCGGTTTTTCTTATGACTTCCTTATAAAAAAAATAAAAATAAAATAAAAAAAATGATGAGGATGAAGCCAAAAGAAATAAACAAACAAGTTTATCAAAAATAACTTTGTTTGAAGAAATACTTCATCAAAATAAAAAGTTATAAAATAATAGCAAGTCTTACGAAAACCGACGCTTTTTACGCCTTTCGCCCTTTTACTAACCACTAACCCAACCACCCACCTTTAGCCCAAGCCTAACCCTTCACCCAAAAAGTCCTCTTGATATTTACAAAGGTGTATAGTTAAAAAGGAGGAGGATTGATTGCTTGGAAAGCTTATGGTAGGAGTAAGTTCCAAGCCGCTCTCGAGTGATTCACTAAAATACATCTTCGGCCGAGTGTTGAGTGATCCCCCGTGAGGTATGTGAACTTGTATATAAATGGAATTTTAAAAAGGCATGTTATGCCCTAATAAGTAATTTATCTTATGAAATGTTTTAAATAAATCATGACGAATAGGATTGTAAATAAATAAAAATAAAACTTAATAAAGAATCTTGGAAATCCCGACACTCTATGACAAGCCCAAAAACCTTCTCTTCTACCCATTCCATTTGGGAGTGTAAAGCCACATTATAAAGAGTTTTGCTTGAGGACAAACAAAGATTCAAGTGTGGGGGTATTTGATGTGCACAAAATGCAACATATAAATTACATTAATTGTGGCATAAAACTAACCCTTTTTAGTACTAATGTTGGAAAAAGTGTGTTTTTGTCTTCCTTTTGTATTTTCAGGATTAAATGAGCTCAAATGAACAAAGGAAGCAAAAAGGCAGCTAAATCTAACATAAATACAAGAAAAAGAACAAACGTGGCATGCCCGACCCCCCGACAGCATCTTCCCAAGCAAAAACAGGAGAACAGAAGGCTGAGCACAGGGGCGTGCCCAAGTGTCTGCAGAAAAGACAAAGTTGTAGAAGCTTCTATCACCCACCACGGGGGCGTGCCCAGCAGACACGGGGCCGTGGTCAACTCTAGGATTCGCAGAATCTGGGGTATTCTTGATAGTACAGATACGCTTCTGCACACGGGGTCATGCCCAGCGGACACAGGGGCGTGGTCAACTAATGCAGACAAACTGCAATTAATGAAGAAAGAGAAGGAGGATGGACACGGGGCCGTGCCCGAGCTGCTGTTCAGGCTATAAATAGGGGTGCTTGGCTCATTTGCAAACCATCCCTTGGCACACCACCTCTCTCACACTTCACCCACACTCCACCAACACCACAACACCATCATCCACCACCATCATCCATCATCCATCATCCATCATCCATCATCCATCATAGAGTGTGTGAGTCATCTCGGGATCCAAGATTGATCGTAAGAGTTCTTGACAATCAAAGGCCATGTTTGCCTAAGTCTCTTACATCACTTGGTGAAGACAAGTGTCTAGTGTAATACTTTTTATTTTTAATCTTTTCGCACTTTTTATTTGGTTATGTATTAATGACTTTAATAACTAGTTTCTTATGTTGAAGGTGATTCTTCCTTATCGTTTGTCCACGGTGTCTTGGCATTATTTTACTGTCTATATAACATAAAAGATTTTCACCATTCATATCTCCACGGTCTATATGGAGATATGTTGGCTACCTGGTCGGGGGTTAAGGGAACGGTTTGGTAAGAGTCTTGCCTTGTTCAGTGTATAGATCCTGCAAGGACCTAGGCCAAATTTAGTAGGACCTCCTTCAATACCCACCAGTATTGGATGGCGGGGGTCCAAACTCTTTGATCCCCTCATATGTAAGCTACTATTAAAACTTTAACCCGGCTACTTAGGACTGTATCCCTGCTGACTCAGACTACTTAGCCGAGGGTAACGTCACCTTCAAAAGAGGGGCCTACCACATTATGCATTAATAACTTAATTAATTATCTGTCAATAACCCGACCATTTAGGATTGTTTCCTTGCTGACTCGAACTACTGGGTTGAGGGTAACGTCACCTTCAAAAGAGGGGCCTACTACAATAACTAAGATAATCTCTTAAAAAGTGCAAAAGTGCGGAAATAATCAAAGGTTACACTACACACGAGTCGGATCCAAGTGATTCATCTTGTCTATCTGTTTTTATTTTTATTTAATTTTTCAGCATTTTAGTTAGTTTTATTTTTCTAGTTTAAAACCTTTTTTCTAACTTTTGATTTGATTAGATGTTGAGGATAAACCGGTACTAAAAACTCTTGTGTCCTTGGACGACCTCGGTATCTTACCAACACTATACTACGCTCACGATGGGTGCACTTGCCCATATGTGTGTTTAGTGTTAGTAAATATCGTGTTTTATAAATTTAAAACTTGGCTAAAAAGTGTAAAAGGGCTTAAAATATACACCAAAAATATATTACACTTCACGCACATCAGTATAACATCATCGTTGCTCCCGAAAGCACCACTAACTCTTGTGAGGACATGAGCGAAAGTCGTCCCTATGTCGATTGTGCCGTGAAGGACTCTCCATCGGTCTCCGCCGATGCATACATAGACCTGAGTGATTCGACATCTACCTTCTTTAACGAGAGCCCGGATAAGGGAAATAAAGGTTGGTCTCGCCCACCGGTGTTTAGCTTAGGAATCACCCTTTCCGATAACCTCTTGCGTTCTTGTCTAAAACTAGGGCAATTAAGGTACCTCAGGCACTTTGGTGTTGTTCCGTACAGTAAGGAACCACCCGATTTGATTAAATGCCTTAAAATAAGACGAAACTTCATAAAAACCTCTAGCCACGGGGCCGTGTCCAGGTCAATACGCCCCCGTTCCCACCTGACGATTTGTGTCCGATTTTAAATCAGAATACAGACAAAATGCATCAGACTCTTGTCTGACCACGGGGCCGTGTCTAGCCAACACAGGGCCGTGGTCGGCGTGCTGTCGTTTTCTATAAATGCAACAAGATTCCTGCACTCTTGGACCCATTCCAAAGACAAAGATCTGGTGGGATCTTCACATATACCCTACAAGGTATATTCTAAAGAAGATTCTCAACAACCATCTTGTCTTTACTACTTTTGTCTATTGCCTTCTTCTTCATTAACTCATCAAAACCTCCAATAAAGCTTGAAATCTCCAAGTTTTCAAGCTTTATTGTGATATTTGTTAGGTATTTAATCAAGGAATCTTATCAAAAATAAGTTTCACAACATTGTTTTAAGTTATTTCTGCTAAAAAATGCTTAAAAAGCCAGAAAAATAATTTAAAACTTCAAGATTACTTGTTTTGAAAACCTGCATATTGGTGGCCACGGGGCCGTGCTCAGTGAGTATGGGGTCGTGGCCGGAGTTACTGTTTCATTAATTTGAACTTTTCAACCTGTTTTCTTAGAATGTCGAGCCAGAATAGCGTAACATTTTCAGCTCACTCAAGGAACAGTTGCAGGGAACGAAGGCCTTCGATCGAAGCAACCCTTGTGCGTTATGTGATGACACTAAGAGAAGCTCTCGATGAGATGACAACGGTAGAAGAAGTCCTAATTGACTGTATCAACTATCTAACGGTGGGGCTAGACAATAGCTTCCAAGAAATCAACCTTTTGCACCAAAGGTTGAATATTCTTGCAATGCCCCCTATGAAACTAATCTTTCCCCAAGAAGATTGGAACCTGGCACAAGAAGTTATTAATCCCACCGGATGGTACGACGTTCCCCAGGAACCTCCTATTGACGCCTTACAAGAAGTTACGGTGGAAGTCGCACCTCCTCAACACGAGGAAAACAATGAGCCCACCTTCCTTCTCCCCCAGGAGATAGAAAAATGGCTTGGTGATGTATGAAGGGCCCTTTCTAGAGAAGAAGTTCTACAAGCCTTTTTCAACCGAAAGACTTATCTTTTCGAAAATTTTGATCTTATAATAAACATATCTAGATTAGAACTTCTTTGTGGTTTAAGATTTCTTGAACTTTATGACCTACTTACCTTGTTTTTAGTTTGTACTTTTTATTTTCTAGGCATTATGTAATTCACTCTTGAATGAATGATGGTTTCTAAGTATTAAATGGTGTTTGGATGATGTTGTAATGGTTAAAACACACTCAAAATATTGGAGGTTACCAAGGGAAAGAATAACCCACCCCATGCACAAAAACAGAGCCTCCCGACAAATTTTTCTTCATTACAACAAGTTCAGCACGGGGCCGTGCTCAGCCCAACACGCCCCCGTGCCCAAGATTCTGCAGAAAACGCCCAGTTCAGGTAACTGGACACGGGGCCGTGTTCACTGAACACGCTCCCGTGCCCAGCATTCTGTTAAATATGATACTGGCAATCTGAGCACGGGGTCGTGCCCGGACCAACACGGGCCCGTGCCCAGACACCCAGTAATATGAAATTTTGTTTTAAACACTTTTTTTACACATTCAATCAACCTAAAAACTTATTTTTGGGACATATTGAGGACAATGTTTAATTTAAGTGTGGGGGGATGCTAAAACCTTGAATTTTGCAAGTTCTAATAACAATCCTTACACAAAACTCTATTGGAACCGCTAATCACCCCAAATTTTTTCAAAAAACTTTTGGTTTTTTTTACTTGTCTTGGTTTAATTTGGGAATAACAAGTTCTAAAAAGATTATATTTGTAAATTTACAACCGATAGCGTCGTGATAAAAAGAACCAACATAAGAAAATTATGAAACGGCATGACAAATCTAGTTAAAATTTGATTATATATACTTGATCACATTATAAACTCATTCCCACAAAAAGTGAGTTTAGCATACAAGCATACATCTTTAAACTAAATGATCATTTTTCGTTTCTTGTGTGAATAGCCACTTGGTTCTTACGACTCAAGAACTTGCCACAACGATGCATTCCCGGTCCTTACCAACTCGAACCCAAGTAAGTAAATGATAAAGGATTAGGACTAACCCATTTTCCTTTCAACACCATTATTTTTCATTTTCTTTTTCACCTACTCAAAATCCTCCTAGTTAACCCCTTTGAGCCTAAACCTTTTCGTTTCTAAACCCATAAAAACAAACACCCTTTACTCACCAAATCTTTTTTTTCTTTTCAACCCTTTATTTTAGTAAAAAACTCGGTTTTCTTTAAAAAAAAAATGAAGTTTAGCAATAAACAAACAAAGTCCTTAAAGAAACTTTGTTTGAAAATGCTTAGTTTGAATAAAAGTCACAAAAAACAAAAAGTTTTACGACGACCGACGCTTTTTACACTTTTAGCCCTTTTTACTAACCACTAACCCAAAACCACCTACCTTTAACCCAAGCCTAACCCTTCTCCAAAGTCCTCTTGATATTTACAAAGGTTTATAGTTAAAAAGTAAGAGGATTGATTGCTTGGCAAGCATATGGTAGAAGTATGTTCCATGCCGGTCTCGAGTGTTTCACAAAAATACATCTTCGGCCGAGTGTTGAGTGATCTCCCGTGAGGTATGTGAACTTGTATATAAATGGAATTTTAAAAAAGGCCTGTTATGTCCAAATAAGTAATTTCTCTTATGAAACGTTCTAAATAAATCATAACGAATAGGATTGTAAATAACATAAAAACAAAACCCAATAAATATCTTGGATTCCCGACACCCAAGACAAGCCCAAAACTTCTCTTCTACCCATTCCATTTGGGTGTGTAAGCCACAAAATAAAGAGTTTTGCTTAAGGACAAGCAAAGATTCAAGTGTGGGGGTTTTTGATGTATGTAAAATGCAACATATAAATTACATCAAATGAGTCATAAAACTAACCCTTTTTTAGTACTAATGTTGGAAAAAGTGTGCTTTTGTCTTCCTTTTGTATTTTTAGGACCAAATGAGCTTAAATGAACGAAAGGAACAAATATGCAGCAAAATCTAACATAGATACAAAGAAAAGGAATAAACGTGGCATGCATGACCCCTCGACAACATCCTCCCAAGCAAAAATAAGAAACAAAAGGCTGACCACGGCACCTTGCCCAGCGGACACGAGGGCGTGGCCAGGTGTCTGCAAAAAAATGACAAAGTTGTAGAAGCTTCTATTCCTAGCACGGGGGCGTGCCCAGCTCAACACGGGTCGTGGTCAACGCTAAGATTCGCAGAATCTTGCAAATCTTGATAGTACAGATACGCGTCTGCACACGGGGTCGTGCCCAGCGAACACGGGGGCGTGTGGGGCCTAATGCAGACAATTGCAATTAATGAAAAAAGAGAAAGAGGATGGCCACGGGGCCGTGTCCAGCGGACACGGGGCCATGTCTGGGCTTTTGTACAGGCTAACTAGGGGTGCTTGGTTCACTTCAAAGGCATCCCTTGGCAAACCACCTCTCTCCCACTTCACCACCACTACAACACCCACATCCATCACCATCATCCATCATCCACCTTAGAGTGTGTGTAGTAGTCTCGTGATCCAAGATTGATGGTAAGAGTTCTTGTCAATCAAAGGTCATGTTTGGCTAAGTCTCTTACATCACTTGGTGAAGACAAGCGTTTTGTGTAATACTTTTGATTTTTAATCTTTTTGTACTTTTTATTTGGTTTTGTATTAATAACTTTAATAACTAGTTTCAAATGTTGAAGGTGAAACTTCTTTATCATTTGTCCGTTGTGTCTTGGCATTACTTTACTGCCTATATAAATAAAAGATTTTCACCATTCATATCTCTACGGCAGGGGCGTACCCACCCTAAGCCAAGGGTGGGCGGGCGCACCCCATGAAAAAATATTTTTTAGTGTTATTTTTCGCCGGAAATTCCGACCGCACCCCTTGTAATTTTTCACCCGCACCCCTTAAAAATTTTCAACCGCCCCACTTAGAAAAAAAATAATTATTAACCACTTATTCACTTAATTATTTAATCCAATCAAAGCCCAATCTGCAATCAATTTTTATTAACATAAGCCCAAACTCAACCTAAAGAAATTTGAACTAAATAAAATAACCCAAACCTATCCACCCATTCCATTTCCAAATCCCGCCCCCAAAATAACTCCCAGCGACTTGACGCCACTTCTCACGACCTGGTGGCTTTTTTTACCGGAAAAACCAAAATTCCGGTTGGACCGACCCATATTACGTCAGAATTCCGGTATAGAACTAGTATGGTTTATTTATTTATTTATTTTGTTTTATGTGGTGATTAGGAGAAAATATAGATGTGTAAGGGTTTAATCTTTTTATATTCTTTTGATTTTTTGTTGTTCTAGACTTGTAGTTAAATGATTTTGTTGTTTTATTTATAGCTTTTTTTTGTTTAAATGATTAGTTACAAGTAATCAATATTTAATATTAGGGCTTGAATGTTTAAAAATATAATTGAAAGTTATGGGTTATGGTTGAACATGATTGTTTATTTTGTTTAAGTGTTTAGTGTTGTTTTATGAACTTATGGAGCAAATTACATGTGTTAGGAACAATGAGTAAGAATGTAATTAACTTATGGTGTGTTTAGTATCTTTAGATGATATTTTGGATATATTTAAAAAAAAAACTTGTAGGGCACAATTTTAAATGCGTTTGTAATTTGTAATGACGTTTGACGTGTTTTTGATGATTTATAAATTTTAGTTTGATGTTCTTTTGTCTTACATGATTCGACCCGACCCGCTATAAACCGATATTTTTATACAGCTAAGGGCCAAAAATCTTTGAAAATATTTTGCACCCCCAGGAAAAAATTCTTGGGTCCACCACTACTTTACGGTCTATATAGAGATATGTTATCTATCTAGTCGGGGGTTAAGGGAATGGTTTGGTAAGGTTCTTGCCTTGTTCAGTGTATAGATCCTGCAAGGACCTTGGTCAAGCTTACTAGGACCTCCTTCAATACCCACTGGTATTGGATGGCGGGGGTGCAAATGGCTTGATCCCCTCATATGTAAACTACTATTAATACATTAATCCGGCTACTTGGGATTGTATCCTTGCTGACTCAAACCACTTAGCCGAGGGTAACGTCACCTTCAAAAGAGGGGCCTACCACTTTACGCATTAATAACTTAATTAATTATCTTCCAATATTCCGACCCTTTGGGATTGTATCCTTGCTGACTCAAACTACTGGGTTGAGGGTAACGTCACATTCAAAAGAGAGGCCTACTACTATAACTAAGATAATCTCTTAAAAAGTGCAAAAGTGCGGAAATCATCAAAGGTTACACTAAAGGTTAGTCAGATCCAAGTGATTCATCTTGTCTATCTGTTTTTTTATGTTTTTATTTTCAACATTTTAGTTTTTATTTTTCATGTTTAAAACCTTTTCTAAAATTTTTGATTTGATTAGACGTTGAGGATAAACCGATACTAAAAGCTCTTGTGTCTTTGGACGACCTCGGTATCTTACCAACACTATACTACGCTCACGATGGGTGCAGTTGCCCAAGTGTGTGTTTAATGTTAGTTGAATACGTGTTTTATAAATTTAAAACTTGACTAATGTGTAAAAAGGGATTAAAATATTAATAACAATATATCACGCTTTGCACACACCAATAGTATTTCTCAATGTTTTAAAAACCGGTAAATACCGGCCGGTTATACAGGTATTGCCGTTTTCAGATGTAAATCCGGTACGAAACACCCCGGTAAATAAGTGAAACAGCATAAGGTCTGTACCGGCGGTAAAATCCGGTATACCGGTTTGAAACGAAATACTGGTACCGGCCCATAGTTATTTTAGTTTGGGTTGTTACTTATTTTTATTATATATGTTACTTATCTTACGTAATTTTTATATATTATGATTATTCGTAACTAAAAGTTCTTATTTAATATTTTCTGACACAAAAATAGTTATCTTTTAGTTGATGAGGATGTCGATAATAGTGAATTTCTATCTTTTATGCGATCGTGAAGTTAATGCATTCAACACTCAAATGCCTTAAACATATCTTACATTTTCATTTAAAAGAGCTTGTTGGAAAACTGAATGATTTTCGATTATTTTTTGGATTATTTTTTATTATGAATTTACTTTTAGATCATCTTTTAATATGTAATCATGCATTTTTTTGGATTAACTTTTGAGTTGATGTTGTAATTTATAAAATTATAGAGTTAGATAGTCAACCCGGTTTACCCGTCAGATACAACTTGGTTCAACCGGTTGAACCATTTTTTAGCCTAATCCGGTTTGATTTAAAAACCGGTTTTTAAAACATTGGTATTTCTAATACGTTTACTTTATTTATCTAAATTGAGTTTAGATTTAGTTTGATCTAGTGAACCAAATTAGGTGAGACTTTCTCATAGTTCGATTGCATTCACCTATAATTTTCATCTTTTTTGCAAGATTAAATGATTGCAAATTCAGCAATATAAATTATTTTTATCATATAAATAGAATCAACAAAACACAAAAAGTTGTGAAGTTATAAAAACGATTTGGTGGTTTTGACGGTTTATCTGTGGTGGGATGGTGATTGCAAGTGGAGATGGTGGTTGTCGACGGTATTAAGGTTCAGAGTGAGTGAAACTGGTGGTTCTCATTGACGGTGGAGAAGATGTAGAAAGGCCGGATTTGGTGACGGCTAGGGGTTCCAGTCAAATTCCAAAAGATCGGTAACCCAAAGATAGTGGGGTGGTTGTGGGGGTGTTGCGTTGGTGGTGCTATGGGGTTGGGGTGGGGGTGGGGATAGGGCTGTAAACGAACCGAACGTTCAGCGAACAGTTCGTGAACCGTTCGGCGGGAAGTTCGTTTATGTTCGTTCGATTAGCTTAACGAACGAACACGAACAAAAAATTTCGTTCGGTTAGCTTAGCGAACGAACATGAACATAGGTCTCGTTCGTTCGACTACGTTCGTGAACGTTCGGTAATATGTTCGGTTACATTCGTCCGTGTTCGTTTGATTATATTAAAAAATAATAAATAATAAACCTTATATCTAAACATATTGAAAACTTAAAACCCTATTTTTTTCTAAGTTAGCTAAAATTTGGACGTGCTAAGACATTTTTGGGGATAATTATGTCTAAGTTAGTTAAAATTGATTCATGGTTTGGTGGTGTATTAGACTTCCTATGTTATGATTTATTATTTGATGGTTGTATTTAACTACTTATATCCAATGTTTAAGGATAACAATATTTTTATTTTTTTTTATTTTCAAGTTAAATGTTCGTTTTCGTTATTTTCTGTTTGCTTGCATTCGTTTGTGTTCGCTTGCGCTCATTTGCGTTCGAGATCGGTGTTCACGAACTGTTCGTGAACAACTGAATTTCCTTATCGAACGAACATGAACATAAACTTATGTTCGGTATGCGTTCGTGAACAGTTCGCGAACATGTTAATTTCCTTAACGAACGATGTTCGTGTTCGTTCGGTTCGTTTATAGCCCTAGGTGGGGATAATTAAACATTTTGATTTAATAAACTTTTATATTTCATTTTATTTTTAAAGATTAAGGTATTTTGGTCATTAGTCAATTGGACTAAAATTATTACAGATTTAAAAACCAGGTGATAAGGTGATTAAAAAATTTAATTTTGAACTCAAATAAAAAACACAAAAACATATAGACTCAAATAGGAATTTACTTTAAAGTAAATTTCAATTATAGATATAAGTAAACAGATAAAGAAGAAAATGAAACATAGACTATGGATAATTTTTTTCATCTAATACTAGTTCTTTACCTGTTTCGTATCAAACATCTAATCGGTATAGTTAGCGTACCGTACCAAACATCTAATCTGGTTCGGTATTACGATTTCTTGAATCCAGTAGTTGGTGAAAACGACATTGGTGCCCGTAGTTTTCTCAGTATTTCGGTAAGCGATTTAGAATGTGAAGAGTTTTTATAGGAAATTTCTAGGGATGTAAACGAGAGCCTGGCCCGCTGCGAGTTTTGTTTATAAAGCTCAAGCTCGGCTCATATGTAGTTTTTCAAGGTCGAGCTCGACTCGGGTTCGGCTCGTTTATTATTTATTATTTACTTTATATTAATTAGTATTATTATTTTATATATAGTTTAGTCATTTTTTTATAATTTTATAAATAGTAATTATCATTATATAAATATATATTTAATATATTAAAGAGTAAATTACAAGTTTTGTCCTTTATGTTTACATCAAATTACAGGTGGTGTCCTTTAGCACAAAAGTTGAGAAGTTCTGTACTTAATGTTTTAAAATCTTGCACGTTATGTTCTTTAGGCCAAACCCAATTAAATTTTTTGGTTAAATCAAATTACAAAAGGATATTTTAGTCTTTTTGCCCATTTATTTAACATTATTTAAAAAATAAAAAACCGTTATTATTATTATTAATATTATTATAAAAACTCTCTCTCTACCCCTCTCCCTCTCTCTCTATCACCTGCAAGGCTGCAACCACAATCACCGCTACCCTCCACCATCCCCAAATCAAGAACAGCTGACATCACCACCACCCTCCACCACCATTTCCAAACCGTCTCTAACAATATCTCCATCTTCATAACCGCCTCCATCTCATCTCTCATTCTTTTCCTGCACCCATCGCTCGAAGTTATGATTAAAGCTTTATTTCCTCCGGTTATCTCCTCCTTTAAACTCTCAACCTGTAGAGGAAAATTGAGAATGGCTTTAGAACCACGCATTTTAAATGCCGCTCTATCATACGCCTTAGCAGCTTCAACACATGTATCAAACGTCCCCAACCACACTCTCGCACCCTTACGCTTCGGATCTCGGATCTCTGCTGCGTACTTTCCCTATGGCCTTTGTTTATGATTGTAGGTCACCTCAAGCTCCATAAGCAAAGCTTAGACTGGGGCTCGTTTACTAAACAAGCTTTTTTAGGCTTGAGCTCATATAAGCTAGGCTAATTTTCAAGTTTTTTTTTTCAAACCAAGCTTATGTAGCTCACGAATAGCTCGACTTGTTTACACCCTTAAAAATTTTCATAACTATCTCCTAAAGATTTTGTTGATATATCCCAAACCTCCATTTAAAATTCACATCCCTGGCTATTTTACACTAAATCAATTGGGCGCTTCTTCCGAGAATAGAATACGTTGTTTTTATCTTAGGCAATTGAGTTCTTATATGCAATTAATTGAACATTCAGTAATCAGTATAACTTGTTTTTATCTTAGGCTACATGGTATAATGATCATCCTTGGAGGATGATCCGCTACTTAGGCGCCACATCATAGTTATGGTTCAAGACACTAAATCAATGAAAGGAAATTGGAGGATGATCCTACTCCACTAGTTAAGTTTTTTTTTTAAATCATTCACTTTTTTTAACATTTAACAAATAAAATAGGAAAATAATTTCATTAATACAGTAGAAACTCGATAAATTAATACTCGATTATTTAATAGACTCTCTAAGATAATCTTTTTTGCCGGTCCCGACTCGGGGATAGGGTGCTAAATTAATAATTCGCTAAAATTATAAGATAATACATTTTTGATAATTTCTTTAGACCCCATATAAAATATAAATTAATAATTCCTTATATATAGCATATTACATTAATGATTTATGAAGGTTGAAGTCTAAAAAACAAACCTGTTTAAGATCAAAACATGTAAATAATTACATCACTAATTAAAGTACAAAATATAAAATAAAATAATAAAAAAACAAACCTGTTTCATCCATATTAAAGATGTCTTTCATTTCAAACTGATCAACTTTGTCTCTTATGGATTTTAATTTGTCCTCCATGCCCTCCATTTCAATAGATCCACTCTCTCCAAAACGCCGGAAATTTTTAATTCCATATCTTGCTTTGAACTTTCCAAGCCAACCAATAGAAAAAGTAAAGTCTGGAGTATCCACTGGATACATATCTTTCATGAACTTTTTCGCCTTCTTGATGATTAGTTCACCTATTATATTCACATGTTCTTGATATTGAAGAATCCATTCATAGAGAGATTTTTCTAGGTCAGGAAATTTTGCCGGTTTGTGTCGCTTAACATCGCCTCTTTCGGGAGCAAGTGAGAGATACTCTAAAGACCGCTTAACTGTATTCGATATTGTCGCTTGACTCACCTGCAAACCATAGTTACTATGAACCCATTCTTGCAATTGCTTTTGAGTGAGACTTGGATTATCTTTGTTGTGCTTGCATAATGCTCTTCGAATCTCGTCTGTCATTGTTTTTTTTCACACCTTTAAGATGGGAAGCCATGTTGTGTGTATGATTTGTTTGTGTTAACCTATTTTGATCTTGTATTTATATAGAAAATATTTTTAATGTCCATAAAGTGATACATTGAACACAATAGAAAATATTTTTAATGTCCATAAAGTGATATAATAAGGTGGGAGATTGAAGGTTTCTTTCAAATTGGGCCGTTCATTTGATATACATGCATTGTATACAATAATTAAGTGGAAGCTTGAAAGGTGTTTGTAAACTAAGTATTCTACTATAAATTAATAAAATATTAATTAATATATAAATTAATAATTATTAATTTATCGATTAATTAATAACTCTTTTAATTAATAAATTTTGGTGGTCCCAAGTGTATTATTTTATAGAGTTTCTACTGTATTAAAAAACATTACATAAACTAAAAAAAAACATAAACTTAAAAAAAATCCTAATAAGTAAAAAAAACATAAACTTAAAAAAATCCTAATAACTTAAAAAAAATTAAAAAAACTACTAGTCTTCATTCGGCATGTGGTCGTCCGGTTCGTTTTGTACGTTGTTCCAAATGTACTCCACTAAGTCCGCTTGTAGGTTATGATGTGTGTACTCGTTACGTAGAGAGAACATGTTTAAATCTTGTTGTTCCAAACTAACCGGAACAATATTCCCGTTAGACGCGTTTTCGTCGTATTCACATATCGCTCTACCTTCGTCTTCAATGATCATGTTATAAAAAGTATGAAAGTTGAGAGAGAGATGGAGTGGTAGTGGGTAAAAAATGGGATAAAAAGGTTGAGCTTATAAGAAAATTTGAAGGTTTTGGTGTGGGTTTTGAATTTGTAGCCGTTTTTTTTAAATAAAGAAAATTATTTTTTTTTAATTTCAAACGGTCAAAAAAACATTGAAAAGGGGGAAACTTTTGTCTTCATGCGGATCGTCCAGAATGTCTCCTACTCGACAGAGACGACGAAGACGAGGAGGGGGGTGATGGTGTTTGGAACGGCGCCCGGTGGGAACGGGTGGGGGACTGTGACAACTCGGAGTTTCAAGGTTCTTTTCGTGTGTGTGTTACCTCTATCAGATGTTGCAACTATGTGATTATGTGTTCGTTATGTGAAACTCTTGCGTTTATGTGTTCGTTATGTGGAACCCTTGTGTTACGTGTGTATATTTACAAGAAACCGTGATACGATTAATTGTGTAATTTAGTAAATTTAGAAAATAAACGTGGTTGAGTATGGTTGCGTGTTTAGTTGGGCCGCCACCACTTGTGAATGATTTCGGCCCAACCTCAATCTCCTCAAACTCTCTTCTGGGCTTTCTACTCCTCGGCCCAATCCCATATTTTAATTAGACTTGGCCCAGCCTTCTTATTGTATACGTAAATCATGTGTTCCAATATTTAACCTATTGCAAACCCTATGTCCTCCTAAACTATCAACGGCAGACGATACCCCCCCCCCCTCATCGAAGTCTCCTATATTGTGCATCCTCTATTTCGGTTACTTTGTTAGCCATTAGTTGTATTCCTGTTTGATTGTGTTGTATTATTGTTATTATAAATCTATCAGATGATGTTGTGAAGTAAATATGATGGTGTGTATTCTTGTTATTATGAATCTGTAAGGGGTAATGAAACAACGATTTGTTAAACCCAAAAGAAATAACAGTTACGAATGGATGCTGTGACACGATGTGTTAGGCAGTAATTAGGGTTCTAGGAACTGTTGTGGGATTTGCGACTGTTCGACGAAACATAGAACTTCAGTTGTAATTCATCTCGACGAAACATGGTAACAATGAAGTTTCGTCAACATGGTAGCCATAGTGTTTCGTCGACCTGGTTGCAATGGGGTTTCGTCGAGTAGGTTAACTTATATAACAGTGGACTGAGTTGTTGTGTTGGTGAATGTGCTTGACAACGAAATCATATTGCTGATTGTTAATAATGATCGATGAAACATGAACTGGTTTATGTGATTAACTGTTTGGGTCAAACATAAATGGGCTACATTAAACTGGTTAGACAATTGGGCTTGTGTAACGGACCTAATATCCAAGGTGATCATATGCTTGTTTGGGTTTGAAACTTAAATGGGCCGCACACACCATTGGACCTAGGCACTTATGATTGGGCTGCACATTTAGAAGTATATATATATTGGACTGTTGATATTTATTGAGAGATGGATATGTAGCGTAGACACTTATGAGGACCGAATATTAATTACATGGTTTCATGATAATAATTGACCGATATGTTGCATGTATAACTGTTGTGACTTGTGTGATAGGTGTATGGCCTGTACACTACTGAAATAATGTGTGTAATGAATACGTGCTTATGTGATACGATTTCGTACTTGGCCTAAATGTTATTACATGATACGAATATGGTGTGTGTGATATGGGCAAGCGTGTTGTATAACTAACTGTTATTAATTGCTTGATATTATGTGGGTGTTACTTGTGAAGTATGAAAAGGGATATGTGCTTAAGTAATGCAAAACTGATATCACTGGTAACTACTGTTTGGAAACATGAACTTGTGATTATAGACGTGCATGAAACCTAAATGTTTACTATGTGATATGTGATTTGGATACGTGATTGTGAAACTGATTACTCTTGGTAACCAAGTAGGGTTTGGTTGACCAACTGGGAACGGGTAAGGTAACGACACATACCAAACAAATCAAGGTGAGTTCACTACTCTTGAGCGTGCGTCCCGGTGGTTGGGACAGTCAGTGGGTATCCCGGGGAGGGATAAGTCTTTGGGTAAAACTGGATGTTGGGTAATAATCTCACCTCATTACTTTAAGTCCCATCTTTTGGTGTTACCGGAGAGGTAACGGGTATTAGTTGGTAGCGCTACTTAGGTTTGGCACCCTCACCCCGTGCCGGAGAGGACGGGTGTGAACTAATAACCCAGTCATGCCCAATGCTTGGATAGGAGCACTGGGGAACGGGCAAAACTTACATCAGGAGCCGTCTTGTTCAGTATCGAGATATTATCAACATTACTTTTGGATTTGTTAACGAACTGGATTAAACACTTGGTAACTAACGTTTTCTTAAACCGTGAACTCACCGGCGTAGTCTGACAAACTTGTTGCATGCTCGCAGGTCGTTAGGTACTTGGATGGGAACTTGCTATCTGGATGGCTGGAGTGGTTATGGTCGTGTCGCTGAGGATTACTTGCATGTTATGTAAACACTATTGCATTTGGTTTTTGAGAACACATTAATATTATTATGTCATTTGCTTCCGCTGAATCTGATACACTTGTTTGACAATTATGATTACTTAATTTAATAAACATAAACTTGGTATTGTTTTGATATTGGTTCAATGTTGTCACGACCCCCGACCCCACCCTGGATGGAATTGAGAGCCGCGAGCAGCCAAGTGGTACCGGTGGTTATTTTGAAAAGTAGTGCAGCGGAAATTTCATCAGAACCGTGAGTTAGGAAAAATATCAGAGTTTAGAAAACACCGGATTTTATTTATTAAATAGATGGGATAAAACCCATGTTTTACAAAGGTAGCTTTAATAAGGGATAAACCCAATTACATAAAACACTATTTCTTAGTTTGATTTAATTAATAAAATAAGCCACTTCTTGAAGCCCTTTCAGTGCCGTATCCAACTCTTACTCCAATCTACTGTAATTACCTGAAACGCGTTTTAAAAAGGTTTTGTCAGCAGGAAATACTGGTGAATCATTCTTTTACTTAAAACGACGCATTTGTTATAATTTACAGTATTAAGAGCGATTACATTGTTTCCATATATCAACCAACTACCCACAGTATTTGTCACTCGACCATCCATTGGTAACCTCATAGTCCAATGGTGCCTGTGACTATGGTCATATCACCCCTTGGCTAACTCGTTGTCCAATGGTGAAGTTTATCAAGTAATGTATACAAAACCCCACATACCGGCTGTAATTTGGTGATTACAAAGACTTAATCCCTGTAATTATAACCTTGAAAATAAACATGATTTTGAAAGTAATTTGATAAAAAGAGAATGACTCACATTATAAGCATGCAGATTTATATGGGCAGAGTTTAGCCTATTGATTAGTCTTGTAACCTAGTGCATACGAACTAGGTAAGTAACTAATACAGCATTTACGATAACTCACGAGATTAAAACCCTCACAACGAATGAGAAAGTGCAATACTTAAACATCCATCGAATTAACGACGAATGACAAAGCATAACCCAAGTTTGAGCAGCACTTAAACATTCATTGGATAGTTTCAATCGATCGGACATTGAATCGTAGCAACGATCAAGTTATTACCCTGTTATCGCGGCGGAATTTCGAGATTATATGTGTTTTGAATCTGTTTCTACAATATCTCAGTGTACAATTTGAGTTTGAACGTCGAACGAACGCACAATTGCAGTAGCCAAAATCCCCTATTTATACTTGGAAAAACGCGCCCTCGCGTGGCGCGAGGGTCCTTCGCGTGGCGCGAGGGGTAAGGTTCTAGGGTAGGGTAGGCGCGTGTCCAACTAGCTCAGGTGAGTCGACAATTCGTTCAAATTCAATTTCCACGTAAAACTGTTAAGATAATACCAACTAGGGTTTACCCCCCCCCCCCCCCTGAGTTTTAGGGGCCCTGAACCTGATTCCAATTGTTCTGAAAATTTTAGGGTTTATGCAGGATCACTAGGGGGTCTTAATTAGGGTTTCCTATTGAACCAAGTATAATAATAAATAATGGTTTTGGTGAGAGTTGTTACATCCTCCCCACCTTACTAAAAATCTCGTCCTCGAGATTTACTGGAACAAGTGAGGATACTTTCGCTTCATTTCTGATTTCAACTCCTAAGTGTATTCAGATCCTCTCTTCGAATCCCTCTTGACTTTGACCAGTACTAACCGTTTGTGTTTGAGAAATTTAACCTTTCTGTCTTCTATCTGAAGAGGTTTCTCAATAAATTTTAAATTTTTCGTTTACCTTTATATCCTGAAGAGGTATTTTCAAAGATTCGTCTGATAGACATTTCTTGAGGTTGGATACATGAAATACATCATGTACTCCAGCTAACTCTTCTGGTAGTTGTAAACGATAAGTAACTGGTCCTATACGTTGGATCACTGGGAATGGTCCTACGTATCTTGGACTTAGCTTTCCTTTCTTACCGAATCGAACTACTCCCTTCCAAGGAGAAACTCTCAATAGTACTTTGTCTCCAACTTGAAACTCTAGAGGATTGCGTCGATTGTCCGCATAGCTTTTCTGGCGATCTTAAGCCGTCTTTAGTCTTTCTTTGATCTGAGTGATCTTATCAGTGGTCTCTTGCACAATCTCCGGACCTGATAATTGACTTTCTCCTATTTCTGCCCAACAAACTGGAGTTCTACACTTATGTCCGTACAGTACTTCGAACGGGGCAGCTTCAATATTTGAATGATAACTATTGTTATAGGAGAATTCAATTAAAGATAAATGGTTGTCCCAATTTCCACCAAAATCTATCACACATGCTCTAAGCATGTCCTCTAGGGTTTGGATTGTCCTTTCACTTTGTCCGTCTGTTTGTAGATGATATGCCGTACTTAAATTTAATCGAGTTCCCATTGCTTCTTGGAAACTTTTCTAGAAATGGGAAGTGAAATGATTATCTCTATCTGATACAATGGAGAATGGAACTCCATGTAAGGATACTACTTCATCTACCTACAGCTTTGCCAACCTTTCCATGCTAAAAGTTTCCTTTATGGGTAGAAAATGAGTTGATTTGTTTAATCGATCCATAATTACCCAAATCGCATCATTACCTTTTCTGGTTTTGGGTAGCTTAATAACAAAGTCCATTGTTATAAGCTCCCATTTCCATACAGGCATTTCTAGCTGTTGTAGTAAACCTGAAGGTTTCTGGTGTTCTGCCTTAACTTGTGAACAAGTAAGACACTTAGAAACATATTTAGCTATGTCCTTTTTCATTCCGTTCCACCAGAAATTATTTCTTAAATATTGGTACATCTTATTGCTACCAGGATGTATGGTATACCTAGATTTATGAGCTTCTTCTAGAATTTGATTTCTTAATTCTCCCTGCTTAGGTACCCAAATTCGTTTCTTATGGAATCTCTAGATTCCATCACTACCTTGCTCTAAGTCCTTTATTCTTCCTTTCATTCCTTCAGCATCGTCCTTGATTGCTGTTTCTTGAACATTCTTTAGTTGTTCCATTAAATCTAATTGTAGATTTAATCTAAGAGCACGAACTCGTCGTTGTTTCTCATGATACTTACGACTCAAGGCATCTGCAACTACATTTGCCTCTCCTTCGTGATATTGAATATCACAATCGTAATCACTTAGGATTTCCATCCATCTTCTCTGTCTCATATTCAGCTCTTTTTGCCCAAATATATATCTTAAACTTTTATAATCTGTTTAGACAGTAAACTTACTTCCA
The DNA here is from genome assembly GCA_030545235.1 of Helianthus tuberosus. NCBI lineage: Eukaryota > Viridiplantae > Streptophyta > Magnoliopsida > Asterales > Asteraceae > Helianthus > Helianthus tuberosus. Next base: position 80,940,561 of record CM060368.1, on the reverse strand, counting down.
TACAAATAATGTCTCCAAATCTTAAGGGCAAAAATTATGGCTCCTAACTCTAAGTCATGAGTCGTATAATTTTCCTCATGCTTTTTCAATTGCCTTGATGCATACGCAATTACCTTCTTGCATTGCATAAGCACACATCCTAATCCTAATTTTGAAGCATCACAGTATACTTCAAAATCTTTAGTTCCTTCTGGCAATGCTAAGATTGGAGCATTTGTTAACTTATGTTTTAAAATCTTAAAAGCCTCATCTTGCTTGGGTCCCCATTCAAACTTAACAGCTTTGCAGGTTAGCTTAGTTAGTGGCACGGCTATTGATGCGTGTGAAGTGTTATATATTTTAGGTGTATATTTTAAGCCCTTTTTAACACTTATTTTTAGCCAAGTTTTAAATTTATAAAACACGATATTTTACTAACACTAAACACACATATGGGCAAGTGCACCCATCATGAGCGTAGTATAGTGTTGGCAAGATACCGAGGTCGTCCAAGGACACAAGAGCTTTTAGTACCGGTTTATCCTCAACGTCTAATCAAAAATAAAAGTTTAGAAAAATGTTTTAAACTAAGAAAAATAAAAAATAACTAAAAATGCTGAAAAATAAAATAAAAAGAAAAACAGATAGACAAGATGAATCACTTGGTTCCGACTCGTATCTAGCGGACACGGGGGCGTGGTCAACTAATAAGACAAAACTGCATTAAATGAAGAAAGAGAGGATGTGGACACGGGGCCGTGCCCACTGGAGAAGAATTTTTGTACTATGAAGATTTGCCTGGATTGTGCGAATCTTATAGTTGACCACGGCCCCGTGTCCGCTGAGCACGGCCCCGTGGTGGGCAATAGAAGCTTCTACCACTTTGTCTTTTCTGCTGACACTTGGGCACGCCCCCGTGCTGGCTGAGCACGGGGCGTGTTCAGTCTTCTGATGTCTTGTTTTGCTTGGGAAGATGCTGTCGTGGGGTCGGGCATGTCACGTCTTGTTCCTTTTCTTGTATTTATGTTAGATTTTGATGTCTTTTTGCTTCTTTTGTTAATTTGAGCTCATTTAATCCTGAAAATACAAAAGGAAGACAAAAGCACACTTTTTCCAACATTAGTACTAAAAAATGGTTAGTTTTATGCCACAATTGATGAAATTTATATGTTGCATTTTGAACACATCAAATACCCCCACACTTGAATCTTTGCTTGTCCTCAAGCAAAACTCTTTAATATGTGGCTATTACACTCCCAAATGGAATGGGTAGAAAAGAAGGTTTTGGGCTTGTCATAAAGTGTCGGGATTTCCAAGATTCTTTATTTAGTTTTATTTTTATTTATTTACAATCCTATTCGTCATGATTTATTTAAAACTTTTCATAAGATAAATTACTTATTAGAGCATAACATGCCTTTGTAAAATTCTATTTATATACAAGTTCACATACCTCACGGGGCACTCGGCCGAAAATGTATTTTTGTGGATCACTCGAGAGCGGCATGGAACTTACTCCTACCATAGGCTTGCCAATCAATCAATCCTCCTCCTTTTTAACTTATATACCTTTGTAAATATGAAGAGGACTTTTTGGGTGAAGGGTTAGGCTTGGGTTAAAGGTAGGTGGTTGGGTGAGTGGTTAGTGGTTAGTAGAAAAAGGCGAAAAGCGTAACAAGTTTCGGTTTTCGTAAGACTTTCTATTTTTGTAATTTTTTATTTTGATGAAGCTATTATTCAAACAAAGTTATTTTTGATGAACTTGTTTGTTTATTTTCTTTTGCTTCATCATCAACACAAATTTTTTTTTTTTTTTTGAAAAGTCATACGAAAAATCGAACTTGTTACTAAAACAAAGGGGTAAAAATGAAAAAGGTTTTGGTGGGTAAAAAGGGTGTTTGGTTTGGGCTATGAAATGAAAAGGTTTAGGCTCAAAGGGGCTAACTAGGGGGATTTTGGGTAGGTGGTAAAAAAAAGAAAAAAATAATGGTGTAGAAATAAAAAGGGGTTAGTCCTAATACCTCCATCATTTACTTACTCGGGTTTAAGTTGGTAAGGACCGGGAATGTATCGTCATGGCAAGTTCTAGAGTCGTAAGAACCAAGCGGCTATTCACACAAGAAACGAAAATGAGCATTTAGTCAAATGATATGTAAGTGTTTGCTCAATAAAGGCTCAAAACTCACTTTTGTGGGAATGGGTTTTTATGTGATCAAGTATATATAATTAAATTTTAACTAAGCTTGTCAGGACTTTTCATAATTTTCTTATGTTGGTTCTTTTTATCACGACGCTATCGGTTGTAAATTTGTAAAAATATAACCTTTTTGAGAACTTGAATTTCCCGAGTTAAACCTAGACAAGTAAAAAGATGAAAATTTTTGAAAAACATTTGGGGTGACTAGCGGTTCCAATAGAGTTTTGTGTAAGGCTTGTATTTAGGACTTGCAAGATTCAAGGTTTTAGCATCCCCCCCACACTTAAATTATATATTGTCCTCAATGTGTCCCAAAAAATAGTTTTTAGGTTGAATGTGTAAAAAAGAAATGTAAAAAGCAAAATTTTTGTGTTACTGGTTACCTGGGCACGACCCCGTGTTGGGTGAACACGACCCCGTGCTCAGGTGCCAGTAACGAAAACTTACAGAAGGTGAACACGGGGGCGTGTTGGTTGGACACGACCCTGTGTCTGTCAAGGTCTGCAGAATTAAAACAATCAGTAGGTTCAGGGGAGTGGGCACGGGGGCGTGTCGGCTGGACACGGCCCAGTGTGGACAGTCTGCAAAGTTGAAAAACAGGTTTCTTTCGTCGGTTTTCCTGTCCCGGCTTTAGTAGTACTAATGTTTAGCACTCTAAGCCTTGTATGTACCTGCTTAATCAATAAACACCATACCATACCATAGCAAACATCCTACTTTTACCAATATTCAACATCCAAGTCAAAGTTAAAAGAAAAATGCAGAAAATAAAAGAAGTTAAGGAAAGTAAATTGTTCAACACTTGGCACGCAGGCCATCAATTGTTCAAGAGTGGAAAAGGGTTAACCTGGGGAACCATCAAACAACCTCCTCTTCCTCCGCTCCTCCCGCCTATTCCATGGCATCGTCATCGTCATCGTCATCATCATCATCATCCCCTCCATGGCGTGCAATGTGGTCTCGTATATATCCAACATCATCTTGGATATCGGATATGTTTCTTTCGATAGCTCCGACCCGGTGGTACGTGTTGCTCGCCATGTTGTAAGTGTTCCTGGTGCACATAAGGTTTTCCTGCAACAAATCATGCAAACTTTGGAAATTAGGAAAACCGCCTCCTGAGGAGGATTGGCCCGGATCACCTTGGGGTTGGTATTGGTACTGATGATGTTGCGGAGCTTGGAGGACAAGTGCTTCTTGCGGGTTCCATGCATGACCTTACATCCTTTGAAAGCTCACCGTCCCGTCTTCCGCCTCATAAATCAGGTTCATTAAGCGGCATATGTGTATATCCACCATACCCGACCATGGGCTCCTCTCAAATGACCTAGGTATGTGGGTGAAGTGCCTAAAGAGACGGTACACCCATCCCCCAAAGAAGATAGGAGTCGGTGCACTAGCAAGGCGGTTATGATGCATGTTTCGGAGCATGATGAACGGAACATCGAGCGGCCTGCGGTTGTGGATGCAGTGGAGGACAACCAAATCTCTTAACCTAACGACGCCACTACTATCATGCCTTTGGCTAAGAGAGTAGCCGAGGAGCCTATGGATGTATCTGTAGAGCGGATCCCTCAGCTTTGTACTCTTAGTGCTGCTCAGATTGTAGTACCCTTCACCAATCTGAGCCCAAATGGCTTGGCGTTCGTTTTCACCTATCTCTCTCATTCCTCCAGTATTTTCTTCGTTTCCCGCATCCTCTTCCGCATACAACCCGACAATCAACCCAAATTGTGCCATAGAGATCGAATACCTCATTCCGCCACATCGGAATGATACCCCGTCATTGTCAAACGGGTCGCACCTCGAGTTGAATGTGAAGGTGCTATAGAACTCCAAAGTGCATTCGTGGACGGAACGGAGTCGAGTTGTTAGGGCGACTCTGAGTGGTCCCGTGACAATGTTGTTGAAACGGTCGATTTAATTTACCACAGTTAACAATTCCGTGCATGCTTGCCTCGGGTATTCCTCCGGCCTTGTTTGAAGTATCTCGTATCTAGCTCTAGCATCGAGCTCATTGGCGTTGAATCTTGTGAACTTCCTAGCCATCTGAAAGAATACACCAAAAGTTAGCACGAAACAGAAATATTTTCGGACAAAACTACAAACAGTGGGCTGGACACGACCCCGTGTTCAGCGGACACGGCCTCGTGTCCAGGCGTCTGTTACTCAAAATTTCCATTTTTCGACCCGGTTTCGAAAACTTGAAAATTTTTGGTCCAATAGGTGCGGTTTCCCCCGAAAATGAAACCCTAAGTGCTGTTTTTCCCAAAATAACCCGGTTACCCTATCAATTTTATCTTCTTCGGTTCAAGAACAAGGGTTTGGGGTTTTTGTGAGAAATCGGGTGAATCTATGAACAATACAAGTGTATTTACTTCCCATAACACTAATCTAACTAAATGCAAACAGATCTAAACAAAAATTTGAGGTTCAATCCGTAGGAACTTCAAGAACCCTAGATTTTGTAACAACTCTCATCAAAAAGTACTATTTATTACTTTAATTGTCCAATAGGAAACCCTAATTGAGAAACCCAAGTAATTCTGAACAAACCCTAAAATTTTCAGAATAATCGGAATCAGGATCAGGGCCCCTAAAACTCGGGGGGGTAAACCCCACTCGGTAAAATCCACACAGTTTGCTGTCAAAAATTTAAAATTACACGAAACCAACTCAGCTAAGCTACTGTGACACGAAGCTAACCTAGGGTAGAGTAGGGCCTGTCGCGCCACGCGACAGGAACAAGAGAACCCCTCGCGTGGCGCGAGGGGGACATTTTTCTTGTATAAATAGTATCGTCTGTTTGATGCAATTCTGCGTTGATGTGACGTTTAGTTTCAAATTATACTCCGAGTTATTATAGAAACAGTTCAAAACACACACACAATTCACGTAGTGCTGCCACAATTCAGGGTAATAACTCGATCGCTATTACGATTCATTTTCCGACCGATCAATATATCCAATGGATGTTTAAGTGCTGCCCACACTAGGGTTATACTTTGTCGTTCGTCGTTAATTCGATGGATGAAGTATCGCACTTTGTCGTTCGTTGTGAGAATTTGATCTCGTGAGTTATCGTAAATGCTGTATTGATTACTAACCCGGTTTTGTGTGCATTATTATTTAAATTAGGTTAACAAGGCTAATCCGTAGAGTAAACTCTATCCGTGTTAAATCTGCAATGTGAGTCATTCTCTTTTTATCAAATTACTTTATAAAAGCATGTTTATTTTCAAAGATTATAATTACAGGGATTAAGTCTATGTAATCTGAAATTACTGCCAGTATGTGGGGGGATGTGCACATAGCTACTAATTATTTATTACTTGTGGGTGAACGGACCCAGCAAGTGATATGTCCACAGTCACACGTCCGGTCAAGTGACAACTGGATCAGTTAATTTAAAAAGATAGAGACATTGTAATTGCTCTTAATACTGTAAATTATAACAAACGTGCCGTTTTAGTAAAATGAATGATTCACTCAGTATTTCCCGCTGACAAAACCTTTTTCAAACATGTTTCAGGTGATATGTTGTAATTCAGGAAAAGCGCTGGGGAGCCATTCAAGCTTAAGAAAGTGGCTCAGTATAAAATAAAGAAATATGTTTTGAAAATAAAAGATTTCTTCGTGAAATCTCAGTATTGTAAATTATCAGGTTTTATCACCACGTTGTGAAATAAAATAATCGGGAAAAATTTTAGCTTTAAAACGATCCTGATGATAAACTTCCGCTGTTAAACTCAATTAAATAAATACCACGGGTTTTCTGTTCCGCGGCTCCTGAAATGGGTCAAACCGGGTCGGGGGTCGTGACAGAAAAAGGTGGTATCAGAGCCACTGAGTTAAGCTAATTAAGTATTTAGAAATACTTAATTTTTCCTGATTACTATTAGGTGATTATGTGTGTTATTAACTGATTATTTGTTAGTTACAGTATGGGTAAGCAAAAGCTGTCAAGCATCTATCTTAAATTAGATAGATCATCCAATGAGAAGGGAAGTTCATCCCGAACCAAATCCTCGAATCAGGCTGAAATTCCTGAAGAAGGAATATTTGTGCGAAAGGCACAATACGAGGAATCACTTTCTCCTGAAAGGAGGGAGATGATTATTAAGAAAAGTAAAGAGAAAATCCGAGAAGAGAAGATTAAACGGGAAACCCAGGAATTAATCAATAAATCACCTTGGGAAGATAAGCTAGATGAGAAATGGGCAAATTTATATATGCTAGCCACAGTAGCAGAAAATATAAATCTTTAAATATTTTAAAGTTTTAGCATCTTACCCTTACAATTTAGAAACCCTGTGCAATAAATAAAATTTCAAACCCTAAGTGTGTTTTCTAGTTATCTTTGTAATAAATTAGTACACAGTATGTAATAAATTAAAAGGTTATTTATGAATTTTAACTTAGTATTTTATGCATTTTGCATATATGCTACATCAGCATGAGTGGGATATCTGAAGCCTTTCAGAACCTTAATCTTTACCCGGTGAATCTAGAAGTTTCCAAAGAATTTACTGGATACTTTCCCGATGTAGAACAACCGGTAGAATTCAAGGCTCCACCTTTGAACAAGCCAAAACGAAAGAAAAGAAAGAATTACGTGTGGGGAAGTCGTATACGTAGGAAAAAGCCAGTTACAAAACTTCCTAAAATAGATAATCCTTTAGAAAAAGGAAAAGAAACTATAACCAAGGAAAGTTCTAAACCGCAGGAGATGGAACCTGAAGTCACGAAAGAGTCTAGGCAAATGGAAATGCAGTTTGAGGAATATTCCAAGGATATAGAAATGGAAGTTGGGCAAGGCTCTAGACCAACCCAAATAGAAATCGGAGAGAGCTCCAATCAGAACCAGGGAAGGACTTTTCAAGATGAGATAGATTTTCTAGTGGCAAGCTGTGAGACGATTCAGCCTGTTAATACTAATATTTTTACCAATCCTATTGAAAATCCACTTCCTATGAATTTTGAACCAGCAATCCCAGAACCCATAGTTCACTCCCAACCTTTAGAAATGGACGAATGGTGGACAAATGATTGGCAATTTCAAAATATTGTCAACGATCCTTATTCCTTTTTTCCACAAGTCGATCCAGAACCCCTACCTAATCCACCAATGAGTAACGAAAATATGGCTGAACTTCGCCATTTTGGTGAAGAGTTGATGGATGCGGGAAATAGAATCAGGGAAATAGGGGGACAAATTACCTGGAAATATGATGAAAGGGAGCTTCGTTTTTAGAACGACAAGTGACGAGAGATAGTAGGATGGTAAAACTGTGGTTGTGTAATAGTAAAAGTAATAGTAAAATCAGTCTGTAAAATAACTACGAATAAAACTCTGTAAGATATTGGTGTGTAATGATGCATACTATCAAATATATAAAATGTAATCGAGAAATCGATAGTTTTGCCTATACGTGTGTTGAAAATTGTTTAATTGTTTTTATGTATAATTGTTATTTATCAGATACTAATAAAAATTATATATATATTATCAGATGGCAAACATTGATAATGAACCAGTAAATGAGGTTAATCAGTCTGAGCAACATCCAGGAGATCAATATATGACTAGGCAAGATATCGAAAACATTGTTGCTCAAGGGATAGCCAATGCTATTCCAGCATTCGTTGCTGCTATAAAGAATCCAATCGAACCGCAACAAATTATCCCTAGTAAACATATTACTGAAGATAACTTCAGTAATAGTGTAAACGGAGGCAATGATAATATCAATCACAAGGCAATGATAGAATCATACCTTGATGTTGTTAGAGTGATAGGAGACGTCGAAAATCTGCGAAAAATCGCCTGGAACCAGAGCTTTTTCGGGGAAACGGGGCGTGTGGAATGAAGTAACTGTTTTGAAAAAGGGGATATATCCCTACTGCAGTGCGAACACGGCCCCGTGCCGAGCAAAGTTTTGAATTTATTTTTTTAAGTGCTCGTGTGAGTGCCCTTGTTTCCCATAAGCTTTGGTTAGAAAACTTACCGCTTTATTTGTCGTCTCAATCGTTCGTAACTTACCAGGTATGATGTTTGTTTCATTCTTCCATCGTTTGAAACGAAATCTCTTCCTCTTCATCCTCAATGAATCCTTAATAAAGTTTCAGTCGTTGGCCATTGACTTTGAATGGAGGCCCATTTCGAGATTTAATTTCTACTGCACCGTGTGGGAAAATATGGGTGACGGAAAAAGGTCCTGACCACCTAGACTTTAATTTACCAGGAAACAATCAAAGTCGTGAATTAAACAAAAGAACTAGATCTCCTACCCGAAATTCATTAGGTTTAATATGTTTGTCATGCAAATTTTTCATTCTTTCCTTATAAATTTCGAAGTTTGAGTATGCATAATTCCTAAGTTCGTCTAATTCATTCAATTGACAAAATCGATTTTTACCAGCAAATTCTAAATCCAAGTTTACATTTTTGATTGCCCAGTAGGCTTTGTGTGCAATTTCTACTGGCAAGTGACAACTTTTTCCATAGACTAGCTTATATGGGGTTGTACCTATTGTTGTTTTATAAGCAGTTCGAAAAGCCCATAAAGCATCATCTAATTTATCCGCCCATTCCTTTTTATTTAACCCTACGGTCTTTTCGAGTATTCGTTTTAAACCTCTATTAGTCACTTCGGCTTGTCCGTTTGTTTGAGGGTGATATGATGTTGAGACGCGGTGATAGACCCCATATCTTGTTAAAAAAATTTCGAGTTGATGGTTGCAAAAATGGGTGCCTCTATCACTTATTAGTGCTTTAGGTGTGCCAAAACGAGAGAATAATTTTTTCAGAAATCTGACCACGACTCTTCCATCATTTGTTGGAAGTGCCTCGGCCTCGGCCCATTTAGACAAGTAGTCTACTGCCACAAGTATATATTTGTTTCCTTTCGACGGTGGGAAAGGTCCCATGAAGTCGAGTCCCCACACATCAAAAATTTCACAAACAAGAATGCCATTTTGTGGCATTTCGTTTTTGGAAGAAATATTACCTGTTCTTTGGCAAGCATCACATGTTTTGACAAGACTTTGGGCGTCTTTGTAAATGGTTGGCCAATAAAATCCTGAATCGAATACCTTTCGTGCGGTACTAGCGGCACCATGATGCCCTCCGTATGGACCTTCATGACAATGGCGGAGAATTCTTCGGGCTTCGCTACCATGTACACATCGTCGGACTAGTTGGTTGGCACACATTTTGAAAAGATATGGATCTTCCCAAAAATAGTGATTCACATTGGCAAAGAATTTTTTTCTTTGATGATGTGGCCACCCTTTTGCGACTATACCGCTAGCTAAGTAGTTAGCATAGTCGGCGTACCATGGTTCTTCCTTGTATTCCACCATATCCAGGGACTCAGTTGGAAATTTTTCGTCGATTTTTTCGTCCCTGGTCGCTTCTAAAGCTGGGTCTTCTAAGCGCGAAAGATGATCTGCTGCAGTTTTTTCTGCTCCTCTTTTGTCTTTGATTTCAATGTCGAATTCTTGGAGGAGTAGAATCCACCGAATCAAACGTGGTTTTGCGTCCTGTTTTTTGAAGAGATATCGAATGGCTGCATGATCTTTATAGACTATAGTTTTAGAAAGAACAAGATAAGAACGAAATTTATCAAAAGCAAATACCACAGCTAGCAATTCTTTTTCAGTTGTTGTGTAATTTCCTTGTGCATCATTGAGTGTTTTACTAGCATAATAAATTGGGTGGAAGTGCTTTTCTTTTCTTTGTCCCAAGACAGCTCCAACTGCAAAGTCACTCGCATCACACATGATTTCGAAAGGAAATTTCCAATCAGGCGCAATCATGATAGGTGCTTTGACTAACATTTCCTTTAAGGTTAGAAATGCCTGATTGCAATCCTTGTCAAAGATGAAGGGGGCATCTTTTTCAAGTAATTTTGTTAGAGGCCTTGAGATTTTAGAAAAGTCTTTGATAAACCGCCTATAAAATCCGGCATGCCCTAGGAAACTTCTGATAGCTCTTACGGAGGATGGAGGTGGTAATCTCGAAATGGTATCTATTTTGGCTCGATCCACCTCCATTCCTTCGCTTGAGATCTTGTGACCGAGTACTATTCCCTCTGTTACCATGAAATGGCATTTTTCCCAATTAAGGGCGAGGTTAGTTTCCTCACATCGGGATAGCATTCGTTCAAGGTTATCGAGGCATTGGTCGTATGAATCCCCAAAGATAGAAAAGTCGTCCATGAAGACTTCCATTGTCTTTTCTATCATATCATGGAAAATGGCTACCATGCAACGTTGGAATGTTGCGGGGGCATTACATAGACCAAACGGCATGCGTCGATAAGCAAAAGTTCCATAGGGACATGTGAAAGTTGTCTTTTCTTGGTCTTCGGGTGCTATCGGGATTTGAAAGTAACCTGAAAAACCATCCAAGAAACAGTAAAATTTATGACCGGATAATCTTTCTAACATTTGATCAATGAAGGGTAAAGGAAAGTGATATTTTCTTGTTACTTCATTTAATCATCTATAATCTATACAAACTCTCCATCCTGTGACGGTTCTCGTTGGTATTAATTCATTCTTTTCGTTAGTTATTACCGTCATACCTGCTTTCTTTGGAACTACTTGGACGGGACTCACCCACGGACTATCGGAGATAGGGTAGATAAGTCCGGCGTCAAGTAATTTGATGACCTCGTTTTTAACCACTTCTTGAACATTTGGATTTACTCGACGTTGTGGTTGTATGACCGATTTGTAGTCATCATTCATCAAAATTTTGTGTGTACACATAGAAGGACTAATTCCTTTTATGTCTACAAGTTTCCAAGCTATTGCATTTTTATGTTTTTTCAAAAGACTAATTAACTTTTCTTTTTCTAAGCTATCTAATTTAGACGAAATAATTACAGGTAAATTACCCTCTTTGTCTAGAAAAGCATATTCCAAACCTTTTGGAAGTTCTTTGAGCTCAAGTGGTGGGTCTTTAGGGGACTCCTTATTTGGTTGCTCATTCCGATCAAGAACTTTAAAAGTTTGTTCTATGACGACCTCTTCTTCAACAAAGTGGTCAATCTCTTGACTTGTATCGGGTGGTTCATCTTCATCTTCAATTAGGGGGTCATTATTGCCGAATGGATATTTCATTGACTGTTCGAGATCGACACTTCTTTTAAATGCCCCTAATTGAAGAGGTAGATTGTTGAACTTCCAGTTTTTCAAAGCTTCGTGAGTTTTTACAAATGGTCGTCCCAACATTAGAGGAGCGTCATCGAGGATGACAAATTCGGTCGGTATTACCATTTGATTTGTTTGAACCAATACATCCTCAACTATACCGATTGATTTTATTACTTTCCGATTGGATAGAAAAATGAGTATTTGAAGTGGAGAAAAATCACTAATACTTAATTTTTCGAAAATGTAATTAGGCATTATGTTAACACAAAGATCTTTATCGATTGTGACATTACTAATAAATGAATTTTGAAAGAAACATGGAACCGGTGTAATGTTAATTTCAAATGGGTCTTCTTTTATTAGCGAGGTTTGATCATTAGTTAACTTAACACTTACCGTTTCGCCAATTTTAGTGTTAGTGTTTAACTCTTTTAAAAACTTAGCATGAGCGGGTACTAAACAATGATTTTCAAAAGAAGGTGACAAGAGATTAATTTCTTCAAAATTATACTCTTCTTGAATTTTAACGTTGTCGGACTCACCTTTTTCGTTGGTGTGTCGGTTTTTCACTTATTTGTTCTTCCATTTTTACATTTTCAGTTATCTCTTCTTTTTTTAATTCTTCTCTTGCGCGGGACTCCTCTTCCCTTGCGCGAGATTCTTTTATACATCGATCAATAACTCTAATGTGTTCTAATATCCTATCGGTTATGGAGAAAGAATCGGGATTTTCTAAGCTTGAATCCGGTTGTTCGACCCTTTGTTCCTCATAATACCCATATGAAGTCGATGGTTCGCACCATTGTTCTTCATTGTAAGCATATGATGGATAAGGTTCGTAGTTTTGTTCTTCATAATACTCATATGAGGTGGGTTGTTCACGCCATGGTTCCTCATAATAAGCATACGAATGTGGTGGCTCATATCTTGGTTCCTCAAAGTATGAGTATGAAGGCTCATACCTTGGTTCATCAAAATATGAGTATGAGGGAGGAGGTTCATACATTTGGTCTTCATAGGATGTGTATGAAGTTGATGGCTCGTACCTGGGCTCCTCATAGTAGGTGTATGAATTGGATGGTTGATATGAGTGATTATATTGAACCGAGTGTGTGTTACGACAATTAGTGCAATAATTACCCCTATAATCATCCTCCTCGTAGGTGTAGTTGTAACCTCCTGAGTATTGATCCATAAGGATCACTCAGCAGACCACAACCAAGTCTCGAGATCAGAAAACAAAAATAAAAACGGAAATAGAGGCTGGACACGGCCCCGTGTTCAGTGAGCACGGCCCCGTGTTCAGAATCTGTATATGGGCGATTTAATTAAATTTACTGATTTCGTTGAGCACGGGGCGTGTTCAGTGAGCACGGCCTGTGTTCAAGCTACTGTTACTGGGTGTTTTTATGAAAATGTGCAGCACGGCCCCGTGTTCAGTGAACACGGCCCCGTGTACAGGCTACTGTAAATGCAAAACTAAACTAAAATGCAAAAAAATGTGCGCGCGTTTTAAAAAGGTTTTGAAAAACTGATTAGGCCGTCGATTTTAAGCTTTCTTAAAATCCTTGTGTCCCCGGCAACGGCGCCAAAAACTTGATGCGTGTGAAGTGTTATATATTTTAGGTGTATATTTTAAGCCCTTTTTAACACTTATTTTTAGCCAAGTTTTAAATTTATAAAACACGATATTTTTCTAACACTAAACACACATATGGGCAAGTGCACCCATCGTGAGCGTAGTATAGTGTTGGCAAGATACCGAGGTCGTCCAAGGATACAAGAGCTTTTAGTACCGGTTTATCCTCAACGTCTAATCAAAAATAAAAGTTTAGAAAAATGTTTTAAACTAAGAAAAATAAAAACACACTAGAAATGCTGAAAAATAAAATAAAAAGAAAAACAGATAGACAAGATGAATCACTTGGTTCCGACTCGTATCTAGTGTAACCTTTGATTATTTCCGCACTTTTGCACTATTTTAAGAGATTATCTTAGTTATTGTAGTAGGCCCCTCTTTTGAAGGTGACGTTACCCTCACCCCAGTAGTTTGAGTCAGCAAGGATACAATCCTAAAAGGGTGGATTATTGAAAGATAATTAATTAAGTTATTAATGCAAATTATGGTAGGCCCCTCTTTTGGAGGTGACGTTACCCTCGACTAAGTAGTCTGAGTCAGCAGGGATACAGTCCTAAATAGCCGGGTTATAGTATTAATGGTAGTTAACTTATGAGGGGATCAAAGAGTTTGGACCCCCGCCATCCAATACCGTTAAGTATTGAAGGAGGTCCTACTAAATTTGACCCAGGTCCATTGCAGGACCTCTAAACGCTGAACAATGGCAAGACCTTTACCAAACCGTTCCCTTAACCCCCGACCAGGTAGCCAACATACCTCCATATAGACCGTGGAGATATGAATGGTGAAAATCTTTTATTTTATATAGACAGTAAAATAATGCCAAGACACCACGGACAAATGATAAGGAAAGATCACCTTCAACATAAGCAACTAGTTATTAAAGTCATTAATACAAAACCAAGTAAAAAGTGCAAAAGATTAAAAATAAAAAGTATTACACTAGACACTTTGTCTTCACCAAGTGATGTAAGAGACTTAGGCAAACATGGCCTTGATTGTCAAGAACTCTTACGATCAATCTTGGATCCCGAGACGACTCACACACTCTATTATGGACAATGGATGATGGTGGTGGATGATGGTGTTATGGTGGTGGTGGGTGGTGGGTGAAGTGTGAGAGAGGTGGTGTGCCAAGGGATGGTTTGAGCTTGAGCCAAGCACTCCTATTTATAGGCTGAACAGAAGCTCGGGCACGGCCCCGTGTCCAGTGGGCACGTCCCCGTGTCCACATCCTCTCTTTCTTCATTTAATGCAGTTTTGTCTTATTAGTTGACCATGCCCCCGTGTCCGCTAAGCACGACCCCGTGTGCAGAAGAATCTTTGTACTATGAAGATTTGTCTGGATTGTGCGAATCTTATAGTTGACCACGGCCCCGTGTCCGCTGAGCGCGGCCCCGTGGTGGGCAATAGAAGCTTCTACCACTTTGTCTTTTCTGCTGACACTTGGGCACGCCCCCGTGCTGGCTGAGCACGGGGCGTGTTCAGTCTTCTGATGTCTTGTTTTGCTTGGGAAGATGCTATCGTGGGGTCGGGCATGTCACGTCTTGTTCCTTTTCTTGTATTTATGTTAGATTTTGATGTCTTTTTGCTTCTTTTGTTAATTTGAGCTCATTTAATCCTGAAAATACAAAAGGAATACAAAAGCACACTTTTTCCAACATTAGTACTAAAAAAGGGTTAGTTTTATGCCACAATTGATGAAATTTATATGTTGCATTTTGAACACATCAGCTATCTTAGAAAAATCCTTAATAAACTGTCTATAATATCCGACTAAACCTATAAAACTTCTAATTTCCATTGCAGATTGCGGAACCTTCCATTTGGTAATTGCCTCTATTTTAGAGGGATCTACGTGAATACCTTCGTGATTTACCATGTGTCCTAAAAATTGCACTTCCTTTAGCCGAAATTCACATTTCGAGAATTTGGCATAAAGCTTTTCTTTTCTTAACAAAGTTAAGAGTACATGCAAGTGCTCACAATGTTCCGCCTGACTTTTGGAATAAATAAGTATATCGTCGATGAAGACAATTACAAATTTATCCAAATACGGTTTACAGATTCTATTCATCATGTCCATAAATGCTGCAGGTGCATTTGTTAATCCGAAGGGCATGACTGTAAACTCGTAATGACCATACCTAGTTCTGAAAACAGTTTTAGGTATGTCTTCCTCTTGTACCTTTAATTGATGATATCCGGAGCGTAAGTCGATTTTAGAAAAATATCTAGCTCCTTGGAGTTGATAAAAAAGATCATCAATTCTAGGTAATGGGTATCGATTCTTAATTGTAACTATACGTATAAAAGTAAATTTGAAAATCTAAACATAAGTTTATCAAATATAAAATTCATTTTATGAAATTTTATCAAAAATTAATTTTTTTTTTAAGATTAGAACTTTAAAAGACAATAAGAACCCTTATAAACTTTTATGTGATACTATATTTATCTTATTTACTTTAGATAGTAATTTATGTGTATGGTTGAAAAATAATAATATTTTTATAATATATAAAGTAACGAGTTAACGTTAACCTGCGCGTTGCGGCGGGATGACAATTAAGCCGACAACGGTGCCACCATTGTAACTTGGTCAACTCCTTCCTCTATGCCTCTCTCTCCATCTTCTCCGATGAGCATTTCTTTCGCTCTCTTTTTCACTGAAAATGGTTGTATGTTTCTCAACCCTTGTACCCAGGCAAGATGCTTGCATTTAACTTGTCCACCATGCTTAAAAGTTAAAAGATCGTATCTATGAAATTACAGAAACTAACACCTACCCAAGAAATCGCTTCTTCCTTTATCTCTCTTGAAAAAACACATAGTAACCTCTCTCTATACAAAGGCTGTTGGTTCATGCCTTGGCTTTTAATAAACACACAACACTCACGTAAACACCAAACTGTGTTTTTTTTAATTTGATTGAATAAAAGGGGTACACAATAAAACAAACCCTACTTCTAATTAACTATAGAAAAAACAAAACAAACCCACGTAACATTCTACCCATGTTCTCCACACATCTTTGTTCTTCATGTTTACCACTTTATCCATGTTTACCACATTATTCATGTTACTTGCACAACAAACTGACCAATTCACACGTTAATTAACCTTTAATTAATCTCTTATAAAATAAATAAACTAAGAAAGGTAAACTTGTAGCAAAAGACTTCAGGTGTCTCACGTCCAACTGCAAAGGTAAAAGAACCCTTTTACCCCTGGACCACTTGCTCTTTTGAGCCGCAACCTACTGATTCGAATTGAGCTCGCAACCCGCAGCCCGTGTGCCTGTGAATAAACTCGATTAACCTAACAAAGGTACTGTTTCTAGGGTGTTTCTCTATCTCTACAATATACCATACAATCACATACTATATACATCTTTGTATCTATATATATCATAAACGCTCAAATTTTTCTTCTTCCATTTTGTCGAGCTTGTTCAGTTTGTTACTAAAAATAACAAATACAACAACAATCAAGTTAATGATTTATGATTGGACCAATTTTGAAGGCCGATTTCGAAGTTGAATCCACATAGGGCATTATTAAACAAATTGCGGATTCAAGAATTTGATGAAAGTCAATTTTAGAGATGAAATGAACATAAAAATAAACAAATCTTGGTGATTGCTGTTGTTCAAATTAAACAAAAAAGGTTGTTCTAATTCCAATAAAACCATCACATTCAATTCTTTTTCTTCATTAGTTTAAACATGTTTTCCCCTCACGTAATTAAGAATTGGTTAAAGTAATCCCTCTATACATGATTTTTTTTCATCTTTAGCAAACCAAATTTGAATGATAAGCAACATATAATCAATATAGAAAAACGAACACATAAACCTTAATAAATCGAGGTTTTGCACATGGAACAAACCAAAATCGAAACCGTCGTCTACACGGAAATCATCCGGTTATCGCCTGCAGCGAAAGCAAATGAAGCAAAATCGAATGAACCAAAGTCTGAAATCGTCATCTTAGTCTTCGTCCGAAATCAGGGTTTCGGCGTAGACAACGGTTTCGTTACCAAACAAACTGCCGATTCACGAATTTGGATAATCTTAGAGATGAAATTGTAGAAAGGTATTGATTTAAATGATATGCCCGTTGCATGATGAAGAAATACCGAAGATCGCAGAGTGTCAAAGATGATTATTTAGGGTAGAGAAATCTTCATGAATTCAACAGATACAATTGTTCATACGTTAATTATACCTGTTGGGATTTATCGAAGGGTTGTGACTTTTGACTTTTGGTGAAGCAGTGCATCCGTAGAAAGAAAAGACACAATTGTTGAGATTTAACATGATTCCTTTCACTTGTGTTATGTGGCTGTGTTGTTGCGAAGATTATGCATCACCTATACATTTATGTGAACGGTTGCGATTTCTCTTAAACGCAACCTTTAGTTGCTTTTTGTATTATATAGTAATTCTACTACACATGTAACTTTCATAAGCTGAATATAAGAAAACCAAAACAAAATTTAGTGTTATTCTTATCCTTTTTAACGTGAGCTACAAGTTTATACCAATACCGCAAGGTTTCGTAATGATTTGAAATAGTTTAATAATTATGGTGTTTGAACAAATTCACCGTGTAATCAACTGAAAGCATTTTAATGAAAACTCTAGGATTTACGTCTCTGATCTGCATAACTCTTTTTGTTGATCTTGATACATAATACTTTTATAAGTTGTGGAATATTAAACAAGATGAACAATTACTTATAAGTATAAAATGTCTTGTCCATGAATACTTAGACAGTTATTTAGATACTTTTATTCGTCCCTCTAATTCTTGTATTGTTTTTATGAAAATATGTCTTCTCCTTACAGTACAAAGTATATATATTTTTATATATATATAAAAATATTTTTATATATAATTAAAATTTACTAAATAAGTATGATGACTTAATTTATATATATTAACTAGTCATTATCATGGTTGGATATTGGTTAGTGCTGCCTTGTTTAAGCATAAGTGATCAGTCCATGCCTAACTAAGGCTAGGCTACCCAATATTTGCCCCTGACAATAACCCTAGTACTTAAAAATAATACTAACACTATTACTATTAATATAAAACTAATATTAATTACCAATAATAAATAACTAAACATAAACCTAAATGAGAGTATACCTCAAACATAATTTTTCTCCCACTGCCGGGATTAGCATTGTTGTTGTCGTGCCCAATCATATTTTCCAAAGGTCTTGCCTTGAATTTCGTGTGTGATATACTTTGACGTCTATGGTCGTAAAATTTTAAGTTTCATATGTTTTCTTGTGCACTAGCAAAATTTTACTTGCTTCGTTCCTGCGTATTGAAAATTCTTATACTTTTGATGGCGTACCAACTTAAAGAGTTTCCATTGTTCATATTGTCACACGAGTTACGAGGTAGATGATCAAACGAAATAATGTTTGATATCGGAATTATAGATATATACAAGAGATTCCTGATAAAGAAATCTAGATTTATTATTGACACATATGCTTGTGCTTTATTCTTAATTGACTTTTTGGAATTCCTTATAGATATACATATCTATATAATCATATATTTCACATGCTGTAATATACATACCCTCTATAAGGTCAATGTATTTAACAGATTCATATTTCCAAAAACAAGTCAGATATCAGGTCATGATACTATTTAGGGAAATCTTGTCACTTGTTTGACATATTATATACCCCGTCTTATCCGGTACTCGCCGGATAGGTAACTTCAGTATATCCGGACAAGCTGGAGAGTCTGCTACACCATACCCAGTCTTGTCGGAGAAGAATTTTATATTTCCCATAAATAGATCTTTCTTAATCATGATTTGGAAAGTGCATTATGACTTTCAACAAAGACTAAGCAATTTAATATTCACATGACGGATCATAAAGTAGTACCAATAAATAAGAAATAATAGTGGTCAAGTGTTATTGCTTATTTATTATATTTGCAACGTTCTAGTTATCATTCTTTACGGCATACCAAAACCCATTACACTTTATTTACAAGTATTTAGCTTATCTCGAAGCTGATACTAAGACATCTTTTCTTAAGTTCAAGTCTAAATGCTATCATGTGTGCTACCAGTTAATAGCAATCTCCTAACTCTTTTATATAAACTTAGGTATTATTATCACAACACCTATAGGCTTAAATCAGTGGCTCTGATACCACCTTTTGTCACGACCCCCGACCCCCCTGGATGAAATTGAGAGCCGCGAGCAGCCAAGTGGTACCGGTGGTTATTTTGAAAAGTAGTGCAGCGGAAATTTCATCAGAACCGTGAGTTAGGAAAAATATCAGAGTTTAGAAAACACCGGATTTTATTTATTAAATAGATGGGATAAAACCCATGTTTTACAAAGGTAGCTTTAATAAGGGATAAACCCAATTACATAAAACAATATTTCTTAGTTTGATTTAATTAATAAAATAAGCCACTTCTTGAAGCCCTTTCAGTGCCGTATCCAACTCTTACTCCAATCTACTGTAATTACCTGAAACGCGTTTTAAAAAAGGTTTTGTCAGCAGGAAATACTGGTGAATCATTCTTTTACTTAAAACGACGCATTTGTTATTATTTACAGTATTAAGAGCGATTACATTGTTTCCATATATCAACCAACTACCCACAGTATTTGTCACTCGACCATCCATTGGTAACCTCATAGTCCAATGGTGTCTGTGACTATGGTCATATCACCCCTTGGCTAACTCGTTGTCCAATGGTGAAGTTTATCAAGTAATGTATACAACACCCCATATACCGGCTGTAATTTGGTGATTACAAAGACTTAATCCCTGTAATTATAACCTTGAAAATAAACATGGTTTTGAAAGTAATTTGATAAAAAGAGAATGACTCACATTATAAGCATGCAGATTTATACAGGCAGAGTTTAGCCTATTGATTAGTCTTGTAACCTAGTGCATACGAACTAGGTAAGTAACTAATACAGCATTTACGATAACTCACGAGATTAAAATCCTCACAACGAATGACAAAGTGCAATACTTAAACATCCATCGAATTAACGACGAATGACAAAGCATAACCCAAGTTTGAGCAGCACTTAAACATTCATTGGATAGTTTCAATCGATCGGACATTGAATCGTAGCAGCGATCAAGTTATTACCCTGTTATCGCGGCGGAATTTCGAGATTATATGTGTTTTGAGACTGTTTCTACAATATCTCAGTGTACAATTTGATTTTGAACATCGAACGAACGCACAATTGCTGTAGCCAAACTCCCCTATTTATACTTGGAAAAACGCGCCCTCGCGTGGCGCGAGGGTCCTTCGCGTGGCGCGAGGGGTAAGGTTCTAGGGTAGGGTAGGCGCGTGTCCAACTAGCTCAGGTGAGTCGACAATTCGTTCAAATTCAATTTCCACGTAAAACTGTTAAGATAATACCAACTAGGGTTTACCCCCCCTGAGTTTTAGGGGCCCTGATCCTGATTCCAATTGTTTTGAAAATTTTAGGGTTTATGCAGGATCACTTGGGGGTCTTAATTAGGGTTTCCTATTGAACCAAATATAATAATAAATAATGGTTTTGGTGAGAGTTGTTACAAATGTGATTGGTGGCTTGGATCCTGGTACGTCACACGTCCCGCGGTGTTTCCGCACGTGGTATTTTGGGGGTGTGACAATTTGGTATCAGAGCCACCTGTTATAGTGAACTTGATTTTAAAAACCTTTTTATAAAAACAGACTATAACCGAACAGTTCTGAAAACGTGAATACGACCATGACACTCAGCTACAGATTGCAAGTGTAACAACCGGCACATTCGTGCGTTGTTACTACTCGCTACACTCGTTACGTCTAGCACCAGAGATTCAGATCATAATGTAACTATATCGCATACATCGCTATATCGCAGTATATTCTAATATTTCACGTATTTTATCACTATAACATATCATATCACACATACTAACACTCACGATGATATTGGGTGAGGACCGATTCTACCCTCCTCAATGGCCGTGATGTGTCACAACGCAAACATTAACGCCAACGATGATTTTTCGTGTGAGTACTACCCCATCGGTCGTCGTGACGATGATGACAATACGAGCGAGTAGTATCCCGACAATCATTGTGGCACAACGCATCGCAACTCGAAAGCGCACCCACAATCACGCGCAACTCGATTATCGCACCGAATATTTAAAGGTATGGATACGTATATATACGACCTTTTGTGATTAATTATAATAAATACATACATATCTATACGAAATTGTCTCAACGCTCATTACACAAATTGGAACAATAAAACTCTACATCCGAACGGAGTGCCTATCCGAACGGATGGCCCAACCCCCCCCCCCCCCCCCCTCTCCTCTCTTTCCTACAAATACCCCCACTCTCACCTCCATTGCCTGGATGTGACAGCTCCCACTCGACCAGCACGCTCTTGGGTTCTTTTCTCTCGATTTCTCGCGATTCTGGTAAAATCTCAATCTAAATCTTGTACTTCTATGATCTACACGCAATTCTACACCTTCCTATCTTTTAAATCTCAACTTTTAACCATGAAATCTACTTATTTGAGGTGTTCTAAGATGATGTCATCAGGAGTTCATATGAACTTCAAAGTGTGACCTCATTTCACCATGAACAGCTCAGATCTGAGTGATTTTCACATGTTTTTGTAATAATCTCATCTAAATCTATGTTATCTACTCAAGAGGTGTGTGATTTCGGGTTAAACATAGAAAAATCGTCAAGAACGGCCAGATCTGATGGAACGGGGTGGTTCCCGGCCGTTAGAACGGGTCGGATTTGACGGAATTTCAGTAATTTAGCATGATGTCACACCGTCTCAGTCAAATCACCTGTATTCCTTCCAAAAACCATTGAGTGCAGTATGATCACGACGTTGGGACGGATTGCCGTCCCATTGAACTGTTGACCGACCGAACATACCATCAATGTTGTCCGATCGGACAACCTATCAATTCAATGCCATCCGACCGGACAGTGTTATCCGATTAGTTTCATCTGACCGGACAGACCATCAATATTGTCCGATCGGACAGCCTATCAATTCAATGCCATCCGACCGGACAGTGTCATCCGATGAGTGTCGTCCGACCGGACAGACCATCAATGTTGTCCGATCGGACAACCTATCAAATTCAATGCCATCCGACCGGACAGTGTCATCCGATTTAGTGTCGTCCGACCGGACATACCATCAATGTTGTCCGATCGGACAGCCTATCAATTTCAAAGCCGTTCGACCGGACTGTTGTCCGATCGAACTGACCATTAGGTTTAGGTCGTCCGACCGGATTGCCATCCGATCGGATTTCCACTAGACAGTTTGTTCACTTCACATCATGTTACGCGCCACTTATCGTTTACGCTATCAATTCGTACTCAGACTAATCTCAGACGCGCTCTCAATCGATCCAATAAAGTTGTGCTACTTGCCGAATACGCACTGTGAGTATACTTGAACCCTTTTTGCTTTTTCACTTTTGGGTGTAACATACGTTGTTATCAAATCGAATCACATCAAATGCTTAAACTATTTATCACTTGCGAATGACTTACGTGCATAGTTATACGTGATGCTAGTTACATATGTGCTAGGACTTATACTCGCGACGTCCCACCATGACTATTATAGTACTATTGCGCCCGACGGGGTCTAGTTAGCCATCGACAATCGAGCATCGAGGACTTAGCTGGTAGTATCGGTTTTGTGAGTATATATGTCGTGTATTACGTTTATGTATGTATGAATTCGCAGCACTTTTAATCTATTATACTATTACATATCAAACCTATATACTCGCCAATACTTTTGTATTGACCTTATTTTAACGTATGTTGCAGGTTTAGAAGCAGACTACATCGAATCAAGCTAGGAAGTCTAGAAACTTAACAAAAAACTAGGTTGTCGGATTTGTATTGTTCGAGAGAACACAACATCTGTGATAACTTATTTGACTGTATTTGCTTATTAGTATGGGATAATGAACGCATTAAATATTGTCGCTAATAGTTGTTATGGAATCTCCTGAGCAATCTGATTCGTCTAGTTCCGCGCCTCGATGATTCTGCCATCGGTTGGGGTGTGACAGCAAGGTTCGTCTCTTGTATGCTCATTGTACTGCGTAACTAGTGAACACTTACACATGATATTGCATGTAATTGCACGTATAGCACAACAGTATGAATTCCTGTATCACTTGCATGTGTTATATGACTGATAGGGTGGTATTTCCCTAAACATTTGTGACTCACGTTTCGTGATGCTCTTTGTTTGCTACTCGAGTTTGAGGAACCATTTGACATGAGTTAGGAGGAGCTGAGATGAGCATGCAAATCACAATATTATTGTGGGTGCACACATAATAATAATAATGTGGGGTGCATGTGAGTCCTAGTGAGGCTTAACAAGTGAAAAAGGGGTTCCGTTCTGTTATTTGATCGATGCGAAACACAATAGTCTATAAGAGTCATAGCAGTAGTTGTCTCTTACTTGAACACGATCTTTTCACTTCTCACTGAATCCTGGCGAACCTCGAAGCTATTGAGAATTACCTGATCACACATCTAAACGCCTAGCGAACTGTGTAGAAAGTTAGGTGCTTGTACGAACATCCCTGAGTTGGATGTTGCAACGTCAAATGACTGGTTTATACCTCCCTCACTTCTCTCTGTTTGCTGGAACTTAATGTATTGACGTCATAGATCCCGAAGTGCGATCACTTCCGCAATACTCTCGCAACAGACCATGTATCACTCAAACAACTTGCAATATCGACATACATGAGGATGAGCGTAGTACCTTACCGACCACGATATTTGGACGACCCTGATTAATGGCAGCGAACATCAGTAATTTGGCGCCAATCGAATCCTTAACTCTAGTCAGCGGCTCATGGGAGCCAACTATTACGAATCAATCGGGACATCGGCGATGACCATCGACTGTAGTATGGAATGTGTGACTGTCAGCACAAAGAGTAACGCTTTAGGACGTGGCACGGAATGTGAAAAGATTGATTTTGTCAGTGAAAGATCGTAGGACTCCGTTTTGGGCAATGACATTAGAGGTAACAGTCACGGCGATATTAAGGTACTTGTAATCATAGCCTACATTATGGAAGATGGAGGTGCCTACGACACGGATTGGCCTTTGTTAAATCGAGACGACACACAACCAAGGGAACGACGACCGTACTAGAAATTCTCGTGACAAAACAACAAACACTAGGAACGAGGCCCGTGGAGGGGCATTTAGAATTGGCATGGGGCGACGCTAGGGTAATAACAACAGGGTAGCTTGTATGGGTGACAAATCGCTTCGTCTAGGTTCTGTTTAACCCTGATGCTTCTCGAGACCGAACCTACTGAGGAATCGGCTGATGGCAAGTCAATTAGAGCCTCGTTTGTTCATTGGGATGCAAACTTGACCTTGCGGGACAAGTGTTCGACATCGACCTTCTTCTTGCGATCCTTAGTAGTTTCGATGCGGTAGTTGGCATGGATTGGCTATCCAGACATCATGCAGATATACTCAGTGAGAAGAAAAGTTTCGCGTACCTTTCTCCCTATTGAAGGATCGTCATCTGTTCTAAAGCGTCAGAATGGCGCAAGGGTTAGCACCGTTTCAGCTATGAACGCCAGAAGCGTCTACGGAGGGATTACTCCGCCATATTAGAAACCGTTACTGATGACGGGGCTAAGGAAACAGAGGATCGAGGATCCACCAATTGTTTGTGACTCATCTCGGTGTGCTATTCGAGGAACTTTCAGGTTTACTACCACAACTGATAGTCGGAATCTCAGTTGATCTCACGCTAGAGGCAGCTCCGAATACTCGTATTCTTACCGTCTTGCACCAGGAGGGTTGCAAGAACTGTATAAGCTACTACGAGAACTGTTGGACAGGAGTTTGGTCGGACTTAGTTTTCGCTTTGGGAAGCCCCAGTTATATCCGTGAAGATAAACCTTTTTGTATGTGTACTGATTATCGAGAACTCATTAAGGTGACAGCTGAGAACCGTTTGCCTCGACCATGTATTGACAACCTGTCGACTAGATGCTAGGGACGAGCTTTCATTCGAGGTTTGATTTACAAGCAAACTATTATCAGATGGAAGCCCCAAGGGGAGAATGTTCTTAAAGCGGCTTATCAGACGCAATTTGGCCATACGACTTTGTATTCCATGACCTTTGGGGTAATCATCACACCAGCAACTTTAGGGATCATGTGAACCGACCATGTTATTGGGTGACGGTTTGAACCCTTTCTAGGAGAAAAGAACATCATGGACAGCTTTGCATCTTATTTGAGAACTCCTGAGGGAGGAGCCACACCGCGCGAAGCCTTGATAAATGTAACTTCTGGATTCGAGAGGTACCCCTTTTGGGTCATATAATCAACGAAGTGGGAATGCACGTAGATTACGCTAAGACCCATTTTGGTTGGAAACTGATCGACACCAAAGAGTCCTTTGAGGGTACACCAATTTACGGGTCTTGCTCGATACTATCGCAGATTAATCACAGGAGTTTTCGAAGGTCGTGCAGCTTAAATCTCTTTAGCACAACCGGGTGCTGTGTTCGTGAAAGACAGAACAGGAGGACGTCTTTTCAGCTTTCAAATCCCAACTCTGCAATGCACTGAGCATCGTCTTTACCCGAGGGTGTGGGTGATCCAGTGGTATATCATTTTGGTTCGAATCAGGGGCCCAACTACACGTCGATGCAACACGAGAGAGTGATGACTTACGTAATGGATTTACAAAGGGGAACTGTACGACACACAACCTACGGTGGAAACCGTAGTCTCTGGATTTAAGTTGGAAGCGTTACTTGGACGGTACCAGATGCACTACTTAGACTGATCACAAGGGCCTCCCGTGCATCCTGGTCTCGAAAGAGCTAAATCAGTTAATGGCATCGCTGGATGGAACTTTTGAAAGAATATGACTGTGAAACCTGAACGAGCACGATCTTTGCAACTCACTATCGACTCTAACTTACCTGATCAGACTCGCTCTGTTTAGACCGAAGCACCGAAGGAAGAGAAATTTCAAGATGGGGCCATGCGGGGCATGGAGGAGCAACAGCTGGCAAATCGGACGATATGCGCTACCTCATGGAATGAATGTGGATCTTATTATATGGAAAGTGTATGGAACTCGTGTCTCGATATCCTAGTCGACTGGGTTTTGATGAGAGATACTAGGATCTATAAATCTTACATTGGTGATCGGGCATGAAGGCCCACCTAGTTGTGTATGTAAATGATGTTTGACTTGTGGGAAGGTCAAGGAGTAGGATTAGCAACTAGAAACACACATATGGAAATAAGAACAGACTACCATGGATTCTGTCATTAGTCTACTTAGAACTCGAAACGGAACCAATATCACCTGGGTGATCGTTAATTGTCTCACGTTACCAGCACATTTTCTTTCGATTAAGGAAACTGACAAGTCTTCACAGCTGTGAATGTTCCTCTAAGAGAGGCGGCTTTTAGGCACGAGGTGCCAGCCTCTATTACCTTTTGATTTTGAGCTATGCCTGATTGATGACCGGCAATACACAACACCCTTGGCCCACGTCTAGACATGAGCGTTACTTATCACTGTAGGACAATCGGACGGAGCAACGAGCCATCTTGACACACGAAGACATGCTGCGAGCATGTGCGTGATTGACTTTAGTAAACATTTGGAAGGACACTTATCTTTGGGCATACAGCCGTTACCGTTTTAGTATGCATACAGCTCTGTTTGAGGCATTGCATGGGTGATAATGCCAACCTTCTTGTTGGGCTGAGGTGGATGACAACCTAACCACAGATCCAGGAATTGTACTAGAACCTCTTGGAAAGATTGTTTAGATCGGAAATCGTCTGGTGGCAACGCGTGACCGTCAGGAAAGCTAATAAGCTTAGGAAACACTGGGAGCTCGCTGTAGGCGAACGCATCATAATCGAAAGTCCCACCCTGGGAGAGTGCGATACACTATGGAAAACATGACAAACTTAACTTACGTTGCATTGAGTCATTCAGAATCCTGCAAAGAATTGGTCGCGTGGCCTACAAACTCGAGTTACCCGACGGATTGGGTAACGTGCACAATGTCATTTATGTCTCAGATCTAAGGCATGTTTGATGAAACATTTGTGATGACTTTGCTAGACAAGTTGCAGTTGTCAAGGAGCCAATCAAAGACATAGACGAGGAATTCAAGATGTGAACCGGAGTTCACGTGGGAACGCAATGGTCGGAATAAGCTCTAGCATCCGTAGTTATCGAAACGATTGTATCAACGTCTGTTATCATTGGCGAATTTCGGGATGAAATTCCCTTTCAAGTTGGGGTTGATGTGGCACTTGGGGAAAATCCACAGTCATCCTGACCTAACATTGTGTCACTTTTGGGTTACCGTGTCACTTTTGATGTACTTATCAAATTTTGGGACGAAATTTCTTTCAAGTTAGGGATGATGTGACAACTCGGAGTTTCAAGGTTCTTTTCGTGTGTGTGTTACCTCTATCAGATGTTGCAACTATGTGATTATGTGTTCGTTATGTGAAACTCTTGCGTTTATGTGTTCGTTATGTAGAACCCTTGTGTTACGTGTGTATGTTTACAAGAAACCGTGATACGATTAATTGTGTAATTTAGTAAATTTAGGAAATAAACGTGGTTGAGTATGGTTGCGTGTTTAGTTGGGCCGCCACCACTTGTGAATGATTTCGGCCCAACCTCAATATCCTCAAACTGTCTTCTAGGCTTTCTACTCCTCGGCCCAATCCCATATTTTAATTAGACTTGGCCCAGACTTCTTATTGTATATGTAAATCATGTGTTCCAATATTTAACCTATTTCAAACCCTATGTCCTCCTAAACTATCAACGGCAGACGATACCCCCCTTCATCGAAGTCTCCTATATTGTGCATCCTCTATTTCGGTTAGTTTGTTAGCCATTAGTTGTATACCAGTTTGATTGTGTTGTATTATTGTTATTATAAATCTATAAGATGATGTTGTGAAGTAAATATGATGGTGTGTATTCTTGTTATTATGAATCTGTAAGGGGTAATGAAACAACGATTTGTTAAACCCAAAAGAAATAACAGTTACGAATGGATGCTGTGATGATCGGATTATGTGCACGATGTGTTAGGCAGTAATTAGGGTTCTAGGAACTGTTGTGGGATTTGCGACTGTTCGACGAAACACAGAACTTCCGTTGTAATTCATCTTGACGAAACATGGTAACAATGAAGTTTCGTCGACACGGTAACAATGAAGTTTCGTCGACATGGTAGCCATAGTGTTTCGTCGACCTGGTTGCAATGGGGTTTCGTCGAGTAGGTTAACTTATATAACAATGGACTGAGTTGTTGTGTTGGTGAATGTGCTTGACAACGAAATCATATTGCTGATTGTTAATAATGATCGATGAAACATGAACTGGTTTATGTGATTAACTGTTTGGGTCAAACATAAATGGGCTACGTTAAACTGGTTGGACAATTGGGCTTGTGTAACGGGCCTAATATCCAAGGTGATCATATGCATGTTTGGGTTTGAAACTTAAATGGGCCGCACACACCATTGGACCTAGGCACTTATGATTGGACTGCACATTTTGAAGTATATATATATATATATATATATATATATTGGACTGTTGATATTTATTGAGACATGGATATGTAGCGTAGACACTTATGAGGACCGAATATTAATTACGTGGTTTCATGATAATAATTGACCGATATGTTGCATGGATAACTGTTGTGACTTGTGTGATAGGTGTATGGCCTGTACACTACTGAAATAATGTGTGTAATGAATACGTGCTTATGTGATACGATTTCGTACTTGGCCTAAATGTTATTACATGATACGAATATGGTGTGTGTGATATGGGCAAGTGTGTTGTATAACTAACTGTTATTATTTGCTTGATATTATGTGGGTGTTACTTGTGAAGTATGAAAAGGGATATGTGCTTAAGTAATGCAAAACTGATATCACTGGTAACTACTGTTTGGAAACATGAACTTGTGATTATAGACGTGCATGAAACCTAAATGTTTACTATGTGATATGTGATTTGGATACGTGATTGTGAAACTGATTACTCTTGGTAACCACAGTAGGGTTTGGTTGACCAACTGGGAACGGGTAAGGTAACGACACATACTGAGCAAATCAAGGTGAGTTCACTACTCTTGAGCATGCGTCCCGGTGGTTGGGACAGTCAATGGATATCTCGGGGGGGATAAGTCTTTGGGTAAAACTGGATGTTGGATAATAATCTCACCTCATTACTTTAAGACCCATCTTTTGGTGTTACCGGAGAGGTAACGAGTATTAGTTGGTAGCGCTACTTAGGTTTGGCACCCTCACCCCGTACCAGAGAGGACGGGTGTGAACTAATGACCCAGTCATGCCCAGTGCTTGGATAGGAGCACTGGGGAACGGGCAAAACTTACATCAGGAGCCGTCTTGTTCAGTATCGAGATATTATCAACATTACTGTAACACCCCGAAATCGGGTTTGGTAATTAAACCCCCGTTAATAATAAAGACGGGGAAAGTACCATTAGTAGTAAAAGTAAACCGGCAAATATTAGGAATAAATTAAATAATCCTAATATTTATTTAAAGTGAATGAGAGCTTTCAAGAAAAATAGGATGGATAAAAAGGCCCGATTTAACGGGACTTAAAGTAAAACGGGTTACGACTTCCCGAACCTACTAAGCTAACTAGGAATAATTCTAACCTAGTTAGATAGTGACTTATGAGTGGGTTAAAACACTTAAATTATGAACTAAGGAAAATGGAGGGGCCAAAGATGTTAAAATTGAAACTTAAGTTGCTAATTTTAATTAAAACAAAAACCAAACACCCCATTTGGGGATGTCTGGTCGTACAAAGAAGCAGGGGGCGACCTGGGTTTCTTCAAACCCTAAGTTCCTCACAAAACTCACAAATTGGAGCCTCTAATCAAGTCTAAATCGAATTTCAAGCACAAATTCGTGATCACCTCACTGAAGGGATCATAAGGTATGCAAAATTCTAGTATTTTGATTCATCTCAAGTTCTAGGTTAATTATGAAAAACTGAAATTGAGCTTGATTGTGTCATGCATGAATGAAATTAGAAGGGATATGGTGACTAGGGATGAACCCTAGGTGAAATCTTGTTAAAAGATTTCATGTTTATTATAGAGTTCATAATCACCATTGTAGGTGATTAATGAACTTGATGAAAACTTGATAAAACCTAGAATTATGATCTTGCTCTAGCATAATCTGAATTTAAGAATAAATTTCAGAAATATGGATGCTAAGACTTGTGTAGAATTGTCTAATCGAAGTTAATTTAGATGATAATTACAAGTCATAAACTTGGTTTTGATGATATAAAAATCTGACCCGCTAGGTGTTTGATGAAACGCCTAAGTGAGGATTAAAATGCTAAAAGTTGAGTAAAAACGCAGATTTGATTATTATAAAGAATTATGCGTTAAAGCTTATGAAAAATGGGCTTAGGATGATTTAATGAAATTGATGTTGTATTGGTGTTTATAAACACCATACTAACTTGTATGAATGAACTACTTGAACAAAAGGGAAATTGTTAAGAATTCATACTTGATTTGAAGTGGGTCTTGACATAAGAATTAAACTCATGATTTATGATTTAGTTCATTAAGAATAGTGGTAAAAGATTCATAAGGTGTGAAGGTCATGATCTTGAATGACTAATCTAACCACCTTGAAAATGATGGTGATAGTTTGACGCGTAACAAGCTAGGTGGAAGCTTGATGAGGGAGCGGGTCAAACGAATCACGAAGGAAAGGAAAAGTGTAGTTCGGATGCGAGGTAAGTAAAACTTACACCCACTTGTAGTATATGTGTTTATCTTATAAGCGATGAATACAATAAAGGATTAGGTTCGAATCATGGGTTCCGACACGACACGAAACGAAATGAGTCGGAACCAGTAAAAATGTTTTAAACCATGATTAATGGTGGAAGAGACAAAATGGTAAATTAGTCACGAATTGGTTAAGAATTAATGAGTTTTTCTTAAAGTTACCTTATAGCGTAACTAGTAATGGAAAAATGGGTAAAAATGGAAATTTAGTCAAGTATCGACTAAAGTAAAATAAGTTCAAAGGACACCCTACGGCATAAGCCGAATTGGGTTAAATAACGAGATGGTATATATATGTATATATATACCATTCTAAATTCAAATGCAAAATGTTTGGTCGTTTAGACCAAACAGGTCAAAGGGTGACTTGTAGTGCCATTTGACAAATGACGACTAATA
This sequence comes from Helianthus tuberosus, assembly GCA_030545235.1. NCBI lineage: Eukaryota > Viridiplantae > Streptophyta > Magnoliopsida > Asterales > Asteraceae > Helianthus > Helianthus tuberosus. Next base: position 80,909,202 of record CM060368.1, on the reverse strand, counting down.
AGTATGTGTCAAGTCTTATGCTTACAGGATAATAATGGTTTATGGATTAGAATGCTACGAATTAGCATATTATAGAGGCAAGGTATCGAAATGAGTCAATAAGTTGACCCGAGCCAGGTACGTAGAAATATAGTTGTGGATAATATACCTTATGGCCAAATAAGTAGCGAAAGCCCTTCGTAGTAAATGAGGGGCTAATGTTGACTAAACTGCCCTTGAAGGGTAAATTGGGAGAAATGACCCATAAAGGTTGTTTAGAAACTTATAGTATGATTTTGTAACTCTTAGATGCGTATAAAATTTGAAGGCATAAATTTTCAAGGGTTAAATGCCTCAAATGCGTCTTGCCGTAAAATGACATATCCGGGAGATAAAACTCGGAATAGTTAGTCTATTTCATTAAATCCACCAAAATCATATTTGTGGTGGAAGATTTTTTTGTTATGAACGGGTGGAATTATGAGGCATAGGAGAAATGGGCGTAAATTATGTTTAAAAGGACATAAATACCATAACGGGTCAAAATAAGACTATAAGTAAAAACGGGCCAATAATGCGTAGAAACCCGTGATTGAAACCTAATATAATAAGAAGATGTTGGAAATATTGGGTTCGTAAGGAATGGAGGTCAAACAAATAAGTTGGTTTGGTAAAAACATGAACGGGTCAATATTTGGTAAAAAGAGTAGTAAACCGAAGACTTAAAAGTCTGGAATTTTGTTAATCCGGATGTCGGATTTTAACTCCATAAGATGGAGAATTAAATTACGGTCGCGTAGGAAAAAGAATCGGGTAAAACGGACATCCCGATCAAAAGTTATGAACCTTTAAAGTTGGAATTTCGGTTAAAAACGGTGCTGGGCATCTGCATCACCAAAGAAACGAGCCTGCTGGAAAACCTAGACCCTCGCGACACGCGAGGGAGATTCTTAATTCTGTCGCGATACGCGACGCTTGACGCGGCCCGCGTAGATGTTTGTTAAGTCTCTCGCGGCCCGCGAGAGACCCAAAAGCTGGCAAATTGAATGCTGTTTGTTGTTAGATGTTTTAGAACTTGTTTAAACTATCAGTTAAGCATCAAAACTAACTTTTAAGTTGGTTTTGATCACAGGTATATATCAAGAGTTCCCGGATGAAGATCAAGCAGCGTACAAGAACCGAACACACTAGAATAAAGCTTCCGCACGTTGTTTCGTCGTTATTTTAAACGACAATTCGTTAGATATTAAATTGTAATATTTTCAAATGGTAACAGTTTTAATTCACCCGTATTTTCGACATATTTACATATAATTTCATGTTTATTTTCGTAACTTAAACGAAAACCATTAAATAATTAGACGGGTGTTACAAGTTGGTATCAGAGCCTTGGTTTAAGAGATTCAAGTATGGTGGGAAAACTATGCTTGGACTTAAACCTTATGCTCTTAATAAAGATTGGTGTTCGGTTCGAGGCTTGATCGCAAATCCGGTAAGTACATGTATGTTAATAGTTAGCATGCTAAAGTGTTGTAAACAACACATAGGGCTATCGTGTGATACACGTTACCCCAATTAAATTGATTGATATAGTTGACGAAAATACGCGCGTTGACGCGTATAGTAGAAAAAGCCTTGTATTATAATACGGACGATTATTGAAGTTGACGTTACTAACTTTTGTGAATGTTTTAATTGAAGGACACTCGCGTTTGAAGACGACGAGAGTCAAACGAATAGTGGATATGATGATGAGCGGTCCGAAGTATGACAAGAGGAGCATGCTCACCGAGGACTAAATCGCGTAACGACCGCGAACAAGGTTAATGGCAAGGAATGCCCGTCGGGGCAAACATTACCAGGTGCACATTTTAAATAATCGCACAAATAGTAATATGCAACAAATAAGTAGAAATTGAAAGTTGCATATGTAGAAGTATAAGTATGAACCGGGAGACGGTAAGCGTAGAACAAACTGACGCGTAAATAACGTCGGAAGTCATAAATTCGGAGGATTAGTCCGGAAGTAAACAAATGAAGCCTTAGACTACGGTCAAGGTCAATTGAAGTCAAGAGCGAAAATAAACGATTCCAAACATAATAAGAGATGCCTCGAAGCTATATATGTATATATACAATTGAATTTAGACAAGAATAAAAGATGATCTACGGGATCATCATAACCTACGGGATTAAACACAGTGTTAAGGTCTACGGGACCAAACAGGACCCTCGAGTCATAAAGAGAAGGAAACGAGTTGTGAATGTCTCACCTTAAAAAGGTGAAAAATTTAAAGAAATAGCCTATAAGGCTAAGTGAAAGAACCTACGGGTCAATCGTGTAAAGCAAGGGAACTAGTTATGATTCCCCGCGTAAAATGAGAACGGAAAAGAATAAATTATGGGTTGTCAATTTCCTTAATATGAGTAATTGACATAATTAAAAGGAAAAACGTTAAACTAAAATACAGTTTTAGTAAGAAACAATGTTTTAACAAATATGAATACTATAAAACGAATTTGGAAATAACAAATATCAAATAGTATGGGTCTTAACATCGATAGGTGCAAGACGATATATTCGAAAAAGTGGTATTTTCGAAAATAAAAGGTTGATATAAATTAAACATGACATGACACGATCACGGTCAAGAAATGCAATGTGAAGTGGAATCACATTATCACTAAGCGAGCGGTAAAAAGTAACTGGACTAACAAGTCTAGTTAGTGAGACCGGTTAAGGTCATTAAAGTAAATTTGGTTGTTTGTAAACGGTGGATTCGGTATAACTGAACCGAATAAATGAATTTGAAAACAAAAGAAATTGTTGCTAAAAGTGAAAGATTTCACTAAAGACCTTTAAACGGGTCAAAGTAACGGATCCATAAAGAATTCGATAGTATATGAAAGTGATGAATAGCGCTAGGTAACTAAACTAGTGGAAATAACGAGATTACGTTATTTCGAGTTGCACTATGTCGTAAGAGATGCGTAGACAATTAATAGCCAAAATGATGTTACCATACTTTTCTGGTAATACTAACAATTGGTTAAAAGTATAAGTAATGTTTAAAGGATTTCTCGGCTCAAATACATTGAGTTTAAACTCAATGAATTATATCATAAAAGGTTTCGAGGACGAAACCTCTTTAAGGGGGGTAGACTTGTAACACCCCGAAATCGGGTTTGGTAATTAAACCCCCGTTAATAATAAAGGCGGGGAAAGTACCATTAGTGGTAAAAGTAAACCGGCAAATATTAGGAATAAATTAAATAATCCTAATATTTATTTAAAGTGAATGAGAGCTTTCAAGAAAAATAGGATGGATAAAAAGGCCCGATTTAACGGGACTTAAAGTAAAACGGGTTACGACTTCCCGAACCTACTAAGCTAACTAGGAATAATTCTAACTTAGTTAGATAGTGACTTATGAGTGGGTTAAAACACTTAAATTATGAACTAAGGAAAATGGAGGGGCCAAAGATGTTAAAATTGAAACTTAAGTTGCTAATTTTAATTAAAACAAAAACCAAACACCCCATTTGGGGATGTCTGGTCGTACAAAGAAGCAGGGGGCGACCTGGGTTTCTTCAAACCCTAAGTTCCTCACAAAACTCACAAATTGGAGCCTCTAATCAAGTCTAAATCGAATTTCAAGCACAAATTCGTGATCACCTCACTGAAGGGATCATAAGGTATGCAAAATTCTAGTATTTTGATTCATCTCAAGTTCTAGGTTAATTATGAAAAACTGAAATTGAGCTTGATTGTGTCATGCATGAATGAAATTAGAAGGGATATGGTGACTAGGGATGAACCCTAGGTGAAATCTTGTTAAAAGATTTCATGTTTATTATAGAGTTCATAATCACCATTGTAGGTGATTAATGAACTTGATGAAAACTTGATAAAACCTAGAATTATGATCTTGCTCTAGCATAATCTGAATTTAAGAATAAATTTCAGAAATATGGATGCTAAGACTTGTGTAGAATTGTCTAATCGAAGTTAATTTAGATGATAATTACAAGTCATAAACTTGGTTTTGATGATATAAAAATCTGACCCGCTAGGTGTTTGATGAAACGCCTAAGTGAGGATTAAAATGCTAAAAGTTGAGTAAAAACGCAGATTTGATTATTATAAAGAATTATGCGTTAAAGCTTATGAAAAATGGGCTTAGGATGATTTAATGAAATTGATGTTGTATTGGTGTTTATAAACACCATACTAACTTGTATGAATGAACTACTTGAACAAAAGGGAAATTGTTAAGAATTCATACTTGATTTGAAGTGGGTCTTGACATAAGAATTAAACTCATGATTTAGTTCATTAAGAATAGTGGTAAAAGATTCATAAGGTGTGAAGGTCATGATCTTGAATGACTAATCTAACCACCTTGAAAATGATGGTGATAGTTTGACGCGTAACAAGCTAGGTGGAAGCTTGATGAGGGAGCGGGTCAAACGAATCATGAAGGAAAGGAAAAGCGTAGTTCGGATGCGAGGTAAGTAAAACTTACACCCACTTGTAGTATGTGTGTTTATCTTATAAGCGATGAATACAATAAAGGATTAGGTTCGAATCATGGGTTCCGACACGACACGAAACGAAATGAGTCGGAACCAGTAAAAATATTTTAAACCATGATTAATGGTGGAAGAGACAAAATGGTAAATTAGTCACGAATTGGTTAAGAATTAATGAGTTTTTCTTAAAGTTACCTTATAGCGTAACTAGTAATGGAAAAATGGGTAAAAATGGAAATTTAGTCAAGTATCGACTAAAGTAAAATAAGTTCAAAGGACACCCTACGGCATAAGCCGAATTGGGTTAAATAACGAGATGGTATATATATGTATATATATACCATTCTAAATTCAAATGCAAAATGTTTGGTCGTTTAGACCAAACGGGTCAAAGGGTGACTTGTAGTGCCATTTGACAAATGACGACTAATAAGTATGTGTCAAGTCTTATGCTTACAGGATAATAATGGTTTATGGATTAGAATGCTACGAATTATCATATTATAGAGGCAAGGTATCGAAATGAGTCAATAAGTTGACCCGAGCCAGGTACGTAGAAATATAGTTGTGGATAATATACCTTATGGCCAAATAAGTAGCGAAAGCCCTTCGTAGTAAATGAGGGGCTAATGTTGACTAAACTGCCCTTGAAGGGTAAATTGGGAGAAACGACCCATAAAGGTTGTTTAGAAACTTATAGTATGATTTTGTAACTCTTAGATGCGTATAAAATTTGAAGGCATAAATTTTCAAGGGTTAAATGCCTCAAATGCGTCTTGCCGTAAAATGACATATCCGGGAGATAAAACTCGGAATAGTTAGTCTATTTCATTAAATCCACCAAAATCATATTTGTGGTGGAAGATTTTTTTGTTATGAACGGGTGGAATTATGAGGCATAGGAGAAATGGGCGTAAATTATGTTTAAAAGGACATAAATACCATAACGGGTCAAAATAAGACTATAAGTAAAAACGGGCCAATAATGCGTAGAAACCCGTGATTGAAACCTAATATAATAAGAAGATGTTGGAAATATTGGGTTCTTAAGGAATGGAGTTCAAACAAATAAGTTGGTTTGGTAAAAACATGAACGGGTCAATATTTGGTAAAAAGAGTAGTAAACCGAAGACTTAAAAGTCTGGAATTTTGTTAATCCGGATGTCGGATTTTAACTCCATAAGATGGAGAATTAAATTACGGTCGCGTAGGAAAAAGAATCGGGTAAAACGGACATCCCGATCAAAAGTTATGAACCTTTAAAGTTGGAATTTCGGTTAAAAACGGTGTTGGGCATCTGCAGCACCAAAGAAACGAGCCTGCTGGAAAACCTAGACCCTCGCGACACGCGAGGGAGATTCTTAATTCTGTCGCGATACGCGACGCTTGACGCGGCCCGCGTAGATGTTTGTTAAGTCTCTCGCGGCCCGCGAGAGACCCAAAAGCTGGCAAATTGAATGCTGTTTGTTGTTAGATGTTTTAGAACTTGTTTAAACTATTAGTTAAGCATCAAAACTAACTTTTAAGTTGGTTTTGATCACAGGTATATATCAAGAGTTCCCGGATGAAGATCAAGCAGCGTACAAGAACCGAACACACTAGAATAAAGCTTCCGCACGTTGTTTCGTCGTTATTTTAAACGACAATTCGTTAGATATTAAATTGTAATATTTTCAAATGGTAAAAGTTTTAATTCACCCGTATTTTTCGACATATTTACATATAATTTCATGTTTATTTTCGTAACTTAAACGAAAACCATTAAATAATTAGACGGGTGTTACAATTACTTTTGGATTTGTTAACGAACTGGATTAAACACTTGGTAACTAACGTTTTCTTAAAACCGTGAACTCAACAGCGTAGTCTGACACACTTGTTGCATGCTCGCAGGTCGTTAGGTACTTGGATGGGAACTTGCTATCTGGATGGCTGGAGTGGTTATGGTCGTGTCGCTGAGGATTACTTGCATGTTGTGTAAACACTATTGCATTTGGTTTTTGAGAACACATTAATATTATTATGTCATTTGCTTCCGCTAAATATGATACACTTGTTTGACAATTATGATTACTTAATTTAATAAACATAAACTTGGTATTGTTTTGATATTGGTTCAATGTGATTGGTGGCTTGGATCCTGGTACGTCACACGTCCCGCGGTGTTTCCGCACGTGGTTTTTTGGGGGTGTGACAGGGACGGTCCCCATACCACTTTTTTATTTTTTTTTAATCTTCCACTATTTTTAACATTTAACAAATAAATTAATAAAATATTTTATTAATATTGAAACACAATACATAAACTTAAAAAAAAAACATAAACTTAACATTTATGCAATAAACACTAAACTTGTTACAAAATCAAAAACTACAAAACCTTTGTACCGATAAATGTTTGGTGGTGAAATAGAAGGACCATTCTGTAAATACCTCTAAATTAAATAAAGGAAGCTTCAAGGAACCTGCAATCGACCATTCTGTACAACTTTTTTTCTTCATATATCCCTTTCATTTCCTGGTTCTCACTTCAAATCTCCATATTCTCAACAACAAAATTCTGACCGTCAACAACAAATCTCCATTTTCTTTCCAAATGGTCCAAATCACAAACGGTCAAATTTGGTTTTTGTCTTTTAGCGACCGTCGCCAACGTCTGGAAGAGGACGACGAGGACGCTGACGGAGGGGGGGCGGGATGGTGTGCGGATCGGCGCCGATCCAGGACGCAAGGGGGACGGTCCCCATACCGTCTAGCCTAAAACTGATATGGTACAGGTGCAGGCAGTGAACCGGTACATTCATTACGGTATTCGATATCGACTTCTCATCAATTTCAATGTTGGTTTACTCCGTACCACTTTCGGGACGGTACCTGTCGCATCCCTAATATATGCGAAAGAACAAATAAATAATAAATTAGAAAAATCAGCTTTATTATTCTAATTGGATAGTCAATAGTCCTTGTTCTGCTCCTGCAACTGAGAGAACAAAACCATCTCACAAAAGAAATCCCGGAGATCACGCTGGTGAACCTCAAATAGTCGTTTTCATCGTTCAACTATAAAACCGAAGCTTAGTCCTCCTAAACACCATCTCCCCTCCTTCACTCCATCAGATTTTCCGGTTTGAGTCTTACATGGTAACCGAGGTATCCTAATAACCTTATTTGATGTTAACGATTGCATCTATGCTTATTTGAGTCTTAAGGGTTGTAAGTCTTACATTCACTCCTTTGTTTCTCTTATTTTTGAAAATTTGAAATTCTTACATACACAATTTCAACAAACTATCATTATTGCATACAATTTCATCTAATACTCTGTTTACATACAATTTCACAGCCCTTTTTTTCACTTATCATCAACAAATGATAACAGATCTTGAGATAGAATTGTTGGGTTAAATTTCATTTACATGGGTTTCTATTACTTTATTTTTAGGGTGTAAAAAAAAAAAAAAATTAACAATAAGGGAAAATGGAAAAGAAGCAAATTTACTTTTAAGTATTTCGAGCTTTTGGTTACTCACAATTAAATTAACAATAGTAGTTTAATTATAAATAAGATATATGGTTACGTCAAATTTATTTTGAGTTCTCGTAACCGGTTAATCAAATAATTTATATATAGTGTTCGGATCAAATACAAATAAAAATTAACGTGCGAAATATAGAAGTGAAAGAAAATCCACTAGGTAGCATTTTCCTATTTATTGTAAATCATGTTTTATCATTTCTATCCAAATATTTTCTTTTGACTCTTGAGTCTTTGATATATGTTTACTCCCAGATCCAAATATTTTCTTTTGACTCTTGAGTCTTTGATATATGTTTACTCCTCGATGTTTATTTTGGAGTAAAATGCACGGATAGTACCTGTGGTTTGGTAAAATTTCATCTTTAGTCCTCAACTTTTCAAAATTACACTCTTAGTCCCTATGGTTTGACAAGTTGTTACTCGGATAGTCCCTAAAGTGGATGAAGGTTACTCGGATAGTCCCTGTGGTTTGACAAGTTGTTACTCGGATAGTCCCTGTGGTTTGACAAGTTGTTACTCGGATAGTCCTTGTCATTTCACACCCACTTAACAAGAAAAACTAACCTCCATCCGCTTTGGGGACTATCCGAGTAACAACTTGTCAAACCATAGGGACTAAGATTGTAATTTTGAAAAGTTAGGGACTAAAGGTGAAATTTCACCAAACCACAGGGACTATCCGTGCATTTTACTCTTTATTTTGCTTGCGTGTATGTATTTTTTATAATTGTTCACTTTACAACCATTAACACACATTCGGAAGATTCTTTAAATTTCGAGCCAATACTAAAGTCTAAACAGCCAATATGCCTTTTTATTTGACACATAACATAGAAACCTTCATGACATTTGATTTTCCTCATATTTCGTTCTTCCTTACTTTCACTTGTATCTATCATCAGGAATATTACATTGGTAGCATGCACGACGTTTTTCTAAGCTTTAATTAAATTCGGAAATACAAGTTGTAATCAACAATCAAGGTATGCACCATGTTTATGTTTATAACTTGTGTGTTATTGAACTTATTAATCTCAAAATGATGTAATAAATTAATTCAATAGTGTACAATTGACGAGTTGTCTACTTATTTCTTAAGGTAGAATAAAATTAAATAAGTCAACTAGTGTGCCATAGTGTTTATAATTTCTAAATCCTCATTACTAGTCGTTTAATATATGATTTCTTTTAACTTGTGTAATACAAGAGTTTCTAACCGTGTGTGTGATTTCTACGTACACCACTGCTAATAGGTGTTCATTTTCTCTATAGGTTTTACTTTACGTGTTGTGATTTATGTTTTCCAATGCAATTGCCTACTTGGTTTAATGATACTATGGAAAAGTATTTGGCAATGTGCTTTGATTTTTTTCCTTTTTTCATCCTACTTTTAAATACTAACAAATTTCTCTTTTATTCGAGAATGTAGTTAGCCAATCCATACCACATCAAAAGAGAATATGTGTTACAGCTAAAAGACGTATGTAAAAATAAATTTAACTATTTGTGACAATATATATTTGGTCTAGATTTCGAGTCGTGGGTCTCACTGAAAGCAGCCTCTCTATTCCTACGGGTTAGAGGTAAGGCTGTCTACATCTACCCTCCTCAGACCCTACATTAGCTTTGCTATTGGTAGGATTTACTGAGTATGATGATGATGTCTAGATTCTACCGAGCTTTTGTGTTGTTGTTTTTTTGTTTTTTATAGATCTAGTGGGTGATAAGCTACAATTGATCCACGTGAGTCCAGGGGCCATGGTTTGTTTGAAACCATGAACCCCTAATTCGGTCATCGCTTTGCTTTCGTGATCTGTTTTTAAATCTTATTTTTGGTCGGTTTGTTAATAAGTTTTCAAACTATACATTCGCTTACGGTTTGATTTTATAAAATAAAGTGAGTCTAAAATTACCATTGTAGCTGAAATTATTTGGATAAAGAAAGTCCACTCATTTGAGCATTAGTTATGTTTCGCGATGATTAAAAAACCTTTATTAATGGTTTGATCTAAAAACCCGTCAAGACCGGACCGTGAATGGGGCATGTATCTTGTGTCGTAATTGTGTGTGCTAAATATCTTTGGAGCACTTGCGTTTGCTTTACTTGTTCTGGTGCAAATTCTTAGTTCATCTGATGAATACAAACACATTTTTCTTTTATTTTTTGCCATCTTACTTTCTAATTACAAACACATTTTGCTTGTATTAGGCGATCTACAATTTGGGGATGTTGGTGCCAATTCCCTTCCAAACCATATCAGAAGAGAATTTCTGGTGCAGCTCAAAGATGTAAGTAAATCTACATTTAACTGTTTAATACAAGAATTATTTAATTTGAATTCCATTGATCATTATGTGGCTTCTATGTTTTGTTTATAGGTATGGAGCTTGCTTGTGGGCGAATGGCTACCGATTTTGAGCATGGGTTCAGGGGCCACCATTGTTATTGTCTCTACCCCTAATACTAGGCCTCACAATCAAGCGTGCCTTGAGCTTTTGGGTACACCTGAGGCACTTGAAAATGCAAGCCGTGCAATTTCGAATAAAATAAGTTCGGTGAGTTTCTAATTTCAAGTGCTAGTGTTGTTAAACGGTCGTGTTCACAGGTTGATATTCATAGGTCAACTTGAACATGACCAATTTTGGGATGACAATGAAACCCGAACCCGGTGAGAATACCCAAAACAACAGGGACGGATATAGGGTCGATTAATTGGGTATGGGATTATCTTGATGGTTACTTGGCACATTGAAGGGGGGGACTATGTCCAATACTATACAGTTTATTGTGAACCACATCGTGTGCAAGAAGTACGGGATTTACTTGATGGTTACTTGGCAACGCATCTTCCTTCAACAACAAACTGAGATTGTGGAAACATATGTAGTTTGTGGTGATCTATATACTATTTAACAAATGAGTTGGCTTTACATTGCACTAAAATTTAAACAAGTCGACCTATCATTTTGTTTATTTTTTGTCCATCTATTTATAACTTTTTTACAAATTGTTTGACGCATTTACAATGTGACAACTTTTCAAAACATGTAAATCTAAGGCTACAAGCCCTTTGGTCGTTGGCTATGTTTTATGGGAAACATGAAACATACAAACCAAAAGTTATAAGATTCTATGAAACCTTAGAACCATATTTAAAATTCATGTCAACCCCTTGTAAAGATTTGAAGATTCATTTGAGTTTATCAAAAAGACTTTACGACTTTGCGAGTACAAATTATGTCAAAACCTGTAAAGAACGTAGAGATTAAGATTATTTCATAAACAAATTTTGTTTTACAATTTTACATAAAATTTAAATCAGAAGGCCCAAAACCTTAGTCTGATAACAGAGAGAATCACATGTCATGAGACTTAACATTTTACAACCATAGGGACTATCCGGGCATCTTCTCTTTATAAAACCCATCCACCCTTCATCTTCAACATTATAAAACCCCACCACCACACTTCATCTTCAACCTCCACCCACCATCACCGCCACAGTTTCAGAGAAAACCCGCTCGTCTAAAGGCCAACTGCGATAAAAATTGGGCTCGGTCCCGAACCGACCTTAAAACTACATCACCATCATCAACCCCCCCCCCCCCCCCACTCCTTCTCCCCTTCCTGTTTGTTTCTTTGTCTCTGCAACCTGCAAACACCACTGGCCCACCATCGGACGACCACCTGCCATCACCACTGGCCCGCCATTATATTGTCGCATCATGTGTATTTGAGATTTAATGTCAGAATAAAAAAGAACAAATGCTCTCATCTACATATTTATCAAACACATCTGCTCAACACTTGTTTCCCTCCCAAATGCTCTCATCTACATATTTATCAAACAAAACACAAACAAATCAATTGAAGAACTGATCCATCTCACCTTCCTCTCGATCTCCCTCTCACCTTACACAAAATCCGGTCACCGGATTCCAGATCCGGGCGACGTTTACAGGCAAGACACCCCCCCCCCCACTCGGTTCTTCGCTGATGAAGACCACCGACAGAACCAGGAAGAGACCGGAGAAGGAAAGGGAGCCGCCGCACACGGCGGCGGCGTACCTGGCAGAAAATCCCGCCGCTATTCTTGTCGTCGACTCCTCCGGCCAGTGCTATGTATGAGTCACTGTTCCTTGCATCATAACCCGAAGCCAAAACTCGAATTCGAAGAGGACCACCATCACTCCGTTTCCTCATCTGCTGCTACTGCTATGATCGTGAACCAGAGCTCCACCTGAAACACACCGGTTCCGAACCGCTGACCCGCATCTCGAACCCAGAACCACCGTCACCGCTACTGCCGCCGGTTCTCCTTCATCAGTATCAATCATCATCTCTAATCAATGGCAAGCACGATCATCTTCAGTAATAATCATCATCATCATCTCCGACAGATAAACGGCCGAAGCCGAGAGAGATCGAGAGGGAGGATGAGGGTGTTGTGCGACTGGTGTGTTTGTAGGTAGGGTTTTAAGTGAGGGGTGGGGGTTTGCAGGTGGGTGGGTGTGAAAGGGTATTTTTGTCAAATAAATATGAAGAAGTTGCCCGGATAGTCCCTATGGTTTGGCCTTTTAAGGAAAGGGTATTTTTGTCATTTCACACCCTCCTTAACCGAGAAAAGTAACTGAAGTTAGACCCAGGGACTATCCGAGAACAAAAATCGAAAACTTGGGGACTATTCGAGTAGTTTTAGAAAGTTAGGGACTATAGGTGAAAAAGGCGAAACCACAGGGATTATCCGGGCATTTTTCTCTAAAAATAATGAAAAATTTAAAAATAATAAAAAAAACAAATAAATAATAAAAAAAAAATCTAAAAATCAAAAAAATTGTAAAAAAATCAAAAAATTGTAAAAACTTCAAAAAAATCAAAAATCCAAAAAATAAAATTTCTACAAAAATAAATAAAAATTTTTAAAAATCCTAAAATTCAAAAAAATCTAAAAAAACCAAAAATAATATAAAAAATAAAAAATATAAAAAATTCTAAAAAATACTAATAATACTAAAAAATTTAAAAAAAATCAAAAAACATTGTAAAAAAGAAAAAAAAACAAAAAAATCGTAAAAAAATTCAAAAGAAAACAAAAAATAGCAAAATAATTATAATTGGTGTGGACCAAAACACATTGACGAGTTTCATATTGAAAGGTTCACGTGTGAGGTGATATTTGAGATCAATGTGTCTGGTCAAGGAGTGCTATACGAGATGTTAGTAATTCGCAAAGCAGCTTAAATATCGATAATGATAAGAGATATTAGAATTTCAAAACCGTAATCCTGTAACTTCTTTGTGAATTGGCAGGAATCCGAGTGCTCTCCCAAACTGGATATCCACCCGGTGTGGATTTCAAGGTCGATTTTGCAGTTACTTCAATGAACCGAGAATTTTCTTTACAGCAACAAGATGATAAACCTCCGGGTCCGGCTGGTAAGTGGCAAGGGAGCATGTGGGAAAGCTTGTACACATCATCATTGGGCGGTCCATGCATGATGTATTCCACATGCTTTTGCACCAGCAAAGGTCTTCGTCTTTCTCCTTTAGAAGTAGTGTGCGGTTGATCAATCCATGCCAAGGTATCCGTACACCTAGTTGGTTTGATCAACAAACACATTTTCTTCAATCACACCGAAAAGAAATGTACATTGCATGTTCATCTTGTGGACTTTGAACTTCTTGTGGAAGAAAAATCCATGAATCTTCAAAAAGCTTCAGACGTGCTGCAGGCGCGTACATTTTGTTGGAATCTATCCTGAGAACCCGATCAAAAACCATAACAACCAAATTTTGGCACATATTTCATCTTGTCGATTTTTTCAACTTCATCCAACCACATTCTTTCACCATCATTCCATCATCTAACATTTTTGTCTTCTTTTATCCTCTCTCCATCAAAGGCAACAATATTCTCATAGTAGCACAAATGATTCGGAGCCTTATGTCACCGATCTTGTGCATGGGCGCTTCACTATCAACAATCCTAAGACTATCAATAGTTCCTCCTGGGACATCCTGCACACTCACTTAGAGATTAGTTGGAGAGGGGGACCCAAGCCTTTATAGACTTGGGTCGTCCGTCATCATCGAGAATTGTGACATCCATTTCCCGATGATTCGGAATTAATGTAGCTCCCCCTGAAACAGTTTCCGATTTTGGTTTCCAAATCTGTTTTTGTTTTTCCTTTTTAACATCTGATTTAACAGACTGTGTTTGGACAACCTCTGGTTTTAAAGCCTTTTTAACTTCTTTTCTTTTCTTTGTTTCCTTTTCTGTTTCTTTTCTCGTTGTTTAACAAGACGAGGGTACTGTCTTGGTGAAACGGATCTTTTATGGTAACTGTTACCACGGGGGGCATCAACTTTTGCCTTTCCTTTTGTGAGATATGGACAGTTTCTGACAATGTGCCCATACTCACCACATTCAAAACATGATCTCCGCTCAACAAACCTCGGAGTATCATAATTGTAAGAGCTTGATGATGAACTTCGTGATCTTGAGGTACTTGTTCCTACATCACAACAGTTTGTGTGTTGTGTGTAGTTGTTTTGACTGTTTCTTTTCAAAGTTTTCTTTTGCATAACAAAATTTGTGTTTGATTTGTTTTCAAAAGATTCAATTTTATCAGTCCCTCTGGATTTCACGAAGTTTATCTTTTGAAACTTCTTCTTGTTTTGAGCTCTTTTGCCCTTTCTATTTCCGTGATTAACGTGATTTTGCTTTTGTCGAACTGGAAGTTTTTTATTTCCATATTGTTTCCGAACTTCGGCTTTTGGGATAGGAGTACACTGAGTTGCTACAACTCTTGGGCTCGACTTTCCCAAAAACTTACTGGTTGAATCCTCAAATACTTTATCAATCAAGGATTGATTAACATTTTTGATGGGAAAATCTGTGTTTGAGTAAACTTTATCATCACTGATGTAGGGTAAAATACACATATTTGTCTCATGTAAATTGTATACTTTATGTATAGGTTTTATTTGTTTTTATTTAGTTTTTAGTATTATATTATATTTTTTTTTTTGTTTTGCCAGGTCCTGGTGCAAATGAAGCAAAAACGAGTAATATGAAAATAACCAGCCGGTTGGGCAGAATGGGGTGCCACTGAAAGTGACCGAATAAAAATTACAGTTATTTTCCGAAAGTTAAACATGAATTGCATTCAAGTGGCCCTTTTAACATATTATATATGTTAGTATAAAATAATTCAACCCAAGGAATTGGATGCATAGTGTAATCAGAATGTATTAATTTGAATGTTAAGTGGGCCTTGAAAGAAAATTAAGTCCAGCAGCAAAATTGCGTAGAAGCATGTATGATGAGCCCAACGAATTTTATGACTAGTGATATTGGGCCTTTTATCAATATTTTAAAGAATGATACAATTCAACTTGAAGGTCAAGCAAGAGTTGTTGGCTGTTGAGTTTGAAAAGAAGGGACATCAGCCAATAAAAAAAGAACCCTACACGCACATATATTTTTTGGGGGTGGACGAATTTGAGAGAGCCAACTTGGGACGCACGTACAAAAGAAAGCAAGGCAGTTGGGCGGCAAATATAAAAACCTTGGGGGACGCAGACAAGGGGATCAGAAAATCTACGAATTTAAGGATCTTGCAGCAGCATTGAGACGACTTTGGAGGCTGTTTTGAAGGATCGGGAACGTTCGGGAAGCCAAGGAATCATCTAGGAAGCTCGGGAACACTCGGAGTTGAAGATTTTCGGGTTCTATACTTCCGTTTATCTTTCAGTTTCGTTTATTCTTAGTTTTTAATGATGAATTCTGAATTAATATTGATTGTTGCTATGATTGTTGACATGATTATTGGCTAGACTTTTCGTACTACCTAGGTTATGACAATAGTTAAATAAAGGGGTCATGCTATTTACACACGGAGAAAATTATTTTCACACCCCAAAGCGCCGCGCTATGGCCAAAGCGGGGCGCTTTGGTGTAAAGTCAACCGACAAGGACTGACGCGGTCAGACCTTGTCTGTTGCTTTACATCAAAGCGCCCCGCTATGGCCAAAGAGGGGCGCTTTGAGGTTTTTTTTTTTTTTTTTTTTTTTACATTTTTAACATTTCCGGGCAAAGCGCCCCTCTTAGGTCAAAGCGCAGCGCTTTGGGCCTTTTTAAAATTGTTTTTAATTCACAAACGCGTCGATAATAGTCTAAATTTTACGTTTTTTCCGTTATACATCATTTTTTAATATATATGGACTATACTGCAAGTTCCGGATCAAATCGGTTACGTGTGATGCCGTATTCCATTATATCGTATCATTTTGGTTTGAAAGCACAAGTACTCCTATGAGTAGTTTTATGTGTATCAGCCGCCTACCGTACATGTACATGACGTATTTTTTCATTAATTGTAGTATTATGATGTATATTGTCATTTTGGGTCATACAAGTGCGTATTGAATCTGATTGGGTCGTGTCGGTGACATTCGGTTTTTAACGTGATGTAACGCATATATTGAACAAACACAAACGTACTCTTGGATTGTAAAAGAATTAACGTGATTATTATTAAACACATTTCACATACATCTTGAACATATGGGGTTACATTAAGGCCATAGCGGGGCGCTTTGGAGTGTTTAAATAGACTAAGGGCGTGTGCGAATAGACCCCACCTATTTTTATGATTAACAATCCAAACTCCACTCAAAATATCCATTTAAAGATTTAAAAACAATTATGACTTGTCACGTGAAATTGTTTCCTTCATTTGCATTCCCAATGTACGGATACATCGAGATATGGAATGCGGTCAAATTAAATGGTTTTTGATAATTATCTTCACGTCCGAAAAGTGCTACCATTTTCTTTATTATTACACAAACAACAAAATAATATAATATAGGGAAAGGACAGTAAATAGGGTAACGCACGGGGGTTTCAGACTTAGCTGTGGAGTGTGGACTTGTCTAACCCCTCTGACATTGACCATTATTTCCATAAAAATTTTAATTTAAGTCCCCTTCCTTTCAAATACTTTACATTTAGCCCCTTCTACAACCAACTTTAAAGACCATTGACTCTCCTGATGCTTCCTTCTTCCTTGATGGGTTCTTTCAAAAATTTTAATTTAAGTCCCCTTCCTTTCAAAAATTTTAATTAAATATCGTAAAATTTGGACCAAAAATGTAAAATTTAAACTTAAACGTAGACCAGTCAAAAATACGCCCAAAATGTAAAAAAAAAAAAAAAAAAAAAAAAAAAAAAAAAAAAAAAAAAAAAAACACCAAAGCGCCGAGCTTAGGCCAAAGCGGGGCGCTTTGGTGTAAAGTCAACAGACAAGGACTGAACCTGTCAGACTTTGTCTGTTGACTTTACACCAAAGCGCCCCGCTTTGGCCATAGCGGGGCGCTTTGGAGTGTTTAAATAGACTGAGGGCGTGTGCGAATAGACCCCACCAAATAAAGTTTGAATCTTTATTCGATTTTTGGCGTGGTTGTGGATTTTTCTTGTATTGTAAAAGCTTCGGGAATTTAACTTGGTGCATATGCGTGCTTGACAATTATTTTATTATTGTTTATTGATTCGTATAATCCTTGGTGGCGGTCTTTATCACATAATAGGGTTGTGCTAGGGTTCTTGATTTAGGTGACGGTCTTTATCACATAATAGATTATTAATCCTTTAGGGTGAAAATTGCATAAGTAACCTTAGAAGTAATATCCGTAATTTAATAAAATCAAGTGTTCTGCTAAACTTGTCGCTGTGAGGCTCGAGGTTATTAATAGGTCTCGGTTTGATTATAAGTCCTTAACATTCCATTGTCTATTAAACCAAGATTAAAACCCGTAGTTGCTTTAGACGTTCGCGCTGAGAGGTAGAGAGTCTTATATAGGCACTTTCAAGAAACTAGAGGACTGAGAGGAAATCTAGAAAACCGGTGAGCGTAACAGCCTAGGTAGTGCCATAAGAATCGCCTTGAGAGTGTTTGAGGGGCTTAGTGGTGTCTTAATAGGTTTAGTATCCAAAGATCCCGGTTCCACACCACAAAATCATCGAATAGAGATCCATTATGAGTTTAGCTTGCGTCTAGCCTAGGTAGTCTTCATTCATCACTGGTCAAAGTCTTCGTTTGAGTTCGTGTTAGTTATTTAGCTAATCTAGTTATTCGTTATTTGCATTCTTAGGATTTTTAGAAACCCCCCCCCCCCCCCCATCAATAAACAAATAGTTAAGTCCGTGTCAGTCTAAGTCTAGATAGAGTCGTTAGCGTAATCAGTAGAGTCTCTTGGATTCGATACTCGGACTTCCTTAGGCTATACTGCATCGATCGGTACACTTGCCGGTCGTGTGGTTTAGGTTTTAGAGAGTCTTTGTTTTATAAATTTAAAACTTAGAGAGTCTAGTTTAGGGTTTAATTTAGTTAAACCACTTTTAGCACATCAAGTTTTTGGCGCCGTTGCCGGGGACTCTTGGCGATTGCGTTCATTGGCTTCGATTGGACTTAATTGACATAATCTGTGCTACTTGTCTTTTGTTTTGTGTTTTCGTGGTGAGTCTTGTGAGTCTATTTGTGTTCTGTAATTTTGAGTCGTAGGAGTCTAAATTTACGTGTTTTCTATTTCTTTTAAGTCTTAAATATGTGTGAGATCTGTGGAGGGCCTCATTTTACTGTTAAATGTCCACAATATGTGGGGTCCTCTGCGCATTATTATGCTAATCCGTATTGGAAAATTCAGCAAAATGGTACACAGCAGGAAATAGATGCTTGGTTGAAATTTGACAAGGAAGAGAAAGATAGGCATCTTCGGTATGTGGTTGAGTCGTTAGATCGTTTGGAGGCGAAGCTTGCAAAGACTCAAGGTCGTTATATGTACGATAGTGACGGTAATTATCTTGGATATCAAACTCCGTCAGGTGAGTTGCTTTTAAATGTTATAGAGCCAGGGATGGTAGTACTACCAATTCCACACTGTATGAAAACCGTTTGTGAAAACGATACTTCTGTGTCTGTTGATTCTATGCATGATGTTAATGATTCGTATGATTCTTTACACTTGTCTTGTGAGGATGATGTTTTGCAGGAATCACAGTCTCAACCGGAAACTACAATGGACATCTCAGTCTCACCTCCGGTTCAGCAAGAAGAACGAGAAGAGAATAAGGGTAAGTTCATAATTGATTTCTCGTGTAGTAATGAAGAAATAGATGCACAACTGGCTGCATATAAGAGATGGAAGGGAGAAGACTCAGAGGAAGATGAAAAAGAGACAGTTGAGGAGATCATTCCAGTCACGGAGACGAAAATGGACGACGAAGTCCCACCTCCGGTTCCGCAGGGTATTATATATGATTACTGGAGTGATTCTGATGATGAGGAAGAAGAAGATGAGCAACCTCCCAGCAATCCAGATATTTCTGAGGATGATGATTATCTCACTGACCCAATATGGGACATGTCTGATGCATCAGAAGTGGGGGGTGATCATATCCTATCATGGGAGACGGAGTTTGGTGATGAGTTAGTTAATCTACCAACTCTAGTAGATGAAGAACTATTTGACCCAGTTGGCGATTTGACCGAATTAGAAGCATTATTAGAAGTAACGCCAACTATGGAGATAAAAAAGTCACTAAAAGAAGAAGTGGTGGTGGAAGAGGAAGAACACCACAGCTGGCCCGTGGAAGTATTGGTAAAAGCCACTCAAAAATCAAAACAGCGGGAGAAGGCAAGAAAAAGGAAGGATCGGAATTGGTTACGGATCGAGGGTGGCCATAAGAAGAAGAAGGAGCCTTTGAAGTTCAGACAAGAACAGTCTTCTCATTACATGTCACGCATCCGGTTTCTTCCAGGTAAGTATAAATTCTGGTGGTCTGACCCGTTTCAAAATTTTAAAATATTTTATTACTCCACTATTAAATTTTTAACTATTTTTGTTGACCGGGTGGAGTTAAATGGGTTAGACCGGGTTCAGATCAAAGAAAAACCTCCTGATTAAATTTAAGTGTGGGGAGGTTTTGTAGAGTTTGTTAAATTTATTTATTCAGTGGATTTTCGGTAGTTTGTAGTTTTTGTATAATGAGTCTTTGCTAGTAGTTTTGAGTCAGTTTTTGTTTAGAGTCGGTACTGCTTTAGTTTTTGCTTGTTTTTGTTTATGCAGGTTTAAATATGTACCACCCGTACTCAATCTCCATTCGGGTGATTTTTGAGCTGCTTATCAGATTTCAGGCATTTATCAAGCATATCAGTCAGTGTCAAAGCCGATCGCGAATGAAATGCTATACGATCGAGCTGGATTGGACGAGAGTTTGGAGCATACGCGTTATATAACCAGCTAAGTCCTTTCCGATTTACCCTTTTGGTTTTTTATTTCTTATTTATTTTTAGTTCTTTTGAGTCGGTTTCCATCCTACATTGAGGGCAATGTAGAGTTTTAGTGTGGGGATGGGAAACTATCGTTTAGTGTTCAGTTAGTAGTGTCTTGAGTCTTAAAAATAAAAAAAAAATAGAAAATGTCTTTTGAAATAAGAAGTTTGCAAAATAAAAACGGAAAATGATAGAAAAGTTGGGTTTTTGTTCGGGTTCAAATAATGATAATATGAGATAAAATAATCGTGCTTGTGTCTAGTTTGGGATGCGCGGGTAGGCTCGGTTCGGTTCTGGGTTCCTTTGATTTAAAATATACCTAATTGTTGGTCTACTAGTGGGTTCTCATCTAGGGAGAGTGGGGAAATTGAAACCGCCAAAAATAGTATAAGGGATGCCGTTATAAGCTAAGATCGTTAGAGTTTTTGGTCATTATCTCGTTGAAAAAGAAAAAAAAAATAAGTGAGCTAGAAACTAAATGAAAGTAACACAGGTCTATGTAATCCGAGTTGGAGATAGCGACTCTACAGCCGGAATGCCTCTGGGATGTGTGAAATCGAATTGCCGATTAAAAGTACCGAAACCTAAGTAATCTGTGGTTGGGGATAGCGACTCTACAGCCGGAATACCTATTGGTTAGGGAAAACATCGTCTAGACTCACGAAAGAAAGAAAAAAAAAAGCAAAGCAAAAGAGAAAAAAAAATATAGATTTGATTTTAAACTCTCTGGATCTTGGTATAAGGCGGTTAGGAAATAACCCAGTGGTTGTTCCTTTTGTCCTATAAGCTTGAGGGGGGATTAGGTGGACTTGCAATTCTTAGAGTGAGACCCTAGGTAGATTGACCGAACTTGAACTAAATTACATGATAAGGGCTCGGAACCGGGTTGGGTTTAAGAGGATCGATATACTTGCAATCGCGACTAACACGAGTTTTGGTTTTAATAAAAAGAAATTAAGCTTTGGTCCGTTCGATTATCCCGACTATGATTCCGTTTGCATAATTCTTTTTCGAGGACGAAAAAAGGTTAAGTGTGGGGATATTTGATGTAGGGTAAAATACACATATTTGTCTCATGTAAATTGTATACTTTATGTATAGGTTTTATTTGTTTTTATTTAGTTTTTAGTATTATATTATATTTTTTTGTGTTTTGCCAGGTCCTGTTGCAAATGAAGCAAAAACGAGTAATATGAAAATAACCAGCCGGTTGGGCAGAATAGGGTGCCACTGAAAGTGACCGAATAAAAATTACAGTTATTTTCCGAAAGTTAAACATGAATTGCATTCAAGTTGCCCTTTTAACATATTATATATGTTCGTATAAAATAATTCAACCCAAGGAATTGGATGCATAGTGTAATCAGAATGTATTAATTTGAATGTTAAGTGGGCCTTGAAAGAAAATTAAGTCCAGCAGCAAAATTGCGTAGAAGCATGTATGATGAGCCCAGCGAATTTTATGACTAGTGATATTGGGCCATTTATCAATATTTTAAAGAATGATACAATTCAACTTGAAGGTCAAGCAAGAGTTGTTGGCTGTTGAGTTCGAAAAGAAGGGACATCAGCCAATAAAAAAAGAACCCTACTGTCACGACCCTTGGGCCAGGTTTGACCCGGTCTAGAGCCGCGAGGCAGGAAATCCGATGGTATCTAATTATGTGACAGCGGAAGTCTTTTTAAACAGGATCGATTATTATTAAAACTGCTCGTTTATATATAATATAGGGATAAATCCCATAATTTACAAATAAGTGATTTCATTGGGAAATCCTTTATTTCTCAAAACATGTTTCTTTATTTATTTACATTGAGCCACTTTCTAAGCTTGTAGTGCTCCACAGCACTTTTCCTTTGCTCACAACAGATCACCTGAAACATGTTTGAAAAAGGTTTTGTCAGCAGGGAAATACTGAGTGAATCATTCAGTTTTATTAAAACGACTCGTTTGTTATAATTTACAGTATTAAGAGATATTACAATGTTTCTGATATCAAAACAACTACCCACAGTATTTGTCACTCGACTCTTTTCGGTGACTGTGGTCATATCACCATTGGCTGCCCCAATGAATGACGAATATCACTAATTTTAGGTTCGCCCACCTAAAGTGATAACAACTGTAGTAATGTGCACAATACCCCACATACCGGCTGTAATTTGGTGATTACATAAACTTAATCACTGTGATTATAACCTTTGAAAATAATTTGGAGTATTGTAAAACATTTGATAAAAAGAGAATGACTCACATTGTAGATTTAACGAGCAGAGTATAAGCCTACTGATTAGCCTTGATTAACCTAATTTAAATAATAATGTACACACAAATAGGTTAGTAACTAATACAGCAGTTACGACAATTCACGAGATTAAACCCTCACAACGATTTATTAGTGCAATACTTAACAATTCAGCGGATTCACAACGAATGACAGAGTATAGTCCGAATTCGAACATCACTCAAACATTCAAGTCGAAATCACAATGAATAACAAAGTATAAACTCAATTTGAGCGGCACTTAAACAATCGTTGGATAGTTATAATCGATCGGACGTTGAATCGTAATAGCGATCGAGTTATTACCCTGATTGTGGCAGCACTTCTTGATTAGTGTGTGTTAATTGTGGTAAACAGAAAGTAATTTGATGCCTGAAACGAATTTCTTCATCGAACATACGCCAAATTTCAAGTACCAATGTCTGCTATTTATACCCAAATTTTGCCACCCCTTACGGACCGTAACAAATAACCCTTACGGTCCGTAAGGGTTACCTATATTTCATAGAGTAGCCACGGTTGGGACTAGCTATGCTGACTTGACAGTTTCTAATTTTCGAATTTTGACAGCAAGTAAATTCAGATAACTATTAACTAGGGTATACCCCCCTTGAGTTTTAGGGGCCCTAATCCTGATTCTGAAAATTCTGAGAATTTTAGGGTTTGTTCAGAATCACTTGGGTTTCTCAATTAGGGTTTCCTATTGGCCAAATTAAAATAATAATTAAGACTTTTGATGAGAATTGTTACACCTACACGCACATATATTTTTTGGGGGTGGACGAATTTGAGAGAGCCAACTTGGGACGCACGTACAAAAGAAAGCAAGGCAGTTGGGCGGCAAATATAAAAACCTTGGGGGACGCAGACAAGGGGATCAAAAAATCTACGAATTTAAGGATCTTGCAGCAGCATTGAGACGACTTTGGAGGCTGTTTTGAAGGATCGGGAACATTCAGGAAGCCAAGGAATCATCTAGGAAGCTCGGGAACACTCGGAGTTGAAGATTTTCGGGTTCTATACTTCCGTTTATCTTTCAGTTTCGTTTATTCTTAGTTTTTAATGATGAATTCTGAATTAATATTGATTGTTGCTATGATTGTTGACATGATTATTGGCTAGACTTTTCGTACTACCTAGGTTATGACAATAGTTAAATAAAGTTTGAATCTTTATTCGATTTTTGGCATGGTTGTGGATTTTTCTTGTATTGTAAAAGCTTCGGGAATTTAACTTGGTGCATATGCGTGCTTGACAATTATTTTATTATTGTTTATTGATTCGTATAATCCTTGGTGACGGTCTTTATCACATAATAGGGTTGTGCTAGTGTTCTTGATTTAGGTGACGGTCTTTATCACATAATAGATCATTAATCCTTTAGGGTGAAAATTGCATAAGTAACCTTAGAAGTAATATCCGGTAATTTAATAAAATCAAGTGTTCTGCTAAACTTGCCGCTGTGAGGCTCGAGGTTATTAATAGGTCTCGGTTTGGTTATAAGTCCTTAACATTCCATTGTCTATTAAACCAAGATTAAAACCCGTAGTTGCTTTAGACGTTCGCGCTGAGAGGTAGAGCGTCTTATATAGGCACTTTCAAGAAACTAGAGGACTGAGAGGAAATCTAGAAAACCGGTGAGCGTAACAGCCTAGGTAGTGCCATAAGAATCGCCTTGAGAGTGTTTGAGGGGCTTAGTGGTGTCTTAATAGGTTTAGTATCCAAAGATCCCGGTTCCACACCACAAAATCATCAAATAGAGATCCATTCTGAGTTTAGCTTGCGTCTAGCCTAGGTAGTCTTCATTCATCACTGGTCAAAGTCTTCGTTTGAGTTCGTGTTAGTTATTTAGCTAATCTAGTTATTCGTTATTTGCATTCTTAGGATTTTTAGAAACCCCCCATCAATAAACAAATAGTTAAGTCCGTGTCAGTCTAAGTCTAGATAGAGTCGTTAGCGTAATCAGTAGAGTCTCTTGGATTCGATACTCGGACTTCCTTAGGCTATACTGCATCGATCGGTACACTTGCCGGTCGTGTGGTTTAGGTTTTAGAGAGTCTTTGTTTTATAAATTTAAAACTTAGAGAGTCTAGTTTAGGGTTTAATTTAGTTAATTTAGTTAAACCACTTTTAGCACATCAATCACCAACCAGACTGTATAACAGATTCACACTCTCAGACTCTTGTGTAGACGTGGACTCAACCAGAACAGTCTTAGCAGGTTTTGCGGGAGGATCACGTAGATTATGATTCTCTAGAGGTATGCCCTCTGCATCAGACTGTGCTGATTCAGTATCCTCGGATTCATCATCTGAAGAATCAACATCCTCAACAATGACTGGAGGATCCTGATTTTGTTCAGCAGTTGATACTTTCATATCTGCTGACACATCCGATGTCACACCCTGGCTTTGTGGAAGCGTGGTTAATTTGGTGTGACTTCTTAATACCATAGCTTAATCATAACAAAGCTATATGAAATAAAACCATGCAAGATCATCCATTTAATTAAGTTTTAAAAACCAAATACAACAACATTGTCTCAACGGAAAGACATCCTAACGACATTGTTCAGCAAACACAAACATCAACATGACATAAACACAGTTTAAGGACTGTGACTTGTCCAGGAAAGAGTCACATTCCCCAAACCCGGATGACCTCGTAACTAGTGCAGCGGGAAAACGTGTCATACCGCGCCAGATCCTTTAATTCCCTGAAATACATGTAAGTTGAAAAATCAACAATAATGTTGAGCGAGTTCATGTGTAAGTGAGTAAATAAACCTTTGTATATATAAAAATCCTGGTATGTAGCAAATAAGGAAAAAGAGATCACCAATGGTTTGCAAGGCCATTGATATGTGTGAAGTGCAAGTAGGAAGACTCAAACCTAGCGGATTTTGCGTTGGGCACAAAGTCACCCCGAGGTCCGTACTGTTGGACCTGGAGTTGGGCTCGCTACACCCAGATAGATCTACCGCTTACGTCCCTCGGTCCTACAATGAGGATTAATGGCCTCCAGTTCTCGCCTACCCACTCGCATGATCTAAGTAGTAACCCTCCTTAAGCTAACCATACCATGTATAAAGTACTCGTAATCATAGTAACATGTATTTCACCCCCGCAGTTTAGAAAACTGAAAACAGTTAAGAGAAAAGGGGGGACATGAACTCACTGTGGTGCGTCTCTACCAAGTATGTCTCCTGATCAAGCAGCTGTGTGACGACCTACACGTACTAATTCTATTAGACGGACGGCCGTGCCTTAGTTTTATGGTTTAAGTTTTTGGGAAATAGTTAGACAACTATTTCGTGTTTACATTTAGTAAATACTTGGTAATCATTTTCCTTCCCAAGGATGGGGGATTTAATACATGTGTGTTCGAAATATATTATTAAGTCTCACTTAAAATATATTTTATTTCAAACTCCAAAATATAAATATTCTTCTCAAAATTATTATATTTTCTATTACATAAATTTTCCCAAAATAATACCTTGACAAAAATACGCGTTAAGTCATATTTTCTTAAAATGCGTAAGTTACGTTTTAATGATCGAGTGGTAATAATAATTACCGGTGTAACTTATATATTTATCGTAGAGACGTTCGTATTATTTTGGATCCATTAACATTCGATAGTATTATTTTTACCCTAAAAATAATACTAGTATTTTCACAAAATGATCATAAACACATATCAAGTGACATTATGAAAAATATATACTAAATATATATTTACCAAGTTTTATTTTGTGAAATTCCACCACCGATGTTTTGTAAATAAAGTCGTGGCGAAATCTATAATTTGAAAACAAGTCGAAAAGTATTTCTAACACTTATAGTGAAAATATTTCTAAGTGTTAGGTTTTTGGAAATATTTCGCCAGAGTTTCCCTGTAACTGGAGGTGGCCACGCTTTTAAGCGTATCATTTTCTTTTATAAATCAAACCAACATTCTTTTCATTCAATCAAAACAATGTCCAAAACAACAACTAGTAAATAAATATGTATATCGCATAAATTACATGAACTTGCGTTTTATCCAGGAATATAAAGTAAATTCCATTACTTTTAGTGGATCTTTATATAAATCAATCCCGTTTCGTAAAAACCCCGTTTTTAAAGAAATTCCATCTTAACTTCTTATCAATTTTTACAAAGATAGTTATTTTGTCGAAACTTAGTGCTGCACAAGTGTTTACACACTTGTGTGTTCTAAAAATCATTCTTGCTCATGTAAAATCCATTTTTAGAAAAATATGGTTTCTTCGACACTCGGTCCTTTGAAAATACCGCTTGTAGATCCGTAGATCTACTAGTTTTAAACACTATTTCGTAAGTGAAATCATTTTTACACAAGTTCAAGTTTGATGTGTGGTAGAGTTTCATCACTTAACCCTTGTTACACTTAAACAAGCTTCATGTCATAATCCATGATCATGACCAATCCGGGTTAAACGATGATCCGAGCTACCACAACATAGATCGGGACTAAATAACCACACAAATCAAATACTACAAGATTTACACAACATTCAAGCTTTTAACCACCATTACTAGCATTTTTAGTAGACTTTTATGTATCAACTTGTATGTTTACGAGTTTTAGCCGTTACATAACATTTTAACCACTTCAAGATAGTTCGAGAGTGTGATTCAAGCAACTTACTACTAGCTCGAGGCTAGGGAAGAATCTAGACGCAAAATGAGTGGATAAAAGCAATAGAGTGAGGTCCTTCACCTTCCGATTGCACCAAGCTTCCTTGTAGGTGATCCTTAACACTTGTATGAGCTTGGAATAGCTTGAA
The DNA here is from genome assembly GCA_030545235.1 of Helianthus tuberosus. Lineage (NCBI taxonomy): Eukaryota > Viridiplantae > Streptophyta > Magnoliopsida > Asterales > Asteraceae > Helianthus > Helianthus tuberosus. The sequence continues at coordinate 80,881,715 of CM060368.1, read as the reverse complement.
CTAAACTCGAAAAATTGATGGATTGTGTAGGGGTGTTCGGCCGTAGCTTCTTTTGAGAGAGAGAGAGAGAGTGTTTTTGTTGAGAGTTTAAGTGTGGGAAAGAATGTGTGTTGAGGTAGGAACTTATAGGCAAAGTTAGAGTTTATGGTCCAATGGTTCATATGTATGCAAGATATTAGGCAACTTGATTATTTAAATCACCATTAGTACTAAGGTGTCCCCCCTAGGGGACGGTTTGGTTAGGGGGGGAGGGGTAATCCGGTTAGATTCCAACTAAACCTTAAGTATTAGTTAGTTAAGTGTGGAGGTTAACTCGGTTACTAGTGTGTAGTAAGTTGTGACGGGTGTTAGGGTATTCAGGGACCCTAACTGGCTCAGAAAAGAAAAACAGTGTTGATGACAATATTTTATGTTCCGGGTAAAGTCCGGTTGTTCGGTTGGGTAGAGATCCGTTAAAGTGCTTAACAAAGCTTTAAAGTGTCGTTATTATTATTTTTAGTGACACAACTTATTCCTCCAAAGTGTCGGGAATATTTTCCTCATGTTTTGGCACTTTATTAGTTAGCCAAATGCTGAATTTTGTACTTAGAGTACGTTTTAGGCACATCCGGTCACTGTAATTTATTCCTAGTGACGCAGTTCTACAACCCTTATATCCCTACACTCACCACTAGTGTAGCAAACTATCTCAGGCTCTTACAGGCCTTAGAGGCAGTACCTGCCTGGTGCTAGTTATGACAGCACGTTTAATAGGTTATCCGTTCATTGTGCTACTGTGCTTTTGGTGCATCAAGGTTGTCACAAAGGTGCTGTAAGCAAAACATGGAGTGACAGCAAGTAAAGTATAATGCAAGTAAGTACATGTATCAGTATTCAAGTAGCAGTTTATCCACAAGTTCAAGCAAGCACAGTGATTAAGCAGTAATTAATTATTAATTAAGTCGTACGGATACCTGGTTTAGTGAGGGTTGTCACATTCTCCCCCCGTTAGAAAAATTTCGTCCCGAAATTTTAAGTTCTGCTTGTAGATGCAGGGTTCTTAGGAAATAAGTGGGGGTATTTCTCTTTCATCCGGTCCTCACGCTCCCAGGTGTATTCAGGACCAAGTCTGGCATTCCAATGAACTTTGACAAGCTTGACACTGCTCCGGCGGATCTTGTTTACTTTCCAATCCGTAACCTCAACCGATTCTTCAATGAAATGGAGCGTGTCGTCAACATGAATCTCGTCGGTGGGAATGGCAATGGTATCTTGAGTTGGACTTTTCTTCAGGTTGGATACATGAAATGTATCGTGAACTCCATTTAGCTCGGCAGGTAAGTCCAGCTTGTATGCTACTAGCCCTATTCTTTCCAAAATTCTGAAAGGGCCAATGTAACGCGGATTTAACTTCCCACGCTTTCCGAAGCGTGCCACACCCTTCCAGGGTGAAACTTTCAATAAAACCATATCTCCAACTTGGAATTCCAAATGTTTCCGGTTTGGATCTGCATAGGCTTTCTGTCTGTGGCGAGCTGCTTCGATGCGTTTTCGAATCTGCACAATCTTGTCTGTCGTCTCTTGGACGATTTCGGGACCAACAAGCTGCCTATCACCTGCGTCAGCCCAGCATAGGGGTGATCGGCACTTGCGTCCGTAAAGGGCTTCAAATGGCGCAACTCCAATACTGGTGTGGTAGCTGTTGTTGTATGAAAATTCGACCAAAGGCAAATGCTTGTCCCAGCTACCGCCCAAATCCATTACACATGCTCTCAGCATATCTTCTAACGTCTGAATCGTTCGCTCGCTTTGACCGTCAGTTTGCGGATGAAACGCAGTGCTCAGATTTAATTGTGAGCCAAAAGCTTCTTGGAAGGAGTGCCATATCCTTGACACAGACCTTCCGTCTCTATCAGAGATGATCGAGAGAGGCACTCCATGACGTGCGACGATCTCTCTCATGTAAATTTCAGCCAATTTGCTAGTGTTATCCTTCTCTTTGATTGGCAGAAAGTGTGCGGACTTTGTTAGGCGGTCAACTATCACCCAGATAGTGTCATGACCTCTTGGCGTTCTTGGTAACTTTGTAAAAAAATCCATTGAGATTTGTTCCCATTTCCACTTGGGAATCTCAGGTTGTTGTAGAAGTCCTGAAGGCTTCTGGTATTCCGCTTTCACCTTAGCACACGTTAGACACTTGCTCACATAAACAGCAACATCGCCTTTCATCCTAGGCCACCAATAGTAATCCTTGAGATCTTGGTACATCTTATCCGCTCCTGGATGGATAGAGTACCGCGATTTGTGAGCTTCATCAAAAATAACTTTCCTTAAACCACCAAACAGAGGAACCCAAATCCTTTTCTCAAAACATAACGTTCCTTCCTCGTTTGGCACCAAAAGCTTCTCCATCCCACGGAGATATTCTTCTTCAAGATTTCTTTCCTTAAGAGCTTCTTTCTGTGCGGCACGAATGCGCAAGGAAAGATCGGTTTGGATAATCATTTCTAAAGCCCTAACCCTTATGGTCTTGATCCTCTCCTTTCGACTTAGGGCATCGGCGACCACATTTGCCTTCCCTGGGTGGTACTTTATCTCGCAGTCGTAATCATTCAACAACTCAACCCATCGTCTCTGCCTCATATTCAGCTCCTTCTGATTGAATATGTGTTGTTGGCTCTTGTGATCTGTGAAGATTGTACATTTCGTACTATAAAGGTAGTGTCCCCAGATCTTTAATGCAAAAACCACTGCGCCAAGTTCCAAATCATGTGTGGTATAGTTCTTTTCATGTACTTTCAATTGACGCGATGCGTAAGCAATAACCTTTTGGCGTTGCATCAACACACAACCCAATCCTTGACGTGAGGCGTCACAGTATACCACGAAATCATCTGTACCTTCCGGTAGTGCTAAGATTGGCGCATTGCAGAGCTTATCCTTCAATATCTGGAACGCTTCTTCCTGTTTGATTCCCCAATCAAACTTCTTATCTTTCTGCGTGAGGAGCGTCAATGGTTGAGCGATTTTTGAAAAATTCTCAATGAATCTTCGGTAGTAACCAGCCAAACCTAAGAATTGCCGAATTTCGGTTGGCGTCTTTGGCGTTTCCCAATTCTTGATCGCTTCGATCTTGGTTGGATCCACATGGATTCCATCTCCGTTCACCACGTGTCCAAGAAATTGTACTTCACGTAGCCAAAACTCGCACTTAGAGAACTTGGCATACAACTGTTCCTTCTTCAGCAACTCCAAAATAACTCTTAAATGTTGTTCGTGCTCAGCCTTTGTTCTTGAATAAATCAAGATGTCGTCGATAAACACAATCACGAACTTGTCCAAGTACGGCTTGCAAACTCTATTCATCAAGTCCATAAAGACCGCAGGTGCGTTTGTCAATCCAAACGGCATAACAAGGAACTCGTAGTGTCGATATCGAGTTCTGAAGGCTGTCTTCGGGATACTCTCCTCTTGTATCCTTAACTGATGGTATCCAGATCGAAGGTCGATCTTTGAATAAAAGCTTGAACCTTGCAGTTGGTCGAATAGATCATCGATTCTTGGCAGAGGATATCTATTCTTGATCGTCAGCTTGTTCAATTCTCTGTAGTCGATGCACATACGAAAACTACCGTCCTTCTTCTTGACAAACAGGACCGGAGCTCCCCAAGGCGAGAAGCTTGGTCGGATAAATCCCTTGTCTAACAACTCTTGAAGTTGTGTCGACAATTCTTGCATCTCAGACGGGGCAAGTCTATAAGGTGCCTTAGCCACAGGCGCGGCGCCTGGAACTAAATCGATGTGAAACTCTACTTGCCTCTGAGGTGGCAGTCCAGGCAAGTCCTCTGGGAAGACTTCTGGATATTCCCTCACGACAGGGATGTCTTCGATCTTCGGTTCTGCAGCTTTCTTGTCTACAATGTGTGCCAGGAAGGCAGCACATCCTTTCTGCAAACACTTTCGCGCTTTCAGGCAGCTGATAATTCTTAACGGCGTATCACGCTTTTCACCATGAACCACAATTGTTTCACCCTCTTCGGTTGGGATACGAACAACCTTTTCGTGACAAACTATCTCAGCCTTGTTGCCTGATAACCAATCCATTCCTACCACCACGTCGAAGCTTCCCAACTGGACTGGTAGTAGATCCAGAGCAAACTCACGCTCTCCCAATTCAATCACACAGCCTCTGACAACTTCATTGGCTTCTACTAACTTCCCATTGGCCAATTCGATTGAGTAGGGAATATCTAACTTACTAGCGGTTAACCCAAGCATATTCTTAAATTCTAACGATACGAAACTATAATCAGCACCAGTATCAAATAAAACGGATGCATAGCGTTGGTTCACAGGGAACGTACCAGTAACGACATTGGGGTCCTGGCGCGCTTCCCTCGCTTCGATATTGAAAACCCTTACACGTGCTCGGTTCAATTCTGGGCAGTTCCTTTTAAAATGCCCAATGTCACCACAGTTAAAACAACCCATTCTTTGACCATTTCCTGCTCCATTCCCAGCTTGATTATTGTTTTGGTTCGCATTACCAGCTTGATTCACATTGTTGCCTCGATTCCCGTTTCCTCCATTGTTCCCCTGTGGGCGATTCCCAATACCACCACGATTATTATTTCTATTCCCAAATCCTCATTGGCCTCCCCGGCCAGCACTAGCCCAGCAAGAATCCTTCAAGTGACCAGTCTTTCCACAAGCTTCACATACTTTTGGCCCGCATCGGCCAGGGTGATGGCGTTGGCAAGAGTTACACTTGGGATGTGCACCCATATATCCCTTTCCTTTCCTTTCCTTCTAGTACCAGTCATAGCTTGAACCGGTGCGCTTGGTTCTCCTTTCCTGCCATCACTGCTTGTGCCTTGTTTGAAATCCGAAATTTCCTTTTGTTATCTCCGGACGACTCTACATGAGTCTCCTTCTTCCTTTGCTCAACATCAGAAAACTTGTTTAGGCGGATCGCCTCCTCAGTGAGAGCTACGCTTAGATCGATCGCCTCAGTGATTGTTGCCGGTTTTGAAGAGGTTACCATACTAATGATTTGAGGAGCTAAACCCCAAATAAAGCGTTCAATCCGCTTGAATTCTGGAGTGACCATATAGGGTACCACCTGTGACAGGTCGTGAAACCTTTGAACATATTCCGCAATTTTCGGACCTTCCATCTTCAAATGCCAGAACTCAGTTTCCAATCTTTGGATTCCCGCTCGAGAGCAGTACTTTTTGCGCATTAGTTCCTTCAGTTCGGTCCATGTTAGTGCGTAGGCAGCAGCTTCACCAAGTGTCTGCACTTGCAAATTCCACCAAGATAGGGCTCCATCCAAAAATAGCCCAGAAATGTAGGTGACTTGCTGGTCTGGTGCACTTTTGCTCATGCGAAGTACAGATTCAGTTTTCTCAGCCCAACGAACAAAGGCGACAGCACCTCCAGTGCCGTCAAAGTTGACAGGCTTGCAGTCTAGAAACTGCTTGTAGGTGCACCCTGCACATACGTTACAACATATGAATGGCATTAGCATCCTTGCTAGAGATATCCAATTAGATCATGGTATGTCTTAAATGACTTAGTATTACCATGAGGTGGATTGTTGTTGCCATTGTTGTTTGAGCTGCTTCCACTGGGTCCTCCTTGCGAGGCGGCATATTGCGCGATGGCGGCAGCGATGACTTGTTGGAGTTCTGCCTCATTGGTAGGCATCGGCGTTTGACGTCTCGGCGGCATCTTCTAAAAGATGTGTTTACGTCGGTCAGGCCATAGTAAAGATCCCATGTTATAATACATACGCTTTATTATGATAGTAATAGTACGTAACATCTCATGTTATAATCGTATCAATCACACAACATCCCATGTCACAAACATCAATCACACAACATCCCATGTCATAGAATATAAATAACCAAATCAAGCATCAAATATGATGAGAATACTGCGATTGCCATATATTGAGACCACATAGTAAGCGTACAAGTACATCACAGTGTCATACAACATCAGTCGACTAAGGGCTACATCACCCTAGTCCAAAAACTATATCAAATCAGTGTCAATACATCCCATATACATGATCAACAAAAGTCAGAATCAAAATGTAGTCTCCAAAAATGCTGTGCAGTCTAAAGCATTCGTCGTCTTCTCACCAACGTCTACCCATACGGTACTGAAGAGCCCTACACAGATGGCGGTGGAGGAGGGGGAAAGTGAGTGTAGAACAAACGACGCAACTAGAGCCAGTCCTCCTCCATGGCTCTCTGGGTACGCAACCAAGAAGCAACCTGCTGCTCAAGTGCCAAAAGGCGTGCAACATAGTCAGGTAACAATGGTCGAGAGTGCTGCGAAGGAACAGGGTGGGTCTGACCCTGACACTGGCACGGCGGTGGCTGAACTCTCTCGAGCTCCTGAATACGCCGTGTGAGCGCCTCCTGCTGGACAACAAACGAAATCAGAACGTCCTCAATAGAATACCCCATATGGAAAGGATGGTAGGGGTCGGTCGGTGGCATAACAGAAGGTGACGTCCAGAGAAACGGCTCGCTGGCTGGATCAAAAGGTGTCACATGAAATGGAGGAACAGGGGGTAAAACAGGTGAAAACTGTGGCATAACGGAAACAGACGTCGGCACATGCCCAAAGGGATGGGCCGAAGAACCCTCTCCAGGTCGTGCTGGAGGTGTAAACTGAGGGAAAGTAAAAGAGGTATCAACGTGACGGGTATCAGTGATCTGAGGGGGAATATGTGGAACCTCATCATCAGTAGGAATCCACCCATGCTGGGCGTGCTCATCTCGTGGGTCAATCTGTGCATCAAAAAGTGCTCGATCAATCTGCACAGGCATAGGGTCAAGGTGGGGTGCAACAAGAGGGTCAGCAGGTACATCAGCGATAAGTGGGGGATCAACATGATCAGCAGTAATAACATGGTCACCCTCCAGTAGTGGTGCATCAGCAGGGTGATCATCAATGGGTGGGTCAGCAATCACAGGATCAATAGGCATGTCAGCATAAGCAGGGTCATGCTCAAGCACTGGGTCAGGAGCAGCCACTGGCTCAAGGGCCATGGCAGGCTCGGGATCATCAAAGGCCATCTCAACATCAAACTCAGGGTCGATGGGATCAACTGGGTCAACTGGGTCGACCGGATCCTCCATAGGCTGATCCATGGGTATAAACTCTATATCCTCATCTGGGTCGAATCCTGGGGGAAAGACAGGATCGGAGTCCTCCTCAACATCGTGGTCGAAAGCAAAGCTAGAAGCAGGGGCAACAGAGGATGCTCTATCTGGATCTGAACCGTGAGAAAAGTGCTGCGCACTCTGAGTGTGTGAAGGTGCGGAGGCCACAGACTCGAAAGAGTCTGGGACCGGAGAGTGAGCAGGTGACTCCTCAGCGGGAGCATCTGCGATCAACAAAAGATCTCCAGCAGCAAGAAGGGCCTCGCCTTGAACCTCATCCTCTAAGGGCTCGTCATCAAACAGATCGACGTCGGGAAGCAAATCGTAAGCAGGATATGAAGCAAGTGGTATTGGAGCAGGGATCTCTACAAGTGGTAGGTCCCCGGCCAAAGGGCCATCAGCGAGCTCATCAGCACCATCAGGTAACGCAAAGGGCTGAAAGTCATCCTCGTCTGTGCTAGTAACGTCGGATGTGTGAACCTCACGCTCTGAAGACTCTAGGTCGTCTGATACTATAGGTCTAGGACCTGTGGTGTCTGAATCACCAGTGCCGGTCGAGTCCATGTGTCTGTAACATAAACACAAATGTGCACAAATAATCAGTCATACAATCAGATAAGCACATTAGTCACCAAGTAAGCAATCAAATAATTCTCCTAGTCCCACTAGCCTCCCAGACTGCTCTTCCTAGTCCCACTAGCCAATTCTCCTAGTCCCACTAGCCAACTACCTCGGCCTCCCAGACCGAGCCTCAGCCTCCCAGACTGAGCCTATAAATAATAAATAAATGTGCTCAACTTTTGTTTGTAAAAAAGTTTTGGATCTGGACTTAAATGGTATGCAATAAAAAAAATGTTTTCGTGAGAGCCCTAGTGATCATAGTCTAGACTCGAGAAGGAATCCTAGTTCGCTATGATCAGAGCTCTGATACCAAGCTGTCACACCCTGGCTTTGCGGAAGCGTGGTTAATTTGGTGTGACTTCTTAATACCATAGCTTAATCATAACAAAGCTATATGAAATAAAACCATGCAAGATCATCCATTTAATTAAGTTTTAAAAACCAAATACAACAACATTGTCTCAACGGAAAGACATCCTAACGACATTGTTCAGCAAACACAAACATCAACATGACATAAACACAGTTTAAGGACTGTGACTTGTCCAGGAAAGAGTCACATTCCCCAAACCCGGATGACCTCGTAACTAGTGCAGCGGGAAAACGTGTCATACCGCGCCAGATCCTTTAATTCCCTGAAATACATGTAAGTTGAAAAATCAACAATAATGTTGAGCGAGTTCATGTGTAAGTGAGTAAATAAACCTTTGTATATATAAAAATCCTGGTATGTAGCAAATAAGGAAAAAGAGATCACCAATGGTTTGCAAGGCCATTGATATGTGTGAAGTGCAAGTAGGAAGACTCAAACCTAGCGGATTTTGCGTTGGGCACAAAGTCACCCCGAGGTCCGTACTGTTGGACCTGGAGTTGGGCTCGCTACACCCAGATAGATCTACCGCTTACGTCCCTCGGTCCTACAATGAGGATTAATGGCCTCCAGTTCCCGCCTACCCACTCACATGATCTAAGTAGTAACCCTCCTTACGCTAACCATACCATGTATAAAGTACTCGTAATCATAGTAACATGTATTTCACCCCCGCAGTTTAGAAAACGGAAAACAGTTAAGAGAAAAGGGGGACATGAACTCACTGTAGTGCGTCTCTACCAAGTATGTCTCCTGATCAAGCAGCTGTGTGACGACCTACACGTACTAATTCTATTAGACGGACGGTCGTGCCTTAGCTTTATGGTTTAAGTTTTTGGGAAATAGTTAGACAACTATTTCGTGTTTACATTTAGTAAATACTTGGTAATCATTTTCCTTCCCAAGGATGGGGGATTTAATACATGTGTGTTCGAAATATATTATTAAGTCTCACTTAAAATATATTTTATTTCTAACTCCAAAATATAAATATTCTTCTCAAAAATATTATATTTTCTATTACATAAATTTTCCCAAAATAATACCTTGACAAAAATACGCGTTAAGTCATATTTTCTTAAAATGCGTAAGTTACGTTTTAATGATCGAGTGGTAAGAATAATTACCGGTGTAACTTATATATTTATCGTAGAGACGTTCGTATTATTTTGGATCCATTAACATTCGATAGTATTATTTTTACCCTAAAAATAATACTAGTATTTTCACAAAATGATCATAAACACATATCAAGTGACTTTATGAAAAATATATACTAAATATATATTTACCAAGTTTTATTTTGTGAAATTCCACCTCCGATGTTTTGTAAATAAAGTCGTGGCGAAATCTATAATTTGAAAACAAGTCGAAAAGTATTTCTAACACTTATAGTGAAAATATTTCTAAGTGTTAGGTTTTTGGAAATATTTCGCCTGAGTTTCCCTGTAACTGGAGGTGGCCACGCTTTTAAGCGTATCATTTTCTTTTATAAATCAAACCAACATTCTTTTCATTCAATCAAAACAATGTCCAAAACAACAACTAGTAAATAAATATGTATATCGCATAAATTACATGAACTTGCGTTTTATCCAAGAATATAAAGTAAATTCCATTACTTTTAGTGGATCTTTATATAAATCAATCCGGTTTCGTAAAAACCCCGTTTTTAAAGAAATTCCATCTTAACTTCTTATCAATTTTTACAAAGATAGTTATTTTGTCGAAACTTAGTGCTACACAAGTGTTTACACACTTGTGTGTTCTAAAAATCATTCTTGCTCATGTAAAATCGATTTTTAGAAAAATATGGTTTCTTCGACACTCGGTCCTTTGAAAATACCGCTTGTAGATCCGTAGATCTACTAGTTTTAAACACTATTTCGTAAGTAAAATCATTTTTACACAAGTTCAAGTTTGATGTGTGGTAGAGTTTCATCACTTAACCCTTGTTACACTTAAACAAGCTTCATGTCATAATCCATGATCATGACCAATCCGGGTTAAACGATGATCCGAGCTACCACAACATAGATCGGGACTAAATAACCACACAAATCAAATACTACAAGATTTACACAACATTCAAGCTTTTAACCACCATTACTAGCATTTTTAGTAGACTTTTATGTATCAACTTGTATGTTTACGAGTTTTAGCCGTTACATAACATTTTAACCACTTCAAGATAGTTCGAGAGTGTGATTCAAGCAACTTACTACTAGCTCGAGGCTAGGGAAGAATCTAGACGCAAAATGAGTGGATAAAAGCAATAGAGTGAGGTCCTTCGCCTTCCGATTGCACCAAGCTTCCTTGTAGGTGATCCTTAACACTTGTATGAGCTTGGAATAGCTTGAACTAAACTCGAAAAATTGATGGATTGTGTATGGGTGTTCGGCCGTAGCTTCTTTTGAGAGAGAGAGAGAGTGTTTTTGTTGAGAGTTTAAGTGTGGGAAAGAATGTGTGTTGAGGTAGGAACTTATAGGCAAAGTTAGAGTTTATGGTCCAATGGTTCATATGTATGCAAGATATTAGGCAACTTGATTATTTAAATCACCATTAGTACAAGGGTGTCCCCCCTAGGGGACGGTTTGGTTAGGGGGGAGGGGTAATCCGGTTAGATTCCAACTAAACCTTAAGTATTAGTTAGTTAAGTGTGGAGGTTAACTCGGTTACTAGTGTGTAGTAAGTTGTGACGGGTGTTAGGGTATTCAGGGACCCTAACTGGCTCAGAAAAGAAAAACAGTGTTGATGACAATATTTTTATGTTCCGGGTAAAGTCCGGTTGTTCGGTTGGGTAGAGATCCGTTAAAGTGCTTAACAAAGCTTTAAAGTGTCGTTATTATTATTTTTAGTGACACAACTTATTCCTCCAAAGTGTCGGGAATATTTTCCTCATGTTTTGGCATTTTATTAGTTAGCCAAATGCTGAATTTTGTACTTAGAGTACGTTTTAGGCACATCCGGTCACTGTAATTTATTCCTAGTGACGCAGTTCTACAACCCTTATAGCCCTACACTCACCACTAGTGTAGCAAACTATCTCAGGCTCTTACAGGCCTTAGAGGCAGTACCTGCCTGGTGCTAGTTATGACAGCACGTTTAATAGGTTATCCGTTCATTGTGCTACTGTGCTTTTGGTGCATCAAGGTTGTCACAAAGGTGTTGTAAGCAAAACATGGAGTGACAGCAAGTAAAGTATGATGCAAGTAAGTACATGTATCAGTATTCAAGTAGCAGTTTATCCACAAGTTCAAGCAAGCACAGTGATTAAGCAGTAATTAATTATTAATTAAGTCGTACGGATACCTGGTTTAGTGAGGGTTGTCACATCCGAATCTGATGATACTTCCTTTTTGTTACCAAGTCCAGCAGCAAACTCCTCAACACTTAGCGGGACAGATGGCTCAAATTGAGGCTTATCCTCCTCATCAGGCATTGTGGTATAATTGTGTCTATACGGTGGAGGACACTTCTTATATCCAATGCATGTAACATCCTTTTTCTCCTTTTGTATGTCAATGATGTGATCCAGCACATACCTAGAGTTTGAGTAACTATCTAACCTAAGCTGGATCGCCTCATTTTCACACTTGACACAGGCCAACTCCTTTTGTGCTTCCTCGAGCTTAGTGATGAAATTGTTTATGGCAGTCTGTTTTCTTGAAACAGCTTTTACTAGCTCCGTTTTATCTTCCCTTAATGTGTCAATTACTTTCTTAAATTCCTTTTCATGATTTTTATGGAACAAGTTGGCCTCTGTGCATTTTGCGAGATCCACGATCAAACTTTGATTGTGGATAAATGTCACGTCATACTTGCTTTGCAAATCGTCATATTTGCTTTGCAAATCAGACAATTTGCTCTGTAAATCAGACAATTTAGCACTAAATTCAACACAACTATCACACCTATCAGATTTTGGTTCATCGACACATACCTGACTGAATTCACTCTCAGATATTGACTCATTTGCCTCAGAATCAACAACCTCCCTTGATGATTCATATTCAGATCCATCCTTGCTTGAACTTGTAACATCTTCAACTGAACTACTGCCATGTTCAGAACTGTCATCATTTCCCAAGGACTCACCATTGCTAACATTCTTGACAATTTCAGCATAAAACGTCGTTCTTGTTTAACCAATGTTCTCCAACTGAAATGTCGGATCACAATCGACAATAGATTTATCCCGTAGATTGACTTTTGATGGTGGAGGGTTATTTGACGGTGTGGGAGACTGAAGCCAAGATGGCACTGAACCCTTTTGCGTTGGAATGGGTGAGGACGGGGGTGTGGGAGACTGAGCCCATGAAAGGACTGGACCTGAACCTTTACTTGTATACATATCTGCATTAGGATCCGGTATCCAATGACCATACATATCTGTTGTCATTTTCGGTGTACTTTGATGAGAAGGATCGTATGATGATTGAGATCCTAAAATGCTTGATCCCCAAAGGTGTGTACCCATGATGATTGTAAATACCAACTAACAAACTAACTTTTAACCTTCCGTAAAAATAGGATGCCACGAAAAAAATGCAAGACCACAAAAAACTTCCCAGATATAAACAATAAACTTTAACCCAAGTCAGGCCCAAATATCAAAACCAACGAATAAATGGCAAGCCCAATACACTCCCACGAAAAATGATTTGAATAAGAGGCCCAAGAATAATAACTAAGTGTTGGGCCTGAAATAACCAGACAAGATGCCCACACAACCTTTGGACGAAATTATTTATTTATTTATTTATTTTTTTTTTAGGTTGTAGTTTTTCGTGAAAATAAAAAATTGTATAATGCAAAAGATAGACCAAAATTCAAGTCAACGATGGATAGCTTTTCAAAGCACAAAGAAAAAACCAAGTGATAAATGTTTTGGGCCTAGATGTGAGTGTCATGGATTTTCGTGTGGTAGAGGCCCAAGGAAAGATGTAATGGACTAATAATGTTTAATGGGCCCAATTGTGTCAAGGTTCTTCGCAAGATCTGATTTTTTTTTTGTGAAAAAGTAGGTGAGACTTTTCCTTTTGAGTAAATTGCCATTTTAGTCCCTGAGTTTTGTCCAAATTTGCCATTTTAGCCCAAATAGTTTTTTTTTGCCTCTGGGTCCCTGACTTTTACATTTTGTTGCCATTTTGATCATTTTGTCTAACTCCGTCCAAAAACCCAGTTTGTAACAGGGGTATTTTGGGGATTTCGTTAAAAATGTTTTCAGTTGCCATTTTGATCCAATTCCAGAAAATCAAAAAAATTCCAAAAAATTCTAAAAAATCATAAAAATTCTAAAAAATTCAAAAAAATCTAAAAATCTAAAAAATCTAAAAATCTAAAAATCAAAAAAATTCTAAAAAATTATAAAAATTCTAAAAAATCAAAAAAAATTCTAAAAATCAAAAAAATTCTAAAAAATCAAAAAAAATCTAAAAAATCAAAAAAAATTCTAAAAAATCCAAAAATCATTAAATGTTTCGGCACGAACCGTTTCGACCCGTACCGTTTCGAACCGAACCGTTTCGACCCGTACCGTATCGAACTGAACCGTTTCGACGCGAACCGTTTCGAACCCGTACCGTACCGTATCGAACCGTACCGTTTCGACGCGAACCGTTTCGAACCGTACCGTACCGTATCGAACCGAACCGTTTCGACGCGAACCGTTTCGACCCGTACCGTTTCGAACCCGAACCGGTTCGTCGCGAACCGTTTCGAACCCGTACCGTATCGAACCGTACCGTACCGTATCGAACCGAACCGTTTCGACGCGAACCGTTTCGACCCGTACCGTTTCGAACCCGAACCGGTTCGTCGCGAACCGTTTCGAACCCGTACCGTATCGAACCGAACCGTTTCGACGCGAACCGTTTCGAACCCGTACCGTATCGAACCGTACCGTTTTGACGCGAACCGTTTCGAACCGTACCGTACCGTATCGAACCGAACCATTTCGACGCGAACCGTTTCGAACCGAACCGTTTCGACGCGAACCGTTTCGAACCCGTACCATATCGAACCGTACGGTTTGATACGGTACGAGTTCGAAACGGTTCGCGTCGAAATTGTTCGATACGGTACGAGTCGAAACGGTTCGTGCCGAAACATTTAATGATTTTTGGATTTTTTAGAATTTTTTTGATTTTTTAGAATTTTTATGATTTTTTAGAATTTTTTTGATTTTTAGATTTTTAGATTTTTTTGAATTTTTTAGAATTTTTATGATTTTTTAGAATTTTTTTGATTTTTTTGATTTTTTGGAATTGGATCAAAATGGCAACTGAAAATATCTTTTAAGGAAATCCCCAAAATACCCCTGTTACAAACTGGGTTTTTGGATGAAGTTAGACAAAATGATTAAAATGGCAACAAAATGTAAAAGTCAGGGACCCAGAGGTAAAAAAAAAAACTATTTGGACTAAAATGGCAAATTTGGACAAAACTTAGGGACTAAAATGGCAATTTACTCTTTCCTTTTATAAAAGAATCTAGTTTCTGAATTTTTGAAAGCAAAAACCAGGTATACCAAAAATACTTATCACTTCCGGTGACTTTTTCCGGTGAGCTTCTTCGTCGGAAAAAATGGTGAAACGAGTATAACGTCAAAGCTCAAAACAACTTTTACTTTCGATTATCTCCAACGTTTTTAAACAAGTTTTAACCAAAAACGACACCAAACAACAACGATTTTCGAGTTTTAATTCAAGGTGTTTGTCGACATCAGCCACCTCACCCTCCTCCCTCCAGCGACCACCTCACCCTCCTCCTCCGGCCAACCTCCACCCTCACCTCACCTCACCCTCCTCCCTCCAGCGACCACCTCACCCTCCTCCTCCCGGCCAACCTCCCAAAACTAACTTCTTTCCAAAACTTCAAGCTTTTCTCAGGTAAATCCAGATCCAGATCTTCGTTTTTTCATTCCTCTTATCAGATTTCAACATCCTGTAACTTTGATTCAAACTTTGTTTCTAAATAACCACCACTTTCCAAACAATTAACCCCAAAATTCAACAACAAATCGGCATCCTGATCCGTCAAATTGCTTCAGTGATCTCAAGTATTTCTCATGTGGAATTGTTGCACACCAACTGTTTGTTCAGATGTCTAGCTGAAATTTTTAAACTTCTTTGAGAAATCAGTGGTTGTGATTTGCACGCCAGGTGTTCGATGAAATGTCTTGAGGTTTTTTCAGCTATTTTATCGACAAATTAACCATTGTACGTTGTGTGGATCTTTTTTTTTCTTATTGACCATGGTGCGTAATGGTGTTCTTGGCACCTCTTCGGAGCCGAGTTCGTCTCTTGGGTTTTTGGCGTGCCCATTTAGTGGGTTCCATTGTTGTTCGGGTGGCCGGCAGGGGTCTAGAAGGGCTTTGCGGATGATTGGCCATTTGAAAGGTGACCATTTAT
Source organism: Helianthus tuberosus (assembly GCA_030545235.1). NCBI lineage: Eukaryota > Viridiplantae > Streptophyta > Magnoliopsida > Asterales > Asteraceae > Helianthus > Helianthus tuberosus. The sequence goes on along the minus strand of CM060368.1, from coordinate 80,866,146 downwards.
CCTATGAAACTCGTAAAGTTTCTTTGCGTGAAGCCCTTTCGTATGACGGGAACCTCTTTCAGGCTACGGGAGTGGTTCTTAAGACTGTTGGGCAGTGGTTATGCGGGGAGTGTATGTCTTTGCACGGCCTATCGCGTTTTTGTCATCATGCTGATCGGGTGGTCAAATTTCAAGGGGACCGCGACTGTGCGGATAGCTACATAGTGGGGTTATGCCCACCGGTCCCCCCTGTTGTACCTGTTGAGAGTGGGGGTATTGCCCTTGATGTGTCACTTTTGGAACGTGTTTTTAGCCTCCCTATGAAGACTGTCAAGAGCATCCCTTACAGTTGTCGGATGGCTTTCGCACAGGCTCTCTCCCTTTCCCTACGGGGGGTTTTGGCACATCCTCACTCTATTGAAGCTTGGGTTAAGTTAATGGTGCTACCTCGCTGCACGCTCAAGGTTTTTAGACCTTCGTGTAGGCAGGAGCGTAAATCGGGGAATCGTAAATCTTTGCAGTGTTCTGCCATCCAGCGTGCGCTCTCGGTATGGGGGGATGGAGCTGGTTGTTGTGACCTTATTAGAGATTTGTTCGCGGATCAAGGGAGCCCCTCTCCTGCTTCTGACAAGGTTTTAGGTGGTGCTGCCCGGTCGGAGACCAGTGTAAATGTTAAGCAGTGTCTCCGAAAAGTGGCAGATGGACATTTCACGGCTGCTGTGAAAGTTCTCTCTTCTTCTGGGGTAGCCCCCTGTAATGGTGCTACCATGCAGGCTTTGCTTGATAAACATCCTGTTTTGCCTCCTCCCTTGTTGCCAGGCCCATTGTTCGCTGATCAATCGTTGGTGGTAGATGTGGAGGATGTCTTAGGGGGTATTAAATCATTTCCGAAAGGGACCTCGTGTGGTAGAGACGGGTTACGGGCTCAGCATCTTCTTGATGCTCTGTGCGGAGAAGGATCTGTTGTTGCAGGTGGGGTTCTTCAAGCTATAATGGGGGTGGTTAATCTTTGGCTGGCTGGACGGTGTCCGGCTTCTCTGGCAGAATTTGTTGCCTCGGCCCCTCTAACCCCTCTTCTTAAGCCGGACAATGGGGTACGACCGATCGCAGTTGGGGCTATTTGGAGACGGCTTGTCTCTAAGGTGGCAATGCGCCGCCTTAGGGAAGATATGGTTAACTACTTGAGGGACTTCCAATTTGGGGTTGGAATCCTCAATGGGGTAGAAGCGGTTCTCCATAGTGCAAATAGGTTTCTTGATTGCTTTCATGCAGATGGGTCGTTGGTCATGCTGACCATTGACTTTTCTAATGCGTTTAACCTGGTGGATAGGTCGGAAATGTTAAAGGAGGTGCATCGAGTTTGTCCGTCCCTATCCCCATGGGTGAATTTTTTGTATGGTCAACCTGCTAGGCTTTACGTAGGGGATAACTGCATTTGGTCTACCACCGGGGTTCAGTAGGGGGATCCGCTAGGACCTTTACTGTTTGCTCTGGCTTTACACCCCCTCATTACCCGGGTCCAAGAGCAGTGTCACCTGCTTTTTCATGCTTGGTACCTTGATGATGGTACGATTATTGGTCCTGTTCGTGAAGTGGCTAAGGCTTTAGAAGTTATCTCAAGAGAAGGCCCTTCTTTGGGGCTCCAACTAAATGTTCGGAAGACTGAATTGTTCTGGCCATCATGCAATGGGGAGAAGTTTGCTGCGGGGTTGTTCCCAGAGGATATTGGGAGGCCTAAGCTGGGAGTCAAGTTATTGGGGGGTGCCGTCAGCCGTGATCGGGACTTCATCAGTGACCTGGCTGTTAAGAGGGCCTCCCGGGCTGTCGATCTCATGAGGGTACTCCCGCAACTTAAGAATCCACAATGTGAACTCCTTTTACTGCGTTCGTGCATGGGAGTTGCCAAGCTTATTTTTGGTCTCCGCACATGCCAACCATCTTATGTTGGAGCGGCTGTTACTTTGTTTGATGAAGGACTTCGGCAAGCCATTGATGATATTGTGGTTGGTGGGGGGCCGTTCTTTGGGGACTTGCAATGGCGATTGGCTTCCTTGCCAATCAAGGAGGGTGGGCTTGGATCACTATCGGCGGGGGATGTCTCGTCTTTTGCCTTCGTGGCCTCCAGAGTGCAATCTTTGGAACTTCAAGATCATATTCTGCGAGCTTGTTGTATGGGTGATTTTGATTCGGAATTTAGGGCTGCGTTGGATGGTTTACAAGCCGTTCTTCCTGATGTTGACCTTGGCGGTCTTGCTAATAAAGACACCGCCCCCCGTGAACCTCAAACTATTTTGGCGAGTGCTTTTTATGGTAAAACCGTGAAGGAAATCAATGGTGTTTTCGGGTTATCCCCTTGGCAAAAAGCTGTTTTTGATTGTTTACGAGCCCCCCACGCTCAAGATTTCCTTACTGTTATCCCGATCGAGGGCTTGGGGCAATGTATGTCGGCAGTAGAATATCGGTCTGTCCTCAAATATCGTTTGATGATACCGTTGTACCCTGAGGATGAACCGTGCCCTGTTTGTCGGAAGGTGTGTCTTGATAGCTTCGGGGAACATGCCCTTCACTGCAAAGAGCTTCCTGGCTTCAAGTACAGACACGATCTGGTTAGAGATGTGCTGTTTGACGTTCTCAAGCGAGCTGGTATCGCTGCTAAAAAAGAGGCTCCGGTTAATTTCCTAACGGACCCGAAAGAGGGGAGGTCTTCCCTTCGACCAGCCGATGTGCTGGTTTTTGGATGGTCCGGGGGTAAGCATGCTTGCATTGATCTCACGGGGGTGTCGCCTCTTGCCGGTTTCAGGGGCAGTGGTTTTGTTTCAGGGCAAGCGACGCGGAAGGCTGAGGCGGGGAAAATATCCAAGCACGAGCAGGCCTGCATAGATAATCAACATGCCTTCCTTCCTTTTGCGTTCGATACCTTTGGTTATCTGGCCCCTGTGGCGTCCGGTTTCTTGAAGCGGGTTCAAAAGGCAGCACTTGCGCATGCGACAGTGTCTGTAGGCCATACTTATGTGTTTAGCCGAGTAGGATTTGCAATTCAAAAGGGGGTGGCGGCGCAGCTTGTTGCCCGTCTACCAACCCATGATTTGTAATTTGCTATTCTAAGTTTAATGAAAGTTATCTATATGTAAAAAAAAAAAAAAAAAAATTCTTATTTTCAGCCAACAAAAACTGGGTCTTTGATTTTTGTCCAAGAAAGGCTCAAAACCCAATCGAAAATCACACCGGAAACTCGGTTTTCAACAAGAAATCGAGCCTTACGCTCTGATACCAGTTGTAGGTCCTGATACGGATCGTCGGACTACTACGAGATCTTGTTTCGGATGCCGGAACAGGTGCGGAATCCCTGTTACGACACAAACCGAGCGAGAGATAAACCACGACAAATATATAACGATTAACGCTCACTTGAATTGATATCAACAGAGTTACAGTTTACAAAGATATTACACTATGAAATAACTAAACTCTCAGATATCCTCTTAGTTCACTCTCTTGAGTCTATCTCGTGTTATTTCTTTAGTCTTCATTTTGCTGCTATATAAAGGAACAAGGTCAACGAAACTTGCTGCAGGTCGACGAAAGACCTGCAGCGACGAAAGACTTCGACGAATGACAAACAGCTGAGGAAAGACACCAGTCCTCAAAGCACCTCGAGGAAATACAAGCAGGTTTTTCGTCATGTAAGAGGTGAGGAGGTTTTTCGTCATATGGTGCTCAGTTTTTCGTCAATCTTCAGTCTTTGTTGAGTTACCTGGCCGAATCAAGACAATTTGGCCCAACAACTATGCAAATATACGTTGCATGAATTCTTAGAATTCATATAACAAAGATTAGACATACATGTGACATCATCATGATGATGTTAGCTCGCGGCACTTAGTGCTTCGCGTGTCGAACTCTGGGGCGTACGACGGAGGAATGTCGCGACTTCTGGCTCGAACCGAACCTAACCGAGTCGAAACGAACCGAGTCGAACCGAGTCGAACCGAACCGAGTCGCGTCTACATAATATGTATCAACAGTTAACAATAAACATAGCCCACTCACATCGTGAAAGTAAATATATGAAACATCCACCAATAAAATTTAAATATAATAAGTCACCGTCAGTTAATACCTAATAAATCTATTGTTCCTCAGTCTATTATACACATAATCAATTATCCAACCATCTACTATTTATGAAGAGTACTCCTACTCATAATTTTATTATTCAATTTTAATTATGCTTAGTGATGTTGTACTTGTGTCATGTTGATGGTTTCCTATTCCCATAAAAATCACAAAAGCAACTTTTAACCACCATAATTTTTTGGTACTAATGTTGTGTTGATAATATCCAGGTGACCCCGTTTGACATCCATCACATTGAAGGGGGGAATATGTCCGATACTATACAGTTTATTGTGAACCACATCGTGTGCAAGAAGTACGGGATTTACTTGATGGTTACTTGGCACGGCATCTTCCTTCAACAACAAACTGAGATTGTGGCAACATATGTAGTTTGTGGTGATCTATATACTATTTAACAAATGAGCTGGCTTTACATTGCACTAAAATTTAAACAAGTCGACCTATCATTTTGTTTATTTTTTTTCCATCTATTTATAACTTTTTAACAAATTGTTTGACGCATTTACAATGTGACAACTTTTCAAAACATGTAAATCTAAGGCTACAAGCCCTTTGGTCGTTGGCTACGTTTTATGGGAAACATGAAACATAAAAACCAAAAGTTATAAGATTCTATGAAACCTTAGAACCATATTTAAAATTCATGTCAACCCCTTGTAAAGATTTGAAGATTCATTTAAGTTTATCAAAAAGACTTTACGACTTTGCGAGTACAAATTATGTCAAAACTTGTAAAGAACGTAGAGATTAAGATGATTTCATAAACAAATTTTGTTTTACAATTTTACATAAAATTTGAATCACAAGGCCCAAAACCTTAGTCTGATAACAGAGAGAATCACATGATATTACATGAGACTTAACATTTTACAACCAAAACAATTTTATGACTGAACAAACAAACCAAGAATAACCATACGATTTCACAACTAGAAAATATCTCACTAGAGAAAACAAAGGTGCAATAATAATCTTGACTATACATATTAGACCTGGCAAAACAAGACCATCCATTCCATTTTGGGTTGATATGGGTATTTTAAATTTTAAGATGGGTTAAGATGGAACAAACAAAATTAGTCACTAGGTTAGGTTAGGATGAGTTATGAAGTAGTGGATAAAAAAAAGAGTAGGTCAAGATAGTTATGAGATAAAACCCAAGCGGATCATCATGGGTATAAGATAAAATCACTAAACTATTTACTACTCGTAGATGTCTCTTCACAACTGTGACTTCACTAATCGCCGCCATGGTACTCACCCGTCGTTTTTCATTTAAAAATAATGAAAAATTTAAAAATAATAAAAAACAAATAAATAAAAAAAAATCTAAAAAATCAAAAAAATTGTAAAAAAATCAAAAAAATTGTAAAAACTTCAAAAAAAATCAAAAATCCAAAAAATTAAATTTCTACAAAAATAAATAAAAATTTAAAAAAATCCTAAAATTCAAAAAATTCTAAAAAAACCAAAAATAATCTAAAAAATAAAAAAAACATAAAATATAAAAATTCTAAAAAATACTAATAATACTAAAAGATTTAAAAAAAATCAAAAAACATTGTAAAAATGTAAAAAAAAAAACAAAACAAAAAATCGTAAAAAATTCAAAAAACAAAAAAATATCAAAAAATTATAAAAATCTAAAATTCTAAAAAAACAAGAAAACAAAAAAATTCTAAAAAATATAAAATTGAAAATAAAAAAAATCTAAAAATTCAAAAACATAAAAAATTAAAAAAAATTCTAAAAAATTCTAAAAAATAAAAAAAGTAAAAAATACTTTAAAAATCAAAAAGATAATTTTTTTTTGAAATTTATTGATTCCTTTTTTTTTAGAATATTTTATAATTTTTTTGATTTTTTAGATTTTTTTTACTATTTAGTAATTTTTGAATCTTTTACAATTCTTTTTTATTTTTAGTTGTTTTTTATTTTTTTAGATTTTTTTTAATTTGTTGAAAATTTTACAATTCTTAATTTTTAAATGTTTAGATTTTTTTTTATTTTTTGAATTTTAGGATTTTTTTAAATTTTTATTGAATTTTTTGGATTTTTTGATTTTTTACAACTTTTTTTATTTTTTATGATTTTTAAACCTTTTAGATTTTTTTTTTGAATTTTTCAGATTTTTTTTTTGAATTTTTATAATTTTTTAGAATTCTTTTGATTTTTAGAATTTTTAAATTTTCTATTATTTTTTTATATTTTATATTTTATGTTTTTTAATATTTTAATTATTTTTTCATCTCCTCTTTACCCAAACCTATATTAACCTAAACTAATCCTAACCCAAACCCATTTTGACCCATTACCCATCCAACCCTTTTTTTAAAAATACTCATTCTGACCTATATCAATCCTAAGCTAAGCCCATCTTGACCCATTACTCAAATCCATCCAACTTACCCACTTTGCCACCACTACTATACATCTAGTTATAATACGTGAAACTTAATGATCATGACAATGCGACATGAGGATCAAGCAAACAATCATGATCAACCAAACAATCAAAATGACTCAGGACAACTCTTGAAATACCACAACCTCCAATATCTAACAAAATGAGATTACTACTGGACAACTCTTGAAATATTAAGGAAGAATTCATGAAATCATTCACGCCGACATGAAACAACTCAAGAGAAGTCAGATTGCGGAAGCTAGGAATACGACCATGAAAATCACACCAAGTTAAATCTAGTGAAACTAGACTAGTTACACCTCTTCTATCAATCTTTGTATGCAAAGATAGTCCAGTCTCCCTAATCCTTGCTTTGTTCCGCCTTTGATCACTAAGATTCACTTTGTTATAATTCTCTTTAGCCTTAAGCATACTAACCAATTTGCGCCTTTTATACCGTTTCCAAGCAACCTGTATATAACAAGCAGCCCAAGTCCTCCACTGGTGTGAGTGAACCCGAAACGTATGCCTCAGCAACTGATGTGACTGACCGCGTAGACAATGGTAGGATGTCGGTTGAACGTGTCCAGCGCCCATGTCAGCAGCTCCTCCCCACAGAAGTCCACGGGCCCAATCTGGCATTGGTTCCAAAAATCCGTTCGGCCTCCACCTGTAGTGTAGGAGTCTAGCTGACCATGCATAAGAGGTGCATATCAACTCATTTTGCAAACTAAATTGCAATGTTACTAATGGTTAGGTGAAAAATACTAGTGTTAATTAACCCGACATAAACGGATTTGAACATAATGAATCAATTAAAAGAACACAAAACACTAAATGTTTCATCCGTTAATCAATTCACCCAAGTTTACATTAAAAAATCATGCAATTTTCATACATGCATTTTATCGAACAGGAGATATGCATACATTCAAACATGATACAGTTTGTGTCCATTTGTTCAGTTCAGTACCAAAATCGAAAGTTTATACAATGATTATCATGAATTCTAGGATCCAATCTCATTAAGTATTAACATCTTTAATGAACATAAAAATTCAATTTCCAAATCACAAACATATAAGTCTTACCACTTCCATGTTCTAGAGATGAAATTAGGGCTGTGGAATACTTCAATTAGATACGAAGACGAAGCAAACAATTGGAGATGGAGACGAAACTGAACAATTGGAGATGAATATGTGTTATGATTTTTGAACAATCAGCCTATTCGGAGATGAAGATGCGTTCTGATTTCTGAACAAATGAATCGATTCTGGAGTTTGAAACGAATCGTTGATGTGTCCAAACGATTCTGTGAATGAGGCACATGATAACTAATTACCTATCATGATCCATCCCTAACAAAATTTTGAAATGAAGCTGGAGTTTTGAACTTGAAGACCTGTTTGTTTTTTAGGTAATTAACTAATTACCCATCCTGACCCATTGTCAAGTTTCAGCAAACCCATCCTGACCCACGAAATTCCTTTTATAATTTATAAACATACCCAGTTGTAGGGGTGTGCAATAACCGAACCGTTAACTGAAACCGAACCGACAACCGACAAAACCGAACCGAAATTAACCGAAAGTCGGTTAACGGATATTTTTTTACCATCGGTTAACCTGTCACACCCCAACCAATGGCGGAAACATCAGGGCGCGACACTGATCGAAATAGATTGTCTAGGAGAAATCCATAACAGCTAATTACCAGATATTTAAATATTATGTCCCATACCATAACATACCATAGTAAATAGTTATTACAGACCAAATATCTCAAAGACAAACAACATGTTCCGACAACTCAGATTTAAATTGTTCGTTTGTTTCTAGACTCTCTCCTAACTTGATTCCACAAAAGCTAGCAGACAAGCAAAGCATCCTAAACACCTGTCACATACGTTAAAGTAAAAGTCAATACACATAGTGTAAGGGTGAGCATACAAGTTTGTTATAGCATAGTAGAGTTCGAAATCGTTTACGCATAACCAGCACGTACAACGTATAATGTGAAGCACGTGAGTTATCGACAAAGATCCTATCAATACCAATGACTATGGGTTGACTGCATAAGCAGTTCGCAATACATGTCCACCACTGTGTTAATGCAAGTAAATGGTCCTTAACAACCCCCGGGTAACCAGGTGCTGAGTCCAAACTATAGTACTATCGTCGCTAAGGCAGGTAGACAACAATCAATGTGTAAACATTACAAACAAGCATTCATCGAGTCACGTATAACATGCGGTAACGGTTAGCGTTAAAAGTATTGAGTAGTGTGCTTGATGTGATTTGAATACGTAACGTATGTAACACCAAAAAAGTGCGATAAGCAAAAAGGGTTCGAGTATACTCACAGCGATGAAATGGATTGAAGGGAGCGCTTAGAGCGGAAATTAGACTGAACAGTTAATGATAGCATAAACGATAAGTGGCGCGTAAAACGATGTGAAGTGTCAATGGATCGGACGGTAATCCGATCGGATGGCAATCCGATCGGGTGGCCGGTCGATCGGGTGACCATTCGATTGGATTGTTACCTCGTTTGGAATGGATGTGTTTGTGTATGATGGTTTGACTTTTGAAGTTTTCGTTGTAGCATTTGAAAACAGAGAAGTATCTCTACCCTTCAGGTCGGTCGATCGAACGGCGGTTCGATCGGGCGACGATCCGATTAGTAGGACACCTCAGTGAGAACAAGTTCACAGCAGTTTGTCACTCGATCGGATTGCAATCCGATTGGGTGGCAGTCCGCATTGAATGGTATTGAAAATTGTCTAAGTGTCAAGGTTTAAACATCACATGGTCGGATGGTAATCCGTTCGATGTTCAAACCTCAAAAGTTGAAAATAAAAGTTAAGTGTGGGCCAAGGTGCAAGCCGATCGGGTGGCTGTCCGATCGGGTAGCAATCCGATCGGACGGAAATCCGTCCTGGCGGCCTGATCGTCTTGTTACTTAGTTGTTTTGACAGTTTTGCCATTTTCTTGAGACGATACGATAACGTGCCAAACAACAGAATCCTCGTCAAGACTTAGTGACCCGATCGGACAGGAATCACCCGAATCCGACCAGTTAACTATTCAAGACGGTGTTTCATGTTTAACCCGAAATCGGTAATCTCTTGGATAGAATCCAGATCTTAAACCAACACAACACTAAGAAAGAGTGGAAGGTTAGAATGAGCTCCAATTCTATCGGTTTTGAGAGCATTGGGTGTAAAAGAGTTGAAAGAAAGCTTGAAAACCATCTTTCAATCCTTTTCACCATGAATATGTTCAGATCCATGAAAGATCTTTGTTTATTCATGTGGAAATCGTTAAGATCTAAGTTGTTCTTGGTGGATTGAAGCCAAAACATGAAGTTCATAAGAACACCATGATGACATCATCCTAGAACACCTTGAATCTAGTGATTTCACGGTTAAAAGTTAAGATTCGAAAGATAGAAAGGTGTAGGAGTGCGTGTAGATCAAGAAAGTACAAGATTTAGGTTGAAAACTTACAAGAATCGCGAGAAATCGGATGAAATAGAGGCTGGAATGAACTGGTCGAGTGAGAGGCTGTCAACATCAAGTGATGTGACATATGGGGGTATTTATAGGGTTTCCACAAAAGGAAAGTGAGGAAAGTGGCTGGTCGATCGGGTGGCAGCTCGATCAAGTGGCAACTCGATCGGGTGGCAGCTCGATCGGCTGACCACTCGATTGGAGAATCTGGTGCGATGAGTTTTGCTGTTTCGATTCGCGTGTCTAGCGTTGCGATGTGATAGAGTTTCTCATTCAAATTAATTTTAATCCCAACTACTATATCTAACATACAATCATCATAATTAACTTGCGTTTAGCGTTTGCGATTCGATTGTGATTGAATTGCGATTGCGTTTTGATTGATCACCACACATAACATAAATAAACATGCACAAGTAACACATAAAAGGCACACACACGTATAAACAATAACCAGAACCTATAAATCACTGCGATTCGTATTGCGTTCGATGTCGATTCGATTAATAAGTCGATTAGAGTCAAGTTGATTCGTATGCACTTAGATAGATTAACTTTAGTTATCTTTATCGCATTGTTACTTCCTATCAATCACAGTCGTAAGTCGATTAACGTTGATTAGATATAAGTCGATTAAACTTCGGTTGTTTATAAATACTCCACATAACACAACTAACGTAACATAAATACAAGAATAGATTGCAGTCAAGTCGCGCGGTCGGTCGTTGACTTTGACCTTGGCATTGACTTTGACTTTTGGAAACACGGGGTGTTACAGTCTCCCATAGTTGAGGGAATTTCATCCCAAAATTAGGCTGAATCCGTAACAAACAGCTGAGGGTACTTCGCCTTCATGTCGCTTTCGAGTTCCCAAGTAAACTTTGCGTCTCGTTTTCCTTCCCATCGCACCTTTACGATAGGAATGCGCGAGCGTCTGAGATGCTTGGTTTGGCCACGAAGTGCAGTGTTTCGTTTACTTGGAGATCTTCTAGAGGAACGTACAAAACATTCTCAGCAAGGCATTTCTTGAGGTTTGACACATGGAAAGTCGGGTGGACGTTATTAAGTTCCTCCGGTAGTTTGAGTCTGTAAGCCACTTTTCCGATCCTTTCCAGAATCTTAAAGGGTCCAACATATCAAGGCGCGAGTTTCCCTTTCTTGCCGAATCTGACCACACCCTTCCAAGGTGATACCTTTAGGAGTACATGGTCGCCAACGTCAAATTCAAGGGGCTTGCGTCATCTATCGGCGTAACTTTTCTGACGACTCCGAGCTTTCGGTAGGTTGTCTCGAATTTGGAGGATCTTGTCAGTCGTTTCTTGCAATAGCTCAGGTCCGGTTAGTTGCGAGTGCCCGATCTCATGCCACACAATAGGCGATAGACATTTTCTTCCATATAAAGCCTCAAATGGTGCCATTTGAATGCTGGAATGATAATTGTTATTATACGAGAACTCGACTAAAGGTAAGTATGCGTCCCAATTACCACCGAAATCTATGACACACAAACGGAGCATGTCTTCAAGAGTACGAATCGTTCTCTCAGTCTGACCGTTGGTTTGGGGATGAAATGCGGTACTTAGATTAAGCGTAGTACCGAGATCAGTTTGAAACGTTTCCCATAGACGTGAGGTAAACCGAGCATCACGGTCAGAGATGATGTCGCGAGGCGTCCCATGTCGACAAATGATCTCGTCGGTGTAGATTCGGGCTAATTTTTCTACCTTATAGTCTTCTCGTATTGGCAGAAAATGAGCTGATTTGGTCAAACGGTCAACAACAACCCAGATGCTGTCGTGGCCTGATGACGTGCATGGAAGTTTTGTTATAAAATCCATGGCAATACTTTCCCATTTCCACATAGGGATCACGGGTTGTTCAAGCAAGCCAGAGGGCCTTTGATGTTCGGCCTTGACCTTCGAGCAAGTCAGGCACTTCCCAACATAGAGCGCGATATCCCTCTTCATGCCCGACCACCAGTACTTGTAGCGAAGGTCCTGGTATATTTTATCGGCACCGGGATGAATAGAATATCGAGATTTGCGGGCTTCGTCCATCAAAATCTGTCGTAAATCGGTCCATTTGGGGATCCAAATTCGGTCCAGATAATGGAATATCCCATTCGACTTATTCACCAGATAAGCCCCATCGTGATAGATCCTTTCTTTCTTCAAGGTGCGTTCATTAAAACAAGCATGTTGGGCTTCGCGAATGAGAGTCTCGAGATGATGCTGGGCGTGTAAGTTCTGAACGCTATGTAAATAGCTTCGTCGGCTCAAGGCATCGGCAACGACATTTGCTTTGCCCGGATGGTAACAAATCTCACAGTCGTATTCGTTGAGAAGTTCTACCTATCGGCGTTGATGCATATTAAGTTCCTTCTGGTCAAAGATGTGTTGTAGGCTCCTATGATCGGTGAAGATCGTACACTTTGTACCATAAAGGTAGTGTCGCCAGATCTTTAACGTAAAAATAACTGCGCCTAGCTCGAGGTCGTGGGTTGTATAGTTCTTCTCGTGGATCTTGAGCTGACGAGATGCGTAAGCGATAACCTTGTCCTGTAACATGAGAACACAACCAAGACCAAGGTTCGAGGCATCGCAATAGACGATAAAGTCGTCGCTTCCTTCGGGTGAAGTGAGGACGGGAGCATTGCAAAGCATATGCTTGAGGGTTTGGAAGGCAGAATCTTGTTTGGTTCCCCAAACAAAGGATCTGTCTTTGTGCGTGAGAGAAGTAAGCGGCACAGCGCTTTTAGAGAACCCTTCGATGAATCGACGATAATAGCCCGCTAATCCGAGAAAAGAACGGACTTCAGACGGGTTCTTCGGTGTAACCCAACTCTTAAAAGCTTCAATCTTTTCGGGATCGACATGAATACCTTGACTATTAACAATAGGACCGAGGAATTGAACCTCCCCCAGCCAAAATTCACATTTGGAGAATTTGGCATAGAGTCGATTCCCGGGCAGTAGCTCGAGAACCAAACATAGATGTTGCGCGTATTCGGCTTTCGACTTGAAATAGATCAGGATATCATCGATGAACACGATGACGAAGCGGTCAAGGAAAGGTTTACACACGCGATTCATCAGATCCATGAAAACCGCGGGTGCGTTGGTTAAACCAAAAGGCATAACAACGAACTCATAGTGGCCGTATCAAGTGCGGATAGCGGTTTTGGGTATATCCTCCTCTTGGATGCGTAACTGGTGATAGCCTGAACGTAGGTCGATCTTTGAGAAATACGTAGAACCTTGAAGTTGGTCAAACAAATCATCAATTCGAGGCAGGGGATAGCGATTCTTGATGGTCAGCTTATTCAATTCCCTGTAGTCGATGCACATCCGGAACGACCCATCCTTCTTTTTGATGAAAAGGACCGGCGTTCCCCATGGAGAGGTGCTTGGGCGAATGAATCCTTTATCAAGCAATTCCTGGAGCTGACTCGAAAGTTCGCGCATTTCGGACGGAGCGAGTCGATAAGGAGCTCTAGCAACAGGGTTTGCTCCAGGAATGAGGTCGATTCGAAAGTCGATATCACGACTTGGCGGTAATCCGGGAAGTTCATTAGGAAAAACGTTAGGGAATTCACAAACAACGGGGACATCTATCACTTCCTTAACTTCCTTTTTCCCTGCTATTACAATGTGTGCCAAGAAAGCTTGGTATTCCTTGCGGAGATACTTGCTAGCCTGAACACACGACATGAGTTGGAGTTTCTTCGATGCGACTTCACCATAAACACACAGTTGATCACCATTAGCGAGCGAGAATCGAATCATCTTGTCAAAGCAAACAACTTCAGCATGGTTTTCACGAAGAAAATCCATGCCTACTATGACATCAAAACTTCCGAGTTGCATCGAAATGAGATCAATCGGAAATACATGACCGTTGAGATCGAGAGTACAGTCATGTAAAACATAATTGACAGCGATGGTTCTTCCAGTGGCAACTTCGACATCGAACGACGTAGGGAGATGGGCACACTTACGATTGAGGAGCTTTTCGAATCCAAACGACATAAAACAGTTATCGGCTCCAGTATCAAATAAACATGAAGCATAAACACCATTCACGAAAAACGTACCATTAACCACACTGTTGTCGGCTTGAGCTTGGCGTGCATTGATGTTGAAAGTTCGGGCGCGAGCTGCTTGTTGCTCTTGTTGCTGCTGCTGATGCTGCTGCTGAGGCTGCTGTTGTTGAGGCTCTGGCTTCACAACTCGATTGGGACACATTTTTGCGAAGTGGTTGGGATCACCACACGCAAATCAGACTCTAGCATTGACCGCGGGTGCCTGAGCCGCTTGTTGGCCTTGAGGAGCAGGAAGTAGAGCTTGATGAGCAGTAGCTGGAGCTTCACGGGCATGGCAGTTGGTGGTGAAATGGCCGTACATGTTGCAAGGAGCACAAAATCGGCAAGCGATACCAGTCGGGTGGTGGTAGGTGCAAGTAGGGCAAAGCGGGTGTGGCCCAGTATATGCACGCTTAGCAAGCGGTGCATTTGCCACAGGCGCCCCTACCTGACGCTGTTGTTGTTGAACTGGTACAACTTGAATTGGTGCAACAGTGATCGCACAGTTCTTGTTGCTGGAGTTGCTGTTGTTCTTCCTCTTGCGACGAGAGGCCTTTGAAGACTGAGGAGTGGCAGTGGTTTCAGCGGTTGTTGCGGTGGTAGCTTGGTGCAGGTTCTTGGTGGCTTTATCCTAGTAGCCAAACTTGACCCGTTTGTCGTTGATTTCAGCGGCAAGCAAGTAGGTTTCTTCGATTGTCGCTGGTTTGGAAGATTGCACAAAATCTGCGACACAATCCGGCAGAGCTCGGATATACTTCTTGATCGTAACATCAGGAGTCTTGACTTTATCAGGACAGATAATACTAAGCTGCTTGAAGCGAGCAGTTAAAGCAGCATTGTCACCATCCTTCTGCTTGATATGCCAGAATTCTTCCTCTAACATTTGGCGCTCATGGGGAGGGCAGAACTCTTCCAACATGACGTTCTTCAACTCATCCCATGACAGACCATAAGCTGCATCGTTTCCGCGTTTGTTCCTCTCGGCCGTCCACCAGTCTAAAGCGCGGGACTGGAAGACACCGGTAGCATTCAGAGTGCGGAGATTGTTAGGACAACTAATCTGACGCAGGGTGACCTCGATCGAATCGAACCATTGGAATAGGGTAGGGCCATCTTCTCAAGTGAATTCTTTCGGTCCGCATGCCTTAAACTGTTTGAAACTAAAAGCAGACTTAGGAGTCTCAGTCCTGGACTCGTCAGAAGATTTGCTGGTGTTATCCTGGATTTCACTGAAGATCTGGGGAATAGCCTTGACGATTTGCTTAGTGACGAGAGCAGCAAGTCGTTTATCTTCCAAGTGACGCCGAGTCATTCGAGTGTGATGCGAACGAGATGACAACATTTTCCGCAACAGACATCGTCATGGGATTCAAACGCTTTACGATTAAGTCTAGCGCAGTCTAACATCCTAAATATAATACTAAATCTACCACAGAAGCACATAGTTACACGGTCTCATGTCATCCCATACTAACATGCGGTCCGTGTAGGCACATAAACACATAAGCACGTAGAGCAAGTAGTCCACATAGGCACGTAGTCCATGTAAGCACATAATCCACGTAAGCATATCCATGTAATCACATCTCTGACTATATTTTGCACGTGTATTCATACATATTTTGCATGTATTCGCCTACCCTTCAAGTTGTGAGTTCGATCGAAATATCGGTAGCGTAAATCGAGTAATGGTTGCGAGTAGTATAGCGTGGCATCAGCGATTTGTCAACATTTTGAGATAAAAGCACAGTGCGAGTTGTGTGTGTCGAATATCGTAAAATCAACAAATATAAGCAAATAAACACATAAAACACATAAAATCATAGAGTCGCCAGAGCAAACTCAGAATCGAACACATAAACACATAAAATCAACGATATGGATTGCCTCGGGTGTGTTGACGTCGACTACCCAAAGTGGTTCAACTATTCACAGCAACCTTGAGTACACGTCTTATCCTTTGAGACTGTGCCCTTACGCTGCATCACAGTGCTTGGTACACGTCCTACCGAAAATGTCGTGAAGGTGGGTTGCTGGAATCCGTCAAATCTTTGGTGAGAGTTTGTAAAACCAAAATAGAGGAATGAGTCATCAAAATTTGGGTATCACCCCTAGTTCGACGACTCTATCCCTGTTTGAGAATTCCGCGTCGAAGTATGGATTTCACTCCTGATTCAACGTAAATTCTCGTTTTCAAAGTAAAATCGTGCATCGTGCGGGTGATTCGATCGAGAGTTTGCGGTTTTCACACCTAATCTCAATCCAATCATTTAATTGTGTACCGTGATAGCATAAAAACGACCAAAACGACTCAGACAATCTTAGGAAAAATTGTTGAGCGTTTGGAGAATGAACCGGAATACCTTGCACAAAACACCTAACTCGTGCAATGTGACCTACTTCATACGAGGTGTTTCGTTCGAGCGTAGTAACTCACCGTGTGCGAGTTGTCACATTTTGTACCGGGATCCGTTGTGTAGCATAAGCGATAGAGTATAAGCAAGTAGGCGTCGCATTGGTACTTAGACTATAGTCTAGGTCAAGACTAAGACAATAACCCGGACTAGGTCGTGTCTTTCCTAGTTCCCTATAGTTATGGCTCTGATACCAATCTATCACACCCCAACCGATGGCGGAAACATAGGGGCGCGGCACTGAGCGAAACAGATTGTCCAGGAGAAATCCATAACAACTAATTACCAGATATTTAAATATTATGTCCCATACCATAACATACCTGTAACACCCTAAAAACGGGTTCGGTAATCGAACCACGTTAATATTGACGACGGGTAAAATCCCGTTAGCGGTGAAAATTTACCCGGTAAATATTAGGATTTAAATAAACAAATTTAATATTAATAAAAGAGAGGATAAATACTTTGAGAAAACAAAGTATATAAAAGGACCGAGTTAACGAGACTTAAAGTGAAACGGGTTAGGTAAAACCCGAAAAATATATAGGTGTTATATATTTATTAAACATCGGTTATGAACAAGATAAAATAACTAGGAAATAAATAACCTAGTTAATTATAAGTCTTGTAGGAATAAAGAAGTTGGTTAAAATACACTCTATGTAACTTGGGTGAATTAGATGGGCTAAAGGTGTTAAAAGTTAAACTAGTTTTAATTAAAACAAAAAATTGAAATTCCAATCACACACTTGTGTGTGTCTGGATCGAACAAAACACAGGAGGGCGACCAAACTCACCTCCAAACCCTAGTTCTTTCTAATTGATCAAATTGAAGGCTCAAATCGATTCCAAATCGAAAATCAAGCATAGATTAGTGATCTCCTCAGTAAAGGGATCATAAGGTATGTAAAAATTTCACTATTTGGTTCAATCTAAAATTTTGGATGAACACTTATGATTCGAAATTGAGCTTGCATGATAGTTGTTTGGGTGAATTTGGGTTGAAATCATGTCTATGAATATACCCTAGCCATTAGTTTGTTCAATTATGTTCATCACTATGAAAATCCATAATCACCAATATAAGTGCTTAGCGGGTTTTGTAGAAACATGTCAAACACTAGGATTATGATTATTATTCTAGTGTAATTTGAGTTCCATGAAGTAAATTCAGATTTGTTGATGCTAAATTCGTGTATGTGATGTTTTTAGGGTTTTGATTGCTAAAAAATAGTGTTATAATGTTATAAACATGTTTTAATTGAAAGCTGAATTCAAACAGCTCCTGATCAGAATTTACAGCCGACTTGTATTGGCTGTAACGTGGACAAAACCTGACAAGAACATGTGTTTCTTGAGTCTAAAATGTAATTCCAGTAAATGTCTTTAAAACCCCACTGGAATTGCATTTTTTCGACGAAAATTGAGCGTTTTATGAATTTTTCCGTATCGAAGGTTTAAGCTGCGTTTTCTGGCAGAATTTGTAGCCCATTACTGTCACACCCCGAATTTCCACGTGTCACCGGTGGGCCCGGTGGGGAGTATCGTGACGTCATGGTTGGCAACATAATAGTCAAACAACACAATATCAATGTGCACAGCGGAAGCAATTTAAAATATAATACAACCGAATTTATTATTGTAATATCAACTATCACAATATTCGGAAGTTTATCCACAGAAGGATCGAACATAAAATGGAAACAATAGTTCAACAGACTTTTAGGCATCTTAAGCTTGCGAGACTTCTATTGATGCTAAGGAGACATATCCAGCCAATTTCGTATAGTACCTGCATTTAGCCTTTTTGGAAAATACGTCAGTTTACACTGGTAAATACATTCAACTGACTCATTTTGGAAAAAGAGTTTGTAAATTGTTTTGAATGCACGTGGCACAAAATATCTTGACACATTGATTAAAATGCACAGAGGCAAAATTAATCTTTTTAACTTGGGAGAATTATTTAATATTATAATCTTGAGAACGATTTACATGTTACTTATGCGTTCAGTAGCCCGGAACGTATCCGGGTTAAAGATCAATAGACACACCACAATTCTAGAGTTATACACTGACAGGTGTACGCCTACACCCCGTGCTCAGGTCGTGGCCATCTCGTAAGATAATGCCGAGGATATCCGGGACATGGTCATTAACCCCCCAAAGGCTGTAAAGTAAACACATCTGTTTAAAACGAGCCGATCAAATTATTCAATTAACCACTAAGCGTGGAAGATTTGATGCCCGATCAAGCGGTACGCTATGTACCGTAACCCAAGCCCGTATAGGGAAAATAAGTTAAAAGTATTTACCTTGATGCAAAGTATAGTCACAATAAGCAAATAGCAGGTAGCTTTTACTGTTTCTCCTAATCTGGAACGAAGGTTAAATATAACCTATTAGAATACTAACGGGTCTTTAGTTAAGCTTAAGCTTAGACCGGTCAGTTTTACGATACGGTTCGTACGCACGATTAAGCGAAGACCGGATAGAATGTGATTTAGACCCGAAAAGTTTGAGGACTTGTTTAATATGGGTTTACTATTCACATTCTGGATTTTGGGATAAAAATGATATCGTTTGACCCGTTTCGGCTAGTTTATGCAAACTAGTTACATAAACCGAACCGAACGCGTATAATGCATAACGGGTAACCGAAAGGGTCACGAACAGGTTTCCTAAGTTAATACACTTTAAATATGTTGTGATATCATTATGATATCTTCCATAATGCCCATAACGAGTTTAATCCCTAAATATGCCCCGTAGGGGTATTTTGGTCATTTCAAGGGTTATAAAAGAGATTTATAATACTTCTGAGATACGGGTCTGATTTAATCAGCAAAATTATTAATTTTAACAGACCACAACAGTTGGTGAAGAGTCTCATTTCCCAAAATGGTTTTAAACCCAAATTATGCGTTTAATACGCGTATGAAGCCGTTTTAAGCGACATACGGTTTAAAATACCATTCTGAGTTCTCTGATCAGCAAAACAGGCTCAAAACACTCTATTTATTATTTTAAATCAGTGGCAATTGGATTGGTATCAAACGGATTCGTAAAAGTCGTTTTATGGCCTAAAAGGGCATTTTCGGTATTAACCGAATCAATGCGATAAGCCTAGCTTAAGATCAGTTTAAAAATAATTAAAAATCTTCAAAAATCCCAAAATATTATTTAACATCAGTGAGTAAAAGTTTTGGTACCGAAAATCGGGTTTAGATAGGCTATGCGCTAATCGCGCCGTTTAATTAATAAAAAGCTTATTATTTACGCTAATGCGCATATCTCCTAATCTAGACCTCCGATTGACGTGAAAATTTACGTACATGTTTAATAATCAGTAACTAAGATTATTGTACTTCCACATTTTCAAAATTCTCGTTGTATGGTCATAAGGGCATTATGGTCCAATTTAAGCGATTAACGGAAACGTGTGCATGCATCGGATAATCAACGAAACAAGTACAGAGACTTATACTAACATGCAACCTTACTCTAATGAAGCACTAAGGCATCTTCGAATCAAACTAAAACGGGTCAGAACCGAAGTCAAAGCAAAAGTCAAGGTTTTGTGCCTTTCGGTTCCGAACCGGGTTTAAACAGAAATTTGTCGAGTCGGGCAAGCGTAGACAAGTTTTTATGCTTATTACCATGTTATATTAAGGTTAAAACAGGTTACACGCCTCACGGATTGCTAATCACGCGTTAAATCACAATTTGCATTTCTGTTGACTTTTTCGGGTAATGTTTGACTCGACAAACGAACTAGTTAGGATGGGAATCAGGGGGAACCCTTTTAGGGTCTTATTACCTACATAATTACCAATCTAATGACACTTTTATTTCGTGATACGACTGAGTCGTTTATAACTAACCTTGAAGTCAAACGTTAACTACGATATGTTGACTTCTAAGCTAAATACTAAACTTAAACATAATTAAGAAAAGACTAGTGAACTTACAAGTGTTTAATGATGATTAGGGATGCCTTGTAATCAGCTTGAAAGCTCCACAATGATCAGATTGCTTGAACTTTGGTGTGAGGAATTGTTGTGACAATGAAGGGTCTTATATAGTGGTTCCACACACCATAAATCTTTGACAACCAAGTCTACCATCAACCACAATCATCCAACACTTGTTACTAGTGTGTAGGGGTGTCTAGGGGTCATGCATATGCAAGAAAAATCGATCAAAGTGCATGCACCAAGGCTGTGGCAGACAAGGGACCAAAGAAGTAATGTTTCTGTCCAGATCAAGCAGTCGCGTAGCGCGACGCCTTCAAGCTTCATGCTCGCGCTACGCGAGCATGTCTAGTTCAGCCAAAAAAATTTCATTTAATTGCTGATTGATCCTTGGCTCTTCAATTCTTGTACATACACTCGATTATTGCATTTTGAGCCCTCGTAGTTGATATATAGGGGCTTTAAGACATATACCCACTTTGTTAAGCCCTCGGGTAACTTAATTGTTACCCGAAAAGGTCTAACTTTCAACGTTTACGCTTTAAACCCTCGCACACGAATTTGATCACAACTTTCTCATACGTTGACGAAACTTTATGAAATTTTAACCGTGCATTCTAGTGAGCATAATTTATCGTTACAAAGCTTCGGGTATGTCAAAAGGTCACTCAGAGGTATAGATTAAACATGTTGACACGTTTAACCCCTGTAGCTTGTAATCTCTCACTTTCAGCTTCGTATGATCCGTGATTTATTCGTTTGAAGGTACGAGCATCACGTAGGGTTAATATACATTATCTTTATTCACAGTTGACACTTAGAATACGTATATTCACATACTTTCCACGTTTATCAACTTTAGTCCTTCTATAATATCTCTTTCACACGTTCAAACATTATGACACGTGTCAACACATTATAGGACGTGAATTTTCGAGGTGTTACATCCTCACCCCCTTAAAATAAATCTCGACCCGAGATTTACTGAAATAAGTAAGGGTACTTTTCTTTCATCGTGGATTCAACCTCCCACGTGTATTCGGGACCTCTACGGGCATCCCATTTGACCTTTACGAAAGGTATATGCTTCCTTCGATGCTTCCTTACCTGTCGATCTTCAATCGACAAAGGTTTTTCAACAAATTTTAAGCTCGCGTCTATATGCACATCTGTATGTGGCATGACATGTGAATCGTCAGCGGAACACTTCTTTAGATTGCAGATGTGGAACATATTGTGAATTCCACTGAGCTCTTCTGGTAAGTTCAACTTGTAGGCAACTGACCCGACACGTTCGATAACCTCGAAAGGTCCTATGTATCTCGGGCTTAGTTTGCCTTTCTTACCAAATCGCATCACTCCTTTCCAGGGTGACACCTTAAGTAGGACTTTGTCACCTACTTCGAAGTGAAAATCCTTACGACTTGGATCAGCGTAACTCTTCTGCCTATTCCGGGCAGCTTGGAGATTGTTGCGAATCTGGACAATCTTGTCCGTTGTTTCAAACACGATCTCTGGTCCGGATAACTGGACTTCTCCAACTTCCGCCCAACAAACTGGCGATCTACACTTTCTACCGTATAATGCCTCGAAAGGCGCAGCCTTTATGTTGGTATGGTAGCTATTGTTGTAGGAGAATTCGATCAATGGTAGGTTCTTATCCCAGCTACCTCCCAAATCAATCGCACATGCGCGCAGCATGTCTTCCAACGTTTGAATAGTACGCTCACTCTGACCGTCTGTCTGAGGATGGTAAGCCGTACTAAAATTCAAACGTGTGCCCAAAGATTGCTGGAAGCTCTTCCAAAAATGTGACGTGTACCTAGTATCCCGGTCAGAGATAATAGCTACAGGTATGCCATGTAGGGCTACAATCTTATCAACGTATAACTGGGCTAACATGTCGGAGCTATAAGTCTCCTTGATGGGTAGAAAATGAGCTGACTTAGTCAGTCTGTCAACTATAACCCATATTGTATCATTTTCCTTTCCTTGTCTTGTCTTGGGTAACTTGGTAATAAAATCCATAGTTACCATTTCCCACTTCCACGTAGGAAGTTCAGGCTGTTGTAGCAAACCTGATGGTTTCTGATACTCGGCTTTGACTTGCGCACTTGTCAAGCATTTATCTACATAGGTGGCCACAGACTTCTTCAAGTCTACCCACCAATAGTTTGCCCTTAGATCCTGGGTAGCTGATGGAAATTCTTAATCGTTGCCTAATTAGGGTTGCGGCATATAAGCAATATGAACCGTCTTTCTTATTTAATAACATAAAACCCTCAGAATATTGAGTTAGGCTATATGAGCCTATGTCTTAAAACCTACTTAATTAAGGTTTCGATTTTTCCATAATCTATATGGAATTTTTTCATAATACTCCAGCCCACGGCGGGATATTAATCTTAGTTCTACCTGTCTTCCAGGAGGTAAGCAGGGGAAACTTTTGAGAAGATAATTAAGATACAAGGAGGCTATAGAGATTTTTCCATATCTCAGGCTCCAGTTCATCCATCATTGTTCGTGTCAAATGAGTGACACCTTTATGTTCTAAGTCCACGAATTCCTTAATCGGGAACATTTACTTGGAGAAAGAAAAAAAAAATTTCCACTTTTGGATATCTTCTTTGAATACTACTAGTCGACTTTAGTACAATATGACCATTGGGATATCTCAGGGGTTCCACGCATTAAACCTCCATACTGATCAGGCATGGAAGCAATCTATGGAACATATTAAGATACACCAATCCTCATAAAGCGCTTTTGTCAAACATAGTTTGGCATTCGCAGTCGATAGAAAACAATGAGAAAATAATAAAATAACATATGTTGTCGTACTCTATGCAAAGAAAGAGTGCTCTTAGATTTTCGGAAGGACTCCTTGCCGATCTATAAGAATCGGTTACTATGGTTCCCTTGGTAGTTATACCTTGTAAATAATATAGAAGTTTACTAAGCTTATGGTTTATGAAGATTTATTATTGCCTGTATTAAAAACAGGACACTTAGCAGAAATTATCATTGATAAATGATAAGGAAGTTTATTGTACAAGTGCTTATATCTAATTAAAAATGGAAGTTTCACAAACTAGGCACCTAGCTCAGTTGGCTAGGCGCGCGAAAGGGTGCGGCCTAGACCCAGGTTCGATTCCGGGGACGGCCAATTCCACCATTTTTTATGTTTAATATTTATTAATCGCACGAATACGTGTAATTACGAGGGTTGTCTCATAAGGAGTCTTGATAATTAATTGCTCCTTATCACCCACAATATGGGCTTGATTTTTAAGGCAACCAATCGATTTTTATCACTTTATTGAGTCCTTATATTTAACGGAACTAGGACATCGGAAAAATGATTCCTAATGGATACAAAACATCCATCTAATAATGTTGAAGCAGTCTCAGAGGTATACGGGCTTCTTACTGACTTTCGTTGCTTTTTATTAAGCCTGTACTCGCTCTCTTTCTCAGATTTCTGGGAGTTATCCTCCTTCTTTGGTTCATCCTTCATATTTGAAGTGTGAACATAGCTCTCCTCATGAGTAATTTAACATGGTTTTGAATGAGATTTAGAGCGAGAAGTATTCAGCTCTTTGTATTGTCTCATGACCCTTTTCAATTGTTGCGTCAACCATAGCCTAGAGATTAACTCCATTAATATTGAGGTTTACGTTTGTAGTTTTATTAACTTTCGTCGCATTAATAGTATTGCGACTGTCGTCTACCTCATCCGAGTTTCCCATACTCGAAACTTGATACCAATCACCAAGATTTAACAATTATTAGTCATCATCCTGATGACCCGACTTAGATTAGCCACGGCATTCATAAACCGTATGGGCTATTCTGTTCCGAACATTCCTAGTGAATGTTATTTGAATGTATATCCATTATATTTAGCCTAGGTCACAAAAGGACTATCAATGGCATTTAAGGTTTGGAGCGAGTCCAATACCTGCTTGACAGGGACCATAATGTCACATCTGTCTTTGTCACAAGGACGATTATAAATAGCTCAAAGGCTTGCCTTACAAGACTTTTATTATATGTATACATATATGGCATAGAAGCCTGTCTCGATGGACGTAGAAAGATATGGCATAAAGCCCAGTCATGAAGGACATAATTTATTATACGGCACGAAGGCCTTGTCGCAAAGGTCATTTAGATATGGCACAAACGGCCTTGTCATAAGGACATTTATCAAATCTGGCACAAGGCATGTCACCAGGAATGTTAACATTTAATATGTTAGCTTGTCACGAATGACAAATTATAGCACATAGGCTTGTCATGAATGACTTTAAAACATAACTCGATGGTCTATCACCAAGGTCCTTAATTTATTAGCCGTAATCTTATTAGATTAGGGCTTCAAGGTTTGAACGTGGTTCTTCACCTTTGGACAGGGAGTCATAGACTACAACTGTCATCGTCTTTGAAAGACGATTCCTTTGGCAGAAAGGTAAGCCAAATCAACATCACTAATGGATGTTTATTTTTAACCATCGTATTTAATGATATTAGTCATGATCACATCGATCATATTGACTATTAGGTTTGGGTATAATCACACCATTTTGAACAGGGGATCATAAAGATCACTACTATCTTTGTCTTACCGACACTAGAATAAAGTATAGCCCGTAGGCATTTCATCACGAGGGATGTTAATATTGTGATCATCATACTGATGATACTAGTCAGGATCGCAATGATAGTATAGGCTATGGGATTTGAGCATAGCTCACCCCCTTGGGCAAAGAATCACAAAAGATTACAATTGCCTTGTCTCAATTGGATAATATAATATAGCCCTTAGGCAAAACATCATTAAGGATGTTAAAATTTTTAATCATCGTATTGATGATTTTTGTCATGATCGTATTGATCATATGAACTATTAGGCTTGAGCATAGCTCACCACCTTGGACAGGGAATCGTAACGATCACAATGTCTTTGTCTCAAATGGACAATATATTATAGCCCGTAGGCAAGACATCACTAAAGGATGTCAAATAATATGATCATCGTATTAGATGATATTAGTCATGATCGCATTGATCACATAGACTATTATGTTTGGACATAGTCCAATATTTTAGACAGGAGGTCAAAGACCACCACTGTCGTTGTCTTATCGGACAACTAGTTTACTCCGTAGGTGCTTCATTACTAACGGATGTTTATAATATGATCATCTGATAGGATGATATAAGCCATGATTCCTAGATCACTAGGCTAGATTTGAGAATTGGAAGAATCCAATATAAGGATGACTGTTGTGATTTTCTCGAATCACATTTGTCAGGAGTGCTAACACATTCCTAGGTGTTAACAAGGATTTGAATCCCTTGAGTAGGTTTCACCATCTTGGCCGCGTAGGCTAGGTTTCACCTTTAAAATTCCCTTCAATTGCATACTGACAGAGAAGGAAGAATATTTATTTTATCCAGGATTTTTATCATAAATCCTAATTCATCAGTTAATAATAGCACCAATGGCCTTGTCGCGTAGACAAGTTAAATTTATAAGCCATGATTTCAGAGAATCGTGGCCTTAAGGTTTGAATCAAAGTTCATTACCTTTTCTTGACAGGGAGCTGTAGGCTACCACTGTCTTTAGTCTCAGAGGACATTAACTATAGCCCGTAAGCACTTCCCTTCTAAGGGATGTTTATTACGGAATTGCCCCTTAGGGAAATTCATTAACCATGGTAAACAGAGACCATATTTGGTTAATTTATTAATCATTTATGTTTAGGATTTCTATTATAGTTTATCCTATTTATAAAACATTAACAGTTTTATTAGTGGCACCTAATGGCCTGGTCACATGGACATTTATAGATTATAAGCTTATGATTTCAGAGAATCAAATCATGAAAGTATATTGGCACAATAGGCCTAGTCACAAGGACAATTATAAATTATATGCTAGGATTTCAGAGAATCAAAGCATTTGAGTATATTGGCACAATAGGCCTAGTCACAAGGACAATTTTAAATCATAAGCCATGATTTCAGAGAATCAAGGCCTTTAAATATATTAGCACAACAGGCTTAGTCACAAGGACATTTATAAATTATATGCTATGATTTCAGAGAATCAAAGCATTTGAGGTTTGAACCTAGTTCATTACCTTTTTCTGACAGGGAGTCATAGCTACCACTGTATTTTGGCTCATGTGGGAATGAGCAAGGCCCGTAGGCACTATATTACCACGTATGGTTAAGATATGATCATCTTAATTGATGATGTAAACCCAGGATTTAGAGATCATTAAACTGGGTTAGGAATCTTTTGCAGAATCCTTAATAACGTGTGTGATTTCTAACGAATCACATCTGCCGGGAGTGTTAACATGTTTTCAGATGTTAACTGGGATACGAATCTTTTAAACAGGTCTTACCATCTTGGCCAGGTCTTTATAATGACACTCAGGCTAGGTTTCACTCTTAAGATTCTTTTAATATTTATCGCAGAACAATTTCTAAATGGAAATGTTAATAAGGATCTGAATCTAAATTGAGGAACTGCCATCTTGGCCGGTCTTAATTATGACCCGAAGCTAGGTCTTGTCCTTTTAGATTTTGCCATTTTATTATAATGGTAGATCTTGCAAAAAGGAAATGTTATTTTCCATTTATTTAATATTTCTTGTTTAGAATGAAAGTTTAAACTTAATCATTCCATTATATAAAAATAAAAGTATAAAGTTGCCCTAAGCGGGACTTAAAAGGAATAATGTCGTCCTCGAAGGGACTGAAAAGGTAAATATGTCCTTATAAGGACTATTGAGGAAACGATCTTCAGCAAAGGAGTTTCTTCTTCATTCAATTCTTGAAGGATTTCTCCTTGGTCGCACGTTTCATCCTGGTCGCGGTACGAAGCTCAGCATTTCAAAGCTCCAGATGTGGAGAATTCTTATTACAGCTTCTTCGCTTGGCGACGTATCCAATATAAAAATTTTTGGAAGCAAAACTTCAAGATTAGGATTGAGAATATTCCTAAGTTAAGTCTAGACTCAGGAGTTTTAGAATTGTGCAATTGTGTAACTGAGATTAAACACTAAGGCTAGTGTTTAATTCACTCAGTGTTGGCTCTGATACCAACCTGTCACACCCCGAATTTCCACGTGTCACCGGTGGGCCCGGTGGGGAGTATCGTGACGTCATGGTTGGCAACATAATAGTCAAACAACACAATATCAATGTGCACAGCGGAAGCAATTTAAAATATAATACAACCGAATTTATTATTGTAATATCAACTATCACAATATTCGGAAGTTTATCCACAGAAGGATCGAACATAAAATGGAAACAATAGTTCAACAGACTTTTAGGCATCTTAAGCTTGCGAGACTTCTATTGATGCTAAGGAGACATATCCAGCCAATTTCGTATAGTACCTGCATTTAGCCTTTTTGGAAAATACGTCAGTTTACACTGGTAAATACATTCAACTGACTCATTTTGGAAAAAGAGTTTGTAAATTGTTTTGAATGCACGTGGCACAAAATATCTTGACACATTGATTAAAATGCACAGAGGCAAAATTAATCTTTTTAACTTGGGAGAATTATTTAATATTATAATCTTGAGAACGATTTACATGTTACTTATGCGTTCAGTAGCCCGGAACGTATCCGAGTTAAAGATCAATAGACACACCACAATTCTAGAGTTATACACTGACAGGTGTACGCCTACACCCCGTGCTCAGGTCGTGGCCATCTCGTAAGATAATGCCGAGGATATCCGGGACATGGTCATTAACCCCCCAAAGGCTGTAAAGTAAACACATCTGTTTAAAACGAGCCGATCAAATTATTCAATTAACCACTAAGCGTGGAAGATTTGATGCCCGATCAAGCGGTACGCTATGTACCGTAACCCAAGCCCGTATAGGGAAAATAAGTTAAAAGTATTTACCTTGATGCAAAGTATAGTCACAATAAGCAAATAGCAGGTAGCTTTTACTGTTTCTCCTAATCTGGAACGAAGGTTAAATATAACCTATTAGAATACTAACGGGTCTTTAGTTAAGCTTAAGCTTAGACCGGTCAGTTTTACGATACGGTTCGTACGCACGATTAAGCGAAGACCGGATAGAATGTGATTTAGACCCGAAAAGTTTGAGGACTTGTTTAATATGGGTTTACTATTCACATTCTGGATTTTGGGATAAAAATGATATCGTTTGACCCGTTTCGGCTAGTTTATGCAAACTAGTTACATAAACCGAACCGAACGCGTATAATGCATAACGGGTAACCGAAAGGGTCACGAACAGGTTTCCTAAGTTAATACGCTTTAAATATGTTGTGATATCATTATGATATCTTCCATAATGCCCATAACGAGTTTAATCCCTAAATATGCCCCGTAGGGGTATTTTGGTCATTTCAAGGGTTATAAAAGAGATTTATAATACTTCTGAGATACGGGTCTGATTTAATCAGCAAAATTATTAATTTTAACAGACCACAACAGTTGGTGAAGAGTCTCATTTCCCAAAATGGTTTTAAACCCAAATTATGCGTTTAATACGCGTATGAAGCCGTTTTAAGCGACATACGGTTTAAAATACCATTCTGAGTTCTCTGATCAGCAAAACAGGCTCAAAACACTCTATTTATTATTTTAAATCAGTGGCAATTGGATTGGTATCAAACGGATTCGTAAAAGTCGTTTTATGGCCTAAAAGGGCATTTTCGGTATTAACCGAATCAATGCGATAAGCCTAGCTTAAGATCAGTTTAAAAATAATTAAAAATCTTCAAAAATCCCAAAATATTATTTAACATCAGTGAGTAAAAGTTTTGGTACCGAAAATCGGGTTTAGATAGGCTATGCGCTAATCGCGCCGTTTAATTAATAAAAAGCTTATTATTTACGCTAATGCGCATATCTCCTAATCTAGAGCTCCGATTGACGTGAAAATTTACGTACATGTTTAATAATCAGTAACTAAGATTATTGTACTTCCACATTTTCAAAATTCTCGTTGTATGGTCATAAGGGCATTATGGTCCAATTTAAGCGATTAACGGAAACATGTGCATGCATCGGATAATCAACGAAACAAGTACAGAGACTTATACTAACATGAAACCTTACTCTAATGAAGCACTAAGGCATCTTCGAATCAAACTAAAACGGGTCAGAACCGAAGTCAAAGCAAAAGTCAAGGTTTTGTGCCTTTCGGTTCCGAACCGGGTTTAAACAGAAATTTGTCGAGTCAGGCAAGCGTAGACAAGTTTTTATGCTTATTACCATGTTATATTAAGGTTAAAACAGGTTACACGCCTCACGGATTGCTAATCACGCGTTAAATCACAATTTGCATTTCTGTTGACTTTTTCGGGTAATGTTTGACTCGACAAACGAACTAGTTAGGATGGGAATCAGGGGGAACCCTTTTAGGGTCTTATTACCTACATAATTACCAATCTAACGACACTTTTATTTCGTGATACGACTGAGTCGTTTATAACTAACCTTGAAGTCAAACGTTAACTACGATATGTTGACTTCTAAGCTAAATACTAAACTTAAACATAATTAAGAAAAGACTAGTGAACTTACAAGTGTTTAATGATGATTAGGGATGCCTTGTAATCAGCTTGAAAGCTCCACAATGATCAGATTGCTTGAACTTTGGTGTGAGGAATTGTTGTGATAATGAAGGGTCTTATATAGTGGTTCCACACACCATAAATCTTTGACAACCAAGTCTACCATCAACCACAATCATCCAACACTTGTTACTAGTGTGTAGGGGTGTCTAGGGGTCATGCATATGCAAGAAAAATCGATCAAAGTGCATGCACCAAGGCTGTGGCAGACAAGGGACCAAAGAAGTAATGTTTCTGTCCAGATCAAGCAGTCGCGTAGCGCGACGCCTTCAAGCTTCATGCTCGCGCTACGCGAGCATGTCTAGTTCAGCCAAAAAAATTTCATTTAATTGCTGATTGATCCTTGGCTCTTCAATTCTTGTACAGACACTCGATTATTGCATTTTGAGCCCTCGTAGTTGATATATAGGGGCTTTAAGACATATACCCACTTTGTTAAGCCCTCGGGTAACTTAATTGTTACCCGAAAAGGTCTAACTTTCAACGTTTACGCTTTAAACCCTCGCACACGAATTTGATCACAACTTTCTCATACGTTGACGAAACTTTATGAAATTTTAACCGTGCATTCTAGTGAGCATAATTTATCGTTACAAAGCTTCGGGTATGTCAAAAGGTCACTCAGAGGTATAGATTAAACATGTTGACACGTTTAACCCCTGTAGCTTGTAATCTCTCACTTTCAGCTTCGTATGATCCGTGATTTATTCGTTTGAAGGTACGAGCATCACGTAGGGTTAATATACATTATCTTTATTCACAGTTGACACTTAGAATACGTATATTCACATACTTTCCACGTTTGTCAACTTTAGTCCTTCTATAATATCTCTTTCACACGTTCAAACATTATGACACGTGTCAACACATTATAGGACGTGAATTTTCGAGGTGTTACAATTACGAATGTCATAACTCAATTTAGGAATTTAGTTATGATCTCAAATGTTTACTGTAGATAGCTTTAAGTGATTACAAAAATCTCCAATTGGAATTTCGTCAATCGGATAAACGAGGAATTTTAAATGAATTTTTTCGTAAGCAGCAGTCAGAAGTGACGAATCTGATTGCAGCTTAGTAAATGATTTTTTTACGAATTTTTGGTAAAGAGTTAGATCTTGAAATTCTAATACAAGGCCTAATCCTCCGAGAGGTACGACACATAAAAAAATCATAATTTTTGAAGACTTGTAAACAGGTTAAACAGGCCACCAAAAACATTATATTTTCAGTGATATGAACTTGCCTAAGTGAGTTACTGAATGCAAATTTGCATTTTGTATGATTAAGGGTAAATGACATTTATAAGTCATATCAACCAATGATGAAGTCGAATAGTAGATTCGACATAGAATTCGTAAGATGGAATAGTGGTATGTGATAATGACTAATCTAACCGTCTTACGAATTATGATTATAGTTTGACGCTTGACAAGCTAGGTGGGGGCTTGGAAAGGAAGCGGGTCAAACGAATCAAGTGTGAAGGAAAAGCGTGTTTCGGATGCAAGGTAAGTAAGCTTACGCCCCTTTATATTATTTACGAAATACTTATTTGCAAGTATTGTATATGAACTTTATTAAGTAATTGAAATATGATGTTCCGGCACGAAATAATGCGAGTCGGAACAAGGGGGAAATGGTAAGAAACCATGAAATATGGTAAAAAGGGTAAAAGGGTATATTATTCATGTGGTGATGAATAAATAAGAAATTTTGAAACATTACGTTATGGTGTAAACTGTGACGGGTAAAAAAATGGTGAAAAGGTAATCCGGACATGAGTAGACGGATGGGAAAAGATATTCAAATAGATATCATATGGCGAAAGTCATAACGGGTCAAACAAGACAAGAAACAATTTTTAAGTAAAAAAAAGAGTTCAAGGAGAAAACCGGAATGGGTAAAAAGGGCGAGATGGTAACTAGATATCCTCTCATAATAACAATTGGTCATTTCGTCTAAACGGGTCAAATGGTGTGTTAATACCATTTGACAGCAATAACTGATGACCGTTTGTTGAGTTTTGCGATCACATGAATTAATTTATGGTTTGCGTTGCTTTAAACTAGCAAGTTTAAAAGCAAAAGGTATTTAAACGGGTTAATTCTATAACCCGAACCAGGTACGCTTAACTGAATTTATAGTTAAAATGTAATTTTTGGTCAAATAGATAGTGACGGTCCCTCGCCATAAAATGAAGGACATAAATTTGACCAAAAAGCCCTTGAAGGGGCAAGTCGGGCAAACGACCCTTAGGGGTTGTTTAGGAACTTGTATTATGATTATATAGTCCTTAGATATGTATAAAAATTATAGGTAATGACATTCGTGGGTCTAATGTCTAAAAACGGATTTATGCGCATAGCTTGCGTACTAATAGCATAATTCATAAGAATTATAAACCCGAGCTAGAGATCTTGAGTTAAATACATTGATGTATGTATTTGGTTGTTTAAAAAAAACAAGTTGGTGGTTTTAAATACAAACGGGTCAAAATGTTGATTTTGAATAATAAGTCGAATGCTTAAAAAATTGGAATATTATTTGTTTGAATGTTGAATTATAACTCCATATGATGGAGAATCGAATTACGGTTGCGTGAGAAAAAGAATCACGCGAAACGGACATGTAGAACTAAAGTTATGAAATTTTAAAGTTAGAATTTGGTTAAAACTCAGAGCTGGGCATTTGCAGCTCAAACAAACAAACCTGCTGTGAAAAATAGGCCGTCACGTTATGCGACGGTGAATTAATAAACTGGTCGCGCGACGCGACACGTGTCGCGGGCCGCGAAAGCTGAGACGAAAACGGTCGCGGGGCGCGACCGATCTATATTTCAGAACTTTTCTTTTATTTCCATTGTTGGGCCGTAGGACTTGATTATACGTATTTAAAAGTTGTCAAAACTAACAGTTTATGTGGTTTTGGCATTAGGTGAATGCTCACAAGATTTCCGGATGAAGATCAAGCGTCTTTCAAGAACCGAACACACCGAACAAGCTTCCGCATTTATTTATTTTGTTTAAATTAATATGTAAATAATAAGAATTGCATTTGAATGTTTAAACTAGTTAGAATGATAACTCAAATATTTTGATCATGTATGATTGTAAACCCATCAAAGTTTTTGTAAGCTCGCATTTTTGTAATAAATGCGTGTTAAATATTATAAATTCTGTTATTTTAAGATGGGTCTTACAAGTTGGTATCAGAGCTCAAGGTTAAAAGAATAAAGTGTTCGGTTCGAGGCTTGATCGCAAATCCGGTAAGTACATGTATATTAACGGTTAACATGATTAAAGTGTTGTGAACAACACATAGGGTTATCGTGTAATACACGTTACCTCAATTAAATGAAAAATATAGTTGACGAAATTACGCACGTTGACGCGTATAGTAGAAAAGCCTCGTATTATAATACGGGCGATTATTGAAGTTGATATTATTAACTCTTGTAAATGTTTTAGATGAAGAACACTCACATCTAAAGATAGTGGGAGTCTAACAAATTGCAGATTTGATGGAGGAACGGTCCAATGTACGACAAGTAGAACGTGCTCACCAAGGACCTAAACCGCGTAGCGATCAGGAACAAGGCTAATGGAAAGAGAAGCCCGTTAGGGCAAGCATTACCAGGTGCACATTTTAAATTTATTGCACGAATAGTAATATGCAACAAATACATAGAGACTGACCGTTTCATATATAAATTAAAAACTTGGAAAAACCTGAATAGAATACCTATCCAGGATATTATTTCCAAGGAAACTAAATATAGGCGTTACTTACATGGGGTGTAATGTGAAAATTATAAAAGGTCATGCATATCAGGTGTTGATCGCTTACTCTGGCCAAGTAAGTAGTGAACACTTGGTACCATGAACTTTTATGATGGACATACTTACATCCGATGTAGTAAGGACGGGGTGAGTGGACAAATTAAAAGTACCCAAAGGAATCAAATAAGCAAAATACTTGATAATAATGTAAACGCACAGCCGGGTGACGGAAGCGTATTACATTAAGATAATGAGCCCGAGAGAAGGGACAAAGATTAATGTAAACGATTACATAAATAAATGACCTAAGGAAAAATTCATGAAGATAAATCATTTTGGACGAAAGAGCCATGGTTGACAAAAGGGGCAAGTAAAACCAAAGTATAGATGACCCGAAGGGTCATAAAAACAAAGGTGTTGCCCACACGAAAAGACAATCAAGGTCGTTAACTTGGTTGTAGTAAGGAAGGAATGACGATGATAATCGTCACTCCTAAATTATAAGGCCGTCATGGATGGTGTCATAAAGAATAAAAGACATGGTCGAATAAAACCGATGGATTTCGCTAAGACGACCAAATAAATTGAATCGAAGTCTTAATGCATACCGGAAGGGTTGCAATAATAACGATTTCGGTAACACACCCGGTTGTTGGGTAAGGATTTAAACACATGCATAGACCGAGAAGCGGGAATTCGGATGGAAAGTCAAAAGACTCGGGTTTTGAGTCATGACTAAAAGACGACAAGATGATGTAAATAGAAATTTTGATAAATTATGTTCAACTATTTTAAAGTTGAACGGGTCGAACAAAGAATGAAGTTTGACATCCATAAGTGATAAAATCTCACACGAACAAGTCAAACAAAATAAATAAAGAATAACGCTTGCTAATGTAAGTAAGCGCGAACCGAATAAATAAAAAGCGCAAAATATTAATAAACCTATGCAAGGGGTTATGGGCGCTAAAAACCTTAAGGTAAAAGAACCCGGGTAGAGGGTTGCAAAGAAATATAGGTGATAACCAGATAATGGTAAGCGTAGAATAAACCGACGTGTGAGTGACGTAAGAAGTCATAAAGTCGGAAAAATTTGTCCGAAAGAAAACAAATGTAGCCTTAGACTACGGTCAAAGTCAAAGGAAATACAAAAGCGAAAATAAATGATTTTGAACATAAAAAGGGTGCCTTAAGGCCATATACAAATATAAGTGTATATACCTTTGAATAAAGACTTGAATAAAAGATGATCTACGGGATTATCATAACCTACGAGATTATAAATGATGCTAAGGTCTAAGGGACCAAAAAGACCTTCGGGTCACAAAAAGAAATAAACGAATTGTTGGGGTTCTCACCTTAAAAAGGTGAAAATCTAAAGAACAAGCTTACGAGGCTAAGTAAAAGAACCTGCGGGTCACTTGGATAAAGCGTGGAAAACTCAAAACTGGTTACAATTCTCCATGTAAAATAATAACGCTCAGGAATAAAACTTAGACGGAAATTCCTAGACATGAGGAAAAGACATAAGACAGAGAAAACGTAAACTAAAAATTTAGTTTTTAGTCAAAAGCAGTTTTTGTTGGTACACTTTATGTGGACGCGACTCGACTCGGTTCGATTCGGTTCTGGTCGACTCGGTTAGGTCCGGCTCAAGCCCGACGTCACGACATTCCTCAGTCGTGCGCCCCAGAGTTCGACACTTCATTGGCATATGGTCTTAGTACCGAAATTTCGTTTGAGAGATTGCCGAGGTTCTGAGATATTCGGTCTTTATGCTGTCTTATCATCTGGGTATCATGGTTGTATCTTTTACCGTAAAAATAACAGAGACGAAGTCTAAGATCTTCCATGATACTATACATACGTGTACATACTGCATTCGACCTCAATAAGTGATCAACAATCACATGTCCACTCAAAACAAGTGATAATATATCACATTTATCCGGGAGTCAAGTTCGTCTCTTTGCTGTACGAAAGTACTTACCTGTTCACGGACTTGCTCCTGTGCCCTCATGCATCGAAAATCAACTTCCTCATCAATAAGTGATTCTATCACATAGGGCTTGTTATTCAATCAAATAAGTGAGTTACTCACATTCTTTTATACGGTCAAACAGATGATAAATGGTATACTCACCAGTAAGATGAACTCTCGTGCATACCTTGATACGGGAATGTGTCGTGTGTGGATGAACACCGGTCGGTAAGTATAAATCATACCTTAACGTATCCCCTAAACATGATTACATCTGATAAGTTGAGCTTATGTGGACAACAATACCAATAATTGTTATAGGATGCTTATCTAAATGTTAACTAATTGAACAAAAAGAGCGTTTTGGCGTGACCGTACACTGATATGATTCTCTTACCCTCGAAACTCGCAAAAAGAATGTCTGTAAATATTTGTTTACTGCTTTTAGTTTCTGTATCTCTGTATATATTTATTTATTGCTTTCCGTCTTTACTTTTGAAAAATGAAAAATTCCAAAAAGATTTTAGGTGTGTTTTAATTTAAACTTTATAAAAGCCAAAAAGATTTTGCTTCTAGTTTATTTTTGATTGACCGATGTTGGAACTCGAGTCTATCCTACCCAAAATCCTGATTGTAAGCCGGAAAACAATTGCATCTTCATAAACTGTCGAAGTTAACAAGTTTTGAAAGTTAAGGGATTAAAATTGATCATTTTCTAAACTTTCAAACTGTTGTCTGTCGGTGTTTTGATTGAGAGTTGGTCTCATATGTGTCATGCGCTTATATTGTTTGATGTCAATTCTTAATAAGGTTTTCGTTTGAAAACTTTCTTAGATTGATTTTATTTTTAGCGGTTGTTCTCATTGCGTGTTTATCTTTCTTGTATGTGCAGATGCGACATCAGAATCAGCTAAAGGCGAAGAGAACGTGTCAGAAGACAAGTTGTAAAGTGAAGACACGACGAAGTGAAGGCACTCAAAAGATAAAAATGATCGAGTTGCCGCTGACCCTTCATCAACACCACAAGGATCTAAAGAATTGACGATCAAAAGATTCACGAGCATGACTCAATGGAGAGTTCATTCTAAGGGGGAGTTTGTTAACACACTACCTAAATGAAAAGGGAGTTTGTTGATACACTTTCTTCTTACGACGCGTGAAGACTTTGAAGATCCTCCGACATGAAAGACACGGAAGACAAACCTCACGAGTAGCGTCCAAGGGGGAGTTTGTTGGTACACTTTATGTGGAAGCGACTCGACTCGGTTCGATTCAATTCGGTTCGGTTCTGGTCGACTCGGTTAGGTCCGGCTCAAGCCCGACGTCACGACATTCCTCAGTCGTGCGCCCCAGAGTTCGACACGCGAAGCATGGAGCGCCGAAAGCCAAGTCTCGTTTACACATCACCATGACATCATCATGTGATGTCATGATGATGTCATAACATTGACTTAATGGAAGTTGTCAACAAAACAAGTAATCTGGGCCCTAATTCTTTCAACTTGGGCCGTAACTTGTTTATGGACTTTCACTTTCAGTTGGGCTTCATATTAAACGTCGAAAACACTCAGGTGATGGACGAAATCACATGTGATTTCGTCGAGATATTGGATTTCGTCAATCCGATTTCGTCCAGAACTGGTTTTCGTCACTGTGTTACTATATAAGCCCAGATAACAGACAGAAACATCTAGACAAGTCTGAATAGATTTGCGAGCGAGCACATTGTAACACACACACTGAGAGTTTACAGAGACCATTTGTAAACACCGTATTGTAACCGTTTTCTAGCATTAATCGTTGAATCTTGTGTTTTACGTGTTCGTCACTTGGTTTAACTTACCCGTTTGGATTCCGCACTTTTGGGTTTATCGGAAAACAGGGAATAGAGGTTACTCGATCCTCCGGGTGGACCTACAGTTTTTTTAACAAACATAAGTAACATGAGGGGATTTAGAAAATCTTAAACACACATAAGGCCAGAGATGTCAAAATAGTATACCCAGATGACGAGGTATGAAGTGACGGCGACTAAATAGTCTAGCCGGAGGAACTATTCAAGGTTGAGAAAATGTCATGACAAATACAAAGCGCTTTTTAATATAAGACAAGCGTGGGATAAACATGTTAACAGAATGATGAGTCTAAGTGGTCAAGTGACAACTCGGTCAAGAAAGATAAAGGATAAAAGCTTAAAATAACGGCTCGCAAGGCCTTACACATGAAAGACGCGTGCGTCGATATAAGTGAAAACGTTAGAACGAAAAGTATAATTGAATGCCTTAAAAACGAAACTAAGTTCGTTTAGTCTAAATTCATGAGCTACGTAAATAAGGTTTCGGGGACGAAACCTCTTTAGGGGGTAGACTTGTAACACCCTAAAAACGGGTTCGGTAATCGAACCACGTTAATATTGACGACGGGTAAAATATCGTTAGCGGTGAAAATTTACCAGGTAAATATTAGGATTTAAATAAACAAATCTAATATTAATAGAAGGGAGGATAAATACTTTGAGAAAACAAAGTATATAAAAGGACCGAGTTAACGAGACTTAAAGTGAAAAGGGTTAGGTAAAACCCGAAAAATATATAGGTGTTATATATTTATTAAACATCGGTTATGAACAAGATAAAATAACTAGGAAATAAATAACCTAGTTAATTATAAGTCTTGTAGGAATAAAGAAGTTGGTTAAAATACACTCTATGTAATTTGGGTGAATTAGAGGTGCTAAAGGTGTTAAAAGTTAAACTAGTTTTAATTAAAACAAAAAAATTGAAATTCCAAACACACACTTGTGTATGTCTGGATCGAACAAACCACAGGAGGGCGACCAAACTCACCTCCAAACCCTAGTTCTTTCTAATTGATCAAATTAAAGGCTTAAATCGATTCCAAATCGAAATCCAAGCATAGATTAGTGATCTCCTCAGTAAAGGGATCATAAGGTATGTAAAAATTTCACTATTTGGTTCAATCTAAAATTCTGGATGAACACTTATGATTCAAAATTGAGCTTGCATGATAGTTGTTTTGGTGAATTTGGGTTGAAATCATGTCTATGAATATACCCTAGCCATTAGTTTGTTCAATTATGTTCATCACTATGAAAATCCATAATCACCAATATAGGTGCTTAGCGGGTTTTGTAGAAACATGTCAAACACTAGGATTATGATTATTATTCTAGTGTAATTTGAGTTCCATGAAGTAAATTCAGATTTGTTGATGCTAAATTCATGTATGTGATGTTTTTAGGGTTTTGATTGCTAAAAAATAGTGTTATAATGTTATAAACATGTTTTAATTGAAAACTGAATTCAAACAGCTTCTGATCAGAATTTACAGCCAACTTGTATGGCTGTAACATGGACAAAACGTGACAAGAACATGTGTTTCTTAAGTCTAAAATGTAATTCCAGGAAATATCTTTAAAAGCCCACTGGAATTGCATGTTTTCGACAAAAAATGAGCGTTTTATGAATTTTTCCGTATCGAAGGTTCAAGCTGCGTTTTCTGGCAGAATTTGCAGCCTATTACGAATGTCATAACTCAATGTCGGAATTTAGTGATGATCTCAAATTTTTACTGTAGATAGCTTTAAGTGATTAAAAAAATCTCCAATTGGAATTTTGTCAATCGAATAAACGAGGAATTTTAAAAGAATTTTTTCGTAAGCTGCAGTCAGAAGTGACGAATCTGATTGCAGCTTAGTAAATGAATTTTTACGAATTTTTGGTAAAGAGTTAGATCTTGAAATTCTAACACAAGGCCTAACCCTCCGAGAGGTACGTCACATAAAAAAATTGTAATTTTTGAAGACTTTTAAACAGGTTAAACAGGCCACCAAAAACAGACTATTTTCAGTGATATGAACTTGCCTAAGTGAGTTACTGAACGCAAATTTGCATTTTGTATGATTAAGGGTAAATGACTTTTATAAGTCATATCAACCAATGATGAAGTCGAATAGTATGTTCGACATAGAATTCGTAAGATGGAATAGTCGTATGTGATAATGACTAATCTAACCGTCTTACGAATTATGATTATAGTTTAACGCTTGACAAGCTAGGTGGGGGATTGGAAAAGAAGCGGGTCAAACGAATCAAGTGTGAAGGAAAAGCGTGTTTCGGATGCAAGGTAAGTAAGCTTACGCCCCTTTATATTATTTACGAAATACTTATTTGCAAGTATTGTATATGAACTTTATTAAGTAATTGAAATATAATGTTCCGGCATGAAATAATGCGAGTCGGAACAAGGGAGAAATGGTAAGAAACCACGAAATATGGTAAAAAGGGTATATTATTCATGTGGTGATGAATAAATAAGAAATTTTGAAACATTACGTTATGGTGTAAACCGTGACGGGTAAAAAAAAGGTAAAAAGGTAATCCGGACATGTGTGGACAGATGGGAAAAGAGATTCAAATAGATATCATATGGCGAAAGTCATAACGGGTCAAATAAGACAAGAAACAGTTTTTAAGTAAAAAAAAGTGTTCAATGAGAAAACCGGAATGGGTAAAAAGGGCGAGATGGTAACTAGATATCCTCTATAAGGTATGTGGTGTTATGATTTATAGAATCTCGTTGATATTAACTATCTTAAATAATTAAGATAACAATCAAGAAATTCGATTTGTTCTTAAGCGGTGGATTCCGTATAACTGAACCGAAAGAATAAATTCGATGACAAAAAGAAATTGCTTGTCAAAAGTGAAATATTTCACTAAAATTTAACTTAATTGGATTAAATTAACGGATTCAAGAGGAATTCGATAGTCTAACAGTGATGGATTTCGCTAAGTTAACCATACTGGTTGAAATAATGAAATTACGTTATTTAGAATTGCGCCATTTGTATACAAGACGCGCATGCTTAGTAACCAAAAAGATATTACCATACCTTTCTTGTAATATTAATAAATGGTTAAGATATGAGTAATGCTCAGAAGATTCCGAGATCAAGTGCATTGAGTTAAAACTCAATGAATTACATAAGAAAGGTTTCGGGGACGAAACCTCTTTAAGGGGGGTAGACTTGTAACATCCCGAAAACTGGCTTGGTAATCAAACCATGTTAATACTAAAAGATGGGTAAAGTACCGTTGGTGGTAAAATTTAACCCGGTGAATAGTAGGATTTTAAATAAATAAACCTATTATTAAATAAAAGTGGTATAAAGGCTTTGGTTGGAATAAAGTTTATAGAAGGCCCGAGTAACGGGACTTAAAATAAACTTAGTTTTAAATTCCCCGAACCCACTAAGTTAACTAGGAATGTTTAACCTAGTTAATAAGTGGGAATATTGTTATTAAAATCGTAGGTTGTAGCCTACTTAATAACGAACCAAACACGAGGGGTTAAAGTGGGATAACTAGAAAGGTTATTTAAATAAACTAAAAACCCAAACACACACACTGTGTGTGTTCTGGATTGAGCCAGGAGAAGGCTCTAGGAACCAAAACCCTAACCTTCAACATAATCATCAAATTGAAGGGCCAAACGACGCTTAAATTCACAACCGAACGTGGATTAACGATCACCCGAACTAGAGGATCATAAGGTATGTAAAATCTTGATGTTTGGTGAAGTTGTAAGAATTTGATAATCATCCTAATCGCGAATTAGGCATGGATTATAGAAGCTATGGCTAGATTAGTGATGTATACTTGCTTAGAAACGAAACCCTCAGTGAAAATCATACATAACATGCTAGGAATTGAAGG
Organism: Helianthus tuberosus; assembly: GCA_030545235.1. Classification (NCBI taxonomy): domain Eukaryota; kingdom Viridiplantae; phylum Streptophyta; class Magnoliopsida; order Asterales; family Asteraceae; genus Helianthus; species Helianthus tuberosus. The sequence continues at coordinate 80,824,485 of CM060368.1, read as the reverse complement.
ACTTGATGAATTAACACACTTAGATGAGTGGGTTTTAATGTTATGATGAAATTGATAATATAGCTATGCTTAGAATCAACATGCATGATAACAAATAGAAGGTGTTTGATTAAACCATGAATTTTGGTACAAGATCATACTTCTCACGAAATGGGTTTTGTATGATATAAAAGAATCGATGTTAAGATTGTGACATAAATGCTTGAAATCATGTTACCTAGAAGTTAGTGTGTAAAATTTGATTTCGTTAAGGGTTCAGATGAAATGCCTAAATGAAATTCAAATAAACCAAATGTGCATTGAATAAGTTGATAAGTCGATTGACTTTAAAAAGTCTAACCGACCAAGTATATGATCGAATGATAAATTCGACATAAGGAGCGTAGGATGGAATAGTCGTAAATGATTATGACTAACCTAACCATCTTACAATTTCAATGATAGTTTGACGCTTGGCAAGCTAGGTGAAAGTTTGGGGAAGGAAGCGGGTCAAACGAATCAAGAATGAAGGAAAAGCATAATTCGGATGCAAGGTAAGTATAGCTTACACTAGTCATATATTTTAGAATATTCTTTGTCGTATTAATTACGAATAAGACAAATACCTAATTGAGATATGGTGTTCCGGCGTGTAGTCGTACGGAACAAGATAATCAAATATGATAAGAAACCATATTAATGGCTAAAAATGAGTTAAATCGGTAATTCGATCATATTATGATGAATGAAACATGTACTTTTAAGGGTTACCATATAAGGTAAATCATAATAACCAATAAGGGTAAAATTGTAATTTGGTCACTCGTTGACAATAATTGTTGGTTTTGAAAGATACTTTCTTTCGAAAGCCTTAATAGGCCAAAAAGCGTTAAGACGCGATTTATAATTAAAATGACCGCGCGGTGTAAACCGGAGCGAGTCATGTAGGCGAGATGGCAATAAGCTTCATCTCGCCAATATAATCGGTCATTTAGACCAAACGGGTCAAAAGGGTGAAAATATCACCCTTTGACAATATCGACTAATGGTTTGTCGAGTTGTATGATTTCAGGAATAAATATCAAATGGATACTTACATCGCTATTACTTAGCGGTTACTAAGGCAAGGTATCGAAACGGGTCAATATATTGATCCGAGCCAGGTATGTATAATAGGTTAACTACTCAATAGGAACTAGAGGTTCCTTGATAGTTAAATGCAGTCATATAGACATTTGGTTACTTTAATAAGTTAACCGAATGATTTATATAATGATCGTTGTGTTTTGAAAACATAATGACTTTTCGAATCAAATGCATAGTTTAAAACAGGGCTTTTGGGTCGAGAATGCTTTTAAAAGTCCTTCATATTAATGAAAGGACAAAATGGACCAAAATGCCCTTGTAAGCTAAATCGAGCGAACGACCCATAAAGGTTGTTTGGAAAAGAGTAGTATGCTTAAAAAACACTTAGAATAAGTATAAAAAGCGAAAGATGTGAATCTTTGGTCATTTGACTCTATAAGATTCTTTGCCGTGAAATAATGATTCGAGGGGTAAAACTCGGAATTTAGGAATTTCCAAACTTAATACAACACAAATATAGTTGTGAAGGAAGATTATTTGATAAGAAATGTGGTAATATAATGCTTGATGTGAGTGAAAGACATTCATGCTTAAAATAGGCTTAATTACCCTTAACGAGTCAAAATAAGCATATGAGCGAAAACAAGAGAAGAATGCGTAAGAAAACCGTGATTCGAACCTAATATGATAGTCAATATTGAAATTATTAATTTCATGAAAATAGGGATCAAACAAACATGTTTTGTTTGATAAAATCACAAACGGGTCAAAACTTTGTAAAAGGGTAACAAGCCGAGGGCTTACAAGTCTAAAATTTTGTTAATCCGGATGTCGGATTTTAACTCCATGTGATGGAGAATTAAATTACGATCACATAGGAAAAAGAATCGTGTAAATCGGATAAAAAATGAGTAAGTTATGCTCGTTTCCGTAAAATTTGGGTTGGCTGAATATATGCAGCTTTAGCTGCAAACATTCTGAGAAAAAAGGGTGGTCGCGCCACGCGACGGCAAAGGCTGAGAGCCGTCACGCGATGCGACGGTGTGTAATGCTGGCGAAATTTTTTTATTTAATTTTTTTTGCGTTGCGATTTCCTTTAAACTTGTTTTAAACGTTATATAACTGAAACGTTTCATTTTTTATGAAATGTAGGTATAATAAATGTACCGGAGGACGATCAAGCTCATCGAGGAACCGAACACAATCAAGAATCATGTTTCCACAATAGGTTTTGTCGTTACGATTAAACGACGATATAAATACATGATGTTGGAATATGTTAAATCGTAAAATGTTTTAAATTAATCGTATTTTCGTATGTACGTATAATCATACAATCCTGTATTTATTCGAAATTTATATAAAATACTGTATAAATCGAGTATGGGTCTTACACGACAACTCAGATTTAAATTGTTCGTTTGTTTCTAGACTCTCTCCTAACTTGATTCCACAAAAGCTAGCAGACAAGCAAAGCATCCTAAACACCTGTCACATACGTTAAAGTAAAAGTCAATACACATAGTGTAAGGGTGAGCATACAATTTTGTTATAGCATAGTAGAGTTCGAAATCGTTTACGCATAACCAACACGTACAACGTATAATGTGAAGCACATAAGTTATCGACAAAGATCCTATCAATACCAATGACTGCGGGTTGACTGCATAAGCAGTTCGCAATACATGTCCACCACTGTGTTCATGCAAGTAAATGGTCCTTAACAGCCCCCGGGTAACCAGGTGCTAAGTCCAAACTATAGTACTATCGTTGCTAAGGTATGTAGACAGCAATCAATGTGTAAACATAACAAATAAGCATTCATCGAGTCACGTATAACATGCGGTAACGGTTAGCGTTAAAAGTATTGAGTAGTGTGCTTGATGTGATTTGAATACGTAACGTATGTAACACCCAAAAAGTGTGATAAGCAAAAAGGGTTCAAGTATACTCACAGCGATGAAATGGATTGAAGGGAGCGCTTATGGCGGAAATTACCCTGAACAGTTAACGATAGCATAAACGATAAGTGGCGCGTAAAACGATGTGAAGTGTCAATGGTTCGGACAGTAATCCGATCGAATGGCAATCCGATCGGGTGGCCGGTCGATCGGGTGACAATCCGTTCGGATGGTCATCCGATCGGGTGACCATTCGATTCGATTGTTACCTCGTTTGGAATGGATGTGTTTGTGTATGATGGTTTGACTTTTGAAGTTTTCGTTGTAGCATTTGAAAACAGAGAAGTATCTCTACCCTTCAGGTCGGTCGAGACGATCCGATTAGTAGGACACCTCAGTGAGAACAAGTTCACAGCAGTTTGTCACTCGATCGGATTGCAATCCGATCGGGTGGCAGTCCGCATTGAATCGTGTTGAAAATTGTCTAAGTGTCAAGGTTTAAACATCACATGGTCGGATGGTAATCCGTTCGATGTTCAAACCTCAAAACTTGAAAATAAAAGTTAAGTGTGGGACCAAGGTGCAAGCCGATCGGGTGGCTGTCCGATCGGGTAGCAATCCGATCGGACGGCAATCCGTCCTGGTGGCCTGATCGTCTTGTTACTTGGTTGTTTTGACAGTTTTGCGATTTTCTCGAGACGATAAGATAACGTGCCAAACAACAGAATCCTCGTCAAGACTTAGTGACCCGATCGGACAGGAATCACCCCAATCCGACCAGTTAATTGTTCAAGACGGTGTTTCATGTTTAACCCGAAATCGATAATCTCTTGGATAGAATCCAGATCTTGAACCAACACAACACTAAGAAAGAGTAGAAGGTCAGGACCGAGCTCCAATTCTATCGGTTTTGAGAGCATTGAGTGTAAAAGAGTTGAAAGAAAGCTTGAAAACCATCTTTCAATCCTTTTCACCATGAATATGTTCAGATCCATGAAAGATCTTTGTTTATTCATGTGGAAATCATTCAGATCTAAGTTGTTCTTGGTGGATTGAAGCCAAAACATGAAGTTCATAAGAACACCATGATGACATCATCCTAGAACACCTTGAATCTAGTGATTTTTACGGTTAAAAGTTAAGATTCGAAAGATAGAAAGGTGTAGGAGTGCGTGTAGATCAAGAAAGTACAAGATTTAGGTTGAAAACTTACAAGAATCGCGAGAAATCGGAAGAAATAGAGGCTGGAACGAGCTGGTCGAGTGAGAGGCTGTCAACATCAAGTGATGTGACATATGGGGGTATTTATAAGGTTTCCACAAAAGGAAAGTGAGGAAAGTGGCTGGTCGATCGGGTGGCAGCCCGATCGGGTGGCAGCTCGATTGAGTGGCAACTCAATCGGGTGGCAGCCCGTTCGGGTGGCAGCTTGATCGGCTGACCACTCGATTGGAGAATCTGGTGCGATGAGTTTTGCTGTTTCGATTCGCGTGTCGAGCGTTGCGATGCGATAGAGTTTCTCATTCAAATTACTTTTAATCCCAACTACTATATCTAACATACAATCATCATAATTAACTTGCGTTTAGCGTTTGCGATTTGATTGTGATTGAGTTGCGATTGCGTTTCGATTGATCACCACACATAACATAAATAAACATACACAAGTAACACATAAAAGGCACACACACGTATAAACAATAACCAGAACCTATAAATCACTGCGATTCGTATTGCGTTCGATGTCGATTCGATTAATAAGTCGATTAGAGTCAAGTTGATTCGTATGCACTTAGGTAGATTAACGTTGGTTATCTTTATCGCATTGTTACTTCCTATCAATCACAGTCGTAAGTCGATTAACGTCGATTAGATATAAGTCGATTAAACTTCGGTTGTTTATAAATACTCCACATAATACAAACAAGAATAGATTGCAGTCAAGTCGCGCGGTCGGTCGTTGACTTTGACCTTGGCGTTGACTTTGACTTTTGGAAACATGGGGTGTTACATAACCGAACCATTTTTTTTTTATATATTTCTACCTTTTATACCTCTATTTCATGTTTTATACTTCATTTCATGTAATAATACCTCTATTTCATTTATTTATTCCTTTATTTCATTTATTTATACCTTCATTTCATTTATTTATTTAAACATCTATTCATGCATTTATACTTCCATTTCATTTATTTATACATCCATTTCGTGTATTTATACATCTATTTCATGTATTTATACCTTCATTACATGTATTTCTAAGCAAAAAAAATTAGCCCTTGTTTGAATTGGTTATTAACCTAAAATTAACCGAACCGAACCGAAAACCGACAAATTAACCGAATTAACCGAACCGATTAACCGATGACTTCGGTTACGGTTACGGATAATACTAATAACCGAACCGAACCGAACCGAACGGTGCACACCCCTACCCAGTTGGACCCATTGGGAAATAATGTACAGCCCAAAACAACCCATGGCCGTTAATTAAAGGTCCATTTGAACCCATTTTTAAGTGGGTGGGTTTAAATTGCCGGGTCTACTCATAATTACATAATTTAGGTAAACCCAATATAAGATGACTTATCTTCACTAATTATATAATTTAGGTAAACCCAATCTAACTCATCACTCAAACACATGTCACTCACATTAATCTCTTTTTAATAGTATCATAAGTTACACATGAATTGAAAAATAAGTTAAACTAGCGGGGTTGCCAGCGCTACGCGGCGGGTATTCGGCCGATTTCGTTTTTGGCTCTTTACGTCCGATCGGTTTCATTTCGGCTCGTTACGGTTTAGACACTCGCTATAACAACCAAAAGATGAAACATAAAAAATATATGTTATAATAGAGCCAACTCGGTTCCGCACAACGCCTCAGAAATTTGGTTGATTTTGTTTCGGCTCGTTATAATTATGGCGCTCGTTATAAAAAGGTTTATCAAATTTGATCAGACTCGGTTTTAAATAAAATTTAGAGAAAAGTGCCCTTATAGTCCATGTGGTTTGCTCAGTTTTCACCTATAGTCCCTACACTTTTAAAATTACAGCTGTAGTCTTAAACTTTTGCATATTCGTTCTCGGATAGTCACTAGCGTGGATGTGAGTAGTTTGAAATTTAAAACAACTATTTAAAAAGTTATACAAGAAAAACAAAATATATTTAAATTTAAAAAGTTTTATAAGAAAAACAAAATATATTTAAACTAATTATGTTATCAAAATAACCAAATAAATTAATTGAACAATAAAACGCCTGTGTCATAAGCGACCTTTTCTTTATTGGCAAAAAAGATGTTGCTAAATAAAAATCATGAAAACTTTTGTGGTTAATATGGGAAACTTAAAAAGTCTACTATATTTGCAACTTCAAAATATTATAATATATAATATTAATTGAAAAATAGTGAAAGATAAAATCTTTTCACAAGGCTATTTGTTTTCTTAATTTGCACTTAGATTAAATTAAAAAAAAAAAAAAAAAAACTAAACTGTTTCTAAAAGTAATGCGTTTTCAAAAAGAAGAATACGACAAGTGTGATTTTTCTAAAGAGTCAAAGAAAAATAGTAGAGTATGATTAATTTAGTGTAATTTTGTAAGTGAATAGAGGTAGAATAACATTCGTCATTAATGGAATGCTTGATGCCTTTCGATCTTTGTTGCATTCGGATGAGCATCTTAAATAGAATGCTTGGGTTGGGTACCTATCAAAATTAACTTCTTTGTGTGAGGGGCTATCAAAAACAGGCTTCCGACCTAGATCGGTAAAGGTAACCTTCATTTACCTATCAAAGTTATTTGTTTTAACTATGTTATATACTTGGTTCTTTAATGTTTGACTCAAAACCTTACCCTGTTTAAAAAATCCTAACGAAAATGACATAAGTTAACATGACAATTGAAAACATTAACAAAGAATTGACAAGTTCGGGTTCGAACCGAATAACAAGAATTGTTACCGAGTGAGAAAGGTAACCACAACTAGTTGAAACGAACAGGATGTCCAACCGAGTATTGAATTGGTTTAAGGTGGCTTTTGCTTATCGCAGGCATCGAGAACCACGAGTTGACAGTATATGAAGTCAAAATCCAACTTTCGATTTTACGGATTTCATATACAATCAAATTAGAATGGTTGAAGGTCACCTGCTTCTTGAAGGGACCAAGGTGATCAACTGAGTTGGCAACAGATCAGGCAGATTGATCTATTTAGAAGATCAAATTCTTGACGGTTATTAAAAGGCAATCACAACAAAATCAACCGAAAATTAAACAATAGGTTCTTCGGAAGAATCAAAATAACATAACAATAAAACCCTGGTTTAGAGACTCAAACGTAGGTTGGTTGTTGTTAAATCAAGCGGTAAATCGTTGGTTGTTTGGTTAAAAAAGATGGTTCTGATACTAATGTTTTTAAGAGAAACAGATAACATGATGAAATGAGAACACATAAAACAGTCTAAATGCCAACAATTAACAAACTCCAATCCTCATCCTGTTGACTTTTCTTTTCCTGGTTTTGAAATTCCAAATTCCACTGAAAGCGATATAAACACAGCTCAAAAGTCAAACTTGATCAAGTTTGTATTTCTTAATCCTTGCAAAGCAAAAAATGGTAGAGATATAAACATATATATATAATTAACTAGATAGAGCTTCTAACGTCTAGAGCAGAAGAAAACTACATAATTCACTTTTCGACATCAAATGGATTCAACATGGAATGATGCTTGGTGCCCTCTTACCTTTGCTCAAACTTCAAACTGGAGATATATCTTCTATACTTCACACGGGCAGTGTCATTACCGTACAAGGAATCAACTCTCTCTGATCCAAAGTTTTGGAGTTTAATAAAACTAGGACGATAAGTATTAATTACCATCCAGAAGTTGCTCGGAATATTCAAATCTAGAATCTTATTCGTGTTAAGACAATACCCCACCAGGTTTTCTCTATCTTCCTTAACACATAATGAAGAACCAAAGAATCGTGTTTAGGCCGGAGCCTGTAAACGAGGGTTTGGATCTTGTAAGTGAGCTTGGAGAACGGTCCTGCAAAACAGAAAACCGTTAGGCTCGCCGCAGAGATGGGAGGGCCCCTCTGCGACCACCCTCCGGCGTAAGGATAAGTATTGGTAGAGAGAGAAAGTAGAGAGAGAAAATAGGGACGAAGGTTCAGAAAATCGTACTTGGCTTTGTACTTGATGGGGTATTTATAGTAGTCAACTGAGATGACGTCATTCGTCCAGACGCACTTGAATAGAGGTTCGTCTTCGGAGGTATTTGATAAGGAGCGGACATGTTTCAGATGTCCGTTCAAGTGGAGTCCGGTTCGTCCCAAGGATCATGTCCGGTCTCGGATATGTATCTTCAAGTCCCCCAGTTTGTTAAGTCTCGGTAGAGACTTAGCAAACTGTTACTTCAAGTTTTTGTCCTACTCGGATGACGTGTCGCTGCTGGAGTGGTCCGAGTAAATGACGTGGCGTGTTTAAAATGGCGATGATGTGGCATGGGGGTCTTTTGTGACTTGTCTGTCGGTCACCCACCTGTGACGGTAGCGACTCCTTGCGTTGGAATTCGTGCGAAGTGACGGTTTGACTTGATGGCCCCCCACCGACTTACTTTTTCTATATATTTACTTTTCACTTTTTCATTTTCACTTTTTCCTTCTCCTATCATCTTCTTTGCTATCTACTGTTATCCTCTTTTACCTCTTCTTCTTCTTCAGAGAAAGGTGCGTCCCTTTCTTTTTATCTTTTAAGTATGGCTCCTGGTAAGAAGAATCTTGCGGAGAGTATGAGTGTGCTTACCCAACGTCAGTTGGATAAGTTCATTAGAGATTACAGGATTCCTCTAGATCTTCATCCGGTCCTTTCCTCCGAAAAGGAAGCCATATATCCATTCCGTCAAGGGAAGTTTCCCTTTTATACTCGCGTCTGTAATTTCGCGAATTATAGGGTTCCTTTTTCTCGTTTCTTGATTAGGGTTCTACAGTTTTTTAGGGTTCATATTTTCCAAGTTAATCCGTTCGGTCTTAGCCGTATTAACCATTTTGAAATTTCTTGCCGAGCCCTAGACCAGAAACCGGACCTGAATGTTTTTCGATATTTTTATGAGTTTATCACGGCCGGAGACTGATATACATTCGCGCACCGGAAGGGTGTCCCTTCCCCGTCCTCCAGCGAGCGGTCTAGCTTAAAAAATTGGAAGGACAATTTTTTCTGGCTGGATAACCGCTGTCTACCGGAGGATATGAGGTGGCGCTTCAAAGATCAGACGATGTCCTTCGATCTTGGTGAAGACTTTGTTTTTAACGAAAGTCTTGTCCGTGCCCTGGTTGAGCATAAATCCCCCATTCGTCCCCTTTCCGAGCATTTCCTTTGGTTAGGTCGAGTCAGTTTTTCATGGGCCCAAGGGGATAGGGATTGGCCGATTATTCGCCGAAAGCGTGATCGTAAGTTCCGGCCCTTTACATCCCCTTCGGCACCATTACTTAGTTGTTTTGCTACCTTTCTTTTTATTTTGAGAATGCAGGTGCCGCAATGTCTCTTCTTGATGCTCTAAAGGTTCCGAGTACGGACGTTTTTTACTTTGATTTCGAGGAACAAGGTGAAGAGGATGTTCCGCTGATGAAACAGGTGGCATCTTCGGTTCATCCGATCCGCCCACTGGTGGATCCGAATGTGACTGGGCCATCTGCCGCCGAAGCAACTTCTTCTGTCCCCCAAAGTGTATCTGAACAAGCTACTACCGAAGCTGCTTCCTCCCTTCCGATATCTTTAAAGGATGCTGGTGGTTCGTCTGGATCACAAGTTGGTAAAAAATCTATCCTTGACGACGTGGATAGTGATCCGGAGTTTCGCAGTTTGGATGAGGCCCTTCAATATCGACCTTCTTCTTTGAAAAACAAGGGTGCTGTACCGGATGCGGATCTGAAGGTGCGCTCTCGCAAGAGGAAGAATGAGCCCGTCCAGATACGTTCCACTGATCCTCTTCCTTTGCCAAGGTCAAAGAAATCAAAGAAGGATTCTCACTCCGAAGGTAATGTAATGGAAGAGCTGGACGAGCATCTTACCGGAGGTAAGTTTTCTAGGGAGGATGCCGCATTGGCTCGTAATAAGCCGACTCCTACCTTTTTCGGTGGTTTTCTTCTAAGTACTGAGGCAGAGAATATGGAGACGGAGATTCCGGAGATTTCGAGTAAGGAGAAAGGGAAAGCCCATGGTGAACCCAAGGTGGTGACTTTTTCAGGTACGATGCTGGACTCATCTTTAGGTCCGGACCGTTTTATTGATGATGAGGAAGATCAAGTGTCTTCTCTTCCTTCATCTTGGTTCGGACCTGAGTTGTTGTCCTTTTTTCGATATGCAGATTTGTTCTCGGATGACATGGATATTGATCCGGCAATTGCTGAAGACAAATTTATTCCTGATTGGGATGTTCGGAATAAGGACTCAGTGATGGACGCACTGGTTGCAAAAACTCTCCTTTTCAACATAAATACTCCGATAGACCATGCCAGAAGCCGGAAGATGAAGAACCCAGATCTAGGTGCTGCGGTTTTGACTAACCAAGCCCAGTCAAACATCTTCGTGACGGAGCTCTATCGACGATGGGTAGAAGCGGAGTCGGTACGGGAGAACTTAGAGAAGGAGACTCGCTCCTTAAAGCGCAAGATTCAGAGGAGTCCGGATGCGGAGAAGAAGGTTGTCCAGCTTTCTCAAGAACTACAGTCCCAGCAAGAGAAGATTAAGTCTTTGACTAGTCAGAATCAATCTTCTCAAGCGGCTGCTGCCTCTGCTGCGGAGGACCGCGATAAGATTGCGGCTGAGTTAAAGAGCTTCTCCGAATCCATGAAGCAGAAAGATGATCAGCATAAGGAGGTTTTGGCGAAGATGGAGGTATCTTTTGAGAATGCCCGCATAGCTTATGCGAACATGGTGGCTGGTACGCTCCTTCTTTCCTTTTTCTTTGTGCTTTTATTTTTGCTATTTTTTCTAACTCTTTTGGCAGAGCGGGACGTGCTCAAATCAGAGGGAGCTGATTTGAAGATGCAGGTTGAGGAAATGAAAGGACGTGAAAAGGAGATGGAGGCGGAGAATGCTTCCCTGAAAGTTAGGGTGGAAGAACTTCAAGCAACGAAGATTTGGATGCTTTCGGAAGGGGCCAAGCTTTTGGCAAAGAACATCCACAAGGGCCCGGAAATGACTGCCGCCGTGGCCGCAGTTAATAATGCGATGAGTGCTGTGGGCATCAACTCCGGTTTGCATAATGGCTATGTACATGCTCTGCAGAAGAAGACCCCTTTCAAAGATGTCCCGATGTTGAATCGTAACGCTGCCAAGGATCTTAATGCTGCGGTTGCCTGCTTTGATACCCTTAAGTTTCCGGTGGTGGAGGACCTTCCGAAGCTTATTAATGCACCTCTTGCTGAAATAAAAAAAGGTTCTCTTCTTTGCAGGTGGAGGTTCTCCAGAGAAGTGAGGTGGACATACCTGGTTCCTTGGGGTATGCACCTCGGAAGTTTTCGATTTGTTTAGCTATTTGGCAGGTGGACATGTCCGGCAACTTGGGGCATGCACCTTATTTTGAATTTGGATGAATGTGATGATGCTTTTACTTATGTTTGACAATTATCCTTTGTAAATGGCTTTGTACTTTTCCGGTTTATACAAGTCCGATCAATTTTTGATGTAATCAATTGTTTATACATGCGTCCATGTTTTGTGTTTTACATTTTCTTTTTTCTTGAACGTTCATTTTAAGGCACGGATCCGATTTGTTTCATTTTGTTAGGATAATTTTTAAGTGAAGGAAAAGCACGAACGAGGCCAGTTCGTCCTTACCTTTTAGGGTTAGTGTCCCTAGTTCGGCCGAGAGTGTACTTGTGTTGCAACTTTTTGGTGATAGAAAAATTTCATTAATCTATTTATAATCCAGAGTTTAAGTTTCTCCGGTTATCAAATGGTAAAAACATTTCGAATAATCCGTGGGTAAAACCTTCCACGGTTCTTGGAATTAAAAATTGTCTTGTGCGGGAAAAAACCATCCGCATTTACAAGGAAAAAAGAAAGGTGATGGAGGCCGCAACTTCCATATTACAATGTTATTTTTTCAAAAACAGGAAAGACTTCAAAGAAAACACTTCTTTAGGTGCGCTCCGTTCCATGTACGCGGGACGAGGGTCCCGTCCATTTTCTTGAGTGTATATGCACCGTCCTTTCCTGCGGTGTTGACTAGGTAGGGACCTTCCCATTTTGGAGCCATCTTTCCGGTGCCTTCAACCAAGCTTGCTTCATTGCTCCGCATGACGTAGTCTCCGACCTTAAACCGGATCTCTTTCACTTTTGAGTTATAATGTTTTTCCAACTCTTTTTTATATTTAGCTTCTCGGATCGCCGCAAGTTCCCTCCTTTCTTCGGCTAGGTCCAGGTTCAGAAGGAGTTCTCGTTCGTTTTCTTCTTGACTTAGCTGCATACGGGGGGTAGGTATCCCTACTTCAGCGGGAATGACTGCTTCGGTACCGTATGTTAAACTGAAGGGAGTTTCCCTATTGCTCGTCTTCGGCATCGTCCGGTGGGCCCAAAGGACGTGCGGGAGCTCATCTGTCCACGAAACGCCTTCCTTCCCCAGGCGCTTTTTAATGCCTTCCACAATGCTGCGGTTGGCTCTTTCTACCTGCCCATTGGCCTGGGGATGGGAAACCGAAGCAAAGTTCTGCTCAATGTGCATTCTTTCGCACCATGTCTTGAATGGTTTCTCTGCAAATTGCTTCCCGTTATCACTGACTATACATAGCGGCATCCCGTATCTGCACACTATGTTTTCCCAAACAAACCTTAGTACTTGATCTCCTGTGATGGTCCAGAGGGGTTTGGCTTCAATCCATTTTGTAAAATAGTCAATGGCAACCAACAGGAACCTTACCCCTCCGGTGGAAACAGGGAAAGGACCCACAATGTCAATCCCCAATTTCTGAAACGGCCATGCCGAAATTACAGGAACGAGGTTGTTCTTGGCTCGGTGACTAACGGGAGCGTGCCGCTGGCAGTCTTCACATGATTGTAACTCATTAACCGCGCTTTGATGCATACCCGGCCAGAAGTATCCGGCGTTCATGACTTTAGCTATGACCATCCTTGGCCCGGCGTGGATGCCGCATATTCCCCAGTGGATTTCCCTTATGACGTAGCTGGCTTCCTCCGGTGTTAAGCATTTCAGGAGCGGACCTAAAAAGGTCTTACGGTAAAGTTGCCCATCGTGAATCTGATACTGCAACGCTTTTACCTTTAGCTTCCTGGCCTGAGCTTTGTCTTCTGGGAGCGTCCCTTCGTTCAAGTAATCCACGATCGGAGTCATCCAAGATTTTTCAAGCATGGAGACTGACATGACCGACCCTGTCTGTTGGATGGCCGGGGCTTGCAAGGTTTCGACTAAAACTTCTTTGGATAAATGACAGAATGCTACAGACGCGAGCTTGCTTAAGGCATCGGCCTTTTTGTTCTTACTCCGTGGTATGTGTACTATCTTGCAAGAGTCAAAAGAGGAGATTAAGCTGTTAACTTGCTGAAGATACCGAACCATGTTATCCTCTCGTGCTTCGTACTCTCCGCTAACTTGATTGGCTACCAATAATGAATCAACATGTGCTAGTACGGAAGTTGCACCGGCTTTGGCCGCGGATTGGAGTCCTGCAAGGAAAGCCTCATATTCTGCCTCATTGTTTGAGGTTTTAAACTCGAACCGCAGAGCATAAGTGTATTCTATCCCTTCTGGATCTATTAGGATTAACCCTGCCCCTGATCCTTCTTTGTTGGAGGCTCCATCCGTATATAAGTTCCATACCCTCGGCAGGGCAGATTTTTCTTTGGTGCTCTCTCCGGTTGGGACCTCCGTGAGGAAATCTGCCACCGCCTGGCCCTTCACCGGTCCTCTGGTACGATAGGTGATATCGAAAGCGCTGAGTTCAATTGCCCACTTAGTGAGGCGTCCGGAGACCTCTGGCTTTCTGAGAATTTGCTGGATCTGGAGGTCAGTCTGCACTTCTATATTGAAAGCTTGAAAGTATCTTCGGAGGCGTCTAGAGGCATGTACCAAAGCGGGTGCTAACTTTTCAATCATCGGGTACCGAGTTTCATAATCTTTCAAGATGCGGCTTACGTAGTAGAGCGGAATTTGTGCTTGATTCCGATGCACTACAAGTACTACACTTATAGCGAAATGAGAGGCGGAGAGATAAACTGTGACAGTTTCTCCGGTAATTGGAGCGGTTAGGGTGGGCAAGGATCCAAGACAAACTTTCAACTCCTGAAATGCCGAATCGGCTTCTGGTGTCCACCCTATTTGGCCTTTTCCCGTTCGTTTTTTCAACACATTCATGAAAGGAATAGAGCGATCAGCCGCTTTTGAGACAAAACGATGGAGAGCAACGAGCTTTCCGTTTAGTGACTGAATTTCTTTGACAGTTTTGGGAGGCTGCATGGAGACTACCGCTTTGATTTTATCCGGATGTGCCTGGATTCCGGACTGGGTTATCCATACACCGAGAAACTTTCCTTCTTCTAAACCAAAGGAGCATTTTTTGGGGTTAAGTTTAAGGTTGATACTCCGAATCCTGGTGAAAGTTTCGAGTATGTCATCGATCATGTTGTCCTCGGCCTGGCTTTTTATAACCAGGTAGTCCACATAAATTTCCAGATTTCTTCCGATCTGGTCTTTGAACGCTTTATCCATCAGCCTTTGGTATGTAGCTCCGGCGTTTTTTAATCCGAATGGCATTTTGGTATAGCAGAAGAGACCCTCGTTTGTTACAAACGCGGTCTTGTCTTCGTCTTCCAAAGCCATCTGAATTTGATGGTAACCTTTATACGCATCTAGGAAGCATTTAAGACGGAAGCTGGAAAGAGAATCAATCTTTAAATCTATCTCCGGCAAAGGATAGCAATCCTTCGGACAAGCATTGTTCAGATCAGAAAAAGCGACGCACATCCTCCAGGTTTTATCTTTCTTTGTTACCATTACCGGATTGGAGACCCATGTTTGGTACCGTACTTCCCTGATGATACCGGCACTTAATAACTTTCGTACATCCTCGGAGATGGCTTTGTTACGCGCTGGAGCCATGTTTCTTTTCTTTGAGCTACTGGTTTTGCTGAATGCGACACCTTCAGCTTATGTTCAGCCAAGCATCGAGGAACTCCCACCATGTCGGAGGTTTGCCAGGCAAATACATCGAGAGAATTAGACAAGAGCTTCCACAACTTCTTTTTGGTACGTTCGGGAAGCTGAGCCCCGACTGCAATTTTTTGTTCTGGAAAATGCGGGTGGATAGCCCATTCCTCTGTGAGGAGGTTCGGAGGCTTGTCAGTACCATTGCTTTGTCGTATTTCAGCTACGCAAATTGTTGACTCGGAGTGCAGAGTTGCCACTCCTGCTTCGGTGGGGAATTTTAACGATCCATGAATGGTAGAACTGATGATACCGAAGGCACACATACCGGGCCTCCCTAGAATAACATTATGAACGGACCTTGCTTCAACTACCAGATATGTCAAATTGACGGTTCGGACCAGACTTCCTTCTCCCAACGTTGTTGGCAAAGTAATTTGCCCTATGGGCTGCACCACCTCTCCGGAGAAACTTACCAACGGCATTGAGACTTGGATCAACTTTTCCTTGGTCTGTGGGGCTAGCTGTTGAAAACACTGCTTGTACATGATTTCGGTGGCACTTCCGCTGTCAACATAAACCCTCCGGACCTTGTGGCCTGCTATGATCGCAGACAATATGATCGGTCCGTCCTTGATTTCTTCAAGATTTATGGGAGGGAAAGCAATGGGCTGCTGCATCCAAGCGGACATATGGTGGCTGGACCGCTTGATGCCTTGGTTATCTGCTCTCCTGATCATACAAATTGCCGGTTGGTTGTTCGGATTATCTCCCGAATTTCCTGAAGATTTTCCTTCCTTTACTTCTTTTACTAGATGCGACAATTTTCCGGACCGCACTGCTTTTTCTATTTCTTGCTTCAGGGACCAGCAATCGTCTGTGTTGTGACCTCGAGCATGATGGTAATCACAGTATTTCTTGGAATTCTTATCTTCTGGGTTTCGGAGTTTTGGTGGAGCAGGGAAGTTTGCCCCTTCTGCACTGAGAATTTCACTGGGAGTTTTGGAAAGGTCCGATAAGTTGTAAAACCTTGATCCGGAGCTTCTTCCACGTGGAGGTCTGTCGTTCCTGTTGTAAGGGTGCGGTCGTCCCCTACTCCCAGATGGAGTTTTATCAAACACCGATCCACCGTTTTTCTTCCAGGAAGACATCTTATGATCTGACTCCGGAGCTGGGTTACATGCGTTTTTACCTCGAGTGAAAGCTCTGGCTCGTTCCATGAGTACTTCCATCGTCTTTGGAAGGTTTTCGTGTAATTTCTCGACCAATTGATTGTTCCGGACACCGTGACAGAATCCGGAGATCCTTAACTGGTCAACTACCCCACTGATCTGCATACTTTCCCGGTTGAACCGGTCAATAAAACTATCCAAAGATTCTCCATCCTTTCTCCGGATGTTATGAACTTCGGTGATTTCTTTGGAGTAGTGTCGCTGTTGGCTAAAATTCTGAAGGAAAGATCTTCGAAACTCCTCGAAGTCATTTATCTCTCCTTCATTCAAAGCATCAAACCACACCCGGGCAGCCCCGGTTAGTGTTTGTGCGAACATGAAGCACCACGCCGGCATCGGCCACTGTTCGACTCGTGCAGCTCCGTCGAAATCGAACATATGATCATCTGGATCAGTTGTACCATCATATTTTTTTACTGTAGTTGGCATTTTGAGCTTTAGAGGAAGCTTGGCATGTGTTATGCGGGCGCTAAAATTTGACTTGGCAGTCATGGAAACTGGGTGATATGGCTTGGTGAGTTCCGGATCATTAACTACGTCCATCTGCGCTTCATTTCGTATTGCCATCGCTGGAGATGGTCCGGACGAACCCTGCACATATCCAGTGTAAGTTTCCGAGGTGACAACTGTGGAGAAAGTAGGAAGGGTGAACATCGTAGGACCCATAGTCCTTACCGGAGTTTCCTCATGAAAAAGCCTGGTTCGTAAACCGAGGATCTGCTCATCCCTAACCTGCTGCGCTTTCAACCTTCGCAGAAGACTTGCATTTTTGGAAAGAAACTCCGCGTCAAACTCTGACGTTTGTGAAGTAGGGAGCTGAATAAATGGCAAGGTTGTTCCCGGTCCCGAGCTTAAGGCAGCTGAGGTTGTGGAAACAGTACTTGCTGGTGCTGTGGTTTGTGTGCTAACAGCTGTGGATCCCAGATTCACAGAACCTGAGGCCGCCATTTGTCAGTTCTTTGCTCAAGAAATTCACCAGAGTGAAGGACTAAGAGCTTTGAGAATTGAAGAACCAAAGAATCGTGTTTAGGCCGGAGCCTGTAAACGAGGGTTTGGATCTTGTAAGTGAGCTTGGAGAACAGTCCTGCAAAACAGAAAACCGTTAGGCTCGCCGCAGAGATGGGAGGGCCCCTCTGCGACCACCCTCCGACGTGAGGATAAGTATTGGTAGAGAGAGAAAGTAGAGAGAGAAAATAGGGACGAAGGTTCAGAAAATCGTACTTGGCTTTGTACTTGATGGGGTATTTATAGTAGTTAACTGAGATGACGTCATTCGTCCAGACGCACTTGAATGGAGGTTCGTCTTCGGAGGTATTTGATAAGGAGCGGACATGTTTCAGATGTCCGTTCAAGTGGAGTCCGGTTCGTCCCAAGGATCATGTCCGGTCTCGGATATGTATCTTCACATAAGATCAAAATACTAGTACCATTTAAACCATCAATGAGAAACAAAGGTTTCCACACTTGTGATCTAAATATAGGGTCAATAGTTTCCCGGATAGCTATCGCTTTATGCCAAGAAGATTCCTTCATCACCCAAACGTTGAACCCTAACGAAGACCCAGAAAATAGACTTAAGCTGCCTTTCAGTACTCCCAACATTTCCTTAGATTCATGATCATCTCCCAGTCCAGCCGGGGGCGGAATTAACTCAAATGTCTCTGTATCCAAATCGAAATCGTAAATTTGGATATAATCAAACCAATACACATGACTATTCACAAATACACCTGAAACCAGCAGCCCCCTATACTGAATGTGGTAAGGGCTTTGTCCCAAAGTTCTCCATTGATCTGTGCCAAGGGTGTAAACCTCGATTTCAACCGAGGCCATCAATCGTTCTTCGGGTATTCTCCTACCTATGATCCGTATGACTTTGTATTCCCCTCCCATTGAAACTCCGAAACCATAACTTACACGCGAAACAAAATCCAAAAAAGTTAGTTCAGGGAGGATCATATATTCTTCAACTACAGGATTGAATATGTAAATGGCATAACCTTCGTGACGCAAGCAGATCAAGCCATTGATCGAACCCACTTCAAATATCTGATTAAGAGAACGAAAAGCAATAAGACCGAGGTCAAGGCTTTTGACATGACCGAGGGTTAAGCGGTCGTAATCAACTTCATGTTCCACTTCTACGAACACTAATATCGGGTGTGGATTTTTGTATTGATGAAACATGAGGCAGGGACGCGATCTGGAGAGATGAAGATCAACAAAATAGGTGTCGGAAACAAGATCACGCCACTTTTTGCACACGCACTTGCAGCGGACAATTGTTTCGACCGGAAGTCTAGATAAAACGTCGAGGATGAGACTTTCAGGTAACACGTAGTCTTCCATGGCGTCAAACTAGGGTCTGTTACTCTGGTAGCTGGCGATCTTAACAGCGTAATAGGGTTTTATCAATATTCAATAGCGGGGATAGCAAAGTATTTCAGGGCTAGCCCAATAGTGGTGGACCTAAGAATTCTCTTCATGAGGGCGGAAGTTTTTAAGTGTCGGTTGTCTGTAACAATATATTTTCCTTTTCTTCGATTTTCACTCGCACTGCGAGCAGATTTTGTGGCTATCGCCGTCGTATTCGCATGAACGGCCGGAGAACCGTCGTTCGCCGGTGGCATGGTGGATTTTGAGTAACCGTTTACACACACTAGGTGTGGGTGTGTGTGTTTATTGGGATTATCGACAACAAGTATTAAATTAAATTAAATAAATATTAGAATTTTGAAGAGTCTGCCTGAGACATTGGATGAGTCTGCTGAGGGGCATTGGAAGAGTCTACCTAATCATTGAGACACGTGTCACTTCCATATTTAAAGATGCATGAGGGGTCTTGAAAGAGGCATCTCGCACATTTGAATCCGTGATGCCCTGCTCCACCGACTCATGAAGTGGCCATTTTGGTAAGTCAAACTTATTATTGGCTATTTTGGTAAATAGCTCAAACTTTTTTTCATGGGGCCGGAAGCTTTTAAGTGTCAGTTGTCTGTAACTATATATTTTTTTTATCGTTCCGGTCGGTATCGAGTCAAATGATAAAAACATAAAACTATATTAAGTTAAAATTAAATAAAAAACAAAAGTACATTTACGGTCAATAAAAAAACATAATATACATTGAAACAAAAAGAAATATTTTAACATTCGATGGTGAAATTGCAAAAAAATAATGAAAATGCAAATTACATTAGTTTCATATATAGTTTGTATAATATTTGAGTTGTTTTGTGTCACTTTATCATTGGTTTTGTGTATTATGGTGTCTTGTGTATTTTGCAGGGTCCCAGGAGTGAAAACGAGCTAAAACGTTGAAGAAACGAGCACACGGGAGGAGGTTTGGGCTTAGTGAAGGATTCTCATGGAATGAAAATGGATATTTGAAAAGATGAAAAGATATAGAATTGAATTACGAACCCGTAGACGAAAACGGTGAAGAAAACGGAGTTGTAACAAAGGTATGGCCGAAATCGTAATCTCAGTACCCAGGTCCGTCGCGTCACGTCCTGTCTAAGAGCGTGGTTTCTCTTCTCGTTTCCATTTTTTTATAATTTTTATTTATCCATTTTATTTATAAATAATATTTTTTTATTCTTTTAATTTGTTAAAATAAAAATAACTAAGAAAATTTGTTAAGAAAATTAAGCATTTCATAGAATTTAAGAAAGTTACAAATTAAAACACACACAAAATTAATCTAAAAATACAGACTAAAAGCATAAAATAAATTTTGTCTAAACCTACGAACAACACTACTCGTCATCAACGTGATCGAGAACATCATCTGGATCGACATGAAAGTTATTACAAATATGGGCGATTAAATCTGCACAAAGGTTCCCCTGCACATATTCGTTGTGTAATGCCCACATATTTAATTCTTGTTGCCCCTCGTCAAATCGGCTCAACATTCTCATGAATGCCATTTGAATTGTATTCGTATATCGTTCGGCCTTCGTCTTCGATAATCATGTTATGTGATATAGAACAAGAATACATAACGTATCTCAATCTTTTTGGTGTCCATGCACGTGCCCGATTTTGTATTATATGTGATCGTTACTTTAACACGCCAAACAACCGTTCCACATATTTTCTTGCTGCTTATTGGCACTTCGCAAAAAATTTTCTTTCTTCATCAGGGGGGATCTATCAAGATCTAGTATACTTTTAACAATAGCCGCATAGTTTGGGTATATACCGTCGGCTAGATAATACTCATGTTTGTATGACACCCCATTGAGCATGAACGAAGAATCAGGGTCGGTATCTCTAATGATGATGTCAAAAATCTCAGATCTTGCTAGAACGTTTAAATCGTTGTTTGAACCTGCAACTACACAAAAGGCATGCCACACCCATAGATCTTGTGAGCAAACGACTACTAGCATTATTGAGGAATGTCCTTGATCACTACCTGTATGTTGATCTCACCATGCATTCGGGAAATTATGCTATGGCCAATGCGTACAATCGATACTTTCTAGCATGCCATGAAATTCATGTCTCTCTTCATGGAATGAATAAAGCTTTCCGATGTCCTTTGTTGGTCTACGCGAATTCACCTTGTTATATAGCTTCACGATACCTTTGGAAAATTCATATAATCGCTCTCATGATGTTCTAGCAGACATCCTTAATATATTCATTCCATTAATCACTAGCAGTGTCGTACGCCATTGGACGAATTGCAAATGTGTACTTTTGTAATGCAGTAAAACCCCTTGACAATTTAGCAACGTATCACAAAAAACTCCTCTTAATTAGCCAAATCATTGGCAATAGGTAGGAACAATCGGCGACTCATTTGAAACTGACGCCTAAATTCTTTGTTAGTGTACATCCAGTTTTCATCAAAATAGTCAGCTACGAAACGATCATGTGCACTTTTAATAAAGTTTGAAAAATAAATTTATTAAATTATAGTAAATAATCTTAAAAATAACTAACATAATTGATAATTTACTTTATAAAAATTGAATGTAAATAAATAATATACCTTCGCGATCTCTATTTAGCGTAACGCTCGTTGTTCTTGGTTATGAAGTTCCTTGGTCTTTTTCCATCACCAAAATAATTTTCTCCATCTCCATCATCGTGTTCACGTAAAAGTTTACAACGTTTTCCTCTGATGAAGACGTGGCTACTAACAAAATTTTAACAAGATTAAATAAAAAAATTGAACGTATTATTTTGTATTTTAAAGAAGAGTATTGTATAAAAGTGGAGGGTTGTGAGTTTTTTGTTTAAATGTGTGGGTAAATATAGGTTTTAGAATTAAAAAAATGATTTTTTTTTAAAACTAGCGGTTGAATAACGGCATTATTTTTAAAACTAGCGGTTCTCCGTCGGGACCGACACCACCTCACCCCTTCCCCTTCTCTTCCCGACACCACACCCCTTGGCCTAATAGGTTATCATGTGAGGCCAAAGACCTATCAAGATGGATGGTTCGGGTCAGCTAGATACAATGGCGTAGCTTTGTGGGGGCGTGAGGGGGCGGCCGACCCTCCGAACTTTTCGCCCAGTAGTGGAGAGTATGTAGTTTTTGTATATAAATTTTTTGGTATATACGTTTTTGACCCCCGGTTTTATATAAATTTTTTGGTATATACGTTTTTGACCCCCACTTTGATAGAAATTTTGGTATATACGTTTTCGACCCGCCGGTCGGAAATCTCAAGCTTCGCCACTGGCTAGATAAAGAGTTAAATAAAAGGAGCTTATAACAAAAAAAAACATACACTAATTTTTTAACGTGAAAAAAGAAACACCCATGGTTCGGGCTGAGGCTTTGAGTTTTCTATTTCTCCATAGTGCAATGCCTACAATTGAAGTCCAACTTGGGGCTTTGACCTCTCATTCATTCAGACACAATCACATTGAGGCAATAATTCTCTCTCTCTCTCTCTGTAGCTCTCTACGTCCTGATTGAGGCAATTGTTTTATAATAATAGCGCATTACAACCCGCTGCTAATTTGAAGTGACCCGTTGACTTATTTAAGGTTACCCAGATGAACTATAACAAATTAACTTCCCTTAAATCAACTCATTCTTTGAAGAATAGGGAAAGATTGCCCCATGTACTTATCACGTTGTGTGACAGTGCTTGGTTCGGCCTTGAACACTCCGACCTACTGTTATGTGCTTTGTTTTCTGATATGTGTTATACTCACGTTCACATTGGCAGCAGCATATTATTTCTTATTTTCATTTGTTTGTTAGTTTCCTATTTTTATGTCTTTATGGTGTGCAGAGAGGACTTACGCACAAAGCCCGCAATTTCGAGGGGCACAAGATTTAAAAAAAAAAAATCAATGTATATATGTTATTTAAAAAAAATTTGTAAATACATACCAAATCCAATATAGAGGCCCATTATCAAATACCTTTTATGTTTTATAATTTAGCTCAAATACATTAGGTTTATTGGGCCCAACTCAATACTAATAAAATTTTAAAACATAAAAAATAAAGAAACACGGAAACTGAAACAACAATTGTATTTGGAAACACCGAACAACAGAAGGAATTGCAGGGCTGCCATTGATTCATTGGATTTTGTCATTATTGTAATTGCATTGTTTATCAAATACTACATTTTTTGTCATTTTTCATAATTATATTGTTTATCGTTAAAGCATATGGGCACATTTTTCGAGCTCGAACAGGGTACGTGAATTCTCAGAGACGCCACTGGTGGTTTCCTTCAATTAAGGTAGATATTGTTAGGAATGCCATCGGTACCCAAACATTAATCAATACTAGTGTCTAAAGGATTATTTAGTTTGTTCTTCTTGCCTTTAGAATTTTCTTTAAAAGACTTTATGTATTATTATTGGACTTGCATATTCTCTTTGAGCTTTTCTTTACAACATCGATACCCATTCGGCTACCTCTAGGGTCTATAATATAAGATGGTGGTGAACTTAGGCCTCTATTCTAGCTTGCTAACGATCTCTTTGGTGAAATTATATCCTTTCTTCACAAAGACATGGTCATTACTGTACAAGGGATGAAGATCCAAAGTATTAGAGTTCAACAAAAACAATATTTGAAAAAAAAAAGTATCATTTTGAAATTTTTAACATAAATTATCATTTAAATTAGGCAAATTGGATTTAAATAATCCCAACTTTCTCAATTTGGCCGATAATAATCACAACTTAGTTGTTTGCCGATAATAATCCGAAGTGCTCGACTTTTGACCAATAATAGTCTGTGTAAAAATAGCTTAACGGAGTTAAGTTTTTTTACGAATTACAAACCGATGTTCTAGTGCTTTTGAGTAGAACAAGGATAAGAGTTGATTAATGTAAAATTTACCTTGAAATGCTGCCTTAAACGACGAAGACGGTGCTTCAATTTGGGTGTTTAAATTTCCAATTAACAAAAATCAAGGCGTTTGGAGCACCTTTTCGAGGTAAGTTTTACATAAATCGACTTGTATCCTCGTTCCGATAAAAAACGCTAGAACACCGGTTTGTAATTCCATATTCCACAGAATGTGCAAATTCTACAAATGGGTCAAATGCTTTGAAACACACCCCAAAGGGTATTTTGTAAGCATAAAGTTTCAAGAATCATTCCATTAGGAATAGTTGATTGTTGTTGTGACATTTGTCACCAAACACGGTTAACATTGACTTTAAATTTGACATTTGTCATTAAAATAAAGCTATTTGAATGAGATATAGCACTGATCAAAAGTCAAATTTGATCAAGTTGTATTTCTTAATCCTTGCAAAGCAGAAAATGGTAGAGATATAAACATATGTATGATTGACCAGATAAAGGTTCTAAAGTCTAGAGCAGAAGAAAACTATATAATTCGGTTCATATCGGGTCAGGTCATATAAAACAAGAGAACATCAAGCTAAGTTTATATAATTATCAAAAACACGTCAAAAGTCGTTACAAACATATTTAAATTGTCGCCCTGCGGGTTTTCATTTTTTGAAATTTATCCAAAATATCGCCTTCAATGGGAGATGTGTTATGGAACTTGGAGTTTGCTTTGCAACTTCAAGATGCATCAATGTAGCTTGAGAAGAAGAAGAAGAAGAAGAAGAAGTTCTTTGTTACACTCCTTCTGCAGCTAGCCGGAGTGTTCTCTGTTAGTGTATTTTAAAGTCAACAACCCTAATTGTAACCCCTATATATACTTCTCATTCATGTCTGTAAACTTTTGAGCACCTAATACAAAAAGAACTAGTTGTTGAGAGTGGATGTAGATCAAGCTTGATCGAACCACTATAAATCATGTGTTCTTTTGATTTTAGAGTGTGTGTGTGAGTGTGTAAGCTTGCTGCTTATTGTTCTAGTGTTTGTGGAATCGTGTTCTTGACCTAACAACTAGTATCAGAGCACAGGCTCTCGATTGATTCGCACAAACTAGTAGCAAAAGAGGTGAAGAAGAAGATACGTGTCAGGACTAGGGTTCCGATTGAAGACGTGTTCATTGTCACCGCTGCAGATCGCGACTAGGGTTTCAGAAACCCAGGAGCCGCCGCCGCTGATTATCTTCCCGCCGCTAGCACATATGCCGCTGCCTAGGGTTCCAAATTAGAGACCATCCTTGCTGGAAATCGCATCTAGGGTTTCAAAATCGAAGGTCTAAGGTTTCGATTTTGCATTTGGGAGTGGTGATTTTGTGAAGCTCCTGGGAGCAGGTCGCAAGAAGAAGAAAGAGAACCAGCGTTCTTTTTTTTTTTTGTCTTTTTTAGGGAATCAAGATTTTCCTTATTTGCTAGAAGAACCCCTAACTTTGACAAAGTTCTTATCAGCCATCCTTATTTTGCTCAGTGCCATTTTAAAGCTCGAAACAGATAAGTGTTTGTTTCCGTTTATTGCTTCCGCTAGTATAATTATCATTTAGGAGTACAAATTCGTTTAGTTTGTAGCAGATTGATAATTGTTCATTAAAATGGCAGAAGATAGTAAAATCAAGATTGACAAGTTTGATGGTAGTGATTATGGATTTTGGAGAACGCAAATAGAAGATTTGTTGTATCAAAAGGGTTTGCATTTGCCTATGTTGGGACAACAACCGGATGACATGTATGATGAAGAATGGAAGTTGTTGGATAGACAAGCTTTGGGTGTGGTTAGGCTTTCTTTGGCAAAGAGTGTTGCGTATAACATTGTCAATGAAACAACTACTTATGGTGTATTGAAAGCTTTGTCCAACATGTATGAAAAACCATCTGCTTCAAACAAAGTATTTCTCATCCGACAATTGGTTAACACCAAGATGAAGGAAGGCATGTCGGTTACCTCTCACATAAACGAGTTCAACTCGATTATCTCTCGTTTAGCCTCAGTTGAAATAAAGTTTGATGATGAAGTACAAGCGCTCCTCCTTTTATCATCATTACCCGAAAGTTGGTCAGGCACAGTCACAGCTGTTAGTAGTGCATCCGGCACTACCAAACTCACTTTTGAGAGTATTCGTGACTTGATTATAAATGAAGATATCAGACGGAGAAGCAATAATGAAACTTCCAGTTCAAGTTCTTTATTACACACAGAAAGTAGAGGAAGAAGAAACGACAGAGGAACTAATCGAGGCAGGTCAAAGTCCAGAAAAATGGGGCAATCAAAGAACAGAAAAGACATTGAATGTTGGAACTGCAAAGAAAATTGTCACTTTAGAAGCCAATGTACAAAACCAGCTGCAAAGAAAGAAGTAAACAGTGTAGTCTCTGAAGAATCAGGAGATGCTCTCATATGTTGTGTTGAGAATTCAGTGGAATCCTGGATTATGGATTCTGGTGCTTCTTTCCATGCTATCTCATGCCCAAATATGGTCAAGAATCTACGAATAGGTAACTTTGGTAAAGTTCGTTTAGCCGATGATCAAATGCTTGATATTACGGGTATTGGAGATGTAGACTTAAAGACCTCATTGGGAACTATATGGACATTGAAAGATGTCAGGGTTATTCCTAATTTGAGGAGAAAGTTCATTTCAGTTGGTAAATTGGACGATGAAGGGTTTAATGTTCACTTTGGGGGTGGACAATGGAAAGTGATCAAAGGAAACTTAGTGATTGCCAAAGGAAAGAAGCAAGGCACTCTATACATGGCAGAGATTCATGCCGAAGGTGTTCATGCCATGACCACCAGTCCGAGTCCATCTACTTTATGGCACAGTCGACTCGGACACATGAGCGAGAAGGGATTGAAGATGTTGGCTTAGAAAGGGAAGTTTCCAGACTTGAAGAAAGTGGAAACTGAATTCTGTGAATCTTGTGTCTTTGGTAAACAAAAGAGAGTCACTTTTGTGAAAACAGGGAGGACACCTCCAGCTTGTTAACTCAGATGTATATGGACCAACATTAGTTTCATCTCTTGGAGGCTCGAGATACTATGTTACTTTCATCGATGATTCAACACGCAAGGTATGGGTTTATTTTCTTAAATATAAATATGATGTATTTGATGCTTTTAAGATATGGAAATCTGCTGTTGAAAATGAAACTAATTTGAAGGTAAAGTGCTTAAAGTCGGACAATGGTGGTGAATACATAAGCAAGCAGTTCACTGACTACTATGCCAAGAAAGGGATAAAGATGATCAAGACGGTTCCTAGAACTCCTCAGCAGAATGGTGTAGCTGAGAGAATGAACAGAACACTGAATGAAAGGGCAAGACCTGGCACTTGACAAAGCTTCCATCTGGGAAGAAGGCTCTTCAGAACAAATGGGTTTTCAGGGTCAATGATGAACATGATGGTACCAAACGGTACAAAGCAAGATTAGTAGTCAATGGATTTCAACAAAAAGAGGGAATTGATTTCAATGAAATATTCTCTCCAGTGGTGAAGATGACTACCATCAGACTTGTTCTCAATATTGTAGCAGCAAAGGGCTTGCATCTAGAGCAGCTAGATGTCAAGACAACTTTTCTACATGGTGACCTAGAAGAAGACATCTACATGACACAACCAGAAGGTTTTCAGGTTAAAGGGAAAGAAAACTTGGTGTGCAAATTGAAGAAGAGTTTGTATGGTCTGAAACAAGCACCCAGACAATGGTACTTGAAGTTTGATAACTTCATGGGAAGAGTTGGTTACAAGAGATGTGACAATGACCATTGTTGTTACATCAAGAAGTTCAAGGGTTCTTATATCATTCTACTACTCTATGTGGATGATATGTTAATTGTCGGTTCAGACATGACAGAGATCAAGAAGTTAAAGAAGCAAATGTCTGAAGAATTTGAGATGAAAGACTTAGGAGCTGCAAACCAAATACTCGGGATGAGTATTTTCAGAAACAAAGAAGATGGTTCCTATCTCAAGAGAAGTACATTGAGAAAGTGTTAGAGAGATTCAGCCTTAAAGATGCTAAGATCAGAAGCACACCTTTGGGAAGTCACTTTAAGCTTTCTAAAGTTCAGTCACCCAGATCAGATGAAGACAAAGCAGAAATGGCTAAAGTTTCGTATGCATCGGCAGTTGGTAGCCTCATGTATGCAATGGTATGCACGAGACCAAATATTGCTCATGCAGTGGGAGTTGTTAGTTGGTTTATGTCCAATCCGGGAAGAGAACATTGGGAAGCAGATAAATGGCTACTAAGATATTTAAAGGGAACTTCAAAAGTGGCATTGCAATTTAAGGGGAAAGATGTTATTCTTAAGGGTTTTGCAGATGCGGACCTTGGTGGGTGTAAAGAGTCATTCAAAAGCACCACAGGGTATGTCTTTACAGTGGGAAGCACTGCTGTAAGTTGGATGTCCAAACTTCAGAAAAGTGTTGCCCTATCAACCACAGAAGCGGAGTACATGGCAGTTGCTGAAGCAAGCAAAGAGCTTATTTGGTTGAAGAATTTTCTCAAAGAGCTTGGCAAGGAACAAGTTGATTGTGCACTGTTATGTGACAATCAAAGTGCAAAACACCTTGCAAAAAACCCTGTCTTCCATTCGAATACGAAACATATATAGTTGAGATATCAGTTTATCAGAGATCAAGTCAGTGATGGCACTCTGAAGTTAAAGAAGATCAAAGGAACTGAGAATCCAGCTGATATGTTGACTAAGGTTGTCACCTTAGAGAAGTTGAAGCTTTGCATGGCTTCAACTGGCCTTCAGGTTAACTGATGAGAAGGCCGCCCACAACTAGTAAAGATGAAGAGTTTACAGAGGTACCTATGAATAGAAGTTGCATGGAGTGCAGTTTGAAATTGTCAAAGCCTCCAAGTGGGAGATTGTTGGGTTGTGGAGGATTTGACTAGTAGGGGTGTTCTTTGTTACACTCCTTCTGCATCTAGCAGGGGTGTTCTGTGTTACACTCCTTCTGAATCTAGCATAGGTGTTCTGTGTTAGAGGTGCACAAACCGGTTAATTTTAATAACCGGTTCGGTTAACCAGTTATACCGGTTAATTTGACTTTTTGACTTTAACCGGTTAATGCTTTAACCGGTTATTACTTTAACCGGTTATTTTTTTAACTGGTCCGGTTAATTACTTTAACCGGTTCGGTTAATTAACCGGTTATTTTCGGTTATTAACCGGTTTTTTTGCCTTTTTTTTGAATTTTTCGGTTATTTTTTCGGTTAACCAGTCTATCGGTTAAAAAACCGGTTTAAAAAAACCGGTTATTATACTAAACACTTATAACCGGTTACTAACCTACGGTTAAATAACCTATTGAACCGGTTATTCCTAAATCGGTTATTAACCGGTTACGGTTTCGGTTAATAACCGGTTACGGTTAATTAACCGGTTATTTTGTGCACCTCTATTCTGTGTTACACTCCTTCTGTAGCTAGCAGGAGTGTTCTCTGTTAGTGTATTTTAAAGTCAACAACCCTAATTGTAACCCCTATATATACTTCTCATTCATGTTTGTAAACTTTTGAGCTCCTAATACAAAGAGAACTAGTTGTGAAGAGTGGTGTAGATCAATCTTGATCGAACCACTATAAATCCTGTGTTCTTGTGATTTTAGAGTGTGTGTGTGAGTGTGTAAGCTTGCTGATTATTGTTCTAGTGTTTGTGGAATCGTGTTCTTGACCTAACAAGTATTCTTATTAATGATGATTCAGGTGTGGTAATGGGGTCTCCTTTGTTCTCCAAGATGGATGGAAGATGAATGAAGATTTAATCTTTTGTTATTTGTTATTGTTTGATTATAATCAACTTGTTCTTTCTTTCTTATATTGTTGATGAATTCTAATTTCTAATGTCATAAAGATTATGATTATTAAATTTCATCCAGACAGAAAAACCCTTAACTAAGAATTTATCTCAAAACATATTAGAATTTAGGTACCTTGAGAGATCAAAACTCTGTTCTTACGACATTCTTTAAATAATTAAGTCTACACCAACCTCACTAGGGAACACCTCTTCGTGATCAAAGTTAAAATATTTAATTGAAAAATAGTGAAGAAAGATAAAATCTTTTCACAGGGCTATTTTTTCTTAATTTGCAGAAGTATGTTCATTATAAACCAATGCTTTAATATAATTAATTTTAAAAAAATGTACAAATTACAAAGTAAATCATCTCCTTATTATTGAATTGTAAAACTGGTAAAGGTAACCTTCATTTACCTATCAAGTTGTTTGTTGACCGCAGGCGTCGAGAACCACAAGTTAACGGGATATGAAGTCAAAATCTAAGATTTCATATAAAATCAAATTAGAATGGTTGAAGGTCACATTCTTCTTCAACAGACCAAGGTGGTCAACTGAGTTTGCCACAGATCAGGCAAATTGATCTATTGTTGATACATATTATGTGGTCGCGACTCGGTTCGGTTCGACTCAGTTTGGTTCGACCCGGTTAGGTTCGGCTCAAGCCCGACATCACGACATTCCTCCGTCGTGCGCCCCAGAGTTCGACACGCGAAGCACGGAGAGCCGAGAACGTTTCCCGCTGGACACATCATCATGACATCATCATGATGATGTCAAGACTTTGACTAAGACTTCACAAATCTGAAACAAATTGAGTTGTGTACATGCATGCATGATTGGGCTTTGACTTCAAATTGGGCTTAAACTTGCACCTGGGCCGAACCCCTACTGGACAACATGTGGGTCGACGAAACACACTTTGTTTCGTCGACTTTGATGAATTGTAATGTGTTTCGTCGACAACAGTCTTGATTCGTCGACTCCTGTTCTGTTTCGTTGATGCTGGCACTATATAAACAGAGCATATCACAGGAGTGAAATTGGAGACACAAGAACAGAGCACACACACACGAGAGAGAGAGTTTACAGAATACATTTGTAAACATTGTATTGTAACTGATCTTTTCATACGTATTAATACAGAGGTGTTAATCGTTGAGTCTTGTGTGTCATTATATTGCGTGTTCGATCTCGGTTTGCTATCTCGGTTGGATTCCGCACAACCGGGTTGGTTTGTACACAAGGATTAGGCGACTAGATCCTCCCCTAGCCGGACCTACAAGTGGTATCAGAGCCTTGGCTCTTCTCCTTGTTAAAACCGAGGTGTTCTTGGTTTGTTTTTCGGATTTTTAAAGTTCATATTTTCTGGAAAAACTCTTTAAATCTGGTTAAATCTTGTTGTTTTGCTGATTGTTTTTATCAAAACCCTGTTATTACACATGTTTGCATGATACTTGTTGGTTTTTATTAAACTTTTAGCAGAAATATTGTGTTTGAAAGATCATCGGTTTTTCCAGAAATTCATAGAGTTCATCTTCATTCAAAGTGTTCTTGGTGTTTGAACCTTTTTTATCTTAAAAGATAACTTATCAACTTGTTTGTTTTTGAAAATTGTGAAACTGATTATAATATTATTAGAACAATCAAGTTGGTAAATTAATCATTTTGGTTGGTAAGGTTAGACGTGCAGAGAGTTGAAAAAGAAGTGTTGTGTCAGACATATCTCACCAACCGAATCAGACTCTTCGACGAAATAGAAAACTCGTTTCGTCGTTTGTAAAACAAAACAAATTTGGGCCTGTTTCGTCACTTTGGGCTTGTGTTTCATTAACATTATTTAGGCCTGTTTCACTTGCGTTTCGTCGGCCTCTACCCAAAGCCTGTTTCGTCGATAATTAAATCCATTTCGTCATCACTTGGGCTTGCATTTCGTCGACTGATTGGGCCCAAAACCAAAACAATTAAAATCTGTTTCGTGGAACCTGTTTCGTCGTAACATTTATAATTTTTAAACAGAAGGTTTACAATTGTGATTTAACTGTTTGATTTGAGTGTGTTTGTCAGGTATTTATTCTTCTTATAAAAAATGAATCCAAGTTGGTGGGGTACTCCGGCTCCAGATTCGGGAAAGTATCGAAATACAAGTCTATCTCCTTCGTGGGCCGAAACTCCAAGTATTCAAAGCCAACGACCTATCAAAGCAACTGATATGTTCGGAAATCCATTACCTGTTCGATCTACCGGACCAACAGATCTGTACGGAAATCCGCTTCAACCAGTTCCTCAACCAGTGCCTCAACAGCAAACCCAAAGGCCTCCTGTGACAACTGATCTATATGGCAATCCAATACAAGTTCCAGTAAAGCCAGCTCCAACAACAGACTTGTATGGAAATCCTCTACAACCAGCTTCACAACAGCAAGTCTATCGGCCATCTACTGTAACCGCTTGTTTTGCTGAGGTTGTCAAGGATCTTAAGCACGCCAGTGGTGGAGAATCTTCCACCAATGGTGATGAGTCTTCTGAAGACGAAGACAGTTCTGGTTACAGTGGAAGCTCAGATGAAGAATCCTCAACTTCAGGCAATGATCATTTGGATGACACGTCAAGTGTGTCAGTTGAAGCAGAGGTTGATGAGGTATTGGGAGACACTGCAGCAGAAAATCATAGGAGATCTATATTGGTGGATCAAGCTGCTTATTCTTCTTCTTCTCTCCATTCAGCCGTTATGGCTAATGTCGACAGTTCATCAAGTCAGGTATGTGTCGATGAACCCACTGCTGTTATTTGTGATAATTGTGATAGATTGCATGTTAAATGTGCTGATTTAGAGGCAAACATGTCTGAGTTGCAAGCCAAACATGTTTCATTGAATGATAAGTGGTGTGAGTTGCAAAGCAAACACGAGGCTTTGCAAGACAAGTATGATGTGACATTCATTCACAACCAGAAGTTGATCGTGGATCTTTCTAAATGCACTGAAGCCAACATGTTTTATGAAAACCATGAAAAGGAGTTTAAATCGGTAATCGAAAAATTAAAGAAAGATAAAACCGAGTTAACAAAAATGGTTTCCAGAAAACAAACTGACATAAATTTGTATATCACTCGTCTTGAGATAATGCAAAAAGAGATGGCTTGTGTTAAAACTGAAAGTGAGGCGATCCAGCTTAAGTTAGACAGTTATTTGAGCTCTAGCTATGTGTTGGATCACATCATTGATGTTTAGAAAGAGAAACGGGATGTCACATGCATTGGATATAAGAAATGTCCACCACCCGTGAGAAACAATTATGATGCCATGCCTGATGAGGAGTATAGAACTCACTTTGAACCATCTGTTCCTTTGGACGTTGAGGAATTTGCAACAGGACTCGGATACAAGAAGGAAGTATCGTCAGATTCGGATGTGTCAGCAGATACATGTGTGTCTTCTGCTGAACCGAATCAGGATCCTCCAGTTGTGATTGAGGATGCTGATTCTTCTGATGATGAATCTGATGATACTGATTCAGCAAAGTCTGATGCGGTAATCAACGAAGAGGACATACCTCTTGAGAATCATATTTTATGTGATCCTCCCGCAAAACCTGCTAAGACTGTTCCGACCGAGTCCACGTCTGCAAAAGAGTCTGAAAGTGTGGATTTGCTGTACACTCTTGTTGGTGATGATAAAATTTATTCAGACAAAGATTTTCCTATTAAGAATGTTAATCAATCATTAATCAGTAAAGTCTTTGAAAATTCAACAAGTAAGTTTTTGGGAAAGATAGGATCACATGTTACAGTAACACAGTGTCCTCCTATTCCAAAGGCTGAAGTTTGAAAACAATATGGAAATCAGAAATTACCAACAGTGCAAAAACAGCAAAATCATACCAAACCAAAAGGAAAAGCATCGACTCAAAGTCAAAGGAAGCCGAATCAAAAGAAGAACAAGAATGTGAACTTTGTGAAATCAAAGGGAACGGACAAAATCGAAACGTTTGAAAACAAATCTAACTTAGATTTTGTTAAACAAGCAACAGTGTTGAAAAGAAATGAACCAAACTGTTCGAAACCTAGTACCTCGAGATCACAAAGTTCATCATCATCGGCAAGACGATCACATGATACTTCGGGGTTTGTTGAACGAAGATCATGTTTTGAATGTGGTACAATTGGACATGTCATTCAAAATTGTCCATATCTTCATAAACAAAAAGCCAAAGTTGATGATCCCCGTGACCAAATTGACCGAAAGCGATCTGTTTCATCAAAATCAGACCCTCGTCTTGTTAAACAACGGGAAATGAAGCAGAAAAGGAAACAAAGAAAAGAAATTGAAAAGGTTTTAAAACCAGAGGTTATCCAAACACAGTCTGTTAAGTTAGAAGTTAAAAATGAAAAACAAAAACAGATTTGGAAACCAAAACCAGTAATTGTTTCAGGGGGAGCTACATCAATTCCGAATCATCGGGAAATGGATGTCACAATTCTCGATGATGACGGACGACCCAAGTCTGTGAAGGCTTGGGTCCCCCTCTCCAACTAATCTATGAATGAGTGTGTAGGATGTTCCAGGAGGAACTATTGATAGTCTTAGGATTGTTGATAGTCGAGCGTCCATGCACAAGATCGGCGACATAAGACTCCGAAACATCATTATATCTAGGAGTTGTTGCCTTTGATGGAGAGAAATGAGAAAAGAAAGGAAAAAGATAAGAAGACAAACATTCCGATGAAGGAATGATGGTGAAAGAATGTGGTTGAATGAAGTTGAAAAATTTGACAAGATGAAATATGTGCCAAAATTGGTTGTTATGGTTTTTGATCGGGTCAACAGGAAAGATTCCAATGAAAAGTACGCGCCTGTAGCACGTCTGAAGCTTTTCGAAGATTCATGGATTTTTTTTCTTCCACAAGAAGTTCAAAGTCCACAAGATGAACGTGTAGGGTACTTTTCTCTACGGTGTGATTGAAGAAAATGTGTTTGTTGAACAAACCAACCGGGTGTGCGGATGCCTTGGCGTGGATTGAACAACCGCACACTACTTCTCAAAGAGAAAGATAAAGACCTTCGCTGGTACAATGTGGAAGACCAGCCGGACCCAGAGGTTTATGATCTTGTTGCTGTCAAGAGATTTCTTAGTAGCTACAAAAATCGACTTTGAAGTCCACACCGGGTGGATATCCAGTTTGGGAGAACACTCAAATTCCTTGCAATGCACGAAGCAGTTGCAGGATACGGTTTTGAATTTCTAATCTCTCCTATCCTTGTCGATATTTAAGCTGCTTTATGAATTATTATCATCTCGTACAACACTTTTTGACCAGACACGTTGATCTCGAATATCACCTCACACGTGATTGTTTCACTATGAAACTCATCAATGTTGTCATGGTCCACACCGATGACCAACGTGCCGACCTTTTTACCAAAGCATTTGACAAAGCCAGATTTGACTTTTTATTATTGGTAAACGGCATTAAGGTCAAGCAAGAGTAAAACCAACATCGGAAAATCATTTTTGTAAATACCTTTGTGTTTTAAATTTATCTTAGTTTATTGATTTTAGGGGGAGTAAATCCAAATTTGAAAATCCAAAAACATCGAAATTGGAGACACAAGAACAGAGCACACACACACGAGAGAGAGAGTTTACAGAATACATTTGTAAACATTGTATTGTAACTGATCTTTTCATACGTATTAATACAGAGGTGTTAATCGTTGAGTCTTGTGTGTCATTATATTGCGTGTTCGATCTCGGTTTGCTATCTCGGTTGGATTCCGCACAACCGGGTTGGTTTGTACACAAGGATTAGGCGACTAGATCCTCCCCTAGCCGGACCTACATCTATTTAGAAGATCAAATTCTTGACGGTTAACAAAAAGCAATCACAACAAAATCAACCGAAAATTAAACAATAGGGTCTTAGGAAGAATCAAAATAACATAACAATAAAACTCTGGTCGATTTTTACATGGTTTAGAGACTCAAACGTAGGTTGGTTTAGAAGAGGTTATAGGGTTTGAGGCTATGGAGAAAGAAGCGTGTTTTGATATTAGGGCAGAGGTTAGAAGAGGAGAACCCACATCTACACCAAAAAGAGGACGCGCAAAAGTTTGTTAATGAAAGGTTTCCAGAAAACAAACAGTCTGCAAACCCAAATGTCTGTGCGTGGTAAGTAGACATTAGAGGCCAAGAAGCTCTTCTCTGGAAAAACAAACAGCCCCTTAGCTTCCACTAACTTCTCTCTATTTAGTTGTTCGGTGCTCGGTTTTCTTTTAAGAAAACTATTAAGACAATGATAATTATATTTACTTATAAAAAATATATCGGCAGCAAACTGTAATTCTATAGGAACTTATACAACTGAATCAACAAATTTCCAACTGAGATTTTTTAGATAAACCAACTGTTAATAGCAGATTATATATATCAGCAGAGAAACCCACCAACAAATCTTGTTGAACTTTTTCAAATTTGAATTCAACAAATGGGTCAAACGTCTTGGAAGTCACCCAAAGGGTATTTTGTATGCATAAAGTTCAATGAATCATTCTATTAGAAAGAAGCGATTGCTAGACATGAGATATAAAGTAGTTAAATGAGTCTTTTTTATGTTCGATACTTGTGTTAACTACTCTATTAAAAAGAATTGATTATTATTGAGATGTGGATAATCTTATAATAATACATTAAGATTATTCTAACGGATAGATGAAACTACAGCTAGTCGGCTCAGAGTCACCACCAGCGAACAGTAGGGTGCGTATATGATGATCCCATATACAACTACACCACCATGATCTTCAGTTTCGTTCCTAATATCATTCTGCCAAAATTGAGTTAGCAAAGGAAATAATATTAACTCAAATTACAATTAAAATAAAAATGAAGAGTATTGTTTTCTAAAACATTCGTCCATCATTAGGCCTACTAAATAGCTAACACACAATAACTGACTCAAGAAAAGGTAATACATGCCCGAAGCTAACAACAGCTAGAATGACGCCCTTTGCTCGAACTTCAAACTGGACTTATATCTATTCTTCGCAGAGACAGTGTCATTACTGTACAAGGAATGAACTCGAACTCTATCTGATCCAAAGTTTTGGAGCTTAACAAGACTAGGACGATACGTATGCATTCTCACAAAGTAGTTTCCAGGCAAATTCAGATCTAGAATCTTATTCGTGTTAAGACAATACCCCACCAGACTTGGATTTTCCTCTGCCCAATGCCAGAAGATCAAAATACTAGTACCATCTGAACCATCAATGAGAAACCTGGGTTTCCACTCTAGCGATTTAAGAAACGGGTCTATGTTTTCCTGGATCACCGCTATCGATTTATACCAAGATTCCTTCATCACCCAAACGTTATACCCTGATGAAGTCCAAGAAAACAGACTTAAGCTGCCTTTCAAGACTCCCAACAATAGCTTTGATTCTTGATCATCTCCCACTGCACCCGGAGGGGACGAAGTTAACTCAAATGTCTCGGTGTCCATATCAAATTTGTAAATTTGGCCATGAATAATCCAATAAACATGACTATTCACAAATACACCCGGCGGATCCACAACCCAACGATAGCTAATGCGGTAAGGGGTTGGTCCCAAACATCTCCATTGGTTGGTTCCAAGGGTGTAAACCTCAATTTTAAGCGCGTAAATCCATATGACTTTGTATTTCCCTGTCATTGAAACTCCGAAACCATAAGTTAACGGGAACCGAACATCCTCCAAATTTGGTATTGGTGGTTGAGGGAGGATCATGTATTCTTCGTCCAAAGGATTGAATATGTAAGTCGTATCAAAATCTCGGTTATGCAAGCAGATCAAACCATTAACCGAGCCCACTTGAGTTGTCCAATTACGAGGGTAGGGAACTGCACTAAGATGAAGATTAAGGGTCTTGACATGATGGAGGGTTAAACGGTCGTAATCAACTTCGTGTTCTACTTCTACCAACTCTAATATCGAGCTTGGATAATCGTATTCGTGAAAACTTAGGCACGGACGCGATCTGGAGAGATGAAGATCAACAAAGTAGGGGTCGGAGACAAGATCACGCCACCTTTTGCACACACACTTGCAGCGGATTATTGTTTTCAGCGGTAGTCTGGATAAAACTTCGAGGATGTGGCTTTCAGGTAATACGGCGTCTTCCATGGCGTCGATCTAGGGTTTGCTTGATAACTTGGTACAGAAGCTTGTATACGTAAAAACAGAAATCGAATTTTACTTTCTGAAAAATTACAATCATAAATCAGCTTCTTTAAATAAACAAATTAATCCTAATCCTAGTTTAATACGTAACACTTTAAATAAACATAAAAACAAACTAATACTAATCCTTATGTACTAAAAACTAGGATAATTCAAATAATAATTAAATATACAGTTAATTATTAATTTTACTTAATCGGTCCTTCGACCTTGATCTCCTCGAGACCACCACTTGAGATCTCCCGTACCACCCTTAGCACCCTTCGACGACTTTACTGGTCTTCACCGTTGTTGGTATTGTTTGCACTTCGACACTCCCTCTCAATACCAACACTCTTCAACCCGAAACACTATCGAAATTCAAACAACTTCTTCTTGCTTAACCCTTTGGTCAACACATCAGCTACTAGTCATTTGCTATCAATATATACCAACTCAACTTCTCCTTTCAAAACTTTCTCTCTTACGAAGTGATAATGTACTTCAATATGCTTGGTGCGAGCATGAAACATCGGATTTTCTGCCAATTGTATAGCCAATTTATTGTCAAAAAAAAACAGTTTTACTTTCTTC
The DNA here is from genome assembly GCA_030545235.1 of Helianthus tuberosus. Lineage (NCBI taxonomy): Eukaryota > Viridiplantae > Streptophyta > Magnoliopsida > Asterales > Asteraceae > Helianthus > Helianthus tuberosus. The sequence continues at coordinate 80,786,162 of CM060368.1, read as the reverse complement.
TTGACTTGTTGATTCAGATCTTGCACTAGTCTAACAAACCACACAATCTCTTGTGTAGCTACTGCCATAGACCTATACTAGGCCTCGGTTGTTGAAAGAAACACCATTGGTTGCCGTTTGCTACACCACGACACCGCGTTTTCACCAATAAAGAACACGTACCATGTGGTCAATCGTCTACTATCCGGTCACCGACATAATCGGCATCACAGAAACCTCTCAACTCAAGATTTGACTCCCTCTTGAATTGAACACCGTATTCCATAGTACTTTTAACATACCGTAATACTCGTCTTGCTGCGAATATATACATGAGCTCGCTGTTGGATTATTCGGGTTTGTTTACGGGTCACGGGTCGGTGCGTTATCGGGTCGCGGTTTAATGGATTATGGGTCGAAGATTAATGGGTCATGTTTCATAACAGTTTGCACGTTAAAGATGTGGTCAAAAGGTTGACCGAGTTTTATGGAATGTGAATTGTGGAAATGGTTTTCAAGGAGTGAACGTGCAGGTGGACTTGGTGTCTGTTGCTAAAATAGAGGAGTAGTTGGTCATATTTAGCATGTGTTTTTTTTTTTTTTTTTTGGCTTGTTTTATTATAAATAGAGTAGTCAGTTTGTTTAGGTACCCATATAATTCATTCGAATACAGAGCTCTCATTTTTATTTGTTTCAATTCTTGTTCACTTACACATACGTAAGTTTGTGTGTGTGGAGTGGGACCTGAACCAACACTCGCTAAGGTTGTTCTATAAATCGACTTAACACCCCAACCACAAACGTTATATTGGGTCGGGTTAATGTAAGATATATTAAACTTCCAATAATTTGTCGATATTCAGTTGGGTTTTCCACACCATTGCCATCTTCCAACCTTAGCTTTGTATTTACATCAATAGGAGTAGCTGCTTCTTTTGCATCCACCATACTGAACTTTAAAAGTAGTTCTCTGACATTACTTCTCTAACGTAAAATTAACCCATCGTTGCCATACTCAAGACCCAAGAACCTTCCAAGTCTTCCTAAGTCTTTAATATTAAAACGAGTTTTGAGATTTTGTTTTAACAACTCAATCTCGTCGTCCAGGTCACCCGTGATAATTAAATCATCGACATACACCAACACTAACACCACCTTATTGTGTTGAGTCTTAACGAATATGCTAGCATCGGCACTTGTACTTACAAACCCATTATGCTCGAGAAACTCCCTGATTTTTCCAAACCATGCGCGTGGAGACTACTTTAATCCATACAACGCCTTTTTAAGTTTGCAAACATACCTGAGCTGCATGTTTTTCCCATACCCCATAGGTTGCTCCATAAAAATTGAGTGGTTTAAGTCATTGTATAAAAACGCGTTATCGACGTCCATTTGCCACATATTCCAACCTTTTGTTAATGCGATGGCTAATATTACACGAACTGTGGTGAGCTTTGCTATAGGGCTAAATGTCTTTTCGTAATCGAGCCCATATTCTTGAGTAAACCCACGAGCACCTAAGCGTACCCACTTGCATGAGACTAGTTTAAGGGGAGTGGGGGTGGTCACTAGTGATGAAATTCCATCACTCAAAAACATCCAATCATGTTCCACCATGTCAGCAACCACTATTCTATCACTCACAAGCATTCTTTAGTGGCGGTGGTCATCACTAGTGATGGGATTCCAATGTACAAGTATTAATACACAATGTACAAGTCATACACATACAATCAACAATTCTTCAACGCGTTAAAGTTTCCACGCGTTATATATTGTGGTGGCGGCGGTGTGCTAAACTCCATCACTCTTGATGGAGTGTCCATAACGGACCACCCCCACTGGCCTAACACCCTCTGGTTTTGGCACTACATCCCAAGTCTCACTAGCTAGAGCATCTATCTCTTTTCCCATTGCATCATGTAACACCTCGTGTCTAGTCATGTACTGACACATGTCCATACTCTCAAAAGTGCCTAAATATTGGATGAGAGGGACTATTTTTGCCAATTATTGAAAGTATGAATGTGGAGGAACTAAAAGTGTCAACATGCCAAACTTTTGTATTTGAGACCCCTTTACGGACTGCAAGCTTAAGAGCTTACGGACCGCAAGCGCCTTTTTTTGTGAATGGCCATCGTATACGGACCGCAAGGTCGTATACCATACGGTTTCAAGGATATGGAAAACCATGTGCGCAGACTAGCTTACGGACCGTAAGCTTATAACATATACGGTCCGTAAGGACCTTGCTGGCAGATTGTTTGTTTGGAGCCCAAGTATTTGTGCATGTATGCCACCTATTCGAATTTCTAAGCTTCTTGGTTGCTTCTTAAACGTCCAACAACACTTGGAGTGATCCTAGATCACCTCCAACACCTGTCATCATCTCAAATCATGCATGTTCTTCAAGTATAAATATGTGTGTATGTTGCAACCATTTCACTTGCACCAATTCTTTAAATCACTCCTTCTCACTCTCTGGAAGTTCTGAATCCTAAAGGAGCATCCCACTGAGTTCTAGTCGTTCTCTTGGACCACTTGTAAGTTCTTCATCCTTGCTCTTTCAGTTTATAGGCTTTAATTAGCCAAAAGTCAAGCAAAATTGACTTTTGCTTTGACTTTCGATTTAGACCATTAAGGTCCAGCCATTGTTCGAATCGAACATGGCTATATGGTATTAATTAGGTAGGTTTTAGTCCCTCAAAAGAGCACCTCCTGAAAATCACGTTAACTTGGTCAAAGTAATGTTAATTAAAAAGTCAAAGGGCAGATTTTCGTAAACTTTATAAAATAAACTTATAAATGTTATAACTCATGTTTTTTACACTAGATCGGTTGGTAATTAATATTAGAACATGTATGAACATGTTCAGCCCGTCATTTCCAGTTTTAGTGTCGGTTCGCAACCGAAAGTCGAGCAGTTTGACTTCTGTTTTGACTTTCGATTCTGACCCGATTTAGCAAAGTTAGCTACTGAATTTAAGTTTGTAACACCCACCCCGTAACCCGAGTGATTGTGCACAATTGATACACTTACAGCGGAAACAAACTAAACTTTCATTAAAACTTATAATAGTCTGAGTACAACACTTTATTTATTTACAAACTTTCGGCAACTAAGAACTCCTTGATCTTCTAAAACTCCACAACTGTCAAGTAGTTCCTATAGCTTTCCTCATGACTCACCTGAGATAAGTATACTCAAAACGACGTCAGATATATACTGGTGAGCTCATACTATACAATTTTTATAAAGACAGACCACAGTTTACATTATATGCATACACAATATGGGCATATGACCACATTATAGTCAGGTTGGGCCTCATTGAACCTTATAGGTCACATTTGACTTGTCACAAACCACCGTATAAGAGACATACTAGTCCTCCAGCTGTGTCCCCCTACGGCCGTCACATAGGTATGAGTGTGTGTCGCTGGACCTTATAAGCACGAAGTGCCTGTGGGTACAACACCTTATTACCCTTCCCAGAGTGACACACCTCATTAAGCATAATAGGATCCCATATACCCCTACTGACCAATGCATACTGCAGCATTCTCATTATTACAAGTTATGGACGAGTATACTATCACAGTTTAAAAGACAAGTATGATGACTCACCTGATTAGCAATTGCTTAACTGCCGCTAGTATGACTGGGTTATGTCTCAAGGTCCTAACACAATTGCATAATCCTAGGTTAGGTAATGGTACACCTAACTAGTCATTATCATGGTTGGATATTGGTTAGTGATGCCTTGTTTAAGCATAGGTGATCAGTCCATGCCTAACTAAGGCTAGGCTACCCAATACCCGCCCCTGACAATAACCCTAGTACCTAAAAATAATACTAACACTACTACTACTAATATATTATTACTAATAATAAAACTAATATTAACTACTAATAATAAATAACTAAACATAAACTTAAACGAGAGTATACCTCAAAACTATCTACAGCACGTTGATGTAGAGTTTCCCTACTCCTGCTCCTACTCGTGCTCCAAAAACGACTACTAACAACACCCAACGGGGTATCGTATACTCGGGATTCTCAATACTAGAGCGTTCCCGTTAAAATTTTGGTGTATCTAAAATCCTACAATTTAACTCCTATATATATGTGAAGCAAACAAGCACCCCAATGGCTTTCTGGGCGATGTGGGACAATTGACGTGCTAGCTAGCTTAGTTATATTATTTCAGCTGCTTCACTCGTTTTTCTTGTATAACTTTTAAAATATGACGTTTTATAAAACGACGAATATGTCATTAGAACGAGCATATTTTTATCTACGTTTTAACCTAAGTTTCATTAAAAACGGAGTAAGGTCAAAAATAATATATTTAATTATTAATATTAAACGGTCTCCTATACTAGCTAAGGCTTGTCAAAATATTTCACCTTTCACACCATCATCTTACTCGTTTAACAATATATGAAATAGAAATTACATATTTCATACGTTTATAAACAGTATATTAAGGTTCGGGGTATTACATCCTTCCCTCCTTACCAAAAATTTCATCCTCGAAATTTGTCATCACTTAAAAAGATGAGGGTACTTATCTTTCATTATGTTTTCTAATTCTCATGTACAGTTGGGTCCATGACGTGCGTTCCACTTGACTTTGACTAACGGGATTTCCTTCTTGCGTAACTTTTTAACCTTCCTATCTTCGATTTGTAGTGGTTCTTCAATGAAGTTGAGTTTTTCGTCAACCTGTACGTCTTCCAGGGGTATTTGTTGGGCTTCGTCCACTAGGAACTTCCTTAAATTTGATACATGAAAAGTATTATGTATTCCTGCCAGCTGTTCAAGAAGTTTTAGCCGATAAGCCACTGGTCCTACTTTGCTTGTTACTTCAAACGGCCCAATGTATCGGGGTTTCAACTTTCCCTTCTTTCCAAACCGAATCACTCCTTTCAGAGGTGATACCTTAAGCATTACTTTATCCCCTATTTGGAACTCTAGGGGTTTACGCCTCTGATCTGCATAACTCTTTTGTCGATCTTGAGTACTTTTCATCCTTTCTTTGATTTGCTGAATCTTTTTGGTGGTCTCCACAATGATTTCTGGTCCTGACAGTTGACTTTCCCCTACTTCCGTCCAACAGATAGGAGTTTGGCACCTTCTTCCGTATAAAGCTTCATAAGATGCTGGCGTGATAGCTATTATTGTAGGCGAATTCGATGAGTGGTAGATGAGTGTCCCAACTTCCACCAAAATCAATTACACAAGCCCGAAGCATGTCTTCTAATGTCTGAATAGTCCGTTCACTCTGCCCATCCGTCTGAGGATGATATGCAGTGCTTAGATTAAGCTTGGTTCCCAACTCTTGTTGGAAACTTTGCCAGAATTTAGATGTGAAACGACTATCTCTGTCTGATATGATCGATACAAGCACCCCATGTCGCGAGACTATTTCTTTGATGTAAATTTGAGCTAGCCTGTTCATCTTATAGTCCTCACGAATTGGCACGAAGTGTGCAGACTTGGTCAGTCTGTCCACTATTACCTAAATAGTATCATAACTGTGACTTGACCTTGGGAGCTTCGTGATAAAATCCATGGTGATTTTCTCCCATTTCCATTCTGGAATCTCTGGTTGTTGCAAGTATCCAGAGGGTTTTTGATGTTCTACCTTCACCTTAAGGCATGTAAGGCACTTTTCCTCATAATGGGCAACAGATCGCTTCATTCCCGGCCACCAATAATCTCTCCTTAAATCCTTATACATCTTGTCACTGCCAGGGTGAATGGAATACTTAGACTTATGAGCTTCCTCTAAGATTGTATCCTGCAGTCCTCCAAAATTAGGAACCCATATCCTATTGCTAAACCTAAGGATATTATCATTTCCCATTGTCAGTAGCTTCAGTCTCCCAATCATTCTTTCTTTTACAATATGATTCTCTTTTAAGGCTTCTTGTTGTATATTCTTAACTTGTTCTAAGAGACTATTTTTAACCTCTATTCTGGTTACACAAATTCTTATTGGTTGAGGTTTCTCTTTTCTACTTAGAGCATCTGCTACTATGTTTGCCTTACCTGGATAGTATTGGATCTCACAGTCGTAATCACTTAATAACTCCATCCATCGTCTCTGACGCATATTGAGCTCCTTCTGCTCAAATATATGTTTTAAACTTTTATGGGCACTATAGATAGTGCACTTTGTACCGTAAAGATAGTGCCTCCAAATTTTCAATGCGAACACTATGGCACCAAGTTCCAAATCATGGGTTGTGTAGTTCCGTTCATGAATCTTCAACTGTCTAGAGGCGTAGGCAATTACTTTGCCTCTTTGCATGAGTACACATCCCATACCATAGTGAGATGCATCACAGTAGACGGCAAAATCTTTTATTCCCTCAGGAAGTGACAGTATTGGGGCGCTACATAACTTATGCTTTAACGTGTTAAAGGCTTCTTCTTGTTTAGGTCCCCAATTAAACTTAGAGGCTTTCTGGGTTAGCGTGGTTAATGGTGTTGCAATCTTTGAGAAGTCTTGAATAAACCTTCTATAGTATCCTGCTAACCCCGGAAATCTTCTGATTTCAGTGGGATTCTTCGGTACTTCCCATTTCTTGATGGCCTCGATCTTTGCAGGGTCAACTTGTATTCCACATTCATTTATCACGTGGCCTAGGAATTGCACCTCACGTATCCAAAATTCACACTTAGAGAACTTTGCATAGAGTTTTTCTTTCTTGAGCAATTCAAGGATTGCTCTCAGGTGTTGTTCATGTTCTACCTCATTCTTAGAGTAGATAAGGATATCGTCAATAAAAACGATCACAAACTTATCGAGGTAAGGTTTGCAAACCCTGTTCATGAGGTCCATGAACACTGCAGGTGCGTTGGTTAATCCAAATGGCATTACCAAAAATTCATAATGACCATACCTAGTCCTGAAGGCAGTCTTAGGTATGTCTTCTGGTGCAACTTTCACTTGGTGGTATCCAGACCTCAAGTCTATTTTAGAGAAATAGCTTGCCCCTTGTAATTGATCAAACAAGTCATCGATCCTGGGCAAAGGGTATTTATTCTTTATAGTGGCTTTATTCAAGTCTCTATAATCGATGCACATGCGCATCGTCCCATCTTTCTTCTGGACAAATAAGATGGGTGCTCCCCATGGCGATGAACTAGGTTGGATAAACCCCTTGTCAAGCAACTCTTGTAGTTGCTTCTTGAGTTCTTGCATTTCTGTCGGGGCTAGTCTATTCGGCGACTTAGCAATCGGTGATGTACCGGGAACTAGGTCAATGCGAAACTCAACCTGTCTATCCGATGGTAGTCCCGGGAGCTCATCGGGAAACACTTCGGGGTATTATTGTACTACTGGCACGTCCTCGACCTTCTGCTTTTCTGTAGTGTTTACGACATACGCTAGAAAGGCAACATACCCTTTCCTTAGGCATTTATGTGCTTGTGCTATCGTGATGAGGTTCTTAGTCTTGTCAGTGCGGTCTCCCGATACAGTTAGTTGTTTGCCGTTGGGTAATCAGAGTCGGACGATCCTTTTATCACATATAACTTCCGCATGATATGGTGTCAACCAATCCATTCCTATGACTATGTCGAATTCTCCAAGTTCCATAGGCATTAGGTCTATAGGGATAACATGGTTGTTTAAGCTTGTTTTACAATTCTTAACAATGTCAACTATCTCTCTTTGACTTCCATCAGCCATTTCTACTGTAAAGGCATGATCTAGGTTTTGGGACGCCTGGTTCAAGTAAGGTCTAAAGGTAGTCGACACTAGACTTCTATTTGCACCGGTATCAAATAACACACGCACATATACATCATTTATGAGATCTTACCCGTGATAACGTCTGTATTGGTCTTGGCTTCTTCCGTGGTGAGTACAAATGCACGCCCTTTTGGCTGATTTGGTTGTGCCCTATCATTTCTTTTGAGTTCGGGACATTCAGATCTCATGTGGTTAGGGTCTCCACATTTGAAACACTTCTTCTTTTCCTTGCATTCTTGAAGAGCATGACCTGTCTTTTTACAATTTGGACAAGGAAAACGACATTCCCCCGTATGAAAGCGATTGCAAATTTGACATTGAGGAAATGTTTTAGGCCTTTTAAAGTTGTTATTCCGGGTGTCCCCCTTTCTTTCTTCCCACTTCCTTTTTGGTGCGGGAGATTCAGCCTGTCGCAAAATCATCTCGGCAGCCATGACGGCGCCAGCCTCAACAGTTTCTGCAAAAGTCTTGGGGGATTTGGATTTGATAAACACCCTCATTTTAGAGGGTAGACCCCAAATAAATCTATTGATCAGTTGTTCCTCAGTCAATGCTAAATAAGAAACTAGTCGAGATATGTCATTGAAACGAGAAACATACTCTCGATAGGTTTTATTTCCCATTTTTAACTGAAAGAATTCCACTTCCAGTTGCTCAGTCTCACTGGGAGGGCAATACTTAGCAAGAAACTTATGAAGAAACTCCTCCCACTTCATCTCCTTAACCTTTTCTTTTCCCTCTGTTCGGACCACAATGTTCCACCAGTGAAGGGCTTCAGCTTCAAACATATGTACAGCGAACCGTACTTTGTTGCGGTCATCACACTCACATATGTCTAATACTGACTCCATTCTGTTGAGCCAGTCTTGAGCTTCTAGTGCTCCCTTTCTTCCGTCAAAGGACTGGGGTTTACAGGACATGAAGTGCTTATAAGTACACTCCTTTGATTTGGAATATTCACCTTTTCCTTCTAGTGGCATGGTTGCATTAGTGTTTTTCCATTCGCCCATTCCTTCCCTTTGTACTGGCGTGGAGGCTACTGAACTTTCTTCATGTTGTTCTCCAGATTGGTTAACATTACCGGTTTGTGCATTCTTCATTACCTTAGCCACTTCCACAGCTATATTGTGGATATCCTCAGTATTTAGACGTATGCTTGTACTAGACCGGGACCTTACACTGTGAGAGGGAGTTCGAGTCCTATAAGAGCCTTCCTCTCTCCTTCTGTTATTCTGATTATTTCTAGACCCTTGTTCATCTCTATGTTCAGACATTGTCTCCTTCCTATAGTAATATGAGTATAAAGAGTTACTAGTATGTATGTGACGTGTGCGTATATATACATAATTTTTGCAATGAATTACACACGATTGGGTTTTAAATTTATAAAAGTGATTATTACTTTTACATCAAAACACACACGAAAGAGGCAAGTGTACCTCGTCATATATGTAATAAAGTATTGGTAAGAACCAAGTATCGATCCAAGGAAATGGGCGGAGAATTTGTACTAGACCTTTGTCACTAAACTACCGGTAAAAACATAGGTTTTGTTGATTTAAACTAAACTAAAGTAACATAACCAAATACATAATAAAAACATAATAAATAGTAGATAAAAAGCCTTGCTAAATACACAACCACAGCATGTCAACTAAGTCAGTTTTGGCACTAGAAGCATTCGGTCAATTATCCAATTTAAAACAATTAGTATCCCTTTCGGGAATCCTAACATGACAATCATTCGGAAAGCTAAAACGATAAACACACTTTAACCACCTAAAATTGTTCTTTAACGTGCAATTGATAAATGTCTATGAAAATCTCTTAAAAATAAGTTAGTCAGCCGTTAGGATTATTCTAACCTCACTTAAACAAGGAAAGCGACACCGATAAACACAATGCAACCACCGAGATAAGCATAATCTAGATTAAATCACAACCGAGTTCATTTTACAAATCTTACACAATAATTCACTAAGATAGCAATTTTGGCCTAAACTACTAACTAAGCTAACAAATCATGGCAAAAATTTATAACGACACCATCTAACCCGTTTAGGCCCTTACGTGACGGCAAGCTCTCTTGATTAACAATAATTACATTTTATTAAATCACTAACCATTTCTAGTATCATGATGCATACATTTAAACCAAGTTAAACTAGTTAACCAAATTCAAAGTTTACTAATACAAGATTAATCAAGCTTCATTTTTCAACTATCTTAACTAACCAAGCACCAATCATCCAACATAATTACTTATAATCAAGAGTTCAATATCAATAACAAGGTTGCAAACTAATCATCAAAGATTAACATAGAAAATACTTCAAATGTCATTACAAACAAAGTTTAACAAACTAATGGTTATAATCTAGCAAGGGATTGTTGTGTTTTTGCCCAAAGGCTACAATAATACATAAATCATAATCTAAGTACTTGAAAGATTAGCAAAAACTTGGAAAGATTAGAAAATCAAACCATAAACAAGTACTAGACTAAGGATCCGGGTAGTAATCGAGCTAAACGAGACAATGTGGCTTGAATCCGGGTGAAAGCTAATGCCTCCGGAGCCTGAAAATCGCCTGCTGAGCTCTCCAAAAATCCAGAATGTCGAGCAGAAAGTTTCTGCTGTGTTTTTATACTTTTTTGCTGATGCACGGTCGTTCCCCATATGGAACGACCGTTCACTTTATTTAATTATTGGACATGGGTCACCATACTGCATACGTCATCGGATCGTTGACCAGATCTGAAATGGAACGACCGTTCTTTGTATGGAACGGTCGTTCAGTTCCGAGCTTCATGTTGCACGCCAAGTCGCACCTACCGTTCAGTTCCGAGACTATGTTGTTTCATCGGAGATGCACGGTCGTTCCCCATATGGAACGACCGTTCTTCATCAAGTCGCTTGTTTTCCCTGGAACGCCCAGCCGCACTGATCGTTCATTGCCGAGATGATCAGCTTTGTCGGAGATGCACGACCGTGCATCAGGTGGAACGGTCGTTCCACAGGCCCAGATCAGAATCCTTAACAGAAAGTCCGCAGATTTGTCGTTTTGTCCGGAAAGTCCTCGTTTTTGGTATCATCTTGTCTGAAATGCAGTTTTAGGCCTGTAAACACAAATGTAGATAAATAAGTATCCGAACGACGGTTTTACGGCCAAAAACGCATAAAATAGGGGTAAAACGGGGGACTAAAATATGTGTAAATTAGAGTGTATCAGTATGATACATTATTATAATATAACAACTATATACATCACATAGATATATATATATATATATATATGTATATATAGCACATAAAAAGGCACAACATAGTTTTACTTCTTCTAGCGTCACTCAATTGACTATGCAAGTACTTTTCCTGAGAACATGTTATTTGGCCTAGTCTGAGTGTGCTATTAATCTTTAAAGAACTACTGGTTAAAGCTTAGGCATTCCTGCAATACATAATTTGCTAAAACCTCGGGCTCTGATACCAACTGTAACACCCACCCCGTAACCCGGGTGATTGTGCACAATTGATACACTTACAGCGGAAAAAAACTAAACTTTCATTAAAACTTATAATAGTCTGAGTACAACACTTTATTTATTTACAAACTTTCGGCAACTAAGAACTCCTTGATCTTCTAAACTCCACAACTGTCAAGTAGTTCCTATAGCTTTCCTCATGACTCACCTGAGATAAGTATACTCAAAACGACGTCAGATATATACTGGTGAGCTCATACTATACAATTTTTATAAAGACAGACCACAGTTTACATTATATGCATACACAATATGGGCATGTGACCACATTATAGTCAGGTTGGGCCTCATTGAACCTTATAGGTCACATTTGACTTGTCACAAACCACCGTACAAGAGACATACTGGTCCTCCAGCTGTGTCCCCCTACGGCCGTCACATAGGTATGAGTGTGTGTCACTGGACCTTATAAGCACGAAGTGCCTGTGGGTACAACACCTTATTACCCTTCCCAGAGTGACACACCTCATTAAGCATAATAGGATCCCATATACCCCTACTGACCAATGCATACTGCAGCATTCTCATTATTACCAGTTATGGACGAGTATACTATCACAGTTTAAAAGACAAGTATGATGACTCACCTGATTAGCAATTGCTTAACTGCCGCTAGTATGACTGGGTTATGTCTCAAGGTCCTGACACAATTACATAATCCTAGGTTAGGTAATGGTACACCTAACTAGTCATTATCATGGTTGGATATTGGTTAGTGCTGCCTTGTTTAAGCATAGGTGATCAGTCCATGCCTAACTAAGGCTAGGCTACCCAATACCCGCCCCTGACAATAACCCTAGTACCTAAAAATAATACTAACACTACTACTACTAATATATTATTACTAATAATAAAACTAATATTAACTACTAAAAATAAATAATAAATAACTAAACATAAACTTAAACGAGAGTATACCTCAAAACTATCTACGGCACGTTGATGTAGAGTTTCCCTACTCCTGCTCCTACTCGTGCTCCAAAAACGACTACTAACAACACCCAACGGGGTATCGTATACTCGGGATTCTCAATACTAGAGCGTTCCCGTTAAAATTTTGGTGTATCTAAAATCCTACAATTTAACTCCTATATATATGTGAAGCAAACAAGCACCTCAATGGCTTTCTGGGCGATGTGGGACAATTGACGTGCTAGCTAGCTAGCTTAGTTATATTATTTCAGCTCTTCACTTGTTTTTCTTGTATAACTTTTAAAATATGACGTTTTATAAAACGACGAATATGTCATTAGAACGAGCATATTTTTATCTACGTTTTAACCTAAGTTTCATTAAAAACGGAGTAAGGTCAAAAATAATATATTTAATTATTAATATTTAATGGTCTCCTATACTAGCTAAGGCTTGTCAAGATATTTCACCTTTCACACCATCATCTTACTCGTTTAACAATATATGAAATATAAATTACATATTTCATACGTTTATAAACAGTATATTAAGGTTCGGGGTATTACTAGGGGTGAGCAAAAGGAAAAACCTGACCCGACCCGACCATTACCCGACCCGACCCGAGAACCGGTCAAACATAAAATACAGAACCGATTCACTACCCTAAATATAGGGTCGGTTCCGGTCCATAGGTCAAAGTCGGGTTTCACCATGAAAAGAACCGAGAACCGATCTAAATACCTAGGTACTTGGGTTCGGGTCGGGTTGGGTAATTTTCGGTTCGGTTCTCGGTTATTTTCGGTCCGGACCTAAACTTGCTCACCCCTAGGTATTACAAAGTTGTATTATGATCACATTGTAATGTAGGATTACCCTCTGAGGTTATACTACTTGATCATAATCAGATTCTAAGTTTTTACACAAGTTCTTATAATATGCCTATTTATGATCAAAATACCCTTTTTGTATAAAACTTGGTTTTAAACAATAATAAACTTGAAAAATGAATTACCTACTGATGTGTTATCATATTTTGGTATTATAAATCTAAAAAATCAAAAAAATTCTAAAAACTCTAAAAAAAATTATAAAATATGAAAAAAATTCTAAAAACCCAAACAAACATATTTTAAAGTTTCAAATTCAAAAAATGCTGATATATTCCTCGTCCAGATGAATATATTTTCAAGTTTTATCTATTGTGTTGAGTGAATGTCTGTTTTAGTAATTTTTCTATCAATATATCTATTATATAATGGCTATTTTTTCTTCATATTTTGATTAAGTGAGGACGTGTCATCTTTATGATAAAGTGAATTATCACTAAAGTAAATTATGTAACATAATGTAATTATTAGACTCACTCACTTTGGAGAAGTAGTAAGATGGTGAAACATGATAGTTATACAGTTTCATTTTCAGTCAGCATCTTGCTGGACTTTGATTTGTATTGTCTTTGGTTTTAGTGGTTCTATCTCATCATGACCACTCATTCACTCAACAAAATAGATAAAACTTGAAAATATATTCGTCTGGACGAGGAATGTATCGTCATTTTTTGAATTTGAAACTTTAAAATATGTTTGTTTGAGTTTTTAGATTTTTTAGATTTTAGATCTTTTTTTATTTTTTAGAATTTTTTTGATTTTTTAGAATTTTTTTGATTTTTTAGAATTTTTTGATTTTTTAGAATTTTTAAGATTTTTTAGAATTTTTTGATTTTTTATGATTTTTTTTATTTTTCAGAATTTTTTTGATTTTAGAATTTTTATGATTTTGAGATTTTTTTTATGATTTTTTATTTTTTAGAATTTTTTTGATTTTTTAGTATTTTTTTGGATTTTTTAGAATTTTTTTTATTTTTTAGAAATTTTTTTTATTTTTTAGAAATTTTTTTGATTTTTTAGAATTAGTTCAAAATGGCAATTGAAAAGATTTAAAATGAAAATCCCCAAAATTCCCCTGGTTAAAAATGGGGTTTTGGATGTAGTTAGGGTATGTGATCAAAATAGCAACAAAAGTGAAAAGTCAGAGACCCAGAGGCGAAAAAAAACTATTTGGACTAAAATGGCAAATTTGGACAAATCTCAGGGACTAAAATGGCAATTAACTCAAGACTTTGAGATAACTCTCTTTTAATATATTTCATACCTAATAATCTCAAAACACCTAGGTAGCGTTTAGTATGCAGGAATGAGAGGTGTAATGGTGTCCCACCCCAACCGATGGCGGAAACATCGGGGCATGGCACTGAGCGAAAACAGATTGTCTAGAAGTTTCCATAACAATTTCATTACCAATCAATTTAAAATAACATGTCCCATACCATGTCTCAAAATATAATACAATTATTACAGACAAAATCTAGGCAAATAGTTCTGTTCCGACAACTCAGATTTCATTTGTACAGACAACTATTTGTTGGCTTCTAAGACCTTATTCTAGCCTCGATTTCCTAGCAGATAAGCATCCTAAGCACCTGTCACATACGTTAAAATAAAAGTCAATACCCATAGTGTAAAGGTGAGCATACAAGTTTGATAATAGCATATAGAGTTTGAAAGCGTTACGCATAACCAGCACGTACACAGAGTGAAATGAGGCATGTTAGTTATCGACATGAACCTATCGATACCAATGACTGCGGGTTGACTGCCCAAGGCAGTTCGTAATACATGATCACCACTGTAATCCATGCAAATAATTGTCCTTAACAACCCTCGAGTGAACGGGTGCTGAGTCCAAACTAATAGTACTATCGTTGCTAAGGCAGGTAGACAACATTCCATGTGTAAACATAACAAACAAGCATTCATTAAGCCACGTATAACATGCGGTAACGGTTAGCGTTTAAAGTACTGCGTAGTGTGTTCGATGTGATTTTATATAGGTAACGTATGTAACACCCAAAAGTGCATAAAGCAAAAAGGGATCGAGTATACTCACAGTGATGATGGATTGAAGGGAGCGCTAGAGAGTAGGGTTAGCCTGATCAGAATGATAGCATAACGATAAGTGACGCGTAAAACGATGCAGTGTACGAGTGAGTCGGACAGCAGTTCGGTGGGATGGTAATCCGGTCGGACGGCCAGTCGTGCGGATGACAATCCGTTCGGATGGTTATCCGGTCGGACGGTAGTCCGGTCGGATGACTATTCGAGTGGTTTGTTTCTTCCTTTAAGAAGGATGTGTTTGTGTATGATGGTTTGACTTTTGAAGTTTTCATTGTAGCATTTTGAAAACATTGAAGTATCTCTACCTTTCAGGTCGGTCGGTCGGACGGCGACTCGAGTGGCGAGGTTACTTAATGAGAACAAATCCACAGCAGGGCGGTCACTCGGTCGGATGTCCATCCGAGCGGGTGGCAACCCTGTTGTTGAACATGTTGAAAATTGTTTAAGTGTTAAAGTCCAAGTATCTCATGATCCGAAGGGTAATTCGGTCGGATGGTAGTCCGACCGGATAGTAACTCGTTCAACACTTAGACTTCAGATAAAATTGGTTAAGTGTGGGACCCAAGATGTAGGTCGTTCGGACAGCCGGCCGCTCGGATGGCTATTCGTTCGGACAGTAGTCCGGTCGGATAGCATTCCATCCCGGTTGTTCCGTTCGTCTTTCACTTGGCCGTTTTGATTGTTTGTCGTTCTATCGAGATGTTTTGACAACATGTTAACCAACAGAACCCCATCTTGGCCCAAGTGACCCGATCAAATAGGAATCACCCTAGTTCGACCAGTTAACCGGTTCAAGATGGTTGTTCTTGGTTAATCCGAAGTCGGTGGTCTCGTGAGTAGAATCCGGATCTTGAGCTAGCACAACACTGAGAATGAGTAGAAGACTAGATCAAGGTCCTTTTCACCGTGAGTAGAATCGGTTTTGAGTGCATTGAGTGTAAAAGAGTTGAAAGAAAGTTAGAAACCATCTTTCAATCCTTTTTCACCATGAATGTGTTTAGATCTATGCAAGATCTTTGTTTACTTGTGTGGAAATCGGTTAGATCTAAGTTGTTCTTGGTGGGTTGAGTCCAAAACATGAAGTTCATAAGAACACCATGATGACGTCATCCTAGAACACCTCAAATCTAGTGATTTCACGGCTAAAAGTTAAGATTCAAAAGATAGAAAGGTGTAGGAGTGCGTGTAGATTAAGGAAGTACAAGATTTAGGACGAGATCTTACCGAAATTGAGAGAAATCGAAGAAAATGTGAGGAACACGGGCTGGTCGGACAGAGAGTTGCCAAAAGTAGAAAGAATGAAAGTGACAGGAGGTATTTATAGAGTTCCAAAAGAGGAAAGAGCTGGCCGGTCGGATGGCATCTCACTCGGGTGACAGCCCGGTCGGATGGCACTTCGACCGGATGGCAGCCCGGTCGGATGGCACTTCGACCAGATGGCAGCCCGGTCAGATGGCAATCCGGTCGGCTGGCATCTGGTTCGAGTGTTCGGTGCGATGATTTTTGATGTTTCGATTTCGATTGCGAGTGATGCGAATGCGATAGAGTTTCCTATTCAAATTACTTTTAATCCCAACTATTCATATCTCGCGCTATCTCTTCTCCACTAATTATCATAGTTCGATTT
Source organism: Helianthus tuberosus (assembly GCA_030545235.1). Lineage (NCBI taxonomy): Eukaryota > Viridiplantae > Streptophyta > Magnoliopsida > Asterales > Asteraceae > Helianthus > Helianthus tuberosus. The sequence goes on along the minus strand of CM060368.1, from coordinate 80,769,372 downwards.
CGATTGCGATTGAGTTCGATTGCGTTTGAGTTTCGATTGCGATTCGATTGATTACCACATATAACATAAATAAACATGCACAAGTAACACATAAGGCACACACACACGTATAACAATAACCAAAATGCGTATTTCGAGTTGCGAGTGCGATTGTGACAACGATTAAGCGATTAAACATGCGATAAATAGCGATTACTATGCGATTATTAATAGATACTCCAAATAATACAACTAAAGCGAAAATAAAATAGACTAATTACAACTCAAAGAAGTCAAAACAGGAATTGAGCAAGGAGAGACAGATCGCAATTAGCAATCTTTTCTTCCTTTGACTTCAATCTTGACTTTGACTTTCGAAACACGGGGTGTTACAAATGGAATTGACCATTGTGATGGAATGAAGAAAAGAGTGTTTGGCTGGTCGATTGAATGGAATCGTCCATTCCAAAATGCATTCCATTCCCTCAAAATCATTTTATCCGTCCCCCTTGTTTTTTTTTCCATTCCATTCCCTCTTCACCCTTCATTAATGTCACACCCCGATATTTCCACGTATTACCGGTGGGCCCGGTGGGGAGTATCGTGACGTATTTGATATCATCATAGTCAAACAACACAAATTTAAATGCACATCGGAAGCAAAAGATAGATTTATTTCAACTGAATAAATTGTAATATTAAGTATCACAAAATAGTTGAAACAGATCCACAGGCGGATCGAAAGAAAAAGGAAATTGTTCATCAGACTTTAACATCTAGAGCTTACGAGACTTGATTATTGATGCCTGGAGTAGCCAGCCTATTACGTATAGTACCTGCACTTAGCATTTTTGGAAAATACGTCAGTTTACACTGGTAAATACAACTTAACTGACTCATTTTGAAAATGTTAAAAAAAAATTGATTTGAATGGACTTAGGCAAAAATATCTTTTATAACTTGGGACAATTAGTTAAAAATAATCTTGTATACAGTTTTACTTATTTGTCGTCCGTCAGGGCCGGTTTGTAGGGCCGGTCTAGATTAACTGACACGCCATAGGTATAATACCCACAAGGTTGATTCCTTTAAGTGGACTACTAGTTTTTACATATGCAACTGTCAGGTGTACGCCTACACCCCGTGCTTAGGTCGTGGCCATTTCTTTGAATGATGCCAAGGATATCCGGGACATGGTCATTTAACCCCCAAAGGCCATACACCAGATAATACAGAATAAAACGAGTTATGTAAATACATTAATCACAATCCGATTTAAATGACTACATACCCGACCAAGTGGTATTATTATAATACCGTATCCCAAGCCCGTATAGGGAAAATAAGTTAAGAGTATTTACCTGAGCAATGTATAAATCAAAAACAGCAAATGCACGTAGCTTTTACTGGGCTCCTAATCTGGAACGAAGGTTTTTAATAACCTATTAGAATCCTAACGGGTCTTTAATTAAGCTTAGACTTAGACCGGTTAGTTTTCAAAAGGAAGATACGGTTCAAACGCATGATAAAGCGAAGACCGGTTTAGAATGTGGTTTTGACCCGACAAGCTTGTATGCTTGTTTAATACGGGTAACTTAAACACATTCTGGATTTTGAGATGAAAACGATATGGTTTGACCCGTTTCGGCTAAATTATGCAAACTAGTTACATAAGCCGATCCGAACGCGAAAAGTGCGTAACGGGTAACCATATGAGTCATATACAAGTTTCCTAAGTTAATATGCCTTAAATATGTTGTGACATCAGTAAGATATCTTCTATTATGCCTAAAACGGATTTAAACTCAAATTACGCCCCGTAGGGGTATTTTGGTCATTTTAAAGGTTATAAAAGAGTTTAAATATAAATCTGAGTTTCAGGTCTTATGTAATCAGTAAAAATACTTAATTTACTAAGTTATATCAGTAGGGTATAACCTATGTGTGAAATTTATCATTTCTAACCATACTATGCACCGAATGGGCATATTGGTAATTTCACCTAAGGTTTAAAGGTCGAATCTGGAAATTTGAGTTTAAAACTTTTGCTTACTGCTAAAGTATAAAAATTTATTTAAAACATCAGTTGGTATCAAGTCTTATATATCTAAAATGGTTTTAATACATACAATGTGCTTAAAACGCGTAAAAAGGCGATTTTAAGCGATTTTCGGGGTTTATAAAAAAAGCTGATATTTTTATTATTCCAGAAGGCTTAAAATATTCTATCTATCATATTGGATCAGTAGAAAAAGGTTTGGTATCAAAAGGATTGGTAAAACTCATTTTATAGCCTAAAAGGGCAAAACCGACAATTACCGGATCAAGCTTAGATCTCTATGTTATGCTTAGCCTAAAAATAAATAAAAATCTCCAAAAATCCCAAAATATTATTTTATATCATTGGATAAAAAGTTTGGTATTAAAAATCGGGTTTAGATAGGCTATACGCTAATTACACCGTTTAATTACTAAAAAACTTTTTAATTACGCTAATGAGCATAACTCTTAATCTAGACCTCAAACTGATGTCAAATTTTAGGTACAAGTTTATAAATCAGTAACTAAGGTTTCTACTCTTTTACATTTTCAAAATTCATGTTTTAAGGTCATATGGGCATAATAGTCAACATTTAGGCATTTAACGGAAATATGCATATGAATCGGATAACTAATGAACCAAGTTGTATAATCTCAGAGGGTTATACTTATAGGTAACTTGGTCCTAATAAAGCTCTAAGGCATTCCTAAACTATGCTCTAATGGGTCAGAACTGAAAGTCAAAGCAAAAGTCTACTTTTGCGACTTTCGGCTCCGAACCGAGCTTAAATTGAAAATTGTCGGGTTGAACATGTTTAGACATGTTCTTACATTAATTACCAAGTTATATTAGTGATAAAACAGGTTGCATAGCTTCTTCATTGTTAATTATGCTTTAATTTGAAAATAAGCTTTCTGTTGACTTTTTATAATTAGCTTTGACCCGACAATTGACCTAGTTAGAGTGGGAATCAGAGGGTGCCCTTTTAAGGGTTTATTGCCAACATAATTACCAACTCATAGGTACTTTCAATTTAAAATTTGACTGGACAAATTAAGATTAATAACGAAGTCAAATCTTAATTACGACGGTTTGACTTTAGGCTAATAAACTAAGTAAAACTGAATTAAGAAAGGTTAAGGACACTTACTGAAGTCCTATGCACGACTAAGGATGCTTGGGAAGTGGCCTTGAGCTCCAGGGATCTCCGGAAATTGAGTTTGAATGGTTTTCAAAGTGTAAGCCAAAGTGTTGCAACAATGGGTTCTTATATAGTGAGTTTAAATCATCAAGATCATGCCACAATAGCCTATAGATGTTCCTTGATCACTTCCAGGTGTCCCTAGGCATGGAAAAACCATCAAACAAGTCCCTAGAATCGAATACAAGGCTTCTAAGTCGGTTTAACTTGCTGAACTCGCACCTGTGCATGAATTCTAACCAGCTAAGGCCGTCGTGTAGCGCGACGGCAGAGGGGGTTGTTGGTGGCGCTACGCCAGCACCTCAGTTACCAGCCACATAAGTTTCAACTATTTACATTTCAGCCCCTGGTCCTTTCAAACGTGGTTTTAAGTTTATTTCTTGCACTTTTGGTCCTCTAACTTGACTTTTAAGGGCTCCAAGACATAATTAAGCATTGTTAAGTCCTTGGTTAACTTTATGATCACCCGTAAAGCCTTGAATTTCAACGTTGACGCTTTTAACCCTTCGTATACGAATATTATCATAACTTTCTCATACTTTATCGAAATCTTGTGAAATTTTTATCACATATTCTAGTGAGTATAATTTATCGCTACAATGCTTCGGGTTCGCTAAAAGGTCACTCAGAGGTGTACTTTAAAGATGTTAACACATTTAGCCCCTGTAGTTTGTAATCTCTCACTTTCTTCCATAATTAGCTTCGTATGATCCATAATTCCTTCGTTTAAGGGTATAAACATCATGTAGGGTTGTTGAAATATATATTTATCCATTGTTGATACTTTGAACCCTTTTATTCACATACTTTCCTTGTTTGTCAAATTTAGTCCCTCTAAAGTAATCTTTTACACGTTTAAAGCTTATGACACGTGTTGATACATTATTGGACATAAATTTTCGAGGGGTTACATCCTCACCCCCTTAAAAGAAATCTCAACCTCGAGATTTACTGAAACAAATGAGGGTACTTTTCTTTCATTGTGGACTCTACCTCCCACGTATACTCAGGACCTCTTCGGGCATCCCATTTAACTTTCACAATTGGCACATGCTTCCTTCGAAGCTTCTTAACCTGTCGGTCCTCGATCGACAAAGGTTTTTCCACAAATTTCAAGCTCTCATCTATGTGCACATCCGTATCTAGCATGACTAGCTACTCGTCAGCTAGACATTTCTTTAGATTGCAGATGTGGGATACATTGTGAATACCACGGAGCTCTTCAGGTAAGTTTAACTTATAAGCCACTGCTCCTACACATTCGATGATCTCGAATGGTCCTATATACCTTGGGCTTAACTTACCTTTCTTACCAAATCGCATCACTCCCTTCCAGGGTGATACTTTAAGCAAAACCTTATCACCAACCTCAAACTTCAGAGGTTTACGCCTTTTATCAGCATAACTTTTCTGCCTATCCCTGGCAGCTTTCAGGCGATCACGAATCTGGACAATCTTATCCGTCATTTCAAGGACTATGTCAGATCCTGATAACTGAGCTTCTCTTACTTCTGCCCAACAAATAGGCGTTCTGCATTTTCTACCATTATGCCTCAAAAGGCGCTGCCTGAATACTAGTATGGTAGCTATTGTTATAGGAGAACTCGATCAATGGCAGGTGGTTATCCCAACTACCACCTAAGTCAATCACACATGCACGAAGCATGTCTTCCAAAGTTTGGATGGTACGCTCACTCTGCCCATCCGTCTGAGGATGGTAAGCCGTACTGAAATTTAAACGCGTGCCCAAAGATTGTTGGAAACTTTTCCAAAAATGTGATGTGTACCTAGTATCTCTGTCGGAGATAATAGACACTGGTACACCATGAAGAGATACAATCTTATCCACGTACAACTGGGCTAATATGTCGGAGCTATGAGTCTCCTTGATGGGTAGGAAATGGGCTGACTTAGTCAGTCTATCTACTATAACCCATATAGTATCATTTCCTCTCTTTGTCTTTGGTAACTTGGTGATAAAATCCATTGTCACCATTTCCCACTTCCAGGTGGGAATTTCAGGCTGTTGTAGCAAACCTGGCGGCTTTTGATGTTCAGCTTTAACTTGTGCACACGTCAAACATTTGGCTACATAGGTAGCTATAGACTTCTTCAAGCCTATCCACCAATAGTTCGCCTTCAGATCCTGGTACATCTTATCAGCTCCAGGATGAATGGAATATTTAGAATTGTGGGCTTCCTGGAGGATAACATCCCGAAGTCCTCCATAAACAGGAACCCAAATTCGTCCATTTATCCTCAGAATTCCGTCCTTGCCATTAGATAACTGCTCTTCAGTTACTCCTAGCTTTTCATCAGGATAGTTAGCTTCTAGTACAGCTTCCTTCTGCGCAGTTAACAACCTTTCATTCAAACTATTCTTTAATTCAATGCTCTTGGCATTGATTCTTATGGGCTTCACCCTTTCCTTTCTACTTAAGGTATCGGCGACTACATTCGCCTTGCCAGGATGGTATCGTATTTCACAGTCATAATCATTCAAAGTTTCCATCCACCGTCGCTGCCTCATGTTTAAGTCCTTCTGATTAAACAAGTGTTGAAGGCTCTTGTGATCAGAATAGATCACACATTTGGTTCCATACAAATAATGTTGTAACACCTCGAAAATTTACGTCCTATAATGTCTTGACACGTGTCATAACCTTTGAACGTGTGAAAGAATGTTCTTGAAGGACTAAAGTTGACAAACAATGAAACTGTGTAAATATAAGGGTTCAAAGTGTCAACAACGAATAAATATACTTTACAATAACCCTACATGATGTTTATAACCTTAAACGAATGGATCATGAATCATACGAAGCGAATTGTGAAAGAAAGTGAGAGATTACAAACTACATGGGTTATATGTGTCAACATGTTAAAGATATACCTCTGAGTGACCTTATAGCAAACCCGAAGCCTTGTAACGATTAATTATGCTCACTAGAATGCACCATAAAAATCTCACCAAGTTTCGTTGCCGTATGAGAAAGTTGTGATAAAATTCGTGTGTAAGGGTTAGAATCGTCAACATTGAAAATTAGGGCTTTTCGGGTGATCACAAAGTTACCCGAGGACTTCACAAAGATGGTATAAGTCTTGAAGCCCTTATAAATAAAGTTAGAGGGCTTATAATGCAAGAAACAAGGTGAAAGCGACGTTTAGGAGGACCGGGGACTGAAAATGCAATAATCGAAAACATGTTAACCTGATCAGATGGGCCACGCGGCCCGCCTCCCATATGTGAAGATCCCAAGCGGGCCGCCTGAGACCTGCAGATGCGAAAATTAACAGTCAGCTGCCTGTTGTGTTTTTAACCGACTCAAATGCAATTTTATCAATACCATGGGCTGCCTATAATGGTTTTTAGCTCTAGGAAACACTTGTAAACATCTGGGGACAATCCTAGACATGCATGTCATGATCTTGAACAACTTTGAAAACTATATCAAAGTCTTATGTTTCAACATACAAACACATTTCAACTTCTGATCAATTCTGGAGCATAAGGAACTGATACAAGCCTTCCAAATCATCTATTAGACTTACGTAAGTATCCTTGACCCTTCTAAATTGAGTCTTGGTTAGTTTATAGCCTAGAAATCAAACCGTCGTAACTACGGTTTGACTTGACGATAAATCATAAACGGTCCAGAGTTTTGTCGAAACGAAAGTTGTTACAAGTTGGTAATATTGTGTACAATTAACCCTTAAAAGGGCACCCTTTGATTCCCTATCTAACTATGTCGTTTGTCGAGTCAAACTTTTTCCGAAAAAGTCAACGGAACCATTAAACATGTAATTAACGATACAGAAGGCGTGTAATCTGTTGTAACATGAATATAACTTGAAAACAAGTATAATAACTTGTCTAAGCTTGTTTGAATCGACAAATCTCTGTTTTGAACCGATTCGGAGCCGAAAGTCGCGTAGTTTGACTTTCTGCTTTGACTTCGATTCTGACCCAGTTTTGATAGGTTTAGACATGCCTTAAAGTTCCATTAGGACCTTGTTACATGTTAGTATAATCCTCTGCGTTTATACTACCCGAATCCTTAACTATCCGACGTTTCCGTTAAATGCCTAAATAATGACCATAATGCCCTTATGACCGTAGAACGAGATTTTTGAAGATGTGAAAGTACAAAAGTCTTTGTTACTGGTTATTGAACATGTCTGTAAATTTTCACGTCAATCGGAAGTCTAGATTAGGAGTTATGCTTAATGACGTAATTATAAACACTTTTATTAATTAAACGACGTCATTAGCATAAAGCCTATCTAAACCAAATTTTTGACACCAAACCTTTTACCCACTGGTGTTAAATAATATTTTAGGATTTTTGAATATTTTTAATTATTTTTAAACTGATCATAAGCTAGGTTTGTCGCCTTAATTCGGTAAATACCGAATATGCCCTTTTCGGGTATAAAATGAGTTTTACAAATCCTTTTGATGCCAATCCAATTGCTACTGATTTTAAATATTAAATGGAGTGTTTTGAACCTGTTTAACTGATCAGGAAACTCAGAATCCTATTTTAACCCGTACGTCGCTTAAAACGGCTTTATACGCGTATTATAAGCCTAGTTAGGGTTTAAAACTATTTTGGCATATAAGACTTATAACCAAATGTTATAACCTGTTAAAATAAACCATTTTACTGATTTAATCAGACCCAGATCACAGAAGATAAATTAATTTCTTTTATAATCTTTAAAATGACCAAAATACCCCTAAGGGGCTTTTTATGTGATTAAACTCGTTTTGGGCATAATGGAAGGTATCCTACTGATATCACAACATATTTAAGGCATGTTAACTTAGGAAACCTATTTAGGACTCTTATGGTTACCCGTTACGCTTCATACGCGTTTGGTTCGGTTTATGTAACTAGTTTACATAAATTAGCCGAAACGGGTCAAACCTTATCGGTTCTATCTCAAAATCCAGAATGTGTATAATATACCCATATTATACAAGTCTCCGAACTTGTCGGGTCTAAATCACATTCTATTCCGGTCTTCGCCTTACCAGGCGTTTGAACCGTATCTTCCTTTTGAAAACTAATCGGTCTAAGTCAAGGCTTAATTCAAAGACCCGTTAGGATTCTAATAGGTTACTAAAAACCTTCGTTCTAGATTTAGGAGCCCAGTAAAAGCTATATGTACTTGCTGATTTGATACGGCTGGGATTGAATTTATATTTAGCTCAGGTAAATACTTTTAACTTATTTTCCCTATACGGGCTTGGGGTACGGTATATAAAATACCGCTTGGTCGGGCATTGAATCTTTAATTGTATGGTGGTTAAAGTATTGAGATGTTCCGTTTAATTTGTTTTGTTTGCTTAAAGCCTTTGGGGGTTAATGACCGTTGTCCCGGCTATCCCTGGCATCATTTTACGAAATGGCCACGACCTTAGCACACAGGTGTAGGCGTACACCTGTCAGTGTCTCATAATTAAAGTGGTGTGTCCATTAATCTTTAACCCGGATCGATCCGGGCTACTGAACGCATAAGAAACATGTAAATCCTGTACAAGTTTATATATTTAAATAAGTAACCCAAGTTATAAAAGATTAATTTTGCCTCTGTGCATTTTAATCAAATTATAAAGATATTTTGTGCCATGTGCATTCAAATCAATCATTTTTAAAACCTTTTCAAAATGAGTCGGTTGATTGTATTTACCAGTGTAAACTGACGTATTTTCCCAAAAAGGCTAAGTGCAGGTACTAATCGAAATTGGTTGGCTACTCCTAGCATCAATAAAGAGTCTCGCAAGCTTAGATGCCTAAAGTCTGTTGAACAGTGTTATTTACTTTCGATCCGCCTGTGGATCCTTTACTTCCGTTGTAATACTTGGATGTTACATTATTTCGGATTGTAATATATTTATCCTTTTGTTTCCGCTGTGCATTTATATATTGTGTTGTTTGACTATGATGTTGCCAACCACGTCACGTTACTCCCCTACCGGGCCCACCGGTAAAGTGTGGAATTATTGGGGTGTGACAAATGCCTCCACAGTTTTAGTGCAAATACAACAGCACCCAACTCCAAATCGTGGGTGGTGTAGTTCTTTTCGTGCACCTTTAATTGTCGAGAAGCGTAGGCAATAACTTTGCCCTTCTGCATAAGCACGCATCCCATACCTGTGTGCGATGCATCACAATAAACTACAAACTCCTCTATTCCATCAGGCAATGTCAACACAGGTGCATTGCTCAGCTTTTGCTTAAGAATGTCAAAGGATTCCCGCTGCTTAGGACCCCAGTCAAACTTAATATTCTTACGTGTTAACGAAGTTAGGGGTGCAGCAATCCTTGAGAAGTTTTCGATAAATCTCCTATAGTATCCTCCTAACCTAGAAAGCTACGAATCTCCGTAGGCGTCTTTGGCTCTTGCCAATTCATAACAGCTTCAACCTTAGTGGGATCTACTTGGATACCACGCTCACTAACCACATGTCCAAGGAATTGGACTTCACGAAGCCAGAATTCACATTTTGAAAACTTGGCGTAGAGCTTCTCCTGCTGAAGCAGTTCCAGAATGCATCGAAGATGCTTCTCATGGTCAGCTTGATTCTTTGAATAAATGAGAATGTCATCGATGAGGACGATGACGAATTTATCTTGGTAGGACTTGCAGACGCGATTCATGAGGTCCATGAATGCTACAGGTGCATTAGTGAGCCCAAAAGGCATCACTAAGAACTCGTAATGACCATAGCGAGTCCTAAATGCAGTTTTGTGTACATCTTCATCTTTAACCTTCAGTTGATGATAGCCTGACCTCAAATCAATCTTAGAAAAGTAGCTTGCCCCTTATAATTGATCGAACAGATCGTCAATACTGGGCAAAGGATACCTATTCTTGATAGTGACTTTGTTAAGCTCACGATAATCGATGCATAGATGCATCGATCCGTCCTTCTTTTTCACAAACAGGATTGGTGCTCCCCAAGGAGACGAACTAGGTCTAATAAAACCCTTAGCTAACAAGTCATCTAGTTGTGTCCTCAATTCCTTCATCTCTGTTGGTGCCAACCTATAAGGCGCCCTTACGACAGGTGCTGCTGCAGGGATGATATCAATTCAGAATTCTACTTGCCTATCTGGTGGTAGACCATGTAGTTCTTCAGGGAAAACTTTGGGGTACTCAGAAATGACGGGAATATCTTCAACCTTAGGCTTCTTCTCATCAATAGTCACCTGTGCCATATAAATGACACAACCCTTCTTCAAACATCTAGATGCCTTGAGCATAGACACTTGCTCAGGTAGTCCATACTGGGTATCTCCCTGAATGGTAAGTGGCTCACCAGAAGGAGTCTTGATCACCACTTGCTTCTTATTGCAGACGATTTGGTCTTGGTTATGAGATAACCAATCCATGCCTATAACTGTATCGAAACCGGATAACTTCAAAGGAAGTAAGGACAATGGAAAAGAGTGGTTCCTAATGGATATAACACATCCATCTAACACGGTTGATGCGGTTTCTCTAGTTCCGTCGGCTAATTCCACCTCATATTTCACACTTAAGGCTTTAACAGGCAATTTCAATAATTCACAAAACTTATTATCTACGAACGACTTGTCAGCGCCTGAATCAAAAAGTACTCTTGCATAGACATCATTTATGAGGAAGGTACCTATGATCACATTGTCGTTCTGAATCGCCTCCTGTGTGTTCATCTGAAAGACCCTAGCATTGGTCTTCTTGGCTTCCTCAGGCTTTTTAGCGTATTTAGGACAGTTGGTTTTGATGTGCCCTTTCTCATTGCAGTTGTAGCACGTGGCATCCTTAATTTTCTTGCATTCCACAGTCTTGTGCTCTTTAGACTTGCATAACCCACATGCAGCTGGTCCTGGATGAGACTTGGACTCAAGTCTGCATTTTCCAAAGTGGCGTTTTTGGCAAGTCGTGCACTTTGGCTTCTCCTCTGTTCGTTGACTACTCTTTCAAGACCCAAACTTCTTGGAATCAGTGTTTCCCTTAAACTTCTTCTCAGATTGTCATGGGTTGTCGTCCTCACTTTTTCTCTTACTGTCTTCCGAGTTCTTAAGCGATTTTAGCCTAACCGCATCCAAAGTAAGAGATAGAGATAGATCAGCTGCCGAGCTAAAAGTAGCAGGTCTAGATGCCTTAACACTGGCCTTGATCTCTGGGGCTAAACCCCCAATGAAGCCAGCAATTCGCTTGGGTTCCGGTGTTACCAGATACGGAACCAGCCTAGACAGGGTATTGAAACTGGTGAGGTAAGCTTGACAATCTAAATTCTTCATCACCAATGATAAGAAATCTGACTCAATCCTTTCCACCTCATGCTGAGGGCAGTAATTCTCCTTAATGAGAGCAACAAACTGATCCCATGTCAGATTGTAGAGTGGGACCTTTCCAGCAGCCTGAATGAGAGACTTCCACCATGCTAGCGCCTCTCCCTTGAATGATTGGGATACATACTTCACTACATCCCTTTCAGCACAACCGCTGATATCGACCATGGTGTCCATTTCATCTAACCAAGTCATACAGTCAATTGCCCCTTTCTCCCCAGTGAAATTCCGGGGTTTGCAGGAAACAAAGTACTTATAAGTACTGGACTTGGTACGCGGTTCATTATCGAACAATATCCTCTTGGATGGAGCACTGTGTTGATTAGATGAATGTCGATCATCATCTTTCTTTGGCTCATCTTTCTTAGAGGGTGGCTTGCTGTGAGCCTCTGAATGAGTCTTAGGCTTGGAATGCGATGCGGATAGGGCCCTACTTCGAGTCCCGCTAGATTCATTATACTGCCACTCTATAGCTTTTGTAACAGCATTATCTATTAATGCTTGCAGTCCCGCACCGGTTACATGTATCTTAGCATTCTCATGGTTTTCCAGGGAATGACTGTTTACCTCTTCCGACCTCGCCATGTAGCTTTAATTGCTACATAAAAGAGAATTAATGACAAAGTTTATTTAGAAGCCTAAACAGTTACTATCGTTCTTGACGATTTATTAACCATGGTCTTTAATAACTGTTTTGGTTAATTTGTGGATCTTTATCATAAATAGTTAATAATAGCACAAAAGGCCTAGTCACGTAGACAAGTTTAATTTATAAGCCCAGATTTTTTGGAATCGAGGCATTAAGGTTTGAATCAAAGTTCATTACCTTTTCTTTGACAGGGAGTTGTAGGCTACCACTGTCTTTAGTCTCAAAGGACGTTAATTATAGCCCCTAGACACTTCATCTATAAAGGGATGATTATTTTAATAAGGAAAATTGGAGTAATCCAATTTATGAATGACTTATGCGATTTTATCGAATCACATTTTGTCAAGAATGCTAACATGCTTTCAGATGTTAACAAGGATTGGAATCTTTTGAATAGGTTTTACCATCTTGGCCATGTCTGCAACGACATATAGGCTAGGTTTTTCCTTTAAGATTCTTTTTAATATTTAACGCGGAACAATCCTAAATTGAGATGTAAACAAGGATCTGAATCTAATTGAGGAACTACCATCTTGGCCCTGTCTTAAGGTGACACATGGCTAGGTCTTGTCCTTTTTAGATTTTGCCATTTTATTATAATGGTAGATCTTATAATAGGAAGGTTATTTTAAATCTAACCGTTCCATTAAAATTTAAACAAACATATGGTTGCCCTAAACGGGACTTCTAACTGAAATGACTTGCCCATGCAGGGGCTAATCAGAAAAATAACAAAGGAAACAAATAAGGACAAAATAAAACGAATTAGGATTAGTCCTAAGTTCTTTGTCTAGACTCGAGAATCAAAGAATGTGCAGTTGTGTAACTGAGATTAAACACAAAAGGTTAGTGTTTAATTCACTCAGTGTTGGCTCTGATACCAACCTGTCACACCTCGATATTTCCACGTATTACCGGTGGGCCCGGTGGGGAGTATCGTGACGTAGTTGATATCATCATAGTCAAACAACACAAATTTAAATGCACAGCGGAAGCAAAATATAGATTTATTTCAACTGAATAAATTGTAATATTAAGTATTCACAAAATAGTTGAAACAGATCCACATGCGGATCGAAAGAAAAAGGAAATTGTTCATCAGACTTTAACATCTAGAGCTTGCGAGACTTGATTATTGATGTCTGGAGTAGCCAGCCTATTACGTATAGTACCTGCACTTAGTCTTTTTGGAAAATACGTCAGTTAACACTGGTAAATACAACTTAACTGACTCATTTTGAAAATGTTAAAAAAAATTGATTTGAATGCACTTAGGCAAAAATATCTTTTATAACTTGGGACAATTAGTTAAAAATAATCTTGTATACAGTTTTACTTATTTGTCGTCCGTCAGGGCCAGTTTGTAGGGCCGGTCTAGATTAACTGACACGCCACAGGTATAATACCCACAAGGTTGATTCCTTTAAGTGGACTACCAGTTTTTACATATGCAACTGTCTGGTGTACGCCTACACCCCATGCTTAGGTCGTGGCCATTTCTTTGAATGATGCCAAGGATATCCGGGACATGGTCATTTAACCCCCAAAGGCCATACACCAGATAATACAGAATAAAATGAGTTATGTAAATACATTAATCACAATCCGATTTAAATGACTACATACCCGACCAAGCGGTATTATTATAATACCGTATCCCAAGCCCGTATAGGGAAAATAAGTTAAGAGTATTTACCTGAGCAATGTATAAATCAAAAACAGCAAGTGCACGTAGCTTTTACTGGGCTCCTAATCTGGAACGAAGGTTTTTAATAACCTATTAAAATCCTAACGGGTCTTTAATTAAGCTTAGACTTAGACCGGTTAGTTTTCAAAAGGAAGATACGGTTCAAACGCATGATAAAGCGAAGACCAGTTTAGAATGTGGTTTTGACCCGACAAGCTTGTATGCTTGTTTAATATGGGTAACTTAAACACATTCTGGATTTTGAGATGAAAACGATATGGTTTGACCCGTTTCGGCTAAATTATGCAAACTAGTTACATAAGCCGATCCGAACGCGAAAAGTGTGTAACGGGTAACCATATGAGTCATATATAAGTTTTCTAAGTTAATATGCCTTAAATATGTTGTGAAATCAGTAAGATATTTTCTATTATGCCCAAAACGGATTTAAACTCAAATTACGCCCCGTAGGGGTATTTTGGTCATTTTAAAGGTTATAAAAGAGTTTAAATATAAATCTGAGTTTCGGGTCTGATGTAATCAGTAAAAATACTTAATTTACTAAGTTATATCAGTAGGGTATAAACTATGTGTGAAATTTATCATTTCTAACCATACTATGCACCGAATGGGCATTTTGGTAATTTCACCTAAGGTTTAAAGGTCGAATCTGGAAATCTGAGTTTAAAACTTTTGCTTACTGCTAAAGTATAAAAATTTATTTAAAACATCAGTAGGTATCAAGTCTTATATATCTAAAATGGTTTTAATACATACTATGCGCTTAAAACGCGTAAAAAGGCGATTTTAAGCGATTTTCGGGTTTTATAAAAAAGCTGATATTTTTATTATTCCAGAAGGCTTAAAATATTCTATCTATCATATTGGATCAGTAGAAAAGGTTTGGTATCAAAAGGATTGGTAAAACTCATTTTATAGCCTAAAAGGGCAAAACCGACAATTACCGGATCAAGCTTAGATCTCTATGTTATGCTTAGCCTAAAAATAAATAAAATCTCCAAAAATCCCAAAATATTATTTTATATCAGTGGATAAAAAGTTTGGTATCAAAAATCGGGTTTAGATAGGCTATACGCTAATTACACCGTTTAATTACTAAAAAGCTTTTTAATAACGCTAATGAGCATAACTCTTAATCTAGACCTCAAACTGATGAACCAAGTTGTATAATCTCAGAGGGTTATACTTATAGGTAACTTGGTCCTAATAAAGCTCTAAGGAATTCCTAAAGTATGCTCTAATGGGTCAGAACTGAAAGTCAAAGCAAAAGTCTACTTTTGCGACTTTCGGCTCCGAACCGAGCTTAAATTGAAAATTGTCGGGTTGAACATGTTTAGACATGTTCTTACATTAATTACCAAGTTATATTAGTGATAAAACAGGTTGCATAGCTTCTTCATTGTTAATTATGCTTTAATTTGAAAATAAGCTTTCTGATGACTTTTTATAATTAGCTTTGACCCGACAATTGACCTAGTTAGAGTGGAAACCAGAGGGTGCCCTTTTAAGGGTTTATTGCCCACATAATTACCAACTCATAGGTACTTTTAATTTAAAATTTGACTGGATAAATTAAGATTAATGACGAAGTCAAATCTTAATTACGACGGTTTGACTTTAGGCTAATAAACTAAGTAAAACTGAATTAAGAAAGGTTAACGACACTTACTGAAGTCCTATGCACGACTAAGGATGCTTGGGAAGTGGCCTTGAGCTCCAGGGATCTCCAGAAATTGAGTTTGAATGGTTTTCAAAGTGTAAGCCAAAGTGTTGCAACAATGGGTTCTTATATAGTGAGTTTAAATCATCAAGATCATGCCACAATAGCCTATAGATGTTCCTTGATCACTTCCAGGTGTCCCTAGGCATGGAAAAACCATCAAACAAGTCCCTAGAATCGAATACAAGGCTTCTAAGTCGGTTTAACTTGCTGAACTCGCACCTGTGCATGAATTCTGACCAGCTAAGGCCAGCACCTCAGTTACCAGCCACACAAGTTTCAGCTATTTACATTTCAGCCCTTGGTCCTTTCAAACGTGGTTTTAAGTTTATTTCTTGCACTTTTGGTCCTCTAACTTGACTTTTAAGGGCTCCAAGACATAATTAAGCATTGTTAAGTCCTTGGTTAACTTTATGATCACCCGTAAAGCCTTGAATTTCAACGTTGACGCTTTTAACCCTTCGTATACGAATATTATCATAACTTTCTCATACTTTATCGAAATCTTGTGAAATTTTTATCACATATTCTAGTGAGTATAATTTATCGTTACAAAGCTTCGGGTTCGCTAAAAGGTCACTCAGAGGTGTACTTTAAACATGTTGACACATTTAGCCCCTGTAGTTTGTAATCTCTCACTTTCTTCCACAATTAGCATCGTATGATCCATAATTCCTTCGTTTAAGGGTATAAACATCATGTAGGGTTTTTGAAAGATATATTTATCCATTGTTGACACTTTGAACCCTTTTATTCACATACTTTCCTTGTTTGTCAACTTTAGTCCCTCTAAAGTAATCTTTTACACGTTTAAAGCTTATGACACGTGTCGATACATTATTGGACATAAATTTTCGAGGGGTTACATCCTCACCCCCTTAAAAGAAATCTCAACCTCGAGATTTACTGAAACAAATGAGGGTACTTTTCTTTCATTGTGGACTCTACATCCCACGTATACTCGGGACCTCTTCGGGCATCCCATTTAACTTTCACAATTGGCACATGCTTCCTTCGAAGCTTCTTAACCTGTCGGTCCTCGATCGACAAAGGTTTTTCCACAAATTTCAAGCTCTCATCTATGTGCACATCCGTATGTGGCATGACTAGCTACTCGTCAGCTAGACATTTCTTTAGATTGCAGATACGGAATACATTGTGAATACCACTAAGCTCTTCAGGTAAGTTTAACTTATAAGCCACTGCTCCTACACATTCGATGATCTCGAATGGTCCTATATACCTTGGGCTTAACTTACCTTTCTTACCAAATCGCATCACTCCCTTCCAGGGTGATACTTTAAGCAAAACCTTATCACCAACCTCAAACTTCAGAGGTTTACGCCTTTTATCAGCATAACTTTTCTGCCTATCCGTGGCAGCTTTCAGGCGATCACGAATCTGGACAATCTTGTCCATTGTTTCAAGGACTATGTCAGGTCCTGATAACTTAGCTTCTCCTACTTCTTCCCAACAAATAGGCGTTCTGCATTTTCTACCATATAATGCCTCAAAAGGCGCTGCCTGAATACTAGTATGGTAGCTATTGTTATAGGAGAACTCGATCAATGGCAGGTGGTTATCCCAACTACCACCTAAGTCAATCACACATGCACAAAGCATGTCTTCCAAAGTTTGGATGGTACGCTCACTCTGCCCGTCCGTCTGAGGATGGTAAGCCGTACTGAAATTTAAACGCGTACCCAAAGATTGTTGGAAACTTTTCCAACAATGTGATGTGTACCTAGTATCTCTGTCGGAGATAATAGACACTGGTACACCATGAAGAGATACAATCTTATCCACGTACAATGGGGCTAATATGTCGGAGCTATGAGTCTCCTTGATGGGTAGGAAATGGGCTGACTTAGTCAGTCTATCTACTATGACCCATATAGTATCATTTCCTCTCTTTGTCTTTGGTAACTTGGTGATAAAATCCATTGTCACCATTTCCCACTTCCAGGTGGGAAGTTCAGGCTGTTGTAGCAAACCTGACGGCTTTTGATGTTCAGCTTTAACTTGTGCACACGTCAAACATTTGGCTACATAGGTAGCTATAGACTTCTTCAAGCCTATCCACCAATAGTTCGCCTTCAGATCCTGGTACATCTTATCAGCTACAGGATGAACGGAATATTTAGAATTGTGGGCTTCCGGGAGGATAACATCCCGAAGTCCTCCATAAACTGGAACCCAAATTCGTCCATTTATCCTCAGAATTCCGTCCTTGCCATAAGATAACTGCTCTTCAGTTACTCCTAGCTTTTCATCAGGATAGTTAGCTTCTAGTACAGCTTCCTTCTGCGCAGCTAACAACCTTTCATTCAAACTATTCTTTAATTCAATGCTCTTGGCATTGATTCTTATGGGCTTCACCCTTTCCTTTCTACTTAAGGCATCGGCGACTACATTCGCATTGCCAGGATGGTATCGTATTTCACAGTCATAATCATTCAAAGTTTCCATCCACCGTCGCTGCCTCATGTTTAAGTCCTTCTGATTAAACAAGTGTTGAAGGCTCTTGTGATCAGAATAGATCACACATTTGGTTCCATACAAATAATGCCTCCACAGTTTTAGTGCAAATACAACAGCACCCAACTCCAAATCGTGGGTGGTGTAGTTCTTTTCGTGCACCTTTAATTATCGAGAAGCGTAGGCAATAACTTTGCCCTTCTGCATAAGCACGCAGCCCATACCTGTGTGCGATGCATCACAATAAACTACAAACTCCTCTATTCCATCAGGCAATGTCAACACAGGTGCATTGCTCAGCTTTTGCTTAAGAATGTCAAAGGATTCCTGCTGCTAAGGACCCCAGTCAAACTTAATATTCTTACGTGTTAACGAAGTTAGGGGTGCAGCAATCCTTGAGAAGTTTTCGATAAATCGCCTATAGTATCCTCCTAACCTAGAAAGCTACGAATATCCGTAGGCGTCTTTGGCTCTTGCCAATTCATAATAGCTTCAACCTTAGTGGGATCTACTTGGATACCACGCTCACTAACCACATGTCCAAGGAATTGGACTTCACGAAGCCAGAATTCACATTTTTAAAACTTGGCATAGAGCTTCTCCTGCTGAAGCAGTTCCAGAATGCATCGAAGATGCTTCTCATGGTCAGCTTGATTCTTTGAATAAATGAGAATGTCATCGATGAAGACGATGATGAATTTATCTAGGTAGGGCTTGCAGACGCGATTCATGAGGTCCATGAATGCTACAGGTGCATTAGTGAGCCCAAAAGGCATCACTAAGAACTCGTAATGACCATAGCGAGTCCTAAATGCAGTTTTGTGTACATCTTCATCTTTAACCTTCAGTTGATGATAGCCTGACCTCAAATCAATCTTAGAAAAGTAGCTTTCCCCTTATAATTGATCGAACAGATCGTCGATCCTGGGCAAAGGATACCTATTCTTGATAGTGACTTTGTTAAGCTCACGATAATCGATGCATAGACGCATCGATCCGTCCTTCTTTTTCACAAACAGGATTGGTGCTCCCCAAGGAGACGAACTTGGTCTAATAAAACCCTTAGCTAACAAGTCATCTAGTTGTGTCCTCAATTCCTTCATCTCTGTTGGTGCCAACCTATAAGGCACCCTTGCGACAGGTGCTGCTCCAGGGATGATGTCAATTCAGAATTCTACTTGCCTATCTGGTGGTAGACCAGGTAGTTCTTCAGGGAAAACTTCGGGGTACTCAGAAATGATGGGAATATCTTCAACCTTAGGCTTCTGCTCATCAATAGTCACCTGTGCCATATAAATGACACAACCCTTCTTCAAACATCTAGATGCCTTGAGCATAGACACTTGCTCAGGCAGTCCATACTGGGTATCTCCCTGAATGGTAAGTGGCTCACCAGAAGGAGTCTTGATCACCACTTGCTTCCTATTGCAGACGATTTGGGCTTGGTTATGAGATAACCAATCCATGCCTATAACTATATCGAAACCGGCTAACTTCAAAGGAAGTAAGGACAACGGAAAAGAGTGGTTCCTAATGGATATAACACATCCATCTAACACGGTTGATGCGGTTTCTCTAGTTCCATCGGCTAATTCCACCTCATATTTCACACTTAAGGTTTTAACAGGCAATTTCAATAATTCACAAAACTTATTATCTACGAACGACTTATCAGCGCCTGAATCAAAAAGTACTCTTGCATAGACATCATTTATGAGGAAGGTACCTGTGATCACATTGTCATTCTGAATCGCCTCATGTGCGTTCATCTGAAAGACCCTAGCATTGGTCTTCTTGGCTTCCTCAGGCTTTTTAGCGTATTTAGGACAGTTGGTTTCGATGTGCCCTTTCTCATTGCAGTTGTAGCACGTGGCATCCTTAATTTTTTTGCATTCCACAGTCTTGTGCTCTTTAGACTTGCATAACCCACATGCAGCTGGTCCTGGCTGAGACTTGGACTCAAGTCTGCATTTTCCAAAGTGGCGTTTTTGGCAAGTCGTGCACTTTGGCTTCTCCTTTGTTCGTTGACTACTCTTTCCAGACCCAAACTTCTTGGAATCAGTGTTTCCCTTAAACTTCTTCTCAGATTGTCATGGGTTGTCGTCCTCACGTTTTCTCTTACTGTCTTCCGAGTTCGTAAGCGATTTTAGCCTAACCGCATCCAAAGTAAGAGATAGAGATAGATCAGCTGCCGACCTAAAAGTAGCAGGTCTAGATGCCTTAACACTGGCCTTGATCTCTGGGGCTAAACCCCCAATGAAGTGAGCAATTCGCTTGGGTTCCGGTGTTACCAGATACGGAACCAGCCTAGACAGGGTATTGAAACTGGTGAGGTAAGCTTGACAATCTAAATTCTTCATCACCAATGATAAGAAATCTGACTCAATCCTTTCCACCTCATGCTGAGGGCAGTAATTCTCCTTAATGAGAGCAACAAACTGATCCCATGTCAGATTGTAGAGTGGGACCTTTCCAGCAGCCTGAATGAGAGACTTCCACCATGCTAGCGCCTATCCCTTGAATGATTGGGATACATACTTCACTACATCCCTTTCAGCACAACCGCTGATATCGACCACGGTGTCCATTTCATCTAACCAAGTCATACAGTCAATTGCCCCTTTCTCCCCAGTGAAATCCCGGGGTTTGCAGGAAACAAAGTACTTATAAGTACAGGACTTGGTACGCGGTTCATTATCGAACACTATCCTCTTCGATGGAGCACTGTGTTGATTAGATGAATGTCGATCATCATCTTTCTTTGGCTCATCTTTCTTAGAGGGTGGCTTGCTGTGAGCCTCTGAATGAGTCTTAGGCTTGGAATGCGGTGCGGGTAGGGTCCTACTTCGAGTCCCGCTAGATTCATTATACTGCCGCTCTATAGCTTTTGTAACAGCATTATCTATTAATGCTTGCAGTTCCGCACCGGTTACATGTATCTTAGCATTCTCATGGTTTTCCAGGGAATGACTGTTTACCTCTTCCGACCTAGCCATGTAGCTTTAATTGCTACATAAAAGAAAATTAATGACAAAGTTTATTTAGAAGCCTATACAGTTACTATCGTTCTTGACGATTTATTAACCATGGTCTTTAATAACTGTTTTGGTTAATTTGTTAAGCATGCATATATTCAGGATCTTTATCATAAATCCTAATTTACAAGTTAATAATAGCACAAAAGGCCTAGTCACGTAGACAAGTTTAATTTATAAGCCCAGATTTTTTGGAATCGAGGCATTAAGGTTTGAATCAAAGTTCATTACCTTTTCTTTGACAGGGAGTTGTAGGCTACCACTGTCTTTAGTCTCAAAGGACGTTAATTATAGCCCTTAGACACTTCATCTATAAAGGGATGATTATTTTAATAAGGAAAATTGGAGTAATCCAATTTATGAATGACTTATGCGATTTTATCGAATCACATTTTGTCAAGAATGCTAACATGCTTTCACATGCGGATCGAAAGAAAAAGGAAATTGTTCATCAGACTTTAACATCTAGAGCTTGCGAGACTTGATTATTGATGCCTGGAGTAGCCAGCCTATTACGTATAGTACCTGCACTTAGCCTTTTTTGGAAAATACGTCAGTTTACACTGGTAAATACAACTTAACTGACTCATTTTGAAAATGTTACAAAAAATTGATTTGAATGCCCTTAGGTAATAATATCTTTTATAACTTGGGACAATTAGTTAAAAATAATCTTGTATACAGTTTTACTTATTTGTCGTCCGTCAGGGCCGGTTTGTAGGGTCGGTCTAGATTAACTGACACGCCACAGGTATAATACCCACATTCCTTTAAGTGGACTACCAGTTTTTACATATGCAACTGTCAGGTGTACACCTACACCCCGTGCTTAGGTCGTGGCCATTTCTTTGAATGATGCCAAGGATATCAGGGACATGGTCATTTAACCCCCAAAGGCCATACACCAGATAATACAGAATAAAACAAGTTATGTAAATACATTAATCACAATCCGATTTAAATGACTACATACCCGACCAAGCGGTATTATTATAATACTGTATCCCAAGCCCGTATTGGGAAAATAAGTTAGGAGTATTTACCTGAGCAATGTATAAATCAAAAACAGCAAGTGCACGTAGCTTTTACTGGGCTCCTAATCTACAACGAAGGTTTTTAATAACATATTAGAATCCTAACGGGTCTTTAATTAAGCTTAGACTTAGACCGGTTAGTTTTCAAATGGAAGATACGGTTCAAACGCATGATAAAGCGAAGACCGGTTTAGAATGTGGTTTTGACCCGACAAGCTTGTATGCTTGTTTAATATGGGTAACTTAAACACATTCTGGATTTTGAGATGAAAAAGATTTGGTTTGACCCGTTTCGGCTAAATTATGCAAACTAGTTACATAAGCCGATCCGAACGCGAAAAGTGTGTAACGGGTAACCATATGAGTCATATATAAGTTTCCTAAGTTAATATGCCTTAAATATGTTGTGAAATCAGTAAGATATTTTCTATTATGCCCAAAACGGATTTAAACTCAAATTACGCCCCGTAGGGGTATTTTGGTCATTTTAAAGGTTATAAAAGAGTTTAAATATAAATCTGAGTTTCGGGTCTGATGTAATCAGTAAAAATACTTAATTTACTAAGTTATATCAGTAGGGTATAACCTATGTGTGAAATTTATCATTTCTAACCATACTATGCACCGAAGGGGCATTTTGGTAATTTCACCTAAGGTTTAAAGGTCGAATCTGGAAATCTGAGTTTAAAACTTTTGCTTACTGCTAAAGTATAAAAATTTATTTAAAACATCAGTAGGTATCAAGTCTTATATATCTAAAATGGTTTTAATACATACTATGCGCTTAAAACGCGTAAAAAGGCGATTTTAAGCGATTTTCGGGTTTTATAAAAAAGCTGATATTTTTATTATTCTAGAAGGCTTAAAATATTCTATCTATCATATTGGATCAGTAGAAAAAGGTTTGGTATCAAAAGGATTGGTAAAACTCATTTTATAGCCTAAAAGGCAAAACCGACAATTACCGGATCAAGCTTAGATCTCTATGTTATGCTTAGCCTAAAAATAAATAAAAATCTCAAAAAATCCCAAAATATTATTTTATATCAGTGGATAAAAAGTTTGGTATCAAAAATCGGGTTTAGATAGGCTATACGCTAATTACACCGTTTAATTACTAAAAAGCCTTTTAATTACGCTAATGAGCATAACTCTTAATCTAGACCTCAAACTGATGTCAAATTTTAGGTACAAGTTTATAAATCAGTAACTACGGTTTCTACTCTTTTACATTTTCAAAATTCATGTTTTAAGGTCATATGGGCATAATAGTCAACATTTAGGCATTTAACCGAAATATGCATATGAATCGGATAACTAATGAACCAAGTTGTATAATCTCAGAGGGTTATACTTATAGGTAACTTGGTCCTAATAAAGCTCTAAGGAATTCCTAAACTATGCTCTAATGGGTCAGAACTGAAAGTCAAAGCAAAAGTCTACTTTTGCGACTTTCGGCTCCGAACCGAGCTTAAATTGAAAATTGTCGGGTTGAACATGTTTAGACATGTTCTTACATTAATTACCAAGTTATATTAGTGATAAAACAGGTTGCATAGCTTCTTCATTGTTAATTATGCTTTAATTTGAAAATAAGCTTTCTGTTGACTTTTTATAATTAGCTTTGACCCGACAATTGACCTAGTTAGAGTGGGAATCAGAGGGTACCCTTTTAAGGGTTTATTGCCCACATAATTACCAACTCATAGGTACTTTCAATTTAAAATTTGACTGGACAAATTAAGATTAATGACGAAGTCAAATCTTAATTACGACGGTTTGACTTTAGGCTAATAAACTAAGTAAAACTGAATTAAGAAAGGTTAACGACACTTACTGAAGTCCTATGCACGACTAAGGATGCTTGGGAAGTGGCCTTGAGCTCCAGGGATCTCCAGAAATTGAGTTTGAATGGTTTTCAAAGTGTAAGCCAAAGTGTTGCAACAATGGGTTCTTATATAGTGAGTTTAAATCATCAAGATCATGCCACAATAGCCTATAGATGTTCCTTGATCACTTCCAGGTGTCCCTAGGCATGGAAAAACCATCAAACAAGTCCCTAGAATCGAATACAGGGCTTCTAAGTCGGTTTAACTTGCTGAACTCGCACCTGTGCATGAATTCTGACCAGCTAAGGCCGTCGCGTAGCGCGACGGCAGAGGGGGTTGTTGGTGGCGCTACGCCAGCACCTCAGTTACCAGCCACACAAGTTTCAGCTATTTACATTTCAGCCCTTGGTCCTTTCAAACGTGGTTTTAAGTTTATTTCTTGCACTTTTGGTCCTCTAACGTGACTTTTAAGGGCTCCAAGACATAATTAAGCATTGTTAAGTCCTTGGTTAACTTTATGATCACCCGTAAAGCCTTGAATTTCAACGTTGACGCTTTTAACCCTTCGTATACGAATATTATCATAACTTTCTCATACTTTATCGAAATCTTGTGAAATTTTTATCACATATTCTAGTGAGTATAATTTATCGTTACAAAGCTTCGGGTTCGCTAAAAGGTCACTCAGAGGTGTACTTTAAACATGTTGACACATTTAGCCCTTGTAGTTTGTAATCTCTCACTTTCTTCCACAATTAGCTTCGTATGATCCATAATTCCTTCGTTTAAGGGTATAAACATCATGTAGGGTTGTTGAAATATATATTTATCCATTGTTGATACTTTGAACCCTTTTATTCACATACTTTCCTTGTTTGTCAACTTTAGTCCCTCTAAAGTAATCTTTTACACGTTTAAAGCTTATGACACGTGTCGATACATTATTGGACATAAATTTTCGAGGGGTTACAATTAACAACACCACAACCCACCACCGTTGCTACCACACACCACCACCACCACCACCACCACCGTCACCCACCTCCCCTGCCACCCGCCACCGGCGCTGCCACCACCTACCGCCGCCACCCACCTCCGCCCTTGCCACCCGCCACCGCCGCCACCCACCGTCGCCACTGCCACCTCCGATCATCGCCACCACCCACCTTCGATCATCGCCACCACCATTGCCACTGCCACCTCCGATCATCGCCGCCACCCACCGCTGCCACCGCTATCAACCGCCGCCACCCATCGCCGCCACCGCTATCAACCGCCACCACCCACCGCCGCCATCGCTATCAACCGCCGCCACCCACCGCCACCACCGCTACCACCTCCGACCACCTCCGACCACCGTCGTCGCTGTTACCACCTCCGACCACCCCTGCCACCACCATCGCAACTGCCGCCACCTACCTCCACCGTCATCCACCACCACCGCCAACCACCGCCGCCCCTACAACTGACACCTACCACCACGCCCCATCATCGCCCATCACTGACCACCGCCATCTGATTTTATTCCTTTGTCTTTTTTCGGATACGAAACAACAAAAAGTAATTGTTCATTCCATTCACACATGGTAACCAAACGAGACATGGAATGGTAATGATCAATTCCATTACCTCATCCATTCCATTACCTTGTCCATTCCATTCCCCCGTCCATTCCATTACCCCTTACCAAATAGACCCCTAAAACCATTATATAGGCTTTACATAAGTTGATGAAACTAGTAAATAATCTAACCACCCACTAACTCATTATCTACTACTAAACTAACAAAGTAAAAGAAATGCATTAGATATAATTAAACTAAAATAATGTAAATGCATGATGGACCAGTTACGTGGGTTTCATGGCACACATCAGGAGGATCACATATTCTTCTACGACAGGATTGAATATGTAAGTGACATCAAATCGACGACTACGCAAGCAGATCAAACCATTGACCGAACCCACTTGAGTTACCGGGAAATGAAAGCAAACTGCAGTAAGATGAAGATTAAGGGTCTTGACATGATCGAGCGTTAAATGGTGGTAATCAACTTCGTGATCCACTTCTACCAACTCTAGTATCGGGCCTGGATATACGTATTGGTGAAACATTAGGCACGGAGGCGATCTTGAGAGTAGGTGTCGGAAACAAGATCGCGCCACTTTTTGCACACGCACTTGAAGCGGGTGATTTTTTTCACTGGAAGTCGAGATCAAACTTCGAGAATGACATTTTCAGGTAACACGCAGTCTTCCATGGCATCAATCTAGGGTTTGGTGGCTGGAGATATGCAGAAAGTAGACCTGGCAAACGGGTCGGGCCGGGTCGGATCGGGTCGGGCCGGGTCATGGGTCAAAACGGGTTCGGGTCGAAACGGGTTCGGGTCAAAACGGGTCAATTAAAAAAAAGGGTTGTTTTGGTTCAGGTCGAAACGGGTTCGGGTCAGAACGGGTTCGGGTCAGAACGGGTTCAGGTCAGAACGGGTTCGGTTCGGAACGGGTTCGGGTCAGAACGGGTTTCGGGTCGGGTCGGGTTGGCTATAAAAATACAATTGTATTCGTAATGTTAAATGACGACAATTTACAAAATTTAAAAACAAAAGAAATAAAAATACAATTCTATTAATATGCAAATGCAGTTTAGATGGGTTATGCAAGATGGCTGCTTACTAATCATTGCTTCCAGTTTGAGACATGGTTATTAAGAAAGAATATGATTGGTCAACAAGAATATCCATGTTTGTGTAGTTCTTTTGTAGTGTGTACGAACCTTCTATTTCTACAAGAAGCAAATTATGGTTTTGAATTAATTGTGAAGTTTAAACTTCTGAAAATGCCAACAATGTGTACACAAAAACGATATGTTTTTCCTGTAACAAGTAAAACTATAATCACATGAGATCGAAACGGTTCGATTCGAAACGGTACAGGTCGAAACGGTTCGATTCGAAACGGTACTGGTCGAAACGGTTTGATTCGAAACGGTACTGGTTGAAACGGTTCGCGTCGAAACGGTTCGATTTAAAACGGTACTGGTCGAAACGGTACGGGTCGAAACGGTTCCCGTCGAAACGGTACTGGTCGAAACGGTACGGGTCGAAACGGTTCGCGTCGAAACGGTACGCGTCGAAACGGTTCGATTCGAAACGGTACGGGTCAAAACGGTACTGGTCGAAACAGTTCGATTTGAAACGGTACTGGTCGAAACGGTACGGGTCGAAACGGTTCCCGTCGAAACGGTACGGGTCGAAACGGTACGGGTCGAAACGGTTCTCGTCGAAACGGTACGCGTCGAAACGGTACGAAACTCGTTCCGACCCGAAACTCGTCTCGTGCAGAAACTTGAGTCGGCCCAAAACCCGTTGCGATCCGAAACCCGTCCCATGCAGAAACCCGTGTCGGCCCGAAACCCGACCCGAACCGACCCCGTTCCGATCCAAAACCTGTGTCGTGCCGAAACCCGTCTCGGCCCGAAACTCAATTTGAACTGAACCCATTCCGATCCGAAACCTGCCCCGATTTTTTAAGACACTAACCCACATCGACCCATTTCTTTAATGTTGTCGACCCGCTTTGACCCGAAAATAACAAGATGGAATTTAAAGTGACCCATTGTGACTCATTTAGTTAAAATATCTTACCCAAATCAACCCATATAATTTTAAAAGCAACCCAAATTGACCCATTTGGAAAGGTTTGGGTCAATATTGTCCCCTCTAGCAGAAAGAACAATAATAAGAATATATTTTGAGCCTGTTTCTTTAGCGTGTTAAACATTAGGGTATAGGGAGTGGTTAAACACTTTCAATAGGTAAACTTTCAAATCGAACAATCAAACAGTGTCACGTCATTTTACCTATTATGTTTATCTATTGCTCAAAAACGTTGGCGGTGATTACACTTTGGAATAGGTAAACTATTTAAAAAAAAAATGTGTGATTGGTTGAGAAGGCATGGACCCCACCACACACACCCCTCTCTCTCCCTTTCCCTCCCTCTCCCCGATTCGATGAGCTTTCACCGATTTCTCCCCCAAAATCGGTAATGTTGAACAGTAAACAAACTTGGTGGTGGTCACCGATCGGTGCCGACCCACCTTTACCGCTCCACACCGTACCCCCTCCCTTAGATAAACATCATAAGACTATTTTTTGAGCCCAATAATATCCTTTTGAAATACACATAGAACTGTCTACAAGCGTTCTTTACTAGAAATAACCGCCCACTTTAAAGATACAAAATACACAC
Organism: Helianthus tuberosus; assembly: GCA_030545235.1. Classification (NCBI taxonomy): domain Eukaryota; kingdom Viridiplantae; phylum Streptophyta; class Magnoliopsida; order Asterales; family Asteraceae; genus Helianthus; species Helianthus tuberosus. The sequence goes on along the minus strand of CM060368.1, from coordinate 80,741,098 downwards.
ATGCCGAAATAAAATCAAACACAAATAAACATGGAAATAAAAATAAAAGAAAATAAAACAAGTAAGAATTACAACATGGAAAAAAGAACTTTGTGGCATGCATGGAGATCCAAACTAATCTTCTGAACCAGCGTACAACACTAGTTATACATACATCATCCTTAAACATAAGATATAGTATATTACAATTTTTGTCACTTAGATGCACGCCCACCAGCGCCATGTTTTTAAGTTTTTGGGTCAATTCACGTACGAGTAGTAAAACGGTTTTGAAACTGGTGTCGAACATTTAACGTGTGTTGAACCCTAAAGCTGATTTCAAGCCTTGGGTGCTAATATGGTCCGAGTTAAATGGAAATGAGTTTTTAGTACATAAATAACCTTGTTCTGTGGTAGTGGTTAGGTTAATTACGTGTTTTTCTAGTAATGGCTTGCTAAGCATACGAAAGTTGTAATTGTGCGAACTATATATATGAATTAAATACAAGTGGTTAGGAGATGGTGTATGTCTGTCTGTATGATCAAGTGTTATGAGTTCAGTCGTCCATAAGTGATAATCAAATCGCATGCAACATGATCTCCTGGTGTTATCTAGCATTACAACGCACTGCAATAGTACATAACAATCCGAAAGGACTCGCAAATACAAATTCTTCCCACATCCAATACTTAATATCTTGCACGATTTACACTCTCAAAGAACCCCAAATGATTTTCACATCAAAGTCTTGTCACAAGATCAATTGTGGCGAGTCTAATGGTATTTACCTGAGCATAAAACTCATGAAGAATATCCAGAGCAGAGCACGCGTTACATGAAACATTGTTACAATGTCCTGTTACACTGTCACGTAGTGGTGAGGAATTACGGTAGTGTTCGAATATGGGGCTAAAGACTTGGCCATGCTACATCATCACATATGGGGTTCTAGGAAGTGGAAAAAGGAGATTTATACGGTTATTCAAACAGCAATATGGTGTATTCGGAGAAATAAAAACGACATGGTGTTCAAACGTAAGCAAGCTCATGTCACAAGACTGATGGAAGAGATTAAAACATTGGGATTTCTATGGCTTAGAAACCATTCTAAGTCCTTCTGGTTCACGTGGAACTGGTGGTGCAATTTTGATCTATTATGTATAGGTATTTGATGTAATGGTGGTGTGTAAGTTGTTCTATAGCTAACGGTTGGTCAGCTGTCATGTTTGGTGTTTTAATAGAAGTGTTTTCCGTTGGTCGTTTGAAAAAAAAAAGTATCCTGGCAAATTTAAGTGTAGAACAGAGAATGTGTGATTCAAAATAATAGTTGGTTTTATCCAGACCTCTGCTATCCAGAGCGCCTAACCCTTGGAAACATGTAAGGTATTAACCAACCTGAAAGGGACGAATCTGGCGTTACAGCAAACTGCTTAATTACCCTCTCAAAAAACTCCAACCGATTCTCACGCCTATGTGTGAGACTGCTGACCAATTGAAAACTTTCAGCAACAGAAGGCAAACCATGACAAGAGTTTTATATGTAAACGAGTTACTGCAAGTAAAAAAGCAAGACTGCAGGAACGATGATGTCATTTGCGCTGAATGAATATGCGGTACTCATGGCAAATGTAACAATAGTGGCAGTCAGCTCTACTGATACAAGAAAAGCAGTTAAGCATGTAAGTTTAATTGATGATGGTTTTTTCATAACCGAAGATTATGAAAATGTTACATTTATCATACCGTATTAGACAATATTAACACTTGGGTTAAAATATTTATAAATTATGTACTGTGAATCAAAATGTCACCCGATTGATCCTTATATAGACTAAAATATACGTAAAACCTCTCTAATTAGACAAATAAAAAGTTTCTGAGTGAGATATAAACAAAAGTCAAAGTTGATCAAGTTCTATATCTCTTGAAGCATTTCTTAATCCTTGCAATAGTAGATACACAAATATATATATTTGACCACATAAAGTTTCTTAAGTCTAGAGCATAAGAAAACTACCTAAAACTCCTTTGGACATCAAATAGATTAAACATGAAATGATGTTTGGTGCCCCCCTACATTCGCTCAAGCTTCAAACTGGACTTATATCTATCCTTCACAAAGGCGGTGTCATTACCATACAAGGAATGAACTCTCTCTGATCCAAAGTTTTGGAGCTTAACAAAACTAGGACGATAAGTATGCATTACCGTCCAGCAGTTGCCTGGCAAATTCAGATCTAGAATCTTATTCGTGTCAAGACAATATGCCTCCAGACTTTCTGTTCCCTGAGGCAAGAAGATCAAAATACTAGTACCATCTGAACCATCAATGAGAAACACGGGTTTCCACTCTAGCGATTTAAGAACCGGGTCCATATTTTCCTCGATCATGGCTATCGCTTTATACCAAGATTCCCCCTTCATCACCCAAACGGTGAACCCGAATGAAGTCCAGGAAAATAGACTTAAGCAGCTGCCTTTGAGGACTCCCAACATTCGCTTTGATTCTGGATCATATCCGGGTTCACCCAGAGGGGATGGAATTAACTCAAATGTCTCCGCATCCAAATCGAAATCAAAAATCTGGCCAAAGATAACCCAATACACATGACTATTCACAAATACACCGCCCACTTCCCCCGGATGCCTAATGTTAAAAGGGGTTGGTCCCAAACTTCTCCATTGGTCGGTGCCAAGGGTGTAAACCTGGATCTCAACCGAGACTTCAATTGGTACTTGGGAGATTCTCCTACCTAAAATCCGTATGACTTTGTATTCCCCTGCCATTGAAACTCCGAAACCATGACCTAACAACGCTATATTTCTCAATCGTGGTGGTTGAGGGAGGATCATATATTCTTCGAGGACAGGATTAAACACGTAAGTGGCATCAAATGTGTGACACAAGCAGATCAAACCATTGACAGAGCCCACTTGAATGATCCGATAACGAGCGTTAAATGCACTAAGGTGAAGATCAAGGGTTTTGACATGATTGAGGGTTAAACAGTGGTAATCAGCTTCATGTTCCACTTCTACCAACTCTAATATCGGGTTCAATATTGGGAGATAAAGATGAAACATTAGGCAGGGAGGCGATCTGGAGAGATGAAGATCAACAAAGTAGGTGTCGGAAACAAGATCGCGCCACTTTTTGCATACGCACTTGCATCGGGTGATTGTTTTCACCGGTAGTCTGGATAAAACGTCGAAGATGAGATTTTCAGGTAATACGCAGCCTTCCATGGTGTCGATCTAGGGTTTGCAGCAGAGCGTAACAAGGTTTTATCATTAGGCTGGGATACCAAACTATATATATTTCCACTAAGAGGCTGTTTGCGCCTGGCAACATCTGAATGGTTAAGTGTTGTGTCTGAACCATTAAGGGGGTGTTTGGTTGCCTTTTAATGGCTTCATTCAGAGGCTTGGCCTCTGAATCGGTCAGACCTTGCATGTTTGGTTCACCAAAAAACATCATCTGAATAAAAACCATTCAGACTGAATGATTCAGCACTTTCTCACATCTGAATGAAAGTTTACCCTTGTGCCCTAAAAACCATTCAGAGCTGAATGAAAGTTTATCCCTCCATCTCCTCCACCCTTCCTCTCCTTCACGTCGCTGCATCCCTTCCTCTCCTCCACCACACGTCGATCTCCGGCCACCTCCCCTCCACACCTCCACAATCGCCGGCTTCCTCCACAGCCGCACATCCACAGACGTCGCTGGCCACCTCCCCTCCACACCTCCACAGCCGCACCTCCACAGACGTCGCCGCCCTCCTCTACAATCGATTAGGTCAGATTTACACATTCTGAATTTGTATCTGTTCTTATGTTGTTGAGCTTGAATTCTGATTTTGAATTCTGATTTTGAATTCTGTATGTTGCTATGTTGAGTTTGAATTTGTCATGAAGGTATATCTATGTTGAATTCTGTATGTATATCTATGTTGAATTCTGTATGCTGCTATGTTGCTAAGTAGTTCAGACGGGTAAAAACGTCATTTTACAGAGTCATTCAGATGTGCAACCAAACAGCACTTTACTGGTTCAGCACTTACTGGTTCAGAGCCTCTTAACCATTCAGACCTCTTATTCATTCAGCACTTATTGGTTCAGATGTTGCCAAACAGCCCCTAAGTGTTTAACCAATAAGAGCTCTAAACCATTAAGAGCATGTATGATGATTAACCGTTTAGAGGCAAATGTCTGACCAATTCAGATTAGAGGTCTTAACCATTCAGACTCTGTATAAATATTAAACATTCAGAGGCAAATGTCTGAACTATTCAGACATCTGCTCGTGAAACAAACAGTCTGAACTATTAAGTGCTGAACCAGTAAGAGGTCTGAACCATTAAGACTTTAAGAGCCTCATTAAGAGGTAAACAAACAGCCCCTAAGCCAAACAATGTGTTTTGACAACTGGTGCAAACGAGCCGAGCAGCTCGCGAGCTACTCGAGATCGGTTTGAGAAAAAGCTCGAAATGAGTCGAGCCTTATTGAGCCCGAGCCGAGCTTGAGACTAAAATAAATCTCGTATGTTTATCGAGCTCGAGGCTCATATGTGAAGCTTGTTAGGCTCATTGAGCCTTATCGAGCCTTAGTATAAACGAGCCGAGTCGAGCCGAGCTTATTTAAATTTGTTTACAAGCCGACCTCGAACCTAAAAATAAGTTTATTTAGTAAACGAGCCCGAGCTTCACTTATCGAGCTTGCGAGCCTAAAAGGTCTATTAGTTGTATTATTTTTATTTAATATATTAATTAATAGATAATAAACGAGCCGAGCCCGAGCTCAAGCTTGAGAAAATACCAACGAGCCGAGCTCGAGCGTTGAAAACAAAGCTCGGATCGAGCTCAAGCCTGATCGAGCTCGGGCTCGGCTCGGCTCGTTTGCACCCCTACTTTTGAGCCTCTTTTTTATCCTCTTAAATTGATAGGTGGTTTTTACATAAAAAAAATAAATAAATAATTACATATTTCCCCTCTCTAACGCATATACATTACATATTTCTCCTTTTTCATTAAAATTACTCTTAGAATGACAATTTTACCCTTAATGAACTATTAAATGAATATATACATATTTCCTCTTTCTAATACCATCAATCAATTACATATTTTCTCAATTCATATATTATTTTCTTAATTCTTCTACTTACTACTCTTAAAGCATTTTTTTATAAAATACATTATAACCTTTTAATTTTTAAATGTTTTGGGTTACATGTATTTAACTCTAGTTTATACCATATTCGATTAGGTTTTTTTTATTCAAAATATCATGATATATGTTCGTGTTATGAATTTACATCGAGATAGTTGGTAAACATGCAACAAGTTGTGACGCTATCCATTTTTTAATAGCAAAACTAAGTCTTTTAAAAACTACGTCCATAGATCTCGGGGTCATAACATTACTATGCATGACCCTTTGAACTCGACTAAATAGGTCCACAGCCTCTGGCGCCAAAAAACCAAAAGTATCAAAAGCAAACGGGATAAACACGTGTTGGTTGTCAAGACACGCTTTCTCGTGTTTGGTCACTTTACCCGAAGCAGCCTTTAAAGCAGTCTAACCCACCATGAAAGCATTACCCCTAAGCCCATAAGCGGGGAAACCCCTATTAAATCCAGATATGTATTTGTTTTCTTTTTGTTTGGGGAAATACGTAATAAGCCAGCTTAGAAGTGGGAAATATGTAAAAAAAAAAAACTCAATTGATAAACATCATAAGACTCTTAGGTGATGTTTGTTTTTTGGCCAGAAGCACTCTGGCCACTTATGTCTGCGTCGCGCAGACACGCGCAGACTTTTGGGTCCTGCAGCTTGTTTGTTTTCCATAAGCACTTCTCACCTTTTACCTCTTCCCCACGCAGACATAAGCCCACCTCTTCTCACCTCTTCTCTCTTTCAAAACACAGACACTCTCCACCACCACATCTCCGCCACCACATCTCTGCCACCACCTCCACCCCCACATAGGGCTGTCCAAACTGCTCGACGATCAAAGATCGCTCGACGATCGCTCGAAAAATGCTCGTTCGATTCCCGCTCAGTTTGTAAATGAGCCGATCGGATCGGTTCGATTCAAATTCAATCCGAGCATGAGCATAGCTCCGCTCGCTCGTCGATCGCTCGGTTTCGCTCGAATTATTTTTATTAATAATTAATATATATATTTATATTATAGATTTATAGATAAAAACCCAAAAAAATATAATAGCCCAAAAAAAACTAAAAGCCCAAATAACATTCAACCCAACTTAATATTTAATATATAAATCTAAGTATCTAACCCTAAATCTATTCTTCCCTAATCAGTCGTATTCAAATTGCCGCTCTAATCTCGGTCTCACTCTCCGGTCTCCACAGTCACAGACTCACAGTCTCCGTCTCCGACCCTCTAATCTCCGACACACATATCGTCGCTGTCTCTAGTCTTCAATCTTCGGACGGTCTTCAACAGTTCTTCAATCTGCTGTTTTTTTTAATCTGCTGTTTGGTATGTTATGTTTCTGTTAGGTATGTTTGTTATAGTAGCATAGAGCAAGATGGAGATCGATGACATTCGACAGTTGGCAAAATTTTGATGTAAACATGGTTGGTGATTAGCTGTTGTTTGTCCTAGGTCCTTTCTAGCTTCTTGCTAGTTGGGCCTGGTTGGTTGTATTCGCACTTTATTTTGTGTTGCTTTTGTATTCGCACTTTATTTTATGTTTCTTATGTATTCGCACTTTATTTTATGTTGCTTTTGTATTCGCACTTTAAGTTAGAATTTGTTTTTGTTGAACGAAGCCTTATTATTCAATCGAGCGAAAAACGATCCGCTCGCTTTTTTTTAGGATTTGATAAAAACCGAGCGAAACCGAGCCGATCGGATCGGTTCGATTCAAATTCAATCCGAGCATAAGCATCACTTTTGCGATCGGTTTTACAAATTTGATCCGCTCGGATCGGATCGGTTGTAATTCAATCCGAGCATGAGCAGACCCTCGATCGGATCGGATCGGATCGTGAACACCCCTACCCACATCTCCGCCACCACCTCCACCACCACATCTTCACCACCACCACCACCTCCACCCCCACATCTCCGCCACCACATCTCCGCCACCACATCTCCACAGATCTAGAGAACCTGAACCGTAACCCGAAGCAAACCCGCACCTAGCTTTGACCCGAACAAAGAAATCTGGCCTGAACTTAAAACCCTAATCTGGAACCTCATACCTGAACCCGAGACCCGAAATCTGAATCTGATACGCGACTGAACCACCAGCTGAACCTGATAATCACCACCTCTGTCCGCCGTCAGCCACCATCGCCGCCCCCTTTTATTCTCTGAAAACGTTTCACCACCGTTAACCGAGCAACCAGCCGTTGTCAACCTTCGTCATCAGCATCTTCATCGAACATTCGTCATCCATCAACACCATCGTCATCTCGTCAGAGAAGACTCAGCACCGGCTCCTCTCTGTGGTCTACCAGACTTGGAAACATGAGGATGGTGGTTGTTGGTTGCGGTGGTGGCAAGTGGACGGTGGAGGAGGTGGTGGCGGATGGTTGTGGTGGTGGTGGTAGATGAAGGCAGAGAGAGATGAGTGTTCTGTATGTGTGTTGTGTGTGTTGTGAAGTGGTTTTTGTAGAAGTAAAAAAAACAAACCATCTTCTCCTTGCAGACTACAGACCTTTGGTCCACCTCTTCTCCTGTAGATGCCTGCAGATGTGGTCCGCAGACTGCAGACCTTTTGCATCTGAAAAAACAAACACCTCCTTAATAGTAGTCAATATCTATTTTGGTTCAGCATAGCAACCAAAAGAAATATGTGGACACGTGTTTTACGTGAAAACCATATAAATAAATTTAAATTGAATGACGGGACGTGCATATTCTAAATTAATTGTAAATGAAAACGTAAACGCTATCTTAAATATAACTTTAATGAAAATGGAATCTATAGTTAAAACACTTAAAGAAAAGTAAAAAAGAATAAAAATAATAAGTTCAGAAAAAATAAATCAAGAAAGAAACAAAGGGGCCAATACGAAGAAGGCACTATTCATACAACTTACTAATTATAATTTACATTAAAATATAGAACAACTGAAAACGTACATAAAAATAAGCACAAAAACGTATTATATTTGACCCGACAAATTTTCAAAGAAAATTTACGTTGAAATGTAAACCAACTTCAATTTATACTGACACGTACATAAAAATAAGCACGTAAGAAAATAGTTATGGCGTGTTACGACGGTGTCGAAACGTAAAGTGACTCGAATTTATACCGTCTAATAAAACGTATTATATTTTGACCCGACTCATTTCCGGAAAAAATATTTACGTCAAAACGTAGACCAATTAAAAATGCACATAAAAATAAGCACGAAAACATATTATATTTGACACGACTCATTTCCGGGGAAAAAAATCAAATTTACGTCAAAACCTAGACCAACTGAAAACATACATAATAACCAACAAGATGTTATATTTGACCTAACTCATTTCCAGAAAAAATTTGCGTCTAAACATAAGCCAATTTGAATTTATACCAACATGTACCTGAGAATAAATACGTAAAACTCAATTAAAAAGTTTTTAAAACATTAAGGGGTTGTAAGTGCCAATAAGAAAGTTAAGAGGAAAATATACAAAATAATAAAAATCAAAAAAGACAAAAGACATAAAAAATAAATCAAAGAATCTGGATTACAAAGTTTTTAGAATATTAAGGGGTTTTAAGTGTCATTGAGAAAGTTAAGTGAAAATATACAAAATCAAAAAAAGACAAAGACATAAAAAAAGAAGCTCATGTTCATCTAACTTGCAATCGTAATATTATATAAAAATAAATACGTAAAACTCGATTACAAAGTTTTTAGAACATTAAGGGGTTTTAATTGTCAATGAGAAAGTCAAGGGAAAAAAGAAACAAACAAATTAAAAAGGGTTATTGGATTTTATCACCCCTAACTATTGGCTATTAGCCGCTGCCACCCTCAACTATCACTTTGACGCCCGCCACCCCCAACTTAACACTTACTTTGTTCTGTCACCATGTCGTTAACTAATCACTAACTTTTGAGCTTGTTACTATACTTTCGGGGGTGTCTAAAGATCCCTAAAACCTTCCTAAGATCCCTATGACATCCCCAAAAGTATAAAAACAACATCAAAAGTTAGTGATCAGTTAACGATGTGGTGTCAGAACACACTAAGTGTTAAGTTGGGGGTGACGGGTGTCAAAGTGATAGTTGAGGGTGGCAGCGGCCAATAGCCAATAGTTGGGGGTGATTAAATCCAATAACCCAATTAAAAACAAAAGACAAGACATGAAAAAATAAATCAAAAAAGAAGCTCCTGTTTATCCAACTTGCAATTGTAATATTATATAACTAGTTGTTGTAAGCTAGTGAAGGTAACACGGTTTCAAACACAACGGCTGATAAATTGAGATGGGCTATGGTTGGCTTAGATACAAAAACACCACCAAGCCAAATTGTAGGGTTGTCATGTCGAACCAGTAAGTTTGAGATCAAGTCAAAGCTCAAAATAAAACGGGAGAACCACAGTTAGTTTGAGATACAGATTCACAACTCAAATGAACATGTAGGTTAGGTAGAGGCTAAGAACAACTTGAGATAAAAATTCACCACTCGAGCTAGCTCGTAAGGCGATTACACATTCAAGCTAAGATACATTCACACCACTCGTATTGAATTTAGGTTCCGAAGTTCACCATTTTGTTTGCATTGGATAAAAGCTTCACTCACCTAACAAAAGATAAAAATTAACAAAAGATAAAAATCAAACTCTTTTCTTCTAATTCTTCTGTTTTTTCTTCCATTTTTTTCTAAATACATAGGGTCTGTTTGGTATGGGGTAGTTGTTGCTACAACAAATATGAGACCAAGAATAGTGGAGAGACTGGTTAGGCAAAAGGCTTCACGAGTCTCGTTTTGCCTGACGCAGGTTACGAGTCCCCCTACGTATGCAATACGTAGGGTTGGATCACTTATTTATCAATTGCTTGGAATTCAAGGTTAAGAGAGACTCAACCCAGATTCTATGCATGCAATGTGATAGTTTTGTTGAATGTGAAGAATAGAATATACAATATGCAGATTCTAGAGAGAGGGGGTCAGGTTTTTGGAATGTCCTCTTGAATGACCAGGTGTGGTCATTTATAGAGAATGATTGTATAAGAAGGGAAACCTTTGACCAAGTGATCCAAGTATGCAGCGAGGGGGTTACCCGTTTTGGAGGCTTGAAGGCTTTAACATGCGGATTAAAGACTATTTCTCCTCACGTTAGGGCTGTTCACGAGCCGAGCCGAACCGAGCGAGCCTCTGCTCGAACTCGGCTCGAATTGAAACCGAGCGGCTCGGCTCGGTTCGAATTTAAGGAAATGAGCAATAATCGTTGCTCGAACTCGCTTGGTTTGCAACCGAGCGGCTCAGTTTTGCTCAGTTTCGCTTGGTTTCAATATTCATATTATAATTTAATACAAAATTTTCAAATTTAAAGGCCACCATTGTCAATTATCATTCAAGATCAACATACATAATAAGCCAAAGATATATTAAACCTTTGTGATGGCTGTTGGCGTCCTCAGCGGCTCAGCCTCAGCTACGGTTGTGAAGAGCAAAAATAAAAAAGATGAAACTAGGGTTTAGTTTAGTATTTACTCTCTATATTTGACTTTAATTGGGCTAAGTAGTATTTGGGCTTTACTTATTAGTAGAATTTGTGATGGTATTTGGGCTTATTACTTATTAGTAGAATTAATATTTATATTTATACCTAGAATCATACTCACAAAATAAATTATATATATATATTATATTATATATATATATATATAAAATATTCGAGCCGAGCCGAACCGAGCGGAGCTTTGCTCATGCTTGGCTCGTTTACAAACCGAACCGAGCAGAGCGGCTCATTTATAATCGAGCGACAAAACGGGCGAGCATTTTCCGAGCAATTTCCGAGCGAGTGGCGAGCGAGCGGCGAGCGGCGAGCAATTTGCCCAGCCCTACCTCACGTGCCTCTTTTTGCGGCTGAGTGAGGGAGTCACATGTAAAGTGTGATGGGACGTGTTACTGTCCCATGCTTTTTACTGTTCACCACAGCTGGCCGTCTACCTGAACCCTTTAACCCTTCAACCCTTTAAGCTATATTTGCTCTTATAGTTAGTTAATTTAAGCTTGAGCTACCCACGTCATCAGCCTCCCAAGTCAGAGGTGTTTGTGGTATAAGCTCAAAGGCTTTTGACTTTTGTGCAATTTTGTTTAGCTAGCTTAAAGGCTTCAAGGGTTGAAACGTTCCAAGCTTCGTGTACTGGGCGGCGAAATCACTGTGAATTTGAATTTGAAAAGACAGTTGATTTGATGGACGTAATGGTTTTTTTTACAGACGTCAGTTATTGAACCATAGGTTAATGATGATAACCGTCAGGCCTATTTATCTTCTCATTTATCAAGAGGCAACTACTTTACCAATTTTGCTCATTCCTTTCAAGTTTCAGGTAGAAAAATTCCTTTGTTCTTCAGGTTAGTTTCATCTTCCCTTTTCACTTTTTTCTTTCGATTATCTTTTCTCATGGGTGCAAGGAAAGATCAATCCACAAGCTTTTATTGTCTCACACAAGAAGAAGTTGAGGCATTTTGCCAAAAATGGGGGATTGATTTACAATTTAATCCGGAGGCTCCGGGCTTGGACAAATCGATTGACCAATGTCCGAAGGGCCCTGTTGCTTTATATTGCAAACACTTTGAATTCTCGAACCTTCGTCATCCTTTTTCCACTTTTGTTCTTAACATATTGGAGTATTATCGAGTTTCTTTCGGTCAGTTGCACCCTCAAGGTCTTGCTAGGGTTTTGCACTTTGAAGTCTTGTGAAGGGCTGCAGGGTATGGCCCGTCTCTGTTGTCCTTTCGCCATTTCTTTCGATTAGCGAAGAATGGCGATTGGTTTACATTCGAGGCGTCCCAAGTCGATACTTGCCTGATTTCAACCATGGTGACCACTCTTGGTTCATGGAAAGACCGTTTCTTTTGGGTGTCAGAGTCTATTGTCCCCTTTAAAATGGTTTGGAGGCACCCTGATGTCGTCCTTAATGAACTTGAACCCTCTGATTCTGAATTAGACAGTTGGTTCTTAAAATCCATTAAGGCATGCCCTTCTAGGCTTCGTCCCTTTCCTGAACCTTTATTGGTGTTAATGGGGATAAGCAAATTGTGGGATAAACCGAATCGAGATCCTGTACTCATGAGGGATGGTCAAGGTATGCATTTTTTTTATAACTTTTTGTTTTTGTTATTATAATGTCGTTATTCATGTTATTTTTTCCTGTTTCAATTGCAGTCATGTCTGCTTTGGACTTTATCAAAAGTGATGATGCGTCGGATGTTGTGTTTGTCGATGCTGCTTCTACTAAGGGTGAATATGTTGTGGTTAGGGGTTCTGAGCATAGGTTCGAGGGTTCAGATTATGTTAGTGTTCCAAAGATGAAGGGTTTTGTGAAGGCTCCTGCATCGAAGCAGTCTACTCGTTGTTCTGTTCGACGTAAAGGTGTTGGACAACCTTCAACTTCTGAAACTATTGATCTTGGTGATGACTTGGAGGCGGAAGATACAGAAGTTCCTGATGATGGGAAGAAGTGTGAGTTGCCTTTGGTGATGGGTAAGGATATCAAGGCGGCAGGCAAAATGGTTGTAGGGTCAAAGCCTTCAACTAAGGCTATTGAGGGTTCCTCCAATGTTGACCCGGGAGAGATTTATATGCCTGACTAGAAGGTTACCGTTTCTGATACCTTCAAGTCTTCTGCCATTTGTGAAGATGTTCTCAACCATTTTGCCCCTCCAGCTGTTCGGGCTTCCTCATCTTCTATGGTTGATGATGAAATGATTTCCAAGATGATCATGGCTTCTTGCAACTTTTGTGCCTTGATTCCTGAGGGTATTGTCTGTTTTCAAAAACGGATGCAAGAGTAGGAAGTTTTTTCGAAGAAGAGGGAAGCCATGAAGGCCAGCATTGCTGCATTGAAAAAGGAAAAAAGAAGGGTTTGCTGAGAAGGAGTTTGCTTGGCAAAAGAAGGTTCATGAGTTGACTCAAAGGCATGAGGTTGAGATTGGTAAGCTAAAACAGCAAGCTGAAGCATCAACGAAGGAAAAGGAGGAGTTGGAGGCTTCCTTGTCTCAGTTGGCTAAGGATAACAAGTGGCTTATTGAGCAAGGCTTTCAATAGGTTGTTACTTACCTCCTTCATTCATCCGAGTTTAATAGTGCCCTGGGTGATGTCTATTCGAAGCTTCTCATTCATGGAAGACATCAAGGTTATACTACTAGATATGATGCTGGTGCAGCTGGGTCTCCAAAGGATAAATCTCCTTTTTTTTAGCCTGGAGCCTTTGAGGTGTTTAAGAACACCGTTGTGAAGATGGAGCGTCTGACTTACCCCTACGTGGGTGAAGTGTCCGAGTGCTATGGCAAACCTCTTTCTGTTTTGCAGGGTTTGAAACCTCGAGGCTCGAATGAAGTTGTGTGTGATGAAGTCCTTAAGTCCATTTCCAAGAAACGCCCTCATTCTGGAGATAGTGAAGATACTGTTTTCTGAAGGCGGGGATGGTTCTAAGGATTCAATCCTTGAAGCCTCGGAGGTGGCTGCAACAGGGAGAAAGAAGAAGAAGGCCAAAAAGGCTCGTGATGATGGGGGTAAGAAGAATGATGCTGCCAAGAAGGATGATGCAGCAAAACCAACCGTTTCTGATGCTACAAAGTAAGGAAAGTATCTTTATTCTTAGCTTTCTTAGCATCTTTTGAACAATATCTGCGGTTTATGTATTTTGAACATCTTTTATTCAAGGGAACCGTTTAGGTCCCTTGTTGCTTAAAGCCTTCGAGGCTTCTGAACAATGTTTTATGTTTATGGCCTTGTATGGCCCTTGATACTTTAACTTGAATCATGCTTATGCTATGTTTAACTTTTTATGTTTCGTTGTACTTTGCATTGTTGTTTTGTATATTCCCTTGAGTTTTTATTCGTTTAGTTGTCTTTGTTGATGGTGCGCTCACCTTATGTTATTTATACCTTAAAGGGTTCAGTGCTGCAGTTACTTAGCCTTATGATATTTTTAACAAGAAGGTATAACGCCTATCCTATTTATGACTTTTACTTAGTCTTGTTTTTGGTTCGTAAGCCATGTTAAAAACTAATTATGATGACTTTTACAACAACCCTGAACCAAAAAAATTGAGATACATTATGTATGCTTGTTTAATACTTCATAACTTGATTATTGAAGACGATGGTCGAGCCATATACAAATACGATTCAAATGACATTCATGAGAATGTTGAGTCGGTTGACGAGGAACAACAACAATCAATTTGTGTTGACTTTTACTAGCACAATGTGAAAAAGTCATCATAATTAGCCAAATCATTGGCAATACGTGTAGACTCATTCGAAACCGTCGCCTAAATTGTTTGTCGGTGTACACACAGTTTTCAGCAAAATAGTCACCAACCAAACGTTCATGAGCACCTTAAATACATGTTAAATACTATTTAATAAATACTAAGTTTAATAAATTATTCAAAACAACCCTAAGGCTAGAGGGTGTGGGATAACCCCCCTTGGGGGGTTATAAGGACACCTCAACGCCACCTAAGCGCCACATCAGCCAGGGGGCTTTATAACCCCCCCCCCCATTTAATTTGCTGGGTATGGAATGGAGCCCCGTCATCATTGCCTAATTATTTTTTATTTTAAAAAGCATTTAATTTTCATATATTAATTTATACCTCATAATTTATATATTTTAAATAAAATGCCATAATTGAAATAATATAAATAAAATGTCATAATTTAAATAAAAACTATACAATGCCAGAGTTTAAAAAAAGTCACTCGTCGTCTCCTCCTTGTTCACGATAAAACCATAGGTGCTCGGTCAGATCGGCTCGAAGGTTATGGTGTGTGTTCCTGTCTCGTACCTTCGATCGGATAACTTCTTTTTCAGCGTATGTTAGTATTGGGTTCGTCGGTTGAATACTTTCATCATAACTTTCTCCACAAAACGCTCTACCCGAATCCTCCAATATCATGTTATGCAAAATGATGCACGTATACATGACGTTTCTCATTTTTCTTTTTTCAAGTATCCTCGACGGCTGGGCGATGATAGACCATCTCTTTTTTAACACACCGAAAGCCCGCTCGATATCTTTTCTTGCTGACTCTTGTTTTTTCTTGAAATACAATCCTTTTTCATCATCTGGACACGAAAGAGTTTTTACCAATGTCGCCCACTCGGGATAAATACCGTCTGTGAGATAGTACCCATGCTTATACTCCATTTTCTAGTTGTGATTAGTGTGTGTTTGGGTGGTAAATTTGTGATTGGTTTTTGAGATAGAGGTGTGTTTATATAGTGTAAGGTTTATATATATATATATAGAGATAAAAAGTTTAATTTTTTTTAAACGTTTTCAAACGGTCATTTTGACCTTTCTCTCTCGATCCACACAATTGCATAACGTTAACATGTTGGCGAGGGGTGTATAGCGCCCCAACTTAATTTGGTGGGTGTATAGCGCCCGGGGCGATATAGGCAGTGACGTGGCGAGGGTGGCGCCCCCCACACCCTCCGGCCTAATAATAAATAACAAAACTTTCAAAATAAAAATTGTATAAAAATAATATACCTTCACGATCTCTATTTAATGTCGCGGCCCTCGTTCTTGGTTGTGACGTTTCTTCGTCTTCTTCCATCTCGGCAACAATTTTAGCCGTCTCAAGCATTATGCTGAGAAAAAAATTTGCGGCATTTTCCTCTTCCGATGAAGAACTCATGTCAATTATTTTTTTTAAAGGTATAGATGAATGTGAGAGAAGAAAATATAAAAGAAGGAGAGTGTGGCGAGTTTTTTATTTATTTTTAAACTAGTTGGATTCACCCGCGCTTCGCGGCGGGATCTTGGTTTGTATCAGTTTGGTTTAGTTCGTTACGGTACCGGTATAGTACCGACATTCGATGTAGCAACAAAATGAGAAAACCTAAATTACCTAGCCGTGATATGCCCAATACAATACCGACATGTTTTTACACCGAGCGAAACCAAAAAAGTAATATCGGTGCTATTTCTGATAATATCGATACCGGTACCAAGGTTAGTAATTTAGTATGGATTTGATTTGATTTGAACCGAAACATAAAAGTTTCATACGAAAAAAGTTGTAGTATTGTTTGAAATTTTTATCATAATGTGTACAAAAATATATTAAAACAATCTAAGTCATTTAAGAACACATGATAGCCTCTTGGAATATAAGATGCATGTTAACAATTTTTTTGTTTAAAAAGTTGTTGATTTGTCTTTAAAGTGGGTCAATGTTTCTTGTTTTTTTTTTTAAACCGCAATATAACTTGTATGTTTATCTTAGACCTTTTTGGCATAAAGCTTTACCCTATTATGTTCTTGCTAAGAATTTTACCCTTTTTACTTACCTGCCAATTCATATGTTAAGTATAGTTAAATCATCAACAAATGTATTAAATAGAAATTTAACCGGCTCCAAGAAATGTGTTAAAATAAAAACTATTATGGAAAAGAAAAATAGATAAAAAGCTGAGTGTTTACGTGGCACTTGCTTTTGTCAGCCACTTTGCCTCCTCTCTAGTCTCTCTCTCTGTTTATCATCTTCTTTCTTTTCTATGAACACATTCACCAGAAAAGATTCTTTTATGTCTCCACTCTCCAGAATTCTATAACATTTCAGAAATCATTTACTTATTTTGAACGAAATTAAAAAAAAAAAAATACTTTTATGAAATATGAAGCTTTAACCAACATCCAAATTCCAAATACGGTTTTCAAACTAAATTAAAGATACAATAAAAGTCAAAATTTAAATGCAATTATTTAAATTAAATTAACAAAAAGAAAAAAACAAAATACCGAAGAATTATTTTTGGATTTATTACTGTATTAATATTTCATGGGGCTGCTTGGTTAACTTGGTATGAGTTCATCTCATTTTTTTAATAATATTGTGCATTTTTACCAGTGTATTAAAAAAGTTCACAAGATTATAAAACTTCTGAAAACTGGAAGATGAAAAAGCAGAGTAGGAGTGACCCATTTTTCTCTCTATTCTCTCTCTACGATTTCTCTCTCTATCTGTTGTCATAACCCCAACAAAACCACCACCAGTCCACCAAAAACCACCACTTAACTGCCATGACTACAACACCGAAAAGGCGAGTTCTTATAATTGAATTGGCTATTAAACTTACTGTCTTACCTGATTTATCGGTTAACAAAGCATACTAGACTCAAGAAACATATAAAAATCAATCAACCCGTCTTCTCTCCGTACGGGGTCGGAGACCCAAAATCAGTCTTCCAACCCGTCTTCAGATCTGGTTGCATTCCAGTGACCGTCGATAAGGACGGTTCCGGTAACAGTCACCGTCGATAAGGACGGTTCCGGTAACATGCAGTGACAGATCTAGGGTTCCAGCATGATATCCGGTCACCTCTTTTCGATTTAACCTTTGTTTCTTGATAAATCGACAGTTGATGATGCATATGGGGACTGGGTTTACGGCCACCGGAGCTCCTCTTTGTGTTACCGTTTGCAACTTGGTGGCGGTCGGCCTTGTCATTGTAGCATTACCATTGTAATTTCTGATGTAACAAATGGCAAGGTGGTAATTTTAGCAAATTGTTAAAACACAAGACTGCCAAGAAAAAAAGATGATGACCGACAGTTGTAGGGTGGCGAAAACCGGGAGACCGGGACTGTTGTTAAGGGCCTTCATCAATTGTTATTATATAAAATAAAATATAGTTGAATGGGAGAGAAGGAAATATAAAAAGATGAAGAGTGTAGTGAATTTTGTGGAATAAAATGAGGGTTATATAGTGTTTAAAATAAGAAAAGGATTTTTAATTGAAATTAGCCGTTATTCAACGACATGATTTTTGAAATCACCATCGGGACGAACGGAAATATTTCCCCAATTAAACCGAAGGTGGGATGGGGGATGGGGGGTCGGTGTTCCCGTCGGGGCCGACAGCCACATCGTCGCCACCCGAACCCCCTTCCCAAACCACACCCAACCATCTTACAACTAACCCAATCACTTTTTTTTTTCTTGAGTTACATTTTAATTGGATTAGTTGTTTTTAGTTTTATATTTTAACTAATACGGCCATTTCCTTTTGGCGTGAGGAGACAAAACAGAGTTCTTATAATTGAATTGGCTATTAAACTTACTGTCTTACCTGATTTATCGGTTAACAAAGCATACTAGACTCAAGAAACATATAAAAATCAATCAAGTTATTAATCACATGGTTATAATTTTAAGCTTTTATCCAAGCCATCATGTATTCAAATCGTATAATCCTTATGTGAAATTTAACTTTAGCTATCTATTGGTCTGACCCACTAAATCGAAAGAGATTAAAAGGAAAATAAAACATGAACTCGGCTCAAAGGTGCTTAACCAGTTAACCAGGCCGTTGGAGTTCATAGGTCCCCCACAAGCCTCGAAAATATTGGACAAAATGAGGTAACAATACTACTTTTATGAATATTACTTTTTGGGTACAACAAGTGCTGGTTGCCACAATGCCCGATGTCTCTTCACCCACCGTTGTCGCCACCACATTACCACCGCACTTCTCCCATCACCGCGACCCTTTCTCCCGTCGTCACCCATCATCGCCTCCACTAATGGCTACTCCCCTCTCCACCACCCACGTTGTCGCCACCTCACAACTATCATTGCCACCTCGACCACCACTATTATATCTGCTAACCGCCACACACCAACAACACTACCACCAAATGCTTTGTTAGCACCACCTGTCGACATTGTTATCATTAGTCGCCACTAGCGATCATAAAAACAAATATTTGTGACAGTGATAGGTGGTGGTTGTGGCGAGATTAATGGAGAGGGGGCGGTAGTAGTTGGAGGCGGTGGAGATGAAGGTGGCGACTGGCAGTGGCGGATCCAGCCGGAGAAATCACTGGGTTCCTTTTTCCAAATCATACAAGGTTTACACTAAAAAAAAACGTTTTTTTTCCAAATCATACAAGGTTTACACTAAAAAAAAACGTTTTTTTTCCAAAAAGACTGGGTTCCTGGGAACCCGGTGTTTCCCTCTAAATCCGCCCCTGGCGACTGGGGATAGAGGGCCGCGGTGATGGGGCAATACTATACCAGTTATATGTTATATGATACATAGTTATAAAGTTTAACATTATTCCTGAAGAGGTATGATCCCAATTTCCTGCCTACATGGCAAGGACCACCCCACTTTTTCATCCTGCATGGCGCCTACATCAGCAAGCGAATTCAGAAGCTTCTAGAACCTTCTGGAAGACATCAAGGTGGCACCAAAGATGCTCCCTCCGACAGAAAGGACATCACGTGTCACCATTCATCAAGCGCCATGTAGGCCTGCAGCAGATCTAGGAGCAGACTGACAGTACCAGTACGACGTCTCCAGCATGTACAAATATAGGCGCGCCACGTGTACCACCACATTGGCTACAACAGAGGAGACCAAGAGGATATTCCCCTTGGTCGGACAGCTGGCGCCCTAAAACAGCTGGCGGGGTTGCTCCTCCCTCCTTCACCCTCCGGCTATAAATATGACCCTTCGTCATTCAGGTTAAATCCATCCTATTCTCCACACTCTCACCCTTAACACACACAGTTTTATTTCCTCAGAACAGAACTTATTCTCACGCTGGATCCCGGTTAAGAGGGAAACTCTCATATTCCCCTCTTAACGAGCTAACGGTGTTGCTGTTTTGCAGGACCCGTCATTTGGCGAGTAACAAAGGAGATTGAACCCACAAAAGAGACGAACAGGCTACTTTCACCTCAGGTGTTAACCAGTGTTTCATCAATTCCCTAGGTAGAGACCCCTTTTGTAACCATGTTAGAAATACAATCAGGATATAATACAATACAATTCATGATTTAACTAAAAAGGAACAAGGGGTGTATGTGGTGTGACCAAGGCCGGAGGATGGCTTTTATGTGGTATTCATAAAATAATTATCTTAATATGACCTCAATCTTATCGAGACCCAAAACAAGACGATACTTTTTAAAACAATCCATTACTCATGTTTACCATTACTCATGTTAACCCGAACCCGTTTTAATTCGTTGCCCGACCCACCATTTTAAACCAAATCCCAAACACACTCAATTATGCATATTTATACTTTCACCATTAGTTTTTTTTTCCTCACAGCCAGGTTACGATTTTGCCCTCAACTTAAGTTTACATTTTGCCCATCGTTTTTCTTTGTTTTTCTGGTGAAATTACAATTTTGCCCCCGGTGTAAAAGTTATTGTCATGCCGGCAGCCTCCTGGCACTTCCCCATTGGTCCATTTAGTTTACGATTTATCCCTGAATTAAAATTATGATTTCGCCGTCAGTTAAAAATTACTTTTTCCCATTGTTTTAGTTTCTTTTAGCAAAACTATAAAGGTTTTTTCTTTTAATTGGTTTACTCGATTTAATATTTTTTCGTCTCAAGGAACTGACTAACACTGGCTCATTAGTCCTGAAAAAATATAGTGTTCTCCTTAGCCAAAAATTACGGTCTTATCATCGTTTTTGTTTTTTTTCCCTAGCAAAATTATAATAGTCTTTTTTTAATTGATTGAGAATTATTCGCCCATGGCAACGCGGGCCGGGTATCAACTGGTTAACAAACAAACACCAATCACCTCAATTTTTTTTCGTACCCTATATTGCGGTAGCCACACTGAAGACGTACGACTGGTTTGACTCTCGCTCTAGCTACCAAAACGACGCCGGAGAGAGAATCAACGCTCACTCCACTCTCCATTCTTCCGTTAAACCCTAGTATCATCATCATCTGCAAAAGGTAATTTCGCAATGCTCGTTTTCAATTTCTGTAGAACGATCCTCACTTGATCTTCATTTCTATCCGTCATTTCGTTTTGAGTGTTATAACTGCTTAATCTACCTGATTTTTTTTATAAAAAATTTCAATCCTTGTTGCTGCTTTTGCTGTTTCTAGGTCGTAGTTCGTTACTTCAACCTTTTGCTGCCTGATTGTTACTTTCATATGCTTTTTTTGGTGTTTATGATCTGATTTTAAGCCTGTAATTTGTTTTTACTGGTTGCATTGTATAATTTTGACCACTTATGGATGTTTTTAGGGTTTTCTTCTTTTACAGACCTGTTTTCAAGTTGCATTGTATAATACATGTGAATTTTGGTAGTTCAAGCTTTTGATTTCTATATTAGGTTTTGTAAAATGACTGAGTGATGATCTTTTCGTATAGTACTAAATTGCTATTTGACTTTTGGTGTCGTTCGTTAACTTTTTTTACGCAGCTGTGTTTAATTTTTTTTTTCTTGACATTCAGTTATAAATTTGTTGAAGATGGAGTTGTATTCAAAATAGAGTCATTTATTTGGTATGGTAAGTTATAGCGAGTGTCAGTATCAGCCGAACCGATTATGACTTAACAGCATTGGTACTGGTATCGTTATTATCGGAACTAATACCGGTGTTCGTTTTTCATGGTCGGTATCCTTTTGGGCATATCCCACCGCAACCTGCGGCCGAATTCCACTAGTGTATTATTAAATAAGTGTCAACATCTAAATCAGCATGTGGCGAAAATAGCATTCAACTTTGCGCACAAGACGCAAGTAATAGGGAGACCCAAGTTTGCATGAACCCTGTGTCTATATTACAATACTTAATAAATAGCTGAATGCTTCTTTCTTTATTATCCGTATGCCATCTTATTGCTTCTTGTGTCCTGCATCCCTATTTATACAGTAATTTCTTAAATCATCAAGGAATCCTGTGGATGTAAAAGATGGAGACAGTAAATGGTGAAGGTGCTAACGGTTCCTCACGCTTATCACCTCCAACATCCGCACCTTCGCCAGAAGTTATACAACTCGACGTGGAGTCAGATCATGAAGCAAACACTCCTAACCGTTCGGTTATCAGTAGGCCTGGATTTGGAAGCAACGGAAGACAAATTTCGTTGCTTGCTAATCACTTCAAAGTTTTTGTAAACAATCCAGATGCGATATTCTACCAGTACAATGTACGGTATTTAAGTTTTAATTGCTCATAATCTTTACGGTCAAGCACGTATTTGACTATTACCTATAATGTCATGTCAATGCAGGTGTCAATAACTTTCGAAGATAACATAGCGATTGAGAACAAAGTTCTAGGAAGAAAAATACTTGATAAACTTTACCAAACGTACTCATCTGAACTTTCTGGTAAGAAATTTGCATATGATGGAGAAAAGAGCCTGTATACTGTCGGGCCTTTATCAAAAAACAAGTATGAGTTCACGATTGTTTTAGAAGATTCTTATGCAAACCGGTGTGGAAGCCCTGCTGATGATGGGATTCTCAGTGAATCTGGTAAAAGGGCAAAACGGTCTTTACAGGAGAAGAGTTTTAAAGTAGAGATCAGTTATGCTAAAGAAATACCCTTAAAACCGGTTTCTCTTGCCGTTCAAGGATCAGAGCCTGAAAAACTTCAAGATGCAATAAGGGTTCTTGATATTATACTGAGACAACAAGCGGCTCAAAGGCGCGTCTTCGTTTTTTCTTCAAAAGTGCTTGTCGGTTTTTATTTTTCGTTATCTTTTTAGCTTATTACGTCTATTTTTGATGCAGAGGATGCCTTCTGGTTAGACAGTCGTTCTTTCATGATGACTCGAGGAACTTTAGTGATGTCGGAGGGGGTGTCACTGTATGCAGTGGATTTTATTCTAGTTTCCGGTCAACACATGGCGGTTTATCGCTGAATATGGGTAGGTTGACTTTTCTGTTTACTCATGTTGACTTTACAGTTGACTTATGTTTGTGTTTGTTTGTGTAGACGTATCGTCTACAATGATTCTTACTCCTGGGCCAGTGATTGATTTTTTAAAATCCAACCAAAATGCACGTGATGCTCGGTCTATTGACTGGCTAAAGGTAATAAAAAGGTTATACGTAATTACGTATCTTTTTCTCTATATATTTACTTGCACCTTATGTGCTTTTCTTGACAGGCGAAGAAAACTCTTAAAAACATGAGAATTAAAATGACACATAGCAACTGGACATTCCGGATCACTGGGATGAGTGAAAAGCCGTGCAATCAACAATTGTAAGTTTGTATCCTTTTAGTTGTATGTAGGGCTGCAAACGAATCGAATGAACACGATTTGTTAAGGAAATATATGTGTTCATTGCTATGCAGTTTATGCGGTAAAATATCGGATATCGGTCAAGGACCGATATTTGAGATATAGGTTATCTCGGTGAGATATCGGTGGGATATCTGTAATTTTAATATAATGCAGAATTTATATATATAGCAATTTAACACTGATAATTCAGTGATATATCGGTGATATATTGGTTTTATCGGTCAAATATCGGTGATATGTCGGTTATATCGGTCAATATCACCGATATTATCGGTACCGATATTTGAGACCGATTTTTTACCAGGGGACCGATATAACCGATATATCACCGATATTAACTGCATGGGTTCATTGTTCACGAACTGATCATGAACACGAACTAGATTTTACGTTCGTGTTCGTTCGTTAAGGAAATGAATGTGTTCTTGCTCATTTGTTAATTTTAGGTAAAGAATGCAAATGAACGTTCATGAACACAAACTGATGTCGTGAACACAAACAAGCGTTCATGAACAAAATATATAATACTCTGATGCTTGTTAAATATATTATTTATCGGAATTTTGAAGTATTTAATAAAATATAAAAATAAAAAACACTAATAAACTATCGAACACAAAGAACACCTTATCGAACGTTTAGGAACATAAATGAACGAACACAGCCTCTATTCATGTTAGTTCATTTAACTAAACGAACAAAATTTTTGTTTGTGTTCGTTCATTTATTAAATGAACAAACAAAAACGAACTTCCCGCCAAATGGTTCACGAACTGTTCGCTGAACGTTCGGTTTGTTTGCAGCCCCGATTGTGTGACAACTGATATGTTTTGTTTATTTTAAGGTTTCCTTTGAGAGTGAAAAAAGACAACGGTACATATGATGACCAGACGATAAACATTACAGTGCTTGATTATTTTACCAAGCACCGTAAGATTGAAGTTACTTACTCTGCTTACCTACCATGCATAGATGTCGGTAAACCAAATAAGCCAACCTATTTGCCATTAGAGGTTGTATGCTTGTATATTATTTTTGTTAATTTTATTTTCATTCTCTGTACGCTTGACATAACCTTCTAACGATGTTATTATTTTCCCATGGGTCCCAGCTATGTTCTCTTGTGTCACTTCAACGGTATACAAAGGCGTTATCTACATTGCAGAGAGCGTCTGTCGTTGAAAAATCTAGACAAAAACCTCAAGAGAAAATGCAAGCTATAACAAATGTAAATCTAGACAAAAACCTCTAGTCTTGGTATATTCGTTCTCTTTTTTTATATTCTGTAGTTTGATCAGTTGTTTAACCTATCAGGCTATGAAAAACTATCATTATGATGATGACCCATTACTCTCTTCATGTGGAATTTCTATTGAGAAACAACTTGCTCAAGTTGAAGGTCGTGTTCTTGAACCACCAAAGGTTGTTATTCACTTTTATATAATAATACATTTCTTTATTTTCGGAAATGTGATCACGATATCGTTCATATTTGATATCTTTGCAATTGTAGTTAAAAGTTGGCAATGGAGAAGAGTTTTCTCCTAGTAATGGGAGATGGAGCTTTAAAAACAAGGTATTTTCCTAGGGTATTTAATACGGTTCGGTTTTTTAAAATCGTTCGGTTTCGGTTTTTTCGGTTTTAGAAATGGTTCGGTTTGGTTTTTTCGGTTTTTTTTTCCGGTTTTTGGAATAAAATTACTTGAGATTTAAAAATAAAAAGTATAATTCAAAATTTAAAAATCTTTCTTTGACATTTAAGTTATTATATTTAACCTTTTTAATTAATATTGTTCACATAAACCTAACCTTATAATCAATTTTTATGTTTCTCTAAAGTTTTTGTTAAGACATTTTCTTTTGTAATACTTGGAAAATCATTCAATTTTTTTGTTAAATTTTGTTATTTCTTGTAGATAACAAATAAATCATTTCAAAGATAAATAAACATGTTAAAGTTTTTATTATAAATACTTAACATTCAAGAATAAAATTAATAGTTCCTAAATCAGTATATAACAAACACAAAAAATGAGTTTTAGGTTATTCGGTTCGGTTTTCATAAAATGCAAAACCTTAACCGAGCCGTAAATTTCGGTTCAGTTTTTTTTTTGGTTTTTTGTGCGGTTCGGCTTTTTTTTTCCAGTTTGGTTAAATCGTTTTTTTCGGTTTTCTGCTCACCACTATTAAATTCCACAAAGTCATGTTACCATCTATATTATTCTTATATATGATCAGTTATAAAGAATTACAACTAATGGAGATTCTTGTTCTTTTTTTTTCCCAATTTTTTTCTTGCAGAAGCTTTATAGTCCCACCAAAATAGAATTTTGGGCAGTTGTTAATTTCTCTACGAAGTTTGATGCAAGTTATCTTTCCCGAGAACTCATAGATTGTGGAATGAATAAAGGAATCGTAAGTGAATCCTACGCTATACGCTAATTCTTTGTCTGGTTTTATTTCAAAATGTATTGATTTTGGTTTTTATTTTTCTCAGATTATTAATCGCCCATTTTCCCTGATGGAGGAAGACCCGCATAACCGAAAGTATGGGCCTGTAATACGTGTGGAAAAAATGTTTGACCATATTTTAGCAAAGTTCACACGTGCTCCGCAGTTTCTTCTTTGCATATTACCAGAGAAGAAGAATTGTGACCTATATGGTAATTCGTTTATCTGTTGTGTACAATGCGACTGCGTTGCATCTATAAAACAATAACACCTATTTAGCCTTTATTTTTATTTTTTGAAGGTCCTTGGAAGAAATTGTGTTTAAGTGATCATGGAATTCCTACACAATGCATGTGTCCACTTAAGGTCACTGATCAATATCTCACAAATGTGCTTTTGAAAATCAACTCAAAGGTATTCGACTTAAATTTTTATATTTATAAATTTGAGTAAAATGCCATTTTCGTCCCTGAGGTTTGGCTTGTGACTTTTGTCCAAAGGTTTGTTATTCCGCATCTGGATCCAAAAGGTTTGAAATCTTGCCATTTTTATCCAGCTCGTTAACTCCATCCATTTCTCCGTCAAGTCAGGGGTATTTCCGTCTTTTTTGTTAACTTAAAGGGCGATTCGGTCTTTTTTTACTTTATGTAAAAAGACTGAATACCCCTGAAAGGGACCGAATTGCCCTTAACGGAGATACCCCTTACTTAATGGAGAAAAATTGATGGAGTTAACGAGCCGGATGAAAATAGCAAGATTTCAAACCTTTTAGATCCAGATGCGGAAAAACAAACATTTGGACGGAAGTCACAAAACTGGCCAAACCCCAGGGACGAAAATGACATTTTACTCTATAACATTATATACCTTTTCTGTTCATCTATAAACTTAAATCAACTTATATGTTATTTTGTTTTTCTTATTCTATTATTTAAGCTTGGTGGGATCAATTCTTTGTTATCAATAGAGCAGTCATCGCGTATACCCCTCATACACGATACTCCAACAATGATAATGGGAATGGACGTGTCTCACGGGTCACCAGGACGGCCTGATATCCCGTCAATAGCTGCGGTACTGTTGTTATACTGCATACCTTCATGGGCTATTTTATTTCTTTACCGGGTGAATATTTATTATTTTGTTGGTTAAAATGAACACATTTTTAGATTGTTGGATCTCAATCTTGGCCGATGATATCAAGATATAAAGCATGTGTTAGGACTCAATCATCAAAAGTGGAAATGATCCAAGGTTTGTTTGAACCACAAGAAGATGGAACCGACAATGGCATGATGAGGTAGTTCCACACTGCTGTTGTATTGTATATTTGTCCTGATGTTTTCTTTATTGACATGGTGTTATTTTTACAGTGAACTGCTTCTGGAGTTTTATCGAACAAGCAATAAACGCAAGCCGACTCAGATTATAGTATTCAGGTATTAGTATTTTTGGTTTTTCTTTTATGATGAAAAATTGCATCGTCTTCACATACTTCTATGCAATTGTCTTCGTTTATTCTCAGAGATGGTGTGAGTGAATCTCAGTTTAATCAAGTTCTGAATTATGAGTTGGATCAAATGATCAAGGTATGTTTCTCATGTACCCTTTATCCAAGCAAGTCAAACGGGTCAAACTAAAAAGTCTTGGCTAAATGCAGGCTTACCAGTTGCTTGGTGAGGCTGATGCACCGAAGTTCACTGTGATCGTTGCTCAAAAGAGGCACCACACGAAGTTCTTCCGAGCTAATGGCCCTGAAAATGTTCCTTCTGGTCTGTTTTTTTTTTTATAATTATTACTTTTACGTGTGTGTTTTTTCTGTTTAAACAATGAATGGTTTCACTCAAATTACTTTTACGTGTGTGTTTTTTGTGTTTAAACAACGAATGGTTTCACTCAAAGTAAGCATGTTCTCTTTTCATGGTCATGCATGTTCAGGTACCGTAGTAGACAATAATGTGGTGCATCCAAGAAACTATGATTTTTACATGTGTACTCAACCGGGATTAATTGTGAGTTTCCTAATACCTTTTCCTTATTTATTTAATTTGTATTTTGTAATTAATATGTCTAGATCTATTTGCTTTCTTAATCCACTTGCTGGCACTACATATTAGGGCACACTTTAGGGGTGAGCAATAACTGAACCGTTGACCAAAAACCGACGAAACCGAAAACCGTATTAACCAAAAACCGATTACCGAAAACCGAATTTACCCAAGATCAGTTATTGGTTTTTTTGTACCCTTGGTTAATTGAAATTAACCAATCAAACCGAACCATTCATATAACCAAACCGAAAACCGACAAACTAATCGAATAAACCGAACCGATTAACCGAAAACCGAACGGTTAATAAATTAAATTAACTGATTACTTCGGTTTCGGTTTCAGTTAAGGCTAATAACCGAACCGTACTGTGACCACCTAAAGCATGTTTACTTGGTAAAGGATATTGATTCTTGTGTTTCACCTTTAGATGGCAATACCAATACATGTACTTGAGAATCCGGTGATTTGTGTAATTGTGTTATGTGTGATCTTTAATGGGTCAAATAGATAAAACAGAACTATTAGCTTAGAAGGTTGAAAAATCTTCCTAAAGTATATAATGATGTATAACACCTTCTAGGTAACTTTATGAAAAAAAAAGATTATTATTAACATTATATAGTTTTTTATTCGTAATTAACAGTGACACTGTATTTATTTATATAAAACTTAGGACTTATTTGTATAATTTTTTATTTGCAGGGCACTTCTCGTCCCGCGCACTACCATGTCTTGCTTGATGAGATTGGTTTCTCTCCTGATGCCCTGCAGAATCTAATCCTTACGCTATCATATGTGTGAGTATTTTTGTCAAGTTTATAAGTATTTTAGCTCGAAAGTTCAAAGAATTCAATAACTACATTGGTCATTTTCTGAAATTTTCACGACATGAAAATCATAATTCTTTCAAACTAACAAAAATTAATTTTATTCCTAACATTTCCAAATGTCATCACAGATCCCAAAGGGGCAGCGCCGCCACTTCAATAGGTACTTTCTTCATCTGTAACGCACCTCTTGCATCTAGCCTAATAAGAGCCCTGAGTTTTGGCCCGCTTATATATAAATGGGCCCTTTTGGGCTATGTTTCATCTAACGGGCCAAATGGTTCAAAAGTCTCTTAAAGAGTATTTTAATGCATAAAACCACGTAAATCATTTTATCAAAAAGTTATGGTTATTGTTGAAACTAAAACAAGTTATTTTGCAGTGGCACCCGTTTCTTACGCTCATCTAGCTGCTCGACAAATGGGTCAGTTTATAAAATTTGAAGATTTAAACGAAACTGCTTCTGAAAAGGACAGCATCACTTCCGTAGGAAGCATACCAGTCCCCAAGCTACCAAAGTTGGATGAAGATGTTGAGGATTCCATGTTTTTTTGTTAAGGTGTGACATTTAGTTGCATTATTTGACCATGATGCACACCTACTAAAATGTCTAGAATTCTTAATCTTAGTTGTAAATCTGTAAGGCGCGTAGTCATTAACGTCCCTCATGATGCCACCTGGTAGAGACAAGTATGTGGCGAATAGTCTAGTTTTTTTGGGGGTCGGTTTGTGTAGCTGATTGCAGTAGGAGTGACTCATCTAACTGTTTTCTTGTTTTGGGATCTAGAAAGTTTTTGAGATGTTGGGTGTTTTTTAGGCAGCAGTCATGTGGGCTCTTGAAACGAGTCATAACTTGAGCCTTAATGATATGGTCCTTTTGCACATGTTGCTTTACTTGTATTTGGTTCTACCTTTCTAATTAACAACCAACTATAAAATCTACACACATATATATAGAGAGAGAGAGATCCGTCGAATTAAGTTTATATAAAGAACTGCATAGACTACCTGTATAAACACATTTATCTATTATTTTATATATATAGAGAGAGATAGAGTGAAAAAGGGTGTGAGAATAAAATGTAGGGATATGAGAATAGCAAGAGCCTAATATTATTTGTGTTTATAAACTGTTTACAGTTCAACTATATATTTCTTTTAAAGGAAACTATATGTTTTTTTTATTATTTAAAAGGTAATTTTTCCTGCCCAAAGGGGTCTTACGGGTAGAGGTGGAAAAAAAAGCCGGTTCCAGTTTGACCCGGTTTGGAACCTACCCTACCCGCCAACTTGAAATCGGTTTGTGACGGCTACCCCCCCCCCCCCCCCCCCCCCCCCCCCCAAAAAAAAAAAAAAAAAAGTGATAGTTTTCATCTCTAAGGGATATAGTGTGATGATAAAATATCTTTCCTCTGTTCATGAGGTAAAGTATTCAAATCCAGCAAAATGCATGTATATAATTTCTTAGAAGTAGCTTGATTTGTCGTTAAAAAAACGTGATGATTTTAAGTGCTAACTCACCCCACTAACTTCCACGCAATGGTTTTCAACTCCATTTTATTAATGTAGGTTTAGATATAGGTCAATTTCCACTCATGATCCTTATATGTCATTTTCATCTTTATTTATGTTTTCTCTACATCACCTTCTTCTCGATCCATAACAAAACCTTATACAAACGAGTCAGTTCGATCTACAAGAGATTATGATAAAATCATTGTATCATTACTCTCTAACTGGGAAAATCAAGAAAATAGGCATGTTAACCAAGGGTTTTAACAAAATAGGTATTGGATTTGTCGAGTTGTAAAATAAGCAAACCAATAAGAGAAGGACAAATAAGCAGAGCCGGCACCAAATGGCAAAATAGTCCACACTCCAACTTTTCGGCACCTTTTTAGTTGCCACTATAGACATAAAAGGTTACACTTGAGTACACATCTCACCCAAATAACCAATCAGAAAATTACAAGTGTAAAGTGTCAGCTCTATTTTAGCCGGCGGGCTAAAGGAACAACAACTATTTTTGTTCGTTGAAAGAAAAAGAGGTCCACCAATCAAAAAATTACAAATGTAAAAATTCCGGCACTATTTTAGCCGGCAGGCTAAAGGAGCAGACAATATTTTAGCCAACACAAAAAAAAAAGCTCTCTCTTTTTCAGTGCCGACACTTTACACTTGTAATTTATTTATTGGTTATTGGGTGAAATGTGGATCCAAGTGTACATTTTTATGTTTTATGTGCCAACTAAAAAAGGTGTTGGAAAGTCGGAGTGTGGGCTATTTTGATGCCGGCTCCGCTTATTTGTCCTCTTATTGGTTTGCTTATTCAGTTATTCTACAAGTCAACAAATTCAATGCCTGTTTTACTAAAACTCTTAGTCTATATACGTATTCTCATGATTTTCCCTTCGTAAATATGTGCTTCGCATTGGTGAATTTTTAATATGAATATCGGTTTGCCCTCTTTAAAAGAACATAGTTTTATGTGCATGACATTGATGTTATAATGCAAGAACTATGTTCTTTTACTAAAACTTGTAGTCAAGATACCTATTTTCATGATTTTCCCTTCGTAAATATGTGCTTCTCATTGGTGAATTTTTAATATGAATATCGAACTGTGTTCTTTTAAAGAAGGCAAACCGATATTCATTTTTCCTAACACCTAGTATGTATTTAGATTTTGGTTAATAAGCTTTCAAAAATTATCATGATGTGATTTAAGATAGGGTAAATAAATTAGGGATAATAAGGTAAACGATATGTCCACGAAACATGAGGAAACAAATTTGAAGACTTGTTTCCCCTCTAACACATGCTTCAAAAGTTGTGATCGGGGAAATGAAGGATGAAGGGCCACCAAAAGTTATACAAGGGTATGTAAAAAAAAGAAATCAATTGACAAATACTGTGTAAAGAAGTTACTTTGAAGTGGTAAGAAGATTGTGAAGGATATGATGTTGGTCAAAAGGGCTGCTAAGCTTGTTGCTCATTTATCTTCTGTTTCTGTGTCGATGTAGTTTTCATTTGGAGTCTATATATATATATATATATAGAGGCCGGTTAACGTACAATACCTCTTATCATACATTATGTACGCGATGCCCTCAGCCGTACGATCTTCAATCGATCAAACGCGGACGAAACTAATTTAAATGATTAAATTAATCATTTTAATATATCTAAATCATACCAGGAAGGTTAAAAACGTCATTGCGAGGTCATAAATCTCTGTAATTGACCGATGATAGTTCAAAATCAAACCCTAAATCAAATTCAAAAACCTGAAAATCTTCTTCCCCAACCTCCCTTCGTTCCTTTTAGTGCGATATCGATAATAAGAACTACTAATTTGGGAGTTGTAAGGGTCAAACGGAAGAAGACTGACAATGATCGACCAACAATGGAAGAAGATGAACAGTAACACACACACATATTTTTGACATGCGATATTCAATTTTTCACATGCGATTTTACACACCCCATGCCATTTTTCACATTACCCCATGCTAGCCATTTTTTCACATGCCATATTCAATTTTCCACATGCGATTCTACACACCCCATGCCATTTTTCACATTACCCATGCCATTTTTTCACATGCGATATTAAATTTTCCACATGCGATTCTACACACCCCATGCCATTTTTCACATTACCCCATGCCATTTTTCCACATGCGATATTCAATTTTCCACATGCGATTCTACACACCCCATGCTATTTTTCACATTACCCCATGCTAGCCATTTTTCACATGCGATATTCAATCTTCCACATGCGATTCTACACACTCCATGCCATTTTTCACATTACCTCATGCCATTTTTTCACATGCGATATTCAAATCTTACACATGCGATTTTGTCCATCTACACACCCCATGCCATTTTTCACACTACCCCATGCTAACCATTTTTTCATATGCGATATGTATTGAATTCGCACCAGATCTGCACCTGATCAAACGGCTGGGATGATCGCGTACGTATCGTACGATAAGCGCATTTGTATTTTACTCTTTACCTATATATATATATATAGTTCAAATTACATATAAAAATCTCAATCCGATTAATCCCTATTATTCCCGATTAATCGCTAGTTGGTACCCCACCGCCCGACTAGCGCCTAGCGATTCTTACAACACTGCGCACGAGTGAGCCAAACTATATCATCGGTTCAGATTGTCGTACAGTGTATCGTTGAAGATGTTAGGAGCTCACAACCCAAAAAGATGAAATATATAATACGTGATCAGCTCCCCGCACATAAATTATTGGTAAGTGATTAATTTTCATCCAACCCAACATATGATGATAAGAGTTTTAGGCGACATTTTCGTATAAGACAAGGTTTATTTATAAGAATAGGACACAATTTAGAAAGTAAATATGATTTTTTTTCCAACAAAAACCCGATGCGCGTGGTAGAATGGGATTTAGACTTTCCAAAAAGTTAGAGCCGTGATTAGACAATTGACTTATGGCACTAGTTTCGACATAATGGATGAGTGTTCATAAAATGTCGGAACGAATGGTAAGGAAAAGTCTTCAATATTTTTGTGAGTGTGTTAGTGAACTATACGTAAAAAGATATCTGAGAAAACCTACGTTTAATGATATGAACAAATTTTGAAGTTTCGTGAAAAAAAAATGGTTTTCCCAGGACGATCGATAGTATAGATTGTATGAAATAGGAGTGGGAAGTTTGTCCAACTGCGTGGGGCACCGGGCCAACTAGGGATATGAGCATGGTACCGGTACCAAAAAACGGGGAAAATGGGTACCGGTAGTTAACAGTAAATCAACCAAAATATCAGTACCGAAAAATGGAAAAAATGGGTACCGGTACCCGGTACCGAATGCTCATCCCTAAGGCCAACACACAAGTGGACATCATAAAAACCGACTACGATGTTTGAAGCAGTTGCATCACAAGATCTTTGGTTTTGGCATGCATTTTTTGGCGTGGCCGCTTCGAATAACGGTATAAATATTATCAGTCAATCACCCATTTCAACGACTACATAAACGATGTTAAACCGAAGGCCTCTTTTATGTAAACGACGTGGAGTACAAATACGAGTATTATCTAGCGGATGGAATTTGCCCTTAATATGTTGTGTTTGTAAAAGCGTTTACACGAGATATTAGATGAAAATAGAACAAAGTTTAATGTAGCTCAAATGACGGCAAGAGAAGACGTCAAACGAGCTTTTGGTGTTTTGTAGAAAAGATGACGCATTTTTCAGTACGATGTGTAAGATTATGGGAAAATATAGAGTTAGAAATGTGATGTACGCGTACATTATTTTACACAACATGATTTTGGATGATGAAGGACACACAATTTGCGAATACTATGAGGAGGATACACAACCAAATATTGTAGACATCGGTAAAGAAGCGAGACGAGTAAACCAACGCGAAATTTTTCACAAATAGACGCGTCACAACCCTCGAGCGGATTTGATTGAACATGTTTGTAATCTTCCACGATACAATGACGATGACGAGGATGATAATTAAACTATGTAATTATGTTTTTTTACGTATCTTTTTAGTAGAATTGTTATTGTCTTTATTGGTTTAATTAACATAAATGTCTTTCTATATTTAATGTTTTGTTTTTTAAAGAATTACAATAAAAAAATACAAAAGCCCCCATTGCCCTTGCCCACCAACCCATGATTTTGAGGTTTTGGAGGGCACAACCCCCTATGCCTATGTGACAGACATGTGGCGGGATTTGCCTTCTTGCTCTTGCCCACCACACAGAGTAGCCTTAGGCCTGTTAAAAGAAGGCTTTAAATCTTGCAAGAGAGGGTTTTTTGGGTTCGTTGGCCAAACTTAAGGTTTAGACCCAAATAGTGACATTAATCCACTTTCATGTGTTGCGGATGCCTGCACTTCAGCACCAACTCAAATTTAACATTTATTTCTGACAAGCAAAAGATTAATAATCATCTGAAGAAACACGTAACTAATTTTAAGATTAATTAGTTTGGTTTATGTTTCAAACATGAGGGTTAATCTTCTTAATCTTTCCTGAGCTCCGATATGATCTGATCTTCCTGCAAAACAGCAACACCGTTAGCTCGTTAAGAGGGGAATATGGGGGTTTCCCTCTTAACCAGAATCCGGCGTGAGAATAAGTAATTGTTTTGAGGAAAAGAGTGTGTTAAGAGTGAGAGTAGTGGGAATGGAATGTTTAACCTGTGTATGGAGGTCTCTATTTATAGCCGGAGAGGTGTAAGAGGAGATGGGCTGATAGGCCTTGGGCCAGAAGCCGACAACCAGGAATATCCTTCTTGTCTCGTTGGTATCAACCATTAGTGGTTTCTAGAAGATCTCTGTTGCTGGCGCACCTTGATTGGAGCCACGTGTCCCAGTTGTCGGCCTTGTTGTCCTTTTGCCATCAGTAGGTGAGTGGAGATCATGGGGCAGTTGTCGCCGCCCCCTGATTGGTGCCACGTAGGCGTCCTTGTGTACTCTCTGTCTCCTGCACGTCAGTCGATCGTGGAGCATGATAGAGCACAACCTGGTGGACGCTGATTGGCTCGTTCTTCTGCCACTCGTACCTTTGGTACTTTTTGAAGTGGCCCTGCGCCGTAACTCCTGCGTGACCCTTGTTGTGGACGTAACTAGCCCGCGCAGGGTTGTAGGAGTTGAAGGCTCTTATTCAGAATACCAAGTGTGAAACTAATGTTATCTCTTGTTTGGGTCTCGCGCGAGGCCCAAGTTGTATGTTAGCAGCCCGCGCGAGGTCTATGGATTAATCAGGTTTTAAGTAAGGAGTATGGTCCAGCGCGCGACCTGAATGGTCTGCGCGGCTTTTTGGGACCATACCCCTTGAAGAAACACGGAACTAATTTTAGAGTTAATTAGTTTGGTTTATGTTCCTTTCATAGTGGTTAATCTTCTTAAACTTTCCTGAGCTCCTTAATGATCCGATAATCCTGCAAAACAGAACACCCTTAGCTCGTTAAGAGGGGAATATGGGGGTTTCTCTCTTAACCAGACTCCGGCGTGAGAATAAGTATCTGCTTTGAGGAAATAAGTGTGTGGTAAGAGTGAGAGTGTAGTGAACAGAATGAATCAACCTGTGAGTGAAGGTCCCTAATTATAGCCGGAGAGGTGCAAGAGGAGTTGGGCTGATGGGCCTTGGGCCGGAAGGCGAAAACTGAGAGGATATGCTCTTTTTCTCACTGGTGTCGACCGTTAGTGTCTTCTAGAAGATATCCGGTGCTTGCGCACCGTGATTGGAGCCACGTGTCTCAGCTGTCGGCCTTGTTGTCCCTCTGCCATCAGCAGGTGAGTGGAGATCATGGGGCAGGTGTTGCCGCCCCCTGATTGGTGCCACGTAGGCGTCCTTATGTACTTTATGTCTACTGCACGTCAGACGATCGTGGAGCACGATTGAGCACAGTCTGGAGGACGCGGATTGGCCCTTTTCTTCTGCCACATGTACCTTGTGTACTTTCTGAAGTGGCCCTGCGCGAACCTTGCTGAGCACGTAATTAGCCCGCGCAGGGTTATATGTGGCTGAAGGCTCTTATTCAGAATGCTAAGTGCTGAAACTGATGTTCTTCCTTATTTGGACCTCGCGCGAGGTCTGTCTCTGGTGAAGCATCTCGCGCGAGTCTAAGATTGATCAGTATGTTGAATAAGGAGTATGGTCCTGCGCGCAACTTGCAAAAGGTTTCCGCGGATTTTTGGGACCATACCCCATCAAGTCCCCACAGTCCAGTGCTGCACCATGCGCGAAGCAAGTGGTTGGAGCTCTGGACTTAGAAAAAAGAAAGTGCTAATTATGAAAGATGCTTCTTGGTCTTGGTAGACGGCGCGCGTGTAACTGTGTGTCGGTTACTACGACACGACTACCAGATCTTCTTGCTGATGATTCTCTGCTTTTGAGTGTAAGCGCGCAGGTTTATGGGATAATTATGGATACTGCGCGGCCTGAGTAACTTCTGCATGAAGTTTGTAGTAATTTGAGCGGGAAAAACCTCGAATTTTGAATTCTGACAGGTTGGTGCAAATGTCGTTGAAGGCGACGTTTGAGTTGACTGCTGACACGGTTATGATGCCGCTCTTCCTGACGGTTCGGCTTTCCGTCAGGCGAGTGAGGCCCACGCGCGCGTGGCAACCGTCGCTCCAGGAATCTCGCCTTACGTGGTGGCTCCTGATAGGGTACGCGCGTGGTGAATCCGGCACGTTTACCCATCACATTAAATGCGATGGGTATATATATCCGATGAGGGGTGAGAGAAGATCACCATTCCTTCTTCTGTTGCTAATTTTTTCTCTCTATTCGTCTTCAAATATTCTTTGAATCTTCAAACCTTCAAAGAAAAACACTAGCAGATCTTCAAGTTTCCTCAGAACTCCGAAGATCTTAAAATTTGCCAGAAAATATTTGACGCTTTTACTTGAGTATCCATGGCTGAAGAGAGTCGTCAAGAAGAAAACCCAGGTGACGAAGGTCCCCTTCGTGTCCTCAAATGGGACCTGGGGTTGTTTGAGCAAATTACGAGAGGCTTCCGGTTTCCACCGGAGTGGGATGCCCGGTACCCCGGTCAGAATCAGACGGCTGCCGATGCACCGCCGGGGTACATCACACTTTTTGGGGTTTTTTTCTTGCAGGGTAACTTCCGGTTGCCGGCGACTCAGTTTATGGCCCATATTCTTCAGTATTATGGGTTTCATATCTCACAGCTTAGTCCACCCGACATGGTTAGGGTGAGGCACTTTAAGTTTTTGTGCCAGGCCCATGATATAGAGCCCACAGTGGAGAAATTCCGGGTATTCTATCAGCTTATCAGAAACATGGGGTTCTATTCCTTCGGTAATCGGGGAGCTGCCAAGAAGATCCTGTTGAATCCACCCAAGAGTTTCCATGACTGGAAACAGAAGTTCTTCTTCATTAGGGAGGAGGTGATGCCGATTGCAATGATCTTTCGTGCGCCGGACATGATTGAGAAGGAAGAACTGGCGATCCCGAAGAAAGAAAACTGGTATGTGAAGCTTACTGCCACACCCAATCGTGTTTTTGGTGAAAATGTTCTGGTGGCGGCGCAGATGAGTGATCAATTGCCGGAAGATAGCACTGAAGTGCCAGTGCTGAAGTCTCAAGATAGAGGTTAGTTACTTCTTTGATCATTTCCCTTTTTGTAATTTTATGCGCTTAATTTGATGATTTCGATTGTAGAAGAGCATCTTTGGCAAGTTTCTTTCCTCACCTTCGGTGGGTCCATGAGCTCGCGCCCGCTGGAATCAGGGGAGCCATTTTGGTATGAACAGATCAAGGGAAATTTCTTGCATCCTCCTGCTGGATCTTTTGCCAATCCACCAACTGCAACCGAAGGTGTGCATATACCTAACCCTAGGCCCTTGCGAGCTGTGACTTCTGCTGGGAAAGAGATTCTTTATCTTTCCAGCGAGGAGTCTGTTGGGTCTTCAAATGGGGAGCTATGTTCCTTGTCTAACATCTTTGCAGGTGTGTTACGTGACCTTGGGATTGACCCAGAGGAGAAGAAGAAAAAGCCAAAGAAGAAGAAAATCATTACCATCGATGCTGAGGTGACCAGCAAAAAAGGTGGGAGTAGCCGCGCGGCTTCCGGTGCTGCTGATAAAGGTAATCTACGCTTTCGTCAGAGTAACTTGGAGGATTACGTTATTACCAGTGACTCACTTGAAGGTTTGTCGCGCATAGGCGAGAAGAAAACCGGCGCCACTGGTTCG
This sequence comes from Helianthus tuberosus, assembly GCA_030545235.1. Lineage (NCBI taxonomy): Eukaryota > Viridiplantae > Streptophyta > Magnoliopsida > Asterales > Asteraceae > Helianthus > Helianthus tuberosus. The sequence continues at coordinate 80,702,770 of CM060368.1, read as the reverse complement.
ATGAGTTCTGGGAGCGCGGGTTCTCGGAACCCCGATGCTGGTGCCACTCCGTCCTCCGTCGCGCTTGATGATGAAGAGGAGGAAGAAGAAGAAGAGCCTGTTGAGAAGCTGATTAGCAGGAAGAGAGGTAGAGAGGAGGCTACAGCTGGCGCGTCAGTGGCGCAAAAGACTGGGGAAGCCCCAGTAATCGGAAAACAGAACAGTCTGCGCTCTCTCTATAAATTCTCTCCCGGTTAGTTTTTTGGCTAACTTGTTTTCTTTCTTGCCACTTCTTTTAACACTTGGTTTATGCAGAGGCCAAGAAGAAGACCCCTGAAAAGAAGGGTGTTGTGTTTAAAGACCCCCAGAGCCGGCACAGAAAAGAACCAAGGTTACAATCAAGCCTTTCAAGACTGCTGGATTAGAGGTTGAGAAGGAGAAGAAGAAGACTGTTGAGAAGCATGTTGACAAGGTTGTTGAGAAAGAGAAGGAGAAAGAGAAAAAAGAAGGCTTCTGAAAAGCCTGTTAGTGATCCTAAGGAGACCAGGGCCGCTGCTACTACTGCTCATGAGAAAGCGCAGGGTCCGGAGGTCGTCCATATCATGGGGCTTGACCAACCCCTTCATGAGAAGAAAAAAGAAAACGTTCAAGGCAAAGAACCCGAGGTTGTTAAACCCACCGAGCCGGCGCAGGTTGACGCCCCCACCTAAACTGCTCAAGTTACATTTGCTGCTAGGGGGTCAACTGCTACTGCGCATAAGGATGCTACGACCGCTACAGGTGGCACAGGTGCGGCAAGTGGTGCAGGAGGGTCTATGCCACAGACTATTGGTCCAAAGGACACCGTGGGCGACATCTATTACAAGACCTACACCGAGGAGACGCGTGGTAATGCTCCCCACCAAGCTCCATGGGGTTTAAAACAGAAGGACACCTTCTTGGAGTTTGGTGCGTGTCGCGACTGGTTCCTGAATTCATTCCCTCCTGGTGAGGTTAACCGCCAAAGGGCGCGAACTCACGATGGGCTATACCAAGCTTATGTTGTTGGGGAGGCCAATACTCGCGCCGCCAACCACCAGATCGTGCGTGAGTGGCGCACGATGGTTAAGGAGCGGGCTGAGTAGGAAAAGTATCGTGAGTGCCTGGTGAGGCAGGTTAAGGAGTTTGAGAAAGCTAAGGCTGGGTTTGCTGAAGAAAAAGCTAAGTTTGAATCCGATAGGAAATCGGAGGAGTGGGGTCGGGAAGGCCTTAGGGGCAAGCTTCGCGTTGCTGAAGATCTGTTGGCGAAGGAGCGCGCGGAGTGGAAGAAGATATGTGAGAAGGATAATCAACGTATGTATGCCGCGCGCTTTAAAATCAGTGACCTTGAGGCTCAAGTTGCTGACCTGAAAGGGAAGATTGAGGATGGGCAAAACGATAGAGAACGTGTTGAGGTTTGATCAGTGTTAACCCTTCTTCCCTTTATGCCTTTGCTTGTAAATTTATCTAAGTCTGTATTTCCCTCTGCAGGCTGAGTTTAAAGCGCAGGTGTCCAGTAAGGATAAGGACCTGACGGCTAAGGACGTTGAGATTGCAGAGTTGAAACGTCGTTTGCAAGAGCAAACCGACAAAAGTGAGTCCTTGGAAATCGACCTTGAAGCCGAGCGAGGAAAAGCTGCTACTGCTGAGGAGGCCAAACAGAAAGCTGAAGAGGCGCGGGATATCAGCACCTCTGCCCTCAACGTAGGGCTGAACAACTACTCTGAAGCCCAAGGCATCGTTGATACGCTTGTCTTGGAGGCTGAATGGATGCGCAGTAGAGGGGTGGCTCTGGTAAGGTTCCCCTTTCTTGACTTAAGCATTATTCCTGTTGTCTAGATCTCATTCATTGTCTTCCTTGCAGATGGCCAACTCTATTCTAAATGCCTTTGAGCTGGATAAGGCTGTTGCTGCCCTCATAGATGCCTCACGTGCTGCTGGGCATCGTGGAGGCTATCTACAATGTGCTCAACATGTAGAAGAGGTCTTTGGACAAGAGTTCGACGTCAGCCATTGCTCAGTGATGGATGAAGCTGAGGCTGCGTTAGCCCGCGCTGAAGAGGTTTATGACCATCTGTCTTTGGCTGTAATGGATTTGGTCACCGAAGCGCTGAAACACGATGACTGGTGTCCGAGGCTGAAGACTATCTTAGACCCTCCAAAGACTGTGGAGTTGTCTGATGAAGAACCATCCGGTGATGATGGTGATGGCGATGGCGATGGCAATGGGCATGATGATGGCGGTGATGGTTATGAGTAGGTAGCGTTGATAGGCTTTGTGCCTTTTAATTTTCTTTTTAGATGTTAAATGTAACCCATTGCGCGGTCGCACTTATTTTGAATCGAACCGATGATGTTTTGTTATTTCAACATGTAATCATTGCACAGTCACGCCTTTTTTGAATATAAAGCTTATGTTTGCTTTCTATTTGCCAAGTTACAATTATTGCATTGTTGTTAGAAACTTTGGTTAAGTTAGCGCGAATAAATGTAAGTGTGGCTCTTGTGCGAGTGTAACTGCCCGGTCTCGCGCTATGTTCGCGGAGGACCTTGAAGGCATAACTCAAGAGCTCGTAATTTACTAAAAAAGTGTTTTTGTGCTAATCAAAAGTTTAACATGCATTTGTAACGTAGAAGTCATAATGATAAAAGAAAAACATAAGGCATATGCTTTCATTAAGTAGGAAACAAGCGCTTAGGCCAACTTACATGGTGGAAAGAAAGTAAAGGGCATATAGCCGACATAAGGAAATTAAAAAAGGCGCGTGGCCAACATAAGTGGATAAAGGCGCATGGCCGAGAGTGGTCACATGTAACATTTGCGCAATTGTTGCGCGTTCCACGTGCGCCGGATGATGTATCCATCCAGTGTGCGTAGTTTGTATGCCCCCTTTCCTAGCACCTCGTGTACCAAGTATGGGCCTTCCCACTTGGGTGCTAGCTTTCCGGGGCGTTCAACATTGGAGGCTTCATTGTCTCTGAAGACGTATTCTCCTGGAGTAAAGGTACATATGCGCACTCTTGCATTGTAGTACCTATCCAACTGTGTCTTGTACTTGGCTTCTTTGATTCACGCTATTTCACGCCTCTCTTCGAGTAAGTCCAAGTCAAGACGGCGCTCTGTCTCGTTATCGATTGTGTTGACTGCTATCAAGCGCGGCGAGGGCAGGCCAATTTCGGCTGGGATAACCGCCTCTGAGCCGTAGACTAGGCTGAGACTAGGCTGAAAGGGGTTTCGCTAGTGCTTGTTTTCGGCATGGTTCGATGAGCCCACAGGATGCTTGGGAGCTCATCTACCCAGCCTCTTCTCTTAGTGCCCAGGCGGGCCTTTATCCCTTCAACGATACTTTTGTTAACACTTTCAACCTGGTCGTTGCCTTGAGGATGCGCAACGGAAGAGAAAGTGTGTTCGATAATCATCTCTTTCATCCATTTTTGAAGGTCTTCAGAAGCGAAATTGGTGCCGTTATCTGTTACAATCTTGAGTGGGAGACCAAACCTGCAAATGATGTGATCCCATATGAACTTGCGCACCATCATTGCAGTAGTTGAAACGAGTGCTTTGGCCTCCAACCACTTGGTGAAATAATCAACGGCAACAATTATAAACTTCACAGCTCTGGGAGCTTCAGGGAAAGGTCCCACCATATCGACCCCCCACTGCTGGAAAGGCCAGGCAGTGGACACAGGGATTAGATCATTCTTTGGGCGCAGGGTTTTCGGGGCGTGCCTTTGATAAGAGTCGCATTTGCGCAATTCCTTTAGGGCGTTAACGTGCATCCCTGGCCAGTGGTAACCATCGTTCATTATCTTCGCGACAACCATGCGCGGTCCTGCATGGATGCCGCAAATGCCTTCATGAATCTCCCTGATTAGGTAACTTGCATCTTGGGGGTCCACACAGCGCAGAAATGGCCCCAAGAAGGATCTTCGGTACAAGATTCCACCGTTCATTTCATAGAAAAATGCCTTGTTCTGTATCTTTCTCGCTTCTGCTTTGTTTTCCGGGAGAATTCCTTCTTGAAGATATTGGATGATAGGAGTCATCCATGATGGTGGCCCTATCTCAATTACGTTCACTTGTCTCAGTAGAACAGACGGGTTTTTTAAGACTCCGATCTTGACATCTTTGGCGAGGTGTTGGAAGGCTGTTGAATCTAGCTTGCTTAGCGCGTCTGCTGGCTTGTTCTCAGATCGATTGATATGAACGACTTTGTCTTATTTGAATTGCTGGAGCAACTCCTTCGCCTGCTCTAAGTACAAAGCCATAACTTCACCCTTCGCATCATATAACCCGTTGTTTTGACTTGCGATTAGCAATGAGTCGACATGTGCTTGTAAGTTTTGAGCTCCCATTTTGATGGCGAGGCGCATGCCTGCTAGGAATGCTTCATATTCCGCCTCATTGTTGGTATTCTTGAAATCCAACTTGATGGCGTATGTAAATTCATGTTTCTCAGGGCTAACAAGGTGCAATCCAGCTCCTGCGCCATCTTCGTTTGAGGCCTCGTCGGTGTATAGCAACCATAATCCCTCGGACGTGTCTTTGATGGGAGTGTCAACAACTTCACAATCTTTGATCTTATCTTCTGGGACTTCTGTGATGAAGTCCGCTAAAACTTGACCTTTGATGGCTGGGCGCGGCCTGTATAGAATGTTGTGACCCCCCAGCTCGATTGCCCACTTTGCTAGGCGACCTGATGTTTCTGGCTTTTGTAAAATTGTGCCGATGTGAAAGTTGGCGAGTACTGTGATCACATGCCCTGTAAAATATCTGCGCAGCCTCCTGGAGGCGTGTAGCAGCGCAAGCACTAACTTTTCCATGGTTGAATACCTCGTTTCTGGATCTGTAAGCACCCTACTGACATAATAAATTGGAGTCTGTACTCCTTCTCTCTCCACCAATAATACCGACCCAGCTGCCTTGTCCGAAGAAGACAGGTACAGAATGAGTGGTTCTTTTTCAAACGGCGCGGTCAGGGTAGGGAGCTTGATCAAACACTCTTTCATTTGCTGGAAAGCAGCTTCTGCTTCGGGCGTCCATTTGAATTCTTGCTTTTTCATGCAGTTACGCAGAGTGCTAATGAAAGGATATGACTTTGCAGCGTGATTTGATAGAAATCGATTAAGCGTGGCTAGGCTGCCGACCAATCTTTGCATCTCGTTAACCGTGCGCGGTGATGGCATCCGCTCTATGGCTTGAACCTTTTCAGGATTAACTTTGAAGCCGCCATTGGTAACCACGAAGCCTAAGAACTTGCCTTCCTTCATACCAAAGGAACATTTGGCTGGATTTAACTTCATATTCACGCTTCTCATAGAGTTGAATGTCTTTTCTATATCCTTTAACATTTGGTCCTCTTCAGGACTCTTGATCACAAGATCGTCAATGTAAACCTCGATATGCTTTCTGATGTCATCAGCAAATATCGTATCCATCAAACGCTGGTAGGTTGCGACAGCGTTTTTTAGGCCGAATGGCATCTTTGTGTAACAGAAGATTCCAATGTCGGTTCGAAAAACTGTCTTGTTTTCATCCTCCAGCTTCATCTGGACTTGATGATACCCCTTGTAACAGTCCAGAAAACATTTCCACCTGTATGGTGCGAGAGAGTCTATCTTTTTGTCGATCTCCGGCAATGAATAACAGTCTTTGGGGAATGCCTTGTTGAGATCGGTGTAATCGACACAGATTCGCCATCCTTCGTTTGACTTCTCAACCATGACAGGGTTCGCGACCCAGCTCTGATAGCGCACCTCCCTCAAGATTCCTACTTTTAACAACTCACACACTTGCTCATTCATCGCTTTCGTCTTATCCGCCCCTAAGCTGCGCCTTCTTTGCACTTTTGGTTCAACGGAGGGATAAGTGTTTAGACAATGTTCAGTAACGTCGCGCGGGACACCGGTCATGTCTGCCGGAGTCCAGGCGAAAATGTCCATGTTCCTGAACAAAAGTTGTTTGAGGTGCGTTCTGATGTTTGGTGAGATTGCGTGGCCTATCGTCACCGTTTGCTCTGGGTATTTGCGGTTTAAAACCCATTTTTCTGGTTCGGTCATTGAAATTTTCGCCGCTTTGGTTGGTCGCGCATCCTCAGCTGACATTACCTTTTTTTTTGCATAGATAATCGCCACCCCCGTCTCATTTGGGAACCCGATGGCTGAGTGGGGTGTGGAGGTTACCATGTTTAGCTCTCCTTGGGTTTCTCTTCCGATTAGAACATCATGCCTTGATTTGACAGGCATCACCATGAAGTTGACAGTTGTGGTTCTTGAATGCTTCCCATCAGATAGCGTGACGGGGAAGCTGATTTGGCCTAGTGGGAAAACCATTTCGATGCAGAATCTTGACAGAGGATAGTCGACCGGCTCGAGTCTCGCTTTATCTTCATCATCAAACTGATTAAAGCATTGCTCGTAGATGATATCAGCTGTACTTCCCGGATCAATGAATATGTATTCTGTTTCGTAATGACCGATAATACCGGTGATGACGACGGGGCGCGTGGACCCCCGCGTACTACCGGGAAGATGACCTGTTGCTCTTGCTAAGCAGGTTCGAATGGTCGCTTGCCTTTATCTCTTATGCTATATCTTGGTCCGCTGACCATGTGTGTTTCCAAACGCCTAACTTTCTTCTGGTTTCCATCATCATTGCGCTGAATCTGGCGCGTCTCCTTGCGCACATTTTTTACCAGATGACTTAGTTTCCCGCTTTTCAGCGCTCGCTCAATTTCTTGTCTTAAACTGATACAGTCATCTGTCAGATGTCCTGTATCCTTGTGAAAGTCACAGTACAGGTTGGGGTCCTGCCCCTTCTTGTTTGTCATCGGCCTTGGAGCCTTGAAATCATGGTTCTCCGTCATGAGCACCTCTTTTGGTGTCTTGGTGAGCGGAGTCCAGTGCTTTTCTCGATTCTCGTTCTAGACTGTCTTTCGATAACCGATTCTGTCAATTGTTTCTCACGCGTCCTCTTTGTAGCGCAATCTTTCCTCATAACCACTGGATTGTCTAGTCTTCCATTCATGATTTTTGTTTTTGTTGCGCTTGCCATAGTCGAGCGAGCTTCTTTTGGAAAAACGGTCTTCGGTATAAGAGCTCTTGGCTCCAGCAAGTGACTCTTCAGTTTGCGCTACTATTTTTGCGGCTTCCATCAGCTTGTCCCATTCCTTGGGCATACCATCTTTTGCGGTGATAGTTCTGATGAGACTATCACACCGAATAGCTTTCTTAAAGTGAGCGCGCATGAGTTGTTCGCTTACGCCGCCGATTTCCAGACACACTTTGTTGAAGCGAGTGATGAAGTCTTCTAAACCTTCGTTTTCTCTGCGCCAGATATCTGTTACTTCAGACGTATCTCGTTGATAGCGTCTTTGCTGGCTGAAGTGGTTCACAAACTGTGTTCTGAAATCAATCCATGACGTGATCTTTCCTGGTGGAAGGCTGTCGAACCAGGCACGAGCAGCCCTTGTAAAAGTCTGGATAAACAGATGGCACCACATCGGCATGTTCCATCCTCCCACACAACCAACGCTTGTGAATACTCTGATATGATCATCAGGATCAGTTAAACCATTGAACTTTCCCACAGTTGGTGGCAGTTTTCTTTTGATAGTAGGGCCAGAGCAATCTTTGGAATGAAGTTCGAATGTTCTGCAGCTTCAGCTGGTCTATAGGCGAGGCGGAAGTCTCGCTCCACTTCTTCGCTGTACGCGATGTGCTGTCTTGGCTTGTAGTATTCGTGATTCATCGGCAAACGGTTGAAGACTGAAGACCCCTCGTCATCTTGCCAAGTTGGGTCGTTTGGATCTGTGTCATCCCACTCGTTGTTCATGTTGCGCGGCCCGAGCCGGCTATGAACTGGACCTCTTTGAACGTATGACGGATGGTCATAATAACTACCGGTCTCCCTATGTGTGTCGCGCGTGTCGTGCACGCTTGGCCTTCGCAGGGGAGGTGGTCTGTTTGTTCGTCCTTGGACGTTCTGCTGTGGGGGCGTCTGGCGCGCCCCCTGAGTTGGACCCGGAGGAGTAACCAATGAGGGTTCTGCTTGTAAGATCGCCTGCTGTGCGCTCAATGACTGATACGCAGTATTGATGGTGGCAATTTGTTTGGCGTACCAGGAAGCTAAGGTTTCGCCCTCTGGTAGCCCTAATAGTGCCGAGATGTTTGGATTTGGAGCTGGATTTGAAGGACCAGCGACGTGACTTGTTGGGGTTCCCGTCTGGGTGGTGATGCGAGTAAAGCTCGCGCGGGGTCCCCCGGTGTTGGTTATCTCGATTTCTCCTACTTCTTCAGCAGGTTGGACTTGGACATTCTGATTGTCCTCCCCCAATGCTGCGTTAGAATTCGTGCCAAAACCGAAATCAGGAATGATTCCTTGACCATCCATGATCGAAGGAAACAAAACTTGGAAAACACTCAGAAAAAGAAGATGATAGTGATTGAAAAAATCGATGGGCGACAATGAAGAAACACGGAACTAATTTTAGAGTTAATTAGTTTGGTTTATATTCATTTCATAGTGGTTAATCTTCTTAAACTTTCCTGAGCTCCTTAATGATCCGATAATCCTGCAAAACAGAATACCGTTAGCTCGTTAAGAGGGGAATATGGGGGTTTCCCTCTTAACCAGAATCCGGCGTGAGAATAAGTATCTGCTTTGAGGAAATAAGTGTGGTAAGAGTGAGAGTGAAGTGAACAGAATGAATCAACCTGTGAGTGAAGGTCCATATTTATAGCCGGAGAGGTGCAAGAGGAGTTGGGCTGATGGGCCTTGGGCCGGAATGCGACAACTTAGAAGATATGCGCTTTGTCTCACTGGTGTCGACCGTTAGTGTCTTCTAGAAGATATCCGGTGCTGGCGCACCGTGATTGGAGCCACGTGTCTCTGCTGTCGGCATTGTTGTCCCTCTGCCATCAGCAGGTGAGTGGAGATCATGGGGCAGGTGTCGCCGCCCCCTGATTGGTGCCACGTAGGCGTCCTTATGTACTTTCTGTCTCCTGCACGTCAGACGATCGTGGAGCACGATTGAGCACAGACTGGAGGACGCGGATTGGCCCTTTTCTTCTGCCACTTGTACCTTGTGTACTTTCTGAAGTGGCCCTGCGCGACCCTTGCTGAGCACGTAATTAGCCCGCGCAGGGTTATATGTGGCTGAAGGCTCTTATTCAGAATGCTAAATGCTGAAACTGATGTTCTTCCTTATTTGGACCTCGCGCGAGGTCTGTCTCTGGTGAAGCATCTCGCGCGAGTCTAAGATTGATCAGTTTGTTGAATAAGGAGTATGGTGCTGCGTGCAACCTGCAAAAGGTTTGCGCGGCTTTTTGGGACCATACCCCTTCACCCCTTCATCATCTCAACTTTTTAACAACAGTTTCATATTTATGTGTATCTAATGCCATATACTTGATACTTGCAATAGCCAAAACATTGTCTTGTGCTAAGCCAAAACATTGTCTTGTGCATACGATGCAAGAGTTTCAATTTTAGATTATCTTGAAGCATACAAGTGGTATAGACATCCCCCCATGATATCATTTCACATGTAAAAGCCCATTTGTTGTTTAAGTTGTAATTATTATGATGCCGCAAATGTAATGTTGGATACTAGGCCATCACGCCGGCCACTCACGCCACAACGGATGAGATGATGTGGCTATTTTTTCACACGTGATAAGCCTCCACCATTTTTTTCACACGTAAGATGACGAGGTGGGATGTGGCCGACGCATGAGGCTTAAGCGTGAGAAAACACAAGGCAACAACCAAAACATACATTTAAAAACAAATCAACAATTAACCAAGCACCTCAACTGATATTTGGAAATAACTTCTACCAATACAATGTTGTCTAATTTCATTACGAACATTCCGATATAAATATGATCGAAAATCGGCTTGGTTTGAATATAAAGTATTTTTCATCTCGAGTGGCTTTGACGCGTATATCGGTAACGTTGGTGTAACATATGTACGCACTTCAACTACCCAACGCGACGAGGACTAGATATATATGTGTATGTATTTTGTGTTTGCGTTATTATAAATTTGAAAACGACGATTTCATCTAGCCAAAGATAACATTGTACTTCTTGTGAGTACAATAAAACGATTCTTTTCATATTTGTTATTTAAGCGGCATAAGAAAGAATAGTCAACTCATCGTTTATTCAAATTACATTTGTATATTATTTTTAATTACAAATTGTTAAAGGCCTTGGTTATCCACACATCCCATTTTATTTGCACATCTCTTGAACCTTATAGAAACCGTATAGGGCAATACGGTTCCTTTGGATCCAAGCGTATTGACTCAATATATGTGTACTTGAAGTACAAACTTTTCAGAAGATGATCAACTAATGATTAGAAGACCACGAGAATCATATAGGGTCATACACTCCCTGAAGGAATTTTTTTTCAAAAGACCAGGGGAATCATATAGGGTCATACGTTCCCTAGAGGAATCTCATATAGGGCCATACGCTCCCTGAAGGAATTTTTTTTTTCAAAAGACCAGGGGAATCATATAGGGCCATACGTTCCCTAGAGGATTTTTTTTTTTTTTTGCAAGAGCAGCATATTGTTATTAGTATCTTTTTGAACTTTATTTTTTTTTAAATTAATTAAGTTGGTTTTTTTTTGTTATAAAATGATGTTGGTTGTTTTGTTAAAAAAATTGTAAAAGACATAATGAAACTAAGCAATCCAAACAAACTAAACATATCCAAATTAAACAAAAAGTAAATTACACTTTGTGTCCTTTATGTATTACTAGAATTATGAAACGTGCCTTTTAAATGATTTAATTTCAATTTATGTCCAAAATCTTGATTTTTCTAACAGTTTATATCCTTTAAATCAAACCCAGTTAAATCAATCTTTTCATCCATCATCTTCCCCAAATCAAATTAGGGATTTGAACATCATAAAAAAAGTTGGTATCTCTTTCTTTCTATCTCTCTATACCATTTAAACAAGGGTGTTGTATTTTAAAAAAAAAAATAAATAAAAAAAAAAATTAAGTGGTAGTCGACCCCACCTACCCTTTGTGTTAGGGTGTGTTATGACTGCACGGTGTAGTGAGGCATAAAGCGTCACGTGACAGCCACGTCAGCAAAGGTGAGGTAAAAAAACATGGGTGGAACGGTCTTGAAAGGGAGCGTTTAAAAAAATAAACAAATAAAATCTATCCAATCAATCAAAACAAACCCAACATCAAACACCAATCGCATGCCTCCACGTCACCACTCCCCACCCCTCCCCTCCACGCCAGTGGAACTCTCCATGCCCTCTTTCCACGCCACCACCACGCCATGGTATGGGGCGGTGTGCCGGCGTGGTGGAAGGCTCCACGCCACTCCAAGCACAACCACATCGTCTGGTCTAAAGGGGCACCCCCTTTAGCGCCCACGATACAATGCTTGTTAATGGATAAGGTAGTATGGGCTACCATCCCACAACATATAGCCTTAGTAACAAAGAATGGTGAGCCTATGACATTATAGGCTAGTGGCATCTTATGGGTGTGATAAAGCGTAGGGACCATTAAGTTATGAGTTTGATTCCTACAAGTGGGTTTTCCCATATTTATTGGGTTTGCTCCTGAATTTGTATATATGTATTATTATCTATTAGAGATAGATATGATCGGGTGATTTCGCTGATTGTACTATAATACTCCAATGACCAGTCAGTGATCCAAATTTATCATTAAAAAAACAAACAATGGTGATACAAACATTTATATTTTACGTATTTTTTGCCCTCATCAATATGGGAGGATAGATTTTTCTTTTTTCTTTTTGAATTGTTTAAAGTTTACTAATTTTCGTTTCCAGTGCGGTAATAAACCTAATAAATATTAATTAAATAAGAAAAATTCAAAATTTAAATTTAAATTTTACTTAGGGTAAACGAAGAGGGTGAGGGGAGGAGCTTGGAGAGCTCGGGGCTAAAGAGGAACACCGCCCCTCTCCTTTGGGGCTGATGAACAACTTCACGATTTGGGGGTAGTCCCCAAACTCTATGGCATAGGGATGCAAACGAGCCGACCCGAGCTCGAGCTCGACCAGGCTCGAGCTCGAGCTCGTTTAACACTTTAACTTATGAAAGCTCGAGCTCGAGCTCGGCTCGATTCGAGCTTTATTTCTAAAGCTCGAGCTCGGCTCGAAGGTAATTTTTGAAGCTCGAGCTCGGCTCGGGCTCGACTCGTTTAGTATTTATTAATTAATTTTTATTAATTATAATTATTGTTATATATATAATTTAGTTATTTTTTTATATTTATATAAATGGTAAATATTATTATTTAAATATATGTTTAATAAATTAATAAAAAATATATAAAAAGAAAGCTCGTTAAGGCTCGCGAGCCGGCTCGAGCTCGATAAGCTAAGCTCGGGCTCGGGCTCGTTTACTAAACGAGCTTGTTTTTAGGCTCAGGCTCGAGCTCGAGCTCGTTTAAGCTCGGCTCGTTCGAGCTTTTTTTCGAGCCGAGCTCGAGTAGCTTGCGAGTAGCTCGGCTCATTTGCACCCCTACGTTTGATGCTCAATTGGAAAATGCCTGTTCAATTTTCTGCTCAGTTGTAAACAAGCCAATGGGCTCGGTTTGTTTGTAAAACAAGCCAAGCACGAGCAAAGGTCCTTTTACATTGGTTCAGCTCGAATTATTTTTTTAATTTATCGTATATATATAATTCTTTATATATATACAAATATAAATTATATATATAGTTTTATAAATAGCACTCTATTGGATTTGACCCCCGGTATACAAATATCCGATTATATTTAAACATACTTTTCCCTAATAGGAAACTAAACACTAATTCTAAAGGTAAACGCTAAGCCGTCAAGTGACAGTCTTTGACTCAGACAATTTGCTCATCGCTTCACTGTATCCCGTCATCGATTTCTAGAGTCTGCTTATCGCCTCATCGGCCACAACATTAGACTCGTCATCGGCCACAACACTGTGATTCATGAAAAATATATTATAACATGAAATATGAGTAATATGACTGCTTTTTAAGATATAAAATAATTGAGACCTAATATTGTTATTGTCTCTCTTTGCAAATTTAAACCGGATGACACACTTGACCGTATGGTTGTTCTAGTCACTCAACACTTGCTTTAAAATTTCATGCTCAAAAATTGTTCGGTCGATTTGGCTCGGCTCGTAACCAGCTCTACCGAACTCTTCCCCACATTCATTCACACCCGCATATGTATGTATGTGTAACATTTAGGACGTTTGTTGGGAAAAAAGCTAATGTATTTAGCATTTGAGAAAAATTGGTTGATAATACTCTCCACACTTAAAGAGACTTTAAATTATTGCCGTATTTGAAAACCACTGCGATCTTGCTAGAGATTCCATATCCTTGGAACAATGACATGCGTGTTCTTTAAACAAGTGGCGATGCCAAAAATCAAATAATAAAATGGACAAGTCATAATTAAAAAAGAAAAGGTCACTTCTTTATTATGTCTTTCACAAATTATATAATCATGAGCAAAATCTATATATAGTAATAATAATAATAATAATAATAATAATAATAATAATAATAATAATAATAATAATTATATTATTATTATTATAGTTGGTATTAGTATGAGATATTTTGTGGTAAACGTATTCAGGGCCGGACCTACATAAGGTGTTACGGGTTCCCGGAAACACATTGAGTTTCAAAATTTTAGTGAGATTATGTATAATGAACCCTGAGTGAAACCATAGATATTATTAGAAGTGAACCCATACGCATAAAGCAACTTTGGTCCAGCAGAAAAAGCGCATTTTTCATTCAAAGGATATCCGGTTCAAGTCCTTTCCATGAAGCTTTTGTAGTTTTTTTTTAATTCCAAATTGTTTCAGGTTTTCCATAAATTGTGTTTTCCATATAGCAAAGCCCAGTTAGGCCTAAAGTCCGAATACCTAAATTTGTTTTTTTTTTTCATATTATATAGTTATTCTAAACATGCCTTGTACATACAACTATTCATCTACATTAACTTCTATTTAATGCATTCAAACATAACAAATTCACTTTTATTTCTTATTTCTGTAACAAATATATAGCAACTTCAGAAGATTTAAAAGAAAAAGATAGACGGAAGAGAAGTTAGAAATCATGCTCACAACATACAATTGCAGCCAAAATTAAGTGATTTTGAATGAAAATTTTTATATTCATTAAGGCATTTCACTGACTTGTTTACAAAATGTAAAAGACGAACAAACTTATGTATCGTATTTTTATTATTACCCGACCTGAACCGTCGACCGACTCGGAAGTTTTTATGTCTGTTTCTATGAAAATTGAGAATGTAAAAAAAGTGAACCTATTAGAAATTATTCTTGGATCCGCCACTGAAGTGAACGTATTCGTGTATATGATTTTTATTGAATGTACTCTTTCTTCTCTGTTAACTGAGTGAAATTAATAACTCCGATTTTTCTCATTGGAAGGTGTGTTGACCCGAGCTCAAGTTGGGATCCAAAAACAACTCATCATGTTAGTAGAGTTGTTGAATTGCCACTTTTATTTTATACTATTATCATATTGTTACTATGCAAACCAACAACACTGTTTTTGTAGTTTTCAAGCCTTTTTCTATCACATGCATAAATATAAATATGTTATAAATACAGATATATCGTCTCCTAATCCTTCTTACTTTTGTTATATTTCTGTTATATCTTTACTTCATCAGTGTATATATATTGTGTATATATATTAGACATTAATAAATGAAAGGAACACACTTGTTATTTTTCTTTTATTTCTATTACGTTGCATAACTCAGATCAAAGAAGGTTACATCAAGGGTGATCAAACAAAGCACATCTCACCAAAATTCTTCTCAACATATGACTTGCAGAAAGAAGGGGAAATTGATGTTTACCAGATCAAGTCAAGTGAAAATTTAGCTGACCTATTCCAAAATCTTTACCAAGAAGCAGTTTCGAGCAGCTATCACATAAGATCGGTCTCCGTAGATTGAAAGATGTTTGTTGAATTCAAGGGGAGAATTATACACACTGTACTCTTTTTCCCTTAACTAATTTTTGTCCCAATGGATTTTCTTAGTAAGGTTTTTAATGAGACAGTACAACTGATCCAGTAGTATCAGTTTATTTACATAAGTCCTGAAGTACCTATTTGACATCATCCTGACGTATGTTGTTAACTGTGTATAATAAATAAATAATATATATCTGAGGGAGAGTGTTATAAATACAGATATATCTTCTCCTGTTCCTTCTCACTTTTTGTTATATTTCTGTTATATCTTTACTTCATCAGTATATATATATTAGACATTAATGAATGAATGGAACACACTTGTTATTTTTCTTTTATTTCTATCAAAATACAAATTCTTTCAAAGTTATTTAACTTAATCAATCACCCAAAGTTTAATTGGAATCTGTTGATCAGTTCTGATTAGACTAAATGGAAAACATGAAATAACACACCTTTGATTGCATCAGTAGAGAATCCAGTCAGAGACGCAGCAACGGAGTTCGACATAGTTGTCAGTTTGATCTGGTTCCTCCTTAGGGTGTAAAGTGATGATGGTGATGAAACCGAAACTAGGGTGAGTTTCGATTATGGGGAGAGAGTTACGAATTGATGTTATTGAGGGTTGGTTGATTGTGTAAAGTGTCTAACCCTTTAACTCTCTAATAAGCCCCTTATTTATACACCCAAGAGGAAACCCAATTAGTTAATAAGGGTAATATGGTCCATCAACAATTACCAACTAATTATTAATAGGTTATTAATATATTTTGATCTATATTATATAAATGATAATGATGGCTACTAGATTAAATATAAATAAATAAATATTTAATCTTACATTCTCCCACTTAGCCGAATAATCATTTATCATGAGTATTAGATAAGTCTGATCAGAAGTTAATACTCATTTTAGCCTTAAACAAGTACTATAGCA
The DNA here is from genome assembly GCA_030545235.1 of Helianthus tuberosus. Lineage (NCBI taxonomy): Eukaryota > Viridiplantae > Streptophyta > Magnoliopsida > Asterales > Asteraceae > Helianthus > Helianthus tuberosus. Next base: position 80,686,797 of record CM060368.1, on the reverse strand, counting down.
GAGAAATACAGCCGTTGAATCATTATGCGACTCAGGACCCCCATTAGTCATACTATAGCCTTAATTTAAAACCTAACAGTTATGATCAAAATATGTAAGCCCTTTAACGTTTGATTTGTATTTATAGTTGTCTATATGTCATTACACCGGCAGAACATATGTAAGAGACATACAAATTCAAACTGATGAGGAAAATTAATTAATAGTTATTCATTCATAGTACGATATGCAGTTGTACATGGTCATCAATTAAAACCCTTCTCTTTTATGTGCACTTTTAATAAGACTTATGGGTAATAGACCTTTAGTTATAGGATCCTTAAGCATATCATGAATGCATTCGATACAAAGATTTAGTTTCCTCAATTCGTTCATAAACGAATAATTAATTGCGTATCGAAATTTAATGCAGCACCTCTCGAACTGTTATTGTTCAAGGAGACATGGTAGCTGCCTTTATCACAATAAGTCTTCAATATATTAATTATATGGAGTTAATAAACTTATGAGTCCACTGATAAATTTCCAACAACATTTAGTAAATATTGCTTTGTGATCAACAATATATTATGTCGTTATAACTTATGTTGTTGATATCAGTCCATTATGACTCCTCCATGAGATAGGTTTTGTCTGCTGACATAAAGATATACCCAAAATTACATTTTTGTCATCTTTGAATATTACAAAGTTAGAGTTATAAACCGGTTTGAGTTCTCACTTCTTCTTTAAATCATAGCCTCTCGTTTCTTTTAAAGATATTGTAATACTCTATTAGATGCTTCACATTAATCTAGACATATCTAGTGTGTTGCAATGTGAGTAATATCTAAACGAGTATAGACTTAAACTTACATAAGGCTTCTAATTAATGAAGCGTAAGAAATATTCTCATTTATCCTATTATCCTCTAAAGGAGAGCAGTATTGTTTGTTACATATGTAAGGACCAATTTAATGTTAAACTTATGGAACGGAAGTAATGTTCCATTTGGTCTATCTCAACATGTTATGATATCTATTATGTAAGAGATATCTCTGAGATCTATTATATCAAAGTTTGTGTTAACAATGCTTTGACTTATGTAACATTTACTTGTCAAAAGAATACCATCTATATAGACAAGTTTATCTTAGTTGCTCCCACTCATCTTGAGGTAGGCACATTAATCCACTTGGTTGTTGATGAAAATAATTGCGTTAAGATTTCATCACATTATAATGTTTGCATTAACCCATACATGGATTTTATTGGCTTACAAATAAAGTGTTCTTTAACCTTCAGTTTGGAACTTTCAGGTTGTTTTATGAACATGTAAATATGTCAGCCATTTGTTAGGGAAAATTGTTTTAATGTTCATCTAATATAGCTCAAAACTATTATAAGCTACTAGAACAGTGATGATCCTAAAAGAAATCTTTTGTTAGATATGTAATAAAGATTCTTTAATAATATATCTCTTCCTGAGTATAACCTTTGACAATCAATCATGCTTCTATGTGTCTTAACGTTTATATCAGGATTTGGCTTAGTTATGAACACTCTTAGGTTATTCAATCAAATCCCAAACGTTATACGAACACATAAAACAGTTTTACTAGAAAACAATTTTATTCCATTTAGAAGATTGATTGACGCTAATGGCTTAATTAGAAGAGATAGGATCGGTAAACTTTTCCAAAATCCATTTCAACTTCAATTAGGGAGGTTATGTAATCATCAAAGTTAATAGGTTTTTAAACCTAGATGACCTCCTGAGTTGATTATTGGGTTAGTTAGAAGTTTTTGTTAGAAGTTTCAGTTTTATGGATTAGCTCTTGATTATGTTGCTATCATTTTCAGGATTCTAAGTTTGTAAGAGTTGGTGCAGTATGGTGTACAAGAGGTGTAATCGGAGTTAAATTCGGAGTGAAATTTAATGACACTCTTCCCCCCGCCTCTTGTATTCCTTGCAAGTCATGATAAGGACTTTGACTGCTCCCACTGACCTTAGAAAACTTTAGGAACTCAGCATGCTTAGGGTCAATATTTAACGACCAAACAAATTCTAATAGAGAAAACATATAATAGAGAAAACATATTAGTGACGTTAGTCATTGTGGTTTCTCTTGTTGAGGATTATGTTGGTTTAGGTCAGAAATCTAAGCGTGCCCACAATTAAGCAACAATGAAACTTTTGTAATAGTAGCATTAGATTTTAAGGAGACAAGTTTTGATGGAACAGTGTCGTGATGGAGCGGTGTCTTGTACAAGAGGTGCAAATTGAGGTAATGTGAAATTTTCACTCCCCCACCTCTTGCAACTATTGCAAGTTGTTCTAAAACACTTAATGCTCCCACTGATCTTTTAATATCTCTAGAATGTTACAAGAGAAGTTTCAATTAGGTATGTGACGTGGGAACCTATCATATATATATATATATGTTAGACTTGACTTGATTTCCTTAATGTCCAAATGGCATAAAAAGTTAGGGACATATTTAATAGAAATCATGTTAATCACATATATGAGTAGATTTCTTTAAGACCATGGGCCATATGCGACAAAATTTTAGATACAAGTTGATAGTCTTTTAAATGATAAATGAATTATGTCTGAATATTCCAATTGGAATAAGTTCCACTAATGTCAGTGAATGACTTAAGATGGACCCAAACTTATTCCTTAAGTAAAGTCATACTTAGGGCTTTAACGTCATGATGTAAAATCACTTAGAATGAGATTAGTTTAATAAATCATCCTCATTAACCATGTCATGATTTCTCATGAATTTTGGTTATGATGGATGAAATTTATAAGTCTCATTTTCCTTTTGTCAAATTCTCATTTTCATGATGACAAAAGTTGTGGAAGTGTAAGGTATCATCTAGCTTTATCTTAATAATGTTTCAATCCAGATGTTTAGAACAAATAAAATGAGAGTTTAAGGTAAGTGTGACTTTATGTTGACTATGCAAACCTCACAACCTTCATAACATTGCTTAGTTATGATACAATATTCTGATTAATTTTCAGAATATATAAGGTATCGAAAGGCGTTGTTAGAAGACTGATTATTATGGTTTTTATAGCCTTAACATTTAATTTTGTCACTAACTCTCATGTTAGTTATTTGTTAACTTCTGGTAAGGAAACGTTTAAAAACTAGAGTCAACTAATCATGTGTTAATAGGAATATTATAATTAGTAGACTTAAATATCTTTAATAAGTGACTATCTAATTAATTCATCCAACTGTTCTTTAGAATAATGGATAGTCTCGTTGCTTATGTCTAGTCGAATGACATAATGATGCATTGAGATTTTCCCTTTAAGAACCTTAGAGGTGGAATTAACAATTGTAATTTGTCTATGGACCTTAGAACAATCCTCTTTTTAAGGTTTTAAGTGGTTGTAAGGTGAGTGACAACTTATTTTCCAGCTTTAAACATTTATTTCTTTGTACATATGTTGCTTATCAACACACTCATTATACTTTGGTATTTTTGAGTGTTATAGTTGATTTATAAGGCATCAAATTGTACAAGTGAAAATCTTAATATGTAATGTACTGGAAAATGTACTTATTTCCATGCGTAAGCCCTTAACTTAATGGGTCATGGTATTGTACATTACAATGCATTCACATATACCACTTAACTGTATAGTTTAGAATTTTAAAAGAAGACATGCATCTTAGGAGTTCTAGTGATTATTCCATATATAAGAGATTAGCCTTAGGAAAGACTTAATCTGAAATAACTTTAGTGATAGCATTATGTTAGAGAGTTCTTGATTATCATAAGAGACATCATGTTCGATTTGTCCTAATCATCATGCTCTACTTTTCTTCTTTATTATCTTTATCAGAAGAGAGCAATAGGATTATCGTGTCTTAAGAAATAATCAAGGATTTAGTTTAAGAGCTAATTCTAAAGAAACTTTAAATAAAGCAAACATTTTAGGTTTAGGAATTAGAGTGGATGAGATATATATAGAAGAAAATTATAGTGAGTAAAAAAAAAATATGGGTACTAAGAATAAGACAGACGAAATGATCATAAAATTAATTAAGGATCATTAATATAAGGATCATTAGGTGAAGAAATTGTGATATGTCTATTACTAACATCAAAATAATAGACTTAGTAAAATTCTACTCAAACAAAGACAAATCAGCTTTGGCCAGAAGTGTAATCATTTAAGTATGTGTGCAAAGTAATCGTGACAAATCAGCTTTGGCCAGAAATGAGACAATCACTTTAGTTATGCACTTGTCAAGCATGCTAAACATAAATGAATTAAATCAGCTTTGGCCAGAATTAAGACATTTCACGTTTGTAATGCATACTTAACATAGCTTTTTATAATACTTGAACAATAAATAGATATATTAAATCAGCTTTGGCCAGAATTAATACATCAGAAGCTCATTCAAGTTAAGCTAGTTTGGTTTTGTAAAAACATTATTTGATCCTTATTAATTAATTAAGTATAAACAAAACCAAGTATTTAATAGCAAACCACCTGTTAGCGCGGATCGAAATTATTTGATCCTTATTAATTAATTAAGTATAAACAAAAAATTTTTAGGTCACATTAAACAGCATAAAAAATAATGAGGTCTCGAGTCGCAATCTTAGTTGCGAGTCGCAATCTTAGTTGCGAGTCGCAATCTCAGTCTCGACTTGTGATGGTTATGGTTGCGAGTCGCAATCTCAGTCTCGACTTGTGATGGTTATGGTTGCGAGTCGCAATCTCAGTCTCGACTTGTAATGGTTATGGTTGCGAGTCGCAATCTCAGTCTCGACTTATAATGGTCATGGTTGCGAGTCGCAACCTTAGTTGCGAGTTGTGATGATTGCGGTTGCGAGTCGCAATCTCGTGGTTGCGAGTCGCAACCTTAGTCTCGAGTCATGATCTCTGTTAACAGCTGCTGATTGTGATAAAACTGAAACTCGATTTTTAAGGGATTTGGGATAGTATTTCCTGTTTTAATCATGATCTAAACTTATCAAGGATTTCGAAAATAATAACTGATTATCTCTTTAACAGTTTTTCGAAAATTTAATAGATAAAATTTAGATCAAACATTAGAAAAACATCCACTAATCCAAATTAGATTCCAAAATAATGGAATTTTCGAGTTTTATTAAGAACAAGCAATGAACCCTAATAAATTTAAAACATAATCTGGGATCCGAAACCTTAAATTTTATACTTTTGTTAACAGATTTCGGATATTAGTTTGCTCTTTATGATTTCGGGTAACATGATTATGCACCCGTTTATTAAAAACATTGATTTCGGCACAAGTAAAACCGAAACAGCCATGAACTTTTAAGGTTTAAAAACTTTCGTTTTCCAGATTTTTGATCCCAGAATAATGGATACAGAACAGAACTGATTTATCAACATATGCTCTGATACCACATGTTGATCAGTTCTGATTAGACTAAATGGAAAACATGAAATAACACACCTTTGATTGCATCAGTAGAGAATCCAGTCAGAGACGCAGCAACGGAGTTCGACATAGTTGTCAGTTTGATCTGGTTCCTCCTTAGGGTGTAAAGTGATGATGGTGATGAAACCGAAACTAGGGTGAGTTTCGATTATGGGGAGAGAGTTACGAATTGATGTTATTGAGGGTTGGTTGATTGTGTAAAGTGTCTAACCCTTTAACTCTCTAATAAGCCCCTTATTTATACACCCAAGAGGAAACCCAATTAGTTAATAAGGGTAATATGGTCCATCAACAATTACCAACTAATTATTAATAGGTTATTAATATATTTTGATCTATATTATATAAATGATAATGATGGCTACTAGATTAAATATAAATAAATAAATATTTAATCTTACAGAATCCGCTTTGAAAAATCTGCATTGTTGAGTGATTACATGTTTCTCTAGATTAAGACATAATCGAACTCAAATCAATATCATTAGATAACAAATGGTCAAATGTTATCTCACATTGAAAAAAGAAAAAGCTTATAACTCGAGGACATAGTTGAAATAGAAGGGTGCTCTTCTTGTATGAAGTAAGGGTGTGCACGGTTCGGTTCGGTTCAGTTTTTGGGTAAAATTAAAACAGAAACCAAAATGCCGGTTCTTTTTAAAAACGTTCGGTTTCGGTTTTTCCGGTTTCTTATGCCGGTTCGGTTCGGTTATTTCGGTTTTTGAAACAAAATTATGTAAAATTCAAAAAATAAAAAAAATATAATTTAAAGTATAAGAATCTTTCTTATATGTTTACATTTAAGTTATTATAGTTAACCTATTTAATTAATATTGCTTACATAAACTTAGCCTTGTAATCTATTTTTATGTTTCTCCAAAGTTTTTATTATGACATTTTTTTTAAAAATATTTTGAAGATCATTAAATTTTGTTATTTTATGTTGGTAATAAATAAATCATTTCAATTATAAATAAACATGTAATGTTTTTATTATAAACACTTAACATTCAAGAATAAAATTAATAATTTACACTAGCATTGTGTTAAACACTTAAACAACTTAAACACAAAAATATATGAATGGTAACTTATCGGTTCGGTTCGGTTTTTTTCGGTTATTGAAAACGGTTATCCAAAAACCCAATCGAAATTTTTGGTTATACAAATCCGAAAACCGAACCGTTGGTTTTTGTTTCGGTTTGGTTTTATCGGTTATTTCAGTTACAATTCGGTTATTTCGGTTTTCTACTCACCCCTAAATTATGAAGTAACATGACTAGCCATGTTATTTGATGAGGTGAGCATGATTCAGTTACTCGGTAAAGTTTGGTTATGGGTTAAATCGGACTTATAACCCATGTTTCACTTTGTTAAATTTACATAACAATTCAGTTTCTGTTGTTATCAGTTTGGTTTTGAAAAAAAATGATCCAGTCTACCGTCTGCTTTGGACTTTGACGGATTTTAGTTATTTTCAATTAATGCATTCAATTATATCATGAGTCAGATAAATTATTAGCAAGTTTTAAAATTATAAAAAAAAAAGAATAAACCGTAACTAGTATGTTATTTATAAGGATTGTAATAATTTTTTTTTTCCGGCAAATACCGTATTATTTATATAAAAATATTAAGGTTTCTTTTTAAATTTTAATGTCAATTCATTTCGATTACTAGTTAATTTAACACATATAATCATGAAATTGTCTATTTGCTTATCTTTAAATTATAATTATAATTCGTTTATTCGGTTTTCCGGTCACTCTTAGATCATGTGTAATGGGGCGGTATATCATCCCAATCTCACCCATAGCATCCGGGCACACCAAAACAGGCGCTATGGGGTCTCAAAATGTTGGGGGCGGTATGTTGATAGCGGCGTGAAGGAGGAGAGTTTCAAAATTTTGACCAAAAAAAAAATAGTTAAGTGTTTTTTAATTAATTAATAAAAATGAAAATTAATAATTAGGTAATGATATGTAGGGGACTTTATGACTACGCGCTCTAGTGATATAACGACACATAAAGCCCCTGTCCCTGTATGACGTGGCGCGCCACTTATCGTATAACGCCCCTCAAATGGACTTTATTGGATGGTTAGATTCTATAATTTATAACGGTAGCAAAATGATGATACGTCTAAGATGGTCAAGAAACTAGGGCTATGTGACTCATAACTTTTATTTAAATTCAAAATAATTTAAAACTGAATAAAATTCCAAAATAGATTTAAATTCAAAATAATTTAAAACTGAATAAAATTCTAAAATAGAAAAAAATTAGAACCTGCAATCTGCAAAGGTATAGATGCGATTTATTAGTCCACCATTCAACGCAAAAGTTGGCCTTATTTATTCTTTTATTAATTGCTACGTTTATTTGAGGAATGACCATCCACGTAACAAGATTTCATTGGTAGGACGTTTGACTAAAATCTTGTGGTGGGGCCAACTCTCACCTGCCAATCTTTTGTTGTGCATTGAAAGTTGGTCTGAACCCTTTGGTCCATACCCATTTCGGGTATTCTCTTTATTGGATCTTGACCCACTTTTCGGTTCGGATTCTCTGTGAAGAGTGAGGACAATAAAATTTTATGAGATTGGGTCAGGTTCTGGTTTAATACATTTTGACCAAATGAGTTGTGTTTAGATTGACCGGTCGGATCAACGGGCTAACAACTTAACAAGTGTAGCCCGTTTATCTTTTAATCTTATTGAAAGTGTGTTATACGTCATTATTTAAAAAAGTCAAGTATTTTGTGTCTAGTGGCATAGCTTTTAAGGGACCAGGGGTGGCCCCCACCCCTCATCCGAATGTTTCGGTTAAAAATGTAATATTTCTGTTTTTTTCGTCCGAAAATTTTAAATTTATATAGGTCTGCCCCCACCAATTATTTTTTCTAAAATTCCCTTGCCCCTACTGTCGCAGTCCTCGACCCCTACCCCGGGAGCCGCGAGACGCAGACCGGGTGGTATCGGTGTTTGTTAATTTGGCAGCGGAATTTAAAACATCAGAATCGTAGTTAGGAAATAAATCTCAGAGTTTCAAAACACCAACTTTTTATAATAAATAAGTGGGATAAAACCCATGTTCCAAATGATAATACATTTATAGGGATAAACCCTAATTATTGAAAACATAATCTCCTTTTTATTTAGGTAACTTTTATAGCCACTTCTTTAAGCCTTCAGTGCTCCATAGCTGGCTTCTTATAGCTTCACATTAAGTTACCTGAAACGCGTTTTATAAAGGTTTTATTAGCAAGAAATACTGGCGAGTGCATCTTAGTTTAATCAAAACAAGCTTTTATAACTTTACAGTATTGATAACGATTACAATGTTTATATCTACCAATATACTCATTCAGTACTTGCCACTCGACCGAATATGTGGCTATGGTCATATCACACATTGACTAACCCATTGTCCAATGGTGACGCTTATCAAGTAATGTATACAAAACCCCATAATACCGGCAGCAATTGTAGAATACAAAGACTCAATCATTGTTAAGTATAATTAGAATATTTGAGGTTTTGGTAAAACGGTTTGGTAGAAAAAGAGAATAACTCACGTTGTTGATTTAGGTGTTTCCACAGTTTCCTGATGGTTCCTGATTATTTTCTATTAAAAATAGACAATGCACACATGTTAGTAAGATAACCCAAATCACATTAGCCATACAACACGAGACAGAACTCCAACAAACTTAGTCAGGCAGAGCCTCGACATGCGTTAGGGAGCCCTAGATCAATCGGGTAGGGTAATGAATTAGTGATCGGGGGTTAAAACACTTACAACGAGGCAGAGCTTCGTGTTTTAGGGGTATTATACCGAGCTGCTATATTGCTATAATAGGGGCTTTAGAGAGAAAAGAATTGAACGACTGAGACTGAGGCCGAAGGCCTCCTTTTATAGGCTGGAAACTAGTTCCCTCGCGCCCCGGAACCCACTTCTCTCTTTCTCGCGACCCGCGAGAGACCTAGGTTAGGGCTTAGGTCTGCTGGATCAGCACCCTAGCTTCAACACGATGTGGGACACGTGGCATAAGGATAAGCCGGCAATCAAGGGGCTGTCGCTCCCCGCGAGCCACCTAGTGGACTCGGTCGTGGCCCGCGAGCACCCAAATTTCTTGTTTTATTTGATTTTTATAAAAATCAAGGTCATTCAGGTCGTTTACGTGTATTCGAGGTATAATTTAGAGCGTTTAGGGGTGTTTTTTTTAGGGTTGTTATATCCTCCCCACCTTGTTTTAAATCTCGTCCTCGAGATTCAATGGAATAGGTGTGGATATTTTCGTTACATTTATGACTCGAGCTCCCATGTGTATTCTGGTCCTCTATTTGAATCCCATTTTACTTTAACCAGAACTAATCGCTTGTGTTTGAGATTCTTGATCTTTCTATCTTCAATCTGTAGTGGTTTCTCTACAAATTTAAGCTTCTCATTTACCTCTATGTCCTGAAGAGGTACTACCAGTGATTCGTCTGCTAAGCATTTCTTGAGGTTACATACATGAAATACATCATGTATTCCTGCCATTTCCTTTGGCAGTTGTAGCTGATAAGCTACTGGTCCTATTCTTTTGATAATCTCAAAAGGTCCAACGTACCTTGGGCTTAGCTTTCCTCTTTTAACGAATCTGACCACTCCTTTCCATGGAGAAACTTTTAACAATACCTTATCTCCAACTTAAAATTCCAATGGTTTTCGTCTGTTATCTGCATAACTCTTTTGACGATCTCTTGCTGCTTTTAGTCTTTCCTTGACTTGAATAATCTTGTCCGTTGTTTCTTGCACTATCTCTGGTCCTGACAGTTGCTTTTCTCCAATCTCTGCCCAACAGACTGGAGTTCGGCACTTTCGTCCATTAAGTGCTTCAAATGGTGCAGCATTGATGCTGGTATGATAGCTGTTATTGCAGGAAAATTCTATTAGTGGTAAATGATCGTCCCAATTTCTTCCAAAATCAATTACACAGGCTCTAATCTTCCATTGTCTGAATTGTCCTTTCGCTTTGTCTGTTTGTTTGAGGATGATAAGCTGTGCTTAGATTTAACCTGGTGCCCATTGCTTTTTGGAAACTTGTCCAAAAATGAGATGTAAAACGGCTATCTCTGTCAGACACAATGGATAATGGAATTCCACGTAATGAAACTATTTCATTTACATACAGTTTGGCTAACTGTTCTATACTGAAAGTTTCCTTCATTGGTAAGAAATGAGCAGATTTGGTTAATCTGTCAACAATCACCCAGATTGTATCATTACTTTTTCGTGTCTTGGGTAATTTAGTGACAAAATCCATTGTTATCAATTCCCATTTCCATATTGGCATCTATAATTGTTGCAATAACCCTGAAGGTTTCTGATGTTCAGCTTTAACCTGTGAACAAGTTAGACATTTAGAAACATAGTTTGCTATATCCTTTTTCATTCCTATCAACCAAAAATTTTTCCTTAAATCTTGATACATCTTATCACTATCGGGATGTATCGTATACTTAGACTTATGGGCTTCTTCTAAAATTTGGTTTCGTAGATTTCCTTGAATAGGTATCCAGATTCTTTTCTTATGGAATCTCCAAATTCCATCTGCTCCTTGTTCTAATTCCTTAATCATTCCTTTTAAACCTTCAGCATCGTCCTTGATTGTTGTTTCCTGTATTTTTCTAATTTGCTCATTTAAATCTATCTGCAGATTTAGTCTGAGAGAGCGTACTCGTTTTGGCTTTTCATGATACTTTCGACTTAAAGCATCAGCCACTACATTAGCTTTACCTGCATGATACTGGATATCACAATCATAATCACTAAGAATTTCCATCCAACATCTTTGTCTCATATTTAGTTCCTTTTGCCCAAAAACATATCTTAAATTCTTATGACCTATAAATACAATGAACTTACTACCGTAAAGATAGTGTCTCCAAATCTTAAGGGCAAAAATTATAGCTCCTAACTCTAGATCATGAGTTGTATAATTTTCTTCATGTTTCTTAAGCTGTCTAGAGGCATAAGCTGTCGCAACCCCCGATCCCTTATCTGTCCCGGGAACGGGCGGACGCGAACTCAGTGGTGGTGGTATTAGGTTTCGTTAATTTGGCAGCGGAATTTACATCAGGACCGTAGTTAGGAAATGTTTATCAGAGTAAAACCACCATAATTAATATTAATAGACACATGGGCAAAACCCAAGTTTCTTATTACAATACATTTATAGGGACAAACCCTATTTTATTGAATTTAAAACATCGTTTATTAGGTAACTTTTATAGCCACTTATTTTCCAAGCCGTCAGTGCTCTCGAGCTGGCTTTTTCCCAGTTGGCTTTCACATTGTGTTACCTGAAACATGTTTAAAAAAATATTTTATCAGCGGAAAATACTGGTGAGTGAATCCCAGTTTAATCAAGAAACATTTTATCAATTAACACAGTATTGAGAGCGATCATATTGTTTATTTCTACACAATTACTCATTCAGTACTGTCAATCCTTGACTTGTGGGTCATATTACACATTGGCTAACTCGTTGTCCAATGATAACGTACTGTTATTCCGACTTACTACTCGCAAGTAATAAATTTTGTATACAAAACCCCATAATACCGGCAGTAATTGAAGAACTACAAAGACTCAATCACCGCTTAATCGCATTGTAAAATATTTAAGGTTTTGTAAAATATTACAAAAAGGTTAACGAAAAGAGGATAAACTCACATTGCTATCTTAGACTTCTCGTAAGGGTTTCCTGGATATAATCTATAATTTATACAAATGTACATTGGTTAGTATCATAACCCTTTGAAAATATTAATGATACCCTCCCCGAGACGGCATTCCAATAACTACGTCGGGCAGAACCACAACAGTTATTACGGAACCCTAAATCAATCGGGCAGTGTAACTATTACGAAATTGGGGTTATAATACTTACAACGGAGCAGAACCTTGCTAATTAGGGGATATAATACCCGCTTATAATTTCTACTACTTCAGAAATTGAGATTGAGAATGAATTGTGAGCGACGGAAAACGAAAACTGATACGTTCTATTTATAGTTGCTGAATTGGACTCTCACGCGGCCCGCGTAAGAGTAGCCTTAAGGTTACGCGGCCCGCGTCAACATGTGGTCAACGTGTAGCTTGTCCCGGTCACCAAGTAGACCCGCCACGATGTCGACACGTGTCGGCCTAGGATGTCTCCGCGTTTAATGATCTCTCGCGGCCCGCGTCAATGTAAGCTTAAGCTTACGCGGCCCGTTTGAACTAAAGAAATCAGCGGAGTCTGGTTCCAGCCTTGATACCGCCCGTGTGATAGGTTGGGGTGGGTCTACGCGGCCCGCCTCAACTTACTTTTTCTAGTTTTTAATTTATTTTAAATATTATAATGTATTTCGGGCTCGATTTTTACATACGGGATGTATTTAAAGACATAATGGAACATTTTACAGTATACCAAGGTGTCGGAAATATTATGAGAGTGTTGGTTTTACCGAGGGTTGTTACATTCTCCCCACCTTGTTTTAGAGCTCGTCCTCGAGATCTACTGGAACAAATGCGGATATTTCCTTTGCATTTCTGACTCGAGTTCCCATGTGTACTCAGGTCCTCTTTTGGAGTCCCACTTCACTTTGACTAGAACTAGTCTCTTATGCTTGAGATTCTTGACTTTCCTGTCTTCAATTTGTAGAGGTCTTTCTACAAGTTTGAGTTGTTCATTTACCTCTATATCCTTAAGAGGTACTATCAGTGATTCATCAGCTAAACACTTCTTGAGATTAGATACATGAAACACATCATGTATTCCTGCCATTTCCTCTGGCAGTTGTAGCTGATAGGCTACAGATCCTATTCTTCTAATAACCTCAAAAGGTCCAATATATCTGGGGCTTAGCTTTCCTTGTTTGATGAATCTTACTACTCCTTTCCAAGGAGAGACTTTCAACAATACTTTATCTCCTACTTTAAACTCCAATGGCTTGCGTCGGTTATCAGCATAGCTCTTCTGTCGATCACGTGCGGCTTTCAGTCGTTCCTTGACTTGAATGATTTTATCAGTTGTTTCTTGCACTATCTCAGGTCCAGATAGTTGCTTTTCCCCAATTTCTGCCCAACAGACTGGGGTTCGGCACTTTCTTCCATAAAGTGCTTCGAATGGTGCAGCATTGATACTTGTGTGATAAATATTATTATAAGAAAATTCTATTAAAGGTAATTGATCATCCCAATTACCTCCAAAATCAATTACACAAGCTCTAAGCATGTCCTCCATTGTTTGGATTATCCTTTCGCTTTGTCCGTCCGTTTGAGGATGATAAGCTGTACTTAGTTTTAACTTGGTTCCCATTGCCTTTTGGAAACTTGACAAAAAATGAGAGGTAAATCGGCTATCCCTATCAGAAACAATTGATAAAGGAATGCCATGTAAAGAAACAATTTCATTTACATACAATTTAGCTAATTGTTCCATACTAAAAGTTTCTTTCATTGGTAAGAAATGAGCTGACTTGGTTAGCCTATCTACAATCACCCAGATTGTATCATTTCCTTTCTTAGTTTTGGGTAATTTAGTAAACAAAATCCATTGTTATTAATTCCCATTTCCACACTGGCATTTCTAATTGCTGTAACAAGCCTGAGGGTTTCTGATGTTCAGCTTTAACTTGTGAGCAAGTTAAACATTTAGAAACATAGGCTGCTATGTCCTTTTTCATTCCTATCCACCAGAAATTTTTCCTTAAATCCTGGTACATTTTATCACTTCCTGGATGCATCGTATATTTAGACTTATGAGCCTCTTCTAGTATACGATGACGTAAGTTTCCTAATTTAGGTATCCACATTCTCTTTTCATGGAATTTCCAAATTCCATCTGTTCCTTGTTCTAATTCTTTTAGCATACCTTTTAATTTTTCAGTATCTTCCTTGATTACTGCTTCTTGTGCTTCTCTTATTTGATTATTTAAATCTACTTGTAGATTTAATTTAAGAGAACGTACCCTTTTTGGCTTTTCATGATATTTTCGGCTTAAAGCATCTGCCACTACATTTGCTCTTCCTTCATGATACTGGATATCACAATCATAATCACTAAGTAATTCCATCCAACGTCTTTGTCTCATATTCAACTCCTTTTTCCCAAAAACATACCTTAAACTTTTGTGATCAGTGAATATGGTAAACTTACTACCATAAAGGTAATGTCTCCAAATCTTAAGGGCAAAAATTATAGCTCCTAATTCTAAATCATGGGTGGAATAATTTTCTTCATGACTCTTAAGTTGTCTGGATGCGTAGGCTATAATCTTCTGTCGTTGCATCAATACACATCCATAGCCTAATTTAGAAGCATCACAATAGACTACAAAGTCTTCAGCTCCTTCTGGTAATGCTAATATGGGTGTATGAGTTAATCTTTGCTTAAGAATTCTAAATGCTTCTTCTTGTTTTAATCCCCATTCAAACTTAACAGATTTACAGGTTAACGTAGTTAAAGGAATGGCTATTCTAGAAAAATCTCGAATAAATCTTCTATAATAACCGGCCAATCCTAAGAAACTTCTAACCTCGGTTGGTGATTCATGGGTTTTCCATTTAGTAATTGCCTCAATTTTTTGTTGGATCTACATGAATTCCTTCATGGTTAACTAGGTGTCCAAGGAATTGTACATGTTCTAACCAAAACTCGCACTTAGAAAACTTAGCATAAAGTTTTTCCTTTCTTAATAGACTTAAAAGTGCATGCAAATGTTTTGCATGATCCTCTTTATTCTTAGAGTAAATTAGAATATCATCTATAAATACAATTATGAATTTATCCAAATATGGCTTACATATTCGGTTCATCATGTCCATAAATGCAACTGGGGCATTGGTTAAACCAAATGGCATGGCAGTAAATTCATAATGACCATACCTTGTTCTAAATGCAGTCTTAGGAATGCCCTCTTCCTGTACCTTTAATTGATGATATCCTGACCTTGAATCGATTTTAGAGAAAAATTGAGCTCCTTGCAGTTGATCAAACAGATCATCGATTCTCGGTAATGGGTACCGATTCTTAATCGTAACCTTGTTTAATTCACGGTAGTCAATGCACATACGCATTGATCTGTCCTTCTTTTTAACAAATAAGATGGGTGCTCCCCATGGCGAAGAACTGGGTTGTATAAATCCTTTCTCCAACAATTCATCTAATTGTTTCTTCAGCTCCTGCATTTTAGCGGGTGCCAAACGGTAAGGTACTTTGGCAATTGGTGCTGTTCCTGGTAGCAGGTGAATTCTGAATTCAACTTCTCTGTCTGGAGGTAGTCCTGGTAATTCTTCTGGAAAGACATCTGAAAATTGAGATACTACTGGAATATCTTTTAGTTCTTTTCCTTTAGTGTTAGTGATTATGGAAATCAAATACACTATAGAACCTTTTCTTATACAACTTGCAGTTTTCATCACAGAGATGAATTTTGTGGATCTAGATGGCTTATTTCCTTTAATTGTGATCATTTTACCTTTTGGTGAATTTACTTGTATTGACTTTTGATCACATAAAATATTGGCCTTATTAGCAATCAACCAATCCATTCCTAAAACAACATCAAATCCTGCCAGATTCATGGGATATAGATTTGCTATAAATTTCTGATTTAAAATTTCTATTCTTGCTCCCTGCAAGATTTCAGAAATCCTAACGGTTTCTCCATTGGCTGTCTCTACTAAGCATTCTTGTGGTAGTTTAATTAATGACTGATTTAGAAATTTGCTAAATGATGTATTAATAAAACTTTGGTTTACACCAGAGTCAAATAATACTTTAGCAAAAACATCATTAACTAAAAACGTACCAGCTATGACATCTGGAATCATCTTGGCTTCATCTGCAGTCAGAACAAATGCTCTAGCATTTTTGGTATTCTTGTTGTCTGGAGCTGGAGCTAATTTTGGGCAATTAGGCTTGATATGGCCTTGTCCTCCGCAGTTGTAGCATATCCTGCTGTTTTCTTCCTGCAGTCTTCTTCCTTGTGTCCTGATATTTTGCAAAAGTTACAGTATATAGAACATCTTCCTGAATGCTTTCTTTTGCAATTCCTACAGTAAGGTGTAGAGGTAGAACCTATATTTTTCCCACGATTAAAATTTCCAGAACGAAATTCTTGTGTGAGCTTTTGGGTTAGGTTCCTTCTTTGATCCTCTTCTCGGGTACGGACTAATTCATCTGTCAAGGTATTGGCTAGTTCTACAGCTTCTTCTATGGTTTGAGGTCTAGCTGCCTTGACTACGTGTCTTATTTCCCCAATTAATCCCCAAATATAACGGGAAATTAACACTGATTCCGGTGAAGCAAGGGTTGGCACTATTCTAGCGTATTCAAAGAATATCTTAGTATATCCCTTACTATCCACACCAGTCATTCTAAGGTTTAGGAATTTGTTTGCTATCTGTTCTTTTTCATTGGGTGGGCAAAATTTCCTTTCTACCTTGTTCTTAAATTCTTCCCATTCCATATTGTAAGTTCTATCACTTCCTCTTGTCTGGAGGATAGTGTTCCACCATTCTAGCGCTGAATTCTTAAATAGATTAGAAGCAAACAATATCTTATCTTCTTCAGCACACTTACTTATCCTTAAGACTGCCTCAGTCTTCTCTATCCAGCGTAGAGTTGCAATGGCCCCTTCGTTTCCCGAGAATTCCATTGGTTTACAAGTCCAGAATTCTTTATAAGAACAACCGTTAGGCACGGTTCTTCTTCTTTTAGGAATAGGCATTTGAAGTATAGGTCCATTGTTTATGCTGGTTTCCGGTTCAATTGGTCTCTTACTGCTATGTTTACTTTTATTATTCGCTTCTTGAACCGTTTGAATAATAAATGGCATGGCATCTATGATTCCTTGTGCTACTATATGTTGAACGGCACTATTATCCATTTGGTTTTCGTTGTTATGGATGCTCGGATTCTCGTTAACCACGTTAATGTTACTCTGGTTATCATTATTAAGATTTCCTTGATTTCCTTCGTCGGCCATCTGAATTTTAAACATTTATCCCATATTAATATCACAAGATAATAAGTAATATAGTTAATCATATGACATGCAATTTAACCAAAAGCGTCGATCATTGCGACTTGTACTCTATTTTCATATACTATGCGTCTATTACACACTAGCACTGAAATAAAGATTACAATACCAACAGAAAGAAAATTACACTAATAGTACTATGCATCCGTACACACAAAATTTTATTTTATTTTTATTATTATTATTACTACCATTTCACCATCTTATTCAAGGATATGGATTCATCCAGAAATCCATATTGCGTTCATCGTATTTCCATACGAGACGCTCTCCCACCTGACGCATTCTCTCACTGCTTTCTAAAATTTCTTCCCCGAAAGTCCTAAGTTCTTGGGCGTTTTCTGCACTCATTGGGGGTGCAGGTTCTAGGACTGGGTTTGGAATCTGGGGTGCGGGTTCCTAATATGGGGGTAAAAGTGCCTGAAATCGGTAAGGATCTTCTAAGATTTCCTTGATGTAGTTATCATGGTAATAAAGATCTAAAGGGTCCATACCTGAATAGGCTCCTATAGGTGTGTCTTCAGGGATAGAGTAACGTTGCACATAGTCTCTATTTTCGTCCCACCAGGGGTCGTAATTTGGGTCTAGAGGGTTTGGTGCAGGTACCCTAGGGATTTCTTCTGGGTTAAAGTCATGCATTTCCACCTAGTTTTCAGGAATTTCTATCTCCATGGGTTGTTCTGGGATTTGTGGTTGTGGGGCTACTAGTTGTTCCAGACTCGGGTCAGCAGCAGTTGTAGCTAGGATATGGAAATTTGCTAGGTTTCTATTAAGCATATCCTGTGTATGGGCATCTGTCTCTCGCTTAGCAGCTGCTAGAATTCTTTGCTGTTGCAACTTTCGCATTCTCTTCCTACGAGCAAAGGCTTCCTTACTGAACCATCCTCTCTTTTTATTAGGAAATGGCTCATCCGATTGAGCTCTAAAGGCAATTATTCCATCTTCCTGATCAGCAGAATACCCAGAAAGGGCAGGCTGTGATGAAGTACCTTCACTCCTAGGTGATTCAGACAACTGACGACTCATATCTGAGGGTCCTTGATCACTCATACTGTAAACTAACAAATAGTCAAATAACACATAACAATTAAATACAGTTATGCACGTATTTCCGTTATTTCCTAACACAAAATTTTAAAACTTAAGTGTCAGCAGAACACTTCTTTGGCTCAGACCAGTGGCTAGGCTCTGATACCACCTTCTGTCGCAACCCTCGATCCCTTATCTGTCCCGGGAACGGCGGACACGAACTCAATGGTGGTGGTATCAGGTTTCGTTAATTTGGCAGCGTAATTTACATCAGGACCGTAGTTAGGAAATGTTTATCAGAGTAAAACCACCATAATTGATATTAATAGACACATGGGCAAAACCCAAGTTTCTTATTACAATACATTTATAGGGACAAACCCTATTTTATTGAATTTAAAACATCGTTTATTAGGTAACTTTTATAGCCACTTATTTTCCAAGCCGTCAGTGCTCTCGATCTGGCTTTTTCCCAGTTGGCTTTCACATTGTGTTACCTGAAACATGTTTAAAAAAATATTTTATCAGCGGAAAATACTGGTGAGTGAATCCCAGTTTAATAAAGAAATATTTTATCAATTAACACAGTATTGAGAGCGATCATATTGTTTATTTCTACACAATTTCTCATTCAGTACTGTCAATCCTTGACTTGTGGGTCATATTACACATTGGCTAACTCGTTGTCCAATGGTAACATACTGTCATTCCGACTTACTACTCGCAAGTAATAAATTTTGTATACAAAACCCCATAATACCGGCAGTAGTTGAAGAACTACAAAGACTCAATCACCGCTTAATCGCATTGTAAAATATTTAAGGTTTTGTAAAATATTACAAAAAGGTTAACAAAAAGAGGATAAACTCACATTGCTATCTTAGACTTCTCGTAAGGGTTTCCTGGATATAATCTATAATTTATACAAATGTACATTGGTTAGTTTCATAACCCTTTGAAAATATTAATGATACCCTCCCCGAGACGGCATTCCAATAACTACGTCGGGCAGAACCACGACAGTTATTACGGAACCCTAAATCAATCGGGCAGCGTAACTATTACGAAATTGGGGTTATAATACTTACAACAGAGCAGAACCTTGCTAATTAGGGGATATAATACCCGCTTATAATTTCTACTACTTCAGAAATTGAGAATGAATTGTGAGCGACGGAAAACGAAAACTGATACGTTCTATTTATAGTTGCTGAATTGGACTCTCACGCGACCCACGTAAGAGTAGCCTTAAGGTTACGCGGCCAGCATCAACATGTGGTCAACGTGTAGCTTGTCCCGGTCACCAAGTAGACCCGCCACGATGTCGACACGTGTCGGCCTAGGATGTCTCCGCGTTTAATGATCTCTCGCAGCCCGCGTCAATGTAAGCTTAAGCTTACGCTGCCCGTTTGAACTAAAGAAATCAGCGGAGTCTGGTTCCAGCCTTGATACCGCCTGCGTGAAAGGTTGGGGTGGGTCTACGCGGCCCGCCTCAACTTACTTTTTCTAGTTTTTAATTTATTTTAAATATTATAATGTATTTCGGGCTCGATTTTTACATACGGGATGTATTTAAAGACATAATGGAACATTTTACAGTATACTAAGGTGTCGGAAATATTATGAGAGTGTTGGTTTTACCGAGGGTTGTTACATAAGCTATAACCTTTTGACGTTGTATCAGCACACATCCGTATCCTAACTTAGACACGTCACAATAGACTACAAAATCGTCAGTTCCTTCAGGTAACGCGAGTATCGGTGCATTGGTTAACCTTTGTTTTAAAATCCTAAATGCTTCCTCCTGTTTTGATCCCCATTGAAACTTAACTGATTTGCAGGTCATTTTGGTTAATGGAATGGCTATTCTAGAGAAATCTTGAATAAAACGTCTATAATATCCTGCCAGTCCAAGAAAACTTCTCACTTCCGTTGGTGACTCAGGGACTTTCCATTTGGTAACCGCCTCGATCTTTGTGGGATCCACATGAATTCCTTCATGATCAACCAGATGTCCAAGGAATTGCACTTCTTGTAATCAGAATTCGCATTGTGAGAATTTAGCATAAAGCTTTTCTTTTCTCAACAATGTGAGAAGTATACGCAAATGCTCTACATGATCCTCCTTGCTCTTAGAGTAAATTAGAATATCATTTATAAAGACAATTGTGAATTTATCCAGGTATGGCTTACATATCCTGTTCATCATGTCCATAAACGCGGCTGGGGCATTGGTTAAACCAAATGGCCAGACTGTAAATTCATAATGATCGTACCATGTTCTGAAAGCAGTTTTAGGAATGTCCTCTTCCTGTACTTTCAATTGATGATGTCACACCCCTAAAATCCACATGCGGAGCATCACCGCTTGGAGGTGTGACTAACCAGGATCAAGCCACCAATCATATTGAACAAACATGTAATTAAATATAAGATCCAACACAATATAATTGGTGTCCAAAACAAAACATAGTTTAAGTTGCAAGCGGAAGCATATTGTTTAAAACCACAGCCTAAGTTCAAATGTTTCAATGTTTATCATGGCACACGACTGTCCATGTCCCACAACGACCACGCCTCCCCGTGCAAGCTCCAAAAAGCATCTAACGACCTGCAAGGCATGTAACAACGAGTCAACAATAAAGTTGAACGAGTTCACAGTTGGTTGTTTAGTTTCACCAGTTTGTTTCAAAAACCAAAAGTTGTTTCGTAAACTACGAGTTAACCAGTATCCTTGTTTCCCAAACCATATCCATAATTAGTGGGAGCTTCCCCATGTAAACCACTAGACCGTTACCATATCGACAACTGACGAACAATAAGTTGTGCCCTACGTCAATGTCTATCAACATTGACTAAGTGCCCAGATCCATTAGTACACGCCCGTCCTACCGGCACGGTGTGAGGCTTGTCAACCCTAATAGCGCTATTAACTAATGACCCGCTCGCCATTGGCCCGGCGATTAAGTCGATATAAAAATGAGGGACTTCATGATAGAGTTTTGTCTAGTTAGTTAATGTTGTCGTCCTTCCTATGGAGGAGCGGAGGTACGTAATCTACCTAAGGAGATTACGCAGGTTCAATGTTGTCGTCCTTCCCATGGAGGAGCGGAGGTACGTAATCTACCTAAGGAGATTATGCAGGTTCAATGTTGTCATCCTTCCCATGGAGGAGCGGAGGTACGTAATCTACCTAAGGAGATTACGCAGGTTCGATGTTGTCGTCCTTCCCATGGAGGAGCGGAGGTACATATTCTACCCAAGGAGAATATGCAGGTTCTATTTAGTTTCTTAACCCCATTCCCAACCACCGGGAATCCCATGCCTTAGAAGTGTGAACTCACCTTGGTTTACTCGGCAGATAAGCAAAATGGTCACTTGAGCTATAAGGGGGTCAACCACGTCCTAACATGGTTACCATACAAGTCAGGTCTAGGTTCAAGTAGTGCACATAAGTTTACACAGAACTAACAAGTCAAGAACACGCAATGATCGTGGCTTACACTTTAAACATGATAAACAATCCAGTTGAACACATAAAGTCCAAAACTTATGCGATCAGGATGTATTGGGCTGATGTAACAGTGTAAGCCCAATAGTATCTTGTGTGATTGGGTAGTTGAAACCCAAACAACTACCCGGCCCAACATGTTGTGCGATCAGCACAACCCTATGCGATCCACAGCATGTTGTGCGATCCAATAACACCCGGCCCAAACAAATAGAAAGCCCAATCATACATACAAGGCCTAAATATAACAAACGTTGATCTTGTGCTGTCCGGATGGACTTGTGCGATCCACTCGG
The DNA here is from genome assembly GCA_030545235.1 of Helianthus tuberosus. Taxonomy (NCBI): domain Eukaryota; kingdom Viridiplantae; phylum Streptophyta; class Magnoliopsida; order Asterales; family Asteraceae; genus Helianthus; species Helianthus tuberosus. The sequence continues at coordinate 80,664,430 of CM060368.1, read as the reverse complement.
GTTGTGCGACTGGGTATTGGGCTTTATGGCCCAACAACATAACAAAGTCCAAACAGTGTGTGTGTGGCCCAAGACTTGTGCGATCGGCACTGCCTTGTGCGATCCACACGTCTTGTGCGATCATGCATATCTTAGTTGTACTGTGTGCCTTGTCTAGTTGTACTCTACCTTGTGCGATTAGTCCCTTACACGAAACAAGTTTCGTGTGGTTCATACAAGCTTGTGCGAATCCCTTGTGCGACCGGTCTTGTGCGATCAGATCAGATTCTATGTGACCTGACCTTGTGCGACCGAAGAGAAACTTGTGCACTTCGTTTTAATATCCGAAAATTATGCTATTTAGTTATATTGTTTCCATTATGATTCAGTCAACAGTCAATCCGTTACATATTGATTTTACAAATCAATTACAACAGTTACCATTTACATCCAATCGATCAAATCCACTAATTACCAAGTAAATTGTCACACCCCGACCACGAAAAACAACAAAACGTGGCGGAAACGTCGGGGAGTGTTGTAACAGAATCATTGTTTCATAACACATGGAAATTGAAATATTGTTTTATTGAATAAAAGAGTTACAATGTCTTGACAATCAAAGAAATATAACATAAATAACTAGTCTTGCATCTTTTATTGTCACTAAGGCCCAAGTCCGCCTAAGTGTATCTTGATAAATCCTATGCATCATATCTTGAAACACATGTGAAAATAGGTACGTCAGCATAAAAATGTCTGTGAGATACATAGGTTTTGTGAAAATAGGATTCATGACTTATAAGTTTAGAAAAAGTTGTTTAGCAAAAGTCAGTCATGAACCTTGTAAATTGATTTGTTTTGTAAATCGTTTGAAAAACAATAAGTTCAGATGATATGTATAAATAAGAGAATAATGTATGGTTAAATAAATAACCAAGTAAAATGAGTTTGTATAAGATAAGTTGTTTGTAAAACAATGTCTTGTGAAAAGTATGTTATTTGTATAAAATGTTATATGTCTCAAATTGAAATGATTCAAATAACGCTACGATATGTAATACCATACAAACACTTATATATAGGAAGTACCAGCGGCGTATCCACCATGTATGTATCATATCACACAAGCCTCGTTACTTAAATCACTTACTCAAACCAAACCAACAAAGTAAAATGTTTATGTATAATCAAATGTCAGAATGTTTATGTGAAAACCATGTCTAATGTCTATGTCTAATGTTTATGTTTAATGTAAATCATGAATTGTGTATGTAAATGTCAAAATGTTTATGTATGGTAAGTGAAATATATCAACTAAACCATATGTAAAATGCACAAAAACAAGGTATTGAAGTAAAACATGGTTTAAATCAAAGTTATGTTTTGTGTAATATGTGACAACTGGCCCAAACCGGTAATTTCCGTACACATTAATTACTGCTTAATGGCTGCAAATATGAGTTTAATTGTCAGCAATGTCTGAACACATGAGTAAACAAGTGAATTCATGCATGTTGTATACTACAAAATATTGCTTTATGCATAAACGAGAGCGTTGCGTCAGAATAATAGTAAACTCACCGGTAAGACACAATGTGTCAACGGAACTGCAGGAAGCAGCCAGACAATAAAATTGGAGCCTAGGTGTAGGTCCGACAATAAGAATGCATTAAAACCCAAGAGTACATACAAGGGTTAATATATATGCAATGCGAAAGCAAAAATAAGCACTAAAAAGCACCCGAAACGCACTTTAAGTGCAGAATTTATATAATTCAGCAATAAATCAGCATTTAGACATATAAATATTATGCAGAAATGTCGTTTTATTATCCAGAATATTTCCCTAAGTGTTGGGAATTGAAAGAGTACAAGAAAGGTACTTAAACGACACTAAAAAGCGTAATTTAGCACTTTAACGAATCGGTATGCAACCGAACAACCGGACTATACCCGGAACATGAAAATATTGTTATTTTCATTATTTATCTTTTTCTGAGCTAGTTAGGGTCCCTGATTACCCTAACACCCGTTATAACACGCTACACACCAATAACCAAGTTAAACCCTTAGTTTAACCTAACTAACTACCTAATTACTAGTTGAGATCGAACTAGTACCCCCCCCCCCCCCATCCTAACCGGCCCTAACTAAGGAAGGACACCCTTGTCCTTGTGATGAATATTATAATCAACATGCTTAATATCTAGGGGGCATGTAATCCATTGGTTAAACCCACTAAACTTGTCTATAAGTTCTAACCTAAACACAATAGATCATTACACAACACAACACCAACTCAAACCCTCTCTTTCTCTCTACCTAGCTCACGGCCAAACATCCCTCCTTCAACCCTCCATTTTCGAGTTTGGTTCTTGCCATTCCAAGATCATACAAACATCAAGGGTCACGTATTAGGAGCCTTGGAGCAAACGGAACGCGAAGGACCTCCTTCTCTAGCTTTTATCCACCTCTTTTGCGTATAGATTCTTCCCTAGCCATGAGCTAGAGGTATAATGCTTAAAACTCATATTTGAACTAATCTAAAGTGGTTAAAAGGATTTTTATCGGATAAAACTCGTTAACATGCAAGATGATGCTTTAAAGCCTACTTAAAACACTAAAAATGGTGGTTAATAGCACATATGTTGTGTAAATGTTGTAGTAATTGAAATTTGTGATTATTTAGACCCGATCTATGTTGTGGTAGCTCGGATCATCATTTAACCCGGTTTGGTCATGATCATGAATCATGACATAAGGTTATGTTAGAAGATATAAGGGTTAAAAGGTGAAACTCTACCACACATGAAACATGAACTTGTGTAAAAGTATTTTTACTTGCAAAATATTGTTCAAAACTAGTAGATCTAAAGATCTACAAGTGGTTTTTCGGAAGAACCAAGCAAAACTATTAGTCTTGTTTAAAACCCGGATCTTATCCGAACTAAAAGCATTTTTAGTAAATAAACAAGTGTGTAGACACTTGTGTCACAAGAAAATTTAACAAAGAAGTATTTTTGCGAATCTTGACTAGAAGTTGTGAAACTTCATATTCTTTAAAAATAAAGTTTTTAAGAAACTAAAATTATTTTTAAAGATGGAAAGATTTACTAAATGTGCTAGTAAGATACTACACAATTTTGGTAAATATCCAAGTTCATGAAGTGGGGAAAAGTAGTGATTATTGTTGATAATTGTTGTTGATGATTATTGATGGTTGATGATGATTTAAAAGAAAATAAGCACACGTTTTGAAAACGTGGGAAACGTCCATTTTTAGGGGAAACTCTGTCAAAATTTTTATAAATTTTGACACTTAGAAAAATATAAGTTTTTGAGAAACTTATTCCCTAAAAATGTATTTAAAAGTATTACCAAGGTTTCCCTAATTTTTGGTGATGAGAAATGGTGATTTTTCAAGAATAAAAATGGATATTAAGTATATATTTTTGAAAGAAAAATATATATTATTTGCTCACCAACTTTTGTGCTAAGTGTATATAGTATGTGTTATACGTGCTAGTGTATTAAGACTTAAAAATACACTAATTACTCTTGAGGAGTAGAAATATAAAAATACACATACAACATACAAGATACATAATTCGGGTGCAAAGTGCAAAACACAAAAGACTTATATTTATTTAGAGAAAATAATATAAGTAAGATACGTAGTTAAAAATATAAGAATATTTTTAACACAAGAAAATATACACAAAAGAGAGTGACTGTACTTGTGCGACGCAAGTCTAGTGACTAACATTAAGAAAACGCGTATAGGTTACGACGTTAATTAAGCAAATCCGGTGGAGTTTACGACGCTAGGAACGCAAAGTTGTGAGTTCATGCTCCCCCTTTTCTCTTTAACTGTTTTCAGTTTTTATAACTTCGGGGGTGAAATACATGTACAAATGTACAAAAATTTATAATTGGTATGATATAAATACAAGAAGTACACTTGGTGAGAACGAGAACCAAGTGTGACGAAATATAAGAATACAAGAAGTACACTTGGTGAGAACGAGAACCAAGTGTGACGAAATATAAGAATACAAGAAGTACACTTGGTGAGAACGAGAACCAAGTGTGACGAAATATAAGAATATGAGAAGCGCACTTGGTGAGAACGAGAACCAAGTTTGAGGCGCTATGAGAAATGATAACAAGAAACGCGCTTGGTGAGGACGAGAACCAAGTAGGATGCGTTATGAGAAATAGTGTCACGAATAGGGTACAGAAGCACCATTAATCAACGTATACATTCAGACCGCAGAACAAAAGGTTAGATCTAATGGGTGCCTGGCAGCCACACTCCCGGTCGGGGCGAGAACCGAGGAGTGCTTTTGTGTCTCAGAATATACCAATTAAATGCCTTAGGTTTGGTGACTTCCTATGACGTGCCACATGTTAATGGCTTTGCAACCCATTAACAATCTGATAATTACAGAAATACTGTATTTACATAAAATTCATACCATACTAAAATTGATATATAACTTGAAGTACGTGGGGTACTCAAGAAGATTGAATTATACTTGAAGTACGTGGGGTACTCAAGAAAATGAGAATTATACTTGAGTACGTGGGGTACTGAAGAAGAAATTGAATTATACCTGTGTACGTGGTGTACACATGAAACTGAATTTATATATGAAAACTTGATTTACTCACAAACTATGTTTTCATACAAAGTATACAAACATGAAATACAAAACTGCATGAATTCACACCAACTTTATGTTGACGTTTTTCCAAAAACTCACATGTATTTCAGGTAACTAGGATGGATGTGCGCGCGGTCTTACCCATGCTCGGGGATGTCGCTTATGTTTATCTTTAAATAAAGTTGTAAACTTTTAAGACAATGCTTTATGCGACTTAGCGATGTAAACGCTAACGTATGTTTTCAAATTATGGTATTTGAAATTATTTTCTTGAGCATGTAGTATGTTTACTCTTCGTATGCAATGAGAACCTTTCATGATCACACCTCGTGCTTCCGCCGTAGAAAGGGGTGTGACAGATTGGTATCAGAGCTGCGATTGTAGTGAACCAGGATTCCTTCTCGAGTCTAGTCTACAATCTCTAGGATCCATTCACGAAAACAATTTTCAAAGAGTTTTCATTGCATAAAACGTCCCGCGACATCCACTGCCTGAAACTGTCTACATGAGTCTAGAAAAGACACTACGAGACTTAGAGTGCACTTGAGTAGCACTTGTCGTTGACTAGAAATTACTTGCAATTATGTGTGATAATTAGCATGTACTAGAAGTAGAATGTCACAAGTATACGTGACTTTATCTGAAGGCGATGGCCCATCTGAAGGAAAAGACACGAGGATGAAACGAACTGTGCGGACTGTGCAAGGAGTTACGTAATTATGGATGCATACATAATTATGGAATTCAGTGCACAGAAACCACAGCAAGTCTTGTCACGTATAGATTCCCTCAGTGCAAGCCTACTAAGTACTCTGCTAGAGTAATAATTGTTTGATGTCACTTACGTGGTATATATACCTGTGAATATATATGATACTACTGTTTAGTGTGGCGATATCAAACCAATGCCTAACCCTGCTGGGTTATGTTCCGTCAGAACATGGCACCCAGGAAAGCTGTGAATGCTCGCAATGACGATCAACCTCCACCTCCCCTACTGCCCAGAACTGCTGATGAGCTGAACGCTCTACTGGAGGAAAGGATTTCAGCTGCTATCGCCCACTACGAGGCGAACCGCACTCAAGACAGTGGTGGCCCAAGCAACGCTAGACGTAATGGGAATGGAGATTCGTCTGGAGGCAATGCAGCTCAAGGTAACCTTAAGACACTGTGCTAAGCATGAGGAAATTTATGAACGGTCTTTGTTTCATTATTTCTTCGATTGCTCACATGTGAATTGGTGAATAAATTCCAGGCTACACTTTCAAGCAGTTCCTCGACTGCAAGCCGATGAACTATGATGGCACAGGAGGTGCAGTAGCATTTGTGCGCTGGACGGAGAAGACTGAAGCTACTTTCCGCATGAGCAAGTGTACCGCGGATCAACAAGTCACCTTTGCTACTGGGTTGTTCGTCGATGAAGCTCTGACTTGGTGGAACCTGCAAGCCCAAACTTTGGGTGATGATGCCGCTTATGGCCTCACTTAGGAGGAACTGAAGGAAAGGATGAGAGAGAAGTACTGCTCTCGTGCGGAACTCCAAAGGCTGGAAACAGAGTTCTGGCACTTGACTATGGAAGGTGCTGACATCAATGGTTACACTCGAAGGTTCCACGACCTGTCGAGAGTGCTTCCCTACATGGTGACTCCTGAATTTAAGCGTGTGGAACGCTACATTTGGGGACTGGCCTCAGAGTTTCGTGGCATGGTAACTTCGGCCAAACCTCAAACAATCACCGAGGCTGTAACTCTGGCTGTCAGCCTGACTGAAGATTGTGTTCGTATGAAGAAGTTGTCACTGAACCCAACAGAAAAGACCGAGACACATGCTGAGTCGTCCGGTGACAAAAAGAGAAAGCATACAAGTTTGAACCAAGCAACTCGCAACAACAAGGGTTTCAGCAAGAAGCGCGAAACTAATCCGCCTCAGGAGATGAAAACCCATGCAACCAAAGCATACCAAGGCTCCATGCCTAGATGCCAAAAATGTAAGTATCATCATGATGGAACTTGTCGCATTCCAAGGTGCGACAAATGTGGTAAATTGGGTCATCAAACAGAAGACTGTTGGGGAAAAGGAAAGAACCGAAATTGGAACGGTGCTGGTAACAAGAATGGTAACGGGAAAGGGCAAGGATGCTTCAAGTGTGGAAACAATGATCATTTCATGAAGAACTGCCCAGAGAGAAACAACACTCCGGCTCGAGCATTTGTGATTGGAGCAAGAGACGCACGCGAGGACCCTAACGTGGTCACCGGTACGTTTCTCATTAACAATCACTTTGCATCCATATTATTCGACACTGGCGCCGATTATAGCTTCATGTCTGTGGAATTTAAACGCATACTCGGAATAGAATCTAGTAGATTAGAAATTCCTTATTCCATAGAACTAGCCAATGGTAAACTTGTTGAATCGGGCGAAGTTGTTAGAGGCTGCACGCTAGAACTTGGTGAACGAAGATTTAGCATCGATCTCCTACCTATTCAATTGGGTAGCTTCGATGTAGTAGTCGGGATGGACTGGTTATCCAAGAACAAAGCTAAAGTTATTTGCCATGAGAAAATCATTCGCATCCCTTTAGCGAATGGTGAAACTCTCATCGTGCATGGAGAAAAACGAGACGCGCCTCTTCGAATCATCAGTTGTATGAAGGCACAGAAGTGCTTGAGGAAAGGATGTGTCGCTTTCCTAGCACACGTTATAGACAAGAAGGCTGTGGAGCCAAAACTCGAAGACATTCCTGTGGTGAAGGAATTTCCTGATGTGTTCCCTGAAGATCTGCCAGGACTACCTCCGCAACGACAAGTCGAATTCCGTATAGACTTGGTTCCAGGAGCTGCTCCTGTAGCCAAGGCACCCTATCGACTTGCACCATCCGAAATTCAAGAATTATCTACACAACTCCAGGAGTTGTTGGATAAAGGATTCATAAGGCCAAGCTTCTCACCCTGGGGAGCTCCAGTATTATTCGTGAAGAAGAAGGATGGATCACTGCGGATGTGTATCGATTACAGGGAACTGAACAAGCTCACAATCAAGAATCGGTATCCGCTACCGAGGATTGATGACTTGTTTGATCAACTGCAAGGATCAAGCTACTATTCCAAGATCGACCTTCGATCTGGATACCATCAGCTGAGAATCCAAGATGAAAGCGTGCCAAAGACTGCATTCAGAACGCGCTATGGGTACTACGAATTTCTTGTGATGCCATTTGGGCTGACGAATGCACCAGCGGTCTTTATGGATCTAATGAACCGCGTATGCAAACCATATCTCGATAAATTCGTGATTGTATTTATCGATGATATCCTGATTTACTCGCAAACGAAAGAAGAGCACGAGCAACATCTCAGGACCATCTTGGAATTACTGAAGAAAGAGAAACTTTATGCAAAATTCTCGAAGTGCGAATTCTGGATTCGCGAAGTACAATTTCTTGGTCACGTGGTGAATGAGTAGGGCATTCATGTAGACCCGTCCAAGATTGAAGCGATAAAGAATTGGGAAGCTCCCAAGACCCCGACCGAAGTCCGTCAATTTTTGGGCTTAGCGGGCTACTATCGGCGATTCATTGAGAATTTCTCGAGGATAGCTCAACCGCTAACGACCCTTACTCAGAAAGACAAGAAATACGACTGGGGTCACAAACAGGAAGAAGCCTTTCAGCTACTTAAGAACAAGCTCTGCGAAGCACCGATACTATCGTTACCCGAAGGCACTGAAGACTTCGTGGTATACTGCGACGCCTCACGACAAGGCTTGGGTTGCGTGCTCATGCAACGCCAAAAAGTCATCGCTTATGCTTCAAGACAATTGAAGGTTCACGAGAGAAATTATACCACTCACGACCTGGAACTGGGTGCAGTGGTATTCGCCTTGAAGATTTGGCGACATTATTTATATGGTACTCGATGTACAATCTTCACAGATCACAAAAGCTTACAACACATATTTGATCAGAAGGAATTGAATATGCGCCAGCGACGTTGGGTCGAGCTGCTGAATGATTATGACTGTGAGATTAAGTACCATCCTGGAAAGGCGAACGTTGTAGCGGACGCGTTGAGCCGAAAAGAAAGGGTTAAGACCCTAAGGGTTCGAGCATTGGAAATGACCATTCGAACGAACCTCACTGCACGCATTCGAGATGCACAACAAGAAGCTCTTAAAGAAGAGAACCGTAAAGCTGAATACCTACGGGGTATGCTGAAATACATGGTGCCAAACGAAGAGGGAGCCTTATACTTCAAAAAGCGTATTTGGGTTCCACTCTATGGTGGCATACGAGAAGTCATCCTTAATGAAGCCCACAAATCGAGATATTCGATTCATCCAGGATCGGACAAAATGTATCAAGACTTGAAGGAATATTATTGGTGGCCGAGACTCAAAAGCGACGTTGCTGTCTATGTTGGAAAATGCCTAACCTGTGCTAAGGTTAAGGCGGAATATCAGAAACCGTCCGGCCTACTACAACAACCAGAGATTCTCGTGTGGAAGTGGGAACAAATCTCGATGGACTTCATAACGAAATTACCCAGGACCCCGAGAGGGCACGATATGATATGGGTAATAGTTGATCGATTGACGAAGTCTGCGCACTTCCTACCGATCTGAGAAAAAGACAGCACTGGAAAGCTTGCTGAAATATACTTAAGAGAAATTGTGGCACGTCATGGAGTGCCAATCTCAATCATTTCAGACAGAGATGGACGCTTTGTCTCAAGAATCTGGCAATCATTTCAGGAAGCCTTTGGATCTCAGTTAGATCTGAGCACGGCATTCCATCCGCAAACAGACGGCCAGAGCGAACGGACTATACAAACGTTAGAAGATATGCTTCGCGCATGTGTCATGGATCTAGGCGGCAGCTGGGATACTCATCTACCTTTAGTTGAGTTTTCCTACAATAACAGCTATCATACGAGCATAAAAGCCGCGCCGTTCGAAGCTCTGTATGGCCGCAAATGCCGATCGCCCTTATGTTGGGCAGATGCCGGAGATAAACGTATGGTTGGTCCTGAACTTGTACAAAAGACAACCGACAAGATTGCGCAGATCCGAGAGCGCATTAAGGCGGCTCGAGAGCGACAAAAGAGCTACGCTGACCCAAATAGAAAATCGGTAGATTTCAAGGTGGGAGACAAAGTGTTGTTAAAAGTCTCACCATGGAAGGGCGTAGTCAGGTTTGGAAAGCGTGGAAAGCTGAATCCACGATACATCGGACCATTCAGAATTTTGAAGAGAATTGGTACCGTGGCATACAAGTTGGAGTTACCGGAAGAACTTAATGGAGTACATGATACGTTTCATGTATCCAACCTGAAGAAGAGTCCAACACAAGAAAACGTGATCATCCCGATGGATAAAGTGCATATTGATGAAGCCCTCCGATTTACAGAGCAACCCGTTGAGGTTACTGACTGGAAAGTCAACAAGACCAGGAGGAGCAGTGTGAAGCTTGTCAAAGTACGTTGGAACTCTGAGCACGGACCCGAGTACACATGGGAACGTGAAGACCAGTTCAAGAAAAAGTATCCCCACCTATTCAAGAAGACTCCAGCGAGAGTGAGTTCAGCCTGAATTTCGGGACGAAATTCTTTTAACGGGGGGAGACTGTGACAACTGGCCCAAACCGGTAATTTCCGTACACATTAATTACTGCTTAATGACTGCAAATATGAGTTTAATTGTCAGCAATGTCTGAACACATGAGTAAACATGTGAATTCATGCATGTTGTATACTACAAAATATTGCTTTATGCATAAACGAGAGCGTTGCGTCAGAATAATAGTAAACTCACCGGTAAGACACAATGTGTCAACGGAACTGCAGGAAGCAGCCAGACAATAAAATTGGAGCCTAGGTGTAGGTCCGACAATAAGAATGCATTAAAACCCAAGAGTACATACAAGGGTTAATATATATGCAATGCGAAAGCAAAAATAAGCACTAAAAAGCACCCGAAACGCACTTTAAGTGCAGAATTTATATAATTCAGCAATAAATCAGCATTTAGACATATAAATATTATGCAGAAATGTCGTTTTATTATCCAGAATATTTCCCTAAGTGTTGGGAATTGAAAGAGTACAAGAAAGGTACTTAAACGACACTAAAAAGTGTAATTTAGCACTTTAACGAATCGGTATGCAACCGAACAACCGGACTATACCCGGAACATGAAAATATTGTTATTTTCATTATTTATCTTTTTCTGAGCTAGTTAGGGTCCCTGATTACCCTAACACCCGTTATAACACGCTACACACCAATAACCAAGTTAAACCCTTAGTTTAACCTAACTAACTACCTAATTACTAGTTGAGATCGAACTAGTACCCCCCCCCCCCCCATCCTAACCGGCCCTAACTAAGGAAGGACACCCTTGTCCTTGTGATGAATATTATAATCAACATGCTTAATATCTAGGGGGCATGTAATCCATTGGTTAAACCCACTAAACTTGTCTATAAGTTCTAACCTAAACACAATAGATCATTACACAACACAACACCAACTCAAACCCTCTCTTTCTCTCTACCTAGCTCACGGCCAAACATCCCTCCTTCAACCCTCCATTTTCGAGTTTGGTTCTTGCCATTCCAAGATCATACAAACATCAAGGGTCACGTATTAGGAGCCTTGGAGCAAACGGAACGCGAAGGACCTCCTTCTCTAGCTTTTATCCACCTCTTTTGCGTATAGATTCTTCCCTAGCCATGAGCTAGAGGTATAATGCTTAAAACTCATATTTGAACTAATCTAAAGTGGTTAAAAGGATTTTTATCGGATAAAACTCGTTAACATGCAAGATGATGCTTTAAAGCCTACTTAAAACACTAAAAATGGTGGTTAATAGCACATATGTTGTGTAAATGTTGTAGTAATTGAAATTTGTGATTATTTAGACCCGATCTATGTTGTGGTAGCTCGGATCATCATTTAACCCGGTTTGGTCATGATCATGAATCATGACATAAGGTTATGTTAGAAGATATAAGGGTTAAAAGGTGAAACTCTACCACACATGAAACATGAACTTGTGTAAAAGTATTTTTACTTGCAAAATATTGTTCAAAACTAGTAGATCTAAAGATCTACAAGTGGTTTTTCGGAAGAACCAAGCAAAACTATTAGTCTTGTTTAAAACCCGGATCTTATCCGAACTAAAAGCATTTTTAGTAAATAAACAAGTGTGTAGACACTTGTGTCACAAGAAAATTTAACAAAGAAGTATTTTTGCGAATCTTGACTAGAAGTTGTGAAACTTCATATTCTTTAAAAATAAAGTTTTTAAGAAACTAAAATTATTTTTAAAGATGGAAAGATTTACTAAATGTGCTAGTAAGATACTACACAATTTTGGTAAATATCCAAGTTCATGAAGTGGGGAAAAGTAGTGATTATTGTTGATAATTGTTGTTGATGATTATTGATGGTTGATGATGATTTAAAAGAAAATAAGCACACGTTTTGAAAACGTGGGAAACGTCCATTTTTAGGGGAAACTCTGTCAAAATTTTTATAAATTTTGACACTTAGAAAAATATAAGTTTTTGAGAAACTTATTCCCTAAAAATGTATTTAAAAGTATTACCAAGGTTTCCCTAATTTTTGGTGATGAGAAATGGTGATTTTTCAAGAATAAAAATGGATATTAAGTATATATTTTTGAAAGAAAAATATATATTATTTGCTCACCAACTTTTGTGCTAAGTGTATATAGTATGTGTTATACGTGCTAGTGTATTAAGACTTAAAAATACACTAATTACTCTTGAGGAGTAGAAATATAAAAATACACATACAACATACAAGATACATAATTCGGGTGCAAAGTGCAAAACACAAAAGACTTATATTTATTTAGAGAAAATAATATAAGTAAGATACGTAGTTAAAAATATAAGAATATTTTTAACACAAGAAAATATACACAAAAGAGAGTGACTGTACTTGTGCGACGCAAGTCTAGTGACTAACATTAAGAAAACGCGTATAGGTTACGACGTTAATTAAGCAAATCCGGTGGAGTTTACGACGCTAGGAACGCAAAGTTGTGAGTTCATGCTCCCCCTTTTCTCTTTAACTGTTTTCAGTTTTTATAACTTCGGGGGTGAAATACATGTACAAATGTACAAAAATTTATAATTGGTATGATATAAATACAAGAAGTACACTTGGTGAGAACGAGAACCAAGTGTGACGAAATATAAGAATACAAGAAGTACACTTGGTGAGAACGAGAACCAAGTATGACGAAATATAAGAATACAAGAAGTACACTTGGTGAGAACGAGAACCAAGTGTGACGAAATATAAGAATATGAGAAGCGCACTTGGTGAGAACGAAAACCAAGTTTGAGGCGCTATGAGAAATGATAACAAGAAACGCGCTTGGTGAGGACGAGAACCAAGTAGGATGCGTTATGAGAAATAGTGTCACGAATAGGGTACAGAAGCACCATTAATCAACGTATACATTCAGACCGCAGAACAAAAGGTTAGATCTAACGGGTGCCTGGCAGCCACACTCCCGGTCGGGGCGAGAACCGAGGAGTGCTTTTGTGTCTCAGAATATACCAATTAAATGCCTTAGGTTTGGTGACTTCCTATGACGTGCCACATGTTAATGGCTTTGCAACCCATTAACAATCTGATAATTACAGAAATACTGTATTTACATAAAATTCATACCATACTAAAATTGATATATAACTTGAAGTACGTGGGGTACTCAAGAAGATTGAATTATACTTGAAGTACGTGGGGTACTCAAGAAAATGAGAATTATACTTGAGTACGTGGGGTACTCAAGAAGAAATTGAATTATACCTGTGTACGTGGTGTACACATGAAACTGAATTTATATATGAAAACTTGATTTACTCACAAACTATGTTTTCATACAAAGTATACAAACATGAAATACAAAACTGCATGAATTCACACCAACTTTATGTTGACGTTTTTCCAAAAACTCACATGTATTTCAGGTAACTAGGATGGATGTGCGCGCGGTCTTACCCATGCTCGGGGATGTCGCTTATGTTTATCTTTAAATAAAGTTGTAAACTTTTAAGACAATGCTTTATGCGACTTAGCGATGTAAACGCTAACGTATGTTTTCAAATTATGGTATTTGAAATTATTTTCTTGAGCATGTAGTATGTTTACTCTTCGTATGCAATGAGAACCTTTCATGATCACACCTCGTGCTTCCGCCGTAGAAAGGGGTGTGACATAATACATGCATGCTATACTGATATAAACATTTATACGGTATTGTGAAAATTCATACATCCAAGCCTTGCGACAGTCGGATAACCCTTTTAGTAAAGGTTATCAAAAAATGTATTCGGATTCGGTCATTCCTTCCATCCAAACAAACCCGAGATTACAGGAATGGGATTTGTCAAGTCCTATGGTACCACTACCTACTACCGAGCGGCATGATCGGTGTTAATGAATGTACATTGTCTCATTTAAACAAACCAAATGTCATACCAAAATGTAAGCATGTGATGAATAATAAATGTACTAAGTACGCACACAATGGGCATACATAGCATAAAATGTAATGTAAAATAATGTACTAAATACGCACACAATGGGCATACATAGCATGAAATGTAATGTAAAATAATGTACTAAATACGCACACAATGGGCATACATAGCATGAAATGTAATGTAAAATAATGTACTAAGTACGCACACAATGGGCATACATAGCATGAAATGTAATGTAAAATAATGTACTAAGTACGCACACAATGGGCATACATAGCATGAAATGTAATGTAAAATAATGTACTAAGTACGCACACATTGGGCATACATAGCATGAAATGGAATGTAAAATAATGTACTAAGTACGCACACAATGGGCATACATAGCATGAAATGTAATGTAAAATAATGTACTAAGTACGCACACAATGGGCATACATAGCATGAAATGTAATGTAAAATAATGTACTAAGTACGCACACAATGGGCATACATAGCATAAAACACAATGAAATCATGTACTATAAATGTACTAATGAACATAGCAAGTATATGACGTGAAAGCAGGAAAGCATGAAAGTAACAAGTAGGCACATGTGTTTCACCCCAAAACGTTTGGAAAACAGTAAAAGAGGGGTCTATGTACTCACTTGAGATTGCTTAGAAGTCCTTGTGTAACAACCAAACAATGCTAGAGATCACGGAAATCAAACGGCACCTAATATAGGTAACTATGTTAATATACCGGACCTAAATCGGAGGATTGGATAGAATGAGGGTTCGTAAACCAAACGAGTATGGAGACTCGTGTAATATGGTTTAACAAAGCCTACATACTACAATGAAACCTAACCTAAGTGCTTACGACCCATTACGACCCGTTTAGGTAGCTTATGCTACTTTAACGCGTCGATCGCGTAAAACGCGTTCGGAACGCCTAACTAGCCCTTTGATAAGTAAAATATGCCTTAATATGTCTAATATTGTTACAAAATCAGTTTAGATACCAAAAGTTATGTTACATATGCTTAAAATGAATTTTGGCGTAAAAAGGGCATTTTGGTCATTTACCTAAGGCATATAAACTACCTATCATACAACTAACTAAACGCCGTGACCATAAGGTATAACCTCGTAAGGTTATTCCCTATATACTATGGTCACCTAATGTGCTTGGTCGGATCCTAATGATCGACCAAACGGGTCGGGTTCGAAAGCATAAGCGATTGTTTAGATCGCTTACCTTACGACCCTATATAAGCACTAAACTAAAAGTGACGAGCTAAGCATGTTAAAACATGCTTAACTAAGTTTAGAAAACAGGTTTGGTATCAAAACAAACGGTTTTGATACCTATAAGTAGTTTGGTTACAAAATACGCATTAACACGCATTTTGGCCGAAACTACGACTCGTCACTGAGCCTAGATAACGTGGTAATCAGTAGGTATAGTCACTAGGGACTATAACCATCGTGATCACGCTCACGTTATGAAGTTCAAACGAACTTCGCATCGACCATAAACTGGTCAATGCAGAAAGTCAAACATAGTTCGACTTTCGGACTAGAAAAGCGATAAAAGAACGAAGGAACACTTACAAAGGGTCCCCGCTAGTAAATCTTGATCGAGTAGCTCAGGTATGAAGTGATTTGCTTCAACTTAGAGCACTTTTGATTAGATTTGTGAGGAATGAGTGAAGTTGAGGTGGGTATTTATAGTAAATGGACAACCGTTAGGATCGTTCCTCGAATAACGTGATCGAATCTCATCCGTACATGTGTTGGAATGTTGTGGTAGCTCATTTTGCCCCCACCACAAGAGTTTGACATGTGGCATTGGCCCTTGGAGGGTTTAAGGGCTGTTAATAGCTGTTTAAAATGGCTTTTGCTGATCAGAAGGGGCCTCGCGTGACGCCAAGGGGGCTAGGTGTCACGCTAAGGTCCCCCTGATCAGCAAACACTTTCCAATGTTTCCATTTCAGTCCCCGTTGTGTATTAAGGCCATTTCCGACATGTTTAAGGCTCGTTAAGCCATTTTCAAGGCCCTAAAATGATGCCTAAACATTGTGAACATGAAACATGCTCAAAAATATCCCGGATGTCGGTTCGTTTGGCCGTACGATCACGATGTTCGCTTAATTACGACGGAATGCGCATAAGCGCGAAAAACGATCCAAATGGTGTGACAAATGGATTTTTCTTATGCCAAACACTAAAATAAAATATTTTAGTGCTTACATAAATTTTTTTGATGTCCGGATGTATTCAGAACGTAAGTTATGCGCGAAAATGCAAACTTGTGCACTTTTTGACGCTTTTAGTCCCTGAATGACCCAAAAGTTTATTTTAGCACACCGAACCCCTCAAAGCCTATTACTAAGCTATGTAAAGGGTATTTAAGGTGTGTTTAACTTATGGTCATGTTCCGGAATGTTCTCTACAGTTCAAATTGGCATACTTTCGCAGTTTGTCAAGTTTAGTCCCTGTAAGCGAATTAACTTGTTTTTGCTATACCAAAGCCTTCAAAACTTCTTTCTAAGTTATGTAAGGGTTATTTAAGGTATGTTAAGCCTATTTCACTATTCCAGAGCGTTCGTTGCATTAAACGGGTTATATTTACGCGTCAGTGCGCGTATAACCTTCCAGAAAGCGATTTAAAGCTTGAAATCGAACAAGAATTGATATGTGCAAATGATACACATATTTATACAAATCCCAAGTATGAAATACAATATTTCATTAGTTTGGTATTTGTTTAATGGTTGAAGTGACCCAGGTGTCACAGTCTCCCCTACTTCAGGAAATTTCGTCCCGAAATTTATTTAGAGGAAACTTGTGAGAGCTTAAAACATGAAGTTGAAAAGATCGAACAACATTGGTTAGGGTCCTGAACTTCTAGTAACTTTAATAACATCATGCTTGCAATGTAAGAGGGATACTTATATACAAGTATATGAAGCGTCATTGGTGCTTCCACCATACCTCCTGTACATTATTCACATTTCGTTATTGTTGCCACTATCGGTTCTTACACATAATAAATCTTACTGTGGTTTCTGTGCACTGAATTTCATAATTATGTACGTGTCCATAATTAGACAATTCCTTGCATAGTTCACACAGTCTATTTTATAATGTGTAGGGGAAAACCAAATGAACAAACCTGTGATGAGTGTGACTAGACCACCATAGGGTCCCTTTTATTAAATAAATAAATGATTTTAATAGACAACCAAGGAGTCTTTTCAGCTTATATCATCGCATGTCATTCTTAACCAGATTTTTGAATCAATCTTTTTGACTAGACCCCTAAAAGGGTCTCTTATGAATCATGGAGTGGTACTATATAATCCAAGGATCTTAACTATTTCATAGAAGCCCATTAAGGATTTAAGGTAGTACCTTTTGAATATCCTGCTACGAACCCCTCATATGAAGATATGAAAGATTCTACGAGGATTTGGATAACGAATATCCAGAGTATACAAAAACACAGAATGAATAAAAGAAAACACAAGATGCATAAACACATAGTCGTATAACCACAAAGATTTGTTTATTTGTTAATTTGTTTTGTTGATTGCGTACATGTATTTAAAGCACACTAGGAATCCATTCCGTGGATTTTATTTGGTACTTTCAACATTATCAAGAATCTAACTATAAAGATAGAAAGATTTTAAAAAGAAAATTCGATTTTTGATTATAAGGAATCGAAATGTTCGAATTAAAGTACCCAAGGAATCCAATTAAGGACTCTGATTTGTATGATAATAATCCACAAAGGTCTAATTGTAGAGATATATAAAAAAAAATCCCATATGGATTTTAGAAGTTGAGGATGTTTTGAAATCTTGCACTGGACGTGCTTAAGTCAAAACATGAAGTAAAAATGCTTATGAAGTTGAGATGCTAGATATGTCAAGGCGACATATGAAGCAGAATTTGAAGGTTAAGTCAATGTATGAGGATAAATATTTTTGAAAACTAAGCATGGGGTTCTTAAAAAAAATGTGTTCAATGTTTTTGAAACCTTATGCATAATACTTTTGAAATCATAAAGTAGGTGTATTAGGTAAGTATATTTATAAAAATGTTTTAAAATCATGCGAGATGAATTTTGAAATTATGTATAAGGTTTTTGAAAACATGAATGATGCTTTTGAAATCGTGCCCTTGATATATTACTTAAAATTGTTTTCAAACTATATGAAATATTTTGAAATCATGAGGGTTGTTTTTGAAAACATAGACAAAGCTTTGTGCATTTGTTATGTTAAGTAAATACACTATATTAAAAATGTTTTCGAACTATATATAGAATGTTTTGAAATCATGTAGGTTGTTTTGAAAACTTATGTTATGCATGTTGAAGAAATCAGAACGTAATGGGTATGAGATTTGAAAATACCCTTAGTTATCTAACCAAGGATTCAAAGGCACAGATGTGCAAAAAGCATGATTACTCATAATTTCGCTTTATTTCCTGTACTTCGTTCCTTAGAGTGAAATGAGTACTTAAAATTTTCGAGGGAATCATGAGCGATCATTTGAAAGAGAGAATTACAAGAGTAGTTTGTAAGGTACATAGTTTCTTGATGTAGGTATCATAGGAAAAGTCACACACACATGTAACTACACTTGTATATCAGAATTGTGAACAATAATTTATTTATAAACAAGACAGATTGTTTCACATTACAAGAAAATAGAAGAACAAAAGCATAAGACAGCAACATCTTCTAGTCAGCCAACTGCTCATCCGTGGGTTGGATTTGCATTAGCAAGCTTTGGGCAATCCCTTAGGAAATGGCCCATCTCGCCACAGTTGTAGTAAGACCCTGGTGAGAAACGAGCTTGAGCAGAGTTGGCTTGTGGTTGGTTTGGACAACCTTGACTTAGGGTTATCCGACAAGCACTTGTCAGGTGACCAATTCGCCCACATGATACACACAGACGACACTGTAAGTGAGCTTGGTGATGCCCATTACATTTGTCGCATATTGGTGCTGTTCCCTTGTATGGCTTCTTAGCAGGTGATGTTGCCACCCGGATGGGTCCTGTTTGATTTGGTACTGCTGTAGTTGGGCAAACCCTTGCCGTATGACCTATAAGTCCACAAATTTGGCATTTGCGGCACTTTACACTAGCCTGATGATGAAGGCTACATTGGTTGCACAAAGGTGCAGTTCCATTGTATGGCTTCCTAGCAGGGGTTGAGCTGGTTGGTTGGGGACAGCTTTACCATTGTGAGCGACCATGGCGAAGTTCTGAGAAGCCTTTCGCTTCTTTGACTTCTTAGGGGATCGTTCATCCATGGTCTTTGATTCCTCGATTGGTTTCTTGGCTGATGGGGCTGTCACTTGGCTAGGTCTTGCCTGTTTTGGTGCAACCGCTGCGGGATTCTTTGAAGCTTTACGTTTCTTTGGTTTTGGTGAAGGCTTGGCTTCTGTCTCCTTTGGTGATTCTTGAGTGGCTTCATTGTTGAGACGAGAGGCTTCATTGTTGAGACGAGACATGGCAATGCCTAAATCCACAGTCTTCAGAATCACTTCGCCTATTTACTGGGCAAATTTGGCTGTTTGCTCGGACATTTGACCGTTGCTGAGAGGAAGAGACATTCTAGAAGAAAATGAAAGACATTGGAAGAAACAAGTGAAAGGTTATCAGACAATCAAAACAGGATGGCAATGCTTAAAAATTGCGATCATTTGTTTGTTACCTAAGGCAAACAAATGAGATGGTGACAAATCAAAGTAAACGGGTCATATTAATGTATCATTGAAGACATGCTCGCCTATAAGTGAACACTCACCCCAAGAGTTCCCAGGTAAGAGTGACTGGTCCGATACTGCGGATTTGTACGAACACTCTAGCCTTCGACAGAAAACTCAGGGTACAGGCATTCACTCTTCCAGTTTGCACGTGTTCACATTATACGACCCAAACTTTGACGAGATTTGAAAACTTAGAGGGTTCAAAACCTTATAACAGAGGGTTCAAAACCTTACAATAGAGGGTTCAAAACCTAGTAATCAATCATCCTAGAACAGATGATTAGTTTTCAAAGCGGTTTTGAAATTTATGTTCTTGTTGTGGTTGTCGCCTAAGGATAGGTGACAGTATTGTTTTATGACTAAACGCAAGTAAACTCGCGTTAGGGTCCTAGGAAGGTTATAGACTAGGTCAAAGCGTTACTAATAACCTAATTCCCTATAACCATGAGCTCTGATACCAACTTTTCTGTCACACCCCGACCACGAAAAACAACAAAACGTGGCGGAAACGTCGGGGAGTGTTGTAACAGAATCATTGTTTCATAACACATGGAAATTGAAATATTGTTTTATTGAATAAAAGAGTTACAATGTCTTGACAATCAAAGAAATATAACATAAATAACTAGTCTTGCATCTTTTATTGTCACTAAGGCCCAAGTCCGCCTAAGTGTATCTTGATAAATCCTATGCATCATATCCTGAAACACATGTGAAAATAGGTACGTCAGCATAAAAATGCCTGTGAGATACATAGGTTTTGTGAAAATAGGATTCATGACTTATAAGTTTAGAAAAAGTTGTTTAGCAAAAGTCAGTCATGAACCTTGTAAATTGATTTGTTTTGTAAATCGTTTGAAAAACAATAAGTTCAGATGATATGTATAAATAAGAGAATAATGTATGGTTAAATAAATAACCAAGTAAAATGAGTTTGTATAAGATAAGTTGTTTGTAAAACAATGTCTTGTGAAAAGTATGTTATTTGTATAAAATGTTATATGTCTCAAATTGAAATGATTCAAAAAACGCTACGATATATAATACCAAACAAACACTTATATATAGGAAGTACCAGCGGCGTATCCACCATGTTTGTATCATATCACACACGCCTCGTTACTTAAATCACTTACTCAAACCAAACCAACAAAGTAAAATGTTTATGTATAATCAAATGTCAGAATGTTTATGTGAAAACCATGTCTAATGTCTATGTCTAATGTTTATGTTTAATGTAAATCATGAATTGTGTATGTAAATTTCAAAATGTTTATGTATGGTAAGTGAAATATATCAACTAAACCATATGTAAAATGCACAAAAACAAGGTATTGAAGTAAAACATGGTTTAAATCAAAGTTATGTTTTGTGTAATACATGCATGCTATACTGATATAAACATTTATACGGTATTGTGAAAATTCATACATCCAAGCCTTGCGACAGTCGGATAACCCTTTTAGTAAAGGTTATCAAAAAATGTATTCGGATTCGGTCATTCCTTCCATCCAAACAAACCCGAGATTACAGGAATGGGATTTGTCAAGTCCTATGGTACCACTACCTACTACCGAGCGGCATGATCGATGTTAATGAATGTACATTGTCTCATTTAAACAAACCAAATGTCATACCAAAATGTAAGCATGTGATGAATAATAAATGTACTAAGTACGCACACAATGGGCATACATAGCATAAAATGTAATGTAAAATAATGTACTAAGTACGCACACAATGGGCATACATAGCATGAAATGTAATGTAAAATAATGTACTAAATACGCACACAATGGGCATACATAGCATGAAATGTAATGTAAAATAATGTACTAAATACGCACACAATGGGCATACATAGCATGAAATGTAATGTAAAATAATGTACTAAGTACGCACACAATGGGCATACATAGCATGAAATGTAATGTAAAATAATGTACTAAGTATGCACACAATGGGCATACATAGCAAGAAATGTAATGTAAAATAATGTACTAAGTACGCACACAATGGGCATACATAGCATGAAATGTAATGTAAAATAATGTACTAAGTACGCACACAATGGGCATACATAGCATGAAATGTAATGTAAAATAATGTACTAAGTATGCACACAATGGGCATACATAGCATAAAACACAATGAAATCATGTACTATAAATGTACTAATGAACATAGCAAGTATATGACGTGAAAGCAGGAAAGCATGAAAGTAACAAGTAAGCACATGTGTTTCACCCCAAAACGTTTGGAAAACAGTAAAAGAGGGGTCTATGTACTCACTTGAGATTGCTTAGAAGTCCTTGTGTAACAACCAAACAATGCTAGAGATCACGGAAATCAAACGGCACCTAATATAGGTAACTATGTTAATATACCGGACCTAAATCGGAGGATTGGATAGAATGAGGGTTCGTAAACCAAACGAGGATGGAGACTCGTGTAATATGGTTTAACAAAGCCTACATACTACAATGAAACCTAACCTAAGTGCTTACGACCCATTACGACCCGTTTAGGTAGCTTATGCTACTTTAACGCGTCGATCGCGTAAAACGCGTTCGGAACGCCTAACTAGCCATTTGATAAGTAAAATATGCCTTAATATGTCTAATATTGTTAAAAAATCAGTTTAGATACCAAAAGTTATGTTACATATGCTTAAAATGAATTTTGGCGTAAAAAGGGCATTTTGGTCATTTACCTAAGGCATATAAACTACCTATCATACAACTAACTAAACTCCGTGACCATAAGGTATAACCTCGGAAGGTTATTCCCTATATACTATGGTCACCTAATGTGCTTGGTCGGATCCTAATGATCGACCAAACGGGTCGGGTTCGAAAGCATAATCGATTGTTTAGATCGCTTACCTTACGACCCTATATAAGCACTAAACTAAAAGTGACGAGCTAAGCATGTTAAAACATGCTTAACTAAGTTTAGAAAACAGGTTTGGTATCAAAACAAACGGTTTTGATACCTATAAGTAGTTTGGTTACAAAATACGCATTAACACGCATTTTGGCCGAAACTACGACTCGTCACTGAGCCTAGATAACGTGGTAATCAGTAGGTATAGTCACTAGGGATTATAACCATCGTGATCACGCTCATGTTATGAAGTTCAAACGAACTTCGCATCGACCATAAACTGGTCAATGCAGAAAGTCAAACATAGTTCGACTTTCGGACTAGAAAAGCGATAAAAGAACGAAGGAACACTTACAAAGGGTCCCCGCTAGTAAATCTTGATCGAGTAGCTCAGGTATGAAGTGATTTGCTTCAACTTAGAGCACTTTTGATCAGATTTGTGAGGAATGAGTGAAGTTGAGGTGGGTATTTATAGTAAATGGACAACCGTTAGGATCGTTCCTCGAATAACGTGATCGAATCTCATCCGTACATGTGTTGGAATGTTGTGGTAGCTCATTTTGCCCCCACCACAAGAGTTTGACATGTGGCATTGGCCCTTGGAGGGTTTAAGGGCTGTTAATAGCTGTTTAAAATGGCTTTTGCTGATCAGAAGGGGCCTCGCGTGACGCCAAGGGGGCTAGGTGTCACGCTAAGGTCCCCCTGATCAGCAAACACTTTCCAATGTTTCCATTTCAGTCCCCGTTGTGTATTAAGGCCATTTCCGACATGTTTAAGGCTTGTTAAGCCATTTTCAAGGCCCTAAAATGATGCCTAAACATTGTGGACATGAAACATGCTCAAAAATATCCCGGATGTCGGTTCGTTTGGCCGTACGATCGCGATGTTCGCTTAATTACGACGGAATGCGCATAAGCGCGAAAAACGATCCAAATGGTGTGACGAATGGATTTTTCTTATGCCAAACACTAAAATAAAATATTTTAGTGCTTACATAAATTTTTTTGATGTCCGGATGTATTCAGAACGTAAGTTATGCGCGAAAATGCAAACTTGTGCACTTTTTGACGCTTTTAGTCCCTGAATGACCCAAAAGTTTATTTTAGCACACCGAACCCCTCAAAGCCTATTAATAAGCTATGTAAAGGATATTTAAGGTGTTTTTAACTTATGGTCATGTTCCGGAATGTTCGTTACAGTTCAAATTGGCATACTTTCGCAGTTTGTCAAGTTTAGTCCCTGTAAGCGAATTAACTTGTTTTTGCTATACCAAAGCCTTCAAAACTTCTTTCTAAGTTATGTAAGGGTTATTTGAAGTGGCCTTCAGCACCACACTGAAAGCATCCCCTATTACCCTGCTGTTGCTGCTGGTTCTGTGGAACCTGTTGTTGCTGCTGATGATTTTGATTTGCAGGATATGGGCTCCTGCATTCCTTCGCTGCGTGACTAAGCTTGTTACAACGATGGCAGTGACCCTTGTTGCAGTGCCCACTGTGGTGCAGGTTACATCGATTGCACTTAGGGTGATTCCCCTTGTATCCACCCTGCCCTTGACTCCCAGAAGACTGCTGACTGGGACTCCTATAATCCTCAGTCCTTCGATGCTGTGACTGAGACTGAACAAAAGTTGAACCCTTGCTTGAATTTCCATCCCACTTGCGCTTGTTGTCGCTAGGAGCCTCTGAAGTAGTTGTAGCACTGATACGCTTGGGCAGCTTGTTTTGCTCAACTGCCTGATCCGTGAGACGATGAGCTAGCTTGATGATTTGCTGAATGGTACCAATATTAGCTGAGGTCACGTGTCTTTGAATTTCTGGCACCAAACCCTTAAGGTACAACTCGATACGCTTGATAGGAGGATCCACCATAGTGGGACACAAGATAGCTAATTCGTTCGACCTCTTTGTGTATGCCTCGATTTCAGACCCCGTCATCTTCAAATTGAAAAAATTCTACCTCTAACTTGTGGATGTCATCCCGACTACAGTACTCCTCTTTGATCAGCTCCTTGAAGTCGTTCCATGGGGTGGCATTAGCAACCGCCAGCCCTAACAGTTGAACCTGTGCCTTCCACCAGGTTAACGCAGCACCTTCGAGTGTTCCAGTAGCAAACTTTACCCTACGAGCCTCAGGGCATTCACACATCTCGAAGACAGATTCGAGCTTCTCGAACCAGTGGAGGAGACCTACAGCTCCTTCTGTACCACTGAAGGTACTAGGTCTACAGTCCATAAAGGTCTTGAACGTACACGCGGGAGGCTGAGCAGGCTGACCTCCTGCAGGGACAGCTGCGAGTGCCTCAGCAACTCGTTCATTGATTAGAGCCATCAGCTGGGCTTGGGTCAAGTTCAGGCGTCCACTCATGATCTTCACATCGAAGGAAACACAAGTAAGAAAGGTGTCGCGAAAGTGCATAAGTGTAGAGTGACAGAAGAGAGTGAACACACAGGGTTTCGAACAGTAGTTGTTACACTAGCTAATCATACCATGATCAACACACTACTTAAACTAACAGGCAGGTAATACAATTATAAACCATGTCACCTATTGCGTTGAGTCTTGCACGTGGAGCGAAGCGTCGTTGTGGATCGTTGAGCACTGTACAGGTTATAGTCTGGTTTTGTCAAAAAGCCTTTCCCCTTTTAAAACCAAGTTCACTATAACCAATGGCTCTGATACCAATCTGTCACACCCCCAAAATCCACATGCGGAGTATCACCGCTTGGAGGCGTGACTAACCAGGATTAATCCACCAATCATATTGAACAAACATGTAATTAAATATAAGATCCAACACAATATAATTGGTGTCCAAAACAAAACATAGTTTAAGTTGCAAGCGGAAGCATATTGTTTAAACCCACAGCGTAAGTTCAAATGTTTCAATGTTTATCATGGCACACGACTGTCCATATCCCACAACGACCACGCCTCCCCATGCAAGCTCCAAAAAGCATCTAACGACCTGCAAGGCATGTAACAACGAGTCAACAACAAAGTTGAGCGAGTTCACAGTTGGTTGTTTAGCTTCACCAGTTTGTTTTGAAAACCACAAGTTGTTTCGTAAACTACAAGTTAACCAGTATCCTTGTTTCCCAAACCATATCCATAATTAGTGGGGGCTTCCCCATGTAAACCACTAGACCGTTACCATATCGACAACTGACGAGACATAAGTTGTGCCCTACGTCAATGTCTATCAACATGGACTAAGTGCCCAGATCCATTAGTACACGCCTGTCCTACCGGCACGGTGTGAGGCTTGTCAACCCTAATAGCGCTATTAACTAATGACCCGCTCGCCATTGGCCCGGCGATTAAGTCGATATAAAAATGAGGGACTTCATGATAGAGTTTTGTCTAGTAAGTTAATGTTGTCATCCTTCCTCTGGAGGAGCGGAGGTACGTAATCTACCTAAGGAGATTCCGCAGGTTTAATGTTGTCGTCCTTCCCACGGAGGAGCAGAGGTACGTAATCTACCTAAGGAGATTACGCAGGTTCAATGTTGTCGTCCTTCCCATGGAGGAGCGGAGGTACGTAATCTACCTAAGGAGATTACGCAGGTTCAATGTTGTCGTCCTTCCCATGGAGGAGCGGAGGTACATATTCTACCCAAGGAGAATCCGCAGGTTCTATTTTGTTTCTTAACCCCATTCCCAACCACCGGGAAACCCATGCCTTAGAAGTGTGAACTCACCTTGGTTTGCTCGGCAGATAAGCAAAATGGTCACTTGAGCTATAAGGGGGTCAACCACGTCCTAACATGGTTACTATACAAGTCAGGTCTAGGTTCAAGTAGTGCACATAAGTTTACACAGAACTAACAAGTCAAGAACATGCCATGATCATGGCTTACACTTTAAACATGATAAACAATCCAGTTGAACACACAAATTCCAAAACTTATGCGATCAGGATGTATTGGGCTGATGTAACAGTGTAAGCCCAATAGCATCTGGTGCAATTGGGTAGTTGAAACCCAAACAACTACCTGACCTCAAGTCAATCTTCGAATAGTAGCTCGACCCTTGCAGCTGGTCGAACAAGTCGTCAATGCGTGGGAGAGGGTAGCGATTCTTCACGGTCACCTTGTTGAGTTCGCGATAGTCTATACACATTCGAAAGGTACCGTCCTTCTTCTCTACAAACAAGACTGGAGCTCCCAGGGCGAAGAGCTAGGGCGAATGAAACCCTTATCCAAGAGCTCTTGTAGTTGCGTAGCAGCTCTTCCAATTCTGATGGAGCTAAACAATACGGTGCACGAGCTATAGGCGCTGCTCCAGGAGCTAGCTCGATTTGAAACTCGACCTGACGATGAGGCGGAAGACCAGGTAGTTCCACAGGAAATACCTTAGGATAGTCGCGTACGATCGGAATATCTTCTATCTTCCTCTCTTTCTTCGAGGTGTCAGTAACGAGAGCTAATATGGCAGTGTGGCCCTTTCGCAAACACTTCTGGGCCTTAAGGAATGAAATGTTGCCCACCACAGCACCACTCTTGTCGCCATGAATCACCAAAAGTTCTTCACCAGAACGAGGGATGCGAGCGATCTTCTCCTTGCAAAGAATCTCTGCTCGATGTTGAGATAACCAATCCATACCAATGACAATGTCGAAACTACCAAAAACGATGGGGATAAGATCGATGGAGAAAGTCTGACCAACTAAAACGAGATTACAACCCTTAACTATGCGTGCGACCTCAAGACTTTTACCATTTGCTAACTCTACTATGTGCTTGGTGTTCATATGTGTTGGTGTACGCTTAAGCATCTGACTAACTTTTAAAGACACATAACTGGTATCGGCACCCGAATCAAATAAAATAGAAACATAGAAATCATCCAGTAGGAACTTACCCGTAACAACGTTGGGATCGTTCCTCGCTTCACCCTGACCAATCACGAAAACACGTCCCCTCGCACCATTTCCTTCATTGTTACCCCCATTGTTTCCATTCCCTTGATTGTTGTTGTTCTGATTCTGGTTCAGTTGGGGGAAGTTCCTCTTGAAGTGGCCTTCAGCACCACACTGAAAGCATCCCCTATTACCCTGCTGTTGCTGCTGGTTCTGTGGAGCCTGTTGTTGCTGCTGATGATTTTGATTTGCAGGATATGGGCTCCTGCATTCCTTCGCTGCGTGACCAAGCTTGTTACATCGATGGCAGCGACCCTTGTTGCACTGCCCACTGTGGTGCAGGTTACATCGATTGCACTTAGGGTGATTCCCCTTGTATCCACCCTGCCCTTGACTCCCAGAAGACTGCTGACTGGGACTCCTATAATCCTCAGTCCTTCGATGCTGTGACTGAGACTGAACAAAAGTTGAACCCTTGCTTGAATTTCCATCCCACTTGCGCTTGTTGTCGCTAGGAGCCTCTGAAGTAGTTGTAGCACTGATACGCTTGGGCAGCTTGTTTTGCTCAACTGCCTGATCCGTGAGACGATGAGCTAGCTTGATGATTTGCTGAATGGTACCAATATTAGCTGAGGTCACATGTCTTTGAATTTATGGCACCAAACCCTTAAGGTACAACTCGATACGCTTGATAGGAGGATCCACCATAGTGGGACACAAGATAGCTAATTCGTTCGACCTCTTTGTGTATGCCTCGATTTCAGACCCCGTCATCTTCAAATTGAAAAAAATCTACCTCTAACTTGTGGATGTCATCCCGACTACAGTACTCCTCTTTGATCAGCTCCTTGAAGTCGTTCCATGGGGTGGCATTAGCAACCGCCAGCCCTAACAGTTGAACCTGTGCCTTCCACCAGGTTAACGCAGCACCTTCGAGTGTTCCAGTAGCAAACTTTACCCTACGAGCCTCAGGGCATTCACACATCTCGAAGACAGATTCGAGCTTCTCGAACCAGTGGAGGAGACCTACAGCTCCTTCTGTACCACTGAAGGTACTAGGTCTACAGTCCATAAAGGTCTTGAACGTACACGCGGGAGGCTGAGCAGGCTGACCTCCTGCAGGGACAGCTGCGAGTGCCTCAGCAACTCGTTCATTGATTAGAGCCGTCAGCTGGGCTTGGGTCAAGTTCAGGCGTCCACTCATGATTTTCACATCGAAGGAAACACAAGTAAGAAAGGTGTCGCAAAAGTGCATAAGTGTAGAGTGACAGAAGAGAGTGAACACACAGGGTTTCGAACAGTAGTTGTTACACTAGCTAATCATACCATGATCAATGCACTACTTAAACTAACAGGCAGGTAATACAATTATAAACCATGTCACCTATTGCGTTGAGTCTTGCACATGGAGCGAAGCGTCGTTGTGGATCGTTGAGCACTGTACAGGTTATAGTCTGGTTTTGTCAAAAAGCCTTTCCCTTTTTAAAACCAAGTTCACTATAACCAATGGCTCTGATACCAATCTGTCACACCCCCAAAATCCACATGCGGAGTATCACCGCTTGGAGGCATGACTAACCAGGATCAATCCACCAATCATATTGAACAAACATGTAATTAAATATAAGATCCAACACAATATAATTGGTGTCCAAAACAAAACATAGTTTAAGTTGCAAGCGGAAGCATATTGTTTAAAACCACAGCGTAAGTTCAAATGTTTCAATGTTTATCATGGCACACGACTGTCCATATCCCACAACGACCACGCCTCCCCGTGCAAGCTCCAAAAAGCATCTAACAACCTGCAAGGCATGTAACAACGAGTCAACAACAAAGTTGAGCGAGTTCACAGTTGGTTGTTTAGCTTCACCAGTTTGTTTTGAAAACCACAAGTTGTTTCGTAAACTACGAGTTAACCAGTATCCTTGTTTCCCAAACCATATCCATAATTAGTGGGGGCTTCCACATGTAAACCACTAGACCGTTACCATATCGACAACTGACGAACAATAAGTTGTGCCCTACGTCAATGTCTATCAACATTGACTAAGTGCCCAGATCCATTAGTACACGCCCGTCCTACCGGCACGGTGTGAGGCTTGTCAACCCTAATAGCGCTATTAACTAATGACCCGCTCGTCATTGGCCCGGCGATTAAGTCGATATAAAAATGAGGGACTTCATGATAGAGTTTTGTCTAGTAAGTTATTGTTGTCGTCCTTCCTATGGAGGAGCGGAGGTACGTAATCTACCTAAGGAGATTACGCAGGTTTAATGTTGTCGTCCTTCCCTTGGAGGAGCGGAGGTACGTAATCTACCTAAGGAGATTACGCAGGTTCAATGTTGTCGTCCTTCCCATGGAGGAGTGGAGGTACGTAATCTACCTAAGGAGATTACGCAGGTTCAATGTTGTCGTCCTTCCCATGGAGGAGCGGAGGTACATATTCTACCCAAGGAGAATCTGCAGGTTCTATTTAGTTTCTTAACCCCATTCCCAACCACCGGGAATCCCATGCCTTAGAAGTGTGAACTCACCTTGGTTTGCTCGGCTGATAAGCAAAATGGTCACTTGAGCTATAAGGGGGTCAACCACATCCTAACATGGTTACTATACAAGTCAGGTCTAGGTTCAAGTAGTGCACATAAGTTTACACAGAACTAACAAGTCAAGAACATGCAATGATCATGGCTTACACTTTAAACATGATAAACAATCCAGTTGAACACACAAAGTCCAAAACTTATGCGATCAGGATGTATTGGGCTGATGTAACAGTGTAAGCCCAATAGCATCTTGTGCGATTGAGTAGTTGAAACCCAAACAACTACCCGACCCAACATGTTGTGCGATCAGCACAACCTTGTGCGATCCACAACATGTTGTGCGATCCAATAACACCCGGCCCAAACAAATAGAAAGCCCAATCATACATACACGACCCAAATATAACAAACGTTGATCTTGTGCGGTCCGGATGGACTTGTGCGATCCACTCGGGTTGTGCGACTGGGTATTGGGCTTTAAGGCCCAACAACATAACAAAGTCCAAACAGTGTGTGTGTTGCCCAAGACTTGTGCGATCGGCACTGCCTTGTGTGATCCACACGTCTTGTGCGATCATGCATATCTTGTGCGATTAGTCCCTTACACGAAACAGGTTTCGTGTGGTTCATACAAGCTTGTGCGAATCCCTTGTGCGACCAGTCTTGTGCGATCAGATCAGATTCTATGTGACCTGACCTTGTGCGACCGAAGAGAAACTTGTGCGCTTCGTTTTAATATCCGAAAATTATGCTATTTAGTTATATTGTTTCCATTATGATTCAGTCAACAGTCAATCCGTTACATATTGATTTTACAAATCAATTCCAACAGTTACCATTTACATCCAATCGATCAAATCCACTAATTACCAAGTAAATCCTCATGAACCCTAATCACATTCATAGCATGAACAACAACCATAACATTAATCTATCAAATCCTTATCCAATACCTCATGCTCGATCATATAATTGATTCGAATACACATACATGCAGCCGATTACATTCATTCGGTTCTTAATTATCTAGATCAACATCAAAGTATCTATCAAACATACAATCCCCTTATTGATCTAACAGGTTGTTTATCTAGAGTTTACTAACATAATACCTTAAACATCAACATCAAATAACATATAACCAATCGTACAACAAGCATCGATCATACAAGGATCAAGCAAGGATATAACACTAACCGGTTGGGAGAAGAACTAGATCGATCCAACAAGAAAGTCTTCGAAGGATGGGGATGTTTGCCGTCGGGTTCGAGAGGAGAGAAAAAGAGAGTAGGGTTTGTGTGTTTGAGTGTTTTGCAAATATGTGAAACAACACCCCACAATAGGTGCTTGTATGCGCACAAAAGGTGTGGGCCGAACCCATCATGGGCTGCCCTTGGTTCAATTGATCGAACAAGAGTGTGGGCCGAAAGTGTGTTATGCGATTAGGTGGTCTTATATGATCAAGAGTTGTTAATTATTCCTACTACAATCACACGTAACACGTACCATACAACTTATAATCATTCATTAAAACCATCATATCAATTAGTCACATAGAGTTCATATAAGTTACATCAAACATAAAGATAGGTTCTGAAATACGGGTTGTCACATTATCCCTAAGTTGAAAGAAATTTCGTCCCGAAATTTAGCACGTACTCACTGAGGAAGCTAGTTAAGTGGTATGGTTTTCCTGGTTTTCCTGGGGTGTTACATCCTTCCCCCGTTGGTTTGGAATTTCATCCCGAAATTCCGCAGTAGCTTCAGCCTCAGTAGTGGTTTTGTTGTTCTCGAACAACTGGGGATACTTGTGTTTCATCTGGTCTTCTCGTTCCCAGGTAAACTCTGGGCCACGACGGGCGTTCCAACGAACTCGAACAAGAGGAATTCTGGTACGCTTGAGAATCTTCACATTGCGGTCAGTAATCTCTACTGGTTCCTCAACGAATCGCAACTGATCGTCAATGGTGAGCTCCTTCAAAGGAACTATGAGGGTCTCATCTGACAGACACTTCTTCAGATTCGACACGTGGAAAACGTTGTAAACTCCACTGAGTTCTGTGGGTAGGTTCAATTTGTAGGCCACTTTGCCTATTTTTCTCTATAATTTCGAAAGGTCCAACGTATCGCGGGTTAAGTTTGCCACGTTTGCCAAAACGAACCACACCTTTCCAAGGTGAGACTTTGAGTAGCACTCGATCCCCAACCTGGAACTCGAGTGGTTTCCTACGCTTATCAGCATAGCTTTTCTGACGGTCACTAGCTGCCGCCATGCGTTGTCGTATCTGAGCAATCCTCTCAGTTGTGTCCACCACAAGTTCTGGGCCAGTGATTTGCCTGTCGCCAACTTCTGCCCAACAAAGAGGTGATCGGAATTTACGTCCATACAATGCCTCAAACGGAGCGGCCTGGATGCTTATGTGGTAGCTGTTATTACCAAAGTCGATCACACATGCCCTAAGCATGTATTCAAGGGTTTGGATGGTGCGTTCCGACTGTCCATCCGTTTGCGCGTGATATGCTGTGCTCATGTCCAAACGTGAGCCAAAGGACTTGTGCATTGCTTGCCATAATTCAGAGGTAAAACGCGCATCACGATCAGATATGATAGAGGTTGGCACCCCGTGCCTCGAAACCACTTCCTTTAAATAAACGGCTGCTAAAGTAGAGAACTTGTCTGTTTCTTTGATAGCCAAAAAGTGTGCGGACTTAGTTAATCGATCCACTATTACCCAAATAGTGTCATTTCCGCGCTGAGACCTAGGCAAGCCAGTAACGAAATCCATGGAAATTTGCACCCATTTCCATTTTGGGATCTCTGGTTGTTGAAGTAGGCCTGATGGTTTCTGGTACTCGACTTTGACCCTCGCACAAGTCAAACATTTACTGACGTAAGTTGCTATGTGAGCTTTCATGCTAGGCCACCAGTATGTAGTTTTGAGATCGTGGTACATCTTATCCGAACCAGGATGTACTGAGTAACGAGACTTTTGTGCTTCATCCATCACCAGTTCGCGTAAGTTTCCATAAAGTGGGACCCAAATGCGCCCTGTTACGTAGTATGCGCCGTCTTCCTATTGTTCTAACCGTTTCCTCGATCCTCGCAAGGACTCCGCCCTGATGTTCTCTGCCTTCAAAGCTTCTAGCTGAGCATCCCGTATCTGAGTAGGAAGACTGGATTGGATGGTAAGTTGTAACGCACGCACTCGCTTAGGTATAGTATCCTTTCGGCTGAGAGCGTCGGCCACCACATTGGCCTTGCCCGGATGGTATTTGATAGCGCATTCGTAATCATTCAAGAGCTCGACCCATCGACGTTGTCGCATGTTTAACTCCTTTTGCTTGAAGATATGCTCGAGACTCCTGTGATCGGTGTAAATGGTGCACTTGGTACCGTACAGCTAATGTCTCCATATCTTAAGTGCGAAAACAACAGCTCCCAGCTCCAAATCATGCGTAGTGTGGTTCCTTTCGTGAACCTTAAGTTGACGTGAAGCGTAAGCAATGACCTTATCACGTTGCATCAACACGCACCCAAGTCCCTGGATGGATGCGTCGCAATAAACCACAAAATCGTCTGTGCCATCAGGCAATGAGAGGATAGGTGCGCTACAAAGTCTATCCTTTAGGTGTTGGAAAGCAGATTCCTGTGCATCACCCCAACGGTAGGTGACACCCTTCTGAGTTAGGGAAGTGAGGGGTTGCGCAATCTTCGAGAAATCCTTGATAAACCTTCTGTAGTAGCCCGCCAAACCCAAGAATTGACGGATCTCTGTTGGTGTACGAGGTGCAGGCCAGTTCTTGATCGAGTCTACCTTGGATGGATCAACGTGAATCCCATCCTTGTTTACCACATGCCCTAGAAAGTGGACTTCACGAAGCCAGAAGTCACATTTCAAGAACTTAGCATAAAGCTGTTCTGTTCGAAGAAGTTCCAGAATAAGTCGTAGATGTTGCTCGTGTTCCTCCTGACTCTTAGAATAGATCAGGATGTCGTCAATGAAAACAATGACAAACTTGTCCCGGTAAGGTTTGCACACTCTATTCATAAGGTCCATGAAGACCGCTGGTGCGTTCGTCAGCCCAAACGGCATAACCAGGAACTCGTAATGCCCATAACGAGTCCTGAATGTTGTCTTTGAGATATCCTTATCTCGGACTCTCAGTTGATGGTAGCCTGACCTCAAGTCAATCTTCGAATAGTAGCTCGACCCTTGCAGCTGGTCGAACAAGTCGTCAATGCGTGGGAGAGGGTAGCGATTCTTCACGGTCACCTTGTTGAGTTCGCGATAGTCTATACACATTCGAAAGGTACCGTCCTTCTTCTTTACAAACAAGACTGGAGCTCCCCAGGGTGAAGAGCTAGGGCGAATGAAACCCTTATCCAAGAGCTCTTGTAGTTGCGTAGACAGCTCTTCCAATTCTGATGGAGCTAAACGATAAAGTGCACGAGCTATAGGCGCTGCTCCAGGAGCTAGCTCGATTTGAAACTCGACCTGACGATGAGGCGGAAGACCAGGTAGTTCCTCAAGAAATACCTCAAGATGTCCAAGGAATTGCACTTCTTGTAATCAGAATTCGCATTGTGAGAATTTAGCATAAAGCTTTTCTTTTCTCAACAATGTGAGAAGTATACACAAATGCTCTACATGATCCTCCTTGCTCTTAGAGTAAATTAGAATATCATTTATAGAGACAATTATGAATTTATCCAGGTATGGCTTACATATATCCTGTTCATCATGTCCATAAATGCGGCTGGGGCATTGGTTAAACCAAATGGCCTGACTGTAAATTCATAATGATCGTACCATGTTCTGAAAGCAGTTTTAGGAATGTCCTCTTCTTGTACTTTCAATTGATGATATCCTGAGCGTAAGTCTATCTTAGAAAAAAATCGAGCTCCTTGAAGTTGATCGAATAGGTCATCGATTCTTGGTAGTAGGTACCGATTTTTAATCGTAACCTTATTTAATTCCCAGTAATCAATGCACATACGCATCGATCCATCCTTCTTCTTGACAAACAACACTGATGCTCCCTATGGCGATGAACTAGGTTGTATAAAACCTTTTTCAAGTAGTTCGTCCAACTGTTTCTTCTGTTCCTGCATCTCTGTTGGTGCTAGTCGATATGGTGCTTTTTCAATCGGTGCCGTTCCTGGTAGTAGGTGAATTCTAAATTCAACTTCTCGATCTGGCTGTAATCCAGGTAATTCTTCTAGGAAGACATCTGAGAATTTAAATACTACAGGTATATCTTTTAATTCTTTTCCTTTAGTGTTAATGATTATATAAATCATATACACCATTCCTCCTTTCCTTGTATAACTTGCAGCTTTCGTTACAGAGATGAATTTTGTTGACTTGGTTGGCTTGTCTCCTTTAATTGTGATCCTTTCACCATCTGGGGTACTTACTTGTACCGACTTTTGATCACATAAAATACTGGCATGATTGGCTACCAACCAATCCATTCCTAATACGATATCAAATCCGGCTAGATTCATTGGAAAGAGATTAGCAATGAACTTATGGTTTAAAATTTCTATCCTTGCTCCCTGCAGGATTTCACTTATCTTAATGGATTATCCATTAGCCGTCTCCACTAGACAGTCTTTTTGAAGTTTAGTTAATGGTTGATTGAGAAGTTTATAGAAAGAAGTATTGATAAAACTTTGGTTTGCACCAGAGTCAAATAATACTTTAGCAAAAATATCATTAACTAAAAACGTACCGGCAATCACATTTGAAATCATTTTGGCTTCTTCGGCTGTCAGAACGAATGCTCTGGCATTTTTCTTGGGTCCTTCAGTCGTCTTAGCTTTCCTGGTTGTCGCTAGAGCTAGTTTCGGACAATTCGGTTTGATATGACCAGCTTCTCCACAATTGTAGCATAATCTATTGCTAGATTTCTTCCTGCAGTCTTCTTCCTTATGTCCCAATATTTTGCAGAAGTTGCAGTATATTGAGCACCTTCCTGAGTGCTTCCCTTTGCAATACTTGCAATTGGGTGAAGAGGAAGAACTTGTCCCTTTTCCACTGTAGGAATTACCATAACGAAATTATTGGGTAAGCTTTTGAGCTAGGTTCTTTCTCTGGTTTTCCTCTTGCGTATGTACCAACTCATCAGTTAAGGTGTTAGCTAGTTCACCTGCTTCTTCTATGGTTTGTGGTCTAGCTGCCTTGACTACATATCTGATTTCACTGATTAATCCCCAGATGTAACGGGAGATTAACACTGGCTCTGGTGAGGCCAAGGTTGGTACTATCCTAGCATATTCAAAGAATATGGTAGTGTACTTCCTGCAGTCTATTCCAATCATTTTATGGTTTAGGAACTTATTAGCAATCTGTTCCTTTTCATGAGGAGGACATAATTTTCTTTCAACTGTCTCCTTAAAGTTGTTCAATTCCATATTATAAACTCTGTCGCTTCCTCAAGATTGGAGAATGGTATTCCACCACTCTAAAGCTGCATTCTTAAAAAGATTAGAAGCAAACATGATTTTATCTTCATCTGCACATTTACTTTTTTTTTAAGACTGCTTCTGTCTTTTCTATACTGCGCAAGGCTGAAATTGCTCCTTCATTGACTGAGAATTCTATTGGTTTGCATGCCAATAATTCTTTATAAGAACAACCATATGAGATGGTTCTTCTTCTTTTTGGAATTGGAGCTTGAATAAGTGGTCCGTGATTTTCGTTCACGCTGTGACTTGGTTCAGTGGTTTGACGTTTACTTCCAATTACAGAATTATTATTTCCTGCTTCTTTAATAGTCTTGATAATATATGCCATAGCATCTATGATTCCTTGTACTTTTTAGTTACAAAACGTTACAACCAACCCCCCCCCCCAAACCGAACTCGGTCACAAGGACCATCACAACCATGCTTCAAATCTTGTCTTGGATTATATTCATTATTTTATTTGATTTGTTGCTTGTAAATCTTACCAAGATATGTGAACATATCTTATAAAAGCGTGGCCAAGATCATTCTCACCATACTTCACAAGTTCCCACTCTTACCCTCACTCTCCCTCCTCCTCTCGGCTCCCCCTCAACCGCCACCATCACCACCACTAAACCACCATCATCCTCCATTATTCAAGTTCCATTCAAGTATCTAAGGTGATTCAAGGAAGTGCAAACTTGTGGAGCTTCAAAAGGGCTTTGTTCTTGCTTGTTCATCATCATTTCTCATCATCTTCTTCACTAGATTCTACCCTAGCCTTTGTGCTAGTAGTAAGTACTTGTCAAACCCTTGTTCATCTTGTTTTTGTGGCTAAACATTGGAGTATGATACTTGTGTTCAAAACACTAAAGAACAAGAAACTAAGAAGATGAACATGAAGATACATAAAGTTTACATATGAATGAAACATGAAGATGAAATATTGTAGTAGGATGATGTAGTAAACATATTGTTGATTTTATGTTGAATCTTGGTTATGTGATGTTAATCACCATATGGACCTTGTTAAATAATATTTGGGAATATGATTTAACAAGATTAGAAAGTGGTTATGTGTTACATAAAATAACCACCTTCTAGTTAAACATGAGCTTGATAAAAATGATTTTTCATGAAATATAATTAAACTAGTAAGTTGACGATCTTGTAAATCCAAGAGTTTCAAAGGATTTTTGTAAAGAAGCCAAGTTAGAG
Source organism: Helianthus tuberosus (assembly GCA_030545235.1). Taxonomy (NCBI): domain Eukaryota; kingdom Viridiplantae; phylum Streptophyta; class Magnoliopsida; order Asterales; family Asteraceae; genus Helianthus; species Helianthus tuberosus. The sequence continues at coordinate 80,626,518 of CM060368.1, read as the reverse complement.
AAGCATTCTTGGAAAATCATAAATATTACAAACACTTACACTATTTTTTTTAGAAATAAGACAAGTATGAGAATATTTTATTTACAAGAAGAGTTCACGAGTTTAATTTTTGTAAAAATTGTTTACAAGTTGTAAACACTAAATAATTCCAAGAAAATGATTTTTAAAGAAATATAAGTACGCTTCGGAAGGTAACTAAGCCCACAAAAAGCTTTACCAAGTTACTAGCGTTTTTGGAATATAACAAGTTCATGATATAGCGTGATTTACATGATTTTGGCTTGTAGTAAGACTTGAATGAGTTGTTGACGCTTGATGATGATTTTAAAAGAAAATAAACTCATGTTTTGAAAACATGGGAAACCTCCATTTTTAGGGGAAACTCTGTCAAAATTTCTATAAATTTTGACACTTAGAAAAATATAAGTTTTGAGAAACTTATTCCCTAAAAATGTACCAAAAAGCATTTACCAAGGTTTTCCCTAATTTTTGTGTTAAGAAATGTTGATTTCTTCAAGATTAAAAATTGATATTAAGTATGTGTATTTTTGGAGAAAATATATATATTTACTGATCACCAAATTGTGTGCTAAGTGTATGTAGTATGTATTATACGTGATAGTGTATTAGGACTTGAAAATACACTAAATACTCTTGAGAAGTGAAAGCACAAAAATACACATACAACATACAAGATACATAATTCGGGTGCAAAATACAAGAAACTTATATTTATTTTTGAGAAAATAATATAAGTAAGACACTTAGGTAAAAATATGAATTATTTTTAACACAAGAATACGTACACAAAAGACAGTGACTTGTACTTGTACGATACAAGGCTAGTGACTAACGTTAAGAAAACACGTATAGGTCATGACGTTAATTAAGTAAATCCGGTGAAGTTTACGACGCAAGGAACGCAAAGTTGTGAGTTCATGCTTCCCCCTTTTCTTTTAACTGTTTTCAGTTTTATAACTTCGGGGGTGAAATACATGTTACAAATATTGCAATGTTTACAAATGGCATGATGAATGCAAAAACAATAAGCACTCTTGGTGAGAACGAGTACCAAGTATGATGCGTTTTGAGAAATGATACAAGAAATGATACATGATACGAGAAATCGTGTCACGAATAGGGTACCATAAGCACCATTAATCAACAATATACCTAGATCGCAGAACAAAAGGTTAGATCTAACGGGTGTCGGGCAGCCACACTCTTGGTGAGAACGAGTACCAAGCAGTGCTTTTGTGTCTCAGAATATGCCAACTAGAAAAATGCCTAAGGTTTGGTTGCTTCCTATGTCGTGTCACATGTTAATGGCCTTGCAACCCATTAACAACCTTAATACATACATGATTACTTGATTTATACAAGAATTCTTGAGTTGTACAAGATACAGATATACTTGACTTACATGAGATACAGAAATGCTTGATTTATATGAGATACATACCATGTTTTCATACAAAGTATACAAACGTGAAATACAAAAACTGCATGAATTCACACCAACATTATGTTGACGTTTTTCCAAAAACTCACATGTATTTCAGGTAACTAGGGTGGATGTGCGCGCGGTCTTACTCATGCTCGTGGATGTTGTTTATGTTTATCGTTGAATAAAGTTGTAAACTTTTCAGACAAAATGTTGTCTTGTGATGTAAACACTAAAACTATGATTTCGGTTATGTAATGTTTGGCATTTGAAGCTATTTTATGAGCATGTAGTATGTTTACCAATCGTATGCAATGAAAACCTTTCATGATCACACCTCGTGCTTCCGCCGCAGAAAGGGGTGTGACAGATTGGTATCAGAGCTGCGATTGTAGTGAACCAGGATTCCTTCTCGAGTCTAGTCTACAATCTCTAGGATCCTTTCACGAAAACAACTTTTCAAAAAGTTTTCATTGCATAAAACTTTCCGCGACATCCACTACCTGAAAAACTATTTACAAAGAGTCAAGAAAAGACACTACGAGACTTAGAGTGCACAAGAATAGCACTTATCCGTGATTAAAAATTTCTTGCGATTATGTGCGAAAATTGCTAAATACATATACTAGAAGTAGAATGTCACAGGTATACGTGACTTTACCTAAAAGCAGCGACTTATCTGAAGGAAGAGATACAAGGATGAAACGAACTGCGCAGACTGTGCAAGGAGTTACGTAATTATGGATGCATACATAATTATGGAATTCAGTGCACAGAAACCACAGTAAGTCTTGTCACGTATGGATTCCCTCAGTGCAAGAAAAGGTCAAACGTGAACACCAGCTTATTAAATACTCTGCTAAGAGCAATATTTGTTTGATATCACTTATGTGGTATATGCCTGTGTATATATATATATACTACTACTGTCTCGTAAGACGATATCAAACAAATGTCTAACCCTATTGTGTTATGTTCTGTCAGAATATGGCACCAAGAAAAGCTGTGAACGCTCGTGATCAACCTCTTCCTCCCCCACTGCCAAAGACTGCTGAAGAGCTGAACACTCTACTGAAGGAAAGAATCTCCGCAGCTATCGCCCACTACGAGGCAACCCGTACTGCAGACAGTGGTGGACCAAGCAATTCCAGACGTAATGGGAATGGAGATTCATCTGGAGGAAACGCAGCTCAAGGCTGCACTTTCAAGCAGTTTCTCGACTGCAAACCCATGAACTACGACGGCACAGGAGGTGCAGTAGCGTTTGTACGCTGGACGGAGAAAACTGAAGCTACTATCCGCATGAGCAAGTGTACCGCGGATCAGCAAGTCACTTTTGCTACTGGGTTGTTTGTCGATGAAGCTTTGACTTGGTGGAACTTGCTAGTCCAAACCTTGGGTGATGATGCCGCTTATGGCTTGACTTGGGATGAACTAAAGGAAAGAATGAGAGAGAAGTATTGCTCACGTGCTGAACTCCAAAGGTTGGAGACTGAGTTCTGGCACTTGACCATGGAAGGTGCTGACATTAATGATTATACTCGAAGGTTCCACGATCTGTCTAGAGTGCTTCCCTACATGGTGACTCCCGAATTTAAGCGCGTTGAACGCTACATTTGGGGACTGGCCCCAGAGTTTCGCGGCATGGTAACTTCGGCCAAACCTAAAACAATCACTAAGGCTGTAACTCTGGCTGTCAGCCTTACTGAAGATTGTGTTCGTATGAAGAAGTTATCGTTGAACCCAACATAAAAGACCGAGACGCATGTTGAGTCGTCCGGTGACAAGAAGAGAAAACATTTGAATTTGAATCTGAATCAAGCAACCCGCAGCAACAACAAAGGTTCATACAACAAGAAGCATGACACTAACCCATCTAAGGAGGCAAGAACCTTTGCAGCGGCAAATGATACTCCAGCCAAAGGATACCAAGGCACCCTGCCTAAATGCAAAAAATGTAAGTATCATCATGAAGGAGCTTGTCGCGTCCCAAGGTGCTTTAGTTGTGGAAGCAATGATCATTTCATGAAAGACTGCCCAAAGGGAAACAATGCCCAGGCTCGAGCATTTGTGATTGGAGCAAAGAACGCACGCGAGGACCCTAATGTGGTCACCGGTACGTTTCTCATTAACAATCACTTTGCATCCATATTATTTAACACTGGTGCCGACTATAGCTTCATGTTTGTGGAATTTAAACATATGCTTGGAATAGAATCGAGTAGATTGGATATTCCTTATTCCATAGAACTAGTCAATGGTAAACTTGTTGAATCGGTCGAAGTTGTTAGAGAATGCACATTAGAACTTGGTGAACGAAGATTTAGCATCGACCTTTTACCTATTCAATTGGGTAGCTTCGACGTAGTGGTCGGAATGGACTGGTTGTCCAAAAACAAAGCTGAAGTTATTTGTCACGAGAAAATCATTCGTATCTCCCTGGCGAATGACGAGACTCTCATTGTACATGGAGAAAAACGAGACACGCCTCTACGAATCATCAGTTGCATGAAGGCACAGAAGTGCTTAAGGAAAGGATGTGTCTCTTTCCTAGCGCACGTTGTAGATAAGAAGGCTGAAGAGCCGAAACTCGAAGACATTCCTGGGGTGAAAGAATTCCCTGATGTTTTTCCCGAAGATCTGCCAGGACTACCTCTGCAACGACAAGTCGAATTCCGTATAGACTTGGTTCCAGGAGCCGCTCCTGTAGCCAATGCACCCTATCGGCTTGCACCATCCGAAATGCAAAAATTATCTACACAACTCCAGGAGTTGTTGGATAAAGGATTCATTAGGCCAAGCTTCTCACCCTGGGGAGCTCCAGTATTATTCGTAAAGAAGAAGGATGGAACTCTGCGGATGTGTATCGATTACAGAGAACTGAACAAGCTCACAATCAAGAATCGGTACCCACTACCGAGGATTGATGACTTATTTGATCAGTTGCAAGGATCAAGCTACTATTCCAAGATCGACCTTCGATCTGGATACCATCAATTGAGGATACAGGAGGAAAGCGTACCAAAGACTGCATTCAGAACACGCTATGGGCATTATGAGTTTCTTGTGATGCCATTCGGACTGACAAACGCACCAGCGGTCTTCATCGATCTGATGAATCGCGTTTGCAAACCATATCTCGATAAATTCGTGATTGTATTTATCGATGATATCCTAATGTACTCACAAACGAAAGAAGAACACGAGCAACATCTCAGAACCATTTTGGAGCTACTGAGGAAAGAAAAACTTTATGCAAAGTTCTCGAAATGCGAATTCTGGATTCGCGAAGTACAATTTCTTGGTCATGTTGTGAACGAGAAGGGCATTCATGTAGACCCATCCTAGATTGAAGCAATAAAGAATTGGGAAGCCCCCAAGACCCCAACTGAAGTTCGACAATTCTTGGGCTTAGCAGGCTATTACCGACGTTTCATCGAGAACTTCTCAAAGATAGCCCAACCATTGACGACCCTCACACAGAAAGACAAGAAATACGACTGGGGTGACAAACAGGAAGAAGCTTTCCAACTACTTAAAAACAAGCTATGCGATGCACCAATACTATCATTACCCGAAGGCACTGAAGACTTCGTGGTATACTGCGACGCTTCACGACAAGGTTTGGGTTGCGTGCTCATGCAACGCCAAAAAGTCATCGCTTACGCTTCAAGACAATTGAAGGTTCATGAAAGAAACTATACCACTCACGACCTGGAATTGGGTGCAGTGGTATTCGCCTTAAAGATCTGGCGACACTATTTATATGGTACTCGATGTACAATCTTCACAGATCACAAAAGCTTACAACACATATTTGACCAGAAAGAATTAAACATGCGTCAGCGACGATGGGTCGAGTTGCTGAACGACTATGACTGTGAGATTAAGTACCATCCTGGAAAAGCAAACGTTGTAGCAGACGCTTTAAGTCGAAAAGAAAGGGTTAAGACCCTAAGGGTTCGCAATGATCATATAGACTATGGGATTTGAGCATAGCTCAGTACCTTAAACAGGGGATCGTAAAGATCACAATGTCTTTGTCACAAACGGACAGTAGAATATGGCCCGTAGGCAAATCATCACTAATGGATGTTTATGATATGATCATCACATTGATGATACTTGCCATGATCTACTCTGATCATATAGGCTTTAAGGCTTGGACGTAATCCAATACCTTGACGGCTGGTGTGGTTTCTCACGCCACACTGCCAGGAGTGTTAACATGTTCTCAGATGTTAATAAAGATTAATTATCTTAAGAGGGTTCTACCATCATAGCCATGTTCATAGACATATAGGCTTGGTTATACCATTAAGAAGATCTTTTGAAAATTTTCAGCTGATCGATAAAGTTCAAGTAAAATTCAGAACTATCGTTGGATAAAGGACGAAATGAATACCTACACAAAATTTTCAAAACTTTCCTAAATTAATAGAAATTTACAATAGTGCCTTAATCAGGACTTTTAATGATATATTTGTCCACAGAGGACTAAAAGAAAAATAGGTCCATATAAGGACTATAAAATATTATAAGTCCATATAGGGGTTATAATGAAATGTCAATGTCCTCAAAGGGACTATTTCAAAATAGCATATCCACAAAGGGATTTTAATGCAATAACATGTCCATAAAAGGACTATATTGGTACAGCGTGCACACAAAAGGGCTTTGCTGTACAAATGTCCTCACAGGGACTTTATGTCGAGAGACACGTCCTCAATGGGACTTATTAATGAAACAATATGTCCTTGAAAGGACTAAAATAAAATATCATATCCACAAGGGATCTTAATGTAATAATTTGTCCATAAAAGGGACTTCGATGAATCAGCATGTCCATGAAGGGACTATGATGAAATAATATGTCCTTGAAAGGACGGTAATGAATTATTATGTCCGCCAGGGGACTTTGATAAAATAATATGTCTATGAAAAGACTTTTTATGAAATACTATGCCCACGAAAGGACTATGAAGAAATATAGTGTCCATGAAAGGACTATATTGAAATATTAAGTCCACGGGAGGACTATTTTAAAATAGTGTATTAATAAAAGGGATTTTAATAAAATCACACGTCCATGAAAGGACTATATTGAAATAGTATGTCCGCCGAGGGACTTTGTTGGAATATAATGTCCACAAGGGACTATATTGAAATATAATGTCCATGAAAGGACTAAATAGCAAATGCCCATATAGGGTCTTAAGTCAAAAGGTATGTCCACACAGGGACTAAAATAGAAGAGATAGGTCCTTATAAGGACTTGAAAGAGAAAGAATATTATGAAAGAAGGATTCTCTAACGCCTTCCTTGCTCCACCTCGACTGTTTCTCTTCTTTGTTTACCATATACGGTAGGGACACTGAAGACCTCAGTGAATAAGGTAAGTATTCCAATCAGGATCCGTTATAGAAGTAGAATTCAAAGATTCAATGGTTAAGGAATGATATGGATCATGGATTGGGTTTTGACTGACATAATCCAAGTCTGGGATTCCAAAACTTGGAGGTAAGAAAATAGGGATCATTAGGATCCACTGGTATTATTTTCAAAACGGAAGCCTCAGGGACCACCTGGTATGGACTCCGAAGTCTGATTGCAATTAAAATGGGTTTGGTTTTGGGAATGAATCCATAAAGATCTTCCTCCAAACCGGTCGCATGCTTATCCTAGCCGTATTATGAAGCTTGGCATTTCTTGGCTTCAGATGAAGAGAATCTCTATCAACGGCTTCCTTGCTTGGCGACTTATTCAAAATACATAAAATCGAAAAAAATGTTTACTTAATAGGGATGAGAGCATTCCTATGTTAAGTCTAGACTCAAAAGGTCTAAGGAATATGCTACTGTGTCATTGAGATTAAACACAAAAGACTAGTGTTTAATTCACTCAATGTTGGCTCTGATACCAACCTGTCACACCCCGATATTTCCACATATTACCGGTGGGCCATGTGGGGAGTATCGTGACGTAGTTGATATCATCATGGTCAAACATACACAGAATAGCACAACGGAAGTCTTGAAATATAAAATATTATTACAACTCAAATGTCTGAAAATATCAAAGTATTTATTATAGACGAGCCTGTAATATCAAATCCACAGGTGGATCTTTACAGAATGTATAAAATGAAGTTTAGCAGACTTTAAAGCATCTTTAAGGATTTGCAAGATCCTCTATTTCGACACCGAGCAACTCCCAGCCTATTACGAGTAGTACCTGCCACTTAGTCTTTTGAAAATACGCCAGTTTTCACTGGTAAATACAATTAACTGACTCATTTGAAAAGAGTTTATGAAAATTGATTTAAGTGCACAAGGCACAAACCATTTATAACTTGGGACAATCTTTAATAAAATCTTGTATGCAGTATTACATGTTTGTCATACATATGGGGCCGGTTTGGAAGCCGGTCATGATTAACCGACTCACCACTTATAAAACCCACAGAGAAGTTATCCCCAACTTGTGGGTAATTTAATATTTAGCATTTTCATCTGTCAGGTGTATGCCTACACCCCGTGCATAGGTCGTGGCCATTAATAACTTACATGAGCCGAGGATATCCAGGACACGGTCGTTAACCCCCAATGTTTATGTTATCAAACAAAACAGATTAAAACGGGTTATGAGGATTTATTAAATCACAATCTGACTAAATAATCCCATACCCGACCAAGCGGTATTATATTATACCGTATCCCAAGCCCGTATAGGGAAAATAAGTTAAAAGTATTTACCTGAGCTAATACTTGATTCACAGCAAAATAACTCAGTCGTATCCAATCTATCTAAATGCAGGTAGCTTTTACCGGGTGGCTCTAGTCTGGAGTGATGGTAATATATAACCAATTCAGAATGCTAACGGTCTTATTTAAGTCGTTGACTTAGACCGGCTAGCTTAAATATCTAGAACGGTACGATATGCTAGATTAAGCGATGACCGGAATAGAATGTGATTTAGACCCGACAAGTTCGGATACTTGTATAATATGGGTAAACTAAACACATTCTGGATTTTGAAGTAAAAATGATAAGGTTAAACCCGTTTCGGCAAACTTACGTAAACTAGTTACGTAAGTCTAACCGTACGCGCATATGCGATAACGAGTAACCGAATGAGTCTTGAATAAGTTCCGTATACCAATATACTTTAAACAAGTTATAATATCAGTGGGATATCAACTTGTATGCCCGTATAGGTTTTAAAATCAAATTATGCCCCGAAAGGGCGATTTGGTCATTTTATGACGTATAAAAAAAAGAACTTGGGTGTAATCTGATGTTACGATCATAAACATTCTTTTAAAACACTTTATTTATGATATAATATTAGTTATGATATCAAACATATGTGTGTTTCATAGTTTAAAACCAAACTATGCTCCATAGGGGCATTTTGGTAATTTCACACATAGTTTTGAAGGCTAATTTGGGAATCTGAGTTTATAACATATACCTACTGTAAAATATATTTAAAATGATTTATAAAATCAGTAGGTAACAAGTCTTAGTTGGTAGTTATGGTTTAAAACCATACTACGCGCCGAAACGGCGTTTAAGTTGCTAAATGACGATATATGCGGTCTTTTAGGAAAACTGATATTATGGTCAGGTTTATATGACCAAAATATGTTATTTAATATGACATTTCAGTAGGAAAAAGGTTTTGTAAGGAAATCATGCTTTAAAACCATTTTGTGTGTTATAAGGGCATTATCGTCATTTAAGAACATAATACAAGTACTTGTGCATAAACTCAGTTTATAATCTGAATTGATATCCCAAATTATCCTAATTATGATATTAAATCAGTAGGCAATGAGTTTGGTATAAGGAATTATGCTTAAAACCGATCTATGCGCCTAAAGGGCATTTTGATCACTTTAAAGCACAATTTACGACATTATACGCAAACTAAGTTTATGATCAGATTTGTAACATCTAAATATGTTAAACATGTTAACATATCAGTACCTAAGTTGTTTGAAAACTTATTGGTGTCTAAAACCTTATTTTTGCTAAAAAGGGCATAATAGTCAAAGTATGGCATATTAACGGAAACTTGCATAAGACTCGGATTACTAGTATGATCGTGTAATATAACTCCAGATGGTTATGCTACATTATAATATGATCATAACGGAACCTAAAATCAGTAGCATACTAGTCTATTTCGATTTATAACCAAAAGTCAACGTAGAAGTCAAATTACGCGACTTTCGGTTGCGAACCGACCCTAAACTTAGAATTGTCGAGTTGAACATTTTTAGACATGTTTAAATTATAATTACCAAGTTATTAAAGTGATAAATATAATTTATAACCTTTGTATTATTGGTTTTACTTATTAATCACAATTCTGCCAAGTTTGACTTTTTAATTAAATAGTTTGACCCGACAATTAACTAAGCAAACGAAGGAATTAGGAGATGCCCTTTTAAGGGTTAAACACCTACCTATTTATGGTCTTATACCCACATTCATTTTGATCAGTGGTTAGACCATTAGAGTTTAAACCGAAAGTCAAAGTTAATTTACGATAACTTGACTTTTCGGTTTTTAAAACTTAAAACTGAATTAATGAGAGGGCTAAGACACTTACAAAGGGTCCTAGCTATCTTTTCTACTAAAAAGAATTCCCAATCAGATCAGGAGCTCCAGAATTGAGAGAGGAAAAGGAATGAATGAAAATGAGCAATTGAAAATGTTGAATTCTCTTCCTATTTATAGGTTTTGGATATGATTTGGATTAAGACAAGTGTTTGAAGGGGTATCTAAGATCATTACAGGTGTTGGGACACCTGTACAATTGTCTTGAAGCCCAAGGATCCGGTTTTGATTGGTTTAGAATGGATTGGAGTGGAGATCAAGCAAAAATTCGTAGCTGGCACCTGCATACGGACCGTATGGTCCAGTGTATACGGTCCGTAAGGACCTGGTCAGATCAGCAAAGTTTCAATTGTTGACATGTTTAGCCCCTGCACTTGTATAGTTGAGTTTTTGGCACTTCTAACACCCGTTAACCCCATTTTAAGCTCTATAAGGAAGTTAAAGTATATGTAACTTCAACCATGCTCAAAAATATTATGGATGCCAGTTCGTTCGGTCATACGGTCGCGTTTTTCGCTAAATTACGACGAACGTTCGAACGGTCACGAAAACAGTCCAGATTTCGCGACGGATGGTATTTTTGCTTTCCCATCACTAAAATATAACATTTTAATGATTACAAAAATTTATGGATGTGCGGGTATGGCCAGAATGTAGAATACGCGCGAATATGCATAGTTTCGCCGTTTTGACGCTTTTAGTCCCTTGAACGCATAAAGTTACGCGTAAAGCCATTTATTGATATCCAAGTCTTGTATAGCCCATATAGGGATTCCCGAGAATGTGACCGAGCATTACGGAGTTTCTGGTTCTCCTAAAGGTCGCTCGAAAGCGTAGTTTCGCTTATTGACGCTTTTGGCCCCATTTAATGCGCAAACTTGCGCGTATCATCATTTAATGGCATCAAAGCCCTATACAACCCATATTAAGGATTCTCAAAAGTAGGATGGCACATCAAAATGCTTCGGGTTTGTTAAAAGGTCATTCAGAGGTATAATTAAACATGTTGACGCTTTCAATCCCTCTAACTTACAAACTTGCGCGCAACTTCACTTATTGGCATAAAAGCCTTGCATAGCCAATATTAGGCATTCCCAAGAATATGATGAAACATAATGAAGCTCTCGGTTTGTTAAAAGGTCACTCAGAGGTAAGAATTAACATGTTGACACTTTTAACCCTTCGACGCGTAAACTTTCACATAATTACGCAAACGACTCCTTTCGTCCAACAAGTGGCTCGTTTTAGAATACGGACACCGTATAAGGTCACTCAGAGGCCTAGTTTAGGCATGTTGACACTTTCAGTCCTTCTATAATCAAGGTTTTTGATTTTGATGAAATTAGTCCCCCATAGTCAATGTTTGAATTTATTAGGGTTCATTACACGTGTCAACACATCATTGGACACGATTTTACGAGGTGTTACAGTATGTTGAAATATATGGTGCCAAATGAAGAGGGAGCCTTATACTTTAAGAAGCGAATTTGGGTTCCGCTCTATGGTGGCATACGAGAAGCCATTCTTGACGAAGCAAACAAATCGAGATATTTGATCCATCCAGATCAGACAAAATGTATCAAGACTTGAAAGAATATTATTGGTGGCCGAGACTAAAGAGCGACGTTGATGTTTATGTTGGAAAATGCCTAACCTGTGCTAAGGTTAAGGCTGAATATCAGAAATCGTCCGGCCTACTACAACAACCAGAGATACCCATGTGGAAGTGGGAGCAAATCTCAATGGACTTCATAACAAAATTACCCAGGACCCCTAGAGGGCACGATATGATATGGGTGATAGTTGATCGATTGACGAAATCTGCGCATTTCCTACAGATCCGAGAAAAGGATAGCACGGGAAAGCTTGCTGAAATATACTTAAAGGAAATTGTGGCACGTCATGGAGTGCCAATCTCAATTATTTCAGACAGAGATGGACGTTTTGTCTCAAGAATTTGGCAATCCTTTCAGGAGGCCTTTGGATCTCAGCTAGATCTAAGCACGGCCTTCCACCCACAAACCGACGGCCAGAGCGAACGGACTATACAAACGCTAGAAGATATGCTTCGCGCATGTGTCATGGACTTAGGCGGCAGCTGGGATACTCATCTACCTTTAGTTGAGTTTTCCTATAATAATAGTTATCATACAAGTATAAAAGCCGCACCATTCGAAGCTCTGTATGGCCGCAAATGTCGATCACCTTTATGTTGGGCAGACGCTGGAGACAAACGTATGGTTGGTCCTGAACTAGTACAAGAGACAACCGACAAGATTACGCAAATCCGAGAGCGCATTAAGGCGGCTCGAGATCGACAAAAGAGCTACGCTGATCGAAGACGAAAACCATTACAGTTCGAGGTGGGAGACAAAGTGTTATTAAAAGTCTCACCTTGGAAGGGCGTAGTCAGATTTGGAAAACGTGGAAAGCTGAATCCACGATACATCGGACCATTCAAGATTCTAGAAAGAATTGGTATCCTGGCATACAAGTTGGAGTTACCGGAAGAACTTAATGGAGTACATGATACGTTTCATGTATCCAACCTCAAGAAGAGTCCAACACAAGAAAACGTGATCATCCCTGCGGATGAAGTGCATATTGATGATGCCCTCCGATTTACAGAACAACCCGTTGAGGTTACCGACTGGAAAGTCAACAAGACCAGGAGGAGCAGTGTGAAACTTGTCAAAGTACGTTGGAACTCTAAGCACGGACCCGAGTACACATGGGAACGTGAAGACCAGTTCAAAGAAAAGTATCCCCACCTGTTCAAAAAGACTCCTGCGAGAGTTAGTTCAGCCTGAATTTCGGGACGAAATTCTTTTAACGGGGGGAGACTGTGACAACTGGCACCAAACCGGTAATTTCCGTACACTTTAATTTTTATTTAATGACTGCAATTATGTGCTTAAATGTCAACATTGTCTGATTTCATACTATACAAGTGAACTCATGCACGTTTTATACTACAAAATATTGCTTTATGCATTAACAAGAGCGTTGCGTCAGAAATGCTAGTAAACTCACCGGTAAGACACAATATGCCAACAACTCTGCAGAAAGTAGTCAGACAATAAAATTGGAGCCTAGGTGTAGGTCCAATGACAAGAATGCATTAAAACCCAAGAATGCATACAAGGGTCACATATAGGCATTCCGGAGACTAAAATGCGTACTAAAAAGCACCCGAAACGCACTTTAAGTGCATAATTTTATTAAATTCAGCTATAACCAGCCTTTAAACATATAAATATTATGCAGAATTTATGTTTTATCGTCCAGAATATTTCCCTAAGTGTCGGGAATTGTAAGGGTTACAAAAGGGTACATAAAAGACGCTAAACGATGCAATTTAACACTTAACGAACCGGTATTTAACCGAACAACCGGACATTACCCGGGACACCAAATTTTTGCCAAGCACATTGTTTATTTAATTCTTGGCTAGTCGTGATCCCCGAACACCCTAACACCCACCAATTTCTCTAGTAAATAACATATATAAGCATCACTTGAAATCTAACTAACAATTACTTTTTAGTTACAAAAAGTTACAACCAACCCCCCCCCCAACCGAACTCGGTCACAAGGACCATCACAACCATGCTTCAAATCTTGTCTTGGATTATATTCATTATTTTATTTGATTAGTTGCTTGTAAATCTTACCAAGATATGTGAACATATCTTATAAAAGCATGGCCAAGATCATTCTCACCATACTTCACAAGATCCCACTCTTACCCTCACTCTCCCTCCTCCTCTCGGCTCCCCCTCAACCGCCACCATCACCACCACTAAACCACCATCATCTTCCATTATTCAAGTTCCATTCAAGTATCTAAGGTGATTCAAGGAAGTGCAAACTTTTGGAGCTTCAAAAGGGCTTTGTTCTTGCTTGTTCATCATCATTTCTCATCATCTTCTTCACTAGATTCTACCCTAGCCTTTGTGCTAGTAGTAAGTACTTGTCAAACCCTTGTTCATCTTGTTTTTGTGGCTAAACATTGGAGTATGATACTTGTGTTCAAAACACTAAAGAACAAGAAACTAAGAAGATGAACATGAAGATACATAAAGTTTACATATGAATGAAACATGAAGATGAAATATTGTAGTAGGATGATGTAGTAAACATATTGTTGATTTTATGTTGAATCTTGGTTGTGTGACGTTAATCACCATATGGACCTTGTTAAATAATATTTGGGAATATGATTTAACAAGATTAGAAAGTGGTTATGTGTTACATAAAATAACCACCTTCTAGTTAAACATGAACTTGATAAAAATGATTTTTCATGAAATATAATTAAACTAGTAAGTTGACGATCTTGTAAATCCAAGAGTTTCAAAGGATTTTTGTAAAGAAGCCAAGTTAGAGAAGCATTCTTGGAAAATCATAAATATTACAAACACTTACACTATTTTTTTTAGAAATAAGACAAGTATGAGAATATTTTATTTACAAGAAGAGTTCAAGAGTGTAATTTTTGTAAAAATTGTTTACAAGTTGTAAACACTAAATAATTCCAAGAAAATGATTTTTAAAGAAATATAAGTACGCTTCGGAAGGTAACTAAGCCCACAAAAAGCTATACCAAGTTACTACGCGTTTTCGAAATATAACAAGTTCATGATATAGCGTGATTTACATGATTTTGGCTTGTAGTAAGACTTGAATGAGTTGTTGACGCTTGATGATGATTTTAAAAGAAAATAAACACATGTTTTGAAAACATGGGAAACCTCCATTTTTAGGGGAAACTCATGCTCGTGGATGTTGTTTATGTTTTTCGTTGAATAAAGTTGTAAACTTTTCAGACAAAATACTGTCTTGTGATGTAAACACTAAAACTATGATTTCGGTTATGTAATGTTTGGCATTTGAAGCTATTTTATGAGCATGTAGTATGTTTACCAATCGTATGCAATGAAAACCTTTCATGATCACACCTCGTGCTTCCGCCGAAGAAAGGGGTGTGACAGCTTAGGTCTGCTGCATCAGCACCCTAGCTTCAACACGATATGGGACACGTGGCGTAAGAATAAGCCGACAATCAAGGGGCTATCGCGCCCCGCGAGCCACCTAGTGGACTCGGTCGTGGCCTGTGAGCACCCAAATTTCTTCTTTTGTTTTATTTTTATAAAAATGAAGGTTATTCAGGTCCGTTTACGTGTATTCAGGGTATAATTTAGAGCGTTTATGGGTGTTTTTGAGGGTTGTTATACCTACCAAGTTTATTGTCAAAAATATTTATACATATTTTCGCATTGGGTTAAAAAAATGTGAACGGGCTAAACTTTAAGTAAAGTTTGTTACTACTTTATATATAAAAAATCAAAGTTGAGAGTTCTTTTTTATCTTAAAGGTACTTATCATTTATCTTAAAGATAGTTGGGCTGAGTTGTAATTCTTCGTCCAGGTACTTAACATTTATCTCGCATCATTATAAATATTTGGTCTTTATTTTTGTTAAACAATATATAGCATTTTTTATGAGTTCACCTCATTTGAATCAATGAAGATTATGTAGTTTTATTTGGAGTTATTATTGTTTGATCCGACCCGAATCGAATATCGAACATATAACCCAAAACATAGCGATAGAAAAAAAAAATTGGTCCCATGACTCCCCCCTTCGCAACTTTTGTTCAAGCTCTGCCGCTGTTTGTGTCAAAAATTTAAAGAGAAATTGACATAATGTTTTGTTAATTGAAAATAACATGTTCATATAAACTCGTAACTTTGAATTAGTGATTTAGAGGGTTAAGTTGTAGAAAAAATAAGAAAATTTGGGGTTAAGTGGTTTGTGTTCATGCCAAGATATGAATTTTGTGTCGTGTTCTGCTTCATATGTCTAAGTTCACAGCGTGTTTAGGTTCCTGTCAGATTTTCAAGTTTATGTCAGATTGAATCCGTCAACCCACAAATATGAGGATATGTGAATCAGCCTTTCTAAATAAAAAAATAGAGTGAAACCATGAGTATGACATGATTAACACCTTTAGAGTGATGATAATCTTGATTCATATATATATATATATATAGGGAGGGGCTCATGCGAGAACTCCATTTATTGCGAGAACCGCGAGAACTAATGTGAACACAACCTAAAATAGCTAAAAAAACCTAACCCCCACCCCCCCCCCCCCAAAAAAAAACCTAACCCCCCCCCCCCACCCCAAGCTAAATGTTAAAAACTAAAACCCCAAAAAAACCTAAAAAAAACCTAACCCCCCACCCCCAAAAACCTAAACCCCCCTTCCCCACCCCCCAAAAACCTAAACCCCCCCACCCCCCCCCCCCCCAGGCTAAAATGCTAAAAACTAAACCCCCAAAAAACCTAAAAAAATAAAAAAAAATCTAATTTTTTTTAATATTTTTTATGCTCAAATCGCTACTTTTAGTGGCCAAAATTTTTTTTTTTTTTAATTTTTTTTTTTTTTTTGGCTTCGAAAAGTAGCGATTTTTATATAAAAAATATTAAATAATATTTAGTTTATACCCACCTGTGGGAACAAGATGTAATAATACACAAGTGTATAAGTCTTGTATATACTGACCTATATACACATATGTTAAAAACATAATTTAATTAAGTTTATTATTTAATTTTAAAAACAACATAAGAGTTTATTGTAAAAGATCATTAGCCCTTCAATCTCTTATAATTAAAACAATGAAAAAATAATTAAAAACGAGAGAGTGAGAGAGAGAGTTAAGAGATGATAAAATTAAAGGATTTTAATTAAAAATACTTGGCTAATGTCAGTCTTACCATTTTAATCTAAAAAATGATCAAGGACCAAGATTAGTTCAATCATTTCATTCTCAAGAAGTTGTTCGCAAATGAACATAATCATATATATATATATATAGAGAGAGAGAGAGAGAGTTGGGGTAAAATGAAAACTTATATGAGTTGTGAGAACTTAAAGAACTCGGCTTTACAAAAGGTTTTTTCAAATTTTTTTTTACCGAAAATCCTGAAAAAATCAACTTTCCAAAAAAAAAAAAAACAAGAAAAACAAAAAAACTAGTTTTTTTTTTCATTTACGTAAATGCTGTAAAAAGTGATGTCATGCTGATGTCATCTGCCTTTTACAGCTGCCGTAAGGGCCCAAAACACACCACTTCGACTTTTAAAAAAAAAAATTACGGCAGTCTTTTCTAACATTTTAATCTAGGGGTGTGAAAAATGAGGGCAAAACTCTGACGGGAAGGCCGAGTTCTCTAAGTTCTCACAACTAGGGTAAAAGAAAAACTTATACGAGTTGTGAGAACTTAGAGAACTCGGCCTTACAAAAGGTTTTTTCAATTTTTTTTTTCCAAAAATCATTAAAAAATAACTTTTCCAAAAAAAAGCCTAGTTTTTAATCATTTACGACAGTCGTAAAATGCTGTAAAAAGTGATGTCATGCTTATGTCACCACTTTTTACAGCTACTGTAAGGGGCCGAAAACACCACTTTCAATTTTTTTTACGACAGTTTTTTCTAATATTTTAATCTAGGTGTGTGAAAAAATGGGGACAAAACTCGCATGGAAAGGGCGAGTTATCTAAATTCTCACAACTCGTAGGGGTTTTCCCTTATTCTTAATCATATATATATATATATAGGAACATGATTAGGAGAGAACGCCTCAAAGTGTGAGAACGGTGAGAACGATTCTCAGCCACAAGATCTTAATGGTTTGTAGCTGAGATTGATGCGGTGGCATTTTTGTAAATAATAGGGGCCTTGGAACTACCAGGAGGGGTAAAATAGAAAAATCCAAACAAAGGTGCACATGCTAATCACATGCCATTTTCCCTCATCATATTTAAACGACAATAACTTTTTTATACGTGATTATTTTTCAAAAAAATTACACCATAAAACTCAGCGTTTTTTTATCTTTCCAACGAGTTACTATTGATATACTTTTCGAAAAAGAATTAACTGAGTTTTATGGCGTTTTTTTGAACCGGGTGTTTTATGGTGTTTTAGACTAGGTATTTTCATGGCGTTTTTCTGAACTAGGTGTTTTTATGACGTTTTAACTAGGTATTTTCATGGCGTTTTTCTGAACTGAGTGTTTTATGGCGTTTTCAACTGAGTTTTTTATGACGTTTTTTTGAACTGTGTGTTTTATGGCTTTTTTAACTGGGTATTTTCATGGTGTTTTTCTGAATTGGGTGTTTTTATGGCGTTTTATTTGAACACCCAGTTCATGTGAGTGAGTTTTTTTTACAATATTACCCCTTAGTGTAATTTAGCATCAATGCCACATGTCACCACCAAAGTCGTTGTCACCGTTCTCACACTTTTCACCGTTCTCTCTAAATCCTGACCCTATATATATATAGTGTGAGATTTATTGAGGAACAGTAAAAAATATGAAACTAAGGAACAGTGCATTTAACATGTTAAATATATCTTAAAAATTAAACTTAACATGTTAAAAATCAATTATTTTAATTTTTTCGGAGCTTTTGCATATAAAAATGTGTGGAAGCTAATCCAGAAAAAACATTATTTTTGTAAAAAAAATTAACATCTTTTGAACTGTTTTTTACATGTTTTTATATTTTTAGTTTTTGAATTTTTTATTAAAATGCTTCTACATGTGTTTATAAGGAAAAAACGCTGAAAAAGTTTTTAAAAAAATTGATGTTTAACATGTTAAGTTGAATTTTTAACGTGTTAAATGCATGGTTCTCTGGTTCCCCATTTTTTTAGTGTTCCCCAGTGAACCCAGTTAGTTTTAAATTGTTCAGAAACTTTTATTATATTTTTTTTTATTAAAGATAAAATTCTAAATGCTTCTTAGTAATGTTTTTTTTTGTAATGTATTCAATAAATTTATTTTTTATATCTTTAAGATTATTCAGTAAGCCAATCTCTAGTTGTCGTTCTTAGAGGGTGTTTGGGATTACGTTTTGAAGTAATTATCTGATTATTGCGTTTGCAAAACATAAATAATCTAAAAAAGTGTTTAGATGAAAAAGTGATTATCTGCCTCCAAAACGCAGTTTTGAAGAAGCGAAGAAGCATGTACTTACATGCTTTTTCAAAACGCAGTTTTGAAAACGCAAAATCTATTTTGAAAACGCATAATCTATTTTGAAAACGCAACACCAAACACCCCTTAGTTAGGTGATCTTCTTGCTGTATATTGATTTTATTGTTTATTGAGGTCATTATCAGTTATTTAAATTATCTTAACCTATTATATGTAATTTTAGATTAATAGAGAAGATATATTTTGAATAAATGTATGTTGAGTATACTAAAGATTTAAGATATTTTGTAAAAATGTTGGTATTTAAAAATAATCACATTACAATTTGTATAAATCTCATTTAATTCGCTGACTGATCAATAAATACAATGTAGTATTTATATTTATATTTATAAATAATGCACACAGTAATAAATACATAAAACATGGATTGAATTTCACATATAACCACAAATATGTTGATGCAAGAGATTACTTCATGTTGAGCTTTAATGTTGTTAACTATTCACCTCTTCAAAAACACGTGAAAAAAACGGTTCTTCTTCTAAAAAGTTGCCGAGAATGCGCCCTTGAGTGCTCGACGATGAAGCCAAACTCAGATTAGCGTGCGAGGTTCGTCGATTCGCTTACTGGTAGCAAATCTGGATTCAACCTTTCATTCTAATTAGTTTTTGATTCATCCATTCGCCTCTTGGGGTATTATCTTGGCCTTTTTTTCTTATCTTATGGCTGGAAGAGGAAGGGGTGAGGAGCCCTGGCATGATATTCCGGCACATCGCAATCAAGAGTACAAGGAAGAAAGATTGAAGGAGGTAAAAGCTAAGGACGTCAATATTACTAAATTCTACGTCTCGAATCTGCCTGTTGGATGTAACCCTTGGGACGTGGCCGCTTTTTTGGGAGCTTTTGGGGAGATTGCTGGGAGTTATATTACGAGGAAGAGGGATAAGGGTGGTAATCGATTCGGTTTTATTAGTTTAAGGATGTTAAGGATGCTAAGGTGCTGGAGAAGGTGATGGATGGGGTGAAGATGGGTGGGAACAAGCTGAGAGTGAATATTGCGAAGTTTGCAGCAGAAAATGCAGGAATTTGGGAGCAAGAGGATCAGAGGGCTAATAAGGAAGGTTTTCAGAAAGGAAAGCAGCCCTAGAAAATGATGAACAACCAACCTCTCTTTACTAGCAATCGTAAGGAAGGTGTGTCTTACCGCGACATCTTAAACCCAGGACCATCTCGTGGGAAGGAGGTGAAAGATTCGGTTAATTCGTTTGAAAAGCTAACCTCGGAAAAAACGATCCAGGTACATGATGAAACGAGTGCGTTTTTTGATTTCCAAGGAAGGGCAGCTGTTAGAAGAACCATTGATCTTGCTGCGTTGACTGGAATGAAGAAGAACTTGAAGGAAGCCGGTGTCTCAGGGGAAAAAATATACTATCTGGGAGGGATGAACTTGATGATAGTGTTTCAGGATGATTGGGAGGCAGTGGAGTTCCATGGAAAGACTGATATTTGGGTCAATTGGTTTTCAAAACTGGATTTGTGGACTGGCCAGTCGTTGGCGTATGAGAGAATCATTTGGCTCAAGTTTCACGGTGTTCCAGTTCATCTAGCTGAGAACAAAGTATTCGATGAGGTGGTGGGATTATTTGGGAAAGTTGTTCATTGTTCACAGTTATCTCCGGATGATCAAGACCTTTCGACCAACCGCGTGGGAATTTTGTTTGATTCCGGAACACCTATTATGGATTCAGTTACCCTCCTTTGGAAAAGCAAGAAGTTCAAAGTTTGGGTGTTAAAAGAACAAGCAGATTGGATCCCATATTGCTTGGAGGATGAGGATTGGCCGAAAAGTTGTGCTGGAGAGGATGACAGTAGAGCTTCTCAGGCGGGGTCTCTTCGGATGGAGGATGATCGGAAGGAGGAAGTGGAAGAGTCGGATCTGCTTGGGAAGGGTGGAAATGTTCCAGTTCCATTTAGTGCAGGGACGTGTCCTGAGAGAAACATGCAAAACCCAAATGTTGATGGCCAGTGTTATTACTTTTGTTCCCTCGATAAAGTTGAGACTTTCAAAAAGAAACCTTTTAATATCCTTAAAGACTAGCATATTTCGAAGCCCAAAGTAGTTAGCCCAAACCACAGTTGGGGGCCTAATAAAAGAAGTAGAATGGATTGGGAGGAGCCCAATAATTTAAACTGGCTGAGGAGCCAGGGCCCAAGTAATGTTAATAACACTCTCGGCGCTGATACCCCTATCTGTGGGTCTTGGGGGAATATAAGGGAAACGGTCAAAACCACTGAGAAGATCAATGGAGCAAGAAACGGAGATTCACATACGAAAAAAAAGGACGGGGGAAGATATGGAAGGGACTGATTTTCAGAAGGAAGTCAATGCTACTGTCGATCTGGGCATTTCGGTGGGAGCGGTGTTAGGAGGTCACAACCAGTTGGTGAAGGAGGCGATTAAAATATGAATTTTTTAAAATATGAATTTTTTTGTCTATTAATGCTAGAGGGATTGGGGGTCCAGTGAAAGAGGGATAGATTAAAGGTTTAAAAGTGAATCACAACATCGATTTTTTGGCAATTCAAGAAACGAAACACGAAGATTTGACGGGATTTAAGCTCGAGAAATTTTGGGGAAGTAGCAATTTCGGGTCGGAGTTCGCCGACTCAATTGGCCAGTCCAGCGATTTGCTTTGTATTTGGGATGTGGGGATTTTTTAGGCGAAAAATGTGATAAAGAACAGGATTTTTTTGTTAATCAATGGCAGGATTAAAGGAAGTAATGAAGAGATTAATGTTATGAATGTGTATGCTCCTCAAAGAATTGTGGAAAAGCAGGCGCTCTGGGGTAATATTAAGAATATGATGGCTGGGTTGTCGGGCAAATGGGTGATAGTAGGTGATTTTAATTTGGTCAGAGATCCGACTGAGAGGAAAAATTCTAAGTTCAAAAGTTTGTGTGCTAGGAACTTCAACGAGTTTATTTATCAATCCAATTTGTTAGAATTTGATATGAAAGGGAAGAGATTTACGTGTATTCGTGACAATGGCAAGAAGTTAAGTAAGATAGACAGGTTTCTTGTTTGACCGGAATTCTTTAACAAGTGGCCAGGAGCGATACTGAGAGCCCTCCCTTCAACATATTCTGACCATAGCCCTTTGTAGGATCGTTGTAGGACCCGACTGAGTCGTTCAGAAGAGTTTTATATCCGGTTCAAAGGCGGAATCAGCGAACTGGACTTGAAAACAACTTGATACTCTTAAATCTGTTACTTATATTGATTTTAACATCAATTACAACCTGAACAGATTTTGGCAGCACTTCGTTACAGATCTGGAAGTCGTACCAAATGAAACAACAAGTGCACTATATATAGGAGTCTGATTTCGCTCCTAATGACATTGAGCACTTTCGGGCGGAATCAGATGTTTCTGATTTCGCTCGAAATGACTCTTTTACCCTTTCGAGTGGAATCAACATCTTAAACGCTAAACTTCGATTCTCGAATCTCGTGCACTGGAAATCCTATCCTATCCTATTATATGATACAAGACGATGTCAATAGACGTAATGCACTAACAGACTCCCCCTCGGATATTGACGAAGTCTTCAGTGTCTAGTCTTCAGTATGATACATCTTCAGTCTTGATCATTCTGCCTTCTCATTCAAGTTGTAACATTATAAGCATCCATCAATCTTTCTCTCCTATTAGCTTCAGGCTCCCCCTTTCGTCAAGCTTCTGTGCTTTGGGATCGACACCTAGCTATCCATCTACAAGCTCCTCTTGCTTCAAGCTTGTCTTCAGACTCCCCCTTAGACTCTGCTCTCGGGATCGTAATCTGGACTTATCTGCAATCACTCAAACATCTATAAATACAATGTTTTCATATTATCAATCAAATTCTCTAATTCACTCCCCCTATCAACAAACTAAATGATTTAGCAGCATTAAAGAATCCAACTCCCTCATAGTTAATCATCCAAGTCCAAATTAATGACCTTGGAGATATCACAAACTATTTTTGATTTTTTATTTTTAATTCAAGTTTCAAATTAATGAACTTGTTTTATTTTCAGAAACACAATCAGCTTACTTAGATTTTGAAACTCAGCATCTCAGACATTGGTTGTCGAAAATAAAGCAGAATCAAAAATCTTTTTGTATTTTTCTGAAAATATAAAGCAGTAAAGAAATATGTACAAACATATTTACAGACAATATTTTTGTTTGAGTATGCGTCAGAGGATCATATCAGATTTTGACAAGTCACAAGTACCGTTGAGCTTATTTACACATTAAGAATTAAACAATTCACTTAGATTGTCGATATACTGGTCCACTTAAATTTTCACACAAATTTCAACTGATTCAGGATACGAATTAAGTGTTTTAAGAACTTAAACTCATTCATGTGTCCCACCTCTTGAATATACTCCCGTATCCAGATCCCAATATTCAGTCTTACAGGTGAGTATACCTAGATGATATCTGTAAGGGGTTAGATGCGAGGGCCGTGAGAGCTCAGGTCGATACTTCCGTATACACAGAGAGATGACGGCTTCGACTTTTCGGTGTGTCCCCTTTAGAGGATCTTTTTTACAACAGCAATGACTATCAATTTTATTGTTTCATCAATTTGCTGAGGGTTGCGCTATATTTTAAGCAAGCAGAAAGTATTCTCCGGGGACTAGGCCATTGCTTCCGAAAAATCAGAAGTCCCGAGATAATACCCCAGATATCACTAAGCATAAAGACCTAGTATCTCAGAAAGAGGGGTCCTTCAAACGAGATTTCAGGGGTTACCTATATATCCAAGTAGTGTTCCCCACGAAATAAGCAAGTTTGAATTTAGGTTTATATCCCGAAAAAGTTTACTAAATGTATAAAAATCTACCGACACATCCACGGTGAGATCGTTTAACACATTTTAACTTTCCAATTCTTTAGCGTACTGTAACTGTCTACTGATGTACTATCATTTCCTCTTTTTACGCAAAAACTCAATTTTTGAATTTTATCATGTTTTTTACTTTTTCAAAATTTTCAAATGTTTTTGTATTTTCCAACAATAGTACTCCCCCTAAAATGCAAAATCATTTAAAGAAAATTTGACAACCAATACTGATAGCTTTGCCTCGCCATCCATTTTCTGCTTCTCATGCACTGATTTGCAGAAAATAACATACCCCCATGATTTACAACACATTGATATTTACAGTTTGAAAACCGTTTTTCAATCTTGTGAAATTAATCATGTTTGTTCAGCCGTGAGGGTTTCGGCGTATTCAATCAACACATATTTTTGTAGTTTTCTATTTTTGACAAAAATTAAAAACAAACATATTTTTGGTTTTTCAAGTTTTTTTTCAAATTTTTAAGGTTTTTGAAAATATTGTTTATTTATGTACAGAATGAAAATAAACTTCCTGTTTCAACCAACACAGGATTCAGCAGCCTCCTTTCCTCGTTGTGCCAGGCTGCTCCAACTTCTATTTTTCTTGAGCACCTGCACATTCAACTAATTCAATTACTTGAACAATTTAGCCCAGGTCTGTTGGACCTTAGGCATTTCAACACAATATCCATCATTTAACTTCGGAAAATCTTTCTCATCAAAGACTTTTTCAACTTTAATTTCATCTTTTTCATCTTTTACCAAAGTCACTTGTTTCTTAACACTCCATGTTTGACCTTTTGGAGTACCTCTTTTATAAAAATGAGACTCTTTTTGAACATTTTGTTTTTGAACAACTTTTGGTTTCCAAAATTCTTGTGGTTTTGTCATATCAACAGTTGTTTTCCAACTTTGAGTTGTTCTGACTCTGGGTGTATGAGAATTCCAGGTCTGTCTAGAACCGAACCTATATGGGTTTGACTTCCAATTTTGATTCGAAGCAAACTTGTTTGTGTTGTACCTCCAAGTTTGTTTTGAATCAAATCTGGTTGACCTTTGTCTCACATTCTCATATTTTTGTTTCTCAGCATCAATCTTCTTTTTATCAACATCCACAGGTTTCAGATTTGGACACTTTCGAGCAAGATGTCCTTTTTTATCACATTTAAAACATGTTCTCATGGACACATCTTTGACCTGTGGTTGTTGCTTTTTCTTTTTAGCAAAGAACTCATCATTAGACTGTCTCAATTTGAGTTCTTTTTCTTCTGCTAAACTGTCTCCTTGAACAAAACTCATTTTTGCTTGAAAATTCGGAGTTTCATTTCTTTTCCAACTTTGTTTCTTTTTATAACCCAACCCAGCCTTCATGTTTTTCTTTTTAAAACCAGGTTTGTTATAAAAAAAATTGTGACCTTTACCAACAAGCTTTGAAATCTCAGACTTCTCAATCTCAACCATTTTGAACACTTTATCAACTTTTTCTGAAATCACATTCTGAATCGGGAATACAACATCTCAGAACAATTTGTCCGATCCAATTATGGTATAAACCAATCCTTTTGAATCATCATTCAAACTTTTCTCGGATTTTGTGTTTTTCAGATAACTATCATGAAGATTTCCTTCATCTTCATCCCGTGATTCAGATTTACCTGTATCAACCGACTCTCCTTTCAACACACTTTCAACGACTTTACCTACCACCTCTGAATCATGAGAATCATCAGATTTGGAATAGGTTATGTCAATGTTGTCTGGCAATTGGTCTACCATGTTGAAAGCTTTTTCAACCTTTTCCTCATCATAAAATGCAAATTTTCCCGGTGGTGGAACTTGATGAAACTCTGAGCCAATGCCTTTCTTGTTTTGCTCAGACTCACCATCTCCCGGTTTTATATTGAAAATTCGTTCAAGCACATATGACGACACGTGATAACTTTTTAACTTGTTGTTATCCTGTTCTAGATCAGCAATTTGTCGCTTTAGCTTAGCAACATCCTCAATATAGGAATTAACAACATCTTGTTTTATGGAATACATTCGTTTAAGTTCTTTAGTTGTTTCATAAAGACAATTCATTCTTGATTGAGCAAATTTCATTTCATCTTTCACTTTTTCATATGACTCTTTTGTAATGTGATATGCCAATTTTATTGAGTCATATTCTTTCTTCATTTCTTGACAAACAATTTCCTTTTGATCATATTCTTCTGTCTTTTTCAAAACATTTTCTTTCAAAACTTCATTTTCTTTTTCTAACTTTTTGCATTTTTCCAAAAGTTCTTCTTCATTATCTTTCAAAACTTTTTCGTTTTCCAACATTTCTTTGCATTTATTTTTGAAAACTTCTTCAATTTTAATAAATTGTTTGTCTTTTTCAATACAAGCACTGCACATTTCCATGCATTTCTTGCACTGTTCAACAGTTTTCAAGATTTCAGAATCAGAATGTACCTCAGTGATTGGCACTTCGGTGTTTGATGCAGTTGCTTCAGTTTGCTTCTGATCAGCATCATCTTGCTTTTCTTCAACACCGACTTCATCACCAACATTATCAGCTTTCAAAATCTCATTCTTTACTTCTTCTTCTGTTTTCTTCACCTCTTCTCCAATCTGCTGCTCTTCAGTAACAGCTTTCTCAACCTCTTCATTCACAACAACTTTTTCACTTTTGATTTCCTTCATAACCTCAACTTCAACAGCTTCTGCTTTAACCTCTTCAGCAACTTTCTTCAGATTGTTCACCAACTCTTCAACACTCTTCTTCATTCTCTCTTCATCTCTTTTTCTCAAACAAGATGTCATAGCATATCTAATCTCCTTTTCATGCCTTTTAGCATATGTGTCATCTTTCAATACATTTCTATAGTATTCAGCTCTCAAAGGAATTATGAGAAGAACATCATCAAAGATTATATCTTTCTTTGGAACAACTGGCTCTCCTTCTCTGTTGAAGTAACACTCTCTCTTTTTATCCCATCTTCTGTTGCTCACTGCACTCTCATACTCTTCTTGCATTTCATCCATTCTGTTCAACACAATGTTTCTTTCTCTGTATGTCTTTTCTTCCAGAATCTCTTCTCTGGTTTTCTCCTTCATTTTAGCTTTATCTTTATCTTCATTGTTCTCTTCACGGATTTCAGCAACAAAAACAAACTTTCTTTTCTCTGTTATAGCTTTCCCATGAGCTGTTTTTCGAACATTCTCCAAACGATCTTCTTCTGGACATACCTCTAGCCAATCAAAACCTTCATCATCTTGAATTACAAAACAAGCTCTTGATTTAGGTTTATCTTCAATCATCTTAGGCTCTTCTCTGCTTCGATGGTAGATTGCCTTTCGGTAATAATCATCATTAAACGGATGTTCATTTCCACCAACTACAGAATTAGTGCATTCTCTCTTGAAATGACCTTTCTACTTACATTTGAAGCAAGTCACTTTGGATTTGTCGAATACAAGCTTTGTTGATGCACCTCCAAGAGATTGTTTCCCAGTAATCTCCATATACCTCTGCGCTCTTCGGATGCAACTTGCTAAGCACCAACGAATGTCAATGAGCTCTATCTCTTCCGGATCAATCTGGTCGTAGTCTTCTTTGGTTAATTCGGAGTTTCCAATTTTTCCAGCTACAAGACCTTCATACGATTCCAAAACAGATGCAAGAAAACTCATTTGCTGTTTAGCTGCATTGATGCTCATTGCCGGAGAATTTTTCAGTTTGAGAGCGATGTTGCATAGAATCTCCTCAGCTTCATCAGGATATGATTTCAAAGATGAATGATATCCAGAATGATGACTTGTTGAAGTTGTTTGAGGTTCTTTCATCTTCTCACTACTGAATGCTGTCTTTGGTGAACCAACACCTTTCTCTGAAGGTACACTGCCTTTGTAATACAATCCAACATTCTGTTGATGTGAAGAACCAGTCATTTTGCTTTGCTTTTGTAGCTCCAAATCATGACTCTCTATCTTTTCAAACAATGCATCAAGAGAAATTGTATCATATAAAGCATCATTTTTCAAAATAAACACAAACGTTTGCCACTGATCAGCTCGTGGTAACGCTTCAATCACTTTATCTATAAGTTCCTCTCTTGTTTTCACTATCTCAAATCTCTCAAGTTCAATTTTAAGATAACAAAATATCTCAATCATTTGTCTCACTGTCTCTCCTTTTAGACTATCAAACAGATCAAATTCTTTTTTAAGTAAAGCAATTTTGTTCTTTTTTATCTGTTTACCCCCCTCAGCTTTAACACGTAAAGCTTCCCAAACTGATTTAGATGACCCATCATGATTCAGCAACGCAAAAATATCATTTCTGATTGCAGACTGGATTAAAGCAATCATTCTTTGTTCGGCAGCAAACTCAGATTTATCTTCTCTTGATAACTTCTTGAATGGAAGTTCTTCGCCTTTATCATCTTTTGGCCTTTCGTATCCAAACTCTAAGCAAAACCAGCTTTCGTGAGCATACGCTTTCGCCCAATTGAGAAAACGTTCTTTCCACCATGTATAATCTTCAATGCTCTCCAGAGTTGGTAGCTTTGAGTGTGTTCCATAGAAATTATCATGCTTGATGTTCTCATTGATAGCTTTTGTGATGGTTTTTGGTGTAACATTTGCGATCTCAGACGATTCGGATGTGAATGCATTGAAAAATGTGTTGTAGAATTCTTCAGCCATGATGTAAACTTGAACAAACTATCAAACAAACACTATTAGTACAAACAATATCAAATAAACTGAAACAGACTGACACTCGATTGTCGTGAAATAATCTTGACATGAAAAATCCTTTTTCAAGCGAAATAGGAAACTCAAACGAAATCACTTTGTGTGACAACACAAGCGAAATCACAAATCGACCAGTTGAAGCGAAATCAGTTGATTAACACTTCGAGCGGAATTAGATATTTAACACTTCGAGCGAAATCTATTTGAAGACTGTTTGGAGCGGAATCAACAACTTGAACACTTGGAGCAGAATCACCAATTTGTGATTTTGGAGCGAAATCACAACCAATCTTTCTGGAGCGGAATCATCAGAAAACAATTGGAGCGGAATCTGAGATTAGAGGTATCCCTGGAGCGAAATCAGCAAGTCTTTGGAGCGAAATCAGAAAAATGGTCTCCTGGAGCGGAATCAACCACTTATCACGAGCGAAATCAGAAATATGTTGAAGCTGAGACACTTTTTGGAGAGGAATCAGGAACTAAACATTTCGAGTGGAATCAGTTCGGGGGTCAATTTTGTCCATTTTTAGTTCGTATTTTAACATGAAACTTTCAAGGGTTTGTCTATGTCCAATATTAAACAGTCTGTGAAAATTTGAACCAATTCGGACCGTGAAATCTTGATCGATTTAAGAAAGAAGGTGTAGAAACGAGAAATTTCAATGAAAATCAGCTGTAAACTGCAAAACTCCTCCAACTAGCTCTGATACCACTTGTAGGATCGTTGTAGGACCCGACTGAGTCGTTCAGAAGAGTTTTATATCCGGTTCAAAGGCGGAATCAGTGAACTGGACTTGAAAACAGCTTGATACTCTTAAATCTGTTACTGATATTGATTTTAACATCAATTACAACCTGAACAGATTTTGACAGCACTTCGTTACAGATCTGGAAGTCGTACCAAATGAAACAACAAGTGCACTATATATAGGAGTCTGATTTCACTCCTAATGACATTGAGCACTTTCGGGCGGAATCAAATGTTTCTGATTTCGCTCGAAATGACTCTTTTACCCTTTCGAGCAGAATCAGCATCTTAAACGCTAAACTTCGACTCTCGAATCTCGTGCACTGGAAATCCTATCCTATCCTATTATATGATACAAGACGAAGTCAATAGACGTAATGCACTAACACCCTTTTATTTTAATTGTGGTGGAGAACAATTATGGAGCAAAACCTTTTCGGGTTTTTAACTCCTGGTTAGAGAAGCAAGGTTACGCGGAAGCGGTGGAAATGGCGGTAGCCCAATGTGATGTGGATGGTCCGCCAGATATCCGCTTATTGAAAAAAATTGCCTCTATCAAAAGTGTTATCAAAGATTGGAGAGACAATATGTGGAGGAAAGAAACCGAGGAATTCATTCAAGCTATGGAAGATGTTGAGGCACTAGAAAAGACCATGGAAGAACGGGACCTTTCGGAGGATGAAGAGTGGACTTATGCTAAAAATAAAAAAGTTTTGGTCGACAATGGTTATAAAATAAATTTGGATGTGAAACAAAGAGCTAGAATAAAGTGGGCGATAGATGGGGATGAAAATTCTAAGTTTTTCCATGCGGTGGTGAATCCTAGAAAAACGAAGAATCAAATCCCTGGTCTAGATGTCAATGGTGAATGGGTTACAAAACCATCTTTGGTTAAAAGAGAAATCATGTGTTATTTCAGGGATCGTTTTAAGGAGGAAGTTAGAGATAGACCTCAGATTGTGTGTGACGGCCTTAAGCATATTTCAGACTTAGAGAAAATTGTGTTGGTGGATCGGTTCTCTAAGGAAGAAATCAAGGGTGCTATATGTCGCAACCCCCGACCCCTATCCCGGGAGCGGGTGCCGCGAGATCCAGATCAGTGGTATCGGTGTTTATTAATTTAGCAGCAGAAATGAGACATCAGGACTGTAGTTAGGAAATATTTTTATCAAAGTTAAACACCAAACTTTTTATAACAAATCATTGGGATAAAACCAAAGTTCATTTGACAATACATTTGTAGGGATAAACCCTAATTATTGAAAACAAAAACTCCTTTGTTTAGGTAACTTTTTGTCACGGCCCCAGTCCCGGTGTTACCTGGTCCAGGAGCCGCGGGACAGAATCCCGTGGTATTTATTATTTGAGTTGACAGCGGAAGTTTAACATGATCATTTGAAACTTGAAAATGCCCAATTATTTTATTTCATAAATTGGGACAAACCCCATAATTTACAGTAAAGGCAATTTCACGAGGAAATCCCTTGTTTTACAAAACATGTTTATTTATTTTACTGAGCCACCACTTCAAGCTTGTTAGTGCTCCGTAGCACGTTTTCCTTGATTCACAGTAAGTCATCTGAAACATGTTTTAAAAATATTTTATCAGCGGGGAAATACTGGAGAGTCACTCAATTTTGATAAAACGACACATAGTTATAAATTACAGCATAAGAGCGATTACAATGGCTACTATCTTATTTTTATCTGGCGCCGTGTCACACCCTGGTAACGATGGTCATACCACTATTGGGTCCTTTCACCCAAGTAGTGATGATTATCACTGTTAGGTTGGTGAACCTAGCCGTGAGAAATTAGTAATGTGCACAATACCCCACTTGCCAGTGATTCAAGATAACCACGACTTAATCCCTGTAATATATAACTGGAAAACATTTGGGTATTGTAAAACATTTTTGAGAAAAAGAGAATGACTCACTTTGCAGATTTAATTGAGCAGAGTTTAGCCTACTGATTTAGCCTTGTAACCTAATTTAAACAGCAATGCATACGAAACTAGGTCAGTAACTTAATACAACATTTACGATAACTCATGAAATCAAAACCCTCACGATGAATAACAAAGTATAGCCCAAATACGGGCAGCACTTAAACATCCATCAGATTGGTTTCAATCGATCAGACATTGTATCGTAGTAGTGATCGAGTTAATACCCTGTATTGCAGCAGCGTTTTCCTACTTTAAACTTGATTTTCGAATAGAATAAGTGTGATTTTGAAAGTTTTGTCGAGCACAGACGATCAGGCCATGCACAGGCAATTTATAGCAGAAAAATGGGTTTTACGCAGCCCGCGTAAACCTTAACATTACTTTTACGCGGCCCGCGAGGACCCCTAGCCTACGTGTAGGGCTGGTGTGTCACGAGTAGGGTTGTCACGTGTGCGACACGTGGCTTGAACGCTTATCCAGTGACTTTTTAAGTTGACGCGGCCCGCGTAACCCTGAGCTTATTTTTTACGGGGCCTGCGTGAAATCCAGAAATCTTGTTTTCTTGGGTTTTCAAGACGATTAGGGTTTCAGGGGTCCGGGTTTTCACTTACGGGTCGTTTTTGGAAATTTTTGCAGATCCATACATCCTCCCCACCTTATTTAAAATCTCGTCCTCGAGATTTACTGAAATAAGTGAGGATACTTTCGCTTCATTTCCGATTCTAGCTCCCAAGTATATTCCGGTCCTCTTTTTGAATCCCACTGGACTTTGACCAGTACCAATCTTTTATGTTTGAGAAACTTAATCTTTCTGTCTTCTATTTGAAGCGGTTTTTCCACGAACTTCAACTTTTCATTCACCTGTATGTCTTGAAGATGGACCACTAGAGATTTGTCCGATAGACATTTCTTGAGGTTAGATACATGAAATACATCATGTACTCCTGCTAGCTTGATGTGTGTAAAATGCAACATATAAATTACATCAAATGCGGCATAAAACTAACCCTTTTTAGCACTAATGTTGGAAAAAGTATGCTTTTGTCTTCCTTTTGTATTTACAGGACCAAATGAGCTTAGTTGAACAAAAGGAACAAATATGCAGCCAAATCTAACATAAATACAAAGAAAAGGAATAAACGTGGAATGCCCGACCCCTCAACAGCATCTTCCCAAGCAAAAACAAAGGAACAGAAAGCTGACCACAGCCCCATGCCCAGCGAACACGGGGGCGTGGTCAGGTACCTGCAGGAAAGACAAAGCCATAGAAGCTTCTATTCCTAGCATGGGGGTGTGCCCAGCTCAACACGGGCCATGGTCAACGCTAAGATTCGCAAAATCTTGCAAATCTAGATAGTACATATTCGCTTCTGCACACGGGGCCGTGCCCAGTGAACACGGGGGCGTGTGGAGCCTAATAAAGACAATTGCAATTAATGAAGAAAGAGAAAGAGGATGGACACGGGGCCGTGTCCGGGCTTCTGTGCAGGCTATAAATAGGGGTGCTTGGCTAACTTCAAAGGCATCCCTTGGCAAACCACCTCTCTCCCACTTCACCCACACTCCGCCACCATCACAACAACCACATCCACCACCATCATCCATCATCCACCTAGAGTGTGTGTAGTAGTCTCGGGATCCAAGATTGATAGTAAGAGTTCTTGACAATCAAAGGCCATGTTTGCCTAAGTCTCTTACATCACTTGGTGAAGACAAGCATTTAGTGTAATACTTTTAGTTTTTAATCTTTTCGCACTTTTTATTTGTTTTTGTATTAATGACTTTAATAACTAGTTTCTTATGTTGAAGGTGAAACTTCCTTATCATTTGTCCGTGGTGTCTTGGGATTATTTTACTGTCTATATAAAATAAAAGATTTGCACCATTCATATCTCTACGGTCTATATAGAGATATGTTGGCTACCTGGTCGGGGGTTAAGGGAATGGTTTGGTAAGGTTCTTGTCTTGTTCAGTGTATAGATCCTGCAAGAACCTGGGTCAAGCTTACTAGGACCTCCTTCAATACCAACTAGTATTGGATGGCGGGGGTGCGAATGGCTTGATCCCCTCATATGTAAACTACTATTAATACATTAACCTGTCTACTTGGGATTGTATCCCTACTGACTCAAACCACTTAGCCGAGGGTAACGTCACCTTCAAAAGAGGGGCCTACCATATTACGCATTAATAACTTAATTAATTATATTCCAATATTCCAACCCTTTAGTATTGTATCCTTGCTGACTCAAACTACTGGGTTGAGGGTAACGTCACCTTCAAAAGAGGGGCCTACTACTATAACTAAGATAGTCTCTTAAAAAGTGCAAAAGTGCGGAAATCATCAAAGGTTACACTAAAGGAGAGTTGGATCCAAGTGATTCATCTTGTCTATCTGTTTTTATTTTATTTTTATTTTTCAGCATTTTTAGTTTTTATTTTCATGATTAAAACCTTTTCTAAAACTTTTGATTTGATTAGACGTTGAGGATAAACCGGTACTAAAAGCTCTTGTGTCCTTGGACGACCTCGATATCTTACCAACGCTATACTACGCTCACGATGGGTGCACTTGCCCATGTGTGTGTTTTGTGTTAGTAAAATATCGTGTTTTATAAATTTAAAACTTGATTAACGTGTTAAAAAGGGCTTAAAATATAAAGAAAAAATATAATACACCCGACACACACCAAGTTTTTGGCGCCATTGCCGGGGACACAAGGATTTTAAGAAAGTTAGGAATCAACGGCCTAATCATTTTTCTTATTTTTCTGTATTTTTTAGGATTTTTCTTGATTTTTCAGCTTCTGCAGACTGCAGCACGGGGCCGTGCCTGGTCGGCCTCGAGCCATGCTCAGCATCATTGCTAGCAGATTTTATTTTCCGAGTTACAGAGAGCTGAACAGGGGCCGTGTTGGTGCAGCAGGGGACGTGTCGAACTCCCCAGTAACAGGGATCCGAAAAACAATCAATGTAACCACAACCACGGGGCCGTGTTCAGCTGAGCACGGGGCCGTGGTGAGACTTCTGACCAAAAATCTTTTTTCGTTTTTATCGCAGGACTTGGAACCCAGGCGCCGCACCTGAACTTCCTACGTTGTGCATGAGCTCCAGTTCCAATAAAGACATAAAAGAACCTCTAGACGAACCCGAACGCTTTCTAAGAAAAAGACTTAAAGCTAAAACTCAAGAGAAAGTTTCGGGGGACCCACTTCCAATGGCCGACCAACGTACCCTAATGGATTACCTACGACCCACGGTAGGTAATCACGGAGCCGCTATCAATGCACCGAATGTCGATGCCAACAACTTCGAACTTCGGCCGCATTTGATTCAAATGCTCCAAAACTCCGCAACTTTCCATGGGCTTGCGGACGAAGATCCCCATTTACATATTACCAACTTTTTGGAAATATGTGGTACTTTTCGGATCAACGGAGCATCAAATGACGCCATCCGCCTCCGAATGTTCCCATTTTCGCTAAAAGACCGAGCTAAGGCTTTGCTTAACACCCTCCCAGTTGGATTGGTAAACACCTGGGATGAACTAGCCTAAAAGTTTTTGTATAAGTATTTCCCTCCTTCAAAAATGGCTAAATTAATGACTGAAATTAATACATACTCACAAGAGGACGGGGAATCCTTATATGAAACTTGGGAAAGGTTCAAGGAGCTACTAAGAAAGTGTCCCCATCACGGTCTTGCGGTATGGCAACAAGTATCCACTTTCTATAATGTGTTGTTGCCACACACAAGACAAACACTTGACTCTAGCTTCGGGGGACTTCTGGGTAATCATCGCCCAAATGAAATTTATAATCAAATTGAGGAAATTGCTCAAAACAATTTTCAGTGGCACACTCCCCGAGGCACAAAATCTATTGCCCCGAGCACCCATAAGGTAGACGAAAGCACTTCTTTACAAGCCCAAATCGAGGCCCTTTCTTCAAAAATCAAAAAGTTAGAAATGGCAAAAATGACCTCGGTTATGGCTTGTGAAGGGTGGGGTGGGCCACATGAAAATTGGAGTTGTATGAAAGAAATGGATAATCAAATGGAAACGGTAAACTACATTGATAATAGACCTAGGCCGTCAGGTTCTCCAACAGGTACCTACAACCAAGGATGGCATAACCACCCTAACCTTGGTTGGAGAGAACCCGGTAATAGTAGTAACCATCAAAACCAAAATCAACGAACAAACTTTCAACAACCAAGAAATGAGTCACAAAATTTCTCTCAACAACAACAAGGGGGACGAGAGAGGCTTGAAGATACTATCTCACACCTCATCTCCGACACTGAAAAGAAAAACTTAGATCGATTCCAACAATTAGATTCGAACTATAGAAATCAACAAGCTAGTATTCAAAATATTGAAAAGCAACTAAATCAACTAGCTCAAAATTTCTCTGAGAGACAACAAGGCACGTTACCCAGCAATACCGAAACCAACCCAAAGGCGCAAGTACATCTCATCACGTTGAGAAACCGTACCGTAGGTCCCGAGGAGGCTCCGCTACCCCCATCCGACAAGAGTCCATCCAATCAATCCGCAACTTCGCCAACACCCCAAAAGGAAACGACTCCTCCACCAAATCACGAGCCCGCCAAGAATCCCGCGGTGCCCTACCCCGGACGGTTACTTCGCCAAAAGGCCGATGAGCAATTCACAAAATTTATTAACTTACTAAAACAATTGCATGTCAATATTCCATTTGTAGAAGTCCTCACTCAAATGCCTAAATATTCAAAATTAATGAGATACTTTCTCACTCACAAAAGAAAAATTGAATCATTGCAATTAGTTAATTTAAGTGAAGAATGCTCAGCATTGCTACTCAACAAACTCCCACAAAAGAAGATCGACCCCGGAAGTTTCACCATCCCTTGTTCGATTGGGGTATCGCCCACACGCAATGTACTAGCCGATCTTGGGGCTAGCATCAACCTCATGCCCGCATCAATGTTTGACCGACTTGGACTAGGGAAAACAAGCCCTACAAAGATGAGCATACAACTCGCCGATAGGTCCATTAAATATCCACAATGTGTCGCCGAAAATCTATTGGTAAAAGTCTGAGACTTTGTCTTCCCGGCCGACTTTGTCATACTAGATATGGAGGAAGACACCGAAGTACCGCTTATCCTAGGAAGACCATTCCTAGCCACCGCCCACGCAATGGTGGACATGAATGGTGGGAAATTAACATTGAGGGTTGGGGACAAAGAGATGGAATTCGGGGTTGGGAAAAAAGTAGAAGACGAGGACCCGGTCAATTACGTGAAAGTCATAGACTCAAGTTTGGATGATGCTCTCCAACGGTGCAACATGGGATGCAAGACATCCCACTTGGGTAACATATGACCGACTTTGGGTCTAGCCAATGACCCTTATAAACGTGGCGCACCATGGAGGCATTCCGCGGAACTATCCTTAGTTTTAGTTTAGATTAACTTTTTTGTTTTCTAGGTTAGTTTTACTTTTCAGGAGTAAAACACACTCTAAATGGTGGAGGTTACTAAGGGAAACTTAAACCCACACCCCATGCTCAAAAACAGAGCCTCCCGACAATTCTTCTTCATTACAGCAAGTTCAGCACAGGGCCGTGCTCAGCCCAACACGCCCCGTGGTCAAGGTTCTGCAGAAAACGCCCAGTTCATGTAACTGGACACGGGGTCGTGTTCGCTGAACACGCCCCCGTGCCTCGCCTTCTGTTAAATTATGATACTGGCGATCTAAACACGGGGCCGTGCCCGGACCAACACGGGCCCATGTCCAGACGCCCGGTAACATAAAATTTTGTTTTTAACACCTTTTTACACATTCAATCAACCTAAAAACTTATTTTTGGGACACATTGAGGACAATGTGTAATTTAAGTGTGGGGGGATGCTAAAACCTTGAAATTTTGCAAGTCCTAATAACAAGCCTTACACAAAACTCTATTGGAACCGCTAATCACCCCAAATTTTTTTTCAAAAATTTCTCGTTTTTTTTTACTTGTCTTGGTTTATTTGGGAATAACAAGTTCTAAAAAGGTTATATTTTTACAAATTTACAACCGATAGCGTCGTGATAAAAAGAACCAACATAAGAAAATTATGAAACGGCATGACAAATCTAGTTAAAATTTGATTATATATACTTGATCACATTAAAAACCCATTCCCACAAAAAGTGAGTTTTGAGTCTTTATTGAGCATACAATCATACATCTTTAAACTAAATGCTCATTTTTCGTTTCTTGTGTGAATAGCCGCTTGGTTTCTTACGACTCTAGAACTTGCCACGACAATACATTCCCGGTCCTTACCAATTTAAATCCAAGTAAGTAAATGATGGAGGCATTAGGACTAACCTTTTTTCTTTTCCACACCATTATTTTTCTTTTTCTTTTAACTTACCCAAAATCACTCTAGTTAGCCCCTTTGAGCCTAAACATGTGAAATTGTATTTGTGGTCATTGATGTATGAAAGCTCAATCGCAACATTCTCATTACATACATTGTTGAATTACTTGTTTACATTATGATTGGGATGTTATGTGTTTACTTGCGTTGATAGATATTATTATGTGTGCATGCCATGTACTTACTATACTTATTATGACCTGACCAACGCAATCTTCTTATAGAAGATGTCTCCACCAAGAGAAACTCGATTGCCCACAACAGAGGCTGAGTTGCAGGAACTGATTTCACAAGCGATAGCACAGCACGAGGCCCTGTGCTCTGATACCAAGCTGTCACACCCTGACTTTTGCGGAAGCGTGATTATGGTGTGACTTTCTTAATATCATTGCATTCAATCATAACATCAACTATATGATAAAAACCATAGGTTCGTCATCCATTAAATAAGTTTGAAACATAACAACATTGTTTTAAGACGTAGACTCCATATTCAAGTTTTACAAACCGTACAAACTATTTAAGAGTTCATTAAGGACTCGTCAAAAGATATTGAATAGCACCAAGGTTTGGAAGACGTGTCTCATCCAGGAATAAGACACACTGACCAATCTCAAAAACCATGGATGACACCTTTATTTCTAATGCAGCATAAAAACTTCCAACGCCCGCCAGATCCACTTACAATTTCCCTGGTATACTTTCTCCCTGAATTCACAGCTAATGACACTCGATCATCGATCAGTCATGTAATAGTAGTTGAATCCTCACAGTTAGTTAAGTAAGAAATTCGTTAATCCTCAGCAAGAGTTATCGACTCTTGTTGGTTAGCTCGTTCGGCTCCTGGTAGTTGATGCTCATTTGAAAATCATCGTCCTTCTTCTTGACGAGCAGAACTGGGGTTACCCCAAAACAGGAAACTTGGTCTGCTAACTTCCTTCTCTATCAACTACTGAAGCTATACTGACAATCCTTGCATCTCCGAAGGTGTAAGTCGCTAAGGTGTATTGACTGCAGGCGCGGCGCCTGAAATCAAATCGATGCGAAATTTGACTTGTCGTTGAGGAAATAATTCTGGCAAGTCTTCGGGGAAGACTTCAGGGCATTCCCTTATCATAGGGATATCTTCGAGTTTTGGTTCTTCGGCTCCCTTGTCCACGACATGAGCCAAGAAAAACTATACATCCTTTACGCAACAACTCCGTGTCTTCAAGCAATTAGTAATTTGTAGAGGCGTATCCTTCTTCATGAGTCACGATCGTTTCTTCGTTCGCCATCGGGATGCGGATATCAATCCCCGCTCGTTCACTCGACCACCAATCCATCCCAATTACCTCTTCGAGGCTTCCCAACTCAACTGGCAGTAGATCAAGCGTAAACTCACGCTCACCGGGTTCTGTCTTGCTGATTCCAAATACTTCGTTGACTTCCACTAGCCTCCCATTAGTTAGCTCAATCGTGTGCGGGTTATCTAACTTACTTGCTACTAAACCAAGTATACTCTCAAACTCTAGAGATGCGAAGCTTAAAATTTGTAACAGTATCTAGCAGCACAGATGCATAACGTTGACTAATATGGGACGTACCGATGTCCACGCTTGGATTCCTGGCGTGTCTCCTTAGCTCCAGTGTTGAGTTTTCACCCTTATGCCTGATTGTTTTTAGGGCAGTATCTTCTGAAATGCTTTTTGCTTCCACAGTTAAAACAACCTTGAGCACGTTTTTGTTTGTCACTCGTCCTGCCTTGATAATGGTCGTTGTCGTTGTTTCCTCCGTGATTGCTACCATCTTGGCCTCCATTTCTATGTTCAGTATCTTGCCTACAAGTTTCCTTAGGATGCCCCCTCTTGCCACAGTTATCACATTTTCCATATTTACATCGCCCGACATGATAACGTAGACAATTGTCGCACTTAGGTAGGATGCCCATGTAGTCTTTTCCCTTTTTGGCCTTCTTCTTGTTACTCGCCCGAGTAACCTTCTTGAAATTTGCGAGCTTTCTCTTGTTATCTCCAGATGACTCTACAGGAGTCTCCGTTTTCTCTTCCGAAGTGGAAAATTTTCCTAGTCTAATCGCTTCTTCAGTGAGCGCCATGCTTATGTCGATAGCCTCGGTGATTGTTGGAGGTTTAGATGTCGTCACCAGGCTTAGAATCTGAGGTGCCAATCCCCCGATGAAACGTTCGATCCTCCTAGATTCTGGTTCAACCAAACGCGAAGCAACTTGTGATAAATCGCCAAATCTCTGCACATACTCAGTTATCTTTGGGCCTTCCATTTTCAAGTTCCACAGTTCAGTCTCCAACTTCTGGACTTCTGCCCTAGAGCAATACCTCTTACGCATCAGTTCTTTCAGTTTGTCCCACGTCAAAGCATACACAGCTGTCTCGCCCATTGTCTGAACTTGAAGGTTCCACCATGACAGAGCCCCATCTTGAAGCAGTCTGAAAACGTACGTGACCTGATGTTCTGGGGCACATTTGCTCAACCGTAAAACAGAATCCGTCTTCTCAACCCAACGCACAAAAGCTAAGGCACCCCCAGTGCCGTCGAAGTCTCGAGGTTTGTAGCTCGAGAACTGCTTGTAGGTGCAGCCTGCGACATCATTCACATATGGCATTAGTAAAGCACTCTTGGAAATATCCGAACGTTTGGTAATGCGTCTTTAAGCGACTAATCATTACCGTTGGGTGGATTATTTCCTGGGGTACCTCCGCTGCGTTCGGAGCGAAGGGCCTCGTGCTGTGCAATGGCCTGTGAGATGCGCTCTTGTAGTTCTGCCGCTGTCATTGGCAGAGGGTTGGTGGTATCGATGTTCCCTTGTATCGACATCTTCTAAGAAGAAGATCGGTTAGGTAAGGTCTTATTTGTTCAGGGTGTGCATATAGTTGTTTAGAGGTCATATGTACATACACACAATAGATTATCATATCAACCAATCAAGCAATAGCATAATCATAGCATAACCAAGTAATTTGGGAATTATGTTTAATGAGAGCATAACAAGCAAGCACGTAGCATTATAATTATAGCACTCACATATAGATCAACAACGTGCTTAACGAAGACATAGCGACTGAGCTTTCATTGGTTATTGGCCATAAAGTATTGTCGCATGTTTTAATGATGATTGGGCTCTCATTATTCTCCGACCACAATTGCATTGTCTTACAAAATGTGTCACATCAAAAGGGACACAGGGTCACCCTATCCTTGTCCAATAAGTATATCAGTGTATCAAAATTTCATAGTCAGAAGTGGTCTTCAAAAGTCTCCACAATCTCGGCTTATCATTAGTGTCTTTACTCAAATGTAATGCAATCCGCATAATCCAAAAACCAATTATACTGGTGACTGAGGTGGAGGAGGAAAGAAAAGTAAACTGCTAACATGCGTGAACTCCTCCTCGAGCTTATATGTACGTCGAAGTAATTAACTGATATGTTGCTTGACAGTAAAGAAACGAGCATCAAAACCTAGGAAAGGTGTAATAGCAGTAGGTGAGAGTGCAAAAGGAATCTTTGATAAATGTGGAGGATCAGAGTATACTGGCAATAGGCAGGGTGGAGGACGTGGTGTCAGCTCAAGCTCCAAAACTCTGCGACTTATATCCTCGAACTGTAGCTGATGTTACAGGAGCACTCATCCCGTGTGTAGCCTCCATAATGTGAGGGATGGTAAGGGCCTATAATCAGCATAGTGTATTATAGGAACCATCGAAATGGCTCGTCCAGCGATGTAGAGGTGCAAGTAGCAAATGGTGCGGCCTGTTAGGTCGGGGAAAATGCTGCTGTAGCAAAAGGATCGTCATGCGGGTGCTGACCTGGAGTACCTTCCCGGGGTGCGGGTAAAGGTGTGGGATCTCAAGCAGGTGATGGTGCAGTAGTTATAGCGGCGTTGTCGTCTGAGTCAGTAGTAGAAAGCTGCTATCCGGCCGTCTGTAAGGATGCAGATGTCACAGGCTCAAAGGAGTCTGAAATCGATTGTATACTAGAATCAGGGGATAGCTTGTTAACAGGGGTCTCGAGAAGTGAAATTAGTAATAACGTTCTCGTCTAACTTTCCATCATCATGGGCGTCATCAGGAGGACCATCAATAAACATGTCAACGTCATCATCAACTATTCGTCGAGTAGCCAACCTTTGAAAGGAATGCCCACAGGAGGCGCAATGTCGAGGATCGGAGCCATAGTGTGCTTACCATTGGGATGACCAGTGATGAAGTGGTTATGGACTGAAACAAGAGTGATAGAAGGATTCTTGTCAGAGAAACCATCAGCAAGGGTAAAGTATCACCCAAAATCTGGTAGTGCGGACTGTTGGAAGTCGTCCTCGTCCTTGGTCAGCATGTCAGGATCACTCTCAGTGTCTGACGTAAATATCTCCGGCGCAGGTGCAATCTCATTATCTGTGGCGGTGGCCATAGGGTCATCAACGTCTGACAACTCACTCTCTGACGAAGGTGACATGTGTGCCGGTACATAATAATCATAGCATGTATATCCATAGTAATTACTAACACTTAGTGTATCGTAAGCAAAGACAATTCATCATGCAATCATGTATTCACATTATTCTTCATGAAACTTTCTATCCTTCCTAGTCTCCCAGACTAACCCACCTAGTCTCCCAGACTAAACCAACCAGTCTCCCAGACTAAACACCTAGTCTCCCAGACTAAACACCCAGTCTCTCAGACTGAACTCCCTAGTTTCTCAAACTAAACTTCCCAGTTTCCCAAACTGAATTACCCAGTCTCTCAGACTGAAACACCCAGTCTCTCAGACTGAACTCCCCAGTTTCTCAAACTGTCCCCACTAGTCTCTCAGACTAACTACCCAGTCTCTCAGACTAAACTACCCAGTCTCTCAGACTGAATCTCTCAGATTAAACTCCCAGTCTCTCAGACTGAATCATAAATTTTGAAATGTGTTTCGTGTCTTTTGCTTGTAAAAATGTTTGTTTCATGGATCTGGGCGTATCGTGTATGCAATGAAAACATGTTCGTAAAAACGTTTTCGTGAGAGCCCTAATGATCGTAGTCTAGACTCGAGAAAGAATCCTAGTTCGCTACGATCGAAGCTCTGATACCAAGCTGTCACACCCTGACTTTTGCGGAAGCGTGGTTATTGGTGTGACTTACTTAATACCTTAGCATTCAATCATAACAACGCTATATGATAAAACCATTAGATGTTCATCCATAAATTAAGTTTGAAAATAGCACAACATAAATTGTCTGAAACGTTGACACCGAATGCAAATTACAAACCATAACATGTTTTAATGAGTTCACGAAGACTCGACAACATAACCTAAACCAACCCGAGCTTAGAACCATGTATCTCGTCCAGGAGTAAGATACATCTCCTAAACTCTAAAGACTTGGATGACATCTTTTATTTATAACGCAGCTTGAAAACATGCAACACCTGCCAGATCCACTTAGTTCCCTGAAATACATGTAGTTTAAAAAAACATCAACAAAAGTTGAGCGAGTTCATGTGTTTGTGTATGAATAAACCTTTAAAGTATGTCTGTATGTATGTATGTCTCTGGTATGTAGCAATAAGGAAAAACAGATCACCAATGGTTTGCAAGGCCATTGATATGTGTGAAATGGTGCAGGAAAACTCAAACTAGCAAATTTGTCTCCGGGAATAAGACATAGTCACCACATGGGCCACCCTGGTCCGCATGGGTGTGGGCTCGCTACACCCAAATAGATCTATCACTCATGTCCCTCGGTCCTATGACGAGGATTAATGGCCTTAAGTGTTATACCCACCTTTCACATGATCAAGCAGTAACCCTCCTTAAGCTAATCATACCATGTATAAAACGTTTGTAAACAATTGTAACATGTATTTCACCCCCGGAGTTATAAAACTGAAAACAGCTAAAAGAAAAGGGGGACATGAACTCACAGTATTGCGTCTTCAGAATCGTAACCCAAATCTCTTCAGCAAACCCGATTACCTACAGCGTACTAATGTCTATTAGGCGAACGGGCCGTGCCTTGCCTTAGTGTTTACGTTTTTGAGTTACGTTTCTTTTAATATTATCCCAAGTTATAATTTTCTTGTTAAAATAATAATTATTTTAACCTTAAATTATATTTAATTTTGGAATAATTTGATAAACAATATCTTGGTAACAATACTTCCCAAGTATTTATTTTCGTATTTCCTTCCCAAGGATGGGGGTATCTTATACTTGTATATTCGAATTCTTGTATTTCGTATAACTTGCCCTGGTGTCGTATTCTGACGTGTATTATCTTTAATAAGTATCCAATATATATTTCTAAAATATATATATATATATATATTCCAAGAAATATTCCTTAGAAGAATTATTCCTGATTTTTCTCTTGGCAAAAACATTTGTAGTTTCAAAATAAT
The DNA here is from genome assembly GCA_030545235.1 of Helianthus tuberosus. Classification (NCBI taxonomy): domain Eukaryota; kingdom Viridiplantae; phylum Streptophyta; class Magnoliopsida; order Asterales; family Asteraceae; genus Helianthus; species Helianthus tuberosus. The sequence goes on along the minus strand of CM060368.1, from coordinate 80,582,272 downwards.
GTATTCCAGGAAAATATATATTATATTTCCTAGTTATTCCAAGAAAATATATTTTTACTTCCCAAGATAATATATTTTTCACCTCGTCAAAAATATGTTATAACTTTGTGATAATTGTGAAAATCCCATTTTCATTCTTTTGGTGTCCAAAGTATTGTTTACCAAGAATATACTTATAAACATATTTTCCGGAATATTTTGTAAGTTACATTTCTTGTTCGATTTCATAATATTATGTGTGTAACTTGTATATTTATTCCATGAGATTCTTGGTAATATTTTGGATTGTAATTTCTTTGTATTTTGTCAAGTTATATTATTTTAACCCTAAAATAATATAACTACTACACAAAGCATACAAATATTCACACACATCATGTCTTTAATGTAAATATATATTTTAAATACATATTTATCCATTTTTTTTATTTATAAAAAAAACCAACCTCCAATACTTGTATTTTTGTTACAAAAATTATGGCAAAGTTTATATTGAAAACCATAGTTAAAATACACTTGTAAATATTTGTTAGAAAATATTTTTCTAAGTGTTTATATTTTTAGAAAATTTTGCCATAGTTTCCCCTAAAAATGGAGGTGTCCATGCTATCAAAGCATATCATTTTCTTTTAAAATTATCACAAACAATCAACAATCAACCCTAGACAACTTACACTTATCAAGTGCCTCAATAATGCTATTTACACTAGGACATGAACTTAAACTTTCATAAAAGCTTGTAGTAACTTGGTAATGTGTTTAGTAGACTTAGTTACCCTCCAAAATGTATTTACTTCTTTATAAACTTCATTCTTGAAAGGTTTAGGTGTTTACAACTTGTAAACATGTTTTACAAAAACATTTCTTTATGACATCTTCTTGTTTCACAAGTGTTTATATACTTGTTTTACCACAAAAAATAGTGTATGTTTAAGTAAGAACCAAATCTATGTAAATCTTGTTATTTTAACTTGATTTCTTTGGAAAAACTATTTTAGAAATCATCCACTTACAAGACTTGTATTTTGTTTTAGTCATCATCATATGAAAATAACTTTTATTATTCAAGTTCATGTCTTCACAAAGTATGATCATCTTGGTCTTTCACAAGATCATCATCTTAACTTACTAGATCATGTGTTTAATCACGACCTAGTAAGTTTCTTATGATGTCTAACATCACTAACACAAATCATCAATCATCAAGAGCAAATCAACACCAATCAACATGTATTCATATGTTATTAAGCTTATGTTAAAGTTTCATCTTCTTATTCATTAGAGTTCTTTATGATTTACAACATATAACATCCTTTAACCTACTAAATGTGAAGTAAAATCAAGTGATAAGAAGCTCACAACTAGCACAAGGGCTAGGGAAGAACACAAGAAGTTGAGGATGACAAAAGTAATGGATAATGGCAAATGGAGGAGGTCCTTCAAGATCCACAAGCTCCACACTTCTTTAAACTCCTTCTAGCACCTTGTGTAAACCTTGGAATGGATTGAAGTTGGATGAAAATGGTGGTGGTGTGGTGCTTGGGGTTCGGCCGATAATGGAGAGGAGAGAAGGAGATGGAGTGTGTGTTAGTGGGTGAGAGATAAATGATGTTATGATCTCCTATGTTACTCTTATAACCAAGTTTAGGGTTAGTCCAATGGGTAATGTGTTCCAAAAGTACATGACACAATCTTTAAACAAATCTCAATAGATCAAATAAAATCTAGTAATTAGATCATGTAGGGGCCGATTACTAGATGGGGGAGGGGGTCTAAGTGTAACTTCCAACCATCTAGTTAGATTAAAGGTTCAAATCCAAGCATTAGTTATAAGTGTTAGTTACTTGATATTTTTAGTGGGTGTTAGGGTGTTCAGGGATCATAACTAGCTTAGAAACATTAAAACAATGATTCTAGTATAATTTTGGCATTTCGGGTAGTGTCAGGTTGTTCGGTTAGATACCGGTTCGTTAAAGTGTCAAATTATTCCGTTTAGTGATCTTTAAGTACCCTTCTGTGACACTTTTAATTCCCGACACTTAGGAAAGCATTCAGGACCATTTTGTCATGTTTCTGCATGTTACTAGCTTGTTAAAATGCTGAATTTTGCTTAAATGTGCTGAATTTAGCACTTTAAGTGGGTTTTAGGCACCTTCCGGTACTTAAACTATCACCTAGTGAAGCAGTTTTATGGTCCTTACTTCCCTACACACCATACTAGTGTAGTACCTTATCTCTGGCCCTTGCGGGGTCTCAAAACACTGTCTGTCTATGCACTGAACATCGTCAGCATTTTTCCGAGTTCCGCTAACTGTGCTAACTGTGCTTTGTGCATTGTTTATGTCACTAAGAGTTTGTATGTAAAAATGATGTGACAGTATGCAATATGTGATGCACATGTAAGTATGATGCAGAAATCAGAAAGCAGTTTAAGTTATTATTTGTAATTCAGCACAGTCATTAAGCACTAATCAATATTTAATAAATGTACGGATGCATGCAAATTTGACAGTTGTCACATTTTCTTTTCCACACCATTATTTTTTTTTTTTCTTTTAACCTACCCAAAATCCCCCTAGTTAGCCCCTTTAAGCCTAAACCTTTTTCATTTCTAAACCCACAAAACAAACACCTTTTAACCACCAAAACCCTTTTTTTTCTTTTAAACCCTTTTATTTTAGTAAAAAGCTCGGTTTTCTTGTGACGTTCCTTATAAAAAAAATGAAGTCTACCAATAAACAAACAAGTTCCTTAAAGAAGCTTTGTTTGAAAGTGCTTTGTTCAAATAAAAGTCACAAAAACAAAAAGTTTTACGACGACCGACGCTTTTTACGCTTTTAGCCCTTTTTACTAACCACTAACCCAAAACCACCTACCTTTAACCCAAGCCTAACCCTTCCCCAAGTCATTGATTGCTTGGCAAGCTTATGGTAGAAGTAAGTTCCATGTCGGTCTCGAGTGATCTCCCGTGAGGTATGTAACTTGTATATAAATGGAATTTTAAAGAGGAATGTTATGCCCAAATAAGTAATTTCTCTTATGAAACGTTCTAAATAAATCATAACGAATAGGATTTTAAATAACATAAAAATAAAACCCAATAAAGATCTTGAATTCCCGACACTTAAGACAAGCCCAAAAACTTCTCTTCTACCCATTCTATTTGGGCGTGTAAGCCACATTATGAAGAGTTTTGCTTGAGGACAAGCAAAAATTCAAGTGTGGGGGTATTTGATGTGTGTAAAATGCAACATATAAATTACATCAAATGCAGCATAAAACTAACCCCTTTTTAGCACTAATGTTGGAAAAAGTATGCTTTTGTCTCACTTCAAAGGCATCCATTGGCAAACCACCTCTCTCCCACTTCACCCACACTCCACCACCATCACAACACCCACATCCACCACCATCATACATCATCCTTCATAGAGTGTGTGTAGTAGTCTCGGGATCCAAGATTGATAGTAAGAGTTCTTGACAATCAAAGGCCATGTTTGCCTAAGTCTCTTACATCACTTGGTGAAGACAAGCATTTAGTGTAATATTTTTAATTTAATATTTCGAACTTTTTATTTGGTTTTGTATAATTGACTTTAATAACTAGTTTCTTATGTTGAAGGTGAAACTTCCTTATCATTTGTCCGTGGTGTCTTGGCATTATTTTGCTGTCTATATAAAATAAAAGATTTACACCAATCATATCTCTACGGTCTATATAGAGAAATGTTGGCTACCTGGTCGGGGTTAAGGGAATGGTTTGGTAAGGTTCTTGCCTTGTTCAGTGTATAGATTCTGCAAGGACCCGGGTCAAGCTTACTAGGACCTCCTTCAATACCCACTGGTATTGGATGGCGGGGGTGCGAATTGCTTGATCCCTTCATATGTAAACAACTGTTAATACATTAACCTGGCTACTTGGGATTGTATCCCTGCTGACTTAAACCACTTAGCTGAGGGTAACGTCACCTTCAAAAGAGGGGCCGACCACATTACGCATTAATAACTTAATTAAATATCTTCCAATATTCCAACCCTCTAGGACTGTATCCTTGCTGACTCAAACTATTGGGTTGAGGGTAACGTCACCTTCAAAACAGGGGACTACTACTATAACTAAGATAATCTCTTAAAAAGTGCAAAAGTGCGGAAATCATCAAAGGTTACAATAAAGACGAGTCGGATCCAAGTGATTCATCTTGTCTATCTGTTTTTATTTTATTTTTCAGCATTTTTAGTTTTTATTTTCATGATTAAAACCTTTTCTAAAACTTTTGATTTGATTAGACGTTGAGGATAAACCGGTACTAAAAGCTCTTGTGTCCTTGGACGACCTCGGTATCTTACCAACGCTATACTACGCTCACGATGGGTGCACTTGCCCATGTGTGTGTTTAGTGTTAGTAAAATATCGTGTTTTATAAATTTAAAACTTGATTAACGTGTTAAAAAGGGCTTAAAATATAAAGAAAAAATATAATACACCCGACACACACCAAGTTTTTGGCGCCATTGCCGGGGACACAAGGATTTTAAGAAAGTTAGGAATCAACGGCCTAATCATTTTTCTTATTTTTCTGTTTTTTAGGATTTTTTAGATTTTTCAGCTTCTGCAGACTGCAGCACGGGGCCGTGCCTGGTCGGACACGGGCCGTGCTCAGCATCCTTACTAGCAGTTTTTATTTTCCGAGTTATAAAGAGCTGAAAAGGGGCCGTGTTGGTGCAGCATGGGACCGTGTCGAACTCCCCAGTAACAGGGATCCGGAAAACAATCACTGTAACCACGACCACGGGGTCGTGTTCAGCTGAGCACGGGGCCGTCGTGAGACTTCTGACCAACAATCTTTTTTCGTTTTTATCACAGGACTTCGAACCCAGGCGCCGCACCTGAACTTCCTACGTTGTGCATGAGCTCCAGTTCCAATAAAGACATAAAATAACCTCTAAACGAACCCGGACGCTTTCTAAGAAAAAGACATAAAGCTAAAACTCAAGAGAAAGTTTCGGGGGACCCACTTCCAATGGCCGACCAACGTACCCTAATGGATTACCTACGACCCACGGTAGGTAATCTCGGCGCCGCTATCAATGCACCGAATGTCGATGCCAACAACTTCGAACTTCGTACTATCAACACCTGACTTGTGGGTCATATTACTCAATGTCTAACTCTTTATCCAATGGTAACGTCTTTCACATTTTGTATACAAAACCCCAACATACCGGCAGTAATTGTAGAATACATAGACTCAATCACTGTTAATTATATTTTAAAACATTTGAGGTTTTGTAAAAACAGTTTACAAAAAGGTGACAAAAAGTAAGATGTACTCACATTATTTACTTAGGTAAAACCAAAGCTTCCTAGGAATCTCCTGGTTATTATCTATTAAAATTAAACAATGCACACGTGTTAGTAGAATAACCCAAATCACATTAACCGTACAACTCAAGACAGAATTCCAATGACTGAGTCAGGCAGAGCCTTGACATGCATTATGGAATCCTAGATCAATCGGGTGTAACACGAGACAGAACTCCAACGACTGAGTCAGGCAGAGCCTTGACATGCGTTACGGAGCCCTAAATCAATCGTGTAGGGTAATAGCAGGGTTATAATACTTACAACGAGGCAGAGCTTCACTTTTAGAGGGGTATTATGCCCGGGTATAATTATTGCCTACAGAAATTGAGAGAGAATTCAGAAATTTGAACGGTTTGAAATGAAGCCTGAAGCCTCTATTTATAGGCTTGTCGTATGGCGGCTCGCGGCCTGCGAAGACATCAGCTAACTCTCTCGCGGCCCACGAGAGAGTAGACTAGGGTTTAGGGTTGATGGGTCATCGAGTATAGCCTTGCCACATGTTGACACGTGGTGATTTTGTTTGTCCGGCAAGTTACTGGGCCTCGCGCCCCGCGACACATATGGCTAAGGGGGTCGCGCCCCGCGAGCGACTCCCAAACTTTGTTTTTCTTGTTTTTTTTACAAATACAAGGGTATTCTGGGTTCGTTTCTCGCGTACGGGGTATATTTTAAGACATTTAGGGGTGTCCAAGTATGTTTTAGGAGGGCTGTTATACTGTAAACGACTGTGGTAGTGATAAGGCCCCGGGGCCAGACGGGTTGAATATGAAGTTTATCAAATCCTTTTGGCAGTTTTTCAAGAAGGATTTCTATGATATTTTGGATTCGTTTTATGAGCAAGGGTGTTTCAGTATAGGATGTGGTTCGTCGTTCATTACGTTAATCCCCAAAGTCAAAGATCAGGTGGAATTAAAGAATTATCGTCCGATAAATTTAATTGGTATCATAAGCAAAGTGGTGTCAAAGATTCTTGCTAATCGGCTGAAGAAGGTTATTGGCTCGGTGATTTCTGAATCACAATCGGTGTTTTTGAGTGGGAATTATATTTTAGACGGGCCTTTAATAATCAATGAATTAGTGAGATGGGGAAAAATTCAATAAAAAGGCATTTATTTTTTTAACATAGATTTTGAGAAAGCTTACGATAACGTAAATTGGAATTTCTTATTATCTATTATGGCGCAGACGGGGTTTCCGGCTAGGTGGTTTATGTGGATAAAAGGTATTTTGGAATCGGCGAGATCTTCGGTGTTAGTCAACGGGTCTCCCACTTTTGAATTTCAATGTTCAAAAGGCCTTCCACAAAGGGATCCTATTTCTCCTTTCCTTTTTATTATGGTGATGGAGGTGCTTTCTTGCATGCTGGAGAAGGCAAACAAAGTTGAGGCGATTCCAGGTATTAGACTTCCTAACAATGGCCCGAATATTTCCCATATTTTCTATGTGGATGATGCTATCATTCTCGGTGAGTGGTCTAGAGATAATATAGCTAATGTGGTGCGAATTATATGGGTTTTTCATTTGTGTTCGGGTCTTAAAATCAATATTTCCAAGTCGAACATCTTTGATATTGGAGTTAGTGTAAATGAATTAGAAGATATGGCATTTATGATTGGATGTCAAGCGGGGGAGTTTTCGATGAATTATCTTGGGCTAATATGAATCGAATCTCTAACTAGGGACCATTTTACGATATTTTTGACTCGAGGTTATCTAAGTGGAAAGCTTCGCATCTTTCTATAGGAGGAAGGGTCACTTTAATTAAGGTCGTGCTTGAAAGTCTTCCGAATTATTATTTCTCTTTATATAAAGCCCCTTCCAAAGTGATTAATGATTTGGAATGCAAAATTAGAAAGTTTTTATGGAGAGGAAACGATTCGAATAATAAGCTTCATAGGGTTGCTTGGGAGAGGGTCACCCTTCCTAAGGAGAGTGGAGGGCTTGGGCTTAGTAAGTTGAAAAATATTAACGTCTCCCTTCTTGCCAAATGGGGTTGGAGATATAAAATAGATAAAAGCAAGCTTTGGACGAAAGTTATTGAAGCAATTCATAATACGAGATTATGTTAGGATTTTATCCCGGTGAGGAAATCTATGGGAGGTGTTTGGAGTAATATTGTAAATGTATTGTCTAAAACTACCATTGATGGGAAATCTTTAAGGAATTTGTTCAAAGGAGTTGTCGGTAACGGGGAGGATACGACATTTTGGTTAGATCTGTGACTATGTAACGAACCACTTAAGGATAAATTTTCAGAGCTTTTTACATTGCAAGCGGAGAAGAGATGTCGGATGTGTGATCGGGTTAAATCTGAGGGTATTGGGCATCCTTTAGCTGGGCTTGGAGCAGGAATGTTGCGAACGGAGTGGAGGTTAGTGAGCTTTTGGATTTATGTAGCCTGTTACTTTCCGTTTCGTTGGTTGATAAGCACGATTCTTGGTCTTGGATTGGAAACGAAGAGGATTTTAGCGTAGGGGTGTTAAGTGCATCATCGATAAAGATAGGTTAGGGATAATTTTTCAATGCCTGGTGATTTTAAATGGATTCCGTCGAAATGTAACATTTTCATTTGGAGGGCTGATATGAACAAGATTGCTACTGTGGATGCTTTGAAGAAAAGGAACATTGAGGTGGAAGATATTACTTGTTCTTTGTGTAATGAAGGGGAGGAAACGGTTGAACACATTTTCTGTTCTTGTTATATTGCTTTAGTTGTGTGGTTTCACATAAGTAGGTGGTGTAGGGTCTCAAACTTATTCTTGTTCTCTTTCAAAGATTTGTTAGACATTCATGAAAATGTGGATTTAAAAGGTGCTGAAAAAGAAGCTTTCAAAGGGATAATGAGGATTGGATGTTGGAGCATTTGGAGAGCTCGAAACGAGGTTAGATTCAACAATAAAGCGGCTAGAGTCGAAGACATTATAAGCGAAATCAAAGCGGTGGGTTTTTTATGGTTTAAGAATAGGTCTAAAGTCAAGTTGATTACATGGCAAAACTGGTGTAAATTTGTAATTATGTAATGTGTTGTTGGTTGGTTTGCCGCCTTGTTTTTGAGGTTGGCTTGGTTCTATTGAAGTTTACCTTTAAAAAAAACACAAATATGTTGGTAAATTATTAAAAATGTTTATAATGACATGGACAAAACTAATGAGGTTGTGGTCAATTGGCAAAAAAAAAATTCTTTAAATACCTAAATTGGAAAAATAGAAGGTCTTGAGTTCAAGTCTTACAAACGATAGGTTTAAAAAAAATACCCATTAAAAATGACATGGACAAAACATGTTTAACGAGTTAAAACATAATTCATTTGTAATAGTGATGATATATATAATCATGAGCTACCCGACAAATTTATGGTTTCGTTTGTACTTTGGTGAATTACATCCTTCGTATGGTTTCGTTTGTACTTTGGTGAATTACATTAGGGTTTATCTTTCAATGTACATAGAATGGTCAGTTAACTTGAAAAGGTAAAAAGTATCTTTTTTTAGAACGACTTACATGTCTATTTTATACAACACCATATACGAATTTCATGTAGCTAAATCGGGAAACATAATAATAACTTAAATTAAAGAGTAAAGTGTAATTTGTGTCCTTGTGGTATGGTGACAGAATCAACTAGCGTCCTTAATTTGAAAACCTCGCTACCTGAGTCCCCGCGGTTTACGTTTCACTAGACTATGAGTCCTATTTGGTATCGTCGTTATTTTTTTCGTTAATTATTTAATGGAATGAACTATGAAGGCATTTTGGTCATTTAACACTCAAATATAAAGCCTATCTCATATACCACCCCCACCATTTCACATCACTTCCATTTGCACCCCCACCTTACCAACTCTCCTCTCCTATTGGCGATCGACACCCCATCGAACTTCGGCGATCAACTCCTAATGAACAGACAATCGACCTTGTTCATCCGACGTCGACGATTGACACCCCACCGATGACAATGAGCGACACCGACGACGACTGAATATAATAACTTAAATGTAAACATCTAAGAAAGATTCTTAAACCTTGGATTATACTTCTATTTTTCAATCTTACATAAACTTGTTCCAAAAAACCAAAAAATTGAAAGAACGAACCAAACCATTGCTATAACTGAAACCGAACTGTTTTCAAAATCCGAAACCGAACGGCTTTCAAAAACCAAATCGAACCAAATCATGAACACCCCTAGTGGGGCGCGTAGACTTTTCTACATACGATTATGGGAAGTTACAAGAATTCTATCGTAGGGTAATGATGTACTGTGGGTTTTGTTAGACGAAACTGTAGATGAATCGGTTCTAGGCACTGTTTATCTAGGTGGGGTAGGTTTCATGTTAAGTCAATGTTTGTTGCCTTACTTAAGTTTGATAGAACATTAGGTTCTTATGGGTCCTAGGGCGGTATCATGCCTATATGGTAGATGGGTTATAAACATAAGGTGTCGGTTCCCCACCTTAGTATGAGCGTGTACGAATTTAGATAATGAGTGATACCTTTCTCATAACGTTGGTGTGAGCATGTGGGTGTGTCATTAGATGAAATAATACTAGGTGGTTGTTGATGGGTAAAAGGTTAGTGATTTTCGGGAGTTGATGTGTCCAAGACAACTTGTGTGTGTATATAGTGTCGCAGCCCCCGACCCCTACCCCGGGAGCGGGTGCCGCGAGGACAGTATCAGTGGTATCGGTGTTTATTAATTTAGCAGTGGAATACATCAGGACCGTAGTTAGGAAATATGTTTATCAGAGTAAAACACCAACTTTTATAATAATAATAATAATAATAATAATAATAATAATAATAATAATAATAATAATAATAATAATAATGTATTGGGATAAAACCCAAGTTCATTTGACAATACATTAGTAGGGATAATGTCACACCCCAACCGATGGCGGAAACATCGGGGCATGGCACTGAGCGAAACAGATTGTCCAGAAGTTTCCATAACAATTATTATTACCAATTAATTTAAAGTAACATGTCTCATACCATGTCTTAAAAGATAAACAAATTATTACAGACAAAATCTAGGCAAATAGTTCTGTTCCGACAACTCAGATTTCATTTGTACAGACAACTATTTGTTGGCCTCTAAGACCTTATTCTAGCCTCGATTTCCTAGCAGATAAGCATCCTAGGCACCTGTCACATACGTTAAAATAAAAGTCAATACACATAGTGTAAAGGTGAGCATACAAGTTTGATAATAGCATATAGAGTTCGAAAGCGTTACGCATAACCAGCACGTACACAGAGTGAAATGAGGCATGTTAGTTATCGACATAGACCTATCGATACCAATGACTGCGGGTTGACTGCCCAAGGCAGTTCGTAATACATGATCACCACTGTAATCCATGCAAATAATTGTCCTTAACAACCCCCGCGTGAGCGGGTGCTGAGTCCAAACTATAGTACTATCGTTGCAAAGGCAGGTAGACAGCATTCCACGTGTAAACATAACAAACAAGCATTCATTGAGTCACGTATAACATGCGGTAACGGTTAACGTGAAAAGTATTGCGTAGTGTGTTCGATGTGATTTAGAATAAGTAACGTATGTAACACCCAAAAGTGCATAAAGCAAAAAGGGATCGAGTATACTCACAGCGATTGATGGATTGAAGGGAGCGCTTGAGAGTAGGGTTAGCCTGATCAGAACGATAGTAATACGATAAGCGACGCGTAAAACGATGCAAGGTGTAAGTGGCTCGGACAGCAGTTCGATCGGATGGTAATCCGATCGGACGGCCAGTTCGTGCGGATGACAATCCGTTCGGATGGTTATCCGGTCAGACGGTAGTCCGGTCGGATGACTATTCGAGTGGATTGTTTCTTCCTATGAGAAGGATGTGTTTGTGTATGATGGCTTGACCTTTGAAGTTTTCGTTGTAGCATTTTGAAAACATTGAAGTATCTCTACCTTTCAGGTCGGTCGGTCGGACGGCAACCCATTCGGTTGGGCACTTCAGTGAGAACAAGTTCACAGCAGGGCGGTCACTCGGTCGGATGTCCATCAGAGCGGGTGGCAACCCTGTTGTTGAACATGTTGAAAATTGTTTAAGTGTTAAAGTCCAAATGTCTCATGATTCGGGTGGCTGTCCGTATGGATGGTAGTCCGGTCGGACAACAACTCGTTCAACCACCAGACTTCAATCGTTGGCAAAATAGTTAAGTGTGGGACCCAAGGTGCAAGTCGTTTGGACAGCCGGTCGCTCGGATGGCTGTCCGTTCGGACAGCAGTCCGATCGGACGGCACTCCGTCCTGGTCGTTCCGTTCATCTTACACTTTGTCTTTTTGAATGTTTGTCGTATTATCGAGATGTGTTGATATCGTGCTAACCAACAGAGTCCCATCCTAAGCCCTAGTGACCCGACTGAACAGGAACCACCCAAGTTCGGTCAGTCCACCGGTTTAAGACGATTGTTCTTGGTTAACCCGAAGTCGATAATCTCGAGGATAGAATACGGATCTTGAACCAACACAACCACAAGATTGAGTAGTGAGTCGGCGCAAGCTCCGATTCTATCGGTTTTGAGTTCATTGAGTGTAAAAGAGTTGAAAGAAAGTTGAATAACCATCTTTCAATCCTTTTTCGTGTGAATATGTTCAGATCTATGAAAGATCTTGGTTCGTTTATGTGGAAATCGGTTAGATCTAAGTTGTTCTTGGTGGGTTGAGGCCAAAACATGAAGTTCTTCAAGAACACATGATGACGTCATCCTAGAACACCTCGAATCTTGATGATTTCACGGTTAAAAGTTAAGATTTAAAAGATAGAAAGGTGTAGGAGTGCGTGTAGATTAAGGAAGTACAATATTTAGGACGAGATCTTACCGGGATTGCAAGAATTCAGAGAAAAAGCGAGGAACACGAGCTTGTCGGACGTCACTTGCCAAAAGTGGAAAGAATGAAAGTGACAAGGGGTATTTATAGGATAGTGGAAAGGGGTGGGTCGGTCGGATGGCATCTCGCCCGGATGACAATCCGGTCGGATGTCATCACGGTCGGATGGCAACCTGGCACCTCGATCAAGTGACTGCCCAGTCAGATGACAATCCGGCCGGCTGGCACCTGGTGCGAGTGCGCGACGCGACGATTTTTGGTGTTTCGATTTCGATTGCGAGCGATTCGATGCGATAGAGTTTTCTTAGTCAAATTACTTTTAAACCCAACTACTTATATCTCGCACTATCTTTTCTCCACTAATTATCATACCATTTCGATTGCGATTCGATTGATTACCACAACATAACATAAATAAACATGCACAAGTAACACATAAGGCGCACACACACGTATAATAATGACAAAAATGCGTAATTCGAGCTGCGAGTGCGATTGCGATAGCGATTAAGCGATTAAACAGCGATATATAGCGATTAATATGCGATTATTAATAGATACTCCACATAATACAACTAAAGCGAAAATAAAATAGGCTAATTACAAGTCAAAAAAGTCAAAACAGGAATTGAGCAAGGAGAGACAGATCGCAATTAGCAATCTTGTCTTCCTTTGACTTCAATCTTGACTTTAACTTTGACTTCAGAAACACGGGGTGTTACAGCCTCCCCTAGTTGAGGGAATTTCGTCCCGAAATTAGTTCGAAGCCGTAACAAACAACTGCGGGTACTTCACCTTCATGTCGCTTTCGAGTTCCCAACTGAACTCTGCGCCTCGTTTGCCTTCCCATCGGACTTTCACAATAGGAATGCGCGAGCGTCTGAGTTGCTTGGTTTGGCGATCCATGATTTCGACAGGCTTCTCCATGAAGTGTAGTGTTTTGTTTACTTGAAGGTCATCGAGAGGTACAATTAAATCATGCTCAGCCTGGCACTTTCGGAGGTTTGACACATGGAAAGTCGGGTGGACATTACTAAGTTCCTCCGGTAGTTCGAGTCTGTAGGCGACTTTTCTGATCCTTTCCAGAATCTTAAAAGGTCTAACATATCGAGGCGCTAGTTTCCCTTTCTTTCCGAATCTGACCACACCCTTCCAAGGTGATACCTTTAGGAGTACGTAGTCGCCAACGTCAAATTCAAGGGGCTTGCGTCGTCTATCGGCGTAACTTTTCTGTCGACTTCAAGCTTTCAACAAGTTGTCTCGAATTTGGAGGACTTTGTCAGTCGTTTCTTGCAATAGCTCAGGACCGGTTAATTGCGAGTGACCGATCTCGTGCCATACAATAGGCGATCGACATCTTCTTCCATATAAAGCCTCGAATGGTGCCATTTGAATGCTGGAATGATAACTGTTGTTATACGAGAATTCGACTAAAGGCAGGTATGTATCCCAATTACCACCGAAGTCTATGACACACGAACGGAGCTTAGATTGTCTGACCGTCGGTTTGAGGGTGGAATGCGGTACTTAGATTAAGCGATGTACCGAGAGCTGTTTGAAATGTTTCCCACAGTCGCGAGGTAAACCGAGCATCACGGTCAGAGATGATGTCGCGAGGCGTCCCATGATTAAAAATGATCTCGTTGGTGTAGATTCGGGCTAATCGTTCTACCTTGTAGTCTTCCCGTATTGGCAAAAAGTGAGCAGATTTGGTCAAACGGTCAACAACAACCCAGATGCTGTCGTGACCTGATGACGTGTGCGGAAGCTTTGTTATGAAATCCATAGCTATACTCTCCCACTTCCATATAGGGATTGGCGGTTGTTCGAGTAAGCCAGAGGGTCTTTGGTGTTCAGCCTTGACTCTAGCACGAGTCAGACACTTTCCAACGTAGAGAGCAGTATCCCTTTTCATGCCAAGCCACCAGTACTTGTAGCGAAGGTCCTGGTACATTTTGTCGGCACCGGGATGAATAGAATATCAGGATTTGTGGGCTTCGTCCATCAAAATATGTCACAAATCAGTCCGTTTAGGGATCCAAATTCGGTCCAGGTAGTGGAATATCCCATTCGACTTATTCACAAGCTGGGCTCCATCGTGGTAGATTCGTTCCTTCTTCAGAGTGTGTTCGTTAAAACATGCATGCTGGGCTTCGCGGATGAGGGTTTTGAGGTCGTATTGGGCTTGGACATCACGAATGATAAGCAAATAGTTCCGTCTGCTGAGAGCGTCGGCCACGACATTCGCTTTGCCTGGGTGATAATGAATCTCACAGTCGTAATTATTGAGAAGTTCTACCCATCAGCGTTGACGCATATTAAGTTCTTTCTGATCGAAGATATGTTGTAGGCTCCTATGATCGGTGAAGATCGTACACTTGGTACCATACAGGTAGTGTCGCCAAATCTTTAACGCAAAAACAACTGCACCTAGCTCGATGTCATGGGTTGTATAGTTCTTCTCGTGGATTTTGAGCTGACGAGATGCGTAAGCTATAACCTTGTCCCGCTGCATAAGGACACAACCAAGACCAAGCTTGGAAGCATCACAATAGACAATGAAGTCGTCGTTTCCGTCGGGCAATGTGAGAACAGGAGCATTGCAAAGCATGTGCTTGAGAGTTTGGAAAGCAGACTCTTGTTCAGTTCCCCAAATAAAAGGCTGGTCTTTATGCGTGAGAGCGGTGAGCGGCACAGCGATCTTTGAGAATCCTTTGATAAATCGTCGATAATAGCCCGCTAGTCCGAGAAAAGAACAGACTTCAGACGGGTTCTTAGGTGTAATCCAGCTCTTAACTGCTTCTATCTTCGCGGGATCGACGTGAATACCTTGACTATTAACAATGTGACCCAGAAACTGAACTTCCTCCAGCCAGAATTCGCACTTGGAGAATTTGGCATAGAGTTGATTCCCCTGGAGTAGCTCGAGAACCAAACGTAGATGTTGCGCGTGTTCGGCTTTCGACTTGGA
Source organism: Helianthus tuberosus (assembly GCA_030545235.1). Lineage (NCBI taxonomy): Eukaryota > Viridiplantae > Streptophyta > Magnoliopsida > Asterales > Asteraceae > Helianthus > Helianthus tuberosus. The sequence goes on along the minus strand of CM060368.1, from coordinate 80,567,083 downwards.
ATAGATCAAGACATCGTCGATGAATATGATGACAAAACGGTCGAGATAAGGTTTACACACGTGATTCATCAGATCCATGAAAACCGCGGGTGCGTTGGTTAAACCAAAATGCATAATAACGAATTCATAATGGCCATATCGAGTTCGAAGCGCGGTTTTGGGTATATCCTCATCTTGAATGCGTAGTTGGTGATAGCCTGAGCGTAGATCGATCTTTGAGAAACACGTGGCACCTTGTAGCTAATCAAACAAATCATCAATGCGAGGTAGGGGATAGCGGTTCTTGATACTTAACTTATTCAATTCCCAATAGTCGATGCACATCCTGAACGACCCATCCTTCTTTTTGACGAAAACGACTGGCGTGCCCCAAGGAGAGGTGCTCGGGCAAATGAAGCCTTTCTCAAGCAATTCCTGGAGTTGGTTCGAAAGTTCACGCATTTCGGACGGTGCGAGTTGGAAAGGAGCTTTGGCAATTGGGTTGGCTCCAGGAATGAGGTCGATACGAAAGTCGATATCACGACTTGGTGGGAGTCCTGGGAGATCGTCAGGGAACACATTAGGAAATTCACAAACCACAGGAACGTCCTTCACCTTTGTCTTTCCTTTCTTTTCCTTCTCCGCTACTACAATGTTAGCCAAGAAAGCTCTGTATTCCTTGCGGAGATACTTGCTAGCTTGGACACATGACATGAGTTTGAGACCCTTTGAGGCAGTTTCATCGTACACACACAATAAATCACCATTCGCGAGCGAGAATCGAATCATCTTATCGAAGCACACATCTTCAGCATGGTTTTCGCGAAGAAAGTCCATGCCTACTATGACGTCAAAACTACCGAGTTGCATCGGGATAAGGTCGATTGGGAAGATGTGATTGTTGAGCTCAAGAGTACAATCACGAAGAACATAATTTATGGCGACAGTTCTTCCAGTGGCGACTTCAACATCGAACGTCGAGGGGAGATGGGAGCGTTTATGACTAAGAAGTTTCTCGAATTCAAACGACACAAGGCAATTATCGGCTCCAGTATCAAACTATAACAATCCTCGGTAAAACCAACACCTTCATGTTATTTCCGATACTCTAGTATATTTTAAAATCCCTTATATGCCTTTTATTACACCCCGTATGTGAAAACCGAGCCCGAAATATGTTATAACATATAAAATAAATTAAAAACACTAAATATTAAGCTGAGGCGGGCCGCGTAGACCCATCCCAAGCTTTTACACGGGCGGTATCAGGGTTGGAACCTGATATCGTTGATTTCTTTAGTCCAAGCGGGCCGCGTAAGAGTTCCCGTTTAGTTAACGTGGGCCGCGAGAGATGAACCACACGGCAACACCCTGAGCCGACACGTGTCGACATCGTGGCGGGTCTAGAACATGACCGGGACAAGCTACGCGTTAACCCAGCTTTGACGCGGGCCGCGTAAGCTTTGCCTGTGTTTTACGCGGGGCGCGTGAGAGTCCAATATCAGCACCTATATAAGCAGGCAACGGGTTTTCATTTTCCGTCGTTCATTCCTTTCATTCTCAATCATAATTTTTGTAGTAGGCTTATAATGCGCGGGTATTATACCCCCTAATTAAGCGAGGTTCTGCTCCGTTGTAAGTGTTATAACCCTGGTTTCATAGTAGATACGCTGCCCGATTGATTTAGGGTTCCGTAATAACTGTCGTGGTTCTGCCCGACGTAGTTGTTGGAATGTCGTCTCGGGGAGGGTATCATTAATATTTTCAAAGGGTTATGATACTAATCAATGTACATTTGTATAAATTATAGATTATATCCAGGAAACCCTTACGCGAAGTCTAAGATAGCAATGTGAGTTTATCCTCTTTTTGATAACCTTTTTGTGAACTATTTTACAAAACCTTAAATGCTTAATAATGTAATTAAGCAGTGATTGAGTCTTTGTAGTTCTTCAATTACTGCTGGTATGTTGGGGTTTTGTATACAAAATTTACTACCTTGTGAGTAGTAAGTCGGGGATGACAGGACGTTACCATTGGACGACGAGTGAGCCAATGAGTAATATGACCCACAAGTCAGGATTGACAGTACTAAATGAGTAATTGTGTAGAAATAAACAATGTGATCGCTCTCAATACTGTTTTAATTGATAAAATGTTTCTTGATTAAACTGGGATTCACTCACCAGTATTTCCCACTGACAAATGTTTTTAAAACGCATTTCAGGTAACACAATGTGACAGCCAATTGGTAAAAAGCCAGCTGGAGAGCACTGGAGGCTTAGGAAAAATGTGGCTATAAAAGTTACCTAAAAGACGATGTTTTAAATTCAATAAAATAGGGTTTATCCCTATAAACATATTGTAATAAGAAACTTGGGTTTTACCCATGTGATTATTAATATCAAATATGGTGGTTTTACTCTGATAAACATTTCCTAACTACGGTCCTGATGTCAATTCCGCTGCCAAATTAAAACAAACTGATACCACCGTCACTGAGTTCGCGTCCGCCTGTTCCCGGGGATCAGGGATCGGGGGTTGCGATAGGAGGTGGTATCAGAGCCTAGCCACTGGTCTGAGCCAAAGAAGTGTTCTGCTGACACTTAAATTCTAAATTTTGTTAGGAAATAAATTACGGAAATACGTGCATAACTGTATTTATTTGTTTTGTGTTATTTGACTATTTGTTAGTTTACAGTATTAGTGATCAAGGACCCTCAGAAATGAGTCGTCAGTTGTCTGATTCACCTAGGAGTGAAGGTACCTCATCACAGCCTGCCCTTTCTGGGTATTCTGCTGATCAGGAAGAAGGGATGTTTGCTTTTAAAGCTCAGTCAGAAGAGCCATTCCCTCTTAAGAAACGAGGATGGTTCATTAAGGAAGCCTTTGCACGTAGGAAAAGAATGAGAAAGTTGCAACAGCAAAGAGCCTTAGCAGCTATTAAGCGAGAGACAGATGCCCATACACAGGATATGCTTAATAGAAGCCTAGCAAATTTCCATATCCTAGCCACAACTGCTGCCGACCCTAATCTGGAGCAAACAATAGCACCCCAACCACAATTGCAAATCCCTGACCAACCCATGGAGATAGAAAACCCTGAAAACCAAGTGGAGATGCATGACTTCAACCCAGAGGAAATCCCTAGGGTACCAGCACCTAACCCCCTAGACCCAAATTACGACCCCTGGTGGGACGATAATAGGGACTTTGTGCAACGTTACCCAATACATGAAGACACACTTATACAGAACATAGAAGCCTACCCAGGTATGGACCCTTTAGATCCCTATTACCAAGATGATTATATTAGGGAGATCTTAGAAGATCCTTACCGATTTCAGGCACTTTCACCCCCATATCAGGAACCAGCACCCCAGATTCCAAACCTAGTCCTAGAACCTGCACCCCCAATGAGTGCAGAAAACGTGCAAGAACTTAGGACTTTTGAGGAGGAAATTTTAGAAAGCAGTGAGAGAATGAGACAGGTGGGAGAGCGTCTCGTATGGAAATACGATGAACGCAATATGGATTTTTGGATAAATCCATATCCGTAATGTGATGGAGGAGACGGTAATAGTAAAAATAATAAAATAAAATATGTGTGTACGGATGCATATTACTATTAGTGTGATTCTATTTCTGTTGGTATTGTAATTTTATTTCAGTACTAGAATGTAATAAATGCATAATAGTATATGAATATAGAGTAAAAGTCGCAATGATCGACGTTTTTGGCTAGATTGCGTATCATGTGATTAAATATATTAAATATTATCTTGTGATATTAATATGGGGTAAATGTTTAAAAATTCAGATGGCCGACGAAGGAAATCAAAGAAATCTGAATAATGATAACCAGAGTAACATTAACGTGGTTAATGAGAATCCAAGCATCAATAACAATGGAAACCAAATGGATAATTGTGTTGTTCAACACATAGTGGCACAAGGAATCATAGATGCAATGCCATATATTATTCAAACTATTCAAGAAGCGAATAATAAAAGTAAGCATAGCAGTAAGCGACCCATCGAACCTGAAAACAGCGTGAACAATGAACCCGTACTTCAAATGTCCATTCCCAAAAAAGAAGGACCATGCCTAATGGTTGTTCTTATAAAGAATTCTGGTCTTGTAAACCAATGGAATTCTCGGGCAATGAAGGAGCCATTGCAACCCTACACTGGATAGAGAAAACTGAGGCAGTCTTAAGAATAAGCAAGTGTGCTGAAGAAGATAAGATACTGTTTGCTTCTAATCTGTTTAATAATTCAGCATTAGAATGGTGGAACACTATTCTCCAAACAAGAGGAAGTGATAGAACCTACAATATGGAATGGGAAGAATTTAAGAACAAGGTAGAAAGGAAGTTCTGCCCACCTAATGAAAAGGAGCAGATAGCAAACAAATTCCTAAACCTTAGGATGACTGGTGTGGATAGTAAGGGATACACTAAAATATTCTTCGAATATGCTAGAATAGTGCCAACTTTTGCTTCACCAGAACCAGTGTTAATCTCCCGTTATATTTGGGGATTAATTGGAGAGATAAGACATGTAGTCAAGGCAGCTAGACCTCAAACTATAGAAGAAGCAGTAGAACTAGCACATACCTTGACAGATGAATTAGTTCGTACCTGAGAAGAGGATCAAAGGAGGAACCTAACCCAGAAACTTACACAAGAATTTCGTTCTAACCGTGGGAGAAATATAGGTTCTACCTCTGCACCTTACTGTAAGAATTGCAAAAGAAAGCATTCAGGAAGATGCTCTATATACTGTAACTTTTGCAAAATATCGGGACATAAGGAAGAAAACTGCAGGAAGAAAGCTAATAACAAGATATGTTACAACTGCGGAGAACAAGGTCATATCAAGCTTAATTGCCCAAAATTAGCTCCAGCTGCAAACAATAAGAATACTCAAAATGCTAGAGCATTTGTTCTGACTGCAGACGAAGCTAAGATGATTCCAGATGTCATAGCTGGTACGTTTTTAGTTAATGATATTTTTGCTAAAGTATTATTTGACTCTGGTGCAAATCAAAGTTTTATTAATACATCATTTTGCAAATTCCTAAATCAATCATTAACTAAACTACCACAAGAATGTTTAGTAGAGACAGCCAATGGAGAAACCGTTAGGATTTCTGAAATCTTGCAGGGAGCAAGAATAGAAATTTTAAATCAGAAATTTATTGCAAATCTTTATCCCATGAATCTGGCAGGATTCGATGTTGTTTTAGGAATGGATTGGTTAATAGCCAATAGAGCCAATATTTTATGTGATCAAAAGTCAATTCAAGTAAATGCACCAATAGGTAAAACGATCACAATTAAAGGAGATAAACCAAATAGATCCACAAAATTCATCTCTGTGATGAAAACTGCAAGTTATATAAGAAAAGGATCATTAGTGTATTTGATTTCCATAATCACTAACACTAAAGGAAATGATTTAAAAGACATTCCAATAGTATCTCAGTTTTCAGATGTATTTCCAGAAGAATTGCCAGGGCAACCTCCAGATAGAGAAGTTGAATTCAGAATCCATTTAATACAAGGAACATCACCGATTGCCAAAGCACCCTATCGTTTGGCACCCGCTGAAATGCAGGAACTGAAGAAACAATTGGATGAATTGTTGGAAAAAGGATTCATACAGCCGAGTTCGTCACCATGGGGAGCGCCGATTTTATTTGTTAAAAAGAAGGACGGATCAATGCGTATGTGCATTGACTACCGTGAATTAAACAAGGTTACGATTAAGAATCGGTGCCCATTACCGAGAATCGATGATCTGTTTGATCAACTGCAAGGAGCTCGATTTTTCTCTAAAATCGATTTAAGATCAGGATATCATCAATTAAAGGTACAGGAAGAGGATATTCCTAAAACCGCATTCAGAACAAGGTATGGCCATTATGAATTTACTGTCATGCCATTTGGTTTAACCAATGTCCCAGCCGCATTTATGGACATGATGAACCGAATATGTAAGCCATATTTGGATAAATTCATAATTGTTTTCATAGATGATATTTTAATTTACTCTAAGAGTAAAGAGGATCATGCAAAACATTTGCACGCACTTTTAAGTTTATTAAGAAAGGAAAAGCTTTATGCTAAATTTTCCAAGTGCGAATTTTGGTTAGAACAGGGACAGTTTCTCGGACACCTAGTCAATCATGAAGGAATTCATGTAGATCCCACAAAGATCGAGGCAATTACTAAATGGAAAACCCCTGAGTCGCCAACTGAGGTTAGAAGTTTCTTAGGATTGGCCGGTTATTATAGAAGATTTATTCGAGATTTTTCTAGAATAGCCATTCCTTTAACTAAGTTAACCTGTAAATCTGTTAAGTTTGAATGGGGATTAAAACAAGAAGAAGCCTTTAGAATTCTTAAGCAAAGATTAACCCATACACCCATATTAGCGTTACCAGAAGGAACTGAAGACTTTGTAGTTTATTGTGACGCTTCTAAATTAGGTTATGGATGTGTATTGATGCAACGACAAAAGGTTATAGCTTATGCATCTAGACAGCTTAAGAATCATGAAGAGAATTATTCAACCCATGATCTAGAATTAGGAGCTATAATTTTTGCTCTTAAGATTTGGAGACATTACCTTTATGGTAGTAAGTTTACCATATTCACTGATCATAAGAGTTTAAGGTATATTTTCAAACAAAAGGAGTTGAATATGAGACAAAGACGTTGGATGGAAATGCTTAGTGATTATGATTGTGATATCCAGTATCATGAAGGAAAAGCAAATGTAGTAGCAGATGCTTTAAGTCGAAAGTATCATGAAAAGCCAAAAAGGGTACGTTCTCTTAAGTTAAATCTGCAAGTAGATTTAAATGATCAGATAAGAGAAGCACAAGAATCAGTAATCAAGGATGATACTGAAAAATTAAAAGGTATGCTAAAAGAATTAGAACAAGGAACAGATGGAATTTGGAGATTCCATAAAAAGAGAATGTGGATACCTAAATTAGGAAATCTACGTTATCGTATTTTAGAAGAAACCCATAAATCTAAGTATACGATGCATCCAGGTAGTGATAAAATGTACCAGGATTTAAGGAAAAATTTCTGGTGGATAGGAATGAAGAAGGACATAGCAGCTTATGTTTCTAAATGTTTAACTTGTTCTCAAGTTAAAGCTGAACACCAGAAACCCTCAGGTTTGTTACAACAGTTAGAAATGCCAGTGTGGAAATGGGAATTGATAACAATGGATTTTGTTACTAAATTACCCAAAACAAAGAAAGGAAATGATACAATCTGGAACAATTAGCTAACCAAGTCAGCTCATTTCCTATCAATGAAAGAAACTTTCAGTATGGAACAATTAGCTAAATTATATGTAAATGAAATTGTTTCTTTACATGGCATTCCTTTATCAATTGTTTCTGATAGGGATAGTCGATTTACGTCTCATTTTTTGTCAAGTTTCCAAAAGGCAATGGGAACTAAGTTAAAGTTGAGCACAGCTTATCATCCTCAAACGGACGGACAAAGCGAAAGAACTATTCAGACGATGGAGGATATGCTTAGAGCTTGTGTAATTGATTTCAGAGGTAATTGGGATGATCACTTACCTTTAATAGAATTTTCTTATAACAATAGTTATCACACAAGTATCAATGCTGCACCATTCGAAGCACTTTATGGACGTAAGTGCCGAACCCCAATCTGTTGGGCAGAAATTGGGGAAAAGCAACTGTCTGGACCTGAGATAGTGCAAGAAACAACTGATAAGATTATTCAAGTCAAGGAACGACTGAAAGCAGCACGTGATCGACAGAAGAGTTATGCTGATAACCGACGCAAGCCATTGGAGTTTAAAGTAGGAGATAAAGTATTATTGAAAGTCTCTCCTTGGAAAGGAGTAGTAAGATTCATCAAACGGGGAAAACTAAGTCCCAGGTATGTTGGACCTTTTGAAATTATTAAAAGAATAGGACCCGTAGCCTATCAGCTACAACTACCAGAGGAAATGGCAGGAATACATGATGTGTTTCATGTATCAAATCTCAAAAAGTGTTTAACTGATGAATCATTGATAGTGCCTCTTAAGGATATAGAGGTAAATGAACAACTTAAGTTTGTAGAAAGGCCTCTACAAATTGAAGACAGGAAAGTCAAGAATCTCAAGCATAAGAAACTAGTTCTGGTCAAAGTGAAGTGGGACTCCAAAAGAGGACCTTAGTACACATGGGAACTCGAATCTGAAATGCAAAGGAAATCTCCGCACTTATTCCAGTAGATCTCGCGGACGAGCTCTAAAATAAGGTGGGGAGAATGTAACAACCCTCGGTAAAACCAACACCTTCATGTTATTTCTGACACTCTAGTATATTTTAAAATACCCTTATATGCCTTTTATTACACCCCGTATGTGAAAACCGAGCCCGAAATATGTTATAACATATAAAATAAATTAAAAACACTAAATATTAAGCTGAGGCGGGCCGCGTAGACCCATCCCAAGCTTTTACGCGGGCGGTATCAGGGTTGAAACCTGATATCGTTGATTTCTTTAGTCCAAGCGGGCCACGTAAGAGTTCCCGTTTAGTTAACGCGGGCCGCGAGAGATGAACCACACGGCAACACCCTGAGCCAACACGTGTCGACATCGTGGCGGGTCTAGAACATGACCGGGACAAGCTACGCGTTGACCCAGCTTTGACGTGGGCCGCGTAAGCTTTGCCTGTGTTTTACGCGGGGCGCGTGATAGTCCAATATCAGCACCTATATAAGCAGGCAACGGGTTTTCGTTTTCCGTCGCTCATTCCTTTCATTCTCAATCACAATTTCTGTAGTAGGCTTATAATACGCGGGTATTATACCCCCTAATTAAGCGAGGTTCTGCTCCGTTGTAAGTGTTATAACCCTGGTTTCATAGTAGATACGCTGCCCGATTGATTTAGGGTTCCGTAATAACTGTCGTGGTTCTGCCCGACGTAGTTGTTGGAATGCCGTCTCGGGGAGGGTATCATTAATATTTTCAAAGGGTTATGATACTAATCAATGTACATTTGTATAAATTATAGATTATATCCAGGAAACCCTTACGCGAAGTCTAAGATAGCAATGTGAGTTTGTCCTCTTTTCGATAACCTTTTTGTGAACTGTTTTACAAAACCTTAAATGCTTAATAATGTAATTAAGCAGTGATTGAGTCTTTGTAGTTCTTCAATTACTGCCGGTATGTTGGGGTTTTGTATACAAAATTTACTACCTTGTGATTAGTAAGTCGGGGATGACAGGACGTTACCATTGGACGACGAGTGAGCCAATGAGTAATATGACCCACAAGTCAGGATTGACAGTACTGAATGAGTAATTGTGTAGATATAAACAATGTGATCGCTCTCAATACTGTTTTAATTGATAAAATGTTTATTGATTAAACTGGGATTCACTCACCAGTATTTCCCACTGACAAATGTTTTTAAAACGCGTTTCAGGTAACACAATGTGACAGCCAATTAGTAAAAAGCCAGCTGGAGAGCACTGAAGGCTTGGGAAAAATGTGGCTATAAAAGTTACCTAAAAGACGATGTTTAAATTCAATAAAATAGGGTTTATCCCTATAAACATATTGTAATAAGAAACTTGGGTTTTACCCATGTGATTATTAATATCAAATATGGTGGTTTTACTCTGATAAACATTTCCTAACTACGGTCCTGATGTAAATTCCGCTGCCAAATTAAAACAAACTGATACCACCGTCACTGAGTTCGCGTCCGCCCGTTCCCGGGGATTAGGGATCGGGGGTTGCGACACAAACAAACACGAAGCATAAATACCATTCACAAGGAACGTACCATTGACCACGTTGTTGTCAGCCTGGGCTTGGCGCACATTGATGTTGAAAGTTCTGGCTTGCTGCTGTTGCTGTTGGTGCTGTTGCTACTGCTGGGGCTCTTGTTTCACAACCCTGTTCGGGCACATGTTCGCAAAGTCGTTGGGATCACCACATGCGAACCAGACTCTAGCGTTGATCGCGGGTGCCGGAGCTGCTTGTTGCCCTTGCGGGCCTGGGAGCAGAGCTTGATGAGCAGTGGCTTGAGCTTGGGCTTGACGGGGACCAGTACGGCAGTTGACAGTGAAGTGGCCGTACAGGTTGCAGTGAGCGCAGAAACGACAGGCGAGACCCACCGGGTGATGATAAGAACATGTTGGGCAAGCCGGGTGGGGGCCTGAGTATGCACTCTTCGCTGGCGGTACATAAGTAACTGGTGCTGGATGGTGATGGTGCTGCTGCTGGGCCGGTACGGCCTGAAGAGGAGCAGCAGTGGTGGTGACAGCAAAGTTCTTGTTGCTGGAGCTACTGTTGTTGTTCTTCTTCTTGCGGCATGAGGACTTTGACGGTTGAGCGGCGGCGGTTTCAGCAGTTGGTGCGGTGGTGACTTGGTGCAGGCTCTTTGAAGCTTTATCCCAAACACCAGCTTTTACCCGCTTGTTGTTGATTTCAGCGGCAAGCAAGTAAGTTTCTTCAATCGTTGTGGTCTTTGCGGTATGCACAAAATCCGCAACACAGTCAGGTAGAGCTCGAATGTACTTCTTGATCGCCATGTCGGGTGTCTTCACTTGATCGGGACAGATGATGTTGAGCTGCTTGAAGCGAGCAGTCAGGGCAGCGTTGTCTCCATCCTTTTGCTTTATGTTCTAAAACTCGTCGTCCAGCCTTTGGCGTTCATGGGGAGGGCAGAATTCATCCATCATGATGGCTTTCAACTCTTCCGAAGTCAGCTCATAAGCTGCATCATTCCCGCGTTTGTTCCTCTCAGCCGTCCACCAGTCTAATGCGCGGGACTGGAAGACGCCGGTAGCGTTTAGGGTACGGAGATTTTTAGGACAGTCGCTTTGGCGCAGAGTGACTTCGATGGAATCGAAACATAGCCGTTGGGCCATCTTCTCCAGTGAATTCCTTTGGACCGCATGCCTTGAACTGTTTGAAGCTGAAAGCAGTAGCAGCTTTAGGAGCTTCGGTTCTAGACTCCTCGGACGATTTGCTAACATTCTCGTAAATCTCACTCACGATCTGAGGCACAACCTTGGCCACTTGTTTCGCGAGGATGGCAGCAAGGCGTTTGTCCCTCTGTTCTTGACGAGAGAGTCATGGGTGACGGGATCCGGATGATGGTCCAGTTGACATTGTCTGCAACAGACATCGTCATAGGTCTCAGACACGTCAAAACCGAATCTCACCTCACGCGTCTAATACTTACTAAAGCTTAGGAGCACAGCGAAATATGTATCACATAAACACATAAGCACATAATCACTTAAACAAAGAAACACATAATCACATAAGCACATAGAGCACAGAAGCACAGAATCACGGAAGCACATAAGCACGTAGGACACATCACCAGGAAACATATAGGCATGTAACTTGTCTAGATGCTCACAGAGGCGGTCAGAATACAGAAACCTATCATTCAAAGTCCGTGTGTATTCGAATATAGCGATCGCGTACAGCATAGCGAGGAGTGTAGTATAAGCGTATCATAGCATAAGGTCGTCCACAATTTAGCGATTTTTCAGTGTTTTGAGATAGAACTGCAGTGCGAGTCGTGCGTGTCGATCGAAGTGAAAGCAAAATCGAATAAATCCCCAAAATTTAAACACATAAACAGGTAAATACGCATACAAATACATAAAATCAATGAATCATCAGAGTCAGCAGTTGCGGGCTCAGAATCGAAACACATAAAATCGGGAGATAGATCGTCTGCGGCTATTAGACATTGACTACCCAAAGTGATTCGACTATTCACAAGGACTTGTTGTGCACATTTGACCGTCAGGACAGTGCCTTTGCCTCGATTCTTGGGCGTTGGGCACGCATCCCGTTAGTCATATCGTGACTTCAGGTCGTTGGAGTCCGTCGAGACTTTGGTGAGAGTTTTGTAAAACCAAAATGAGTCAGAAATAGCTATCAAGGTTCGGGTTTCACCCCTGACTTAACAACTTTTGTTCCTGAGCTTTTAATAAAATAGAGACTAAAATTCGCGCTAAAGTATGGATTTCACTCCTGGTTCAACGCAAATTCTCGTGTTTAGAGATAAAAATATGGGTTGGTCAAGCAATTCAGTCGAGAGTTTACGGTTTTCACACCTAATCTTGACTTAATTGCTCATTCATAGTTGAAAATTCGAGTGCAGTGATAGTGTAGCATAGGCGAGAATAGTGAGAAATAGTAGTAAGCTCATACATAATCCCTAACGGATATGCACAAGTCGGTCTGTGGTTCCTAACTGTAGACTAGGTCTCTAAGACATCGACCCGGACTAGGTCGAGTCTTGCCTAATTCCCTATAGTTATGGCTCTGATACCAATCTGTCACACCCCAACCGATGGCGGAAACATCGGGGCATGGCACTGAGCGAAACAGATTGTCCAGAAGTTTCCATAACAATTATTATTACCAATTAATTTAAAGTAACATGTCCCATACCATGTCTTAAAAGATAAACAAATTATTACAGACAAAATCTAGGCAAATAGTTCTGTTCCGACAACTCAGATTTCATTTGTACAGACAACTATTTGTTGGCCTCTAAGACCTTATTCTAGCCTCGATTTCCTAGCAGATAAGCATCCTAGGCACCTGTCACATACGTTAAAATAAAAGTCAATACACATAGTGTAAAGGTGAGCATACAAGTTTGATAATAGCATATAGAGTTCGAAAGCGTTATGCATAACCAGCACGTACACAGAGTGAAATGAGGCATGTTAGTTATCGACATAGACCTATCGATACCAATAAATGCTGGTTGACTGCCCAAGGCAGTTCGTAATACATGATCACCACTGTAATCCATGCAAATAATTGTCCTTAACAACCCCCGCGTGAGCGGGTGCTGAATCCAAACTATAGTACTATCGTTGTACTATCGTTGCTAAGGCAGGTAGACAGCATTCCATGTGTAAACATAACAAACAAGCATTCATTGAGTCACGTATAACATGCGGTAACGGTTAGCGTTAAAAGTATTGCGTAGTGTGTTCGATGTGATTTAGAATAAGTAACGTATGTAACACCCAAAAGTGCATAAAGCAAAAGGGGATCGAGTATACTCATAGCGATTGATGGATTGAAGGGAGCGCTAGATAGTAGGGTTAGCCTAATCAGAACGATAGTAATACGATAAGCGACGTGTAAAACGATGCAAGGTGTAAGTGGCTCGGACAGCAGTTCGGTCGGATGGTAATCCGATCGGATGGCCAGTTCGTGCGGATGACAACCCGTTCGGATGGTTATCCGGTCGGACGGTAGTCCGGTCGGATGACTATTCGAGTGGATTGTTTCTTCCTATGAGAAGGATGTGTTTGTGTATGATGGCTTGACCTTTGAAGTTTTCGTTGTAGCATTTTGAAAACATTGAAGTATCTCTACCTTTTAGGTCGGTCGGTCGGACGGTAGTCTGGTCGGACGGCAACCCGTTCGGTTGGGTACTTCAGTGAGAACAAGTTCACAGCAGGGCGGTCACTCGGTCGGATGTCCATCCGAGCGGGTAGCAACCCTGTTGTTGAACATGTTGAAAATTGTTTAAGTGTTAAAGTCCAAATGTCTCATGATTCAGGTGGCTGTCCGTACGGATGGTAGTCCGGTCGGACAACAACTCGTTCAACCACCAGACTTCAATTGTTGGCAAAATAGTTAAGTGTGGGACCCAAGGTGCAAGTCGTTCGGACAGCCGGTCGCTCGGATGGCTGTCCGTTCAGACAGCAGTCCAATCGGACGGCACTCCATCCTGGTCGTTCTGTTCGTCTTACACTTGGTCTTTTTGATTGTTTGTCATATTATCGAGATGTGTTGATATCGTGCTAACCAACAGAGTCCCATCCTAAGCCCTAGTGACCCGACTGAACAGGAACCACCCAAGTTCGGTCAGTCCACCGGTTTAAGAGGATTGTTCTTGGTTAACCCGAAGTCGATAATCTCGTAGATAGAATAAGGATTGTTGGTGCATAGATGTCTGTTAAGTTCGTCTTTATAAAGTCTTGTAATAGAATGATTAGATCAGGGCACGTAGTTCGAGAAATATGTCAAAAATAGGATTAGAGGTAATTTCGCACGAAATTACATGTTGTAATTTCGTTTGGTAATTTCGCACGAAATTACTATTTCGTGTGAAATATGATTTCGCTTGAACGTGTTCATGCGAAATTACCTTGCCTATATATAGGTGCCTGGTCTTTGTCATTTAAAACGAAATTAACTTTTCTGATTCAGAGCCGAGGTGCTGCCAGTTTGTCAAACGATCTGTAAAAGCTTTGGAATCATTAATAAGAAGATAATTAGAGGAATTCAAGCTATATTACGTCGATATCATTGATTCCGCCTTTGATATTGATGAAAAACTCTTCTGATTGACTCGTTCGGGTCACACGACGATCCAACAAGTGGTATCAGAGCTCAGGAAGAAGAGTTTATACCAATTCAGCTTGTTTTTATCACTTCTACTCCTTCTTTTCAAAATTAAATGAGATTTTACGGTTAAAATGGCTTAATTTTCATACATTACATGCGAAACATTGTTTTAATGAAGCCTTGAAAGAATTGGACCAAAATTCGAACAAAAGCCGGATCAATTTGACAAAATGGTGGCCGAAATGATGATGTCATCATAATTTCGCTCGAAATTGTCACTGTAATTTCGCACGGAATTACATTTTGTGGCTAATTTCATTTGAAAGTGCTCATAATTTCATACGAAATCATATTTCGCTTGAGGATTTCATACGAAATTACTAATTTCGCACCAAGTTGGCTTAATTTCGCTTGAAACTAAGCTAATTTCGCATGAAATTATATTTCGCTTGCTAATTTCGCTCGAAATACCTAATTTTGTTTGAGTGGGTATTTCGTGTGAAGAAGTAATTTCGTTTGAAAGCTATTTCGTGTGAAAGGCTTGAAATCTATTTTCGTTTGAAGGCTGTTATTTCGTTTGAGTTCTAATTTCGTGTGAAGTGATTTCGCTTGAAATTGTTTTGTTAAAAAATCAAAAATTTTCTAAGTGTTTGTTGATTGTTTTAGATATGTGAAGATGGATGAAATTATGAATCCTTTCAGTGACATGTTTGCTTTCACGGGAAACACCGGAGATGATACATCAAACAACACAAATGAAAATGTTCCTAATCCGAGTGCAAAGAAAACCCTATCTGATGCTTTGAGTGTGGAGAGTGCATACGGCACATACAACAAACCTCCCAAACTGTTGGCGATTGAAGAATACAATAGATGGACTAAAAGATTTGAAGAGTGGCTAAAAGCGTTTGCGTATCCAAGCTAGAAAAGTTTGAAGAATGGTTTCAATATCGGAAGATCAGATTATGAAAATTTAGAAGGCACTGATCATGTAGAAAGTTTTGTTGCTGAACAAAAGTGCATTGCATTGCTTCATCAGTCTGTGAGAGACGACATAATATCGTTGATTGAGTACACAAACGCAAAAGATCTATGGGAGAAACTTAGAGTGAAATGTGTGGGTAGTGCTGAGATAGTCAAAAACAAAAAGAAGTTGTTAAGAAAAGAGTTTGATTTGTTTGGATGTTTGAAAAACGAATCTGTTTCAAAAATGATCGAAAGATTCGGGCATTTGAAGCTAGAACTTGCAAAACACGGAATCGTGTACACTCAAGAAGAATTAGTTGACAAACTGTTTGACTCACTGCCTGATGAGAAAGACTGGCAATACTTTGCTTTGATGTTGAAAAATACAATCAAGTCGGAGGATCTGATGGTTGATCTGTTAATTGAAAGACTGGAGAGTCATGAGCTGGAGATCAAGAAATCAAACAAAGTCAATCATTCCTCATACCAGCAGAATGTGGAGCTGTATTATCGAGGAAGTGTGATCCCGAAGAATGTGTCTCCTAAGACAGCTTTCTCAGTAGAAAATTCTAACACATCAAATCAATAGAGTTCAAGCAGTGGTTTTCATAGTGGTTCATCGTCAACAACTTCAAACCAATCAGCTTCGAAGAATATGTTCCAATGTAACATTGCTGTGGATCTCAAGAATGCACAGAATTTCAGTGAAGAATCCGCCAAGCAGCAAATGGTGTTTTTGGCATCTGTCTTAGAATCTTATGAGAGCCTCATAGCAGGAAAGATCGGAAACACTAACCTCACCAAGGAAGATTATGATTAGATCGACCCCAAGGAGATGGAGTTGATTGATATCAGATGGTGTATGGCGAGTGCGGTTAGAAGAGCGCAAAGATTCATGGAGATTACCGGTAGACATTCTATTGGTGGACCTTCCACAAAACTTGGTTTTGATAAGTCAAAGGTCACGTGCTTCAAATGTAAATAAAAAGGACATTTTAAAAGAGAATGTCGAAATGCATATGCTGATGATATGGCAAATCTGTTCTGAGAAGATTACTACAAAAGAGCAATTTATCATCAGAACAAATCAGAACCTCCCAGAATGAAGCAGCTTGAAGACACTTCCAAAGAAAAATCCAGAGCACTTGCTGTTATCCATGACGATGAGGGATATGATTGGAGTAAAGTGTTACCAGAAGAAGACGCAGTGGGCTATGCGTTTGTGACAAAGATTGTTCCTTTCAAAGACTCCAGAACAGAAGAAGTGAAATACATCAACAGAAAGATGCTAGCTCAGAACAGGATTAGTAGAATCTATCGTACATACAAAGAAGCTAAACAGGCGAAAAGATGGGATGCTGATAGAGAATGTTACCTAGATCCTAATGGAAACATTGCTGTTGATCCAGATAATGTTGATGTTGAAACTCTCACCAAACAAATTGCTGAAGAAGAAGAAGCCAGACAGAGAGAGTGGTGGGGAGGAGGATAAGCTGAGGAAAAAGAAAAAGAGAAGGAGCTGCAGACAAAGAAAGCTGATGACGGGATTATTGATACGTCACAAGAATTCACAGCTGAAAATTTGAAGAAGATGGCTGACAAAGTGCTTGCTGCAAAAGAGCTAGAGGTAGTTTCTGGTTCTGGAAATGAGTCTAAAAGCAAGGTCAGTCAGAATGATGCAATCAATGAGTCAGGTAAGAAAGATAAAACCGAGAGCGACTGCAAAAATTGCATGAAAGACTGCAAGGTTTGTAGTACACTTGCTTACCTTAACGGTAAAAAGACCGAAGAACTGACAGGAAGAGTCAGAGATGTTGAAGATCAGATCTTGAACCGTGACAAACTGTTAAAAGCTTCAAATGATAGACTAAAGGATTTAACTAAGAAAATCGAAAATGATAAAAGTGGCGTAGAAAGAATTTGGAAAGAAAACGAAATTAACTTTTCTGATTCAGAGCCGAGGTGCTGCCAGTTTGTCAAACGATCTGTAAAAGCTTTGGAATCATTAATAAGAAGATAATTAGAGGAATTCAAGCTGTATTACGTCGATATCATTGATTCCGCCTTTGATATTGATGAAAAACTCTTCTGATTGACTCGTTCGGGTCACACAACGAAAAGTTAATTCATGAAAATCGTCAACTTTCAGAAAATTTTGAGAAGCTAAAACGAACGGTAAAAGATTCTGATGAAAGAAATGGTAAAACAACCAAAGAGAATCTTCAACTCTCAGGTGTTCTTAGGGTAAAAGAAGAGCTAATTAATCAGCAACTGGATGAAATTGCTAATTTGAAGCTTCAGTTTCAAGAAGCTAAAATTGAAAATGAACGCATCCAGTTGAAACTGAACAGTTACAACTCCGCAAGTTTTGTTCTTCAACATATAGTTCCTAAA
The DNA here is from genome assembly GCA_030545235.1 of Helianthus tuberosus. Taxonomy (NCBI): domain Eukaryota; kingdom Viridiplantae; phylum Streptophyta; class Magnoliopsida; order Asterales; family Asteraceae; genus Helianthus; species Helianthus tuberosus. The sequence continues at coordinate 80,549,332 of CM060368.1, read as the reverse complement.
CCAATTGGAAAGAACAAAGCAGGCGAAGATGTATACTTTGATGGAACCGGGGTTGGGTTTCATCAGGTTCCACCACCGGTGTTAAACAATTTTTCAAAGAAAAAATCCGGGTTGGTTAATGATGAAGAAGAAAATGAAGTTAAGCTTCCAAACACAATTGATGTCACATTCACTTCATCTTCTGATGAAGATAGTGTCCAATCTGAAGTTGTGAAAAGCATGGTTTAAAATGTTTTAAAGTCTGAAAGTGACACTACTGAGGATGATGAATGCTTTTTGGATAAATACATTCCAAAATCAAAATCCAAAAACAACTTAAGTGAAGAACCTAATCTTGTGATGTACAAGATGGCGGGATCTGATAAGTTGTATTCGGATCGTGATTTTCCTTTGGAGAATGTGAATGTTGGTAAATTGAGAAATGCGTTCAAGTTGATTGAGATTGATGTGTCAGAAGTCGAAGGTTTGAAATGTTCCAAACGGAAATTAAACTTTGAAAAAGATAAAGCTTACTACAAAAAACCTGTTGTACCGCCGTGTTTTTCTAACAACTATCAAAACAATTGGTCGGGTGGTTATAAGGGTGGTAAGAATTATCATAGAAGGAACTTTCAAAACAAGAAGTTTGTTGAGAAAAAGGTGTTTGTAAAAGGCTCGAGTTCTCATTCCGAGCAAGAATCTGAATTTTTTTCAAAATCAAAAGTTTTTTGAAGAAAAGGCCTCACAGCCTCAGACTGAAGGCACAAGTCGGGTAGTTGATACTCGTACATGCTTTAAGTGCAACAAAGTTGGACATTTTGCACTAAAGTGCACCAACTTAAAGCCTAAGTCTGAAGTTGTTGAGAGTCAGAAAAGGAAAGCTGATGCAAAAGGCAAAGCTCCAATGGTTGTTGAGAAGAAAGTTTTGAAAAATGAAAACACCAAGATCAAAACTGAACCCGTAAAAAATGTGGTAACTAAAACTGACAAATTTTACAAATGGGTTGCTTCGCCTCAACAAGCATGGAAGCCAAAATCAGTTGTAAAGAAATCAAGTTCTCCAAAACCAAAGGTTTCTGAGACAGAAAAATAATCATCCTCTACCGCTTCGGTAAAGATGAATGTTCCTTTGGATCATTATGAGAAACTTGAGAAACAAGAGTCTACTACTTCTGAAAAGAAGTATGTACTAAAGAAAGACCGATCATTTGGTCAACCTTCTAAAATGATTTCTTTTTATACAAAAAGGTTGAGATTGGGTCTGAGGAGAGCTTAAAGATGAATGACATGAATTTTCCGCCATTATACACTGCAAAAACTCACCTCAATGTCAAATTACCCGAGTCGAAAGAGGCTTGGGTGGCATCAACATCTAACTAAGTGTTTGTGATATGTGCAAGAGTTTCCAAGATCCGTTTCACGTTGGATTATAGATAGTGGAGCTTCTCGGCACATGACAGGGAAGAAGACCCTATTGTATGATGTTAGAGGGTTTAATGGAGGTTATGTGGGATTTGCAGGAAATCAAGGTGGTCGAATAGTTGGTGAAGGAACTCTATCGAATGGTATTGTCACGTTTGAAAGAGTAAACTACATCGCCGAGCTTGAAAACAATCTTCTGGTTATTTCTTAGATCTGTGATCGTATGTATACAACGCACTTTACAGACAAAGAATGTTTGATCTTGAAACCAGGATTTGTTGTTCCCGAAAAGTGGGTTATCATGAGAGCACCCAGAGTCAATGATTTGTACGTGTTGGACATGAGTGTAGCAACTACTACCACGGGTCAGGCTCACTGTTTTATGTCAAGAGCAACAGAAAAAGAATCGCAATTGTGGTATCGAAAGATGGGCCATATTCATCTACGAAAAATGAATCACCTGGTGCATAACGACTTAGTTATTGGTGTTCATATGAAAGGTTTTCATCTTGAGGGGGAGTGCATTAGCTGTGTCAAAGGCAAGCAAAAGAAGAAATCTCACTCTGGGATAAAGGAAAACTCAATCTCGAGACCGTTAGAGAGACTACATATGGATCTTTTTGGTCCAGTAAATGTCAAAAGTATAACTGGTGATCTCTACTGTCTAGTAGTAACAGACGATTACTCAAGATTTTCGTGGGTATCTTTTCTGAAGACTAAAGATGAGACGTTTGAAAGTTTGATGGCGTTGTTCAAAAAATTTGAAAACTTGTACCAAACTCGAATTAGAAGAATCAGGAGTGATAACGGTACTGAGTTTAAGAACACCAAAATGGAAGAGTATTGTGATGAGAGAGGTATATTGCAAGAATTTAGTGCTCCTTACACTCCACAACAAAATGGGGTAGCTGAAAGAAAGAACAGGATGCTAATTGAAACGGCCAGGACGATGCTTGCTGATTCCAAACTACCTGTTAATTTCTGGGCAGAAGCATTGTCAGCCGCATGCTATACGCTCAACCGGGTTCTCACAGTGAAGAAATTCAACAAGACATGTTTCGAGCTAATCAACAACCGCAAACCTAACCTGAAGTATTTAGAAGCGTTTGGGTCTCCCTGCACAGTTCTAGAGCCTTTTGGAAAGTTTGGTGCAAAGAGCATTGAGGGAATATTTGTGGGTTACTCAAGTCCTTTGAAACGAGTCTTTGTTCCGAGCTTAAAGCGGATTATTGAGGCACATAATGTTGAATGTCAAGGCTATACAATGCCACCGCAGAATCCCGGCGACTCATGGCGTTTTAATTATGATACACTGTGGGATTCGTTTGACATAGAAGAAGAAACATATTTCTTTGACGAGTTAGATATTCTAAGAGAGTATGAAGAATCACAAGAAATATTTCCAGCTGAGTATTCTAGACATCAATGGCAAACTTCAAATGATGATGAAGCCGGTCCTAGTAATGCTGGAGAACATGATGATATTCAACAATCTTCAGAACATACTCTTGAAAATCAGACGGCAGTCAACGATAATCAAGAATCTGATGATAGACCTATATTCGATCGTGGTGATTCAGATTCTGAGGGGGAGCAGATTCAGATTTCAAGTCAAACAATTCCAGTCAGTGAACAAGGTGCAAATCAGAATGTCACAAATTTGGAAGGCGAGGTAGATGTTCCAGGTGAGGTCATGCCGAGAACTCTTTCGTACCATCCAGAAGAGTTGATTATTGGAGAATTACAATCAGGCGTTCGCACAAGACGACAAATTGACCAAGGCCTTACTTGTTTTTATTCTACAGTTGCTCCATTACAAACTGAGTTTTCACTTAGTTGTTTTATTTCGCAGATTGAACCGCGAACATACAAAGAAGCACTAACTGAAGATTCTTGGGTCAACGCGATGCAAGAGGAGCTAAGTCAGTTTGAGAAGTCAGGAGTGTGGAAATTGGTAGACTTGCCTGATGGTCAAAGGAAGATAAACACCAAGTGGGTGTTCAAGTGCAAGAGAGACGATCGAGGGGTTATTATTCGTAACAAAGCTCGACTCGTAGTCCAGGGTTTTAGTCAGCAGGAGGGTATAGATTTCACTGAAGTGTATGCTCTCGTTGCTAGACTTGAAGCGATCAGAATCTTCCTAGCATTTGCATCTTGGAAAGGATTTAAAGTTTATCAGCTAGATGTTAAATCAGCTTTTCTCTATGGGAAGGTAAAAGAGGAGGTATATGTCGGACAGCCACCGGGCTTCACCGATCCAATCCACAAAGACAAGGTCTATTTACTGGATAAAGCGCTGTATGGTTTACACCAGGCCCCGAGAGCTTGGTACGAGACTTTGTCTCAACACCTGCTAGCCAACAGCTTCATCCGTGGAAAAGGATGCCACTCTCTTCACCAAATAAGTCGACGGACATCTTCTGATAGTTCAGATATACGTGGACGACATCATATTTGGGTCTACAAATGAAAATTTGTGCAAAGATTTTGAAAGAGTTATGAAGCAACAATTTGAAATGTCATCGATGGGTGAGATGAAATTTTTCTTGGGACTTCAGGTTGATCAACTGCCTAAGGGAATTTTCATACATCAGACGAAGTATGTTCATGATATCTTAGAGAAATTTGGGATGTCAAGTTCTACTCCAGCTTCCACCCCATTAGCGACGAACCCTGGGATAAACCCTGATCTCACCGGAGAGAAGGTAGATGAAACGTTGTATCGTTCCATGATCGGATCGCTGATGTACTTGACAGCTTCAAGACCCGATATTATGTATCCAACCTGCCTCGCAGCAAGATTTCAATCTAACCCAAGAGCTTCGCATATGGTGATTGTGAAACGGATATTACGCTACCTGAAAGGAACTCCATCACTGGGGTTGTGGTATCCAAGAGAAGGCGATTTCACGCTCGAAGGGTATTCTGATTCTGATTTCGGATGTTGCAAAGTTAACGCTAAGTCAACAACAGCGGGGTGCCAGTTTTTCGGACCACGATTGGTCACCTGGCAATGCAAGAAGCAGACCTCTGTAGCTTTATCCACATGTGAAGTTGAATATGTATCTGCTAGCAGTTGCTGTTCTCAGATCTTGTGGATCCAGCGACAGATGAAAGACTACGGTTTGCAATTTCTTAACACCCCTATCTTTGTTGATAATGAGGCAGCGATAAACATTACTAAAAATCATGTTCATCACGCTAAAACGAAACACATTGAAATTCGTTATCACTTCATCCTAGACTGTATCGAGAAGAAGTTGATACGAATTGAGAAAATCCACACTGACGAACAAAAAGCTGATTTACATACCAAAGCATTTGATAAAACTCGATTTCAATATCTTTTAAAACTAAACGGTATGAAGCTTTTATCGGTGTTGGAGGAGATTCTTGGCGTAGATGAATGTACCACTGTAGATGATGTTGAGAAGCAATCTGCAATGGTTTGTCGATTTTTTACTTGTTTTGGTATTTAGGGGGAGTAGGTTATATTTTCAGAAGATACAAAAACAGTAAAAAATTTCAAAAATCCAAAAACATGAGATATTTTCAAAATCCAAAAACAATAGAAAACCGGAAAGAGTTTGTGTAAAAAGGGAAAATGATAGTACATCGGCTTGACAGTTACGGTATGCTAAAGAAATGTAAAGTTTAAAAGTCTTAAGCAGTCTCGCTGATGATATGCCGGTAGGTTTTTACACATTTAGTAGGCTTGTTCGGGATATAAACCTAAATTCAAACTTGCTTATTTCGTGGGGAACACTACTTGGATATATAGGTAACCCCTGAAATTTCGTTTGAAAGATCCCTCTTTCTGAGATACTAGGTCTTTATACTCAGTGATATCTGGGGTATTATCCCGGGACTTCTGATTTTGCGGAAGCAATGGCCTAGTCCCCGTATAATACGTTACTGCTGCTTGAAATAAAAGCTCGCCCTCAGCATAAAAAAATGATGAAACATTGAAAAATGCTAATCATTGCTGTTGAAAAAAAAAAGATCCTCTAAAGGGGACCCACTTAAAGTCGAAGCCGTCATCTCTCTGATTTTGCGGAAGCAATAGCCTGAGCTCTCACGGCCCTCGCAATTAACCCCTTACAGATATCATCTGTGGTATACTCACCTGTAAGACTGAATATTGGGATCTGGATACGGGAGTATATTCAAGAGGTGGGACACATGAATGAGTTTAAGTTCTTAATACATCTAATTCGTATCCTGAACAGATTGAAATTTGTGTGAGAATTTAAGTGGATCAGTATATCGAAAATCTAAGTGAATTGTTTAATTCTTAGTATGAAATTAAAGCTTAACGGTACTTGTGACTTGTCGACAGCTGATATGATTCCCTAACACGCTCACCAAAAATATGTTTGTAAATAGTTTACATTTACTGCATTTCATTTCTGTTTAGCATTCTAGTATAGAAACTTTATTCAAAATTCAAAAAGATTTTACATTTCTGCTTTTTTTTTTTTTTTTTTGACAAATCAAAGTGGAAAGCTGATCTTCAGATTCTCAATTTGAAGCAGATGCAGGAAGTTTCTGAGCTGGACAGAAGGGTTGTGAGCTTAATTTGTTTAATATGTTAATGAAAAGTCAAAACAAGTTCATTAATTTGAAACTTGTAATTTTCAGAAAATGTTTTGAAAAATGTTGAACAAAAGTCAGTTTTGTTTCGTCTTGGATTAACCAAGGTCATTAAGTTGGACTTGGTAGATAAATTGAGTACTCAGGGTCATTAACTTGGACCTGAATACTTGAGTGGATTATTAAAACTGATAAAAACTTCAAAATTTAGTCAAAAAGGAGAATACATTGTAATGTTAAATTCTTGAGAAACAGGTAACAAGATCCCCATGGCAAAGAATGTATAAAGATTGAACCAGAATTAAAGCTCCAGCATATTGAAAGGGGGAGTCTACATTCTGGATCAATACTCAAAGGGGAGTTTAAAGAATTTTGAAGATAGAGATTGAAGGATGCTTACAGTGTCAGACAAATTGGACAGAGAAGAAGATAGATCAAGACTAAAGACTGAAGATTTGATGCTAAAGACTTCGTCAACATCCAAGGGGGAGTCTGTTGGTGCATAGATGTCTGTTAACTTCGTCTTTATAAAGTCTTGTAATAGAATGATTAGATCACGGCACGTAGTTCGAGAAATATGTCAAAAATAGGTTTAGAGGTAATTTCGCACGAAATTACAATTTCGCACGAAATTACTATTTCGTGTGAAATATGATTTCGCTTGAACATGTTCATGCAAAATTACCTTGCCTATATATAGGTGCCTGGTCTTTGTCATTTAAAACGAAATTAACTTTTATGATTCAGAGCCGAGGTGCTGCCAGTTTGTCAAACGATCTGTAAAAGCTTTGGAATCATTAACAAGAAGATAATTAGAGGAATTCAAGCTGTATTACGTCGATATCATTGATTCCGCCTTTGATATTGATGAAAAACTCTTTTGATTGACTCGTTCGGGTCACACGACGATCCAACACAGATCTTGAACCAACACAACCACAAGATTGAGTAGTGAGTCGGCGCAAGCTCCGATTCTATCGGTTTTGAGTTCATTGAGTGTAAAAGAGTTGAAAGAAAGTTGAATAACCATCTTTCAATCCTTTTTCTTGTGAATATGTTCAGATCTATGAAAGATCTTGGTTTGTTTATGTGGAAATCGGTTAGATCTAAGTTGTTCTTGGTGGGTTGAGGCCAAAACATGAAGTTCTTCAAGAACACATGATGACATCATCCTAGAACACCTCGAATCTTGATGATTTCACGGTTAAAAGTTAAGATTTAAAAGATAGAAAGGTGTAGGAGTGCGTGTAGATTAAGGAAGTATAAGATTTAGGACGAGATCTTACCGGGATTGCGAGAAATCAGAGAAAAAGCGAGGAACACGAGCTGGGCGGACGTCACTTGCCAAAAGTGGAAAGAATGAAAGTGACAAGGGGTATTTATAAGATACCCAAAGTGGAAAGGGGTGGGTCGGTCGGATGACAATCCGGTCGGATGTCATCTCGGTCGGATGGCAACCTGGCACCTCGATTAAGTGACTGCCCGGTCGGATGGCAATCCGGCCGGCTGACACCTGGTTCGAGTGCGCGGCGTGACGATTTTTGCTGTTTCGATTTCGATTGCGAGCGATTCGATGCGATAGAGTTTTCCTAGTCAAATTAATTTTAATCCCAACTACTTATATCTCGCACTATCTTTTCTCCACTAATTATCATACCATTTCGATTGCGATTGTGTTCGATTGCGTTTCGAGTTTTGATTGTGATTCGATTGATTACCACAACATAACATAAATAAACATGCACAAGTAACACATAAGGCACACACACACGTATAATAATGACCAAAATGCGTAATTCGAGCTGCGATTGCGATAGCGATTAAGCAATTAAACAACGATATATAGCGATTAATATGCGATTATTAATAGATACTCCACATAATACAACTAAAGCGAAAATAAAATAGGCTAATTACAAGTCAAAGAAGTCAAAACAGGGATTGAGCAAGGAGAGACAGATCGCAATTAGCAATCTTGTCTTCCTTTGACTTCAATCTTGACTTTGACTTTGACTTCAGAAACACGGGGTGTTACAGATAAACCCTAATTATTGAAAACAAAAACTTCTTCTTTATTTAGGTAACTTTTATAGCCACTTTTCCAAGCCTTCAGTGCTCTCCAGCTGGCTTCTATTTGGCTTTCACATTGTATTACCTGAAATACGTTTTGAAAACATTTTATCAGCAAGAAATACTCGCAAGTACATTCCATTTTGGTAAAGCATCAGTTGTTTACACATTACAGTATTAAGGGTGATTACAATGTTTATATCTACACAATTACTCTGTCAGTACGTGTCACTCGACGGATATGTGACTATGGTTATATCACACATTGGATACCCGTGCCCAATTGCGAAGGTTATCAAGTACTGTATACAAACCCCATAATACTGGCAGCAATTGTAGAATTACAAAAACTTAATCACTGTAATTATATTTGAAAATATTTGAGGTTTTGGTAAAACATTTTGACTCACAAAAACGTACTCTCAAATATTGAGAAAAAGTGAATGTACTTACATTGTTGACTTAGGTGATACTACTATGGCTTCCTGGTGATTTTCCTAGTTAGTATCTATTAAAATTAAACAATGCACACATGTTAGTAAAATAACCCAATTCACATTAACCGTACGACTCGAGACAGAATTCCAATGACTGAGTCGGGCAGAGCCGACATGCATTACGGAATCCTAGATCAATCGGGTGTACACACGAGATAGAATTCCAATGACTGAGTCGGGCAGAGCCGAGATGCATTAAGAAACTCTAAATCGATCGTGTAGGGTAATAGCAGGGTTATAGTACTTACAACGAAGCAGAGCTTCACTTTATAGTCGGTATTATGCCCGAGTATAATTTCTACCTACAAGAAATTGAGAGAGAAATCAGATTTGAACGGCTGAACAAATGAGCTTGAGCCCCCTTATATAGGCTGGTCGAGCACGCCGTCGCGCCCCGCGACCAAGTAGGCTTCGGCCGTCGTGGGTCGCGAGAGCCCACGTGTCGCTTATAGGGTTGCCGAGTCAAGGGGGTAGGTCCGGTGAGACACGTGCCACGTGGCACGATGCAGTGTTGACCAAGCAAAGGCCGTCGCGCCCCGTGACAGACCAAAGGGGTCTCTGTCATGGCCCGTGAGCGACTGCCAAACTTGGTTTTTCTTGATTTTTATAAGGGTAGGGCTATTTAGGATCCGTTTTTCGCATACGAGGTATATTTAGGAACGTTTAGGGGTGTCCAAAATTATTTTTAGTAGGGCTGTTATATCCTCCCCACCTTGTTTTGGATCTCGTCCTCAAGATCTACTGGAACAGGTGTGGGTATTTCCTTTGCATCTCTGACTCGAGTTCCCAAGTGTATTCTGGTCCTCTCTTGGAATCCCATTTTACTTTGACCAGAACTAGTCTCTTGTGTTTGAGGTTCTAGATCTTTCTATCTTCAATCTGAAGGGTTTCTTGATAAACTTAAGTTTCTCATGTACCTCTATGTCCTTAAGAGGTATCACTAACGATTCGTATGCTAAATACTTTTTGAGATTACATACATGAAACACATCATGTATTCCTGCCATTTCCTCTGGCAGTTGTAGCTGATAGGCTACATGTCCTATTTTTCTAATAATCTCAAAAGGTCCAACATACCTAGGGCTTAGCTTTCCTCTTTTAACGAATCTGACTACTCCTTTCCATGGAGAAACTTTTAATAGTACCTTATCTCCTACTTGAACTTCTAAAGGTTTTCGTCTGTTATCCGCATAACTCTTTTGACGATCTCGTGTTGCTTTTAGTCTTTCCTTGACTTGAATTATCTTATCTGTTGTTTCTTGCACTATCTCTGGTCCAGATAATTGTTTTTCTCCAATTTCTGCCCAACGGACTGCAGTTCTGCACTTTCGTCCATAAAGTGCTTCAAATGGTGCAGCATTAATGCTAGTATGGTGGCTGTTATTGTAGGAAATTTTTATTAATGGTAAATGGTCATCCCAATTTCCTCCAAAATCAATTACACAAGCTCTAAGCATATCTTCCATCGTCTGAATTGTCCTTTCGCTTTGTCTGTCCGTCTGTGGATGATAAGCTATGCTTAGATTTAACCTGGTTCCCATTGCTTTTTAGAAACTTGTCCAAAAATGAGAAGTGAAACGGCTATCTCTATCAGACATGATAGATAAAGGAATTCCATGTAATGAAACTATTTCATTTACATATAGCTTGGCTAACTGTTCCATACTGATAGTTTCCTTCAGGGGTAAGAAATGAGCAGATTTGGTCAATCTGTCTACAATCACCCAGATTGTATCATTTCCTTTTCTTGTTTTGGGTAATTTGGTAACAAAGTCCATTGTTATCAATTCTCATTTCCATATTGGCATTTCTAACTGTTGCAATAATCCTGAGGGTTTCTGATGCTCAGCTTTAACTTGTGAACAAATTAGACATTTAGCAACATAATTTGCTATATCCTTTTTCATTCCTATCCACCAGAAATTCTTCCTTAGATCTTGATACATCTTATCACTTCCGGGATGTATCGTATACTTAGACTTATGAGCTTCTTCTAGAATTTTGTGGCGTAGGTTTCCTTGTTTAGGTATCCTTATCCTTTTCTTATGGAACTTCCAAATTCCATCTGTTCCTTGTTCTAATTCCTTAATCATTCCTTTTAAATTTTCACCATCGTCCTTGATTACTGTTTTCTGTATTCCTCTGATTTGCTCATTTAAATCTACTGGTAGATTTAATCTGAAAGAACGTACTCGTTTCGGCTTTTCATGATACTTTCAACTTAAAGTATCAGCTACTACATTAGCTTTCCCTGCATGATATTGGATATCACAATCATAATCACTAAGAACTTCCATCCAGCGTCTCTATCTCATATTTAATTCTTTTTGCCCAAAAATATACCTTAAACTCTTATGATCGGTGAAGATAACAAATTTATTTCCATATAAATAGTGTCTCCAAATCTTAAGGGTAAAAACTATGGTTCCTAACTCTAGATCATGGGTTGTGTAATTCTCTTCATGTTTCGTAAGTTGTCTAGAGGCATAAGCTATAACCTTTTGACGTTGCATCAACAAACATCCATATCCTAACTTAGACGCATCACAATAGACTATAAAGTCCTCAGTTCCTTCTGGTAATGCGAGTATAGGTGCGTTGGTTAACCTTTGCTTAAGAATCTTAAAAGCTTCTTCCTGTTTCGGTCCCCATTCAAACTTAAGTGATTTGCAGGTCAGTTTGGTTAATAGAATGGCTATTCTAGAGAAATCTCGAATAAACCGTCTATAATATCATGCTAGTCCAAGAAAACTCCGTACTTCTGTTGGTGATTCAGGGACTTTCCACTTAGTAATCGCCTCGGTCTTTGTGGGATCCACGTGAATTCCTTCATGATTAACCAGATGTCCAAGGAATTGCACTTCTTGTAACCAAAATTCACATTTTGAGAATTTGGCATAAAGCTTTTCTTTTCTCAACAATGTCAGAAGTGTATGCAGATGCGCTGCATGTTCCTCTTTACTCTTAGAGTAAATTACAATATCACCTATAAAGACAATTATAAATTTATCCAGGTATGGTTTAAATATCATGTTCATCATATCCATAAATGCGGCTGGGGCATTGGTCAAACCAAATGGCATGACTGTAAATTCATAGTGACCATATCTCGTTCTGAAAGCAGTTTTAAGAATGTTCTCTTCCTGTACTTTCAGTTGATGATATCCTGAGTGTAAGTCGATCTTAGAAAAGAATCGAGCTCCTTGAAGTTGATTGAACAGATCATCGATTCTCGGTAGTAGGTACCGATTCTTAATCGTGACCTTGTTCAATTCTTGATAATCAATGCACATACGCATTGATCCATCTTTCTTCTTAACAAATAACACCGGTGCTCCCCACGGTGACGAGCTTGGTTGTATAAAACCTTTGTCAAGAAGTTCGTCCAGTTGTTTCTTTAGTTCCTACATCTCCGTTGGTGCTAATCGATATGGTGCTTTGGCAATCGGTGTCGTTCCTGGTATTAGGTGAATTCTAAATTCAACCTCTCTATCAGGTGGTAATCCAGGCAACTCTTCTAGAAAGACGTCTGAGAATTTAGATATTACATGAATATCTTTTAATTCTTTTCCTTTAGTATTAATGATTATAGAAATCATATATACTATTCATCCCTTCCTTTCATAACTTGCAGCTTTCATTACAGAGATAAATTTTGTCAATCGGGTTGGCTTATCTCCTTTGATTGTGATCTTTTCACCACTTGGTGTACTTAATTGTACTGACTTTTGATCACATAAAATACTGGCACGATTGGCTACCAACCAATCCATTCCTAATACAACATCAAAACCAGCCAGATTCATTGGGAAAAGGTTAGCAAAGAAATGATGGTTCAGGATTTCTATTCTTGCTCCCTGCAAGATTTCACTTATCTTAATGGATTCTCCGTTTGCTGTCTCTACCAGACAATCTTGTTGAAGTTTGACTAAGGGTTGGTCAAGAAATTTGTAGAAAGAAGTATTGATAAAACTTTGTTTTACACCAGAGTCAAACAATACTTTGGCAAATATGTTATTAACTAAGAACGTACCACTTTAGCAAATATGTTATTAACTAAGAACGTACCGGCAATCACATCCGGAATCATCTTGGCTTCCTCAGCTGTCAGAACAAAGGCTCTGGCATTCTTTTTAGGAGCTTCAGTTGTCTTAGCCTTGTTGGTCGTGGCTAGAGCTAGTTTCGGAAAGTTCGGTTTGATGTGACCAGCTTCTCCACAATTGTAGCATATTCTGGCATTAGCCTTTCTCCTACAATATTCTTCCTTATGTCCTGGGTACTTGCAAAAGTTGCAGGACACAGCACACTTCCCTAAGTGCTTCTTTTTACAAAACTTACAGTAAGGTGCCGAAGGACCAGCCCCTTTTCCACGGTAAGAATTACCGTAGCGAAATTCTTGGGTAAGTTTTTGAGCTAGGTTCTTTCTCTGGTTTTCCTCTTGTGTACGTACCAATTCATCAGTCAGGGTATTGGCTAGTTCTACAGCTTCTTCTATGGTTTGTGGTCTAGCTGCCTTGACTACGTGCCTAATCTCACTAATTAATCCCCAAATATAACGGGAGATTAACATTGGTTCAGGTGAGGCTAAGGTTGGCACTATCCTAGCATATTCGAAGAATATGGTAGTGTAACCTTTGCAGTCTATCCTAGTCATTTTGAGATTTAGGAACTTATTGGCGATTTGTTCCTTCTCATTAGGAGGACAAAATTTTCTTTCAACCATTTCCTTAAAGTTGATCCACTCCATATTATAAACTCTGTCACTTCCCCTAGACTAGAGAATAGTATTCCACCATTCTAAGGATGCATTTTTTAAAAGATAAGAAGCAAACATAGTCTTATCTTCATCTGCACATTTACTTATTTTTATGACTGCTTCTGTCTTTTCTATCCAACGTAAGGCTGCAATGATGTCACACCCTGGCTTTACGGAAGCGTGGGTTAATTTGGTGTGACTTCTTAATACCATAGCTTAATCATAACCAAGCTATATGAATGTAAAACCATGCAGATCATCCATTGATTTAAGTTTTAAAATAAAAGTAACACAACATTGTCTTGAAGCGTTGACACATGCAACGGAAATTACAACCTAATAACATAAAACATTGCTTGAAAGACACAGCCACAAACTTAAAATAAACACCGTTTAAGACTTGCGACTCGTCCAGGTAAAAGTCGCAATCCCTAAACGTGGATGATCCCATATCTCTATCGCAGCGTAGCATACCGTGCCAGATCCTTAGTTCCCTGAAATACATGTAAGTTGGAAAAATCAACAATAATGTTGAGCGAGTTCATGTGTAAGTGAGTAAGTAAAACCTTTGTAAGTATAAAAACACTGGTATGTAGCAAATAAGGAAAAAGAGATCACCAATGGTTTGCAAGGCCATTGATATGTGTGAAGTGCAAGTAGGAAGACTCAAACCTAGCGGATTTTGCGTTGGGCACAAAGTCACCCCGAGGTCCGTTCTGTTGAGCCTGGGGCTGGGCTCGCTACACCCAGATAGATCTACCACTACTGTCCCTCAGTCCTACAATGAGGATTAATGGCCTCAAGTTGCGCCTACCCACTCACATGATCTAAGTAGTAACCCTCCTTACGCTAACCATACCATGTAAAAAGTACTCGTAATCATAGTAACATGTATTTCACCCCCGCAGTTTAGAAAACTGAAAACAGTTAAGAGAAAAGGGGGACATGAACTCACCGAAGTGCGTCTCTAAAAAGTATCTCCCAGAAAATCTGCTGTGCGACGACCTACACGTACTAACTTCTATTAGACAGACGGCCGTGCCTTAGTTTAAGGTTTAATGTCTTTGGGAAATAGTTAGGCAACTATTTCGTGTTTACACTTCGTAATTATTTTGTAAATATATTCCTTCCCAAGGATGGGGGTTTTGATACATGTGCGTACGTATAACTTCGAAATATATTATTAAGTCTCACTTAATGTAATATATTTTATTTCATTTATCCAAAAATACTTTACTTCCAAAATATAAATATTCTTCCCAAAAATATTATATTTTATTCCATATAATTATCCAAAATAATATCCTTGTCAAAATACACACTTATGAGTATTTTCTGAAAATACGTAAGTTACGTTGTAAAGTTCAGGTGGTATTAAATAATACCGTTGTAACTCAAATATTTAATGTGAGGGCGTTAGAATTATTTTGGAGTCGTTAATATTTAGTAATATTATTTTTACCCTAAAAATAATATTTACGTAGTTCACAAAATAATCACAAAAATTTACACAAGTGTTATTATGAAAATATATACTAAATATATATTTTAGCAAGTTTTATTTTGTGAAAATCCCACCTCCGACACTTGGAAGTTTCGTAATAAAAATCGTGGCGAAAGTTATTTGGGAAAACAAGTTAAAAATATATCCATAACACGTGTGATAAAAATATTTACAAGTGTTAGATTTTTGGAAAAATTTCGCCAGAGTTTCCTCTGTAACTGGAGGTGGCCACGCTTTCAAGCGTATCATTTTCTTTTAAAGATTCAAATCAACAATGTTCCCAACATCAATCAACAAAGTTTCATCATCAAAATAGTCAAAATAAATATAAATCGCAAAACACATGAACTTGTGGTTTGTGCAAAATATATAGTAACTTTCCCCATATTTTTAGTAGATCCTTTATAATTAAACTTGGTTTCTTTGAGAACCTTGTTTTTAAAGAAGATACATTTTTACAACTTTTGTCAAAAATTACAAAAATAATTCTTGTTTAAAACTTTTGGTTACACAAGTGTCTACACACTTGTGTGTTCACAAAAATCACTTTTGTTTAGCAAAAGATCCGGCTTTAAAAATATGATTTCTTTTGACACTTGGTCCTTTGAAAATACCACTTGTAGATCCGTAGATCTACTAGTTTAGAACTCCATTTTATAAGAAAAATTGTTTTTACACAAGTTCATGGTTATAAGTAGTAGTGTTCTTCATCTAACCACTTTTCACACTTTAACATACACTAGGTCATGTTCCATGAACATGACTTAGTCGGGTTAGATGACGATCCGAACTAACACTAGCATAAAACAACACTAAATAATCATAACAAAACAAGTTTTATACGTTTTACACCAATATTTACTTATTAACCACCAAGTTCATCACCTTTAGTAGACTTTTAATTTTGTTCTTACATGTTCATAAATTTCAACCGACAAAATTCTTATTAACCACTTTAGATATGAACAAAAAGGCGTTTAGAGTCACTTACTACTAGCTCGAGGCTAGGGAAGAAACTAGTCGAAAAACGAGTGGTTAAAAGCGTTGAGGTGAGGTCCTTGACGATCCGTATGCACCGAGCTTCCTTATACGTGATCCCTCACACTTGAATGTATATAAAATAGCTTGATCAAATTTGAAAGAAAAGGATGGATGGAAGTGAATGCTCTCGGCAGTAAGCAAGAAAGAAAGGAGGGAGGAAGTTGAAATTTTTTTTTTTTTTTTGTTAAGTGATGAAAATGGTATGCTTATCCTAGGGATATATTTATAGACCATTATTCAATATTATCCAACGGAAATGGTGTCTTCTAAATCTTAAGCATATGCATTATTATAATCATCCAAGGACAATTTGGTGTCACCCACATGGTGACCGAACTTGTTGAGGGGGAGGGGTAATCGGTTGGTTTCCAACTATGTGATTAGAGATAAGTTATATTTGTTAGTTGATTTAAATTTAGTGTAATATTGTGTAGTAATATATAACGGGGGTTAGGGTATTCGGGGACCCTAACTGGCTCAGAAAAAGAAAAACAATGTCAATGACAATATTTTTATGTCTCGGGTTAAGTCCGGTTGTTTGGTTGGATATTAATCCGTTAAAGTTCTAAATAAGTAATTAAAGTGTCGTTAATATTTCTTTTAGTGACACAATTTATTCCCGACACTTTGGAAAGTGTCTAATAATATTTTTTTCATGTTTTGGCACTTTACTAGTTAGCTAAAAGCTGAAGTTTTATTTAAAGTGCATAATTTTTGTACTCAAAGTACGTTTTAGGCACATCCGGTCACTATAACTAACACCTAGTGACGCAGTTCTACAACCCTCATCTCCCTACACTCCCTACTAGTGTAGTAATCTATTCCCGGCTCATACTGGCCTTAGAGACAGTAACTGTCTGATGCTGGCTATGTCAGCATGTTTACTGGGTATCCCGTATAGTGTGCTCACTGTGCTTTTTGTGCATCAAGGTTGTCACTGATGTTTTGTGTAAATAATGGAGTGACAGTATAAAATGTGATGCATGTATGTGTATATATCAGAAATCAGTAAGCAGTTTAATCACAGTTGTAAGCAAGCACAGTAATTAAGCAGTAATTAAATATTAATTAAGTCGTACGGATACCTGGTTTGGTGAGGGTTGTCACATTCTCCCCCCGTTAAAGAAATTTCGTCCCGAAATTTAAGTTCTGCTTCTATTTGCAGGGGTCTTAGGAAACAAATGGGGGTACTCCTCCTTTATTTGATCCTCACGTTCCCACGTGAATTCAGGACCATGTCTTGCGTTCCAACGAACCTTGACACGCTTGACACTGCTCCTGCGAGTTTTGTTAACTTTCCAATCCGTGACCTCGACAGGTTCTTCAGTGAAGTGGAGCGTGTCGTCGATATGAACTTCATCAGCAGGAATGATCACTGTATCTTGTGTTGGACTTTTTCTCAAATTGGATACATGGAATGTATCGTGAACACCATGGAGTTCAGCAGGTAGGTCCAACTTGTAGGCTACAAGCCCAATCTTTTGCAGGATTCTGAAAGGGCCAATGTAACGCGGATTCAACTTCCCACGTTTTCCGAAGCGTGCCACACCCTTCCAGGGTGAAACTTTCAATAAAACCATATCTCCAACTTGGAATTCCAAATGTTTCCGGTTTGGATCTGCATAGGCTTTCTGTCTTTCGCGAGCCGCTTCGATGCGTTTTCGAATCTGCGCAATCTTGTATGTCGTCTCTTGGACGATTTCGGGACCAACAAGTTGCCTATCACCTGCGTCAGCCCAGCATAGGGGTGATCGACACTTGCGTCCGTAAAGAGCTTCAAATGGCGCAGCTCCAATACTGGTGTGGTAGCTGTTGTTGTATGAGAATTCGGCCAATGGTAAATGCTTATCCCAGCTACCACCAAGATCCATTACACATGCTCTCAGCATATCCTCCAATGTCTGAATAGTTCCTTCACTTTGGCCATCAGTTTGCGGATGAAATGCAGTACTTAGGTTCAATTGCGAGCCAAAAGCTTCTTGGAAGGATTGCCAAATCCTTGATACAAATCTCCCATCTCTATCAGAGATGATCGAGAGAGGCACTCCATGACGTGCAACAATTTCTCGCATGTATATTTCCGCAAGTTTACTCGTGTTGTCCTTTTCTTTGATTGGCAAGAAATGTGCGAACTTTGTTAGGCGGTCAACTATTACCCAAAATCATATCATGGCCCCTAGGCGTCCTTGGCAACTTCGTTATAAAATCCATTGAAATCTGTTCCCATTTCCACTTGGGAATTTCAGGTTGTTGCAGAAGTCCCGAAGGCTTCTGGTATTCAGCTTTCACCTTGGCACACGTCAAACATTTGCTAACATAAACAGCAACGTCGCCCTTCATCCTGGGCCACCAATAATAATCCTTAAGATCCTGGTACATCTTATCCGCACCGGGATGAATAGAGTACCGTGATTTGTGTGCCTCATCAAAAATAACTTTTCACAAACCACCAAACAGAGGAACCCAAATCCTTTTCATAAAACATAACGTTCCTTCCTCGTTTGGTACTAATTGCTTCTCCATCCTACAGAGATATTTTTCTTCAAGGTTTCTTTCCTTAAGAGCTTCTTTCTGCGCGGCACGAATGCGCAGGGAAAGATCTGTCTGGATAATCATCTCCAAAGCCCTATCCCTTATGGGCTTGATCCTTTCCTTTCGACTTAGGGCATCAGCGACCACATTCGCCTTCCCTGGATGGTACTTTATCTCGCAGTCGTAATCGTTCAACAATTCGACCCAACGTCTTTGTCTCATATTCAGCTCTTTCTGGTTGAATATGTGCTGTAAACTCTTGTGGTCTGTGAAAATTGTACACTTTGTACCATACAAATAATGTCTCCAGATTTTCAGCGCAAATACCACTGCGCCTAGTTCTAAATCATGCGTGGTATAATTCCTTTCATGTACTTTCAACTGACGTGACGCGTAAGCTATGACCTTCTGGCGTTGCATCAACACGCAACCCAATCCTTGATGTGAGGCATCACAGTATACCACGAAATCATCTGTACCCTCTGGTAGTGCTAAGATTGGCGCATTGCAGAGCTTGTCTTTTAACAACTGAAACGCTTCCTCCTGTTTGATTCCCCAATCAAACTTCTTATCCTTCTGTGTGAGCGCGGTAAGGGGTTGAGCGATTTTAGAAAAATCCTCAATGAATCTTCGATAATAGCCAGCCAAACCTAAGAACTGGCGAATCTCGGTCGGCGTCATTGGAGTCTCCCACCTCTTTATCGCCTCGATCTTTGTGGGATCAACATGGATTCCATCCCCATTCACAACATGTCCAAGGAATTGGACTTCACGTAGCCAAAACTCGCACTTGGAGAATTTGGCATATAACTGTTCCTTTTTCAGCAATTCCAAAATAGCCCTTAAGTGATGTTCGTGTTCAGCCTTTGTCTTTGAATAAATCAAAATATCGTCGATGAATACAATCACGAACTTATCGAGATACGGCTTGCAGACTCGGTTCATTAGGTCCATAAAAACAGCAGGCGCGTTGGTTAGCCCAAACGGCATAACTAGGAACTCGTAATGTCCATAACGAGTTCTGAAGGCTGTTTTCGGGATACTCTCCTCTTGTATCCTTAGCTGATGGTATCCAGATCGAAGATCGATCTTTGAATAAAAGCTTGAACCTTGGAGTTGATTGAATAAATCATCGATTCTTGGCAGAGGGTATCTATTCTTGATCGTCAGCTTATTCAACTCCCGGTAGTCAATGCACATACGAAAACTACCGTCTTTCTTCTTGACAAACAGGACCGGAGCTCCCCAAGGTGAGAAGCTTGGTCTGATGAATCCTTTGTCAAGTAACTCCTGAAGTTGTGTCGACAACTCCTGCATCTCTGACGGAGCAAGTCTATAAGGTGCCCTAGCTATAGGCGCGGCGCCTGGAACTAAGTCAATGTGAAATTCCACTTGCCTTTGGGGTGGCAATCCTGGCAAGTCCTCTGGAAAGACTTCAGGATATTCCCTCACGATAGGGATGTCTTCGATTTTCGGCTCTGCAGCTTTCTTATCCACGATGTGTGCCAGGAAGGCAGCACATCCCTTTTGTAAACACTTACGAGCTTTCAGGCAACTGATAATTCTTAAAGGCGTATCACGCTTTTCACCATGAACCACAATCGTTTCACCAACTTCGGTTGGGATGCGAATGATCTTCTCGTGGCAGACAATCTCAGCCTTGTTGCTTGATAACCAATCCATTCCTACTACCACGTCGAAGCTCCCCAGCTGGACTGGTAGTAGATCCAAGGTAAACTCACGCTCTCCCAACTCGATTACACAACCTCTGACCACTTCATTGGCTTCTACTAACTTTCCATTAGCCAATTCAATTGAGTAAGGAATATCTAATTTACTAGCGGGTAGACCAAGCATATTCTTAAACTCTAACGATACGAAGCTATAATCGGCACCAGTATCAAATAAAACGGATGCAAAGCGTTGGTTTATAGGGAACGTACCAGTAACAACATTGGGATCCTGGCGCGCTTCCCTCGCTTCGATATTGAAAACCCTTCCCCGTGCTTGGTTCAAGTCTGGGCAGTTCCTCTTATAGTGCCCAATGTCACCACAGTTAAAACAACCGGGTATTTGCCCGTTTCCTCCACCATTTCCAGCTTGATTGTTGTTGTTTCGGTTCGCATTACCAGCTTGATTCACATTGTTGCCTCGATTCCCATTCCCCCCATTATTTCCTTGTGCACGATTTCCGTTTCCACCCTGATTATTGTTTCTATTCCCAAATCCTCCTAGGCCTCCCACGCCAACAGTGGCCCAGCAAGTATCCTTTGAGTGGCCAGTCTTTCCACAAGCTTCGCATACTTTTGTTCCACACCGGCCAGAATGGTGATGCTGGCAGGTGTTGCACTTGGGATGTGTACCCATATATCCCTTTCCTTTCCTCCCACCACCGGCTGTAGCTCGGGTCGGCGTGCTTGACTCTCCTTTTCTGCCATCACTGCTTGTGCCTTGTTTGAAATTCGAGAATTTTCTTTTGTTACCCCCAGACGACTCTACATGAGTCTCCTTCTTCTTTTGCTCAACATCAGAAAACTTGTTTAGGCGGATCGCCTCCTCAATGAGAGCTACGCTTAGATCGATCGCCTCAGTGATTGTTGTCGGTTTTGAAGAGGTCACCATACTAATGATTTGAGGAGCTAAACCCCAAATGAAGCGCTCAATCCGCTTGAATTCTGGTGTGACCATATAAGGTACCACATGTGACAGGTCGTGAAACCTCTGAACATATTCCGCAATTTTCGGACCTTCCATCTTCAAATGCCAAAACTCAGTTTCCAACCTCTGGATCTCAGCGCGAGAGCAATACTTTTTGCGCATGAGCTCTTTCAGCTCGTTCCACGTCAATGCGTAGGCTGCGGCTTCACCAAGTGTTTGGACTTGTAAATTCCACCATGACAGGGCTCCGTCCAAGAATAGCCCAGAGATGTAAGTAACCTGCTGGTCTGGAGCGCATTTGCTCATGCGGAGAACTGATTCTGTCTTTTCGGCCCAACGAACAAAAGCAACAGCACCTCCGGTGCCATCAAAGTTTACAGGTTTGCAGTCTAGGAACTGCTTGTAGGTGCACCCTGCACATACGTTACAATATATGAATGGCATTAGCAAACTTGTTATAGATATCCAATGTATCATGGTATGCCTAAATGACTTAGTATTACCATGAGGCGGATTGTTGTCGCCATTATTATTTGAGCTGCTTCCGCTGGGTCCTCCTTGAGAGGCAGCGTATTGCGCGATGGCGGCAGTGATGATTTGTTGAAGTTCTGCCTCGTTGGCAGGCATGCGTGGATCGCGTTTCGGTGGCATCTTCTAAAAGATGGTTCACGTAAGTCAGGTCATGGTAGGTAAAGTGTGCGTATATAACGATAGTAATAATACATAACATCTCATGTTAAAATAAACCAAACACACAACATCTCACGTTATAGAACATAAACAATTAATCACACAACATCCCATGTTATAAATATAAATAATCAATCAAACATCACATATGATGAGAATACCGCGATTGCATTGCCATAAATCGAGACCACGGGGTAAAGTGTACAAGTACATAACTGTAACATACAACATCAATGACTAAGGGCTACATCACCCCAGTCCAAAATATCAAATCAGTGTCAACATATCCAATATACATAACAACAAAAGTCAGGATCAATATGTAGTCTCCCAAAAGCTGTGCAATCTGTGCAATCGCCGTCTTCTCAACAAAATTCCACCCGTGTCGTACAAAATAGCCCTACGCTGATGGCGGTGGAGGAGGGGGAAAATGAGAATAGAACAAACGGCGCATGTGGAGCCAATCCTCCTCCATGGCTCGGTGAGAACGTAACAAGAAAGCTATCTGCTGCTCCTGTGTCCAAAAACGTGCAGCAGAGTCTGGAGATAACGGTCGAGGGGGATGCGATATCGCAGGGTGAGTCTGGCCCTGGCACTGGCATGGTGGTCGCTGTGCCCTCTCAAGCTCCTGCACGCGCCGAGCCAGTGCCTCCTGCTGGATCATGAACGAAACAAGGACATCCTCGGTAAAAGACCCGACATGATATGGATGATATGGATCCGTCGGTGCCATAATAGGTGGTGAAGTCCAAAGAAAAGGCTCACCAGACGGAGCAAAGGGTGGTATTGCAAACGGTGGAACAGGGGGAACAGCAGTAGAAAACTGTGGTATGACCGGGACAGATATCGGCACATGACCAATGGGATGGGTCGAGGAACCCTCTCCTGGGCGTGATGGTGGTGTAAACTGATGGAACATAACAGGTAAGTCGGTGTGGTGAACACCGGTAGTATGAACGGGATGCAAGGGAACATCAGTAGGAACTTAAACAGGTGCCGAAGCAGGCGTAACGGGTACCACAAAAGGCAGGTAGTCATCATCATCGTCCTCTATCCACCCATTTCGGGTGTCAGCATACTGAGGGTCGACATGAGTCGCTAAGACTGCATGGTCGGGCTCTAGAGGCACCGGGTCAGGAAAAGGAGCAACAACATCAGGCTCAGCGGGTACATCAGCAATGTGAGGGGCAACAACCTGAGCATCAACAGCATGCTCATCCTCCAATAGTGGAGCAACAATAGGATGATCATCGATAGGTACATCAGCAATCAAAGGATCAACAATGGGTATATCAGCATGAATAGGGTCATGCTCGAACACGGGGTCTGGAGCAACTACCGGCTCGGGGGCCACAGCAGGCTCCGGGTCGTCAAACTCCATCTCGAAATCTGCGGGGTCAGCAAATGCAGGGTCAACAGGGTCAACTGGGTCCTCCATATGCTGATCCAGGTGTATAAACTCAATGCCCTGGTCCGGATCGAAGCCAGGTGGGAAGACGGGGTCAGAATCCTCATCAATGTCCTGATCAATAGCAAAACTCGGGGCAGGGGCAGGTGCAGCAGATGACGCCCTATCGGGGTCTGAATCATGAGAATAGTGATGCGCACCCTGCGCGTGCGATGGTGCAGAGGCCACAGACTCGAAAGAGTCTGGGACAGGTGAATGGGCAGGTGACTCCTCAACAGGAGCATCTGCGAGTAGCAAAAGATCGTCGGCAGCTAATAGGGCCTCGCCCTCAACGTCATCCTCCAGTGGCTCGTCGTCAAACAAATCGACGTCGTCGTCAACGACTACGTCTAGAGGCATATCAAGAACGGGGTACATGGCAAGGGGTATGGGAGCAGGGATCACCGCAAGCGGCAAATCCCCAGCGATGGGGCCATCAGCGGGCTCAGCGACGGCATCGGGTAGTGCAAACGGCTGGAAATCGTCGTCGTCTGTACTGGTGGTGTCCGAAGTATACACATCTCGCTCTGATGACACTCTGTCGTCCGATACTATGGGTATAGGGTCAGTGGTGTCCGACTCTCCTGTGCCGGATGAAGGCATAGCGTCTGTAACACAAACACATATATGCACAAATAATCAATCATATAGTCAGATAAGCACATTAGTCCAATAAGCAATCAAATAGTTCTCCTAGTCCCACTAGCCTCCCAGACTGAATCTCCTAGTCTCTCAAACTACCTTCCCAGCCTCTCGGACTGTTCTTCCTAGTCCCACTAGCCTACTTCCTCAGCCTCTCAGACTGAGCCTCAGCCTCCCAGACCGAGCCTCAGCCTCCCAGACTGAGCCATAACTAACAAATAAAATGTGCTCAACTTTTGTTTATAAAAACGTTTTGGATCTGGACTTAAGTGGTATGCAGTGTAAAAATGTTTTCGTGAGAGCCCTAGTGATCATAGTCTAAACTCGAGAAGGAATCCTAGTTCGCTATGATCAGAGCTCTGATACCAAGCTGTCACACCCTGGCTTTGCGGAATCGTGGGTTAATTTGGTGTGACTTCTTAATACCATAGTTTAATCATAACCAAGCTATATGAATGTAAAACCATGCAGATCATCCATTGATTTAAGTTTTAAAATAAAAGTAACACAACATTGTCTTGAAGCGTTGACACATGCAACGGAAATTACAACCTAATAACATAAAACATTGCTTGAAAGACACAACCACAAACTTAAAATAAACACCGTTTAAGACTTGCGACTTGTCCAGGTAAAAGTCGCAATCCCTAAACGTGGATGATCCCATATCTCTATCGCAGCGTAGCATACCGTGCCAGATCCTTAGTTCCCTGAAATACATGTAAGTTGGAAAAATCAACAATAATGTTGAGCGAGTTCATGTGTAAGTGAGTAAGTAAAACCTTTGTAAGTATAAAAACCCTGGTATGTAGCAAATAAGGAAAAAGAGATCACCAATGGTTTGCAAGGCCATTGATATGTGTGAAGTGCAAGTAGGAAGACTCAAACCTAGCGGATTTTGCGTTGGGCACAAAGTCACCCCGAGGTCCGTTCTGTTGAGCCTGGGGCTGGGCTCGCTACACCCAGATAGATCTACCGCTACTGTCCCTCGGTCCTACAATGAGGATTAATGGCCTCAAGTTGCGCCTACCCACTCACATGATCTAAGTAGTAACCCTCCTTACGCTAACCATACCATGTAAAAAGTACTCGTAATCATAGTAACATGTATTTCACCCCCGCAGTTTAGAAAACTGAAAACAGTTAAGAGAAAAGGGGGACATGAACTCACCGAAGTGCGTCTCTAAAAAGTATCTCCCAGAAAATCTGCTGTGCGACGACCTACACGTACTAACTTCTATTAGACGGACGGCCGTGCCTTAGTTTAAGGTTTAATGTCTTTGGGAAATAGTTAGGCAACTATTTCGTGTTTACACTTCGTAATTATTTTGTAAATATATTCCTTCCCAAGGATGGGGGTTTTGATACATGTGCGTACGTATAACTTCGAAATATATTATTAAGTCTCACTTAATGTAATATATTTTATTTCATTTATCCAAAAATACTTTACTTCCAAAATATAAATATTCTTCCCAAAAATATTATATTTTATTCCATATAATTATCCAAAATAATATCCTTGTCAAAATACACACTTATGAGTATTTTCTGAAAATACGTAAGTTACGTTGTAAAGTTCGGGTGGTATTAAATAATACCGTTGTAACTCAAATATTTAATGTGAGGGCGTTAGAATTATTTTGGAGTCGTTAATATTTAGTAATATTATTTTTACCCTAAAAATAATATTTACGTAGTTCACAAAATAATCACAAAAATTTACACAAGTGTTATTATGAAAATATATACTAAATATATATTTTAGCAAGTTTTATTTTGTGAAAATCCCACCTCCGACACTTGGAAGTTTCGTAATAAAAATCGTGGCGAAAGTTATTTGGGAAAACAAGTTAAAAATATATCCATAACACGTGTGATAAAAATATTTACAAGTGTTAGATTTTTGGAAAAATTTCGCCAGAGTTTCCTCTGTAACTGGAGGTGGCCACGCTTTCAAGCGTATCATTTTCTTTTAAAGATTCAAATCAACAATGTTCCCAACATCAATCAACAAAGTTTCATCATCAAAATAGTCAAAATAAATATAAATCACAAAACACATGAACTTGTGGTTTGTGCAAAATATATAGTAACTTTCCCCATATTTTTAGTAGATCCTTTATAATTAAACTTGGTTTCTTTGAGAACCTTGTTTTTAAAGAAGATACATTTTTACAACTTTTGTCAAAAATTACAAAAATAATTCTTGTTTAAAACTTTTGGTTACACAAGTGTCTACACACTTGTGTGTTCACAAAAATCACTTTTGTTTAGGAAAGATCCGGCTTTAAAAATATGATTTCTTTTGACACTTGGTCCTTTGAAAATACCACTTGTAGATCCGTAGATCTACTAGTTTAGAACTCCATTTTATAAGAAAAATTGTTTTTACACAAGTTCATGGTTATAAGTAGTAGTGTTCTTCATCTAACCACTTTTCACACTTTAACATACACTAGGTCATGTTCCATGAACATGACTTAGTCGGGTTAGATGACGATCCGAACTAACACTAGCATAAAACAACACTAAATAATCATAACAAAACAAGTTTTATACGTTTTACACCAATATTTACTTATTAACCACCAAGTCCATCACCTTTAGTAGACTTTTAATTTTGTTCTTTCATGTTCATAAATTTCAACCGACAAAATTCTTATTAACCACTTTAGATATGAACAAAAAGGCGTTTAGAGTCACTTACTACTAGCTCGAGGCTAGGGAAGAAACTAGTCGAAAAACGAGTGGTTAAAAGCGTTGAGGTGAGGTCCTTGACGATCCGTATGCACCGAGCTTCCTTATACGTGATCCCTCACACTTGAATGTATATAAAATAGCTTGATCAAATTTGAAAGAAAAGGATGGATGGAAGTGAATGCTCTCGGCAGTAAGCAAGAAAGAAAGGAGGGAGGAAGTTGAAATTTTTTTTTTTTTTTTGTTAAGTGATGAAAATGGTATGCTTATCCTAGGGATATATTTATAAACCATTTATTCAATATTATCCAACGGAAATGGTGTCTTCTAAATCTTAAGCATATGCATTATTATAATCATCCAAGGACAATTTGGTGTCACCCACATGGTGACCGAACTTGTTGAGGGGGAGGGGTAATCGGTTGGTTTCCAACTATGTGATTAGAGATAAGTTATATTTGTTAGTTGATTTAAATTTAGTGTAATATTGTGTAGTAATATATAACGGGGGTTAGGGTATTCGGGGACCCTAACTGGCTCAGAAAAAGAAAAACAATGTCAATGACAATATTTTTATGTCTCGGGTTAAGTCCGGTTGTTTGGTTAGATATTAATCCATTAAAGTTCTAAATAAGTAATTAAAGTGTCGTTAATATTTCTTTTAGTGACACAATTTATTCCCGACACTTTGGAAAGTGTCTAATAATATTTTTTTTCATGTTTTGGCACTTTACTAGTTAGCTAAAAGCTTAATTTTTATTTAAAGTGCAGAATTTTTGTACTCAAAGTACGTTTTAGGCACATCCGGTCACTATAACTAACACCTAGTGACGCAGTTCTACAACCCTCATCTCCCTACACTCCCTACTAGTGTAGTAATCTATTCCCGGCTCATACTGGCCTTAGAGACAGTAACTGTCTGATGCTGGCTATGTCAGCATGTTTACTGGGTATCCCGTATAGTGTGCTCACTGTGCTTTTTGTGCATCAAGGTTGTCACTGATGTTTTGTGTAAATAATGGAGTGACAGTATAAAATGTGATGCATGTATGTGTATATATCAGAAATCAGTAAGCAGTTTAATCACAGTTGTAAGCAAGCACAGTAATTAAGCAGTAATTAAATATTAATTAAGTCGTACGGATACCTGGTTTGGTGAGGGTTGTCACAAATGGCTCCTTCATTGCCTGAGAATTCTATTGGTTTACAAGCCAAGAATTCTTTATAAGAACAATCGTAAGAAGCGGTTCTTCTTCTTTTATGAATTGGAGCTTGGATAATAGGTCCGTTATCATTATTCACACTGTGACTTGGTTCAGTGTGTTGGTGTTTACTTCCATTATTTTATGCTTCTTTAACAGTCTTGATAATATAAGACATAGCATCTATAATTCCTTGTGCTATTATATGTTGGATGGCACTGTTATCTATTTGGTTTCCGTTATTCTCATATTCTGGTTTTCCTGATTTACTTCGTTGTTCATCTGAATTGGGAATAATTAGCAGGTATTAATTATCGTAGAATAAGGATAATATAATTACTTATATACAATCACACAAACGAGTTGGTCAAAAACGTCGATCATTGCGACTTTTACTCTCTTCTATATATACATATATGCATCGGTTACATACTACAACTGGAAATCAAATATACTAGTAGTTATGCATCCGTATCTATATATATTATTTTTTTTTCAAAATACAAAATTACACATATATCTAGGCATGATTCTAAGTATCATGTACCCAATCATGTATATCACGCTCGACATGCTTCCACATAAGCTTTTCTCCTATTAGTCGAATTCTATCTCCTTCCTCTACTAACTCGTACCCCAATGAGCGAAGTTCCTCCAAATTTTTCTGGCTCATAGGTAGCATGGGTGCTGGTACTGGATCAGGGTGTTGAGGGATAGGATGCCCATAAGGGTATTGGTTTCTTATCACACTCTGCGTCCACCATTCGCTACTCCAAAAGGGATCTAAAGAGTTAAGGTCAGTGTACTGAGCTATGGGGTTTGGTGGGGGGAATTCTGGGAATCTCATAGGGATCTACATCTGGAAATGGATCTTCCTGGTCAGGTTCTAGCATTTGTTGGTCTGGGAACAAAGGTAACAGTGGCGGTTCGGCTACTTGATTTAGGTTAGCATCTACTGCTGTAGTAGCTAGCATATGGAAATTGGCCAGCTGTCTATCTAGTTCCTCTTCCCAAGGTGGCCTATTTGTTGTTTCCTGAATCTGTGCATCTGCTTCCCTATTAGCCCTGACTATGGCTCTCTGTTGTTGTAACTTCTTCAATCTCTTTCTTCTCTCATGTGATCCTCTATTAAACCAACCTCTTTTCTTAGTAGTAAAGGGTTCCTCCGACTGTGCCTTAAATATAAATATCCCTTCTTCGGTATCGACTGAGTATCCTGAGGGATTAGGTTGAGATGGTGTTCCCTCATCTTTTGGTGAACTATCTAAATGACGATAAGCGTCCGAAATTCCTTGCTCAATCATACTGTAAACTAACAAATAGTCAAATAACACAAAACACATACTCACATAAGTTATTTCCTAACACATAATTTAAAATTTAAGTGTCAGCAGAACACTTCCTTGGCTTAAACAAGTGGCTGTAGCTCTGATACCACTCTCTGTCGCAACCCCTGACCCCTACCCCGGGAGCGGGTGTCGTGAGGACAGTATCAGTGGTATCGGTGTTTATTAATTTAGCAGCGGAATACATCAGGACCGTAGTTAGGAAATATGTTTATCAGAGTAAAACACCAACTTTTATAATAATAATGTATTTGGATAAAACCCAAGTTCATTTGACAATACATTTGTAGGGATAAACCCTAATTATTGAAAACAAAAACTTCTTCTTTATTTAGGTAACTTTTATAGCCACTTTTCCAAGCCTTCAGTGCTCTCCAGCTGGCTTCTATTTGGCTTTCACATTGTGTTACCTGAAACGCGTTTTGAAAACATTTTATCAGCAAGAAATACTGACAAGTACATTCCATTTTGGTAAAGCATCAGTTGTTTACACATTACAGTATTAAGGGTGATTACAATGTTTATATCTACACAATTACTCGGTCAGTACGTGTCACTCGACGGATCTGTGACTATGGTCATATCACACGTTGGATACCCGTGCCCAATTGTGAAGGTTATCAAGTACTGTATACAAACCCCATAATACTTGTAGCAATTGTAGAATTACAAAAACTTAATCACTGTAACTGTATTTGAAAATATTTGAGGTTTTGGTAAAACATTTTGACTCACAAAAACGTACTCTCAAATATTGAGAAAAAGTGAATGTACTTACTTTATGTGCTTGCACTAGTTAAACCGATGGGCGTGTCATATATTTATGCTATGATGTTAACTTGGAGTTGTCGTGTCATTTGTTCTAGGAGGCGAACAATATGACTTGAGACGTATGTAGAAGAGTAGTCATCCTTAGAGATACATAAGTAATTTCTCCCAAAGAGGGAGGATTGTGTGTAGATTTTGTGGGTATTCTGACTAGCAGGGTGTCATAGGTATGGGTCGGTCTGGGTGATAGGCCTTTATGTTGTGCTGATTTAGTTGGGATTTAGAATGTGTTTAATAACGGTGATGAAGTTTCCATAAAATATGTGATTGGGTCAAAATTAAAGTGTTTTGATGTAATTATTAGAACTCACTCAATGTAGCTGACTTTTACATGTATGTTAGATATGTTTGCAGGTAGTTGGTACGTGTCGGGTAAGGCTGGCAATAGGTAACCTGTATAAGACACGATTAGAACTGTTTACTGAAAAGTATACCATGTGATTTTTTACTTTTTTAAAAATAATCAAAATTTGAAAGTTAGGATCCATCATTTCTCCTTCTTGGTGCATAAATATACATCTGTCTTATAGACACTGATATAAAGTAGTTAAACGATTCGTATTCATGTTTAAAATTTTTGTTGTTCGCGTTATCAGATACATGTTAAACCTGCTAAGACACGATTTGCCAGCCCTAGAGTCGGGGACTCTCTTGGCTAGCGAATGGAGCACTCGTGTTAGTGGAAGAAGGCATTCGTTACCGCTTGAACAATTAATGTTTTGAGGAAATTGTATAGACTTTTAGACTATACACTGTAGTGAGATTTAAGGGCCTTACAAATCATGTTCTTTTCTTTTCTGACATGTATTTTTTCAAATTGACATATGCAATTTGTAATTAACCATATGGATAAGCTTGTTAGTTGTGAACAACCACGTTGCTTATGGTGAGTTATTTGAATCATTAATCGTTTTTAAGTCAACGTTTAAATTTTACCAAGTGTTTTTTTGTTTAATGCAAGATTGAACTTTCGGCTAATCCATCATGCACTACTATATAAACCACAACATAAAAACTTGGTAAATCATAATTTATCATATAAACAAAAACCACATGATTAGCATGTCCATAAACCTAAGCTAAGAGTTTTGATAAAATTCATTCAATTTTTGGTGTTATTTGTTAACTAAACCCAATTGAAATAAAATGTAGTATATATGTTTTTAAGTGTCTTCAAATTGAACTAAATTACATTATTGTCCATGTCTTCAAATTGAAGTAGCATTACCTTCTTGCTCATTTGAGTTTATTCAAAAGGTATAGATATATAGGTAAAAACACCAAACAAATGGTTGATCAGATCAACTACCGGGAATGAGATGATTGAGTAGACTTTTAATTTAACCGGTTCTTATGAACATGTGTTACTTTTAAACATATCAATGTTAGAATGTAAATGTTTGTTTTGTAAAACTTATAAACTTAAAGAGAAAATGAACTTGTGATGAAGGGTGTTAACTTTTAGTAACTTAGAAAACTAATGTAATGTTTAGAGAATTATCTACGCTTACAGTTTTTTTTTAATAAAATAAATATAAGATCCATGGAAGCAAATAGGATTTAGGAAAGGGAAAATCTCCATTAGCCATTAACCAGTCAAAATATCCAAAATAGCTAATTGTATCGGCTCAACGAGTCTTTTCAATCTCGTGTAACGGCTTAAAAAATCCTTTCAAGTCAACCAACCCATGGTTGCCATGTGTCCGACAACCGTCATTCGTTTGAAAGTTCTTAGCCGGTTGAAGGTTCTTAGCCGAGTACTTTCAACACGGCTCAAGCCTTTTCAGATTAGTCTTTCTTTGGCTTGGCTTGAGAACTTTCCTTGGCTTAAGAACTTTCAGTGTAGCGGCTTGGCTTGACTTAAGATCTTTCCTTGGCTAAGATATTTCCTTGGCTTGGCTTAAGATCATTACTTGGTTAAGTATAATAAAAATAATTCACTTATAATTAGAACAAGGTACAATAACATTATTTATGTATAATTTCAATATTTTGTTTATATTATAATAAGTATAATAATAATAATTCACTTGAAATTTCCACCGTTTTGAAAAGGGATTAACAATATTGTTATATAAATTACTATGTTAGAACCCCGTGTATTACACGGGTTAAATAAATGTAATTTTTATACTAAATAATAAAAAATATTACTTTAAAAACCCCAATTTATTACACGAGTTGAATAAATGTAATTTTATATATTAAGTAATAAAAATTTATATATTTAAGAATCTCGTGTATTGTACGAGTTGAATGAATGTAATTGTATATACCAAATAATTAAAAAAAAAGTTATACCTTTAAAAACTCTGTGTATTACACTGGTTAAATAAATGTAATTTTATATACTAAATAATAAAAAAATAATATCTTTAAAAAACTCGTGTATTGTACGGGTTGAATAAATCTAATTTTATATACTAAACAATAAAAAAATGATATCTTTAATAACACAGTGTATTACGCGGGTTGAATAAATGTATTTTTGTATCGTAATAATAAAAAGTTATATCTTTAGAAAACATTATGTACTACACAGGTAGAATAAATTTAATTTATATATCAAATTATAAAAAAAAGTTATATCTTAAATCTAAGATCCTTAAGCCATGCCAAGGAAATATCTTGGCCACGGAAAGATCTTAAGCCAAACCAAGGAAAGATCTTAAAGCCAAGCCAAGCCAAGCCGCTACATTAAAAGATCTTAAGCTATGGAAAGTTCGCAAGCCAAGGCAAAGAAAGACTAGTCTGAAAAGGCTTGAGTCGTGTTGAAAGTACTCGGCTAAGAACCTTCAACCAGCTAAGAACTTTCAATCGAATGACGGCTGTCAGACACGCGACAATCAGGCTATGAGGTGTGGATGGAGCCCCATGGGGCTTTATCATGCCACCTAGGCTCCATGTCATCGCCATGTCAGCATGGGGGCTTTATCATGCCCCCCTTTAATTTGGAGGGTGTGGATGGAGCCCCGTGTCATGATTATCTAATTATTTTTTTATTTAAATATTTATTTTTTAACTAGAAAATAAAAACAAAACATAATTTCATTAAAAAAATAAAAAACACTAGATAATTTCATTTAAAAAATAAAAACACTACATAATTTCATTAAAAAAAACACTACATAACTTCATTTAAAAAATAAAACCACTACTCGTCGTCTGTGTCGAGTCCTCCTTGTTCACGATAAAACCATAGGTGCTCTGTCAGATCGGCTCGAAGGTTTTGGTGTGTGTGCCTAGCCCGTATCTTTGCTCGGATATCTTCTTTCTCAGCGTATGTTAGTATTGGGTTTGTCGGTTGGATACTTTCATCATAGCTTTCTCCACAAAATGCTCTACCAGAGTCCTCCAATATCATGTTATGCAAAATGATACACGTATACATAACGTTTCTCATTTTACTTTTTTCAACCTCGAAGGCTGGGTGATGATAGACCATCTTTTCTTTAACACACCGAAAGCCCGCTCGATATCTTTTCTTGCTGACTCTTGTTTTTTCTTGAAATACAATCTTTTTTCGTCATCTGGACACGAAAGACTTTTTACCAACGTCGCCCACTCGGGATAAATACCGTCTGTGAGATAGTAGCCATGCTTATACTGCACGTCGTTTGCATAGAATGAAGTATCTGGTGCAACACCGTCTATGACATCGTCGAATAGATTCGAGGTCATTAAAACTGCAATGTCATTGTTCGTACCAGCCATGCCAAAGTACGCATGCCAAATCCATAAATCTTGAGAAGCGACCGCTTGTAATATTACGGTAGGACCATCGTGGTCACCACGATGATGTTGCCATTTCCAAGCGGTTGGGCATGCCGCCCATTCCCAGTGCATGCAATCAAGACTTCCCAACATTCCAGGAAACCCATGTAAGCGCTGATGGGCCTCGTATAGAATTGGAACGTCGGCTGCGGTTGGCATCCTCAAATATCGTCTCCCGTACAGAGAGATTACACCTAATAAATTATTGCTAATTAAAAAATAATAACGACGTAAAAAAAATACTAGTGTTAATAAAAGTTACCTTCACAAAAATTTTCAAGAGACTCACGACACATTCTTGACGACATCCTTAAATACTCATCCCACGCATCACTCGATGTGCCGTAGGCTAGTTGCCTAATTGTTGCCGTACACTTTTGTAGTCCAGAGAAACCAACCTTGCCACTTGCACTTACCCTTTGCTTGAAAAAAGGGGATTCGCCCGCAAGATCATTGGAAATTTTAACGAATAGTCGTCGGCTCATACGAAACCTACGCTTAAACTGAACATCATCGTACACGGGAGTTTCACAAAAATAATCTTGCACTAGACGTTCATGAGCAGCTAACCGATTCCGTTCAATAGGTGGTTGTCTGGTACGCGATGCAGAGGATTCGACTTCTTCTTGCAAATAATTAATCGCCTCCTGCGCCATGGCGATAACCATATCATCAAGAACACCGTCGGATGACGAGCTCGAAGAAGACGTTTTTAAGTTGTGATTGGTGTGTGTTTTAGTTGTGATTGGTGTGTGTTTTGGATGTGATTGGTGAGTTTTTTAGTTTAGAATAGGTTATATATATAATAAAATTAAGAATCTTTTTTTTTTAAATTCGACCGTTTCACAACGGTCATGTTTGACCATTTGTCCTCGTTCAACGCGTTTCAGCTCGTTGCCACGGTGGCGGGTCTTCAATGGCGCCCCGGCATAGCGCCGGGGGTGTGGTCGATGGCGGAGGGGGGGGGGGGGGGGCTATATGTGTCCAGCTGGCGAGGGTGGCGCCCCCACACCCTCCAGCCTCATGGGTTGGTTGACTTCAAAGGATTTTTTTAAGCTGTTACACGATATTGAAAAGACTCACTGAGCGGCTATAATTGACTATTTTGAATATTTTGACCGGTCAAATGGCTAAAATGGATATTTTGACATGTATAATAACTATGGAACAAGATAATGATTTAGGTACATTTGATCCTTTATTGGATATGGCAAGTAAATGAACCTCGTACTAGATGGTAACAAGTTTTAAAATTTAATTTTTAGAAACCTTGTCAATAATAACTATAGCCTGATTGCTATTTATTTTTTAATAACTTGTTATTCCTTCTTCCCATAGGATTATTATTGTACATTTAAAAAAGAAGATAAATTTATCCTACAAAGTCTCTTAAAAATAAAAAGACGTACAAATATCAAATGAATCACAAAATATAACACAATATATAGCAAAATATAGCGCAGTGTCGAGGAAAAAGACATAATGGGTTGCAAAAAACACACAATGTCGGGGAAAAAAACACAATGAGTTGCAAAAAACACACAATGATGCAAATATAAAAAAAACACAATGATAAATAAAAAGACACGAGAATCTAAACAAATATTCTAAATTCTACAAGTTAAATATCCAAAAGAGAAAACCTAAAATCTCATATCCTAGAGTTCGATGAGGTCAATCGGACTATGTTTGATACCCTTCTTAGGACATTTTATTTTTAGAAGACTTTGTATTTTATTCTAACAATTAAAATATTTGATCTTAACCCTTAAAACAGAAACTAGAGGCAAAGAGTAATTTAAAGAAAAGTTCCAAACTATGACGATTTTTAGTTGTTACCACTTGGTCAGTTGCGTTCCACAACTGAACATATATTCGATGTTTTGGTCTTTACTCTTTAGAATTTCATAATCAACTAGTGGTTTTTCCCCGCGCTTTGCGCCGGGAACTCAGGGCAGGTATCGGTTGTGTTCGTTATGGTACTGACACTCGCTATATATAGCAACTGTAAGAGAAAACTAAAAAAATAAAGTCGTGATATGCCCAAAAGGAAATCAACAAGTGTTTTACATCTATCGAAAACCATAAAAACGAATACCGGTATCGGTACCGATGTTGTTCGGTCGAAATCGGTTCGATTCATCACGTATCGATATTCGTATAGTTTACGAAACAAAAAAAAATACGTTTTCTTTTTAATATTGTTACCGGCACTTGTATAGTTTACGATACAAAAAAATACATTGTTTTGAATACTAAAAATAAAAAGTCGGAAAATTTTTTCGAGGTAAGTTTTACATCAATCGATTCGTATCCTTGTTCTGATTAAAAGCCCTAAAACATCGGTTTGTAATTCGGAAAAAAAAACTTAACTCCGTTAAGCTATTTTAACGGCGGACTATTTTACAAAAAAAAAAAAAATTTTGACCAGCTCGGATTATTATCGGCCAATAACTGACTTGAGATTATTATCGGTCAAATTGAGTTAGGTGGGATTATTTATTTTCAATTCCCCTTTACTAAAAATATCAAAGTAAATGATAAATAATATATTATAAATTTTTTAGATCAAAAATTAAAATAGATATTTAAATATTTTAATCACTATTCATGGTCACTTCAAATTGATATGTATAATATAATATAATATAATAACAAGTTGAAATGCTATAAGTGTGAATGTTAAAAGTTAAGGTAAAACTGACAAAACCCAAAAAAAGAAAAAAAAAAGTAATAAAAGACAAAATAGACACTATTCATGTTATGAATATGAATTAATATATATAATCAATTGCTTTGATTTTAGGAAGTCTCTTGATGTGAACGGACAACGACGTAAGAGCAATTATCCTTTTTTTGGATCGAGAGATGAGAGTAAATGCTAGAGTGAAATAGTGGTTGAGAGTGAAATACCTTATGGAGAGATTTATAATCATGGTCACCATTTTGATTTACTTGTCGTTAATGCTTTGTAAGGCAATCGCTTATTGTTAACCCACTTGCCTTAGGCACAGGGGCGGACCTATAGGTAGTTAAGGGGTGGCGTCCGCCACCCCTTGGTCGAAAAAAATTTGAAAAAATTAGTGTAAATTTTGGAAAAATTTGACGTTTTTTCGATTTCGTTACCGCTTATTTATAAAACGTTACCGCTTGGTCGGAATCCTAGATCCGCCACTGCTTAGGCATATGGTATTACCTATTAGTCAAACAACTTTTGTCTTCATGTATGCACATTGATATCAGTACTATATTTTATATGTTATCGTTGATATACTTGATGAATGTCAGGTTATTCAAATACTCGATACGATGTCGTTCGAATGCATATCGACAACGAGATATCCCAATAGATCAATAATCTAGTGCTCTAGTGTTGTTTTTTTTAACAAACTGGCGATACCCGAAGCCATCAAACTCCAGATGATCTGGTGACGTCTTAAAGCATCGTACTTTAACATTGTTTAGAGCTGTCATACTTCAACTCGTCAATGTTTATGTTTAAAACGATTAAAATCTCCTTTAGGGACTTAACCGTTAAAAGACATATTAACCAAGGGATTACAAATTCAAAACCATAAATCAAGGGATTAAAAACCCAAAACCAAAAACAGCATCATCAACTTAAACACACGCATCTAACCCATAACCCTCACTAATCCACCGCCACGTGTCCCAATCAACCCCTCAACGGCCAGGATCAGCTACCTTCTCCTCCACGCCACCCACTTTCCCGCCACTTCAACGGCGACGATTTTCTACAAGAAAATATTCTCAGTATTTCCGAACCCAAAAATACCGTATAATATCACAGACGAAATTACCAAAACACCCTTCAGTACAATCCCACTACCTTCTAGATTCACAGGACTATTTAGTCAACTGACACTCGACAACATTTCCCATTCGTACACGAGTCGAAAAACAATTATTTATTCAATATTAATTTATTAATAAAATTTAATAATAACAAATAATAATAGTAAGCAAAATTCTTGTTCGAGATCGAGGAGATCCAAAACTAAAAATCAAGAATTTCTAGAGAGAGAAAGTTAGAGAGAGAGAGAGAGAAGGGGAAATTGTGGGAAATTACCCAAATGGAAAAGGTGAAGAAAGAATAATAATAATAATATTATTCATCACATTTGGTGGATCATTCTCATTTATGAAAAATTTTAGGGTTTCAGTTTCAAATCAATCATCAACAACACCTTCTTTTGTTTCAAATTGTTTCTGAAATCTGTCAAAATCGGTTATAATCATCGTCTTTTTTAATTAATTTCTGTTTTTTCATCAAAACTACGTCGTTTTGGGTTTGATTAAAAAACAGGGGAGAAGCAGAGCACAGGGGAATAAATATAATCATACTGTGTGGTTGATTTTTTATAAAATTAATATAAATTTTATAAAACTGAATCTGTTTTTTAAGAGTAATAAAAGGTTATTGGTATGCCGGATAATCGGCGTGTTCAGAGGAATGGTAGCATCGCTAATTCTTCTTCGAATCCGTCTGTTAATAACATTGAAGGTATGATTATTATTATTCATTTATTTGTAACAATTTAGTTTTTTTTTTTTTTTTGTTGGGTATGAAGATTGATGCTTAATTTTGAAGCAACTTTAAGTTTTGAAGATGGGATCATGCTTTAAATGGTTAATTTGTTAAGTTTATGTGTTTATTTAATGTTACTCTGTTTAAATTTGGTTCATTTGTTGTTAATTGTTAATTTCCCTAATTTGTGTTTGAATTTTACTTTCCGTACGGTAATTTTGACTGTGATCATGAATTGTTTGATTTTTTTTAACTTTAATTGTTTGATATTTAATATAAAGTTTGGATTTTTAGAAGCTGTAAGGAGGTTGAGGATCCAGACAGATGGGAAAGAAGATGGTGGTGTGGTGGGCGGTTATCCGGACCGGCCAGGTGAACCGGATTGTATATTTTATATAAGGACAGGCATGTGTGGTTATGGAAATAGTTGCAGGTTTAATCATCCAACTCACATTGGGCAGGTAAAGAAAGAAACCCTTTTCTAAATTTTGGTTTAATATTTATATCGATTAATCAAGTTGCGAAAAGATTATCGGTTTTGTAGTTTGATGCATGATGTTTGTATGTATGTTCATTGTTTTGTAGGTGAATCAACATGGAGGCGAGCTTCCGGAAAGAGTTGGAGAACCGGACTGTGTGGTACGTTGTTGTTCATACATGTTTATGGAATACATAACCATTTTTGTTGTAGTCTGTTGTTGTCTGCATTTTGAAATATAGGATAATTTTGTTTGTGACTGACTAACTGACTATTGATGTGTATGGTGTTTGAAACCGAACATCCTAAATTACTTTATTTAGTTGAAACTGTTATTGTTCTTTGGAATACATAACCATTTTTGTTGCAGTCATTGTTGTCTGCATTCCCTTTTCTGTTTTTTTTTTTTTTTCTTTTTTCAACTTTGTGTGTGGAAGTTTTTTCGACTTTGAAGAACCGCTAAATGTCATTATAAGGTGATCACAAGGTGTTTGGATGTTTGTGTTTTAAAGGCATAGTTGCAACAACATCAAGAACCGGAATTAGAAAATCATCTGATAATAAACTTTTTATCATTTTCAGTATTTTCTAAAGACGGGCACTTGCAAATATGGATCAACCTGCAAATACAATCATCCTCGTGATAGGCATGGTGTTGGACCCGTTGTGCTGAACATGGTCGGGCTACCTATGCGACAGGTATGAATGTTTTAAGTTATAATAATAACTTGGTTCAAATAATGTTTTAACGATGCTAATTAATGTTAAC
Organism: Helianthus tuberosus; assembly: GCA_030545235.1. Taxonomy (NCBI): domain Eukaryota; kingdom Viridiplantae; phylum Streptophyta; class Magnoliopsida; order Asterales; family Asteraceae; genus Helianthus; species Helianthus tuberosus. The sequence continues at coordinate 80,509,855 of CM060368.1, read as the reverse complement.
ATATTAGGAAGAGAAGGTGTGTCCTCATTACATACGAACTGGATCATGTAAATTTGGAGTGTCATGCAAGTTTCATCACCCACAGCCGTCGGTGGATGGGGGAGGTGTACCATATGCATCGACGCATGTACCTTCGTCCGGTATTTCTGCATGGTCATTACCTAGACCGACATATGTTTCCGATCCGCAAACTTACTTACCGATTATTCTCCCTCATTCTCAAGCCATTGGTCCTACACAAGGTTGGAACACTTACATGGTAAGTATATACATCTCTCGTTTATTTAACCATAACTAGGGCTGCAAACTAACCGAACGAACACGAACACGACCTTGTTTGTGTTCGTTTGTTAAGAAATATATGTGTTCACGAACTGGTCATGAGCACTTACCAAACGAGATTTTATGTTCGTGTTCGTTTGTTAAGGAAATGAACTTGTTCGTGTTCGTTTGTTAATGTTAGGCAACAAACGAAAACGAGCGTTCATGAACACAAATGGAAACAAACGAACACAAACAAGCGTTCATGAACATAATATATTATACACTGACACTTAATATTTTATTTGTCGGATCTTTGAAGTATTTAAATCAAATATAAAAACTAAAAACACTAATGAACTATCGAGCACAATCAAACTTAAACGAACACGTTACCGAATGTTCACGAACATAAATGAACGAACGTGGCCTCTATTCATGTTATTTAACTAAACAAACGAAATTTCTTGTTCGTGTTCGTTTGTCTAATAAACGAACGAACACAAACGGACTTTCCTCTGAACGGTTCACGAACTGTTCGCTAAACCTTTGGTTCGTTTGCAGCCCTAACCATAAGCACCAAAAACTAGTTATAGTTATATGGTTTGGTGGTGTTATCTTTTCAGGGAAGTCTGAGCCCGGTGACGTCGGCTAGTGTCTTTGGTAGGTCGGGTTCGATGGACCAGACCTATTCGTTAACTCCTGCTTCTAATCTGCCTGAGCGACCTGGTGAACCGGAATGTCGTTATTTTATGAACACTGGAATCTGCAAATACGGGCCAGAGTGCAAGTATCATCATCCAAAAGAGAAGATGGCTCAAATGGCTGCTAGTTCCCTTGGCCCGCTTGGCCTCCCTCTAAGACCAGTAAGTTACTCCATTCATGTTAAACATATGGTGCTTATTTGAGGTTGCACTTTCGACTTGCAAATAGGTCTATTTGGGTTACTTTCTTATATCTAGCTGGTCAAACGGGTCAAACATAGGCCTAAAGAACCGAACTAAGACGAACACAAACATATAAACGAACACAATTTTTTGTTCATGTTTGTTCATTAAGAATATGGGCATGTTCATATTTGTTTATGTCCGTTCGTTTAAACCGAAACGAACAATTCACGAACATAATTTAACAAACATAAAACAATACTAATAAACATAGATGAACAAACATAAACTAACAAAAATGAACATAATTGACCAAACATAAACGAACATAAAGTAGAAAGCCTGTTTTATGTTCATATTATATAAATATAGCTACTTATGTATTTATTAAAATTTAAACGAACAACATAAATGAATGAACATAAACGGACGTTCATTAACATAAATGAAAGAAAAAAACGTGTGTTCATGTTTGTTCGTTTATTAAATAACTGAACATAAACGAACTTCCCACCGAACACGTTCACGAACAGTTCATGAACGTTCGGTTCATTTACAGGCCTAGTCAAACATGTCAAAGGGGTGGAAGTACTAAATTGTATTTATTGAAAGACTTCGATTTTTTATAAATAAACAAAAGGGTTTTTGGAGGTCCGCCCTACATGACCTGGCATGTTTTCAACTCGATACCCAACCAGACTGAAACAACGTCTAGTGCTTATTTACTAAAATCTTGCAACACTATGTGGCTCGAAATGCAGGGGCAAGCGGTGTGTTCATATTATAGTCTTTATGGAATCTGCAAGTTCGGGCCAACTTGTAAATATGATCACCCTTTTATGGGATATTCATACAATTACGGCATGAGTCTGCCTACCATGCCCATCATTGATCCATCTGTGTTCCCATACGGTGAAACTCACCATGCGCACCATTCTCAAGTGTCGTCACCTTCAAAATCGTCAAAAAATGTAGGTGGTTCTAAAACACCAGGAGGAGATTCACACTCGCGTTCCCCTTCACCTGATGAGCATGAGAATGATCATGATCATGATCGTGATCACGAAAATGGTGGCTCCCCTCCACATTCGGGATGAATCTGATCATATGTCATTTAGTGGTACTTATAAGAGATGAATTTGCGGAGAGATTTTGTTTTTGGTTTTGAATAAAGGCAGGTGATGAAAATTGTTTTTAACTTTGACTGCATTCACTATACCATTTTATTCGGTATGAACTGTTGTGGTTTTGTTTCTATGGATGATTTTTGCTGAATTTAGAGTGGTGATGCCTCTTTTTGGTTATGGTTTTACTTCTAGATGATGAATGCACTCTAGACAATTTCTTTGTATTTCCCTTATGAGTGTTGTTCGGTTAGACCCGTGTTTCCAAGCTTGGATCTAAGTTACTACTTAGAACTTGTAAAGAACCCGTTAGGTGACTGGAGGTGGGAGCAACGGAGACATTTTATGACGGTCTAAAACGATAGTGGGTCTTCGGGCGGTGGGTTTCCCCTGGAATGGGGGGCGGACAACGTTGTCTGCTTACGTAGGGCGTGGATGGTCTTTCGCCAATAGGTTTGCCCGGGTAACTGGGCTTGTATAGTATTCGTGGGCCGTTAAAGAAATATATATAATCATACACTTGAATTTGCTTAAGCAATTTTTTTAGAGTAAATTACAAGTTTTGTCCTTTATGTTTGTCCCAAATTGCAGGCGCTGTCCTTTGTCTTTAAAATTGATGAGTTTTGTCCTTAATGTTTACAAATCTTGCACGTTATGTCCTTTAGGCCAAACCCAGTTAGATTTTTTGGTTAAATCTGATCACCTAGGGGTATTTTAGTCTTTTTACCCTGTTAACTTGGTATTATTAAAAAATAAAACAAAATAATTTAAAAAAATATTATTATTATCATTATTATTATTATTATTATTATTATTATTATAAGTGTATATATATATATACCATACCGTCACCTTCACCACCACCCTCCATCGCCACCGTCACTACGGCCACCATCACCACCTCCCTCCACCCTTCACCGACATCATCACCACCCTCCACCAAACACCCTTGTCAAAACCCCCTCCAATCCTAATCGAAAACCTATCTCAAAATCACTTGTTGAACCTTTTGAATCTAAGATCTGAATCACCACCCCCAAATTAAAACATCATCAAATCTTCAACCATCGTTCATAAACAAAACCCCCAAATCACCACCCCCAAATTAAAACATCATCCAATCTTCAACCATCGTTTTATGAAAAAGGTTAGTTTGACCAAAAAAACACTTGAATTATCTTCAACCATCGAACTAAGATCTGAATCACCACCGTCACTTTCATAAACTAACCTTTTTCACCATCATTAAAACCATCGTTCACAACCATCGTCGAACAAGATCTGAATCACCACCGTCACAACGGCGCGACATTGATAGTACCGAAAAGAGGAGATCTGATCGGAGATCGCAACTTGTCGACGGTGACGATGGCGGTGGAAGTGGAGGTGAAGGAGATGACGTCGTCGGATCACGACACCACCTCCACCGTCGCCCCTAAAACAACCACACCACCTCCATCCGCCGGATCACCACCAACTCCGTCACGCCGGATCACCACCATCAGTGTCGCCATCTTAGAAGAGAGAGAGGGGGAGAGTGTTTAGTTTAGAGAGAGAGAGTGTTTAGTTTAGAGAGAGAGAATGTGCAGGAGTTAATTGAGAGAGAGCAGATTTTTATTTCATATACTTTTAAATTTGACACAATAGTCCCTCTAATATAAATTGTTTTACACAATATCCCTTGGATAATGAAATGACAAAAATACCCTTGGATAATCAAATTTAACCAAAAAAATCTAACTGGGTTTGGCCTAAAGGACATAACGTGCAAGATTTGCAAACATTAAGGACAAAACTCATCAATTTTAAAGACAAAGGACAGCGCCTGCAATTTGGGACAAACATAAAGGACAAAACTTGTAATTTACTCTTTTTTTTATAAATAACTTTATATTTATTAAACCCATATTTAATAAAATTTAAAGAGATCTCAGAAGTTTTCTCCTCTCCATCGAGAAGTTTTAAAACTGAAAATAAGTCAAATGAAATGTTTAGACATAAGGGGAAGTGTCCAATCAAACTTAGAATGGATTGAGCCTTTTTTTATAAATTAGTGTAAGGATTGATATTTGTATATTGAGGCATTCTGTCACTTTTCTCTCTTTCAAGTCACACTCGCCAAATAGATGATGTTTTATTTATAGTGTTAAAAACATGAGATAAAGCAAAAAATTGTAAGAGTGGATGTAAGGTAAATTTAATAATATCCACTTACCGTATATCGGTGTGCTCGATTGTAAAAGTTTGTATATTTTGAATAAAGTGGGAGTTCTTGAGAAAGTTTGAAAATCTGATGTGATGTTGAGGTGACGCCTGTGGACTTAATATATTGTAGATGCTCTTACAACGTCCTTTACGTAGGAGAGGGTATAGGGCCTAAGCGCATGTGCCAAACGACATCATACTCTTGATCGACTAGGTTATGTCATACTCCCATGTCTAGTATGTTGTAGGTCTAATATATTATGTTAAGATTTATACTCTTCATTATCTTTGAGTCTTTCTTTAAAGTTTAAACTATCTTTGATATGTTGGATCATGTTGGCCCTATATATTAGTGAGTCTTATGTATTAGTATACTATTCTAACTGGTTTCAATAGATCTTGGTTTGGATGAGGGGTATAAATGACTTTTGTTGGCTAGGTCGTTGGTGACTTACACGCTATAACTCTTCCTAAGATTTATTTCATCCTAGAATTTATGTGGTGGATCGTAATAGTCTCCATCGTCATCATTTTTTCAAATACTTTTTGGAGTGTGATAATGAATCAAAATAAATAGATAATGAAATACATATACTTACAACTTACTTGTAGACAACAAATTTTTTTTATAACGCTAAGATTCTATGATTGATAGAACAGGACCAACATATGCTGTAAAAAACCCTTAGTACAGTACAAAATACACACGGAAAATTAAAACAATACGATACAACCCCAATTACATCGGATTATCTCACTATGTCTCGTATGTTGAAATCACCCATCTCTCCCATACGATATCTTGAAGTTTTGATCTACTCTTTAGCCAGATAAAGCAAGCTGACATTATTGCCTCTACTATGTTCTCGGTGCGGTTGTAGCCGTCGAATTCCTTTTCATTATATATTCCACATAGTCGTTTGAAATACCACATTTAGAACTTTCTTCCATTCCACAAATCCTGTTAAACCTTTCACAAACTCTAAAGCCTCATTGCAAGAACGAAATTCATTGGACAATTGTAGTTTTAGCCATACAAGTACGTTCCTCCATACTGATTTTGACTTGGTGCATTCACAAATTAAATGGCCAACTGATTCCTCTCGTATTTCACATCTGGAACAAAGTGGATTACTTACTGGTATGCCTCTCCTAATCAGCTCCTGCTTCACCGGAATCTTGTCAAGCGTAGTTCTCCATGTGAAGTAATTTATCTTTGGCGGCACCCAATGTTTCTATTCTTCCTCAATTCTTACACCGTCCCGCTTGTTTATCGGTTTTCTGACATTTGCCACTGAGAATTCTCCTCTATCAGTTGCGTTCCATACCCATCGGTCCTCTCCTGCTTTGAATTTCGCGCTATTAAGTAGGTGTAACATGTTGGTCCACTATGCCCATTCATTGTTTGTATTCAGTGGCCGAGCCCACCCAATATTCTATTGGTACTTGTCACGGCCCCCGACCCGGTTTGACCCGTTTCAGGAGCCGCGGGACAGAAATTCCCGTGGTATTTATTTAATTGAGTTTAACAGCGGAAGTTTATATATCAGGATCGTTTAAAGCTAAAATTTTCCTGATTTATTTTATTTCACAATTCGGGATAAAACCCCGATAATTTACAATATTATGATTTTACTACGAAATCGTTATATTACAAAACTTATTTCTTTATTTTATAATGAGCCACTTTCTCAAGCTTGAAATGCTTCTCAGCACTTTTCCTGAATTACAACAGATCACCTGAAACATGTTTGAAAAATGTTTTGTCAGCGGAAAATACTGAGTGAATCATTCTATTTACTAAAATGACATATTTGTTATAATTTACAGTATTAAGAGCGATTACAATGTTTCTATTATCAAACCAACTACCCACGGTATTTGTCACTCGACCGAATCTGTGACTATGGTCATATCCCCCAATTGGCTGCCCCAATGGTGACGATTATCAAGTAATGTATACAAAACCCCACATACCGGCTGTAACTTGGTGATTACAAAGACTTAATCCCCGTAATTATAACTTTGAAAATAAACATGATTTTATAAACAAATTTGATAAAAAGAGAATGACTCACATTGCTGATTTAATACGGACAGAGTCTAGTCTATGAATTAGCCTGGTTAACCTAATTTAGATAACAATGCACACAAAACTGGGTTAGTAATCAATACAACATTTACGATAACTCACGAGATCAACCATCAGAACGAGTGACAAAGTGCTATGCTTAACATCTGTCGAATTAACGACTAATGACAAAGCATCACCCTAATGTGGGCAGCACTTAAACACCCGTTGAGTACATTGATCGATCGGAAAATGAATCGTAGCAGCGATCGTGCTAATACCATGTTTTGCGGCAGAATTTCGAGATCAGTGTGTGTTCTCAGCCTATTTCTATAATAACTCGAAGTGAATTTGGAATTTAAACGTCGCATCAACGTCCAGAATCCAGTCCCACAACAACCTATTTATAGTTGAAAAATCACCCCCTCGCGCCACGCGAGGGGTTCTCTTGTTTCTGTCGCGTGGCGCGACAGGACCTAATCTACTATAGGCTTGCTTCGTGTCCCAGTAGCTTGGCTGAGTTGGTTTCGTATAATTTCAAATTTTTGACAGCAAACTGTTTAGATTTTACCGAGTAGGGTTTACCCCCCCTGAGTTTTAGGGGCCCTGATCCTGATTCCGATTGTTCTGAAAATTTTAGGGTTTGTTCAGAATCACTTGGGTTTCTCAATTAGGGTTTCCTATTGGATAATTAAAATACTAAATAGTACTTTTTGATGAGAGTTGTTACAGTACTCATCCTCTGTTCGTACCACACATTCTGCTATCTTCACTTGTTTGTTTGCTGCGATTTTAAACAACTCCGGGTATCTCTCCTTGAACGACCTATCACCAATCCAATTGTCCAGCCAGAATTTCATTGTAGTGTGGCTTCCCACCTCCGCTACAAGTTATTCAACTGCTACAATTCCCATCCTTTCGAGCTCTTTACCTGCAACAACAATGTCTTTCCATGTACCTGCAAGATTATTGTTAACTGGTATAAATTTATAGCATCTTTTACTCTCGTGTATTGACTTTATAACTTTCACCCAAAGTTCCTCCGGTCTCGACTTATATTTCCACCACCATTTTATCATAAAAGCGAGGTTTACACTTCTCAAGTCGCCTAATCCAAATCCGCCATATTGTTTCGGTCTAGACATCTTGCCCCATGCAATCCAGCGTATTTTCTATTTCCCAGCTTTCCTTCCCCATATGAAGTCCCTTCGAATTGCATCTAGAGTATCTATAACCTTCTTTGGTGCTGGATATATGGAGAAATAATAGTTTGGCAATGCCCCCATCACCGTTTTTACTAGCACCATTCGTCCAGCAAACGATAGGCACTTAGCTTTCCACGCTGATAGTTTTGTGTTAAATTTGTCGATTACCGGCTTCTAATGCTTCACTCTTTTCATATTTTCACCGATGGTTAGGCCCAAGAACTTGAACAGCGTTGTTCCTTTCCTACATTTTAGTCTACTTGCCATTCTTTCAATCTCTCCGTCCTCCACACCTACTTCATATATACTCGACTTGTTTAGGTTCACTTTAGACCCGAGCATAAATAGAAGCATCTCAAAATACGATTAAGGTTCATGATATTCATTTCCGACCATTCACCCATGAAAACCACATCATCCGCATAGCACAAATGTGTTATACACGGGCTGTTATTTGGAAGTTTGATACCTTTGAAAGCCCCTCTCTCTCACGCCCTCTTCATAATAACATCTAGTGCTTCCATCGCTAAAATAAAGAGAAACGATGATAACGGATCGCCTTGTCTAAGCCCTCTTTGTAACCTGAACTCCGAAGTAGGCGACCCACTTACAAGGGCCGATGCCCAACTCGATTTCAAGCACGCACCTATCCATTTCGACCAACGGCTAGGAAATTTCATAGCTTTTAGGTTGGATAGGAGGAACTTCCAGTTGATCGAGTCATATGCTTTCTCGAAATCCACTTTAAAAATAAACATTTCTTTATTGCTATTCTTTGCCCATGGTATGATCTCACTTGTGATTATTGGTCCATCAAAAATAGATCTTCCTTTCACGAACGTCGTTTGTACCGATGCTACTAACGACAGAATGACAATCTTGATTCTTAACGCTAGTATTTTTGCCATTATTTTGTAAATCACACCGATCAAGGAAATTGGTCTAAAGTCATTCACCGGCAGCGGATCTTTTACTTTAGAGATTAAGGCTATGAAGGATGCGGTGCACCCCATTTCGATGAATGCTCTTTCATGAAAATCTTTCATCACCCCTACGAAAATATTTTCTAGTTGAGCCCAGAATATTTAATAAACTTGAACGAGAAGCCATCCGGTCCCGGGGCCCTATCACTCCCACAGGCCCAAACTGCCTCTTTTATTTCCTCTTTCGAAAAATCTCTAGTTAAGAGTTTTGCCTGGTCGTTTGTAATCTGTTTGAAACCCCCGCCGTCAAGAGTGGGTCTATTATTCATTGTCAATGTGAATCGCGCCAGAAATCTCGCTTTGACTTCCTCCTTTATTACTATCGGTTTGGTTATCATGCTACCGTTAATCATCATCGCGTTGATCTGATTCCGTGCTTTCCTGCAGTTTATGATCCTGTGAAAGAAATTTGAGTTTTCATCCCCTAGCTTCGCCCATTTAGCCCTTTGTTTCAAGTCCTTCAACTTTTTCCTCTCGTGGTTCCTTATCTTCCATTTTCCTTGTATTATATTCTCCTTTTCTGTTGCCGTAAGACTCCTACTTTCTGCCATCTTCTCGATCGCTTCCACTTCTTTTGTTGCTTCGTTGATCTCGTGATCCTCCCGTATTTTGGTTTTCCATCTCCATTCTTTTTTACGTAGCTTGAGTTTCTTAAGGATGTCTACCAAATCTTTCATATTATTACCCTCCTTACTGTGTTCATCCACGACTTTCTTAACCACTTCCTCTATCCCGCCAACTTCGAGCCAGCTATTGTAAAACCTGAAAGGAATCGGTCCAAAATCTGATGTTGCACACGATAGAAGCAGCGGGATGTGGTCCGAAAGATGTCTTGCTAGCGCCTCAAATCTTGCGTATGGCCACTTTTCTGTGAAGGAGTCGCAGACGAGAGCCCGTTCTATTTTGCTGAAGTTTGACCCATCTTCCGACATGTATGTGTACTTACATCCACCCATCTAGTATTCAACTAGGCCGGTTTCTGATATAAAATTATTGAAGGTCATTGCACCTTGACTATCAAATCTAGATATCATTCTTTCTTCCTCTTCTTTTACTTCGTTGAAATCGCCTGCCATAATCCATATTCCTTCACCGTTCGTATCTTTAAGTATTTTCAGCTCCTCCCATAGTGATCTTCTTCTCATTACATCGCATGGGGTATATACGTTAACTACATTTATACATGTGTCTGTTCCAGCTAGAATCCCACTTATCAGCAGGAACGAATTGTGTTTAACAACTCTCTGTTTGGAGAATACCCCCGGATCCCATGCCGAAACCAGACCCCCAGACCTACCCCTAGCGTCCACCGTCTCATATTTCATATCCACTTTTCCCCGGTACCTCCCAACAAGTACCGTATCCACGTTCGAGACCTATGTTTCTTGCATACATAAGAACGAAATTTTATGTTCCTTTACTAGCCTGCTTATCCATCCTGGTTTTTCCAATCCCCCAATACCTCTTATGTTTATTGCAAGGTAATTCATGACTGGCCATTGGAGTTGCACAGCACTTAGTATTTCCTGCTGGTATTTAGAGACCCTCATACCTATAGTTCTTCCCATCGCTAGTGTGGCTTCCGTTTCTTCATTCAAATCCAAAGGGGGTTCTTTGTTCAGGTCAAAAGTTTGATCGATTGTATCCAGGTCTTCCTCGTTTAAGGTGTGCCCGACATCAATTGCACCATTTTCAGTTCGGATTTGTTTTTTCACCAGACTACTTTGCCTTGTGAATGTGAACACTGCTGTCCCTTTTTTTCCTTTTAGTAGCTCCCTTTTTATTACCGGCTCCCGATATTATTTCATTTAAATTAAATGGGTCATAATCAGGCCCACTTTCATTTCCATCTCCCCTCGGCTCTTTTTGATTGGGCCTGTAGTCGTTCCTAGGTTCTCCGTTACTTGTTTCAAGCCCACATAGAACTACACCATCCGTATCTGCCATATCTGTTGTATCTGATAGTATTGATTGGAATGTAAATACTCCATTGGGACCACTACCTAGGCATTCAATATTCTCTACACTCCTGGGGATTTGGAAATCCTGTGCCTTTTCATTCCCCAAACAATCGGAAAAAATCTCTCTCTCCAGTTCCCACCGAAATTAATTGCAGGTTCATTCGTCCCGCTGTTCCTAGTAGACTTTTCATTCTCATGTCCCCTCGTCTTCTCCGGTCCTTCCTTTTCGGTGACCGAAATTTTGTTTCTGCCATTGATGCTCTCTGTCTGTGCCTCATCCTCAATATTATCTCGAGTTTTCTTTCGCCCAGACCCCATATCGACGTCATCATTGGTAGCGGGAGGTGTGGCTTCCGGGAAATTAATAAAAACCTACTTATCATTGACGAACTTCGGCGCCCAATTCCCATAAACTTCTAATAACCAGCATCTAAATGTTACAGACTTAAATTTCACTTCTATCTTTGTGTTGATAACCCGACCAGTTCTGATAATAATACCCAAATGTGCACATGTCAGGTTGCTATCTTCCTTGCTATCATCTGCCTCTCTCACCACCCTACCCAAATGTTCCCCTATGGCATTAGAGGTTGCTTTGTTTCTTAGGCTAATTGGAACCCCACAAATCCTAACCCAATCGAGTCTTTCAAACCAGTTCTTGTCATCTTTCCAAAGTTTAATGTCCACAAAATTCTCCTCACATTTGTTCTTATGAATTGTAAGAAATTCTTCGGTTTCCATCTGTGATCCTAGTGTGACCAGAATTCTCAAACCTCCTGTATATCGGACCTCCGTTGTTCCTGGGCATGCCTCACTTAATAGGATTTTTGCTCTGCACAAAGCTTCCACAGATTTAGCTTCCATACTGACCGTTCTTTTGCTCCAATCCAACATGTTTTCTTCGCTATTTTCCGGTAGTATAATTGGTCCCCCTGCTACCTTCTGCTTATCCCCTAACACCACCTCCATGTACGACCTCCCAGCCCCATCTCTTTCTCCACCATTGTGAGTCCTTATTTGGTTCGAGTGTTTTTGCGGGTCATCCTGGGCCGCAGCCACCTCTTGTCTTCTTACCCAAGTCTTCCTTATAGCCAACTGTTCTTTGAATGTCGGCTTCTTCCCCCATTGCCCTCCGTAGAGTTTCTTCTCTCCTCCTCCCTCCTTGTCCTCCTCCCTCTCGAACTTTGACACATTAGCTTTAACCCTCCTCTCCCCAATTCAGACATTATTTAATGCTTTTACCAATTTATCTAAGTCATGTATCTTGTTAAACCTAACAAAAGCAAACCTCTTACCCATTAGGTCCCTTTTGAAAGGTAGACACACATCTGTGATGTTGCCGCATCTCCTACACTTCAGCCAGACCTCTTTCCTTGAGACTCCTTCTGACAGATTTGCAAGGAATATCGTAGTGCTCGGTTCTTCGTCGGCCTTCTCCTTTCCTTTATTTCTCCTCACCGTCTCCCATTCCTCGTCTTCCTTCGACTGATTCCTCACTTCCGGCGGCTTTTCCTTCACCCTCCATCGTCGCGTCTCTCTACCTCCCCTCCCTCTCTCCATAGGTAAATTCCGTTCACAAGTGGCCTTAAAATAACCAATACTTGTAGACAACAAATGTTTTTGATAACCAGTGATACTGAATCAAAATAAATGTATAATGAAACATATATACTAACAACTTATTTGTAGACAACAAATACTTTTGGTACCCGAGGTTATCCGTTAAAAAGTTGTTTCTTGTCAAAATATAAAATTGATTTTTCTCCAAAATTAGCTCTATCACAATTTTCTTTCTTTTATAAAATTTACATAACATGGTTAATATTTGCTTTTAGAGTTAAAAAAAGGCGAATTTGCAAAAGATCAAAAGCAAAAATGCAACAACCTATATATATATATATAGGGTGAGGTTCTAAAGTAAACACTAGTGTATTTGTGAACTGTGTGAACAATTCCTGACCATTGAATTACACTTATGTATACACTTGTGTATTGATAATCAAGGGCTAGGATTAATTCACTGGTGTTCATAATCAAGGGGTTGTTCTCTAATGAACCGAACTCTCTCTCTCTCTCTCTCTCTATATATATATATATATATATACATATATATAGGGTTAGGTTCATTTGTGAACAACCCCTTGATATTGAACTGTGGGAACTAATCATAGCCCTTGATTTATCAATACATAAGTGTAAATCAATAGCTATGATTTGATAATGAAAATACACTTACGATTCGATGATGTAAATCAATGGCCAGGATTTGTTCACTCAGTTCACAAATACACTAGTATTCACTCTAGAACCTCACCTTATATATATATATATATATATATATTGGATTAGTGAACTAATCCTAGTGTAGCTTGCGAACTGAGTGAACACTAGTGTAGCTTGCGAACTGAGTGAACTAATCCTTGCCATACACGTGTGTAGATCAATGGCCAGGATTTGATGTTGAAATACACTAGTGTATTTTACGATTTGATGATGAGATCCTGGCCATACACGTGTGTAGATCAATGGCCAGGATTTGTTCACTCAGTTCGCAAATACACTAGTGTTCACTCTAGAACCCCACCCATATATAATGCAAACATAAAAGTATAGGAAAAGCTAAAGCATAAAACAGATCTATAATATGTTTATACACTCCTTAATGTGACAACTGACAAAAATTCAGGTATCCGTACAATTAATTAATCTTGATTAATGCTTAATGACTGTGCTGAATTACAATTAACTACTTTCTGATTTCCGCATCATACTTACATGTGCATCACATATTGCATAATGTCATATCATTATTACATGCAAACCAAATTGACATAAACGATGCACAAAGCACAGTTAGCACAGTTAGCGGATAACTCAGAAAAATGTTGACGAAGTTCAGTACATAGACAGACAATGTTTTGAGACCCAGTATGGGCCAGAGACTAAGTACTACACTAGTATGGTGTGTAGGGAAGTAAGGACCACAAAACTGCATTCCTAAGTGATAGTTTAAGTGCCGGAAAGTGCCTAAAACTCACCCAAAGTGCTGAATTCAGCATAATTCAGCAAAAATCAGCATTTTAACAAGCTAGTATCATGCAAAAATATGACTAAATGGTCCTGAATGCTTTCCTAAGTGTCGGGAATTAAAAAGTGTCACAAAAGGGTACATAAAGAACACTAAACGGTATAGTTTAGCACTTTAACGAACCAGTATCTAACCAAACAACCGGACACTACCCGAAACATCAAAATTACACTAGAAGCATTGTTTTAACATTACTGAGCTAGTTATGATCCCCGAACACCATAACATACTATGTAAACATATAATAACTAAACACTTAACCATTATACTTGGATTTCAACTAGTTCTCTTAACCATCCATTACAACCCAACCCTATACCCCCCCCCCCCCCCATGGTGACGGTCACAAGGGGTGGCCCACCCTTGATTTTCCTTGTTATTTTATTGGATTGTGTTAGATCTTTTGAGACATGGAGACCATTGGACATTTGAGTGTTGGAAGATTATAAGATAGCCCACAAGTCTTGAACCACCATTCATCTTCATCACACTTCACCTTCATCTTTCTCTCCCTCTCTTCTCTTGGTCTCAGCCGAGAACACCCACAACACCACCACCATTGTCAAGCTTCCATCATCCAATCTCAAGTGTTACAAAGGTGTAAGAAGGTCTACAAGTAAGCTTGGAGCTCTTGGAGATTGAAGGACCTCTTTCATTTGCTTTTATCCATCACATTTATCATCTTCATCAACTTGTGTTCTTCCCTAGCCTTGAGCTAGTAGTAAGCACACTCTACTCTTCATTTTACATCATGTTTAAGTGGTTAAAAGAAGATACTAGTTGTTAATCTCAAAGAACGTCAAGAACCATGAACTTAAAACTTTAACATAAGCTTAAAACCATAAGAATACATGTTGATAAGTGTTGTTTTGCTTCTTGATTGTTGATTATTTGTGTTTATGATGTAAGACATCATATGAAACATACTAGATTGTGATTAAACACATGATCTAGTAAGTTAAGGTGATGATCTTGTGAAAGACCAAGATGATCATACTTTATGTTTCTCATGAACTTGAAAATAAAAATGATTTTGTGTATGATGAAGTATGAAGCATGTTAGAAGTCTTGTATAAAAGTAATTCTAAACCTAGTTTTCTCAAGTAACCAAGTTCATTTGCAAGATTTACATAATCTTGGATTTTAAAGAAACTAACCATGTTTTTAGTGGTGAATCAAGTATAGAAATACATTGTTAACAAGAAAAATACAAGAAGATTGATTTTGAAAAATCATCATACAAGTTGTAAAAGACTAAAATTTACAAGAATAAGATTTACAAACAAATAACCATATTTTTAAGGGTAACAAGGCTTACTTAACAACATAGTAAGTTACTACAAATTTTTACAAGGTTTCAAGTTCATGATGTAGTGCAAATTACATGATTTTGGCTCATGGTAAGTCTTGATGGAATTATTGATGATGATTTTAAAAGAAAATAATATGCTTTGAAAGCATGGAAACCTCCATTTTTAAGGGGAAACTATGGCAAAATTTTTGTAAAAATTAAATACTTAGAAAAATATTTTAAACAAGTATTTACAAGTATATTTTAACTATGATTTTTCATATAAGAGTTTGCCATGATTTTTGTTACAAAAAGTATAAATGTTGGAGGTTGGTTTTTGTAAATAAAAATGACTAAATATGTATTTAAAAGATATATATTTAGAAGACACATGTGTGTGATTAATTGTATACTTTGTGTATTAGTTATATTATTTTAGGACTTGAATTAATATAACTTAACAAAATACCAAGAAATTACAATCCAAAATATTACAAAAAATCTCAAGGAATAAATACACACGTTACACACATAATATTGGGAAACCGAACGAAAGGATGTAACTTACAAAATATTCCGGAAAATACATTTATAAGTATATTTTTGGTAGATAATATTTTGGACACAAGAAATGAAAATATGATTTTTATAATTATCACAAAGTTATATCATATTTTGACAAGAAGGAGATATATAATTTTTGGCGATTACAAATATATATGTTTTCTTGGAATTACTAGAAGATATAATATTTTTGGGAAAATATATATTTTCTTAGATAAACTTGAAATACATTATTTTTGGATTAAAATAAGTTTATATATATATTTTCTAAATTTAGACTTGAAAATATATTAATTTGGAACTACAAATATTTTTGCCAAAAGGAAAAATTATAAATAATTTTTCTAAGTAATAATTACTAAATATATATATTTTGGGAAATATTTATATATTAGTGGACTTTTATTAGAAATAATACTCCGAAAAGTTTAACACAAAATTTAGTATAAGAATACTTAACAATTACAAGAAAATACGTATTTTCGTACGTATAAACACACACTGGAATACAACCCCAAAATATGACAAAATACACATGTATAAGATACCTCCATCCTTGGGAAGGAAATACAAGTATAAATACTTGAGAAGTATTATTACGAAAATATTGTTTAACAATTATTCCAAAATTTATAAATATAATTTAAGTTGAAATATTAATTATTTTGACAATAATTATATAAATTGGAATGATATCAGAAACGTAACTCAAAAACATTAATACTAAGACAAGGCACGACCCGTTCGTCTAATAGACCTTAGTACATTGTAGGTAGTCGTGTTTGCTGAAGGAACTTGAGTTACGCTTATCGAAGACGCAAGACAGTGAGTTAATGTCCCCCTTTTTCTTTAAACTGTTTTGTTTATTAACTTTGAGGGTGAAATACATGTTGCAAAATGATTACATACAATTACAATTGGTATGGTTAGTCTTGGAAAGTACAGTAGATCATGTGAATGGGTAGGTGCACACTTAAGACCATTAATCCTCGTGTTAGGACCGAGGGGCATGAGTGATAGATCTATTTGGGTGTAGCGAGCCAACACCCATGAGGACCAGGGTGGCCCATGAGGTGACTATGTCTTACAGCCGGAGGCCCGGTACAAATTTGCTAGGTTTGAGCCTTCCTAAGCCGTCACACATACCAGTGGCCTTGCAAACCAGTGGTGATCTGTTTCCTTGTTTGCTTTCATACCGGGATTTACAAACATACATACATATACTATTCAGAAAGGTTTTATACATACATATACACAAACACATGAACTCGCTCAACTTTTGTTGATGTTTTCAAAATATATGTATTTCAGGGAATTAAGTTGATTTGGCGGGTGATTGCATGCTCCAAGCTGCGTTATGAATAAAAAGATGTCATCCAAAGTCATTAGGGTTTAGGAGATGTATCTTATTCCTGGACGAGATACATGGTTCTAAACACGGTTTTTATATTAAGGTCTTTTGTCGAGTCTTCGTGAACTCTTTAAAACATGTTGTGTGTAACACCTCGTAATTTCATGTCCAATAATGTATTGACACGTGTCATAAGCTTTGAACGTGTAAAAGAATACTCTAGAGGGACTAAAGTTGACAAACAAGGAAAGTATGTGAATATAAGGGTTCAGAATGTCAACAATGGATAAATATACTTTACAATAACCCTACATGGTGTTTATACCCTTAAACGAATAAATCATGGATCATACGAAACTAATTGTGAAAGAAAGTGAGAGATTACAAACTACAGGGGTTAAATGTGTCAACATGTTTAAGGTATACTTCTGAGTGACCTTTTAGCAAACTCAAAGCTTTGTAACGATTAAATATGCTCACTAGAATACATGATAAAAATTTCACCAAGTTTCGTTATCGTATGAGAAAGTTATGATCAAATTCGTATACGAGGGGTTAAAGCGTCAACGTTGAGAATTATGACCTTTCGAGTAAACATAATGTGACCAAGGACTTAACAAAGTGGGTATAAGTCTTGAAGCCCTTATAAGTCAAATTGGAGGGCTCAAAATGCAAGAAATAAAGGTTGGGTGACCTTTCGAAAGACCAAGAGCCAAGATGCAAAAGTTGGAAAAGTTTTTACCTGAAATCAGGCCTTAGGCGGGCCGCGTAAGTCTTAACAAAAACTTACGCGGGCTGCGTGCGACTCCCAGATGCAGAAAGATGCTGACAGCTGCCTGTTCAGCCTTATAACCGTCTTATAATGCCTTTTCTCAACACCAAGGGTCGCCTAGGCATGCTTTTAGACATTAGGGACACTTGTTGATGATCAGGGATCAATGGTAGCATGTTTTGGCATGATCTTGTGCAATCACAAACACTATATAAAGCCCATTTGTGTGCAAACTTGATCATTCACTCATACCTTCATCTTCTGATCATCTCTGGAGCTCAAGAGCCTTCTCTAAGCATCCCTGGTCGTGCATAGGACTTCTGTAAGTATACTTGACCTTCCTTGATTAAGTTTTACTTAGTTTTTAGCTTAAAAGTCAAACGGTCGTAATTAACGTTTGACTTATCGATTAATCATTAATGGTCCAGTGATTAGTCAAATTGCAAGTAGTTATAAGTTGGTATTTATGTGGGTAATAAACCCTTAGAAGGGCACCCTCTGATTCCCACTCTAACTAGACCATTTGCCGGGTCAAAGTTGATTACAAAAAGTCAACAGAATGCTAATCTTCGAATTAACACGTAATTAGCAATGTAGAAGGCATGTAACCTATTTTATCACTCATATAACTTGGTAATAAGTATAATAACTGGTCTAAGCTTGTTTGATCCGACAATTTTCTGTTTAGACCCGGTTCGGAACCGAAAGTCGCAAAACTTTGACTTTTGCTTTGACTTCAGTTCTGACCCGATTTAGTATGATTTGGAAATGCCTTAGAGCTTTCTTAGGACCAGGTTACATGATAGTATAACCCTCTGTGATTATACACCTTGGTTCATAAGCTATCCAATTAATATGCATGATTCCGTTAATTGCTTAAATGTTGACCAATAGGCCCTTTTAATCATAAAACGAGAATTTTGGATATATGAAAGGACAATAATCTTTGCTACTGATTTATAAACATGTCCCAAAAATTTCATATCCGTTAGAGGTCTAGATTAGGAGTTATGCTCAATAGCGCACTTAAAAAGCTTTTTTGTTAATTAAACGGCGCAATTAGCATAAAGCCTATCTAAACCCAATTTTTTGACACCAAACCTTTTACCCACTGATGTAATATAATATTTTGGGATTTTTAAAGATTTTTAATTATTTTTAACCTGCTCATAACCTAAGGTTATGGCGTTGATTCGGTAAATACCGATTATACCCTTTTTGTTTATAAAACGAGTTCTACATAGTATTTTGACACCAATCCAATTGCTACTAATTTTATATAATAAATAAAGTATTATGAACTTTATAACCTGATCAGAAAACTCAGATTTCCGGTATAACCCGGAAATCGCTTAAAATGGCTTTTAAAGCGTATTAAACGCATAGTTTAGGTTTAAAACCATCTTGTCACATAAGACTTTTTACCAACTGATATAACCTTTCAAATTAAATTATTTTACTGATTAATTCAGACCCGAATCACAGAAGTTTAATTAATCCCTTTTATAATCTTTAAAATGACCAAAATACCCCTACGGGGCTTATATTGAGATTAAACTCGTTTTGGGCATAATGGAAGGTATCCTACTGATATCACAACATATTTAAGGCATATTAACTTAGGAAACCTGTTCAGGACCTTATGGTTACCCGTTACGCTTCTTGCGCGTTCGGTTAGGTTTATGTAACTAGTTTACATAAATTAGCCGAAACGGGTCAAACCTTATCATTTTTATCTCAAAATCCAGAAGGTGTTTAGATTACCCATATTATACAAGTCTTCAAACTTGTCGGGTCTAAAACACATTCTATTCCGGTCTTCGCTTAATCGTGCGTTTGAACCGTATATTTCTTTAAAACTAACCGGTCTAAGTTTAGGCTTAATTAAAGACCCATTAGGATTCTAATAGGTTATTATAAACCTTCGTTCCAGAATAGGAGCCCAGTAAAAGCTATATGTACTTGCTGATTTGATACGGCTGGGATTGAATATTATATTTAGCTTAGGTAAATACTTTTAACTTATTTTCCCTTATACGGGTTCGGGATACGGTATATAAAATACCGCTTGGTCGGGCATTCGACCTTAATCGTTTGGTGGTTAAGTATTATCTAGATGACCGTTTAAATTGTTTTGTTTGCTTAAAGCCTTTGGGGGGTTAATGACCATGTCCCGGATATCCTTGGCATCATTTTACGAAATGGCCACGACCTAAGCACGGGGTGTAGGCGTACACCCGTCTGTGTCTAAATAATTAATGTGGTGTGTCTATTGATCTTTAACCCGGCACGAACCGGGCTACTGAACGCATAAGAAACATGTAATCCTTTTACAAGTTTATATATATAAATAATTATCCCAAGTTATAAAAGTTTGTGCCACGTGCATTCAAATCAATTTTCTTAAACTCTTTTTAAAAATGAGTTAGTTAATTGTATTTACCAGTGTAAACTGGCGTATTTTCCCAAAAAGGTTAAGTGCAGGTACTACGCGAACTAGGCTGGCTACTCCTAGCATCAATAAAGAGTCTCGCAAGCTTAAGATGCCTAAAGTCTGATGAACTATGTTTCCTTTATTTATGATCCGCCTGTGGATCTTTTACATTCCGTTTGTAATACTTGGATATTACTTTATATCGGTTTGTAATGTATTTATCTTTTGCTTCCGCTGTGCATTTAAATATTGTGTTGTTTGACTATGATGATATCAACTACGTCACGGTACTCCCCACCGGTAATACGTGGAAATATCGGGGTGTGACAGTTCGTGAACTCTTTAAAACATGTTGTGGTTTGTAATTTAAATTTGGAGTCTACGTTTCGGACAATTATGTTGTGATATTTTCAAACTTAATTTAAGGATGAACATCTAATGTTTTAATCATATAGTGTTGTTATGATTGTATGCAATGGTATTAAGAAGTCACACCATAATCACGCTTCCGCAAAAGTCAGGGTGTGACACTTAAAAAGTCTAGAAAATTATTACGACGTCTCCAAGAGCTCATATCTGGGATCATCTCATCAGAGAGGTGCAAGTTTAGCATGTGCTACCTAATTCACTCATCATATGTCAGCTTGGGTCTGCCTCTACTCCTATCTTTCACGATAGAGTTTTCGCAATTCTAACTAGAGCTATCATTTGTCTCTTCTTCACATGCCGAGATACATGTTACCCATAATCCACCAAAAACATCATTTCTTATATAGTCTAACCTTGTGTGCTCACACATCCACCTTAACATCCTCATTTTTGCAACCTTTAGCTTTCACGTTTGTGTCTTTTTGATGGCCCAACAATAAGTTCCGTATAGCTAGCTGTAAGACCCTACTCAATTAAATATATAGATTTCATATTTTTACACTAGTTTTTTTTACCTAGTATCCAAAAGTTTTGATGATAAACTAACAAAGCTACAAGTAGCCTGTCTTGACTAAACACAATAATAGATTCATTAAAATTTCAACAAAAAGCGGAAGACATTTCACGTTAGAGAGTGTTTGGTTCTTTCGGGACTTGACCTTCATCATCCGACACTTGGCATGAGCTTACCTACCATACAATATTATCTTCAATCAATTAGTAAATAGAACAATTGAACGAAAGAGCTAAAACCACGCAAGAAAATTAAATAAAATAAACATTTTTTAAAAACAAGCCCTGTCCCGTCACGCGACAGGACACACTTTCTCCTTCAGGTGGCGCGAAGAAGCTCATTTTCCAGAATATTTGCCAGAGCTGGTTGATTTCCCAGCCATGACCAGTTTCGCCATTTTTCACTCAAAACTCGTCCAAATCACTTCAAACCCATTTTAATCGCTTGGAATTTATACGTTAATATATATAATCCACAATCCATTACCCAGATTCATAATTCTTATGTTTCCCATTACTTGGTTTGCGTTTATATTTATTTGACCCGTTATGAGGTTTAAACACTAAAATTTAAACGCCCACATTCTTTTCATGAGATTATTCCCTTCCAAATACCACCCATTACCCGGGCTTATTATCCTTATATTTCACGCTCCCGTTACCTGGTTTGCATTTAAGATTTATTTGACTCGTTTATGATGTTTAAGCACATAAGCTTAAACCATCCACATTCTCTTAATGGAATCATTTCCCTTTAGCAACGACTCATTACCTGGGCTCGTTATTCTTGTGTTTCACAATCCCATTACCCAGTTTGCGTTCACGCTCCCGTTACTCGGTTTGCGTATAAGTTTATTTGAACCGTTTGGTTTGCTTTTGTGAACACAATCATTTAAGAGCAAACACTTCCACTTATAAACACTTCCACAACCATTACATTGAATCAACCACATTATCTAACTAAAATAATCAACGAAGCATATAACCGAGTACTTTAAAGCTTTCCTTTGAGTCGTGTATCACCTCCGGCTTGATCACCCGGCTTATCCATCGAGTCGCCTATAGTGTACAACCCGACTAATCACTAAATTGTCATTATGATGGCCATTTCATTATATGTGCTAATAATTACTTCATATTGTTCTCATCAACGGTTTCTCATACATTATTAACATACAACTTTCACTTAGGAATTTTGTCATACACCTCATGTGCATTGATTTTTAGGTTTTCGTTTAGTTAAGTTTATTAACTTCTTATGGCCCATTCATAACATTATGATCATGCTTTCACTAGAACTCAATCAATAGTGCAATTATCATTCAAAAATCATCACATATAGCTAGTTCATATAACAAATTTGGGTTTTTTCATACTAAGATCAAAAACCCACTTCCTCATACATAAACATAAAACCCTAACACCTTGTTCATGTTTATTACTTCACAACTTTAGCAAGTATGATGACGCTAAGCATACATACATCAAAAATTTCATCATTCAATCTACAATCCATTCAAGAATTGAGATTCATGGATTTCATTTCATTCACTACTTTACCCAAAACAGAATTTTAACATACCTTATGACCTCCTAGCTTAGGTGATCACTAATTTCAATTTATGCACAAGATCCTAACACTTTTTGCCTTCCAATTTGTAGATGATGTTGGAATTAGGTTTTCTCACTCTATTTCTCTTCTCTAGATCGACACACACACACACACTCTATGTGTGTGTTGTGTTTTAATTTCTTATTTTAAAACCTTGAGTTTCCATTTTTCTTAATTTAGTCCCTCAAGTTTGGTTTTGATTATATAAGATTACAACTCATTGTTTGATTATCCATTTACATATTACTAACTAGGTTAATTGTTCCTAGTTATCACACTTAGAATATTCATCAAATATATAAATTCGATACTTTTTGGGTGTTACAATAGCCTATCAAACATCAACTCAATAATCTATCGTTTAATCTTGTTGCAGAGCCGTTCCTACATTTTCGAAGGCCCTAAGCAAACTACAAAGTGGAGGCCCAATTTCGTTATTGACTAACATTAGAGGTGCAAAAATCGGGTTTTCTAATACCCAATTTCAGGAACCAAACTGTGTTTCGGTATGATCAGGTATTAGAAAATTGGGTTTTTAGATACCTAGACATTAATACCCTATTTTCAATTTTTTACACAATATAAATCCATTTTATTTTTTAATTTGCTTTGTTTTTTAATTTGCTTTGTATTTGATAAAAATACTTGAAATAATTACAGTATCACAACTTTATTTATTTAATATATCTCAGTTTTTTGTTTAATGTCACTAGAAGGATGCGCCAAAAGGAAAATAAAATATATTGCTTATGAGTCTTTCGTTTAAAGTCACCAGAAGGATGCGCCAAAAGGGAAAAAAATATTTTGCTTATGAGATTCGAGCTAGGGTCTTTACAAGACTAGGGCAGGACTAATACCACTACACTAGCAAAGTTAATAGATCAATAGAATCAAAACAATTATATATTATATATATGGCTAGGAGTTGGCTAGAAAGTCCAAATTTCCTAAAAAGTGTAAAAAGTCATAAAACACCATAATGTCAACCATAAAACACACCAAAAACCCACAAATAACATAATGAAGATTACTAAAACATCATGTATGTGGGGTTTGTGTTGTGTTTTAGATGTTAAGGCTCTGATTATGGAATGACAAATATTATTGTGTTTTATGTTGTTTAGCATTTTGTGTTTTATATTCATAGTTCTACGATGGTGTGTTTAAAGTTTTTATGGACTATTAGAGTTTGAATATGGTGTTTTAGTAATCTTCATTCTATTATTTATGAGTTTTAGGTGTGTTTTATGCCTGAAATTATTGTGTTTTATGACTTTTTACACTTTTTAGGAAAAACACACTTTACGTAGGATCCCCACTCATATATTATATATCATTTTTATATTAAATAGAGGCCCTAAAAGTTCGAAGGCCCTAGGCCAGAGCCTAGGTTTTAATAAGCATTGGGCCGGCCCTATCTTGTTGGGAACCCCTTGTCACACAATATTCATGTGACTACTCTCTACTTGCATCAACCTGCCTCTACCTGAACACGGTGGGTTACATCATTATTTTTGACCCCGTAACTCTAGACAATTGATCTAAATACTTGAACCCGGTTGTTTATGGGACAACAAGGTCGACAATGCTGATTTAAGAATCCTCCTCATTGTTTGCACCACCATTGAAGTTATGGTAAAAAAAACCATGATATGAGCACGTTAAAATTATTTAACTCAAAACATATTTATAACTTATGTGTATTTTGGCTTGTTTGTATCATGAAACACATGAAATTGGAATTAATTCCATTAAAAATAAGTGTTTGATTGGTAAATGAAAGAATTGCCATTGAAATATGTTCCAATAATTTCCTAACCAATAAAATTCAACCATTCTTTAAATGTTAAAATTCCATTAGAATTTTGTAAATTGACTAACATACAATATACTTTGATATGTCCAATTTTAATGATAAAAGTCTACCAGACCAAAATTGTAGGTGGAGAAGTGATGGAGTTTTTCACCACCACCTGTTATCACCGTTGTTTAGTTTGTTGGAGTACAAACCCTAGATCCGATGACCACCTTATTACTTAGTTTGTTCGATTTTAGCAAGCAATTATTCGAGTAGAAGCCTAAAATTACTTAAATTTCTTTTATGTTTAAAACAACAAACGGAAACATCGTACTTTCTTAAACAAATTCATCATATGTTTGTTACAAGCATGAATGAAGGAATCATCATCATCATACTAAGTAAATCCCATAAATAGCAAAGTTAAGGTAGGGTCTGAGGAGGGTAAGATGTAAACAACCTTACCTCTACCCTGTAGGAATAGAGAGGCTGCTTCCAGTGAGACCCCCGGCTCAATAGTAGTTTTGCATAAAGCCTTGGACACAAGGCACATAACACTCAACAATCGGGACAAAGGCCGATTAATGCATGTACACTTTTGTCTTTCGGCTATCAATGCCACCACATGATGCATGATTAACCATACTTCTCTTTTAATGTTATTTTCACGAAACTAGTAAAATAACGTTAAAATTAATGCACTTTCACTTTTACCCCCCCCCCCCCCCCCCCAAGCGTCTACACATATATACATTACATGTGCATATCGCAAGCGGGGCTCCCATAAAGAAAAGAAATATTTCTTAAAATTTTGGGAAGAAAAGGGTCCATATACATACTACATATGATATCTAGGGTCAATATTTGCATAAAGCATAACTACAAGGACTTTCTTTTCCAATTCCAAAAACCTGAAACCGAAAGAAAGACCCTTCAGGTAACAAAAGGATATTAGGATAACAACCAAAATTACAATCCTACCCTCACCCCATCAAAAAATCACCCAAAAACCACAAACATTTCCAAGGCAATTTGGTCCATTCACCATCCCTAGCCACACCACACCACAACAACAAATAATAATAAAAAGGGATTTTTACATATATCCCCCTATTTTCAACTCTAATTACATATTTACCCAACCCAAAAATTAAATTACATATTTCCCCTTGTGGTAGCAAAATGTCACAAATACCCTTTCAAACATAAAAAACCCTACGACGTTTCATTCCATCACAGCCCCCCTGATCGTCTTCTCAACTAGATGATCATAACTGCAGGCATCACATCACCGGCGACGAAGAGATCCAATTCAGAATCAGCTAGGTTTCATTCCATGTTCAGAACTCTATTCATAATACAGGTGTGTTTTTTATTGTGTTCAAAACCCTAATCAAACCCTTGTTTAACAAGTTCTAACTATTTAAGTATGAGTTCAATCCAAACGTCCATAGTAGGCTATTTAACACAAGTGTAAAGAATCTATCAAAATTTATTGCTGATGTCGTACCAACCCATGCGAACCCTCTTTCAAAAAAAAAATCCTTTTTGTTTTCTGTTTGTATCTGATCGAATGTAAATTGGGCCAAAAGAAACCCATTAATTAAATGTAAATCACTTCTTTCATTCTATGCCTGTTATCCTTGAACTTGCTGAAGTAAAGATGCTTTTTATTCCATGGCCAAACTCCTTTCTTCATGATTGAGATGTAATATTTTTTTGATTTAGTAAAGAAGGGTAAAATAGTCATTTTATAATATATTTTTAATGAAATGAGTATTTTTGATATTTCTAACTTTTTAGAAGGGGAAATATGTAATTTAATTTTTGACTTGGGTAAATATGTAATTTATTAAGTTTATAGGGGGATATATGTAATTGCCCCTAATAAAAAACCTCAAACCAAAATAATACCGGTCCTCTTTTCTCCATTACGGAGACTGCCAACAACAATGAAAAAAAATTTCTAGAGAGAGAAACAAACCAAAACAAAAAAAGATAAGGCCTAGAGAGAGAAACCCACCACCCATCGGAAAATCAAGAAACCTTCAAACCCATCAAGATGATCTCTCACATCAATCAAACCCAATAATCTTTTCAAGATCGTAAAAAGATCCGTTACCCATCTCGGATCCCACCCTATTGTACCCGACCCGCCGGAAAACAGTCATGCGACGGGGCAGAACACCGAAAACTGCCGCCGGAGAACCGATCGGAGCCAGACCGGAGGACAACACCACAGAGCCACGCTACCGGGGGGTACGAAAGAGACCATGGGGCAGGTTCGCGGCAGAGATCCGTGACCCGTGGAAGAAAGCGCGGGTCTGGTTAGGTACGTTTGACTCCGCGGAGGACGCGGCGCGTGCGTACGACGCCGCCGCACGCGCTCTCCGTGGATCCAAAGCGAAAACAAACTTTCCGATTTTACCCTCGGAAAAAGTTGAAAACTTTGATGACGTCATGAAACCACGGCCTACGGTGAGTAGTTTGAGTAGTACGGTGGAGTCGAAAAGCGGAAACCGGTCGAACTTGATTAACCCGGTTCAGAGATTGAACCTGAACCCGGTTCAAGCTAATGTTATGAATGATGATGATGATTGTCATAGTGGGTGTGACTCGTCTTCATCTGTTGTGGATGATTATTATTGTGATGTGGATCTGACGTCATCGGTTTTGGTTAGGAAACCGTTGCCGTTTGATCTGAATTTGCCTCCTCCTCCTCCACCGTCGGATGAGTTTGGGTTTTGTTCTAACGATAACGGTAACGATAACGATGAGTTATATGTAACGGCACTTTGCTTGTAAGTTGTTATGATGATGATGATGATGATGATGATGTGAGATCTACGGTTGAGATGTGTTCTGAAATGGTTCAAGATGAGAGGTTTGTGGTGAAGTTGTTGTGATTTATGAATCTTGATTTGTTTTAGAATGTTATTATTGTTGTCTATGATGATGATGATATTTGTAGATTAGTGTAATGTAATTTGAGGTTACTATGCGATCTATATTGCGCTTCGACGTTGAAGTGTTAGTGTAGATCGTCGTAATTTTACAGAGAATCATGAAGTTGTAATGTGTGATTCATGAAAGAAAAAAAAAATCCCCAGTTTGGATGATGATCTTGATCTTGAGTTTTTCTTTATCTCCTGATCTAGTGATTTTTTTGTTAATTTATAATTTTGTGTACAAGTTTATAGATAAAGGTTAACATTTTGTTGTTGGTATTGGAATGTTCTCATATTGGTTTAATGGTCATTTCGAATTTAGTTGAACACAATTGTAAGTTTGTAACTAGGGGTGATCATTGGGTTTTTTTTTTTTTGGGTTTCTCGTTTTAGGGTCGGGTTATTCGGGTTTTTGGTTTGGAAAAAGGGACACGATAAGACTTGCTTCGAGTTCGGGTTGGTTGGCTTCATTTGGTAACCATGGTTGCAAACAAGTCAAAGCTAGGTTTCATTGAAAAAAAAATAAGAATAAAAGTTGCAATAAAAACTAGTGGCTGTGAATGTTTGGATTTTATTTATTTAAGTGGGTGGGAAAGTTTAGAAAATTGTATAAATAGTTGTATATTTATTTTGCTTAGCTCATGGTTATCCATTGAATTTGTCTAGTCAAAATTGACCCAAATGTAACCCGAATATTTGAAATTATATTTAGGTTCATACTATTTTGCACCGACCTTTTTATTAAAATTGTTTGTGTTACCGGTTCTCTGAAGGCCAGCGACCCGGCGCTTGCACCGCACTTTACCTGTTCCACTCGGTTAGTCGGGTATTGGGGGGAACCTGGAGGTTTACCGCATGAGCGGTTTCCCGCGGTTATAAAAAAAAATCAGTTGATAAAAATTGACCCGCATATAACCTAACTAGTTGGATGTGAAGGTTTGGTTTGGTTTGGGACCTAAATGTGATGGGAATAAAGGCAGATTGGTGGGTGGGTTTGTGCAACAGCATTTAGTGTGGTTTAGCTATAATTCACACTTTGTCTCTTATAATAATGTTGTTTTCTTCTAAATTATCAAATACTTTCTTTTAGTCCTTCCGCATGCATTTACTTTTATTAGTAGTATGTCAAAAAGTCAGGATTCAAATTTCTTCTTATGTTTGATTTATTGTTGCTTCTGTATTATTTTTTAAAATGATACAATCATGAACATATTTTAATTTCCTTTTAAATAAAAATGAATGTTGACATATGGAAAAAAAAAAAAAAACATGTTCTGATCAAAATTAATCTGGGTCGTTGCTTTTCGCCTCATTTGTATATTTAGGTAGCGTTTGGTATGTACAAGTTATATGTTTCGTCATCACTTTCTCTACGGCTCCAGTGGGATCCCTTAATCAAGATTAAAATGTGTTGTGTTCGGTAGTTCTCTTTTCTTTTGGTGTAAAATTGTCGTTGTTGCAAACAAACTTTTATTCTAAACCATATTTGACTAATGTAAATTCAGTAATTAATTAAAATTCTTTCGAAAATATAAAAATAAAACTGCAAAATGCTAATAAATGAGTTATTCGACCGGTGCGCTGCGGCTCGGACAACTTGAGAACTTAGTTAAATCAACAAATGCATAAATACTCTTCATCTAAAGCTTTGTCACGTATAAACAGGCCTGGCTTTGTGGGCTGGGCAGCTCGAAGACGGCCCTGCGTATAAAGTATGTTAACAGAAAACGTTACTAAATGAGTAAAGTATGTTTGAAAACCGATTTATAGTTGATTTTTATGAATAAATTGAGTGGTTTTTTCTTAATTATTTTACAACTCTAGATATGGGAAATACTTCAATCTTACGGTTATATTGTAAAGTGCTAGGAATTGACATATATAAAACGAATTTTTAAAAAGGAAAATCAGGATTTTATTGTAACACCAAAGCGAACAACGATGCAACCAAAAGTATTAATGGGGACAGAGGTTCCGCAAGAAACAAAACAAAATATGCCAACCCAGTGGCTAGACTTCTTTCTACCACAAAAATAGATTTCCTATAAAATAATACTATTCCAATATTACCTTTCGAACCATGGCTGCAGCTGCCCAAGTATTTCAAATTTAACATAAAATTTGTTTGAGTAAAGTAACAGTTTCTGTCCATGTGGTTTACACAGATTCTCACATACAAACTCTATTTGAAAAAAACGACCAGTCAACATGGACTGGCAGTACGGTATTAAACATCAAAACACAAAACACATATTAAAAAAAATGTAGTGACGATATGTGTGTAAATCACGGAAAAGTGACTTCTTAAAAATTATACGAAAGCGGACTTTGAAAAATCATTTGTCAAATAGTAATGTAACGCAAAACTTATACAATCATAAATATTTGTATTTAAAAAGTGTATGCATTTATTTAAAAATACGTGTCAAGAGTTATATATTGTGTTTAGTTTTAGGGAAATAAAATGTACTTTTACTTTTATTGAGAAACGGAGTAAGTTTTAAGTTCAATAGATCTAAAAATATCAATTTTAATATCTTATAATAAACAAAACATTGAGTTTGATCAAAAGGAAACCGAGTTTAGCTCGTAAATAAAATTGAATACTTAAATTCTTATATTTGAAATATATAATTATAATCTCCATGACCATTATGAGTTCTAAAATGTTCACAGTAAACTAAGTTGGTTTAGTTGAATGAAATATATAATCCATCGTCTAGAAATGAAAAATTCATAAATTATGTTTGTATATCAATGTTATTTAGGCTGGGTAGCGTGGAATAAAACTTTTTAGTCATGAAGAGTCACGTCTACGTCACGTAATCGCCATATAGATTGGGGGCTTTAAAGCCTCCATGCTTAACCACCATAATGTGAAATAAAGCCCCAATAAAGCCATTTGCTCATGTCTCGATCATTTTTTTATTTCATTAAAGTATATTTCTAATTTGTTCCTTTACTTAAAAACTACAAATTTAAACAAAAATTACATAACTAAAAAAAACTATATGATTAATAAAAAGTTGGTTTACTAAAATAAAGGATACATGATTAAAATAAAATTTATATTAAAAAGGGCTTAATTAAATTAAAAAGTTTGTAATTAAAATAAAAAAAAACTACTTAATTATGATAGTTTTCCCACTGGACATTCGCCACGCTGAAACGTGAGTAAATTTCTAGGTCGCGTAGCGGCGTTGCTACTCACGATGGACCGCCTCAATTGCTTGCTTCATTCTCAGTTAGTATCTCCTCGTTGTTCATCGCCTCGTTGAAGACTATCTCAAATATTCTAGACTTTGTTTAGATCTCCTTAAACTTTTAATGATTATCATAAACCTTGCGGTGGGTTTCACCTACATGTTGACGGAATGGTGCAAAAACGTTGTTCCAAAACAACAACGATGCTTCATGCCACATTTGCTCAGCATCAGCCAACCAATTCGTAGACAAAGCGATCTCCTCTTCTTTGGTCAAACGTCTTGCCATTTCAAACTTAAGAAACAAAAATTGGGAACGAAAGATTAAAGAGTTAGTTGTGTGAAAGCTTTGGAGTGAGTTTTGATTAAAAATAATGTGTTTATATATAAGATTTTTTTTTTATCATTTCTCAACGGTCAAAAGGGAGGGCCCCCACTTTTTCCACCATGACGCTCGTCAAAAGGGTTGGGGAGCCCCATTTTGGCGCCCCATGATAACCCCCATGGGCCGATGTTCGAGGCCTTAAAGCCCTGACGTGGAGGGGGGGCTTCACCGTACCGTGCAACCTTAATTTTTTTTTTGAACGGCCAACGAATCCTCCAAATTGGCTACTGGCGAAATTCACCACATCGGGATACACTTACCTAGGGCTGAAGCCCGTGAACACTCGCCCGAAGGCACGACAGCGCGGTGAGGTAAAACCCGCTCAGTTCAAGGATCGAACTAGCAATCGCCGCCTACTCGCCTGGTCTCCCATCATCACCAGGTGCCGCATAAACTAAATGCTAGGGACAAAAATTGAACTTGGGTCACTTGGTACACAAGGTCTCTTCCTTACCACTCCACCACTAGCTCATTGGCAAGGAGAGCTTCACAAACATTTATTTTGATTGCGTTTGACAAAAATAATTACATGAATTTTCTAAAACAACATCAAGCAATAAAAACATGTTTTCATAAAGTTTATATAATGAAAATATATGTATTCGAGTCATTGAGTTAAGGAAAGTACCACAAAGTTAGTTAAGTTTGATGGTTAAACATGGTTATAAAATTTAATGACAAGTAACCACAAATTTAGTTAGTCTTAGTGGAAACATGAATATTCTGTTTGATAAGAAGTAGCCACACAACTATATAGGTTTCGTAGTGAAATAGATGGATTAATCAGTAACAACAAAGCTAGACATGCTTAGTGGCGAAAGATGCAATATACTAGGATTTTGGTATACACCTGCTAGTATGAGATTGAAATATGAAACTGAAAAAAAGTATTACTTTTGGTCAAATATGAAATTGATTTTTTTTGTTGGATGTAATTACATTTGAAAAAAGTGTTACTCCAAAACTAGAATGTTACAATATGTTGTATAGTAATTAGAATATCTAGTATTTTGGTAATTATGGAGGACTTCGGCACAGGGCCCATGATTTCGTGGGGCATATGTTTCAAAAAAAAATCCGATATATATATATGTTAATTTTTAAAAAAAAAGTAAACCCATACAATTTCAAGGCTCATTTACAAATATTTTTCGTAATCGCATTGTGTATCCTTAAGGCATAAGGGCACATTTTTTGATCTCAAACAAGATACATGAATTCTCAGATATGCCACTCTTTGGTATACACCTACAATAGTTTGAATGTTTAAAGCTTGATTTTCATTTAATTGGCATTGAGGTTTTGGTGTTCATATAATGCAATTAAGACTCATGGTTTTCAAATAATTCAAGACTTGCTTCTCATGAAATTGAATTAGGGAATGGATGCTATTCACCAAATGTTTCTTATATGTTGAATTTCAGATTGCATTAAAAGGAAATATTCATGATATTTGCATATCACTTAGGATTCCATCCCAGATTAGTTTTGAACACTATGATATAAGATTTTAAGTTCGGAAACCATGAATGTAATATTATATTTAAGGACTATGATATGCACCAGGGATGTCCTTTTTTATCCGAAACCCGACCCGAATTCGAAGCCATCCGAACCCCAATTAGAGAATAACCGAAAAACCCAAACCCGACCAACCAGAACCTTAAATAGGTCGGTTAACGGGTCACTTTTTCTCGACCAAAAGCCCGAACGACCCGACCCGGAAAACCCGAAACTTGAAGCCTGAATAAAAACCCGAACATTAGTTATTTTTTTTTTTAGATGCGATTTGATTTAGATTATTTTGTATTTGAAACATTAATTTTGTGACTTATGAATATTATCATACCATGCTGTTAAATGATGTTTGAACTATGACGATATTTTTTAACAACATGATATATTTTGTGAAAAATACATTCTTTTTTAATTTTACATCTAAACCCGAAAACTGAACAACCCGACCCGAGCTTACCCAAACACGAATAACCCATACCCAAACAATCTGAACTTTAAATGGGTCGGTTATCGGGTCACTTTTTTCAGCAAAAAACCCGAACATCCCAACCCGAAAAACCTAAAACCCAAAAAAATAACCCGAAGAATACCCCTAATAATCCTTGCTAATTTATCACTGAGAATAATTATCCTCACAATACACTTAGGTTGGCTTTTAGTTTCTGTATTGTGTGCATATTGTTGGGTAATTAATTCGGTTTCCAACTTGTGAAACTAAAATGCAACATCTGAACCTGTAGTTTGGTGTGAACGCTAATTTCAATTTCATTTCATATAGTATAATTAATATACGTTTTTAACTAATATAATTTATTTTTTTCGAATAATTTGCGTTCCTTGACTCTTTAAAAAAGTTCAATACTCATATTCCAGTATACATTTTATTAAAACAGTTGTATTCAAATTTGGCATCGTAAATTATACCGAGTACCGATACCATACCAGTGTCGTAAAGAACTGAACCGATACCGACCGATCTAATTAATTTCTTTATACGTTTATGATGCTCAAGACGAGCTGATTTTATTGGTCAAACATCTTTGTATCAACAATTTAGTCCCATAGTCCCGTGTTTTCAATTATTACCAATTATCATTTAGTTAACTAGTGATGATTTATTTATGAATGCATTTAAAGCCTCAGTGAAACCGCCAGTAATTACCGCCGGTCAACTTTCACGTTGAAAAGAAGAAACGGTTGTTCTTTCTTTATTTATACTAATATTGATGATTTATTTATGAATGCATATCGTATGGCTTTAAAGCCTCAGTGAAACCGCCAGTAATTATCGCCGGTCAACTTTCACGTTGAAAAGAAGAAACGGTTGTTCTTTCTTTATTTATACTAATTTATCTAAAATTAACTTTATTTAAATCATAATAATTAAATTCAGTTACATGTATTTAAATCTCACTTTTTTTTAACGATAAAGATTACGTCACTACTCCTAAATTACAACAAATTTATCTTATTTCAGAAATTGAACCCTGGTCTCTCCCCATTAAGCACAAAGCCTTTAAATCTCACTTTGAATTGTAAAAAAAAGGACAAACTAATAATTTATCTAAAACATAATGATTTAATTTAAAAAGTTTATACCTCCTTTATATACATATAATTATGTTTTAAAATCAAATATCATATTATTAATTATGTTTTAAAATCAAATATCATATTATTATGCCAATGTGAGGCTAACTTACTTAGTAGAGACATGATTTTTAGAGGAAAGGTCTCAAGTTTAAACTGAGTAATGGGGTGTAATTTAGGATTATTGGTTAAAAAAGTTCGAGTTGTTACAAAAATTTCCAGTGAGTTATGCTTTACTTTGAGATTGTTTAATAACATATTTTTGTTAGTGTATACATGTCCCAAGTGTCTATTTTGATGAGTATAAAATTTAGAAAGTATAAGTCAAATACCATGTAAGGATAATTATATGACTTCTTACATGTATTGATTTATATTTATATATTTATGACTCTTTTTTTAGCATTTATAGATCAAATAATAATGGATCCAATTTTTTTTATCTATTAATGTTAACTAAAAGTTTCAAAAATATATTCAAAGTTTTTGACCGTGGCTGCAACGAAATCTTGGGTAAAGACACAGGGTTAAGGTTAAACATATGGTCCAAGGACCATAACTGTCATTTTAAACTATGGGTCTTCTATTTTGTCCTTGTATAAATAGACATATGGGCACTCATCAATGGTGTGCCAAGTAAACAAACATGGCTTATACAATTACCACTATTCTTCTTATTTTTCTTTGCTTGATCTCGTTCTCTAAAGCTGTACGCAACCTGAATTCAATCAACAATCAAGACGAGTCATCGTCGTTGTTGGTTGATCAGGTTGGCATATGCAGCTTGCTGATCGAGACACAAGGCTACACGTGTGAAGAACATAAGGTACACGTTCTCTTATGTTCATTTTATAATGTGACCAAAAACGATAGATTATGTTTATTATTTCTTTTTGAACATGTTAATGATATAAGATGACCAACAACGATTTGATTTCGTATAAATGGGTTGAAATTGTGAACTCGAGCTTTGTTCATGACTTAGGGTCAATAATACTACATGTTTTGTTTTGTTTTGTTTTAGGTGACGACTGAAGATGGATATATACTTAGCATGCAACATATTCCAAAAGCACACGATGGTACAAAGGCTGACAAGCCACCGGTTTTGTTACAACACGGGCTTCTTATGGTAGTTTCGAGATCCAAGTCATATTCTAATGTTTGTTGAATCGAAACTGATGCTTTGGTGTTTGGCAGGATGGTGGGACGTGGGTTCTAAACGCTCCAGACGAATCACTTGGGTTTATTTGGGCAGATAACGGGTTTGATGTGTGGATAGCCAACACACGTGGAACCAACTACAGTCGTGGTCATACGTCGCTTAGTCCTAGTGATCCGGTATATTTTCTTTATCATGTCACATTTATATTTTATCGGGTCTAATATTTTCAAATCCGAAGTTACTCTATATTATTGCGTAGGCCTATTGGGAATGGTCATGGGATGAATTAGTAACGTATGATCTTCCGGCATCAATCCAATTTGTGCGCGATCAAACGGGCCAAAACCTACATTATGTTGGCCATTCCTTGGTAAGTTTAAACGACAAAAAATTAAGGCATGTTATAAATTGTTTTATATGTCTAAAATGTGACGGCTAATTGGCTATGTCGTTGGTAAATCCGTAATTATGTTTTAAAGTGAAAATTGATGATTTATTAGGGAACTTTGATCGCGTTTTCCGCATTTTCAAAAGACCAGACGTTGAACATGTTGAGATCAGCCGTGTTACTTAGCCCTATCGCGTATTTGGGTCAAGTATCATCAAGTCTCGCTAGAGTTGGTGCCGATTTTTTCTTAGGCGAGGTAAATCCCTCGCGTTTCCTTATTTTCAAACGACATTTTAACAACTAAATGTTTCCTTTTTTTTGTAACAGAGTTTATATTGGTTGGGTCTTCATGAATTTGCTCCAAGAGGGTAAGAAAGATTCACCTTTTTCTTTTCTAAATGTGACGATTGTAAGCGTTTATGACGGATTTGGTCTCGATTGAATACAGGGAAGCAGTTGCTGGTCTTCTAAGCGGTATATGCAAGAATCCAGGCGTTGATTGTAGCGATTTGATGAATTCGTTTACGGGTATTAAATTGCAACACTTGACTAAATATTTGTTACATCAAAAATAAAACTTAAACATATGTTTTGTGGTGAATGTAGGACCAAACTGTTGTATGAACTCTTCGATGACCGGCAAGTTTCTGGAGCACGAACCGCATTCCACCTAGACTAAGAACATGATCCATCTTGCTGAAAGTAATTTCACTTTCTATAGTATTAATACAACATTATAACATAGGTTGTTAATATGAAAACGATATCATTTTGCTGAAAATAATTAAAGTATATCGCTATTTAAAAACATATTTTCATCTATGAAAGTTTTGCTCGTGGATTATCGACGGATGGGTCAAAATTACTAGACGTTTATCTTGATATGCATGATAGAACATTAACATCTGTCGATAGAAGTCCTCTGATTTATAGTGTAGCTCCTAAAACAAAAACAAAAAAATTATAGGTAAAAACATATTATCTAACACAAATAATTGACATAACCAACTTTGTTATAGTTTATGTAACCATTTTCCTTTAGACATGACTTCGAATTGAATATAATTTCAAAATATATACATACAATTCATATTAGGGATGCTTGACAAAATTTACGGATTGAATTGCTATATATGGTTTTGGAAAATAACAAACCATTTGGGATATTTGTTGAATTGCTAAATATGTTCAAAACGGTTTAGTTTTAATGGAGTTAACCTTTTTCCCCTTAGAATCGTTATTATTTTATTTTTCTTAAAATATAATGATGATTATTATTAAAAATATCATTTTGAAAAAATTTAAAGAACAAAAATAGTGATTAGGTAAACCTTTGATTTACACAACCACTTTTAATTTCAAGCCTTAAGACGAACATTTTAACCATTAAACTATCAAAACCGGACTTAGACCGGTTTAAACATTTTATGTCATTTAACTTGTTTATTTGATAACAATTTAAAATATAATGATGATTATTATTAATAAATATCATTTTGAAAAATTTTAAAGAACAAAAATAGTGATTAGGTAAACCTTTGATTTACACAACCACTTTTAATTTCAAGCCTTAAGGTGAACATTTTAACCATTAAACTATCAAAACCGGACTTAGACCGGTTTAAACATTTTATGTCATTTAACTTGTTTATTTGATAACAACTTAAAATATAATGATGATTATTATTAATAAATATCATTTTGAAAAATTTTAAAGAACAAAAATAGTGACTAGGTAAACCTTTTATTTACACAGCCACTTTTAATTTCAAGCCTTAAGGCAAACATTTTAACCATTAAACTATCAAAACCGGACTTGGACCGGTTTAAACATTTTATGTCATTTAACTTGTTTATTTGATGACAATTTATAACGCAGTGATCCGCAGCGGGACAATAACAATGTATGATTACGACAATATCTATGATAACAAAAAGCACTATGGGTAGTTGACGCCTCCTGTATACGACTTGGGAAGCATCCCAAAAGACTTCCCGATGTACCTAAGTTATGGAGGGCAAGATGAGCTCTCGGACGTGCAAGACGTTAAGACGTTGCTTGAAAGTGTCAAGGATCACGACCCGAATAAGCTTGTTGTACAGTATAAGGAGGATTATGCACATGCTGATTTTGTTTTTGGTGTAAACGCTAGAGAAGTTGTGTATGATCCTATGGTTGAGTTTTTTAAGAACCATTAGTAACATTACGTGTGATATGTGCATAGTATAAGCTTTTATTAATTAATTAATGGTGGATTTTAATTTTTGAAAATCTTGTAAGTTATATTTTATCAATTATCATTTAGGTAACCGTTGATGATTTATTTATGAATGCATATCGTATGGCTTTAAAGCCTCAGTGAAACCGCCAGTAATTACCGCCGGTCAACTTTCACGTTGAAAAGAAGAAACGGGTGTCCTTTCTTTATTTATACTAATTTATCTAAAATTAACTTTATTTAAATCATAATAATTAAATTCAGTTACACGTATTTAAATCTCACTTTTATTTGAACGATAAAGATTACGTCACTACTCCTAAATTACAACAAATTTATCTTATGTCAGAAATTGAACCCTGGTCTCTCCCCATTAAGCACAAAGCCTTTAAATCTCACTTTGAATTGTAAAAAAAAGGACAAACTAATAATTTATCTAAAACATAATGATTTAATTTAAAAAGTTTATACCTCCTTTATATACATATAATTATGTTTTAAAATCAAATATCATATTATTATGCCAATGTGAGGCTAACTTACTTAGTAGAGACATGATTTTTAGAGGAAATGTCTCAGGTTTAAACTGGGTAATGAGGTGTAATTTAGGATTATTGGTTAAAAAAGTTCCAGTTGTTACAAAAATTTCGAGTGAGTTATGCTTTACTTTGAGATTGTTTAATAACATATTTTTGTTAGAGTATACATGTCCCAAGTGTCTATTTTGATGGTACAAAATTTAGAAAGTATAAGTCAAATACCATGTAAGGATAATTATATGACTTCTTACATGTATCGATTTATATATATTTATGACTCTTTTTTTAAAATTTATAGATCAAATAATAATGAATCCAAATTTTTTTTATCTATATATGTTAACTAAAAGTTTCAAAAATATATTAAAAGTTTTTGACCGTGGCTGCAACGAAATCTTGGGTGAAGACACATGGTTAAGGTTAAACATATGGTCCAAAGACCATAACCGTTGTTTTAAACTAGGGGTTTTCTATTTTGTCCTCATATTAAAGCCTTTCCTATAAAAGACATATGGGCATTTATCCAATGGTGTACCAAGTAAACAAACATGGCTTATACAATTACCACTAATCTTCTTATTTTTCTGTGCTTGATCTCGATCTCTAAAGGTGTACGCAACCTGAATGCAATCAACAATCAGGATGAGTCGCCGTCATTGTTGGTTGATCAGGTTGGTACATGTAGCTTGTTGATCGAGACACAAGGCTACACGTGTGAAGAACATAAGGTATACATTCTCTTATGTTCATTTTATAATGTGACCAAAGACGATAGATTATGTTTATTATTTCTTTTTGAACATGTTAATGATGTAAGATAACCAAAAATGATTTTGTTTCATATAAATAGTTTGAAATTGTGAACTCGAGCTTTGTTCATGACTTAGGGTCAATAATACTACATGTTTTGTTTTGTTTTAGGTGACGACCGAAGATGGTTATATACTTAGCATGCAACATATTCCAAAAGCACACGATGGTACAAAGGCCGACAAGCCACCGGTTTTGTTACAACACGGGCTTCTTATGGTAGTTTCGTGATCCAAATCATACTTTAATGTTTGTTGAATGGAAACTGATGTTTTGGTGTTTGGCAGGATGGTGGGACGTGGGTTCTAAACGCTCCAGACGAATCACTTGGGTTTATTTTGGCAGATAACGGGTTTGATGTGTGGATAGCGAACACACGTGGAACCAATTACAGTCGTGGTCATACGTCACTTAGTCCTAGCGATCCGGTATATTTTCTTTATCATGTCACATTTTATTTTATTGAGTCTAATATTTTCAAATCTGAAGTTACTCTATATGTTATTTCGTAGGCCTATTGGGAATGGTCGTGGGATGAATTAGTAACTTATGATCTTCCGGCATCAATACAATTTGTGCGTGATCAAACGGACCAAAACCTACATTATGTTGGCCATTCCTTGGTAAGTTTAAACAACAACAAATTAACGAGTGTTATAAATTGTTTTATATGTCATAAAATGTGATGACTAATTGGCTATGTCGGTAAATCCGTAATTGTGTTTTAAAGTGAAAATTTGATGATTTATTAGGGAACTTTGATCGCATTTTCGGCATTTTCAAAAGACGAGACGTTAAACATGTTGAGATCAGCCGTGTTACTTAGCCCTATCGCGTATTTGGGTCAAATGTCATCAAGTCTCGCTAGAGCTGGTGCCGATTCTTTCTTAGGCGAGGTAAATCCCTCACGTTTCCTGATTTTAAAACGACATTTTAAGAACCAAATGTTTTTTTTTGTTGTGTAACAGATATTATATTGGTTGGGTCTTCATGAATTTGCTCCAAGAGGGTAAGAAAGATTCACCTTTTCTTTTCTAAATGTGCCGATTGTAAGCGTTTATGACGGATTTGGTCTAAATTAAACATAATAATGTTGTTATTACTCGATTGAATACAGGGAAGCAGTTGCTGGTCTTCTAAGCGTTATATGCAAGAATCCAGGCGTCGATTGTAGCGATTTGATGAATTCGTTTACGGGTATTAAATTGCAACACTTGACTAAATATTTGTTAC
Source organism: Helianthus tuberosus (assembly GCA_030545235.1). Classification (NCBI taxonomy): domain Eukaryota; kingdom Viridiplantae; phylum Streptophyta; class Magnoliopsida; order Asterales; family Asteraceae; genus Helianthus; species Helianthus tuberosus. The sequence goes on along the minus strand of CM060368.1, from coordinate 80,469,308 downwards.
ATTAAAAATCGACATAAACATATGTTTTGTGGTGAATGTAGGACCAAACTATTGTGTGAACTCGTCGATGACCGGCAAGTTTCTGGAGCACGAACCGCAATCCACCTCGACTAAGAATATGATCCACCTTGCTCAAAGTAAAGTCACTTTCTATACTATTAATACAACATTATAATTTATAACATAGGTTGTATATCTGAACATGATATTATTTTGCATTAATTAATTAAAGTAAACCGCTACTAGAAAAAAAAATGATTTTTATCTATGAAAGTTTTGCTGGTGGAATATTGACGGATGGGTCAAAATAAAGAAAAAAATAACGAAACTTTACTAGATGTTAATCTTGGTAAGCATGACAGAACATCACCGTCTATCGATGAAAGTCCTCTGATTTATAGTGTAGCTCTTAAAAAAACAAAAGAGTAAAATGCACGGATAGTCCATGTGGTTTGGTGAAATTTCACCCTTAGTCCCAAACTTTTCAGAATTACACTCTTAGTCCCTGTGGTTTGACAAGTTGTTATTTAGATAGTCCCTAAAGCGGATGAAGGTTACTCGGATAGTCCCTGTGGTTTGACAACTTGTTACTTGGATAGTCCTTGTCATTTCACACCCACTTAACCAGAAAAACTAACCTCCATCCGCTTTGGGGACTATCCGAGTAACAACTTGTCAAACCACAGGGACTAAGAATGTAATTTTGAAAAGTTTGGGACTAAAGGTGAAATTTCACCAAACCACAAGGACTATCCGTGCATTTTACTCAAAACAAAAAAAGATGAAAGTCCTCTAATTTATAGTGTAGCTCTTAAAAAAATTAGGTAAAAAACATATTATCTAAAACAAATAATCGACATAACCAACTTTGTTATAGTTTATGTAACCATTTTCCTTTAGACATGACTTCGAATTGAATATAATTTCAAAATATATACATACAATTTATATTAGGGGAGTTGACAAAGTTTACGGATTGAATTGCTATATATGGTTTTGGAAAATAACAAACCACTTGAGATATTTGTTGAATTGCTAAATATGTTCAAAGCAGTTTAGTTTTAATGGATTTAACGTTTTCCCCCTTAGAATCGTTATTATATTATTTTTCTTAAAATATAATGATGATTATTATTAATAAATATAATACATTTTGAAAAATTTTAAAGAACAAAAATAGTGATCAGTTAAACCTTTGATTTACACAACCAGTTTTAATTTCAAGCCTTAAGTCGAACATTTTAACCATTAAACTATCAAAACCAGACATAGACCGAACCGTTAAATCTATTTTAACATTTTATGTCATTTAACCTGTTTATTTGATGACAACTTAAAATACAGTGATCCGCAGCGGGACAATAACAATGTATGATTACGGCAATGTCTATGATAACAAAAGGCACTATGGGCAGTTGACGCCTCCTGTATACGACATGGGAAGCATCCCAAAAGACTTCCCGATGTACCTAAGTTATGGAGGGCAAGATGAGCTCTCGGATGTGCAAGACGTTAAGACGTTGCTTGAAAGTGTCAAGGATCACGACCCGAATAAGCTTGTTGTGCAGTACAAGGAGGATTATGCACATGCCGATTTTGTTTTTGGTGTAAACGCTAAAGAAGTTGTGTATGATCCTATGATTGAGTTTTTTAAGAACCATTAGTAACATTACGTGTGATATGTGCATAGTATAAGCTTTTATTAATTAATGGTGGAATTTAATTTTTGAAAATCTTTGTAATTACTTTAATCCTGCAAGTCATATTTTATCAGTGTTTTGACAATTGGATAGGTCTAACCAAGTAACCAATATAGAGTCGGTTTGATTGAGTGCTCTTGAACTGTCTTTATTTGGGGTTGTCGGTTATGGCGTCGATCCATTAAACTGTAAATAGGACTGGTAGTTAGGACTAATTTTATTAAACCGTAATAGGATTGGTGGTTAGGACTATTTGAAAAATTGTATTTGGTTATTGTAAAATTATTATTTTCTTAAAATTATAAGTAAATACTAGTGGGTTGGCCCGCGCGATGCAGCGAGTATCACCAAACCACAACCAATAAGTCTTAATAGAAGGCATAAACAATTTAAGGAAAATACATCGAAACGATATTATAAGTTAAATGTGCTGAAATATATTGAAAAAAAATAGGAAAATACTTAAAGATGACATGCCTGTGTGTGGTAGTTTTTCTTTGTGTCATTAAAGATGAATATGGGGGGTTGGGTTTCGGTTCTATTAGAGATGCTAACTTAGGTGATGTTTGTTTTTTTAGAGGTAAAACGTCTGCAGTCTGCGGACCACATCTGCAGACATCTGCAGCTGAAGAGGTGGACCAAACCTCTGCAGTCTGCAAGAAGAAGACTGTTTGTTTTTTAACTTCTGCAAGCTGCTGAAATAAACTGAAATATAAATAAACTGATTTTATTTAACTTAAAAGATTTTTTTAACATTTAAACATAAATAATAGTTGTGGCAAAACTGTTTTTCATTCATGTTCTTTATTTTTTTATTTTGATAAGGGATATTTTTCGTCCACAGTTGCACTCTGATACATGTTTGTTTAATTGATTCCCATATACATGTTTGTTTAATTGATTCCCTTATAATTTCAGGAGTGCAACTCAAAGTTCATTATAAATCATTTGTGAGTGAGTATCCCATTGTGTCAGTTGAAGACCCATTTGGCCAAGATGATTGGGAGCATTATGGCAAGATGACTGTAGAATGTGGTGATAAAGTACAGATTGTTGGTGATGATCTTTTGGTCACAATATTTGTTAACTTGACTTAACTTAAAATGGAGGAAAAATAATAACCCAGGTAGAAAACAGATGAAAGTTCCAATTTTTTAATACAAAAACTTGTTATTTTCTTGATTTAGCTCGATTCATTACACCCAGATGATGAAAAAGCTAGAAAGTTATCTTCAACACAAACAGCACCATAGAAATTTTTCAACACAAACTGTGGACTTACGAGAGCAAAGCTGTGGATAGTCGATTGCGTCCCACACCAGAGAAGAAGGATGAGGGGTCAACGGTAGCACAGAGACGACGGAGATGTGCGGTGGCGGAGGTGGGGTCAACGGTGGCACAAAGGCGACGGGGATGTGCGGTGACGGAGAAGAAGGATGAGGAGTCGCCTGTGGAGAAGAAGCAATCTAGGGTTTTTTTGAGATGTGTTTTCAAAGAGAGCATAGGTAATCGAAGAGGCGATGTTGGGTGTCGGCTGGAGGTGGATGTCGGCTGGAGTGGGGCGGCGGAGGTGGAGGGGCGGCGGAGGTAGAGGTGGTGGTGGACGGTGGGTGGAGGAGAAGGGGTGGAGGAGAAGGGGTGAAGAGGTGCTAGGGTTTTGTGAAGAAGAAGAGGTCTGCAGACCCATGAAGACATTGGTCCATGTATGCACCGCGAAGTGGTCTCGCAGACCTTTTTTAATAAAAGGTCTTCGAGAAAACAAACAGTCTTCAGACCCAAAGGTCTGCGCGCGGTCTGCGCGGCGCAGACATAAGAGGTTCTGAAGACCTTTTCAGGAAAAACAAACACCACCTTAGCTATGTTGGTTAAGTGGTGGTGGAGGTTTAAAACGGAAAAAACTAGTTTGTGGCGAAGGGTTATTTGGGCAATACATCATAACACTAGAGCTTGGAATGATATTCCGGTTAAAGTATCTATATCCGGGCCATGGAAAAGTATCATTGGGATTCGGCAGCCGTTACTAAATGTCGGTATAGAAGTTCTTATGCGAGTGTGGTAAATGGGAAAAACATTCAATTTTGGTTAGATATTTGGGCTGACCCAATACCACTATATATAAAATTCCCTGAATTATTTAAAGTTGAATGCCTTAAAGATTGTTTGGTGAAGGACCGATTTGGCTTGGATGAGTCTGGGCTTGTGTTAAATTGGTCTTGGGCTCGCCCAAGTGTTAGTGATAATGAACAACATCAGTTGCAACAGCTGGTACTTTTGGTTAGTGGGTTAAATATGGGTTTGGGTAGAGATCGATGGTCTTGGAAGTATGATCAGAATGGGTTTTTCGAATTGACCCGTTTTGACCCGAGCCCTTTTTTACCCGTGACCTGACCCACCCATTTTGCCAGGTATAACAAGAATACACATGATTATTATTTGTTATACCGTACTCATAGAAAATAAAACCATTTTAAGGGGTTGTGTAAACTGTGAACCCAAAAAATTTTGTTCTATAATTATTAATCTATTCGTATCTAATTAGTGTTTCAAATATAAATGCAAAATTATATTATTTTAACATTGTGATTTTGTGAATAAAATAGTTAAGGAAGTTTATGCCTTTTGAAAACACTATGGACACCTTTTTGACTCGCTTTCTTTCCGGTTAACCTTTTTCTTACCCGTTCGAAAAATTTAACTCAAGTCAACACATTTATAAGTTATCCATTAAAACTGCACCTCTATCAAGTAATAAGCTCACTGAATCTATGGATGGAAATATACCAGAAAAAAGAAAGTTGTGGATAAGAATGACTTGAGAAGAAAGAGCGCAACTGTCACACCAACAACAGTCACTGATACCCGAGCAATTGGTCTTGGAACACTCCTAAAACACACAACAAAAAAACAATTAGGCATAATTGGAAAAAGAAAAAAAGGAAATTTAAATAGGTGCATGAGTTTGTTTTGATATTAAAGACTTGTAAAAGGAGCGAAGACGCCTTACTGGCACTAAACTTGTTCCTGCTTCAATTCCATCCCTTCCAAAATTGTGAAGTTTTCCATCTATGACAAGATCGAGATATCCACGAATCTCCTTTAGTCTTGCATCTAACCCTTTCAAGGCAGCCAGCTTCCCAGTGACCTGCACGAGATGCATAAAATATAATTAGCGAAACATTAAAATAATAATAATAATAATAGTAATAATAATAATAATAATAATAAAAGAAAAAAACCTCTGTTGCAAGAGTGCTGATGGTTGTATCCTTTACATCCCTCAACAAGTGTTCCACTCCTGTAGAAAAAGTACAAAAAATCAAGTTACCGAAAATGTGACTCCCCAAAAGGCATCTCACTTGTGCATTTAACTGGTGAAGCAGACGATAATAAAGTAGAAAGTAAGATGCCATTTTTGTCCCTAAGGTTTGGCCAGTTTTGCGACTTTCGTCCGAAGGTTTATTTTCTCACATCTGGATCCAAAAGGTTTGAAATCTTGCCATTTTCATTTGGCTCATTAACTCCATCCATTTTTTTTCCCATAAGGTTAGGGGTATTTTTGTACATAAAGTGAAAAAGACCGAAACGCCCTTTAAGTCAATGCTTGTACATTGTGATAAATGCTTGTATATAAAGTGAAAAGACCAAATTGCCCTTTAAGTTAACAAAAAAGGCGGAAATACCCTGACTTGACGGAGAAAATGGATGGAGTTAACAAGTCAGGTGAAAACTGCAAGATTTGGAACCTTTTGAATCCAGATGCGGAAAAATAAACATTTGGACGAAAGTCGCAAAAGTGGCCAAACCTCAAGGACGAAAATAGCATTTTAATCTAAAATAAATAACAAAATGTAGAGTTTTACCAATTTCTTCAACTTCATGAGCAGCAATTTCAGAGGGCACATGAACAAAAACCTTCTGGCTTTTCTGGGTAGCATTCTGCGAAAGAAAGGCAGTAATTGGTTACTTCTACATCAGAAAATAAATTATGTAACTATGCAAATCGATCTGTGAATTAAAGGTTGCTTTTTTATGGTATGAAGTGATGGTTTAATTCTTAATCAATTCGGAAAGAAAACTTAGGTCATTGAGTTAACCGGTAAAATACTGAAAGAAAACTTAGGTCATTGAGTTAACCGGTAAAATACTAAAATTACTCTTTACAGGTTGAGTAGAGGTCAAAATGGGCTGGGTAGATTACACAGGTCCAAACGGGTCAAAAATAAGTGATGTGTCAAAAGATGGCTGGAAATTAACTCATTTGTCAAAACGGGTTAAAATTGAGGGGCTGAAAAAACGCAGGCCTTTCGGGCCTATTTCTTCCGTACAAACAGAGGCAATGTGGCAAAGTCTCCATAGTTCATCTAATAGAAGGTAAATAAAGAGAATATATCAGCATCACCATTGAATGAAGAAACAAAAAGCCTAGAAGCTAAAAATATTATAAATGCAACTGAAACAATTGTGTAAACTTGAGCCGTAGTAAATGCAAATGTTGCATTTATCATTCCCCCCCCCCCCCCGTGCCCAAACAAATAACATGTAAGATTAGTCACATAGTTTGAATGGTGTTTGATTCATTATGGGTATGAGTTTGGTGGCAGGGTAGAGTGAACCCACCCGCTTTGGCACATATGAAGCCCTCCAATTGGTGGATATTGTTCCCTATTTTGAAACCCCTAACCTCAAACCAAACAGCTTCTATCATTTAAATTCCCAGTCCCTCATGCCTAATCTCTTAATCCAAATACCCCCTTAGTAAAAGAGTTTGACCAGCTTCTATCCATGTGTTTCTAAGGGTCGAGGCCGTCGAGGTGCGCTTCGAGTCGAGGCGGTAAGAACGTTATTTGTTTGATGTTTAGTATATTATTTTTTATAAGAGGTATACTTTATTATAATTATTTTTTAATTCCGCCTCGGGGTTAAGCCTTGGTTTGCCTCGAGGCTTACACCTCGTGAAGCGAAGGGAAAACGCCTTGAGGCTCAATTTCGTTCTTTTAAACCTTGTTTGCATCTAGATACAAACACAATAAAATCCTTGTGATTCTACAAGTCAATGTCCTTGTTTGCATCCGAGCCAGGGGTAAGCTCGGGCTCGGCTCGATTATAATTCGAGCCGACTCGGGTTGGCTTGGATTCGAAGCCGAGCTGGAAAGCTAAGCTTGATGTCACGGGGTTATAAATTTCAACCCATTTTACTATTGAATGGGCCTATACAAGTAATAAATAAGGATCATATGTACTTACTTGAAGTAACAGGGCAGCAAGCAACCCAACAATGTTGCTTCTGCCAATCATAACAACAACGAGGATGAACGATTCACATTCATTCGTCCCATTCAATCGCCGCCGTGAGAGATGGCGTCTTAATGAAACAGTGACTACAAATCAAATGTAACACTGAACTTCTTGCAAGACCGTAAGTACATTGAAGCCATGCCATTTCCTCCAAGAACATTAAACTTTTCAATCACATCTGCCATTAACAGTTTCCAAAATCAAATTTAACTCATCAAAACTCACAATGCTGGAAAATATATTTTTTATTAAAAAAGACCTTCTGACTTGGATGAAGTATGGATGTTCAAGCTGTCGATTTTTACAGAGACAATGGTTCTTCTGCTGCCACTCAGGAGACCTTTCACAATGACATTTCATCGAGCACCTTGGACGCAAAATAAAAAATGTATGAAATCAAAATAAAAAATGAAAATTTAATGGATTTCCAGCATGTCTCTAAAGTTCTTGATATATCCCAATCGGCCACGTATATAGATCATTAGTAGTTACCAATCAAAACTGGGACTCGATACGATAATTTAAACCCTTTTGTTTCCCAACTCAAAATTGAAAACTCATACCTGTGGTCTGCCGAATGTGTTGAATAATCCCGCCTCCGTTCATCTTCAATCAGTCCGCAAACAACAACCATCCCGTCAGACGGTGGCAGTGGGGTTGGCAACGACGGTGACGGCAATGGCCATATAAATGGATGAAAACTTACTCGTGGTTCGTCTTCTTCACTGGGGAGAAATACGGTTGCCCTATCTTTGATTTGATTTCTTATGACGACCAAACGAAAAGGATCTAGGGTTAGTGAATGGCTAAACGGTGATTTTAGAGAAACTTTTGTGGTTGCAGAAGTGGAATTCGGAAGAGGTGATGCAACCCGTCCAACTTCAATTTCATTATTACACTACTGCATGATTAAGAAACGGAAGAAATCATTGAAACCTGGTTAAATGAGGGGCAAATTTGGGAGTGGGGGATGAAAATAATGGAACTTAGCTTTAGTTCTTGCAGCGGCGTCTTAAAAAATTGAAGTGAAATTACATTCTTATCCATAGGAAATGCTTTATATAGTACTAGGTTAGAACCCCGTGTAATACACGGGTTGAATAAATGTAATTTTATATATTAAATAATAAAAAAAATATTTTTAAAACCTCGTTTATTACACGGGTTGAATAAATGTGATTTTATATACCAAATAACAAAAAATATATCTTTAAAAATCTCATTTATTACATGAGTTCAATAAATGTAATTTTATATATTAAATAATAAAAAGTTATATCTTTAAGAACTCTGTGTATTGTACGGTTGAGTAAATTTTATTTTATATATTAAATAATGAAAAAAGTTACATATATTTCAAAAGATTATATTATCTCATATACGAATTGTTTAAATTTAATTTTATAATTAAATTTAATTTTATAATTATCTTTTAATTAATATTAATTATTTATAATTAAGTAGGAGATAAAGATGAGAAAACTAAAAAATAGATGGCTCCAATGAATGACATGTGTCCCAAAGTTGGTTTCTTTTATTATATAGTATAGATTATAGATATAGATATCGGTTATATTACTGATACAAAGCTTAAAGATATGTAGATAAACCTTTAAAGTTAAAAAACCATGAATAAATTAACTTAATGGTTTTTTAAGAGTGTAAACCAGCCAAGCTAAGTTCGACCTTGTTTAGGTTCGAACTTGTCTAGTTTAACTTTAAAAGAGTTCGGGCTAGAGCTCATCATATTTAGAGTTATATTTTTAAAGCGAAAGCTCTGGCTCATGAGTAATGTTTTAGGTTTAAGTTTGGCTCATTTACTATTTAATTATTATATTTGTATATTTCCATAGCTATTTAAATATATATATTTATAATTATATTTTTTAGGCTCGTGAGAGAAGCTTCGATTCGAGCTCGTTTGTTAAATGAGCCTCAATAAAAGCTCGAGCGCGTTTAAGTTTCGCTTGATTCGATATTCTAGCGAACCGATCTCAAATAGCTCATGAGTGATCGACTTGACTTGTTTAGACTCCTAGGTTTTTGTGTACATAACAACACAATATAAAAAGTAAAAAAAACGTAAACTATTAATAGCATAATCTAAGATCCTGAAGAAACACAAAACTAATCTGGTGATTAGTTTGTGATGCGTGTCTCGACAAATAAGGTTAATCTTCTTTGTCTCGTCCAAGCTGTGATGATGGTGATCCTGCAAAACAATAAACACCCCGTTAAGCTCGTTACGAGGAGGGGAATAGGGGGGTTCTCCTCGTAACCATTCTCCGGTGTGAGAATAAGTATATGTTTTAAGGATATAAGTGTGTGATTAAGAGTGAGAAAGCAAGGAAGCGGAATGGTTAAATCTGGAGGTGAAGTTCTCTATTTATAGCTGGAGAGGTGTGGAAGGAGACTGTAACATATCAATTTTTTTATATATAAGAATTATAGGTTGTTTAAATTTATTAACCACTAGTAACTAATTTTATTTTTTAATTATTCGACCCATATAGTTTTAAAAACTAGTTTGTTGGAATATTATACTAATTAATTGGCATGTATATGAGTGACCTTTCTATTAAAATAAAAGTATATAAAAACTTATATTATTAGACAGGTAGATTACGGGTAAGTTGACTGTTACAAATATGAAGTACCTAGACGGGCCTAGAAACCGTTTAATAATTAAATTATAAAAATACAATATATTTGAACCTACTCCGTTTTTTAATGAAACTTGGTTCAAAATGTAGATAAGATTATTCTCGTTCTAATGACATATTTATTGTTTTGTAAAACATAATATTTTAGAAGTTATAAGCGCCAAATAAGTGAAGCAGCTTAATTAATTATAATAATAAAATAATAATATAACTAAAACATAACAACTAAATTAGAATTGTGTACGTGGGCACATCAGACAGATGGACTAATCTGCACAAGAGAAGAAAACAAGAAGAAAGAGTTAGCCCGGAAAATTTCTCAAGAATTCAAGAAGAGAGGAACCAAACCGTCATTGGAGCAAGCTACCAGCAGAAGCTGTAACAAAAAGCGTTCAGAAAGATGCCGTTTTAGGAGAACACCCTACTGTGACTTCTGCAAGATGACCGGGCATATAGAAGAAGAGTGCAGAAGGAAAACTAATATATGTTTCAATTGCGGAGAAACAGGACACATCAAACCATATTGCCCAAAACTGACTAAAGCATCCGACAACAAGACAAAAACAACAGACAGAGCTAAAAAGAACGCGCGAGCATTCGTACTTACTACGCAAGAAGCAGAAATGATTCCAGACGTAATCGCTGATATGTAATATCTAAGTTAAGTTATTATTTGACCCTAGTACAAATAAAAGTTTATAAATAAATGCATTCTATCAAGTACTTCATCAATTCAAAACCATAACAGACTGGTTTGGTCTTCACTTTCATTGAATCATGTTTTTTGTTACGACACCTTGTGGTGGTGTTTTCTTTAATTTGAAGCTTGAGCTAATCTCATTTTCACTCATGATGTACGGATTTTAATTTCTGTTGGTTCATTATCTTAAATGGTCTTAATACAATTATGTGTTAAGATAAGAGTACACAAATTCGTATTATATTCTGATGTACCTCTAAAGATTCTTTCATCATTGATCAAAATTTTCTATGATATTCATTTGGTTTTTCATCATCAACTGAAAAATCTATGAATATCCAAATTTACTTCATTAAAGCTTTCAGTTGATTACGAACACGGTGAAATTGTTCGGTCACCATATTTATTCAGCTATTTCAATCATTTCGACACCTTGCGGCGTCGACATAAACTTGTAGCTTGGGCTAATCATAATCATACGAATCATTCAAAACCACGTATGTCTTTCATTTGACTCATTATTAAAATTAGTCTTGATACAATTATGTATTAAGACAATGATACACTAAACTCTATTGTATTTCGGTGTATCCTTGCAATTCAATAAATGTCAACACACTGATTTTTCTCTTGTTATGGTTCGATAGTTGACAAATCATTTTCGTGCTTTTATTTCGAGCTTGTTGATTCTGAGTCTTCCTCAGTTGACAATCAAAGTAAGTTTTGTTTTAACAGTAAATTATATTGTTTCTAAAAGTCATTTACAACTTGTAAACAGTCAATTTAGACATCTATTGATCATATATCTCTTTTGGCTTGAACCTAGTCACCTTGGAAATTATATTATTTCATCTCGTTCATTTGACATCGATTTTTTTGAAAATAATTCAGTTAAACCATTGATTTCTAAATTGTTATATGATATCCTCGTATTCTTTTGAACATATCTTGATTCTGTATACTGTTCTTATTGACTAAGACGTGACAGAACCCTAAAGGAGACATCGTAGCCCAAATCTCGAGGACGAGATTTAAAACAAGGTGGGGAGGATGTAACATATCAATTTTTTTATATATAAGAATTATAGGTTGTTTAAATTTATTAACCACTAGTAACTAATTTTATTTTTTAATTATTCGACCCATATAGTTTTAAAAACTAGTTTGTTGGAATATTATACTAATTAATTGGCATGTATATGGGTGACCTTTCTATTAAAATAAAAGTATATAAAAACTTATATTATTAGACAGGTAGATTACGGGTAAGTTGACTGTTAGAAATATGAAGTACCTAGACGGGCCGAGAAACCGTTTAATAATTAAATTATAAAAATACAATATATTTGAACCTACTCCGTTTTTTAATGAAACTTGGTTCAAAATGTAGATAAGATTATTCTCGTTCTAATGACATATTTATTGTTTTGTAAAACGTAATATTTTAGAAGTTATAAGCGCCAAATAAGTGAAGCAACTGAATTAATTATAATAATAAAATAATAACATAACGAAAACATAACAACTAAATTAGAATTGTGTACGTGGGCACATCAGGATGTTTGCGTGGACTCAAAGCTACCAATTCAATATAAATAGAGACAATCGAGACACTTTGAATTTGCTCAAACTTCTTTTTCCATTTTGCCTACACTCTCTCGCCATCTCTTTTTCTTTCTTCTTTAAATATTAGACCCTATAATACTCCAAAGCCCTGCCCCGTTTTAAGTGTTTTAACCCCTGATCACTGATACCCTGTCCGATTGATCTAGGCCCCATAACGCATGTCAAGGCTCTGCCCGACTAAGTTCGTTGGGGTTCTGTCTCGTGACGTAGGGATAAAGTTGAACTAGGTTACTATACTTAACACGAGTGCATTATATATTTTATTAAATAGCTCAGGAGTTATACCCAAGATTTATACCTGGATGCTTTCTAGTTGAATCCTAAAATTACAAAGTGAGTCCATTCTCTTTTCTCACAGTTACCTTTTTGTGATACAGTTATATTTAAAAATGCTTTCCAAAATCCTAAATATTTATCAGTTATACTTACAGTGATTAAATTTTTGTATTCTGCAATAACTGCCGGTATGAGAGGTTTTATACATTACTTAACCTTCGTTACTATTGGTCAAAAAGTTAGCCAATAGTAGCATGACCACAAGCACAGGGGGAATTGTGCCCCAGTAGTCATAGCCTATAACTAACATTATTGTTACATTACTATATTAAATTATTAATAAATCTAATGTATTTTAATATACATATGACCGTGAATAGTACATTTCATATTAATTCTTTGAAAATTTCATTATTTAACATCCTACAAAGGAAAAGTATATAAGAATTTTACAGATGTGTGTCATACCTCTCATGATGTGAAGAAAATGTGGGCCACCTCCCCCTTTGACTAATTACATGTTTTTTTTAGAGATTTTGTTAGATTTTTTACATGTTATTTAATAAACCTAAATTACTATTAACATTATAAAATAATATTTAGTCAATAAATGTATATCATAATAAAATATGTCAAAAATAATATATTCTTCTTTTAATATACTAAGATTATATTTTAATCTTAGTTACGTTAATATATTAAAGAATAATAACACAATTATTTAATTAATATATTATATTTGATAAAGTTATAGCTATTAGTTTGACAGAAAATTATATATTTCATTTTCTGGGTTAAGTGGTTTTGTGCCATAGAAAATATATTTGACAAAGTAATGTCACGGGACACTACTAAGTCCAGAGTCACTAGTTGAGAGAATGATCAACAGTGACATGACCAAAGGCACTAGTTGAGAGAATGATCAACAGTGTTATGACCAGAGTCACTAGTTGAAAGAATGATCAACAGTGATATGACCACAATTACTAGTTGAGAGAATGATCAACAGTAATATGACCCGAGTCACTAGTTGAGAGAATGATCAACAGTGGTTTGACCACCGTCACAGGAATAGCCTACTGACCAATATAATAGTAAGATATATGATATTCGCTAATTTACACATATTTTAGTCCCCCGTTTTATCCCCATTTTATGTGTTTTCGGCCGTAAAACCGTCATTCGGATACTTAATAATGTATACTTTTGATTACAGGCCTAAAACAGCATACCAGGCGAGATGATAGCGAAAACGAGGACTTTCCGGACAAAACGACAAAGCTGCGAACTTCCTGTTGAAAACCTGACCTGGGCGTTTGGCACGGTCGTGCCTTGAGTGGAACGACCGTGCGTTTCCGACAAATCAGACCAACCTCGGCAATGCACGACAGTACAACTAGGCGTGCAAGCATTCTCGGTGTGGAACGATCATGCCGATATTGGAACGACCGTGCGGATCCGATGATCAGCAGAAACCCCGGAACTGCACCACCAGTGCAGTTCTCCGTGCAACAAGAATACCGGAAAGGAACGGTCGTGCGACCTAAAGAACGACCGTGCAAGACCGAAGACCAGTCAAGATCTGTGACGTCATGCAGTATGGTGCACTATCCCTCCAATAATTCAAAAAAGTGAACGGTCATGCGAGAACTCGCACGACCGTGCGAGACCGAAAATTATAAAAAACTTGCAGAAACATCCTGCTCGTAACTCTGGACATTTTGGAAGCAATTCAGGCGATTTTCAGGCTCCGGAGGCTTCTGCTTTCACCCGGATTCAAGCCACATTGTGCCGATTAGCTTCGTTATCTTCCAGATTCTTAATCTTATGCTTGTTTATGGTTTGGTTTTCTAATCTTTCCATGATTTTGTTAATCTTTCAAGCATTTAGATTATGTTTATGTATTATTGTAGCCTTTGGGCAAAAACACAACAATCCCTTGTTTGATTATAGCCATTAGTATGTTAATCTTTGTTTGTAATGACATTTGGAAGTATTTTCTATCTTAATCTTTGATGATTAGTTTGCAACCTTGTTATTGATATTGATTTCTTGATTATAAGTAATTGTGTTGGATGATTGGTATTTGGTTAGTTAAGATAGTTGAAAAATGAAGCTTAATTAATCTTGTATTAGTAAACTTTGAACTTGGTTAACTAGTTTAGCTTGGTTAAAATGTGTGCACCATAATACTAGAAATGGTTAGTGGTTTAACAAAATGTAATTATTGTTAATCAAGAAAGCTTGCCGTCACGTAAGGACCTTAACGGGTTAAATGGTGTCGTTATAAATTCTTGCCATGATTTGTTAGCTTAGTTAGTAGTTTAGGCCAAAATTGCTATCTTGGTGAATTTATGTGTAAGATTTGTAAAATGAACTCGGTTGTGATTTAATCTAGTTTATGCTTGTCTCGGTGGTTGCATTGTGTTTATCGGTGTCGCTTTCCTTGATTAAGTGCGGTTAGAAAACTCCTAACGGATGACTAACTTATTTTTAAGAGATTTTCATAGACATTTATCAATTGCACGTTAAAGAACAATTTTAGGTGGTTAAAGTGTGTTTATCGTTTTAACTTTCCGAATGATTGTCATGTTAGGATTCCCGAAAGGGATACTAATTGTCTTGAAATTGGAGAATTGGTCAAATGCTTCTAGTGCCAAAACCGACTTAGTTGACATGCTTTGGTTGTGTATTAAGCAAGGCTATTTATCTATTTTCATATTTGATATCTATTTTGTTTTTATTAGTAGTTGATTATGCTTACTTTAGTTTATTAAAATCAAACAACTTATGTTTTTACCGGTAGTTTAGTGACAAAGGTCTAGTATTATTTCTCCGCCCATTTCCTTGGATCGCTGCTTGGTTCTTACCGATACTTTACTACATATATGACGGGGTACACTTGCCTCTTTCGTGTGTGTTTTGATGTAAAAGTAATAATCACTTTTATAAATTTAAAACCAAATCGTGTGTAATTTCATTGCAATATTATGTATATATACGCACACGTCAAGTTTTTGGCGCCGTTGCCGGGGAAATGGCGAGCTTTAGGAACGACCCGAGTCATTGTCTTATCGGTGTATATACTTGTTAATATTTGTCAATATTTTCCGTTTCATTTATTCGTTTATTTATTTGTTAATATTTCTTGTTTTAATTCATTTTATTCGTTTTCTAGATTATTTTTGTACACTTGTAAATTTTTGTTCCATTTATTTGTTCGAATCCGGATTTATTTATTTATTTATTTTTTGAGTTTTCGGCTTTGAAAAATCATTTCTACATTAGCCGATTCGATTATTTTTATTGTTGTAATTTTTATAAAATTTCGGGCCCATTTTCGAATTTTTATAAGATTTTCAGCCCATTTAAAATAATATTCTGTTTCTTTTCAGCCAAAAAAAACAACATTATTATATTAATAAAATATTCATTGTGTCAATTTTTCGTTTACAGGTTGATGTCCTATACCGCCGCTCCCAATCCTGTTGAGCCGTCAGACGAACCCGAGCGTGATCTGAGGAGACGCCTTCGTGCAAGATCTCATGCGGTTGGGCTGCTACTCGCAGCTGGTGAGCAGGAGCAGGTAGTACCCGCTGAAGCCGAGTGTCACAACCCCCGATCCCTGATCCCCGGGAACGGGCGGACGTGATCTCAGAGTTTTGGTGGTATCAGTTTTATTTAGTCTTGCAGCGGAATTTACATCAGGACCGTAGTTAGGAAATGTTTATCAGAGTAAAACCACCATATTTTATAATATTAAACAAATGGGATGAAACCCAAGTTCATAGTACACACGTTTTTATAGGAATAAACCCTATTTTATTTAATAAAAACATCTATTTTATTTTAGGTAACTTTATTGCCACTTTTCCAAGCCTTCAGTGCTGTCTAGCTGGCTTTTATTGGCTTCACACTAAGTTACCTGTAACACGTGTTTAAAACATTTTATCAGCAAGAAATACTGGTGAGTGAATCCCAGTTTAATCAAGTTTAAATAAAAATTCACAGTGAACAGTATTGAGGGCACATCCGCAATTACATTTGTTTCCAGGATATAACAATTAACATCAGTGGTACTGTCATACTCAACTTGTGGAAACGTTACTCCTTGACCAGGTGGTAACAAATTTTGTATACAAAACCCCAACATACCCACTATAATTGTATTCTTACAAATACTCAATATGTTTATTCGCATGGAAAGATGTGTAAGGTTTTGTAAAACAGTTCACAAAAAGGTTTACAAAAAGTGGATCAACTCACAAAAAGGTTTACACAAAAAGAAGGATTACTCACTTTGTTATCTTAGACTTCGCGTGAGGGTTTCCTGGATATTATCTATAATTTATACAAATATATATTGGTTAGTATCATAACCCTTTAAAGAATATAAATGATACCCTCCCCGAGACGGTATTCCAACAACCACGTCGGGCAGAACCACGACAGTTGTTACGGAACCCTAAATCAAACGGGCAGCGTAACTATTATGAAACCGGGGTTATAATACTTACAACGGAGCAGAACCTCGCTAATTAGGGGTATAATACCCGAGTATAATAACTTTCCTACAGAAATTGTGATTGAGAATTGAAAAGTGAGCGAATTGAAATGAGATCCGAAGCCTGCTATTTATAGTTGTGATACTGAGTCCTGTCGCGGCCCGCGTAAAAGACAAGGGACCCTTACGCGGCCCGCGTCAACACCAGTCAACGCAGTAGCTTAGCTGAGTCGTTCACTAGACCGCCACGATCATGACACGTGTCAGCCTCTGGGTATATCCGCGTTTCACGAGCTCTCGCGGCCCGCGTTAACTAAGCATAACCCTTATGCGGCCCGCTTCAACTAAAGAAATCAGCGCGGTCAATTCTAATCTTGATACGGCCCGCGTGAAGTTGAGGTGAGGTCTTTCGCGGCCCGCCTCAACTTACTCTTTCAGAATTTTATTTATTTTATATACTATAATATAATTAAGGCTCGGTTTTCACATACGGGGCATAATATAAGACATATTGGGAAAATTTAAGATATAATAGAGGGTCGGAAATATTATAAGGGTGTTGGTTTTACCGAGGGTTGTTACACCGAGGGCTCAGGGGCAGCAGGAAACGCAACCATGGCAGACGACGATAGACCTTTAAATGAAACAAACCAACCCGGAGGAGAAGGCTTGCTACCGAGCATCACCCGACCAACGGTAGCAGCACCGAGTTTCGAGATAAAATCCAGCATCATCAATATGATACAAAACTCGGTGCAGTTTGATGGGAAGGATCACGATGATCCGGGTCGGCACATCGCAAAGTTTCTCGAGGTGTGCTCGACTTTCAAGATAGGAGATGTTTCTGAGGACACGATCCGTTTGCGGCTCTTTCCGTTTTCATTGCGAGGCAAATCCAGAGCTTGGCTCTTGTCACTTCCGGCAGGATCTATCACCACTTGGGCCGGTATGGCAGAACTATTTGTGCAGAAATATTTTCCTCCGGAAAATATGACTAAATTGAGGAACCGTATCATAACGTTCAAGCAAGACGACGGAGAATCTCTACACGCAACTTGGGAGAGGTTTAGAGATCTTTTAATTGATGTCCCACATCACGGGTTGTCCAAAAGGCAACTAGTACTGACCTTCTATCAGGGGCTCAATTATGACTCGCAGGAGCGTTTAGACGTGTATGCAGGAGGCGATCTTGGAACAAAGACACTAACTGAAGCTTACGCGATCATAGAGAAAGCTGCGTTGAAGTCAAGTTCTCGCCACGGTGGATCGCGGAATAAGACATCATCCACTTCCGGAGTTCATGCTGTGGATACATATACGGCTCTTACTGCGCAAATTGGAGCCTTGGCAACAAGAATTTATCAGTCTTAGAATGTCTCGCGAATTCAATCACCATCGTGTGATCAGTGCGGGGTTGCACACGTGCCAGGTACGTGTGAGCAGGGTGTTATGTTTATAGGACACGAGGAGGTGAACTACATGGGCAATCAAATCATGCCACAAAATAACCCCTATAGCAACACGTACAATCCAGGGTGGAGGAATCACCCAAACTTTGGGTGGAAATCTGGTTCTGGGAACCAGAACGCACACGGTTATGCTCAACATGCTCCAGCGCCACAACAATCTCAAGGTCAGTCCTTCCAGCCACAGTATCTTAATCAAGGCTCAGGAAGCAGTTCCCAGCCACACGCCTCTCAAAGCAACGCAAAGCTAGAGGAAATGATGGCACAACTGCTGAACAACTCCAATAGTGCTAATCAAATGGCTGAGAAACGATATCAGCAGCATGAGGAGCAGTTCATTGTCAACGAAGGAGAAATGCGGAGTCAAAAGGCTTCCATTCAGACCATCAAGAATCAAGTGGGCCAATTGGCAAAAATGATGTCGGAGAGACCTCCAGGTGGTCTTCCGGGCAATACTGAGCAGAATCCGAAGGGGCGTGGTAATGGCCCGCACATGTAACAAGTGTGGGGACATGAGTCTTGCTATCGACTCGCCGACAAAAATTTAGCATGAGTCTTGCTACCGACTCGCCGACAAAAATTTAGCATGAGTCTTGCTATCGACTCGCCGACAAAAATGTAGCGGAGCGTCTTTGGCGCTATAAGGGTAAAATAGTCCACTTTTATGTTTTTGTAGTTTTAGTGTAATTTAGATGTGTTAGGTAGTTTCCGTTAGTTTGTTTAATTTTCTTACGTGCCGGGCGAAGGTTCTATGTTGCAATATTGTTAAAACAGTTGGCGTGTTGAAAAAATGGCGAAAAACGGCCAAAACAGTAGCTAGAAAAGGCTTCTGTAGAAAATTCTGATCTGCAGCTGTTGCACGACCATGCCACGAATCGCACGACCGTGCGTTTCCGAGCTGGCCGGCACGGTGAGTCGCACCCCCAGTGCATCTCCGAGATCAGTATGCAGGGTTTGAAAATTGTAGGTGACGCACGACCGTGCGAGCCGTCGCACGACCGTGCGAGAGGCAGGGGCAGTTTGGTCTTTTGCACATCATAAAAACCCTCATCTGCTTCTTTTCCCTTCATTCACGAACCCTAACCATATGCGGTCGTTCCAGAGCGATATCACTTCAAATCGCACGGTTCTTCGCACGATTTCACACCCTACTGAGCACGGTACATTCCTTCATGTAGATTATCTGTTTCTTCGCCTCCTAGGTTAGATTCATCTGATTCTTCAAGGCTTTTTAGGGTTCTCTTCATAAATATAAACGAAACCCTAACCCTTGTTTGAATCGTGCGTATCATGAACATCCGGTGGATTTTCTGGCCCTTGTTTGTGTAAAAATTTGTTGATTTTCGGAGAAATCTGACTGTTCAAAGTTCAGGGGTCGGATTCTGCAAAAATGTTGTCGCACGGTCGTTCCTTGGATGGAACGGTCGTGCCATTCCGGCTGTTCACGATAATCTGCTGTTGGCTCTGAGATGCACGGTTGTGCCGTTGGTCGCACGCCGTGCAGTTCCGACATATTTGGGCCATTTCTGCTCGTTCTCGGCGACGTACGACCGTGCGTCTCGTCGCACGTCCGTGCCACAGGCCCAGATCAGAATAACAGTTTCTTCATAATTGTTTGCTCGGCTGTTTTTGATTAAAAATTTTCCTGTTCTCATCTTTCTAACAATATTCCTCATACAGATGGACCATCCTTTCCTGCAATTTAACCCCGATGATGAGCGAGAAGCTCTTTGCATTCCGAGACGTGACGCCTTATGGGCAAGGAGAGGGCAATTCGGAGTCCCCCGATGGCTGAATACTTTGTGAAGAGCTCAGGGAGGACACCCAATAGTTAGATCCATGGTGGTCAGTATGTGACCGAAATTGCTTACAATCTGGGATTGATGACTGACGAGGTACTTCAGAGTCTCACTCTGATAACCGAGGGTGTTTATGTTGATATTACGTCACTGAAGGCGATGGGAGTGATTGTTGAAACAGATCGAGGGGATAGATTGAGAGGTCTGAACAACGAGGTCTGGGACCCATTGCCTCCTGCTGAGGAGGAAAATGAGGATGAGGAGATGCATGATCAGGAGCATCATGAGCAGCACCAGCACCAGCCACAGACACCACCACATTCGCCGCAGCACCATGATTACCACCAGCATCAGGACTGGCCAGAGTTTTACCAGCAGTTCCAGCAGATGCGAGTTACGCAGGAGCAGCATGGGACTTATATCGACCAGATTAAGACTAGTCAGGACCAGATCCGGGCTAGTCAGGATCAGCTCAGGGCCACTCAGGATCAGCTTAGGCATAACCAGGACAGTTTATACCAGGGGGTGAGTGCTGGATTTTCATACCTATTCGGAGAGATGCATCATGCATATCCCGACTACTTTCAGCATCCTCCGCAGTTCCCACCGTGGAACCCACCTGATTATGGCGATGCTGGCCCGTCCTTTACGAGAGACGATGATGGTGATGACGAGTAGGAGTCGGTGGAGTGGGTAGTTTGTGGTTTTATTTTTTCTGTACTTTGTTTATTTCGGGTGTTCATTTTGTTTGCATTTCAAACACCCTTAGACACTTTACTTTTTATGTCTTGTCTTTGTTGGGATTTCTAGTATTTCTATTTATGTACATTATGGTTTATTTTGTTTCTGTTCTGTTCTGGTGTACATGTGACATACTTGCAGATCCGACATATCTTGGACCAGAGCACATGACAGATACAGCTTTGGAAGTCTCGTTTCATCAGACTTCATCTTGAGGGGAGTACTATTATCCTTTTCTCTATATTTCGGGTCACAATGCGAAGTTCAAGTGTGGGGAGGGGGTTAAATTTGTTAACTTTGTTTGTCCTCTATATAAAAAAAATCAGAAAAATCATTCAAAAATATCTGTATTTTGTATATATTTTAGTAAATAAACCGGTTGGTTGTGTTTTAGAAAGCTTCGGACTTGATAAAAACTCGACAAGCAAAATATTTTTGAAAAAAAGGAAGCCGGAAAGCGTGACAAACAAAGAAAGACTTGCATGATAGTTTTCACACTTTTACCCATTCCTTCCGTTACGTGAGCATATTTGAGCCTTGATATTGTTATATATTTGTTCATTTCGGATATAGGAGTGAGCCGGATGTTATGTGTAATTTAGAACTTGTCACTAGTATGCTTGTTAAGACCATGAACTTGCGGAATTGTGTAGAAGTGATAGAGGCACTTAGATTACCCCTTTGTTGTAAACCTTGTTCTTTGTGTTGTGCTTCCCGTAAACCTTATATTACCCTTTAGGATTAACCATGTCGAGCCTTCCCGTTTACCTTTGTTTACCCACATTATCGTCCACTTAGCCAAATTTAGCCTTTTTATGTTTTTAAACCTTTTAGTGTTGAAATTTGGTCAAAATAATCGTTTAACTAGCGTTTGTTTTAGTTTATTGTATGATTAGTTTGAAGTAAAAAAAAAAAGAAAAAGAAAATAAAACACCCTAAAATAGGGTGAAGTTGACAAAAATCGAGCAATTTTGAATGTTTAAATGTTAAAATTTCGTTGATGAGCTCGATTGCACAATAGTCGCCTTTTTAAGGCATTTGTTTGTATAGTTGTAATATTTGTTGCTAGTTAAACGCTACTACCAAGTTTTAACCGTTTTCGCCACTTTAAATATCCATTTCCATACCCTTCGCCCAAGCCTAACGTTACAACCCGTAAAGACCTCTTGATTTACACTTTTTCGCATGTTAGTTGGTGGAAACGAGATCTTATGACAAGCTTATAATATTACACATTTCATTGACGAGGCTTTGAGTGTTTGCACGTACACATTTTATGTATGTTTCATAAATAAAACCGAGTGTGTGTGAACATTGTGAGTTGTGTGAAGATTAACATGTTGAGTCAATTAAATGTGAAGTCACGGCTTTGTGGTTGTCGCTATATATTTGCATATGCTTGTCGGGTTTGAGTCTTTTGATGCTGTCTTTCGAAAAACCGGCTAACCATTTATAGTTGTTTTCAATAAAATAGTGTGTAAATTATCGTTCTTGTTTGATTCTATCTTTTATTGCATTTTAGTTTAGCTTGCTTGAGGACAAGCAAGGTTCAAGTGTGGGGAGATTTGATATTCGCTAATTTACACATATTTTAGTCCCCCGTTTTATCCCCATTTTATGCGTTTTCGGCCGTAAAACCGTCATTCGGATACTTAATAATCTATACTTTTGATTACAGGCCTAAAACAGCATACCATACGAGATGATAGCGAAAACGAGGACTTCCCGGACAAAACGACAAAGCTGCGAACTTCCTGTTGAAAAACTGACCTGGGCGTTTGGCACGGTCGTGCCTTGAGTGGAACGACCGTGCGTTTCCGACAAATCAGACCAACCCCGGCAATGCACGACAGTACGACTAGGCGTGCAAGCATTCTCGGTGTGGAACGATCGTGCCGATATTGGAACGACCGTGCGGATCCGATGATCAGCAGAAACCCCGGAACTGCACCACCAGTGCAGTTGTCCGTGCAACAAGAATACCGGAAAGGAACGGTCGTGCGACCTGAAGAACGACCGTGCGAGACCGAAGACCGGTCAAGATCTGTGACGTCATGCAGTATGGTGCACCATCCCTCCAATAATTAAAAAAAGTGAACGGTCGTGCGAGAGCTCGCACGACCGTGCGAGACCGAAAATTATAAAAAAACTTGCAGAAACATCATGCTCGTAACTCTGGACATTTTGGAAACAATTCAGGCGATTTTCAGGCTCCGGAGGCTTCTGCTTTCACCCGAATTCAAGCCACATTGTGCCGATTAGCTTCGTTATCTTCCAGATTCTTAATCTTATGCTTGTTTATGGTTTGGTTTTCTAATCTTTCCATGATTTTGTTAATCTTTCAAGCATTTAGATTAATGTTTATGTATTATTGTAGCCTTTGGGCAAAAACACAACAATCCCTTGTTTGATTATAGCCATTAGTATGTTAATCTTTGTTTGTAATGACATTTGGAAGTATTTTCTATGTTAATCTTTGATGATTAGTTTGCAACCTTGTTATTGATATTGATTTCTTGATTATAAGTAATTGTGTTGGATGATTGGTATTTGGTTAGTTAAGATAGTTGAAAAATGAAGCTTAATTAATCTTGTATTAGTAAACTTTGAACTTGGTTAACTAGTTTAGCTTGGTTAAAATGTGTGCACCATAATACTAGAAATGGTTAGTGGTTTAATAAAATGTAATTATTGTTAATCAAGAAAGCTTGCCGTCACGTAAGGACCTTAACCGGTTAAATGGTGTCGTTATAAATTCTTGCCATGATTTGTTAGCTTAGTTAGTAGTTTAGGCCAAAATTGCTATCTTGGTGAATTTATGTGTAAGATTTGTAAAATGAACTCGGTTGTGATTTAATCTAGTTTATGCTTGTCTCGGTGGTTGCATTGTGTTTATCGGTGTCGCTTTCCTTGATTAAGTGCGGTTAGAAAACTCCTAACGGATGACTAACTTATTTTTAAGAGATTTTCATAGACATTTATCAATTGCACGTTAAAGAACAATTTTAGGTGGTTAAAGTGTGTTTATCGTTTTAACTTTCCGAATGATTGTCATGTTAGGATTCCCGAAAGGGATACTAATTGTCTTGAAATTGGAGAATTGGTCAAATGCTTCTAGTGCCAAAACCGACTTAGTTGACATGCTTTGGTTGTGTATTAAGCAAGGCTATTTATCTATTGTCATATTTGATATCCATTATGTTTTTATTAGTAGTTGATTATGCTTACTTTAGTTTATTAAAATAAAACAACTTATGTTTTTACCGGTAGTTTAGTGACAAAGGTCTAGTTTTATTTCTCCGCCCATTTCCTTGGATCGATACTTGGTTCTTACCGATACTTTACTACATATATGACGGGGTACACTTGCCTCTTTCGTGTGTGTTTTGATGTAAAAGTAATAATCACTTTTATAAATTTAAAACCAAATCGTGTGTAATTTCATTGCAATATTATGTATATATACGCACACGTCAACATACTATATATCTATTACTTGAAAAATTCACTATTGGACGAAAGTGAGCCAATGAGTGATATAACCACTGTCACATTGGAACTGCCACCATGTGATAAATACTGATTGAGTTGGGTAAATATAAATAAATATAAAAACCATGATGCTGTAAAGTATAACAATACATTTTATAAAAATAGAATGAACTCGCCAGTATTTATTACTGATAAAATGTTTTCAAAACATGTCACACCCCCAGAATCCACAAGCGGAGTATCACCGCATGGAGGCGTGACATGACCAGGATCAAGCAACCAATCATATTGAACAACGTAATTAAGTAAATAAACCCAACCACAATATAATTGGTGTCCAAAAGAAAGTAACCAACTTTAAGTTAACAGCGGAAGCATAAATTGTAAAACCCAAACATAAGTAATAAGTTCATAAAGTTTAAAAGTTCGGCATGAGACTCAACAATCCATGTCCCACAACGACCACTCCTCCCTGTGCAAGCTCCATAAGCATCTAACGACCTGCAAGGCATGTAAGAAGGAGTCAACAACAAAGTTGAGCGAGTTCACAGTTGGTTGTATAGTTTTAAAGTTTGTTTTGGAAACCATAAGTTGTTTCGTAAACCGTGAGTTAACCAGTATCTTTATTTTCCCCCAAACCATATCCATAATCAGTGGGGGCTTCCCCATGTGAACCACTAGACCGTTACCATATCGACTACTGACGAAAGTAAGTTGTGCCCTAAGTCAATGTCTATCATCATTGACTATTTTCCATAATCCATTAGTACACGCCCGTCCTACCGGCACGGTGTGAGGTTTGTCGAACCTAATAGCGCTATTAACTAATGACCCGCTCGCCATCGGCCTCGGTGATTAAGTCGATATAAAATGAGGGACTTAATGATAGAGTTTTGTCTAGTAAATTTAAGGTTGTTTTCCTACCCAAGGAGGACGAACGTACGTATTCTACCCAAGGAGAATACGCAGGATTAATATTGGCATCATACCCATGGAGAATGGCGGTACATATCCTACCCAAGGAGGATATGCAGGTTTCGTTTTAGTTCTTTAACCCATTCCCAACCACCGGGAATCCCATGCCTTAGAAAGAGTGTGAACTCACTTTTGGTTGCTCAGTTGAACTCTTAAAATAGCTAACGGTCAGGGTTGGTCAATCATGTCCTAATATGATTACCATTTAGTTTGTTAATAGTTTTAAATAAAACACAAAGTTCCTACACGCATCTATCACATAGCACGCACTCACGTTAACATTTCACGCCCATTTAAACATCCCATCTATAACCATTCAAAAGCAAACATACGATATTGCACATAACACTTTCATTGACATATAACACGTTAGATCATTCTCAGATAACCTACCCGACATTTAGACAAGCATACTACTTATGTCATTTCAGCTTTAACATTCAAAACTGGTCTGTTTTCGAGTAATTTAATAAAATAGTTAACTTATTCCAAAAATTTCCAAACTTTTACAGAATGTTTTAAACAATCCAAATGTTATTGTGTAAAAATATCGGGATCCAATTCATTACCAATATTTTATAAAAAAATCATTTACCGGACTGCAATCAGATTCGTCACTTTCTGACTGCAGTCCACGGAATAATTCATTTAAAATTCATCGTAAGTCCGATTGATGAAATTCTAGTGGGAGAATTACAACGACATCAGTGGTCATCTACAGTACAAATTTCATGAACTAACTCTATACAGATTTCAAGTTATGATGAAAAACATAACACACATTTTCTGTAGTAAAAACGCAGCTTTTGCTGCTGTATAAAACGGACCTTTAAAAACAGTAAACGACCTCGAAAAAATATGATTCTAGTGCCATTTGATTCCTTTTTCGAAAACACATAATTTAGACTTCAAAAAATCAATTTTTCGATTTATAACGGTCCGTTTACAGCCAACTGAAGTTGGCTGTAAATGTTACTCAGCATGCTGTTAATCGCTAAATGTTACTAAAACACGCACATATGATCACAACAAGTTCTGTATGATGATCAATCATCATATTACTAGAAATCAACATGCAATCATCATCCATCTACTAAACAACATCATTCTAACAATATATCATCATATTTCATCACCATGCAAACATTATGTTCATGCTTTTAGTTTATATTCTTTAGTGTTCTTGTTATTTTCATCATACTACATCTTTTAAACATAAAAATAAAAGTAAACAAGAGTTATGAGAGGTCTTACTACTAGCTTTAAGCTAGGGAAGAATACTAGAGAAGAAGATGACAAAGATGGATGATGAAAGCAAATGAGAAGGATTCTTCAAGATCTTCAAGCTTCAAGCTCCATGTATCACTTTCTAACACTTGAAACAAGCTTAAAAATGGATGAAGGATGGTTGTAAATGGTGGTGGTGGTGGCGGCACCTTCTAGCCGAAGGGAGAGGAGAGAGTATGAGGGAGATGGGTGGTGGAGTGTGGAAATGAAATGGAATGATTTGTGATATCCTTGGCCATACTTGTAATCTTCCATAGATCTTATAAGATCTAATGAGATCAAAGAAAATATTTTGTAGGATTTTGGAGATCACAAGTGGGGCCATACCATGTGACCGAAAATATAAAGGGGGAGGGGGTCCAAGTGTAAATTGTAATGGTAAGTAGGTAACTAGTGGAAGTTAAGTGTTATGCCTAGTGTTTTATGTGTATGATGTATTTTGTAGTGTATTAGGGTGTTCGGGAACCATAACTAGTTCAGAAATAATTAAACAATATTTCTAGCAATATTTTGGTGTCCCAGGTAATGTCCGATTGTTCGGTTAGATACCGGTTCGTTAAAGTGCTAAGTTGTTCCGTATAGTGTCTTTTATGTAACTTTTTGTAACACTTTTAATTCTCAACACTTAGGAAAGCATACAGGACCATTTTGTCAATTTTCTGCACAAGACTAGTATGTTAAAAAAAGCTGAATTTTGCTGAAGAATGCAGAAATCATAAAGCAGTTACGTCATCAGTTGTAATTAAGCACAGTCATTAAGCACAATTTAATATTAATTAATCGTACGGATACATGTAATTATGAGGGTTGTCATAAAACATTTTTCAGGTAATTTGCTGTAAAGATAATAGAAGCCAGCTATGGAGCACTGAAGGCTTAAATAAAGTGGCTATAAATACCTGAATAAAAGAATACATTATATTTTATTTATTTGGGTTTATCCCTATAAAAACAATTGAATTGAATATGGGTTTGAGCCCATTTATTTAATATTAAAAGTTGGTGTTTTATAAACTTTGAAATTATTTCCTAACTACGATCCTGATGAAAATTTTTCCGCTGCGTAATTAATAAACACCGATACCGTCTGACTGGTTCGTGGCTCCCGCTCCCAGGGTGGGGTCGAGGGCTGTGACAGAGACGGGCTGATGGGCCTTGGGCCTGGAGTCGATAACAAGGAAATCCGTTTTGTCCCCTCTGCCATGACCGTTAGTGCTTCTGGGCGAGGGGGAAGCTGGCGCACGTTGAATGGATCCACGTGGCCTGATCGTTGTCCTTGTTGTCTCACTTGTCATCAGCGGCTAAGTGGAGATCGTGGAGCAGTTGTCGGCGCACGTTGATTGGTGCCACACATGCGTCCTTATGTACCTTTTTGTCTCTTGTACGATTGTTAATCGTGGAGCATGATCAGATACAACCTGTTGGACGCTCATTGGCCTACTACTCTGCCACTTGTACCTGCCATACTTGTCCTTGGATTACCTGCGCTTCTATCCTCCGCGCGGCTATCAGGAATGTCCCGTGTAGCCGGCGCAAGGTCCAGGAAGTGAGCGTTTTTATCCAAGGAGTCAAGTGTGAAATCTGGTCTTATGACTACCCTAATCCTGCGCGCAACCTAGGTTACACCTAATTGGCCGGCGCGGGGTTGGTAAAGATACCAATTTAGTCTGTTAAGGGTATGGTTTCGCGCGCGACCTGATTGGTTGGCACGGGTTTTTAGGACCATACCCCTTCAGATCCCGAAATAAGCATTACGAATTACGAGTGTATATGTATGTAAATTTTTATTCATATTGTGGGTTGTTTTTAACACCGATCCAGTAGTAAAAACACCGGTTCAATTAAAAACGAGTACATTGCCATTTTGGTCCCTGAGGTTTGGTCACTTTTGCCACTTTAGTCCAAATCTCAAACCTTTTGCATCTAGGTCCCTGTGGTTTTAGTTTTGTTGCCATTTTGGTCCAAAAATGAAATCAGCTCATATCCTCCTGATGTTTTCTCATTTTCCTCATGGGTAAATTGGTTATTATGATTTTATTATAACTAATTATTAATTAAAATAATTAAACTAAATAAATGTTTGAAGTTTGTATGAATTATCTCTAAATCCCTGAAATGTTTATAATACCATAACCCCACAATTGGCATCAGAGCCCTGTTACGATCATCCCTGTGAAAGAAATTCAGAAATCCTCATCACTGAAACAACCATCCCTGTAATCACAAACACACAATCAACAATCTGATCCCCTGTTTAATCAATCTTGAATCCTGTGAAGTATCATCGAACCAAAACCAGAAAACTCCATCCCTGTTTTTCGATCAAGAATCAAAATCAGTCCGTTTCAAAGATTTGATCAAACCTGTGATCAAATCCTATTCAAAATTATCATATATACACCCAGATCGTTCATACAATCGAGAATCGTTTCGTTTTCAAAATCAAACGCAGAATTCAAAACCTTTGTTTTATGTTTTGACACCGGATAAGTTTGTTTTTCCGTTCAGAATCAAATAATCAAATCGACGATTATAATCAACACTCTGGACATAATCTTCACAAAAATCGGTTATCTAAAACCCTTTTAACATTAGAATTTCGTTTAACTTTGATTCGTATCAAAATCGTTTTGGCGCGAAGAACATTGATCAAAGATTCCGAAGAACAGTCAAGAGGTAGAGAGAAAGGGAGATGAGGGAGCTATAGTTTGGTTTTGAAGATGGTGGCTACAGTGCAGTAGAGGTCTGGTATTTATTTATAAAAATGAAATGACCATTTAGCCCCTGAGAAAAAAGACAAAATAGCAGGGTTTTATAAGACAAACAAGACCTGATTTCATTTTTAGACTAAAATGATAATAAAACTGAAACCACAGGGACCCAGATACAAAAGATTTGAGTTTTGAACTAAAGTGTTAAAAGTGAGAAAAACTTAAGGACCAAAATTACACTTTACTCACTAAGTAAATAGCCAATTGTTGAGAACAATCTATTCTGCAGTTTTTAGTAACATCTAGAATCGGAATACCTTGGATAGACTAAATCACCTACGTACACGTTTAAAAATAAAGACTCACATTTGGTTTAATCAGCCAATCTTGCTCGTCCACGTGTCACGTCTTCCTAAAATTACATGGCAAGACGACGTGTCTCAATACCATTGGCTAAGACACGTATCGCCGGTCCACGGTATCAAACACTGAAAGGGTTTTTCTACTCTATGCTCGCAAGGTTTTTCGCATCGTCTTCCGTTCATCACATCTCCACTGTGTGTTTGTGTGTGTGTAATTAAGCATGAATCGCTCGTCAAAAGTGTTGATCTGGATCTCCTTCTTATTGTTATCAGTTAGTTCAAATTTGAATCTCGTTGATGCGTTTTACGGTTCGTCATCACCAGTGGTTCAGCTCACTCCTTCGAATTTCAAATCTAAGGTAACTGAATCGGATATCAATGTCGATGTTATGTGATTCTCTTTGATTTGATTAGAAATAAGTTGAAATTTAGAGTAATTTGATTATTTTGATATGATTGATGCGTTACGATTTTCATTTCGTGTTTGTTATTGATATTGAGATTAGGTTTTGTTTTGTTTTGATTTCTGCATGCAAACATTTGTTTTACAGTAATTTGGTGCATAAAAATAGAATACTAATGATTTAAACATTTCTCTGTATTGATGCCGTTAAGTTTTTTGAAGATTAGTTAATGACATGTTATTGATCATATATTCATGCTGCTGATTATAGAATTGGTAAGAGATGAATCGTTTGGAAATGAATCAAGCTTCATTTGTGCATTTATGTGATTCTGTCAATTAACGGAAACGTCTTAGGCTAGCTAATTTCCGAAGTTACTAGTTGAGATTGTATGTGGCAGCTAATTGTGTAATTCTTCTTTTCAGTTGAATTGTTATAAATATAAATTTAGGCAAGTTAACTAGCTTTAGGAAGGTTTTTTAGCGAAATTGTCGAGTGTAAGAGTTGCAATCAGATGTTAGAAAAGCAATGAACATGCTTTCAATAGAAAGCTCTCATGTGTTTTTGGAAATTGTACCATATGCTGTTTATTATATATCTATGTTTGCTGTTGTAAAAATATTTCCAGAGTGTTGGTGAAAGGAATTTGAGATCTATTTGTGTTTTAAATTGGTAACTAATTGTGATAATCTTTTAGGTCGAAAATTCGAATGGTGTAGTTTTGGTTGAGTTCTACGCACCATGGTGCGGTCATTGTAAAGCTTTGACTCCAGCGTGGGAGAAGGCAGCTTCCGTCTTGAAAGGTGTAGTCACTGTGGCAGCTATTGATGCTGATGCGCACCAGTCAATCGCTCAGGTGTGTATTTGTCAATCATTTGTTATATATTCAAATAATCATTCTGACAAACTGATTTACGGGGGATCTTTAGGTAGTTTTTATATATATCCTAATAGTACGATGCATTACATAACCGTTGTGTCCTAGCTTTTGATGAACGCTTTCTTTCTCAGTGAGGTGTAATAACATGTACCTTATGGAAAACCTATCTCGTTTTAAACTGGTTTAGATGTGAACTTTGAGCTAACAGGTGGTAGATGGTGGCTTAATCTGTTGATACATTTGTAATTGTCAAGTTGAATAGGCTTGCTTTTGTTTGGTAGAAACACCATGGATGTGAAATAAAGGGTTTGGTTATTGCCAATGTAGAGCCGCCTAGATCCTATAGCCAATATGTTGTGTTTAGACATTTTTTAGTGTTTTATGATTGGCTCTTGCCACCAGCAAGAAATATTTGTTTCAGTATCTATTTCTGTGACAATCCATGTATGTCTAAATTTGTCATTTGATTTCTACAGGAATATGGTATCAAAGGATTTCCAACTATTAAAGTCTTTGTGCCTGGAAAACCTCCTGTTGATTACCAAGGAGCTAGGGAAGCAAAACCAATAGCAGAATTTGCACTTTCACAGGTCATCATATCGAATTTTAAGTCTGCTATTCGTTATAAAACTGTTACCTTTCTCTCTTTCTGTATGTCGAAATGTGTTGTCATGGAGTACAACTGTTAGGATGCCCTCTAAATTTTGACAAGAATTTGTATGTTGGTGGTTTGATATAAGTCCTCACAAATCACCATCATTCACAACTATTTTAGTTACAGTTTAACACTGTCACAGTAAAGGTTGGCATGAAGAGATTAGTTTTTATATTAATTAACATGTCTCACTGAATTAGACTCTGTCTTGCGCCTGTCATCTGTAATTCCTATATGTGTGCTGTACTGTTTGAAGTATTCATAGATAGTTTACTGTGCACAGGTCAAGGCACTCCTCAAGGACAGGTTAAGTGGAAAAACAACAGGAGGATCAAGTGAGAAATCAGAACCAAGTTTATCAGTCGAACTGAATTCGCGTAATTTTGACGAATTGGTTGTTAAAAGCAAAGATCTCTGGTTGGTGGAATTCTTCGCACCCTGGTATGCATTCTATGCTTGAGTTATTTTTTTAGCACTGTGTTTTCCAAATGCCCTTATTTGTTGATTGTAATACATTGAAGATTCTCCATATGTTGTCTTATATGCAGGTGTGGACATTGTAAGAAGCTTGCTCCTGAATGGAAGAAGGCTGCAAAGAACTTGCAGGGGAAGGTGAAGCTTGGTCATGTTAACTGTGATGATGAGAAGGTAATCTTAAATTTGGATTCTTGTTGTTAAACTAATATGATATTATTATATCATATTATCGTCATTTATAACTATATTATCTTTTACTGACGGATTATGGTTTCAGTCTTTGATGAGCAGATATAAGGTGCAAGGTTTCCCCACTATTTTGGTGTTTGGTGCGGACAAAGAGAGTCCAATCACTTATGAAGGAGCAAGAACGGCCTCCGCAATTGAGTCATTTGCCCTTGTTCAGCTAGAAACAAATGTTGCTCCTCCTGAAGTGACCGAGTTGACTAGCCCAGTAAGTTGGTCAAACCCGTAGTTAATTTCATATTTCCTTTTTCATTCCTAATCATGAAACAATAGCATTAGAAGTATGCCACTTGGTTAAAATATTATATTTAGGGGTGTTCAAAAAGCTCGCGGCTCGTTCGAAGCTCGCTCGGAAAAAGCTTGAAAAAAAGCTTCGTTGTAAACAAGCCAGCTCGGCTCGATTTTTAAACGAGCTCGAGGGCCTGGCTCGGCTCGTGAGCTCGCGAGCCAGCTCAAATTGTTTTATTCTATATTGATTAGTTTTAATTTAAATGTATTGAAACAAAAAATAAATGGGAGGGGCTTGAAGTGTTAACAGTCTAAGTTTAAATAATCAAAAAATATAAAAATATGCGAAAATAAACAAAAACTATATATAGTACTTTTAATACGCCTTTCAATCAATAAATTTCAGAAAAACAAAAATAATTCATAAAGATATATGTGTGTTTTTTATGTTATCAATATTTGTAAATAAAGAGAAATTAACAAGCCAGCTCAATTTGGCTCGAGCTAGCTCGAACATTTTACGAGCCGAGCTCGAGCTCGGATTTTCAGCTCGATAAAATAAACGAGCCGAGCCAAGCTGGCTCGATTTAGTTCAAGCTAGAGCTCGAGCTGCTCGTCTCGATTACGGCCCTAATTATATTCATGTTGTAGGATGTGATGGAAGAGAAATGTGGTTCAGCAGCCATATGTTTCGTCGCTTTCCTCCCCGACATTTTGGACTCCAAGGCAGAGGGACGGAACAAGTATCTAGAAACACTACTATCGATTGCAGAAAAGTTCAAAAGGAGTCCATATAGGTAAAATATAAAACTTCCATTTCTTTTTAAGTTATTAAATTTGGTTGTTATAATGGGGAGATAATAAATATATCGGTTTTGTAATATTGGTGCAGCTATGTATGGGCTGCTGCTGGTAAACAGCCTGAACTTGAGAAACATGTTGGAGTTGGTGGTTATGGATATCCGGCTTTGGTAGCGTTGAACATAAAGAAAGGTGCATACGCCCCACTTCGAAGTGCATTTGAACGAGACCAGATCATGTATGTTTTTCTTTGTCTTGCATTCTTGTTCTTTAGTACTACTAATATTTGCACCAAGTGAGATGATACGTATTTGTTTGAAATTGGCAGAGAGTTCGTGAAAACAGCAGGACTGGGAGGAAAGGGTACCCTGCCGTTAGAAGGGACACCGACAATAGTGAAAACGGAGCCTTGGGATGGTAAAGATGGAGAGATCATAGAAGAAGACGAGTTCTCCTTAGAAGAACTTATGGGTGATGCACCTTCAGGCAGCAGCGATGAACTGTGAGTTTAGAGAATGAACTGAAGATATTTGTTAAAAGTTTTTTTGACTTGACAAGTTTCTGATTCATCACCCTTGTAACGTGGTAACTTTGCTCGTAATTTTAGTGGTACCATTAAAATGTCACGTTTAATAGTTTTATCTATTTATGAGGAACCTGGATCCACGGCCATGATCAATCTTCAAGGAAACTTAAATGCTACTAGATTCGGGTCAACTGCATGACCCGTTTTTAGTAACCACTATTGTTTTTACCATGAAGAAAAGGCGAACACCCCAATAGGAAATGATGCATAAAACTCATAAACGCTATTTACATGTTCTGAAAACAGGACGGTCATCAACCTAGTTGGTCTAGCGGTTCACTGGTCAGACTGGATTTGAAAGATGAATAGCATTATATATAACCTTGATATATAAAAACAAAAAAAGATATAACTAATTGAAATCATAAGATGACAGCTAATCTAATGCATTTTGTTACCATCAAAGAAGTTTGAACAACTTTCTACAGCTTTATTTAATTACACTTTCAACTTTCAAGACTAATTTTAACAACATAAACTCATTTCTTCTGGTTTCCCATTTCCCTCAAAAAGTGAACTGTACACTTGTTGCTGTGAATGTTGGAAACTTGATACAGCCAAAGTCTAGAACAACTGTCTAGGAAAGCTAGAAACAACCAAACTATGCGAGTCTGACAGGTGCGAACTGATCACTACAACTTTGCATTGTGGTCGAGTCATATAGGGACAGATTATGGAATGAAGGGGCTGGGCTGCGTAACCTACTCAAGTAACCAATCAATATGTTGGTCCATCTCATTTACAAACGAAAAACTGACATGGTGAACAGTTTTTGATCCAGCCATTTACGTTGATAGTATTATATAGTCCAGTATAACGTTGTTGCCTCAAGTCCTCAACTACACCGATAACTCAATAACACCACGTATTGGTGATCTTGTTACCGCCAGACCTGTCGGGTATTAGGTGTCTCCATTAGCTTGCTACAAATTACCCCTTGTGATTCCTAATTACCTTTCTTAGTTCTAATTTTTGTATAATCTTATTAACCATGAAACTAAAAATATAGAAACTAGATTGTGGTTGAATTAGTAACATGTTACTCTTAACAAGTAATGATAAATAAAATGTAGAAGTAACATATTACTCTTAACAAGTAATGATAAATAAAATGTAGAAATATATGTTACTCTAACAAGTAACAATAAATAAGATGTAGAAATATAGTTCAAATAGACAAGCACACATGTTTCACGTAAACAGGTCAAATATCACCTACAGGGGTGTAAACAAGCCTAGAGGCTCGAGAGCCACTCGTGATCGGCTCGGTTAAAAGCTCGAACGAGTCAAGCCTTAACGAGCCAGAGCCCGAGCTCGAGCCTTAAATACAAAGCTCGTTTAGGCTCGCGAGCCCAAACGAGCCTAAACAAAATTTTAGTTTTATATATATATATATATATATATATATATATAGGTAAAGAGTATGGTACAAATCTCACTATCGTACATTATGTACGCTACAACAGCAGCCATACACGTGTCCTGATTCAATTTTAACAAATAAGGGTATATCAGACATTCTAATCTAACATTTACGACTGCTAATAATTGAATCCCGTCAATTATTCTTCATCTCCTAACCGTCAATTATGGAGTTCGTTTCCTAACCGTTCCATTCAAGTATTATTCGTTTTTGAATTCGATTGTAGGGTTTTGATTGATTCCACACAGAACGGCCATTTTATTCTTCGTCATTTAGGTGAGTTTTGGTTTTTTTTTTTTCATTTGTATTTTTTTTTATTAGATTTATAATCAGGGGGTAGAAGTTAAGTGTTTATTGGAATTAATTGTTGTGTTACTATATCGCATGTGTCTTTTTATATATCGCATGTGATGCTTTAAAATAATCCAACTAGTAAAGGAATGGATATGTTGCATAAATTCGCATGTTTAAATATAGTGTTTTCGCACACAATGAAGTTATATATATAATTTCGCAAGTTTAATTCGAGATTTCGCAAACCTTAAAGATTTTTTATTAATTGTGCTTTTGATTTCCCAATCTTTTTTGAGTAATTATTTTTATTTTTTGCACAGTGTGTTTCAATTATTGAAATCAAATAATTCAGTTCAATAATTGATTTCAATAATTCATATCAATAATTTTTTTTTTGATTATATATTTTATGTTTTCATTACTATTGAAAACATCCAATTAAAAAATGGCAGATCTACCATCATCCTCTTCTTCTTCTTCTGAACCAAGTATCAAGCAGGTTTTGAGGGAAAGGATTCAGCAACAGATTCAAGAGGATCAAACTTGTCAAGAGATGTTGGAAGCCAACATTTCTCGTGTAACAGAAAACATGAAGAGAAGACAAGAAATTCTGAACTTTTTATCCCAGATGCAAGTGAGTAGTCTTAAAGAAATTGCAGTTATGTTTATGGTGGATTTGGGTGAGAGGGATGAGAAACAGTTGAAAGAGTTGGCTGGTGCAATAACTATATTAAGATGCTCAATGAAGATGAAATTAGAGTTTCTTTCATCTTTTGAATGAACTGTTTTTTTTTTTTTTTTTTTTTTTTTTTTTTTTTTTTGTGTATGTTCCAATAAATTAGCATGTTTTGTCATGTAATGGAATTGTATTTCGCAAATGTTAATAATTCAATGTGAAACATGCGATTTTAATACAAAACACATGCGAAATAAGAACACAAATGCCAGTTAACAAACATCAATATATATTCTAAATTAATAAGAGAACTAAAGCAGTTGAAACAGTTGAAATATGTATCATAAGTACATCATCAAATGAGAGAACTAAAGCAGTTGAAACAGTTGAAATATGTATCATAAGTACATCATCAAATGAACTTTAATTGTCCCTGTCAAAATATGTTTTCATCCTTTCTGGGATTATATTATCCAGATCTTTCATATACCTCTCTTTGTCTTTCCTTTTGTCGAAATCATTGGCCATTTTAATTATTTTTAGACGATGCATGTTGTGCTCTGATAGAATGATTTTGCTGAGATATCTTGTCCTTAGGAGATGAAGTTGTGCCTTCTGTCTGTTGTTTACTTCATCTTCATTCACAAATCCTGTCACCCCATGGTTTTTGGTCTCCCTTGTAGGTTTCCATGTGACGCATCGTAAACACTCCACAGTCTACGCCGTTATTCTTTGTCCTCCAAACCATTTGCTTTCTTTCTATCACTGAGGTTGCAAGTTCTTCAATAGCCGGTGTTGGTTTTAAAGCATCTTTTAGGTATAAAACCAATACCCTTCTCTGTAACATTGTAACATTGTGTTAGTAGCTTTTACATAAAATATAACATGTATAAGTATAGGGTTTTGTATTACCAGTGTGTCTGGTAGCCCCTTGTATCTTTCGTTGAATTCTTGTTCAGCTGCTGAATTGTCAATCAGCTCAATTTTGCCGGATTTCAAGTTGAAGCACAAGACATAGAAGTGGTCACCTTGAAGTACTGGAATAAAGACCAGGTCAACCGATTCAAGTTTTTTTACCTCATATCTATTTAACATGTCTTCAAAATTCGAGGCAAATATTCTGAGTCGTTGGTTGTCTGTGTATTTCTCCTCGTCGTAAAAGATATTCGGCTGTATGTTATGTAACCAGAGTCAAAATCCATGCAAACAATGTACCAAATGCGAATAGTGTATGTACCAAATGCGAAATTACAACAGTGGTATAAAGGCAAACATTTGATTTTTTTCACATGCGAATAGTATATACAACACATGCGATATTTTACAAACAGTATGAAAATGTTTCAAAAGAAAAAATTCTGCCATAATACATGCGATTTAGAGATAACTAGTTTGCGAAATCATTATTATTCATTTATGTTTTAAAATTTAAAATGACAAAATGTATATGAAAACATACCATCATTGTGGAATACAAGAAGAATCTGTGTGGTGATGATTTTCTATCCCTTTTCTTCTCTTCAAGGTTTAGAATATCTACAAATGCATCTATTCCGTTTGATGCTACGTATTGTTCCCTGAAGAAGCTTTCAAACACAACTTTGAATGTTGCAACCTCAGTTTTGGATCGGTAAAACTCTTCTCTGCCAGGCATAAAATAAATAATTAGTTTTTGTTTTGTGTATATTTTTTATTAGATGTTTGTTTGTTGATATATGTTTTTCTACTTACTGCAAGCCTGCAAAGGTAGCAAATGTGAAGCGGATCACACTTAATTCTTGGGTCAAGAGTGCTTCATGCATGTTCACCACTCTATTGCAGTAAGGTGAACAAAATTTGTCTCCAAGATCTGCACATCTTTTTTCACCTCTTTTTTTTGCTTGTTCTATCGTCTTATAAAGTAGTTCGTTTAACCCTTTTGGTATAACTTGTTTTGGAACTTGATCTGGCTTTGTGGTTTTTCTCCCTCTAGTTGGTTTTTTTCCTTTATCTTCTACCAATGTTGGTACTATGCTCAAAACCAACTCAACTGAATGCAATTCTTCAGCAGTTACCTGAGGGCATTCAGGTTCCATTTCCTTTTCAATTTCAACGTCCGTATCGAGTTGTTGGGGGTCTTTTTCTGGCACTTCTTCCTGGACTTTTTGTGTAGATTCTGCCAAGTTCACTGTCTCTTCGACAACACTTTCATTTTCACCAGTTTCTGCATGCCAGAGTAATTTAAGATATACAATAATTTATGATGTTTAATTTTTGTCATAAAGTGAAGGGTTTTTATTACCATTGGCAGTTGTTTGGTAAGCATATACACCCGGTTCCACAGTTTGAATTTTTGCAATAAGGGTGTCTGTGACTCCTCCATCATCTGGTTGCAGTGTACCTATAGATTAAAATTATTTTATTTATTTAATACAGCAGAGTCAAAATCGCAGGTGTATACATGACATCGTGTGCGAAATCAAAGCTAAAATGTTTTTGATAGTATCGCATGTGTTTTTCATAGGTTTCGCAAATGTATAATTTTTAGTGAATTTTTACATTATATCGCATGTCTTAATATTGATTTCGCAAGTGTTACCTTCTGATGCCATTTGTAGCAAAACAATGGATATTACTTGTTGTGCTTCTTCATCCTCTTTACCTTCTGTGTTTGTAGCAACTTCATGATGAACTTCAGAAGCTGGGTTTTCAGGTTCTTGATGAACAGGAGAGGCTGCAGGTCCATGCTCTTGAACCGGTTCAGGTGGCAGACAGATGGGATTATTCTGAAGCGTTTAATCCCACTCCTTACAAGCATTCATAACATCAACATCCCAAAAACACTTAGTTTTTGCCTCTGACACTAATTTGTTCATCTCTTGAACATCTCGAACCATTTTAAGGTATTTTTTGACATTTTGTTGATGCAGTTTGTGTGTCCGATGCTTGTCGAATAGATTAGTTATTATTTTACGCTGAATTTGTAATAGTTAGTGAAACGGTCTATCGAACGTGTATAGACCCGCTCGTTTGAAGTGGTCAAACGAGAGGGTTGTTGGTTTGACCGTGTGTGTGTTGCTAGACAAATTATGGTTGTGTTATGTTTGGTGTCGAAGGATAAGGCATCGAAGGATTATGAATATCCTTCGATGAGCTCGAAAGATACCCATCGAAGGATGAAGATGGACCTCGAAGGATATGTTATCCTTCGAGGTATGTATGTGTCTTTCGAAAGCTGGATGGTCGACAGATGATCTATCGACCAGTCAGTTTGATCCTTCGACCATACAACCTGTGTTTGGTATAAATACCAACACTTTGTCATTTGCAACATAAGAGTGAGAGCACAAGTGTGTGCAAGAGAGTGAGTGGAGGTTTGAGACCTCACCGGGAGAAATCACCACTTGATTTCTCCCTGGATGTATACTTCTTTGGTATTAGTTCGGTTTCCATGTAATCGGGCCGACTTGTAATGTTATACTACCGGATTAATACAAAGTTGTTTGTTTATTATATCTAATCTCTCCCGTCTTGAACCGATCTCACAAGAATCACGGTTTCGGTCACGAAACCCGGTCCTACAATTGGTATCAGAGCCATGGTGCCCGATTTAGTAAAACTAACCGTTTACTAAGTCACATGTGCTCTAGATCTGTGATTTTTGTGCGTTTTTGTTCAAGATGTAAAAATGGTGAAAATGAGAAAAACTCAGATCTGAACCCGAATATTCAGATCTGTGATAAAACGAGTGTTGGGTTTTATGTTTTTCTCCTAAAAGTTCAAGTTTTCTTCATCAAAATTCGTGTACAAATGTTTTCATCAAATCTGCAAATTTTACACAGTAGCTGTGTTCTTGAAGTTCTTGATATCTTCATACTTCGAAGGATATCTTCATACTTCGAAGGATCAGTTATCTGTTCGAAAGGTCATCTGTTTGAATCGAAGGATCACATTTCCCCTCAACAACTTCGACAGATACTTTTATTCCTAAACTACTTCGAAAGGTCAGCTTCATTTTGTTTTTCGAAGGGTCACCATTACCAGTCAACAATTTCGAAAGGTCAACTTGATGTCTTCGAAGGATCCTAGTCTTCAACAACCAACAACTGTTTTCGAAGGATCCTAGTCTTCGAAGGGTCAACAATTTCGAAAGGTCAACTGTTTTGTCTCGAAAGATCCTAGTCTTCAACAACCAACTACTTCGAAAGTTAAACTCATATGTTCGAAAGATCTGTGTTTGTCTTTCGTTTGATCCAGTTCTCGAAGGACACCATTTGTGAATGGCGGCTGAGCATGACAGATCAGATGTTCGAAGGATGATGGTGGCTGCTTCTTTGTGTATCGCAGAGGAGAGAGAAAGAAGGGATGTCGGCTGGTGATGTTTTGAAAATAGGGTTGTTGACTTTTGGGTGAATAAAATACAATCTATGGGCTGTGAATGCACATCAGAAATTTTATATGGGCTTGTGTTTTTGGTAAAAGAATTGGGCTAAAGACAAATTTGTTGCCATCATATGAAGTGGTCTGTGAATGCATATTGGTCTTTGGATTTTTATTTGTGGCCCACTAGCAATTTACTAGCAACCATTATCATTATGGGCTCACATGATGGTTTCTACAAATTACTAGTGGGAGTGGGGTCGGGTATTTGCGGAGTTGATTTGAATCGCGCTCCTAATATCAAGGTCAAAATTCGTATGGGTTTTGGGAGCGCGCGGGATGATGCGGAATGATGAAAACATTTTGATTTAAAAAAAAAAAAAAAAAAAAAAAAAAACAAGAGATGATGAAAACTTGATTATTTGGAAAAATGTGGGGTAGTCACGGTTACCGATGCAAATGTCAAAAATGGTGACGCGACTATTATGGGCCAAAAACGAAAACGTATGTTCACTTCCGCACGTCGATTGTTTATGAGTGTTATCGGTTATTCGAAAATGTTCGAAAGCATTTTGTTATTTGTCATATTCTCGCATTTGAAGACGAACGTATGAACCTTGAACGCCAACACCGGTCCTAACGAGTTCACAAAGTCTTTGGAGGGATACAAGTCGGATCCGATGGGGTACTAGGCGATATTGCTTTATCAACTAGAATATGCAACGAAGAAATCCTTTTTGTTTATTGTCATATTCTCGCATTTGGTAACGAATGAATGAACCTAGAATGTCAACACCGGTCCTAACGAGTTCACAAAGTCTTTGGAGGGATACAAGTCGGATCCTACGGGGTACTAGGGGACGTTCTTATTCAACTAGCTTATGCAAAGAAGAAATTCGTTTTCGTGATTTTTCGAAAAACCAAGAACATTCAACGGAGATTGATGACAGTTCCGCTTAGTGGAGGGAACTGGTGAACATTTGACGACAGTTTCTTTGAAGTGGAAAGAATCTGTTAAGGTTTAGAGATTTTACCAAAGAAATGGGGGGATAAAAATTGAATTTCTTCGGTAAATTTCTAAACGCAATCACAGGTGGTAGAGTTTGTGATTTTCTGGTGATACAAACGGTTCAGCGTGGAATGTTTTGCACATACACATATTTGAGGATTTTAATTAATTCTCCAGCCAGCGTGAAGGGTTTTGCACGGAAACATACAGGTATCTAAAGTCTACAGTAGTTACAAAAGCGCTGTTCACTGAAGACCTGGGGAATCTTTATGGAAGCTGATAGTTCAAGGCTGAAGACCTGCAGGATTCGGTTTTGGGTTTGATGTTTCTTTGGGATTTTACAGGGATCTGGGGGTAACTCAATTCGTTGAGTTTGCAAACGATGTACTTGGTCAAGCTGACTTCCTGAGTACTGATGCTGAAGATCCGTAGTGCATTACGTGGTCAACTTCACAAAGGCGAGACAATGAGATCTGGATGTAGTTCAACTAAGCATGCTGGTTGAGCTTGCAAGGGATACACTTGGTCTAGCTGACTTTCCTGAGTGTTGATGCTGAAGATTAAAGTGCATTACTTGGTCGATTCCACAAAGACGGTTTACAGAAGACAGTTCACCAGAAATCTCTATCAATGTAGTATGCTTGTATGAAAGAGAGTTCTTATGACAAGATCAAGACTTGATGCAGTTCTTAAAGATTGGAACCCTTATCAAATGCCGGTTGGAGTATTGGAAGATCAGCGGAAGATCGGTCAATTGAGGAAATTGCACAACACCCAACACGGATACGCGTACTTTGAGGGGGAAATATTATACAAGGAGCATCAAGATACTACTTACCTGGATCATCGGTCAAGGGGGAATTTGTTAACACAGAGAAGATGAATACTTGACTGAAGATCGATTGCAGTTGCATTTTCAGCATTCGACAGCAACGGACAAGGGGGAATTTGTTGATGCAGTTTGTGTGTCCGATGCTTGTCGAATAGATTAGTTATTATTTTACGCTGAATTTGTAATAGTTAGTGAAACGGTCTATCGAACGTGTATAGACCCGCTCGTTTGAAGTGGTCAAACGAGAGGGTTGTTGGTTTGACCGTGTGTGTGTTGCTAGACAAATTATGGTTGTGTTATGTTTGGTGTCGAAGGATAAGGCATCGAAGGATTATGAATATCCTTCGATGAGCTCGAAAGATACCCATCGAAGGATGAAGATGGACCTCGAAGGATATGTTATCCTTCGAGGTATGTATGTGTCTTTCGAAAGCTGGATGGTCGACAGATGATCTATCGACCAGTCAGTTTGATCCTTCGACCATACAACCTGTGTTTGGTATAAATACCAACACTTTGTCATTTGCAACATAAGAGTGAGAGCACAAGTGTGTGCAAGAGAGTGAGTGGAGGTTTGAGACCTCACCGGGAGAAATCACCACTTGATTTCTCCCTGGATGTATACTTCTTTGGTATTAGTTCGGTTTCCATGTAATCGGGCCGACTTGTAATGTTATACTACCGGATTAATACAAAGTTGTTTGTTTATCATCTCTTATCTCTTCCGTCTTTGAACATAATCACAAGAATCACGGTTTCGGTCCCCAAACCCGGTCCTACACATTTGCTTTCATCTTTTTCAACAGATTCTGTAATATCAGTATAGAAGTTAAATATAATTGATAAAGTTAAATAAGTTAAATTAACATTTTTATACACTTACCTTTTTGTTTGCTCTCGAAGCCTCTAGTTGTTGTTCGTTGGCTGTGTCATAGAATACCGACGGTGAAAGTTGAGCAGGAGTGTTGCAATAATCCATCATTTTCTGCGTCTGCGTTCCAACTTCAAAGTCAATGTTCATCTGAGACATTTCATTGATTTCAAAACCGAAATCCATGAACTCATCAATGTTCTCCTTATCTTTTGGCTCTTCCCCGGTTTCTTCGTTGTGTACTGCACGCGCAGTCCTTCTTTTGTAGCTTATCGTCGTGTCAACCGGCGGTCGTAGTGTATAATCATCCTCCGGAGGACCCTTTTCTTCTTCATTCTTTTCTTCATTTTCTTCTTCACTTTCTTCTTCTTCTTCACTCTCACTTGATATCCATAGAGGTCCGTTATCCGAAATATGTTCTTCGACTTTATCAATCTCTGAAGATGTGATATAACGAATAACCGGTATTTCCACAGCTTTCTCAAACAGGTTAAGCCTCTTGTTGTACTCATGCATGTACAGAAGCTGTATGAATAGCAAGATCATGTAATTATATAACAAAACAAACCGGTATTCTAAATGTGTTATTAAATGTAGTAATGTATACCGTAAGAAAGGCAACAGGTCCTACGAACTGTATCTTATAGTTTTTCCAGCCCGCTCGTGTCCGGCGCAAGGTTTCGAGTAGATATGAGCACCAATCTAGATTTTTTATTTCTTCAACATCTTCTACACCGAGCAAACATCTATCATTTGCAAGTGTTGCCTTTGTAATTTCTGCAAAGAACGTCATCCAGTATACAAGGAAATTTAATTTAAACAGGCTCCCGCCGTCTCTTTGATTTTCCATTGTATTTGCTATTAAGCCATGGGTAAGTCTCGCGTTTTGTCCCCACTGGTGGATGAATGTATCCCGGACCGCATTTCCTGGTTCTTGACTTTTTTCAGTTTTGTCTTGCTTTTTGACTTTTCTCTTATCGGCTATTATTTCAACCTTCTTTGGACCTTTTGGTATACCAAATACCTCATAAACTGTGTCCGATGTTATTTTTATTTGGTGTTTTCCCAAGTTTAGCTTATCGAACTTCTCATCAAAGTTTCTCACTAGCCAATCTTGTCGAAATATGGTTGATGTTGATATCAAGAATAGCTCCAAACCCCATATCCCTAACATCATCTATCTGTTTTTTTGAAAATCTTCTAACAGTATCCATATATGAGTTAGGTTGGCATCTCAGCAGTATTGTTTCATTGCTGTATTTGAAAAACTCTCTATGTTCTGTTTTAGGTTGTTGCCCTTTTTTTGAATGTCTTTTTGTGAGTATCTTTGATTTTCTTTTATCTTCTTTCTTCTCATGTTTTT
Source organism: Helianthus tuberosus (assembly GCA_030545235.1). Classification (NCBI taxonomy): domain Eukaryota; kingdom Viridiplantae; phylum Streptophyta; class Magnoliopsida; order Asterales; family Asteraceae; genus Helianthus; species Helianthus tuberosus. The sequence goes on along the minus strand of CM060368.1, from coordinate 80,424,607 downwards.
TCTTTTTTAGGGGTGGCTTAACAATTTCTTTATCTTCTGAACTTTCTTGAATCACCAATCTCTTTCTATTCTTTTTAATTTTTATCAAAGTTGATATTGGTCCTTCAAAGTCTTCATCAGATTCTATTTCTACAAAATCGCAAGCTATAGTTAAAAACACGTACAAAATCGCATTTGTCAGTTAATTATGCAAAACAATCCATCAATTCGCATGTGTTAGATATCAATTCGCATGTGTTATTTTTATCAATTTGCATTTATGAGTTATGATTTCGCATTTGTTTCATAAGCATTACCTAAACAATACAACTAACTTCTCATATAAAATCGCATTTGCATTTATATCAATTCGCAAATCTAATTTAACCTAAAACAAACAAACTTATACATACTAGCTTTTTATCATATGAAATCGCAAATGTCATTAAAACCACAACAAAATCCTTTATGATATCGCACACCCATCAGTTTCATTAAGAAAAGTGCATAAAAAATGCAAAACCTAACAAATAAATATTCCTGCAATAAACCCTAGCAAAATTGAAGTTGTTATCAATATATAATGTTATAGAACTATATGTTTCAGGTAAAACGTTAATAAACAAACAAAATCGCATTTGATTTTAAAGCCCCTGTATATTACACCTTAAATCGCAAATGTAAATAGATACCTGGATTCATATTCTTCGCTTGTGGTCTGTCGTTGTTTGCTTTGCTTCTTTTCTCAATATTCATTGAATCGTAGTTGAAATCGCAATGGAGAGTAGCAGTGAATCGTAGTTGAAATCGCAATGAGTTGCAGGTAATGTTTTTGGAGAAGGAGAATGATTTTGAGTTTTTGGGTGCTGATAATCAGGGGTTTTGTTCTCGCTATGGAAAATTATAACCTTGGCGGTTTCTTTTATTAATTTTAATTAGATTAATTTAATTGTTTAAACACGCGCTTTTAATGAGATGATCGTACGGTTGTTGTTGTAGCGTACATAATGTACGATTAGAGGATTTGTATGATAACCGGCCTCTCTATATATATATATAATGATGATAACATTGGTGAGCCAAGCTCGAGCCGAGCTTTGGCTCACTTAATCGCTGTTGAAACGAGCTCGAGTCGAGCTTTTAGCTCATTTGATGTTGTTCTCAAAATGAGTCGAGCTTAATCGCTGTGATTCACCTGATACCCTACCACCTCAAACCCTACAACCTCATACCTATAAAATCCTTTTAGAGTAAACTGCCATTTTGGTCCCTGTGGTTTGGCCAGTTTTGTCACTTTAGTCCAAATCTCAAACTTATTACATCTGGGTCCCTGTGGTTTGCATTTTGTTGCCATTTTAGTCCAAAATCCAAAAAACCCCTTTTTTGACTGTTGAAAGCTGTCTATTTTGTCCTTTAGTGCAGGGGCATTTTTGTCCATCTCAATTTATTATGACATATTAATAATTAAATTAATTATATTTAATTCCCTAATAAATTGGTCAGCAGATTATCTTCAATTTATCCAGATCAATCCTTGCTGTTCAGGGGAGAAACATTCAAAATCAAAGCAAATGCCAAGATCTGTGTGACTGAACAAAAATCCTTGCTGTTTCAGATGAAGAAGTGAACAGGAAGGAGAAACATTCAAAAACACGAGAAACATATTCTAATTCCACACAATCGAACATCTATTCCAATCAATTCATATACAAATCCAATCAAAATCACTTCAATTATCCAGATCAATCCACAAACACAACAAGCAATCACTCCAGCAATCATACCTTGGCACAAGCAGAATCGATTGAATTGGAGAGGCGAAGAAAAGCAAGTTCAGATCCAATCAATCCATCATCGTTCTTATTCTTCTTCAGCACGAGACACCACCCCCACTGCCTGTCACCATCGTTCTTCTTCTTCTTCAGCACATGACAAAACTCTTTCTCTCTCTTTAACACCCCTCTGCCTCTCTCTCTATCTCTTCTCTGAACTACAACCACCACACCCCCACCCCCAGCACCGCATCATCCCCACCACCACCATCCCACTGCCGCCAACACCACCATCCCACTGCCATCATCTCTCTCTTCTCTCTCTCCTCTCTCTCGAACACCACCGCCACCGAACTCCACCACCGCCGTCGTCCCTGAGTTTCAAGATCTGAAAGATTTTTCAAGATCTGAATCGACCGAAAGAATTTTCAAGATCTCTCGAAAAAGTGATCAAGATAGTTGTTTGTTTCAGCTTTATTAGTTCTTGAAATGAAGAAGGTGAGATGTAGAGAGAGGTGAGGATTGAAAGAATTTTCAAGATCTGTCTGTAATCGAATTGATGAAAGAGAGGGAGAGAGGAGAGAGACAAATGATATTATGTTTAATTATAAATAGAAAAAGATTTAATCAATATTTAGTTATAATAATTCTAAAATAACCAAAATGCCCCTGAGGGTAAAGACAAAACAGAGGGTTTTAAGTTGGGGATTCTGGTCAAATTTCACTTTTGGACTAAAATGACAACAAAATGCAAACCACAGGGACCCAGATGTAATAAGTTTGAGATTTGGACTAAAGTGGCAAAACTGGCCAAACCACAGGGACCAAAATGGCAGTTTACTCATCCTTTTATAATCAATCTCATACCTATCTAGAATGTTTCGACGTGAGTTTTTACCTATCGATTAGTGTTAACAAAACTTCTTATGAATAGTGCTTTTTTTTTTCATTTTTTATGATTTTGTCATGTAGTGATTTTTTCTTTTATTATTTATGTCTTGTAGTGAGTATGTCTCTATTTGATGCTAGCTTACGGTATAAGTTCGCGTTTGCCTGTCTACATTTTACATCACCCGGCGGTATGAATTCGCGTTTTTGATTTAATTTTTCCCGGTTTTGGTTATTGTTTGTTTGTTGCTTAGCAAGGTTTTACGACTCTCACGTCCTCAACTCGGGGGGGGGGGGGGGGGGGGTCAACATCGATACCGGTACCGTATTCGTTTTTATGGTTTTTATCAATGTGGCAATATAAAATTTGTTGAACACAAAGTTGTATTCGCAGTAAAATATATTTTTTTGGTATCACAAGCTATATCGAGTGTAGGTACCACATCGGTACTATAACGAACTGAACCAATACCAATCGAACAACACTAATACCGCTACATGTATTTCTTTTTATCGTTTTCGTTCGAGGTAAAACACATGGCGATTGCTATGCCGAGTGTCAGTATCATGCTGGTAGTGTAATGAACCGAACCGATAACAATCGAAAGCCCGCTGTAAAGTGCGAACGTGGGTTCAATTTAAAGGACTGAAATTGACTTTTTAAATAAACATCTAACATTTTCCTCCATCGCCGCAACTAACTCGCCGTCGTTTATATCACCTCCGGCCACCACAGTATACACCGATTTCACATCCTTCAGGTATCTCTCCTCTCTCTCTATATATATATATGTATGCGTTTGTATATACAAACATAATGTATGATTGAGTTGATTTCAACTCGTGAAAACTGATATAAGCATCTTAATCATTCAACGAAATTCTTTGAACTAAAGTAGTGTTCGTTTTATGGAATGTAATGGAATTGGAATGTGAATGGGAAGGAATTGGATTTGGAATTTAAACATTCCAATAGGAATTGGAATCTCAATTCCATTCTTGATGTGATTGTTTGGCAAATGAATTGGAATCTACCAATATCTTTCCGCCGATCGGGTGAGTCGGTTCGGGTCAATTTGATACGTTTCAGCCCGAATCGAGACGTTTCAGGTCGTTAACGCAGCCAGGTCGGGTCGAGATGTTTCGAGTCGTTGACGGGCCGGGTCGGTTCGATACGTTTTGGGTCGTTAACTTGTCGGGCCGAGACGTTTCGGATCGTTAACGGGTCTGGTCTAGACGTGTCCGGTCAATGCTAGGTCGGGTCGCATCGAGACGTTGCGGGTCGGCGAGGGCTGATCGCGTCGAATTTTTGCGGATAGGCACTGGGCCGGGTCGGGGCAAGGCGTTGCGTGTTGGCGACGGACGAGTTCGGGTTGAAATGTTTCAGACATCGGTGACCGGTCAAAGATTCCAACGACTTTACTTGAAATCCTTCAGGATTTTGAATTCCTTTAGTTTAAGGAATTTGAAGGAATTCATTTCCAATTCCAACTCCTTTGTTAGCCGAATACGATCAAGAATAGAATTGAGATCCCAATTCCTTCTTTTGTTGAAACGAACAACATAAGGAACGGAATTTAAATTCCAATTCATCCAGATTCCATTCCATTCTGTGAAACGAACACTACCTAAATTAAATTGTGTAGGTGTGAAATTAGTGCAAAGTTAACACCGTGTTATTAACACGATCTGTTATTAAGGTAGTAATCAGAGATCAGAACATCCTTCTTTCTTACGAATAAAAAGCAGGCATAACTTCACTTAGATGCAGAACAAGTTAATTTTAAGCTTTGTAATCAATATTCATTTTGAAAATTTGCAACACCTATTACTATAATTTGTAGATAGTGATGTTAATTTCCTTTTGTTCATAGTTCATTCCTTCGCGTAATCTAAATTTGTCTATAGAGATAACTCATGAGTCATGATCAGCTTCCAAGACTTTGTTTTCATCATATTATCCAAGTTCTTTTGTGCAGTAAACGACATAATGTTGCTAAAACTGATGCAAAATCCAAATAGAAGAATCCCTTTGTTCTTTTTGTCGATAGTGAGAAAATATTTCTCGACTTCCAGTCAAGCAGCAGTTGATCTGGCTTCCAAAGATGGGGAAATGAGGATCTTTTTAGTTGCAGGAGAGGTTTCTGGAGATGTTATTGGTTCTCGTCTGATAGCCGCTCTGAAGAAGCTTTCACCATACCCTATACGTGTTGGTGGCGTTGGAGGGTAAGGCTTTATAGTCATATATTCACCTTACATTCATTTAAATCTTCTTACCTCAAACTGTATTTGTTAGATGTTATTATTAATAATTAAACACATACATTAATTTTGTCATATTTCAGATCTATGATGGCAAAGCAGGGATTGAAATCCCTTTTTCCAATGGAAGATATTGCAGTGATGGGGATCTGGGAGTTGTTGCCGCATCTAAAAAAGTTGCGGGTACGTTTTCACAATTTCTTCACCTTCAGAAAATGTAAAGATTTAACCCCCTCCTAAAGTTTTGTACATAAAGTGAATAATGACAACTTAACTGCTGCTATAAATCGAAAATCATTGGTGATTGGTAACAAATTTACAAATCCATGAGTTTTGTATCTAGATAATAGGTTTTGACATGAAAAAAGTATAAAAAGTGTGAAGTTCTTTTGATAAATAATATGTTGAAAATAAATTATTTAATAAAGACATGAGTAAAATGCCATTTTCGTCCCTGAGGTTTGGCTATTTTTGCGACTTTCGTCCAAAGGTTTGTTTTTCCGCATCTGGATCCAAAAGGTTTGAAATCTTGCCATTTTCATTTGGCTGGTTAACTCCATCCACTTTTCACCGTTAAGTTAGGGGTATTTCCGTCTTTTTTGTTTACTTAAAGGGCAATTCGGTCTTTTTACATAAAGTGAAAAAGATCGAATTGCCCTTTAAGTTAACAAAAAAGACGGAAATACCCCTGACTTAACGGAGAAAAATGGATGGAGTTAACGAGCTGGATGAAAATGACAAGATTTCAAACATTATGGATCCAGATGCGAAATTACAAACCTTTGGACGAAAGTCGCAAAACTAGCCAAACCTCAGGGACGAAAATGGCATTTTAATCTAAATACATAAACACCAGAGGTACAATATAGAACTAATCTTATAGTTCACTAACTATATCGGAAGCAGCGGGGATCAAAAATTGGTATTACTTGAACTGTTATATTATTTAACTTCATTTTTCCAGGTTAGACTGAAGGAAACAGTTGAGGCTACAATATCATTTCGTCCTCACGTTGTAGTGACAATTGATTCCAAGGGGTTTTCTTTTCGTCTCCTAAAACAGTTAAAGGGTAATTCCGTAATTCATTCTCTGACCATCTTGTGTTCAAATACGTGTTTCGAATATTCCTTATATATAACATATATGATGTAGGACAATCCGGGAATGTTTTTTGCAGCTAGATATCACCAACATGGACATAACGCCCCGTTGCACTTTCATTACGTTGCACCATCTTTCTGGGCCTGGAAAGGGGGTGAAGAAAGACTTAACGGGCTTTCTAAGTTTGTGGATCATGTCTTGTGCATCCTACCGTTTGAAGCGGAAGTTTGCTTATCTCGTGGAGTACCTGCAACCTTTGTGGGCCATCCTGTTCTAGAAGATATTCAAGAGCTGAAAGGAAATGCTGACTTGTTCCGGAGAGAATACGGAATCTCTTCAGGTATACAAAATTACAGTATTACACTTCCGGCCGAAAAAAGCCTTGTTGTTATCGATTTGCCCTAAAGGCCTAAATAACGATTCCAGCTTGTTTATTTTTTTAAGAATACTTGAATATCACTGTTATTTGATATTTTTATGCTTTTGACACAAGGGTCGACAATTATTACCGTGCTTCCTGGGAGCAGATTACAAGAAGTGACTCGTATGCTGCCGATTTACTCAAAAACCATTGATCTTTTAAAAGGCTCTGTTAAAGACCCGACTACAGTGATCCACGTGGCACCTAACCAACATGTAGAAAACTACATCAAAAAAACCGTCAATGAGTGGACTGCGGATGTAGTACTGGTTCCAGGAGGATCGTCACATACAAAGTATGATGCATTTAGTGTAAGTGGTACTTTCCTTTATTCACAGTTAGGAATGTTCAAAAAGCTCGCGGCTTGCTCGGAAAAAGCTTAAAAAAAATGACGGTTGTAAACGGTCTGGCTCAGCTCGGATCGATTTGTAAACAAGCCGAGCTCGAGCAAGGCCTCGCTCGGCTCATGAGCCGGCTCAATTTTAATTTTAAATGTATTAAAAAAATATATATATATATATATATATATATGTGGGAGGGGATTGAAGTGTTAACATTTTAAGTTTAATTAATCAATAACATATAAAAATATGAGAAAATAAACTAAAAATATTCAAATAATACTTTTAATATGCTTTCGGTCTTTAAAAATATTAGAAAAATAAAAAAAATACATATAGATATATGTGTAAATGTGTAATTTTTATGTTTTATATGTATCAATATTTAAAAAAAAAATTGTAAAGAACTAAAACAAATTAACGAGCTGGATTGAACATTTTACAAGCTGAGCTCGAGCTCGACTTTTCAGCTCGATAAAATAAAGGAGCCGAGCTGGCTCATTTAAGTTCGAGCTCGAGCTCAACCTGGCTTGGCTCGACTCGGCTTGTATACTATACAGTCCTGTTCACAATCATATACAAAAACACATATTTTTCTCTCTCTAAGATGATATTGACATGCAAATCTTCACATACGCTCTTGTAATCAGTCTCGTAGCTATAAACTGATTGTTTGAGTAGGGGTGTCAGTCATGTCGGGTTAGCGGGTTGAATCGTTGATACATCGTGTCAAATACATTGTAGTCCGAATACGAGCCAAACACACTTAAAATCGTGCAATCCGAACACGAGCCGTTCAACCCATTTATCTAAACAAGTCAAACGACGGTTTGTAATAAATGGGTTAATCGTGTTGTGAACACGGGTGAGCATGTAACATGTTTATTTAAATGGGTTGGTGGATCAACTGGTCAACCGAAACATAACCTGTTCATTAAGTAGGTTAAATAAACAACCTAAGACCCCTTCATTTTCTTGTGTTTCTTGTCGTGTCAGTAGTTATCAGTTTACCACCCTAATTTCGAGTAATAGAACGTGAACATTATGTTATGCAGGCAAGCGCAGTGGCATTATGCACATCGGGAACAGCAGCAATGGAGCTGCACCTTGCACGATTACCATGTGTTGTAGCTTATCGGGCTCATTTCTTGACAGAATGGGTCATACGTTACAAAGCTAAAATACCTTACATCTCCCTCCCTAACATCCTTCTTAATTCACCTGTAATTCCCGAAGCCCTATTTCGTGAATGCACGCCTACAAGACTCGCATCATTGCTAATGTAAGAACCTGTTGGGTTTTATCTCAGATTTTTATAAATAATTAGCGTGCCAAATATGATTAAAAAATAATCTAATTTCTTGAATAAAATGATTAGGGAATTAATGCATAATGAAGGAGTTCGGGCAGAACAGATTTTCGCAGCCGAGAAGGTTAGACAATTGTTGTCTCCACCACTGGCACGAGTTGCTCGTGGTGACTTGTATTGCAAGGAACCGAGTTTTGTTAACTCACCAAGTTCGATAGCAGCTCGGACGATTTTATTCCATCGAAGTGAGAAACTTTATGCATAAGGCATTAGTTTTTTTTAATCAATAATATTAGGAAATTTCTTAAAATGGTAAAAAAGCTCTCTCTCTCTCTCTCTCTCTCTGTATATATATATATATATATGTGTGTGTAAATACTCAATGGTTAAAAAGTTTTGGTATCTCAACTAGAGTTCCAAAATGGGGTATCATATTATCCGGAAAACCATTAAAATGAATTAAAGTTTAACAACCATCAGAATTTTGAATCATTTTCAACCATAGATTAGTCTCATAAATTCCCTGTCTAACTCCTCCACAATTACAATAAATAAAAACAAGAACTTTTGAAAAAGATAATAATTACAAAATGGGAAAGATGGGTTTTGTTTTTCTTATAGCCCTGCTCATATCTTCAATCTTGGTTCTAGAAGTTGCTGCGGGTCCTGCATGTGACCCGACAGACCCCAATTGCGTCCTCGCCCCCTCCAAAAAGAGACCCAGAATCGTCGAAGGCTCAAAAGATGATTCGTATGCCGAAAGAATAAAGGCTGATGCCCATGTTGATGACAGACCTGAAATTGTTGTAGTTGGTCATTGATCTAGCTTTCATATCGTATGTTGATTCATACATAATCTTCTCTTTCTGCGCTATTATTATTATTTTTTTATTTTATTTTTTTTGCATAATATGAATGCATTTTATTACACAAATCCAATGTCATTATGTCATAGTTTTGTTTCAAAACTGTTCAGATGTAATTAGCAACCCACATTCAACTATTTGTCTTTCTAATAGAATTACTTCGGCTTAGTAAACCGTCAAAATAAAAGTGACATAAAACAGAACATATGGGTATACGTTTATCGTGTCGAATCTTACGATAAACTAATGTTTAGGAAAGATGAATAAACTTGTATTTACGAAAAGATGGTTTATTTGACGATGGTAAAAATACTTGGACGATTTATGTGATAAAAGTTCAACATATATAATTTCTAAAGATAGCAACATATAAATATAACCGCATTCAACCCACGTGTCACACGTATGTATGCACGAGCTTTACTTTTTTGAAGCCATATTGCACCCTTGGGAGCGTAGATGTTGGAGTAAAGTGTGAATGTAAAACATCTAATCTCTTGTAAACTTATTTCAAGTTTGTTCATCTATTTTTGCGTCACAAACTTAACCTATTTCCTCCTTTCAGTTTCAAATACCTTACTTTGAACGTTAATAACTCTTCACATTATGTCCAACTTAAGACATATGTTAGTTCGTTACAAATCCGCATTAATAATCATGAAAAGTCATAACTAACTATTATGGTATTATATATGTCCTAAATACATATGGTTAATTCCAACAAATATTATTCGGACATGTATTGACCCGCCACTCAAACCTGACCGACCTGCCTGGTTTGCCATGCTTAGTAATAGGTGTCCAAATTTAGTAGAAGGTCATTCTTACTATTTTTTTCAAAAAGTATGATGGCTTCGACATTCAACAAGATATATTCATCTAATTACGTACTATCTAACTTCGACAATATAAACATAAGCTTATTTTTCTTTCGAGCATATCGTTTATTACTTTTAACGAATTTAGTTGAATTGAAGGTGCCAGAAATGAGAAGTCTTGTACAAGTATATACTTGTGACAATGTTAATCTTTTTTTTTCTCTTTAGTTTTGTGTAAAACCAACAAACTAAAATGACTTCAATAACAAGAAAATCACTAATATATTTGTCGTACCGTGTATACCAACATATAAAATCCTACAAGGGTTCAATCTTTAATCCTCAAGTCTGGTCACAAAATCACACCCTCATTATTTTTTTTAATTACTAGAAAAGATTTTAACCATTTGTTATATTATTTCCAAATATTTTAATGGATTATCCCCCTTTATACGTATTCTTAAAGGTCATAAATTTCCAGTATTCATTCGTATGTCTATTAAGAGATATTTTTTTTTTCATTCGTATGTCGATTATAAGAGAGATTTTTTTTTTCATTCGTATGTCTATTATGAGAGACTTTTTTAGGTTGACCATCAAATTTTCTTTGCCGCATGGATCGGGTTACCGATATATTTTGGTTTTTTTAAATGTAATGTAATATAAGGTTTTCAAATTGCTTTAGTTCATACGAATTTTGAAGGTGCTTTGTGACTTTCTTTTAACTGATTTTGACGACCGTGAAGTTTTATTTGGTAAAAAAAAAAAAATACATGTCTATACATGCCTTATGCCTTAACTTGTTAGTGACCACTAACTTATCAAAACCAATACTATACAACCGATCATATCTCATATCTCTATACAACTATAATGAAATCCACTAGCATTGGCACATTAGACTATCTGCTGTTAGGGGCTTAACTGGGAAAAACTAGATTTACATAGATCTCTATTATGGTTACCACACCTCTAGTGCCCCCTTCACCCTTCCCCATGTTCACCTTCTTCACCATCTCAGCTGCTGTCCCACACCCACAGTCCCCTCCAAGCCCCTGACCCATGCCCATGATCGAGCCCCACCGTTGCGGTGTTCCCTGCTCTCGCTCGGCTGATGTAGCACTGTTGAGACATAGCCTTACTTTATAATATTTGTATTGTACATGTACATTAATTAACCAAGTAAAATAACTACTTATAATTAATTAACCAAGTAAAATAAATACTTATAACTTATTTGTCAAGGGTGTTTTGCCTCAGGGCTTTCGACTTTAACCAACTAAAATAACTATTTATAAATTGTTGGTCAAGGGTTTTTGTAGGGCTGACATATTGTGTATGGCTGTACAATACACGATACACGAAATCCCATACACGAACACGACACAATAAGGTTTCGTGTCCAGTTTTCCATACAAGAACACGAAATATTTTTTTAACAGGTATACACGATAATTACCTGTTAATACCTGTTTACGAATGTTTCAATAATTACATATCTAGGAACTTGTTTAGTGAATCAAATGTTGCCAAAAGTTCACAACAGGCTTAAATAATGCATAAACGCAAGTTCACATGGGTCTTTCTTCTCAAATCTTCAATTCAAAGTTCACATGGGTCTTTCTTCTCAACGGCCGGTGGTTGGGGTGGTGTCGCTGGGAGTGGGGCTGGAGAAGGGAAGAATTAGGGGTTTTTAGACAAAATTGCACAAATCAACCTTTATGTTATACCTAAATTGCAGTTCATACCTTTCACTATGAAATTGGCCAAACTCAACCTTTATGTTCATATTTTGTTACGGGGGTCAACCTTTAACACAAACGGCGTTAGTTTTTCAAGTTATCTCCCCTCACATGTGTTGCATGTGATGGTATTATGGTCTTTTGTGAAGCCTTTTATTTATAATATTTTTTTAAACTACAGTTAACCTCTCTTTCTCTTTCCCTAAGTCATAACCTCACACACAACTTGCAGAATGTTGTCATCTTCAATATTCAATAATGAATTTTACTTTTCAGTATTCAACTAACGATTATGAGTTTTGTTCTAATAGTGAGTTTTGATTTTCTGTACTCAATTTCTAATAAATAATGAACTTAAACACAAATAGATTTAATTTAATAAAGAGGATTCGTTAAAAGTTGAAGAAAAGTAAGCTATTATTGCTAAATGAACTCAAACGTGTCCACCACAGCCTCACCAACACCACCACCAGCCTCTCTTTACTCTCTTTCATCTCCCCTCCATCCGACCAGCACCACTGTCACTCCCTACCCACCCCACCCTACCCTAGATCTGGTCCAAACACCACCAATGGTTGTGGTTGTTGTAGTTGCCGGGATGAAGAACATTAGTGGATAGTGGATGGTAGTAGTTTGCTAGTCAGTCATCTCTTTATGTTTGATTTCATTTTGTAATATATTATATTTTTGTTTCAAATTGATAGATGTTGAAGAGGAAGTGAAATCAGAATATGGGAATAGACTTCCTTGTTGCCGTCTGCAACGGCCCTAGCTATATTTTTTGCCATCTGTAAACTTGGCAGTTTTGTGACAAAATATTTTGCAAATCAAGGTGGAAGTGAGCGGCGTTTGCAAGAATATTCCGGTGAGGGTGCGTTTAAATTAAATTTTTAGAAAGAGAAAAAAATGAGAGAGAAAGGGAGTAAGTGATGATATTTATTTCTCTTAATATATATTAAAAGATTAACTGAAATAACATTAATATCCTCACATGCATTGCATGTAAGGGTACAAAAAATATTTTTTTTTAAAACAAACAATAAAAACGCTCTCCGCATGGGAAGTCGCCGGTTCATTATACCGGAGAAGTATCAAGGTAGGATCACAAAGTATTTTGTCTCAAACTTGTCGGAGAGATGTAGCGGCAAAGATTTAGCGGAACACACAAGATCGTTGGGGGTGATTTACGAACTATTCATTGCAAGGAAGAGAGATAAATGGGGTAACCGGTTTGGTTTCATCTCCTTTTTGGACGTGAAAGACAGTAGCGACATGGTTAGAGATTTATGTGCTGTGAAGATGGGCGATTATAGGTTAAAGGCTAACGTTGCAAGGTTTTCATATGAAGAAGGAGAGATCGGACAACCGCCTACAACCAACAAAAGACCGGAGTATAGGGAGGAGAAAGTGAACAGAAAAGCGGAAGACTTCAAGGCTGGCCCTTCATCGTTTACTCATGGTGGAAGGTCGTTCCAGGAGACGCTCACGGGTATACATAAAAAAGTTGACTCTGGGAAGGTGGTGAAGATTGATGATGACCTGGATATTCTTCAGAACTTGGTTGGCTTTGCTCTAGTGATGAGGTTTGTAGACCTGGTTACCCTTAAAAAAGTTAACCTGATTCTGAAGGAGATGGATGCTGGGGAGAGCCGAGTACAGTATCTGGGGGGTTTGTCTGTGTTGGTTTCGTTTAAACAAAAAGAAGATGCGGAGAGGATTTTTTTTGTTAGCCAAAGAGGACGCCAGCAACTTCACGTCGGTAAGTCGTTGGGAAGGCCAGTCTATTGCTTTCGAACGATTAGCATGGATTAAAATTAAAGGTATTCCGGTGCATTTGCTGGATGACTCTGTTATTGATAAAGTCGCAGAGTCGTTTGGCAAGATCATGCATCGACCCCCTAGATCGGTAGAAGATGCGGATTTGTCGAGTGAGTTCATAGGGGTGTTGGTTGGTGAAGGGAAAAGGATTACTGAAGAGGTGACGATTTCCTGGCGTGATAGAAAATTTAAGGTTTGGGTTGACGAGGAGTCCGGTGACTGGGTGCCGGAATTTATTGATGTTAACCAAGATAACGGTTGTGATATGGAGGAAGATGGGTCGGATCAAGAGGGTGAGGAGGATCGGGATTCGGATTCTGAAGAAGAGGATGACGGTGTAGAAGAGGTGGCCGGAAAAGATGCCGGAGACATTCCGGTGGTCGGAGAGGGGGAAACATTTAATGTGGACCCTCCATTATCGGTGGATAATTTGGAAACTGTTTCTGGCTCATTAAAGGGAGCTGATTTTAAGGAAGGTAATTATATGGGGGATTTTATGCCAGGGAATGTTTTTGACTTTGAAAAAGATTTTGTTAACAGTGAAAATAACTCTTTTGAAATGGAAGGATTGGTTACTAAAATTAGTAAAAGGAAGAAAAAGCAGATCAATAATTTGGGCCTGGACAGTACTCTACTTCAATATTCTAGTAGTCTTGAGAGATCCAAAATTCTTAAGAAGCCCAAAGGTGGGGATAGTCCAGTTAACTTGGCTGAAGAGTTGGATAGCCCATCTGGGGCTGAGGATGTGCTCGACGAGTATAATGTTATTAATAAGGGGGTTAGTTGTCATTCGGCCAAAGACCAGATAACTATAATGTAAAGGTGAATGATCTTAATGTACACAGTGATGGTACTTTGGGAGCTACTCCCTCATCGTCTGTTCATAAAAATGGTTCGGACAAAGTAGAGTGTGCCGTATCTCCGAATGAAGCAATTAACAAAGAAGTGGAGGCGACTTTAAGAGTGGGGATTCTGCTGGGAGCTCAATTGCAGAATGAAAGAGTGTTGGTTCATGAAGCTATCGAAGGTGAAGGTTTACAAATGGGTTTTAAATGAATTTCCTCTCGTTGAATATTAGGGGATTGAGGGTCTCGGGTAAAGCTTCGTGGTCTAGGGGGCTGAGAAAAAAATATGGGGTGGAGTTTATGTGTCTTCAAGAATCGAAGGTGTCGGATATTACTAATCAGGAGGTTATTTCTCTTTGGGGTGATGGGGGTGTCGATTTTGATTATGTTGATGCGAGCGGTAGATCAGGGGGGCTGGTGAATATCTGGAATCCGAAGGTTTTTAAAAAGACTTCCTCCATTCAGAACAAGAATTTTCTGGTCACCTCAGGTACGTTTGTCGCAGACGGTTCACTTATTAATATTATTAATGTCTACGCTCCTCAGCGAGCGGGGGCTAAAAAAAGGCTGTGGGATGATCTTACGGTTGTGGTGAGGGGTAGTAGTGGTTTGTCGATTCTTGTGGGTGATTTTAATGCCGTCCGTTTCCCGGAGGAACGCAGGAACTCGGTTTTTAATATTGGTGTTGCAGCTGACTTTAACAGGTTTATTGATGAGGTAGGCCCCTTGGAATATTTTATGAGGGGTTTTAAGTACACTTTTTTGGCTGGTAAAGGGGTTGATCATAAGATGAGCAAGATAGATAGGATTTTGGTTTGCAACGGTTTTTTCAATAGATGGCTGTCAGCATGTTTAAGGGCATTACCTAGAGCGCTTTCGGACCATTGTCCCCTGCTGTTAAATGTGGTTGATACTAATTTCGGGCCAAAACCTTTTAGATGGTTTAACTCGTGGCTTAGCAGGAATGATTGTGAACAGGTTGTGACGGATACGTTAACTGATATTGTTGTTCAAGGTAAGCCGGATGAAGTTTTGTACGCTAAGTTTAGGATATTGAGAAATCATCTTAAAGAGTGGTGGAAGGAAGTCATTAAAAAGGAAGGGGAACAGATGATCAAATATAAGGAAGAAATGGAAGAATTGGAAAGGGTTTTGGAGAGTAGGGATTTAGAGGAGGAGGAAGTATGGGTCTTAGAAGAATGTCGTAAAGGGGTTGGGTTTTTAAATCTTTGCCAAAATAGAGATTTAAAACAAAAATCTAGAGTGAGGTGGGCGATAAATGGTTATGAGAACTCGGCTTTCTTTCATGGGATTGTTAATGGGAGAAAGGCGTCTAACTCGATCCCGGGGCTTATGGTTGAAGGGGTTTGGATTTCGAAACCGTCTTTGGTTAAAAAGACAGTGTTCGGCCACTTTAGAAGACATTTTGCAGAAGTTAAGAAGGTTAGGCCTGCAGTTAGATGTGATAATATGAAGCGCCTTTCAGTGGAGGATGGTGATAATCTGATTAGGAGGTTTTCCAAAGAGGAGATTAAGGAAGCGGTTTTTGATTGTGGTTCCGACAGAGCCCCGGGTCCGGACGGTTTCAATTTCAGATTTGTGAAGTTTTTTTGGAGCCGGTTAGAAGAGGATTTCATTAAGTTATTTGATCATTTTCATGAGCATGGGGCATTTAGTAGAGGGTGCAGCTTATCTTTTATTACTTTGATTCCCAAATTTAAAACCCCGGTGGGTTTGTCAGATTATAGACCCATTACCTTAGTGGGGATTATTAGTAAAGTCATTTCCAAGGTCCTTGCTAGTCGTATGAAGGGCGCTTTGGAAAAGACTATTTCGGGGACTCAGTCAGCATTCCTCAAGGGGAGATTTATTTTAGATGGTCCGCTTTTGATCAATGAGACTATTGGATGGTTGAAAAACACGGGTAAGAGGGCGTTTTTATTGAAGTTGGATTTTGAAAAGGCGTATGATAATGTGAACTGGGGTTTTTTTATTGTCTTCTTTGGATAATATGGGATTTCCGGGTAGATGGTGTTCTTGGGTCAAGGGTATTCTTGAATCGGCCCGTTCGGTGGGTTTTGGTTAACGGGTCCCCCACGTTTGAATTCCAATGTGAAAAAGGGGTTCGACAGGGTGACCCGTTATCTCCCTTTCTTTTCTTGGTTGTCATGGAGGTGCTTCATTGTTTTATAGATAAAGCGGTTGGATTGGGAGAATTTAAAGGTGTTGATATAGGGAGCGGGGATAAGACGATATTCCACCTGTTCTATGCGGACGATGCCTTGATCGTTGGAGAATGGTCTAAGAGTAATGTGGATCAGGTTGCCAGAATTCTTCGTGTGTTTCATATGTGTTCAGGTTTGAAAATTAATTTACATAAATCCTATATTTATGGTATTGGTGTGATTGATACGGAGGTGGAGAGCTTGGAAACTCTTCTTGGGTGTAGGGTGGGTTCTTTGCCTTTTGATTATTTGGGGATTCGGGTCGGGACCAATATGAACCGGGTTTGCCATTGGAATACGGTCCTTGAAACCATTCAAAACAGGCTTTCTTCTTGGAAGGCGAAGACTTTATCTATGGGGGGTAGGTTGACTCTTATAAAGTCGGTTCTTTCGAGTTTACCAATTTACTATTTATCCCTCTATAAGGCTCCAGTACTTGTATTGGAACAAATGGAGAGATTTATGAGGAATTTTTTGTGGGCCGGTTCGGATGATATAAAAAAGTTTCATTGGGTTGCTTGGGATGACATTACTAAAACCAAAAAAGAAGGAGGGTTGGGTATTTCAAGGATGGTGGATGTTAATTTGGCGCTTCTAGCTAAATGGGCTTGGAGATTTTCTATAGAGGTAAATTCTAAATGGAGAGGCATCATTGAAGCGATACGTGGTGGTAGGGGCCTGTGGAGCTTTCTCCCGGTCAAGAGATCTATTCCGGGTTGCTGGAAGTCTATCGTTAATGTATTGGATAAAGTCCGTCTCCCGGATAAATCTTTGCACCAAATGATTAGAGGGACGGTTAGGAATGGGACTGTTGTTCGTTTTTGGTTTGATATTTGGATTGGCGATGTGACCTTGAAGAACAGATGGCCTTGCTTATATAGTTTAGATCGAAACAAAGGGTGCAGGGTCATGGACCGCTTTAAACCGAATGGGGTAGGGCTGCTGTTTGCAGGTAATTGGAGGAGACAGCCTAGATCAGTTGAAGAATTATCGGAGATGCAGGATCTGGTGCGTCTCTTACACGGGTTTAAACTTACCGATAGAGAAGACAGGTGGGTGTGGATTGATGGGGCTAAGGGTCCTTTCTCGGTGGCCGATTGTAAAAGAATTTTAAAAACTAATGTTCCAGCGGTTAATGGGTTCTCTTTGAAGTGGGAAGCTTGGGTCCCGTTAAAAATCAATCTCCTTTCGTGGCGGGCCGGTAGGTATAAACTGCCTACTCGGGTGGCGTTGATACGACGAAGAGTCAACATTCCAGATTCGCTATGTCCTTTTTGCAGCCTGTGTGACGAAGACGTTAATCACTTGATGGTTGGGTGTGGTCTCGCATACGGCGTGTGGAGTTCGATATGCAAGTGGTGTAAGTTAGACCCATTCTTTGCTTATGATTATGACGATGTGTTAAAGTTATATAAAAATGTGCATGCTGGCAAGTGGCGGAAAAAGATCGTTAG
Source organism: Helianthus tuberosus (assembly GCA_030545235.1). Classification (NCBI taxonomy): domain Eukaryota; kingdom Viridiplantae; phylum Streptophyta; class Magnoliopsida; order Asterales; family Asteraceae; genus Helianthus; species Helianthus tuberosus. The sequence continues at coordinate 80,406,765 of CM060368.1, read as the reverse complement.
AGGCATTGTAATGACTACGGCTTGGGCTATTTGGAACGCTAGGAATGAGAAGATATTTCGAAACAAAGGTATCAAAGTGGCGGATGTCGTGGCTGAGGTGAAGTCCAAGGCTTTTTATGGCTAAAGTATAGGTCGAAATATAAAGACATTGTTTGGAAGGATTGGGCTTCCTATCCGTTGTACATGTGTATTTAGTTTTGGCGGTTCTCGGTTTTGAGGGCTTGCCGTTTTTTAATGAAAGTTAATGTTAAAAAAAAAAACTAAGAAAACAAACGTCGTATGTGTTAAATGTTATACTCTGTAGCAAAACATGAACATAAAGGTTGGGTTTGACCGATTTCATAGTAAACGTATGAAGTGTAGCTTGAGTATGACATAAAGATTGATTTGTGCAATTTACCTTTTTTTAACATGTCCATTGGAATGGGAACGAGCCGGAAGGGTTAGGGAAACTAGAGAGATAAGTAATAAGATCAGGTTTTCAAATCACATGGTTCCACTAAATTATATTTTTTTTATTATTTTAAATTGTTAAAATGTATTAACAGGTACTACACAGGTAAATATGTATTTTACCTGTTTAGACACCAAAATTAACATGTATTTTCGTGTCTACCTGTTTGATACTTGTTATCTGTTAAGGCCATACACGATACATGTTAACTTCGTGTAGATTCGTGTCATGTATTCGTGTTAGTGTACAAAATTACCAACTGTATGTTTTTGCCTTGTTGACCCTATTTCCCGGAAAAATTACTTAAATCGGCAAATAGCCAAATATTGTCCATAATATTAATTAAGTATTCTACAATCAACACATCTTGGTCTCTCCCGTTCATCCGATCGATCAAAAGTATTCTTCGAAAATGGCGATGCAAACTGGAGTTAGCACCTCCAAAGTTCTGATCCTCGTCGGAGCAGGTTTAATTTTCATTCTCTTTTTGCAACTACTTTCACCAACCCTAGAACAACTCCATGCTTATTGTTGATTAATAATCTCTATCAGATGTTTATAATTCACATGCTTAGGGTTTGGTGTTTACTTCCGTTACTTATCGTTAAAAAATTAGGGTTTATCAATAGTTATAGCTGACCAGTTGAGGGTTGGAAATTTTAGGGTTTATTGCTGCTGGTGATAGATATGATACAGTAACTGAACTAGTTAGAGAAAAATTCTGTTGAAACAGAGGTGATTTGACACCTTAGGCAAATCGGACATCGTTCTGATCTGTTTCGTTCCGTTCACAGGAGAGGTGCTGGGCCGAATGCCCCGCCTCAAACATTACTTTACGTGTTTTGGGTGCGATGGATGTGGACAGTGTTAGGAATTGAAGTGGCACAGCGGAATAGTCGGTTCACAATGAAGACACAATAATGATATGAAAATAATAAAGAAACACGAACTAGAGAATTTACGTGGTTCGGTCAGTGTGACCTACGTCCACGGGTTGCAACTAGGGGTGTTTTATTGGCTCATCATACTGGATTACAATACATAGCATGAATGTATATAGGGAACAAATTACGGTTTTAGGCTTGGTGAATGGTGAACAAGAAACCTAAACGGGCCTTCCATACATCCAATTTGAACAAGCCTAATGGCAATTAACTAGCTTAAGGACTTCACCCCAACAAACAGGACTTGAGAGGAGAACTCAACAGTTAAACGTGCTCCGTAGGCTTGGTTTTAAAATGCGTGCATCAGGAGCGTATAATGTGTGATGCGCACAATGCACTGATGAGATCGCATTAGGTGGTGCAATGCGTTGCGATTCCATGATGCGAGGATGATGCACTCTAAATCGCATAAGGCGCTCATGATGCATATTGATGCACGCATTATTCTGAAATCGACCACTACAGAGTAAACTTGTACAATGAGCAGATGAAGTTGTTAAGTGATTTCCTGCATAGATTACTTGTACCTTTTGCATAGACTACATGTACACATAAGAGTTAAAGGCTTATTTTGGTTATATAGAACTTCTTTGGTAGTACTAGACCTTTTTTTTTGTATTTGTTTATTTATTTTAACTTGTTTTTTAGTGTTTAAAAGTTAACAAGTTAAAATATTATCTATAAATATTTTTTAAAATAACAAACGCCTTGCATATGTGATGCGTGCGCATCACTCATCGGCGTTTGGGATCAAAACACATCGGAGCACAATGCGCATTTTAAAACCAAGCACGTAGGACTAGTACGGTAGTACCAGGACGAGTGAACTTTTGGGAAGTCTCCACTCGGGCAAACCAAAACAGATCCGTGAGCTCCTAGTGGGCAAAACGGATAATATATGTGGTACTAGAGGCCGTTTGTTACAGGTGATGAGTATAACAACCTCTAAAAGCAGAACTTAAAACTTGTGTGTGTCATTAACTATATGTGCTGTTTGATCCGGTTATAGTGTTAAATGCTGCAACTCTGGAGTCTATGGTAATAGAGGCTAAGCTTAAAAACAAGTGTGTTAGGTTCGTGATGCTTGTTCTTTGGTGTACACAATAATGATAAACACTGTAAAACTTAATATCATCTTGGCTTCCCTTCACATATGTTGCTTAATGTTGTTATTAAATCTATATGATCTTTCTTTTCATTGGTAGTAATTCAGGCTCTTGTATTATCGTTTGTAGCGATGTTTGTATTTTTGTAATTTTTATTCGCCATCTAATGACATTCTTGTGCTGATTAGGTCTGACTAGTTCTGTTATATTAAGGAGTGGAAAACTCTCAGATATATTATCAGAGCTCCAGGAGTTAATGACGGGTGTTAACGAAATTGAAATCCAACCTGGAAAGTACGATAGTGCCGCTCTTGCAGCACAGGTATCTGAAAAGCTACTTAGACAATTAAGACTGCATATGCTATATCTTTGACACATGTTTGAAATTGTTTTCAAATAATTACTTGAACTAGCTATACTTTGACTTATTTTATTCCTGGCTCGCTTCAGATTCGACAACTGGCACAAGAAATTCGGGAGTTGTCTCTCTCTCGACCTGTTACTATTTTCAATGGAGATTCTAGTTCTAGTGGTAAGACATTTGGGCATCTTTTATACTTCTTTGAGTTTGAGCTTAATACTCATGATTTGTTTAGTTTATTTAGGATGATCTTGATTGATATATGCAATGTTACTTTGAATGCTTGATCCGTGTTGAGGTGTTGAGGTATAAATGATCATCAATTAGTTATATTGCACACATGGTTAGAGGCACAAATAACAGCATTAGCAGTTTAGCACATATTTCTGTTATAATTTCTACGTTCCAAAATCCCTATTTTTGGCACAGAACTATTTTTTTGCTTGTTTATATAAGTAAAGCATGAATGGCATATTGGCATAAAAAAGTTAGTTTTTTTCTATGATTTTGGCTTTTTTTACCCTTGTTGTCATTGTTGTTTCCTGATTTAAGCTGAAGAAGATGATGAAAAGAGCAAAATATAATACACAAGAAAATTATTTATTATGAATCCTTTTAGGTTTGGTTTTGAACTTGCTTTCTTGATATAATTCATAGAATATCATTGCCAGATTTGATGGTCCTAACTTTTAAGACCACATATGATATGGATGATAATCTTTTCTCACTGTTGATATTTCTCTAATGAGTTTAGTGGTAACCAAAATTGAAAATATGAGTCGTTTTGATGTATTCATACTCATATCCATTTCGCATTGCGATCAAATATGTAATCATAGCTATTATATTAAAACAAGACAAACACCCCTTAAGTAATGTTATTATGACTCGTTCACAACACCTACTCTCTGTACCTTTATATATGTGGCTGTGTATTAACTGTCTGTATTCTTGTTATGATTAGCTTTAGTATTCACAATGGGTCTTGCTACCATCTTATACAACTTACATTTCACCTTCAATTAAACATTTATCTCATAAAAGGTGTGATGAAGATAAATAACTCCCTATTGTGAAAAAAAAACAAAATTATCTGATACATGATTTTAGCTTGGTAATTGGTATATCTTTGAAACCAAGATCCATGAAATTTCACATGCAACATGTCAACTTGTGAAATGTAAAACCGCCATTTACTTGAGTAGTTGAGTTAAATCATTGCTAATTTAACTGCAATGCTGCTCACTGGTTATGTGGATTTTTATCTTGATTTTTTTTTCTTAGCCTCCCATATGCTTAGAACTTAAAATTCTTATGTAAATTTGGCCCGCAGGAGGCTACTCATCTTACTTGATGCCAGCTGCAGCACTAGGAGCAATGGGATATTGTTATATGTGGTGGAAGGTAAGATTAAATAAGGGTAGTAAATTACATTTTTGGTCCTTTATGTTTATACCAATTTTCAGTGGATGTCCTTTATCTTTATAACTTAAGTGTCAAGAATCGTACTTTATGTTTAGAATCCTTGCACGACACGTCCTTTACACTAACAAACGCTAGTTTTTTCTTTTAGGTCCAATCACCTGCTCTGCACATGAGGGTAAATTCGTCTTTTTACCCATTTATTAACGAAAAAATAACAAACAAAGCACAACTAAACCTAAGTTTTTAAAATTAGTTGTGGTTTATTTGTTAATTTTTTTAAATAAATGGGTAAAAAGACAAATCTACCCTCATGTGCAGGGCATGTGATTGGACTTGATAGAAAAAACTAACACTTGTTAGTGCAAAGGACGTGTCGTGCAAAGCTTTTAAACATTAAGTATGATTCTTAACACTTTTAAAGATAAAGGACATTCACTGAAAATTGGTATAAACATAAATGCCGAAAAATGTAATTTACCCATTATACCACTGCTTATAAAAGTCAACGAATTGTTTGACTGGGTGTATTCCCATTTAATCCATGTTCTGTCACAGTTAATTTTATTTTTCAATTTTTCTTCAGGGTTTATCTCTTTCTGATGTTATGTTCGTAACTAAGAGCAATATGGCAAATGCTGTATCGACGGTTTCAAAACAATTAGAGAATGTTTCTGATGCGTTAGTTGTAAGTAATACTTCATTCATAGATTGTAGTCTGTTTTCTTTCTTTCTTTCTTTATTTATTTATTTATTTATTTATTTTTGCTTGTAATATTGAATGCCAACTTGTTTCTGATTAAAATCTGTAGTCTACAAAGAGACATCTATCAAAAAGACTTGAAAACTTGGACTGGAAGTTAGATGAGCAGAAGGAAATAAGTAAACTGATCGCAGATGATGTAAGACCGATTATTCTTTTACTTATAACTTTACTTGATTAATGCACTTGTGAGTAAAAGGATTCAGATTGTCATTTGCATATTAACCCAAGTCTTTTGCAGGTAAACGATGTGAAGTCCAATCTTAATCAGATAGGCTACGACATCGATATGATCCATCAAATGATGGCCGGATTGGTAAGTTTTTTCATTGTTGTTCTACTAATTTTTATAAAGAGTAAAATGCCATTTTCGTCCCTGAGGTTTGGCCAATTTTGCGACTTTCGTCCAAAGGTTTGTTTTTCCGCATCTTAATCCAAAAGGTTTGAAATCTTTGCCATTTTCATCCAGCTTGTAACTCCACCCATTTGTCTCTGTTAAGTTAGGGGTATTTCCGTCTTTTTGGTAACTTAAAGGGCAATTCGGTCTTTTTCACATTATGTACATGCATTTAGCATAATGTACAAGTATGTGAAAAGACGGAGATACCCCTGAAGTAACGGTGAAAAATGGATGGAGTTAACGAGCTGGATGAAAATGTCAAAAATTCAAATAATTTGGATCCAGATGCGGAACAACAAACCTTTGGACGAAAGTCGCAAAACTGGCCAAACCTCAGGGACGAAAATGGCATTTTACTCCTTTAACAAATCTGTAACGTTGCTCGTTTGTTCTCTATTACTGAACAGGAAGGAAAGCTTGATCTTATCGAAGGAAAACAGGTGAGACCTTTTCAATCATGAATATGTTTTGTTTCTGTTGTATTTATTTCATGAAATATCTATCGCTTACGGTGCTTGATTTTTGGTCAACAGGATATGACCAATTCAGGTCTATACTACTTGATGCAAGTAGCTGGTGGGATTAAAGATGGAATAAACGCTAAGCTCTTTAAGGTCAGATATTATAATTTCTTATTGGTAAGTAAGTTAATCTCATATGACATACGTTTCAATGCACAATAGGATATTGAAGCTAAGATAGGAGAACAATCGAAAATTACATTTGAGGAGACTTCGTTAAAGGTTCGTGGCGTGTTTTTCAACACTTTCTCTTTTCATTATAGTCATACATAACACTTTTTGTGGTCGACCTTTTGCACTTCAAATGTTCAGGGCCTTCAGTTTCTTACGGATGCTAATGATTCAGGCCCAAAAGAGAATCCTGTGCTGACTAAAATGAGCACTAAGGTAAACAAAGATCAAGATAATGCTAAATCAAGATTTCATAGGCCGTACCCGGTGGGTTTGTCATTTGCTAAAGATATATGATTGGTTGAACTTTGAAGGGTTGGAATGACCACTATTCTTTCATCTTTTTGCCAAGTTATGAATTCATACTATTCAAAATGTGGGTGGTGATCTTATTTCGTTTGATAATGATATCGAAGTTGGTGGTGCGTGACGGCACGCCATCTGTATACATATTAACTGCTACTTGTAATGTATAATTGGACATGGGTTGAAGTATGTACAATAATACAAATTAAGAGTTTAATTGTACAGGCCTGAATGTGGTTTCATTCATGGTGTATGTGAAATTGCCGAACCCTGCATCATCAGCATGCGTTATTCTTGTTACAAGTTGATATATCCATACGTCTTGACAGTTGGTCATCTGACCTATGATCACAACCACCCGTTTGCAGTATGGATCCTCAGGTAATAAATTCTTATCAAAGTTCTCAGATTGTGATTGGATCATTGGATTCTTCGGTGTATTTCATGAGTTCGGTCCTGGTAGAATCTACATAAACCTGCCATGGGTGGGCTAGCGGGTCATACCTGGTTCGGGCCAATAAGGGCCGTTTTTGAAAAGGGTCAATTTGGTTGAATGGTTCAGGTCAAAACAGATTTAAACAAATATGAAATTGTAAAATCAAATAATCCCAGTTTGAACAAGTGCAACACATATATCCTTTGAGATCTGAATAAGTTGCTAACAAATCTTTTGACATCAAAAGTTATACAGTTTTGACCTATGTTGCACGGATACGGGTACGGACTGGGGTACGGGGACGATACGGGGAACGGCAAAACTAAAAAATACAAGATACGGGTATGGCAAAAAAATAATATTAAAAAATAAAAATATATTAAACAAAGTCCAAAAATATATTAAACTCCAAAAACACTACATCAACCATAGGTAATTAATTATCAATAATCAAAAAGTTTTCAAATTCCGATTCATCTAGCGAAAGATCGGCAACCTCCAAAACCCCAACATCTTCGATGAATCATGAATACTTGAATAGAGATGATGATCAGACTTGTTGTACGTGAATGTTTAGAATATCATATATATTTATAAAAGGCCGACGTAGCATATATAATTATAAAAGGCCGACTTACGTATTTGGAAGTTAAAAGGGTTAAAACCCAAAATATTTTAGGAAACGTCCCCGATACTCTGTTTTGGAAGTACCCAATATCGAGTACGGTTTTGTAGAAGTCCCCAATATCCGGGTACGTTTGGGAAACGTCCCCGAGCCGTCCCCTACGCATTTCTGTCCCCAAACCGTCCCCGGGACGGGTACTCGATGCAATATGCCGTCCCCTTGCTTCATAGGTTTTGATCTATTCAACTTGACTTGGTTATCAATTTACTGTCTAGAATCTGTATAGTTTTATCTTAGATAGGTCATTTCCCTATAGTCTTAAAGTACAAAGTCGGTGGCTACGGCCACCGACAAAGTACTCGAAATTACCAATTTGTCCTGTAATAAGTAATAATCACAAATTCAATTGAAAAAAAAACGATAACCTAAAAACAATTCAAAGCTTAAACAAATTTACAAACCTCTCTGCCGTTACGCAGCTTGAACCGACTATTCTCTCCATCCTCTTCGCTATCAACCACTTTCTTCTTCACAAACTTCTTCGTCGGAACACTCGCCGGAGCAATTCCGGCGTCCTCCTCCACAACATCCACACCGTCGTCTGTATCCGGCAATTGACTACCAACGGAAACCTCCGGTCCGTCATCGGTAGGTGATAAAACTCCTTCTAAAACCCTAATTGACGGATTAAATCGACGGTGACGGTCCTTTCGAACATTATTATTGTTGTAATTTTGTATAGAACTACTGGTTGTGAAATTAGGGTTCCGATTGAGTTCGAATTGGGGGAAGATAGAGAAAGGTTTGATTATTGGATGGAAGCATAAACTCATTATAGTCAATTAATGGAGGATTTGAAGCGATTTTTGGGGGTTTTTTTTCAGTTTATCATCGTCGACGGTTGCAACATCTTAACGATGTTTCTGGAGGATGCATTTTGCACCTTCAAGTTTTTGCTATTGTTTTTTATAGCCCCCGTTCTTTGAAATTTATGCCCTTTGCACCTTGAATTTTTTGTTATTGTTTTTTATGCATTGAATTTTGAAGGTTTAATAAAGTAGATGAAATGAGAAACGTATTGTTTGTGATGAAAAAATCATAGTGTATAGTTCACATAATAACACAACTATACTTGCAGTTTAGTTAAGACATGAAACACAAATATGGTCCTTTTAGAATATAAATAGAGCATACCAAATAATTTGATACTCCAAAGAAGTCCGAGTAGGTAGAATAAATACTTTAAATTAAGACGCGCTATAATACTATACGGAAAAAAAATAATGTGTTACGTGTAGTTTTAAATATATCCAAATTATTGTTATATTACTATCTATCTTAAAGTACAAAGTCGGTGCTACATGCACCGACAAATTTCTAAAAAAGCCCTTCGTATATTGTGTAATGACCAGTTTGCCCTTTCTCCTTTTCTTTATTTCTCCCACACACTTAACCCAATGGCACCCTAGATGAGTTGGAGGAAACCATCGGCGTCGTACTTCTCCAGTGAAAGAGAAGGCATACGACAACGAATTTGATGTTTGGTTGGAACGAACTGTACGACCCGAACAACGAGGCATCACCGGAGCTTCTTAAATATGTAACAGTTTCTTGAATGTAGATGAAATCGCCACCGGCCATTGATTGTCGGTCCTGGTTGATGTTCCTCACTAGCCTGTGATACTGAAGGAGGAGCTGAGAGAGTACCGTACAACACTGATGATTTTGATGCAGATTTGTACGGTACCATGGCTGCACACGCACACTCTCTCTCTACTTGGAAATCTCTAAAATATTTGTTGCTTTCTGGTGGTCGAAATCGTGAATGGGTGTCGTGATGGTGTGATTTCGGGTTGGTGGCGAATGGTTGATCTGTGGTGGAAGTTGCTAAAGGGAAGGTGTGGTAGGTGGTTTGGTAAAAAAGTGCTACAGGGGTTGAAAGAGATAAAGAGGTGGTTGTTCATTACTCAAATAAGGCTGAAGAAGTGACATCATATTTACGTAAAACACATTTCCTTTTTGTAATATACAAAAATAAAAGCCTTAGTAAGATCTTAAAGGACAAAGTCGGTGGATTTTTCATCGGTTTTGCCTTCCAGCCTTTGTAATTTAACGATATTGCAATTTTAGCGTTTTGACTTTGTACCTTTAATGTTTCATAAAATGACAAATTTAGTCCCTAAACCTTCTACTTTGAATTTTCAAAACCACAACCTCATCTTTCAAACTTTGCCAGCACCAACCCTCTACTTTATTTTTCCACCATCACCCCCTTAGCTCTTACACAGTTACGCCACCAACCCTCTTCTTTTATATTTCCACCAACACCCCCTCATCTTTTACATATTTTCGCCACCACCCCTATACTTTTACCCTGTCTTTTTTAGACTTGGTTTTTTACCCCTTGCACTATTACTCCATTTTTACACCCCCTCAACTTAAAAAATTACAATTGTAACCCCTAGACTACAACTCCTACTTTTCCAAATGTCAATGCATTGTGTTTTACGAAATGTCTTAGGCATTATGTTTTACACTTTGTGTCTACCTTTGTGTTTTACACTTTTTTTTGTGATTGTCTTTTACGCACTGCGTTTTACGAATCATGTTTTGTCTTACTATAGGTTTTCATCCGTCGCGCGCCGCCGCAACGCGCGGCGGGCAAAATCCTAGTTTGAAATTAAAATCAAGGTGGATGGAGCACGAGTTATACATGAAACCTGGTAAATGAACGTACCGATAGAAATAAAAATGAAAATTATTAATTAAATCTTGACAATAAGAAACTAGACTATTGAAAATTACAAACTACACGAGATGGTACCAAGTGGTCCTTCCCCATGAGGTCGATGTATAACGGACAAAAGGTGTACACTTAAGAGTAGAATTAGGGTGTGTGAGTTAGCTGTTCTAAAAAATAGAAAATGATTTTGTTTAGGTATTTGTTGGAAATAGAAAATGTTAGATTGGAAGATCTGTTATTAATTATTGAACGACAAATATCAGGGTTTATTAGCGTTAATAGACCATACCTAGGAAAGTAGATCAAGTACAAAAGGCCACGAAAGACAAGTTGACGTGGTTTGAAGAAACCCTACTTCTTTGAGGACGAAGACAAGTCAATGCAGGATTACATGTGAACATAGGTGATCAGCGCAAGCTAGAAAATTTGATGACCGTGCGGTTTAGAACATCCCGCTCTTGCCTTTAATCTTCTTCTGCCCATTCTTATTAGACAAGTCGACCTGTTTCTAATAACACTTATTTTCTTGATGCCCAGTATGACCCATTACAACTAGATCATTATCCCAGTATGACGTACGACAATATCTTAAATGTCTAGATATGCCCAAACTTAGATATACAGGTTAGAATTGACGAGTATTAATCTACATTACGCACGTGGTTTGAGCTCCAAAAAGGCACTTGGCAGGCGGTGGGTTGTTCTCAACCTCAACAATAGCCTACATGAGAACCGGTGGGTGAGAGAGGGTTTATAGAACCATGTTTCAGTTCCTTCATCAACTACGCGTTTTTGTTTTAATAAATTTTAGAGGGAAAGGACGATATCCGTGACATTAATACAACCACACAACTTACTTATTCTCTACCACTTGATTTAGTTTTGCACTTTTGTCCTAATTTTGCTATTGTAACATCATAACTAAAACGATAATTAAAACATTGTTTCAAACTCAACTTTCATCAAGACAACTCTTTTTTTAGTGAATTATAATTTTTACCTTTATTCATATACCAAATTTCAGGCGGTGTTATTTATCTTTAAAAGTGATGAGTTTTGTACTTAATGTTTAAAAATCTTACACGTTATGTCCTTTGAACCTAACCTAGTTAACTTTAACTGTTAAGTAAAGGGCAAATTGGTCTTTTTACCCCTTTATTTAATAAAACCATTTTAATAACTAAAAACAAAATGAATTATATATATATATATATATGGGGAGGTTCATTTGAGAAGAATTTTCTTAAAAGAAGAGAAAATGAATTAATCTAGACCCTTTATTTTTTTGATCAATGGTTGTGAATCAATATATCATTTTTGTCCACTTTTAATTAATGTTTTAATTACTAAGGGTAGTATAGACATTTTGATGTACAATATTAATAAATATTTTAAAGAGTTACACAAATCTTATTAATACAACCGTAAATTCCTCCTTCACCATCATTACTATATTGGCTCCTACATAAATTTTATTAGTAGTGACAAAATTATTTAAAAATTAAGTGTCCACATATTTTATTATGAGTCGCAAAATTATTTAAAAGTTTTTGAGTCCTACACATTTTGTATCCTACACCAAAACATTGAGTTTCCCTTATTTCATCGAACAACCCAAAATTCAGTTATTTCAACTACATTAAATGATCTTTCAAATTGGTCAAGACTCTCTAGTTTATGGCCGCTTCTCTATGGTACCAGTTGTTGCTTCATTGAATTTGCTTCACTAATAGGCTCACGATTCGACTTTGATCGTTATGGACTAGTACCAAGATCGAGTCCTAGACAAGCGGACCTTATTTTAACAGTCGGAACAGTAACAATGAAAATGGCCCCTTCCTTAGTGAGATTATACGAGCAAATGCCTGAACCAAAATATGTTATTGCTATGGGAGCATGTACAATTACAGGGGGGATGTTCAGTACCGATTCTTATAGTACTGTTCGTGGAGTCGATAAGCTAATTCCTGTGGATGTCTATTTGCCGGGCTGTCCACCTAAACCAGAAGCAATTATAGATGCTATAACAAAACTTCGTAAGAAAATATCTCGAGAAATCTATCCAGATAGAATTATGTCTCAGCGAGAGAATCGGTGTTTTACTACCAATCACAAGTTTCAGGTTGGGCATAGTATTCATACTGGAAATTATGATCAAGGATTCCTTTATCAACCGCCATCTACCTCAGAGATTCCTCCTGAAACATTTTTCAAATACAAAAGTTCAGTCTCTTCACACGAATTAGTAAATTAGACAGGATTCCTTTGCACAGAATAAAAGTCGTGGCTCAATCTTCAGAAATTTCATCGTAAATCTGAAATACTTATACAACCAAGGCTCAATCTAATTAAGTCCGTAGCGTCTACCAATTTCGCCATATCCCCCTTTTTGAGATGAAAATCTCATTGCGATCTCGTTCCCCTTTTTCTTTCATTTATACCGGAACCTTTGAATTCCTTAGATAGATGCCGATTCCTGTCTCGAAAAAGTGTTTTCTCCTCTTTGTCTTTGATTTCTTGTCTATCTTCTATAGGAGGCTCATATTCGATGCAATCAAAAACGATTTTATCATTTCTGTATCCGCAATTCAATATAGTTGGATACATACCCTAAAAATCTGTCTCTCTTCCACTGATTTTCCCCTGAAATTTCAAATACTTGAACGATCGATTCTTTTTTTTTTAGAATATTTAATCGTGATAAAAAAAATGAAAAGTCTATATCGCTAGATTAATGGTTATGTTCTATAATATTTAACAGTTATTTGAAATTCTATATTCTATTCTTTAATATTAATATAGATATAGAAAATTTCAAATAAAAAATCGAAGACTAAACAACTCAAATCTTTCTATTTTTGTGTTGGATCCACAATTAATCCTATGGATCCTTAGGATTGGGATATTCTTTTAGATCCTGTAGTTTCCCTGGATCGAGATAGGTATCACAACTCTTTCTACCCATCCTATATATTGTCCTTTTTGTTATCTATTCGTATTGTAATAGAAACTTAACTTATTATATTATTAGTTATTAGATTATTAGTTAGAGGAGAAAACTTCTTATACGGTTCTAGGGGGGGGGGTTCTTTTTTATCTACATCTATCCCGATGAGCCGTCTATCGAATCGTTGCAATTGATGTTCGATCTCGAAGAGAAGGAAGAGATCTTCGGAAAGTGGGTTTTTATGATCCTATCAAGAATCAAACTTATTTAAACGTTCCCGCGACTCTCTATTTCCTTGAAAAGGGCGCTCAGCCTACAGGAACTGTTCAGGATATTTTAAAAAAGGCAGAGGTTTTTAAGGAACTTGGCCCTAATCAAACGAAATTCAATTAAATTAAGGAAATAAAAACTAAGGATAGGATAGTGATTTCTATATCATTTTGGATATCTTTTCTATACTATGTTTTTTATTTCCTTCTTTTCTTGCTCTATTCGTATCTATTTATCATTGCTTTTATAGAATCTTTTTCTAACTTTGATGAATCCTTACAAAATAGAAAATGATGGCATTACCTGCAACCGGGTGGTTTTCATTTGAACTCGAATACCAAGTAAGAAAAAAGGAATCGAAGTTCTGTATTCGACTTACTTTAGTCGACTTATTCTATATGGATTCAATACACTATTGATTGCATAAATCCTTTTTCTACTTTTTCTTTATTTATTCTCCATCTAAACTAAAATTTTTAGTATATATGCATAAAATATGGAGTGCCAATGCAACACAAGTCTTTTTTTTACTATTATTTCAATTTTAGTTCTTGTATTTTTTCCATCGTATTCTTTTATTAACCTTTATATTGACAATATTGTATCGAACAAATATAATTCATCGTGATAAGCAGCTCTATTTATTTCCGTCCCATAGGTTTTCTTTTTTACCTGTTGATTCAAATGATGGGTTCGTTGGATTAGCTTTGCTCCTCGGATTTTTGATTGAAAAAGTGGATAACATAGAAATAGGGGATGGTCCAGCATTTTTTACATTTATTTCTTTTTTTGATTTGATCGGGAAATTTTTTTCTTTTTTCATCTGATTTAATCATTTTTATGTTCCAAATATATTAGAAAATTTTTTTATATCTTTTTTATTTCGTAGATGTAGATTAATGCTTTGATTTAATCATTTTTTTTTAGTTTAGATGGAGAATAAATAAAGAAAAATTAGAAAAAAGATTTATGCAATCAATAGTGTATTGAATCCATATAGAATAAGTCGACTAAAGTAAGTCGAATACAGAACTTCGATTCCTTTTTTCTTACTTGGTATTCGAGTTCGAATGAAAACCACCCGATTGCAGGTTGCAGGTAATGCCATCATTTTCTATTTTGTAAGGATTCATCAAAGTTAGAAAAAGATTCTATAAAAACAATGATAAATAGATACGAATAGAGCAAGAAAAGAAGGAAATAAAAAACATAGTATAGAAAAGATATCCAAAATGATATAGAAATCACTATGCTATCCTTAGTTTTTATTTCCTTAATTTAATTGAATTTCGTTTGATTAGGGCCAAGTTCCTTAAAAACCTCTGCCTTTATTTTAGTACAATTTTTGGCCGATATAGGGATCAAATGGTATAGTTCATTTGTTGGTAGCTTGGAGGATTAAAAACATGACTCTTGCTTTCCAATTGGTTGTTTTTGCATTAATTGCTACTTCATCAATCTTATTGATTGGCGTACCCGTTGTATTTGCTTCTCCTGATGGTTGGTCAAGTAACAAAAATGTTGTATTTTCAGGTACATCATTATGGATTGGATTAGTCTTTCTGGTGGGTATCCTTAATTCTCTCATCTCTTGAACCTATTGTCCTAGATCCAAAACCGAAATGGCCCTCTGAATTATTCTTACACATTCACGTTCAATATAAGTCCCCAAAATCAAATATGTCATGGACCCCCCTATTTAGTGGATTATTTCAACGTAAGGGTTCATATTTGTTCTATTCTGTTGGTAATAATGGAACAATTTTGTTCGTAGGAACAAAGAGAAGCAGATTTATTCTATACTCAATAAGTACCAATACGCAATGGGGAAGTTAATGCGATTTTCTATGAGCGAATGTGCCCATACTTGTTCATCATTAGAGGACACTAGTCGTAATAATTTTCCCTTATTTTTTCTTATTTTCTTTATAATTTTTTCAGAATTTATGAATAAAGTATGATCATTACGCTTCAACCGGGTTATTCTATTCCACCTCTTAGAAAGAAAAGAACTTAAATCAAAATACTTAATAGCATGGCGATAAATTTATACAAAACTTCTACCCCGAGCACACGCAATGGAACCGTAGACAGTCAAGTGAAATCCAATCCACGAAATAATTTGATCTATGGACAGCATCATTGTGGTAAAGGTCGTAATGCCAGAGGAATCATTACCGCAGGGCATAGAGGGGGAGGTCATAAGCGTCTATACCGTAAAATAGATTTTCGACGGAATGAAAAAGACATATATGGTAGAATCGTAACCATAGAATACGACCCGAATCGAAATGCATACATTTGTCTCATACACTATAGGGATGGTGAGAAGATATATATTTTACATCCCAGGGGGGCTATAATTGGAGATACCATTGTTTCTGGTACAGAAGTTCCTATAAAAATGGGAAATGCCCTACCTTTGAGTGCGGTTTGAACTATTGATTTACGTAATTGGAAGTAACCAATTAGGTACGTACCCTTTCCCGATTGTCTATCTGAAGGAGTTGAGAGATAGTATATTATACTTTTGACGAGGGGTTAAAATTTTTTTCACTTTTGATTTTCTATAAAAAGGAAATTATCCATCTCAATCTAATAGTGATTGAATGCCTAAACACTCAGAGATTCTCGCGAGTCTATATATGTAGATTATAGTATAGAAAGAACTTACCCCAACCAGTAGTTAAATTATCTGCCGGCTATCCAAACCCAATCAGTAGACATTACATTAGTAGTAGAAAGGAATCGGGAAGTCTTGCTTCGACCATGACAATCTTTCTTTTCATTTTCGATTCAAAAATTGATTTACAAAATATCCAGAACGGATGTTTAGAATCAATCAAGTATTAATAGTCCCCTTATTCTGTTCTGCTGGATAAAATTTGGTTGAGCTATATCAGCAGAACAGAATAAGAGATTTCGATTCGTTTGTTGATGAGGCGGCACCCGGATTTGAACTGGGGAAAAAGGATTTGCAGTCCCCCGCCTTACCACTCGGCAATGCCGCCAAAACGATACACAATAGGATCAAAATTTCCCTTTTTGGGTTGTATTACTAAATTTTAGTTTATTGTACTTGCATCCTGTTTTTAATCCTTTTTTTAATTTAGAAAAATTAGAAAAGAAACCATTTTTCCCCTTTTGATTGTCTTTGATCTACCCCTTCGATTGATTATATAGTATCTCAAAACACACAATGCCCATTTGTCATCAATTTTGGTTTTTTTTGAGTGAAAATAACATTTTCTTTTTCAATATAAAAGTGAGGGGAAGCTTTTTGGCATTGTGTGTTTTGAGATACTATATAATCAATCGAAGGGGTAGATCAAAGACAATCAAAAGGGGAAAAATGGTTTCTTTTCTAATTTTTCTAAATTAAAAAAAAGGATTAAAAACAGGATGCAAGTACAATAAACTAAAATTTAGTAATACAACCCAAAAAGGGAAATTTTGATCCTATTGTGTATCGTTTTGGCGGCATGGCCGAGTGGTAAGGCGGGGGACTGCAAATCCTTTTTCCCCAGTTCAAATCCGGGTCAAAACAATCTCTTTCCTTTATCAGGGGTTCTACCAATTGATATCTTTCCAAAAAGAATTCAAAGTCAATTTCTTGATTTGTATCTTCAATTTTTGGAAACTTAGAAAGCTCTTCTGCCAAACCCTGATCAATGAACCTACAAAATCCTTCAAACTGTATCTGATTAAATCCAGGTATTGTGGACATTGCGTCTATCCCGGATTATTTTGAAATTGTATTTATATTCATCCATATCGAATTCTAAAAAAAAGGAAATACCATTTTGGCTGGCTCATTATCCATCAAAGAAAATCCTATAGGTCTAGCAATGATGGAATTTCGATTCTATGAATCTTTGACTGGAATCTATGAGATAGGTGAAATAAAAATGGATACTGAACTTATTTTAAGAAATGCAACCGGAACGGAATACACAAACCCACAATATTAGTACCTGCTCTACAATCGGAGTGGTTAATAATGCACGTAAGTATGATGATATTGAGCTATGCGGCTCTTCTTTGTGGATCATTATTATCAGTAGCACTTCTAGTCATTACATTTAGAAAGATTTTTTATAGTTCTAAAAGTAATAATTTATTAAAATTAAATGAGTCGTTTTCATTTGGTGAAATCCAATACAAGAATGAAATAAACAATATTTTTCAAAAAACTTTTTTTTTTCTGATACGAATTATTACAAGGCCCAATTTATTCAACAATTGGATTATTGGAGTTATCGTGTGATTAGCCTAGGATTTATCTTTTTAACCATAGGTATTCTTTCAGGAGCAGTATGAGCTAATGAAGCATGGGGATCATATTAAATAATATTTAGTAATCTCGAGAAAGATTACTTTTTTTAGGGCAAGAGGTTGATAGTGAGATCTCAAATCAACTGATTGGTCTTATGATATATCTCAGTATCGAGGATGATACCCAAGATTTGTATTTGTTTATAAACTCTCCTGGCGGATGGGTAATACCGGGAGTGGCTCTTTATGATACTATGCAATTTGTGCAACCAGATGTACATACAATATGCATGGGATCAGCCGCTTCAATGGGATCTTTTATCCTGGTCGGAGGAGAAATTACCAAACGTCTAGCATTCCCTCACGCTTGGCGCCAATGGGGCTTTTATTTGAGAGAAAAAAGAAGACTATGCCTTCGCCATATGAAATATGAATATTAAGTAATAATAGCATGGCACTTTGAATTTGATATAAGAAATTTTGTTTTCAAAACATTAGATTATGTATCGAGAGAGTAATATGATAAAAAGGTATTTCCTATTTTATTCTTGGAAGTCCAGTTCAGCGTCACAAACTTTTTTCACACCAGAGGTCTCTTAACAATATTTATAGAGCGAAAAAAAAATTCTTTTTTCCTTAGTTTATTTGATCAAATAAAAAAGCCACTTTGGGATTGCTGAATGACAGACAAATAACAGACAAAAAAATATAATCAATATATAAAGCAACGGAGCCATCATAGTATTTTTGAATTCCTCTGAAAGGAAGGGTGGTAAGTTGATCATTTACCGATCGGGGTCTGATCGATCCTATTTTTTTCTTTATTTTATGGAAGGTAAGGGTCAATTTTATTGTTCTATTTGAAAGGATTAAGAATCTATGAGTTAAATTATAGACTAATTTATTTTACGGATTCCTTTCCTATCCTATTTATTCTAATTTTTGTCTATGGATAAAATTAGAATCGTTTTTTATCGAGCCGTACGAGGAGAAAACTTCTTATACGGTTCTAGGGGGGGGGGGTTCTTTTTTATCTACATCTATCCCGATGAGCCGTCTATCGAATCATTGCAATTGATGTTCGATCTCGAAGAGTAGGAAGAGATCTTCGGAAAGTGGGTTTTTATGATCCTATCAAGAATCAAACTTATTTAAACGTTCCCGCGATTCTCTATTTCCTTGAAAAGGGCGCTCAGCCTACAGGAACTGTTCAGGATATTTTAAAAAAGGCAGAGGTTTTTAAGGAACTTGGCCCTAATCAAACGAAATTCAATTAAATTAAGGAAATAAAAACTAAGGATAGGATAGTGATTTCTATATCATTTTGGATATCTTTTCTATACTATGTTTTTTACTTCATTTACTTGTTGTTTGTCGATGTAAAATAATGTCCCATTCAATAGAAAATTATTGAAGTGAAAATAATCAATTTCTCGCCATTATGCGTTTAGGGCGATAAACTAAGGATCAGGTAAAATGTGAATCTGATAAGTTAGTTTCTAATAATTCATGAAATTGATTTGAATATCGCCGCAATTGTAAGTAGATTTTAGATCTATCAATCTTTGTTATTCATAGTTGTATAAGCGCTTTTTATTGGAATCTTTTTTTATCTTTTAAGGAATTGGTTAAGCTACGACTCTCTGATAGAGATCGAAAGCAACAAGATGATTTTGATTCTTGTTTTTTAACAGTTTTGGGAATGGAAACGGAATATCCTTTTGGTCCTCCGCGAAAAACACCTTCCTTTTTTGAACCCATTTTTAAAGATATAGACTATAAAGTCGAAATCAGAAAATTCAATTTTAGAATTCGAAGAGCTTTAAAAAAAAAAAAGTCTTTTTCTTTGTAAAACAAATACTAAAAGAACTTTTAAAAGGAAAGAAATTCCATTATTTATAACGAGAGAAATATATGAATCAAATGAAACTGAAAGAGAAAAGGATTCTATAATCAGCAATAAGACCCCTACCGTACTCCAGCTTGGTAGTTTCCACCGCCTGTCCAGGAGTGATCGTGTGATAACTTTTTGTTCTCATTCATTCAAGATATTATATGAGTGAACCTATTACGGAATCTAATTAGTTAAAATGAAAGTAAAAGTTTTATAAGATTACCGTTCGCTCTAAAATAGATTCGAAAAAAAAAGAAATGATAAAAATAGGAATAATTTTCTAATTTGATTCCATAATGATTCGAAAAGAATTTCATTTTCAAACGAAATTACACGACCCAATTCTTATTATTCGTTTATAAGTTGAGTTGAAAACCGAATCCAATTTAATTGTTTACTTATTCAATTTCAATGAGTGAATTTTCAAGTTCAACCAACCCATTTTCAAAATATCAAGTAGATGAATAAGAATCTTGAGAAAATCTTTCATTGCCCTTAGTGCTTGTAATACATATTTTATTATGTAGATAATTTCTTGTCAAGATTAATATTCTCAAGATGACTATTCCATGATCCAAGATCATATTGATCGGTATTGCTTCTGAGTAATATGATATTTATAATCCATCGACGGGAGGAGTCCCTTTTGGTTTTCTTTGTGAAGATAAATGACCTACTTAACTCAGCGGTTAGAGTATTGCTTTCATACGGCGGGAGTCATTGGTTCAAATCCAATAGTAGGTAGAACTTATTAGATACCGCGGTCAATGGTATCTAATAAGTTTTTATACCCATTTTATTTTATAAATTTTGATTTTGTATCTTTTCTATTTTTTTTTTCGTTGCATCAAAATATGATTACGCTTGATTGTTTTTAATCGACAGAATCAAGTCAAACCAAACAACCAAAGTATAAATCGATGCTTATTTGGACGCACCGACTGGTTATGAAATGGCATTGATAGATCCATGCATAATATCATGAAAAATGGATACAAATTTTTGGCTGCTACTTAGTATCGGCAATAGGTCTGAAAAAGTATCTAAAAATAAAAACTTTAGATATCTGTACCCTGTCGAAGTAAGGAACCATGGCATATATGTTTGGAATAGAGTAGAAGAACAGATACTTACTATTTATACCAGAACAAACGGTTATCTCGATTCATTAGAAGTTGGACAGGTAAGGAAATTCCTGGTTGAGTTACGTACTTACTTAAAAACCAATAAACCACAGTTTCAAGAAATAATATCTTCTACCAAGATATTCACCGAGGAAGCGGAAGCCATTTTGAAAGAAGCTATTCAGGAACAGAGGGAACGTTTTATACTTCAGGAACAAGCAGCCTAAACAAATTGATCAACCTTTTCAAAAAAAGGGGGTACTCAAGCGTTTCGGATTCAAATCATTCAAAATTTATTTTTGGATCTTGAAATCTAAAAAATATCTGGAAAAAAATTGTGTCCAATAGGATTTGAACCTATACTAAAGGTTTAGAAGACCTCTGTCCTATCCATTAGACAATGGACGCTTTCATTGTGATTTTTGGGTATTTTTACTTTCTGATCTTTTATTTGAAAAAAAAAAAATAAGAATCTAGTAGGATTTATGTAAGAAAGGTTTTTGAATTGTATATTCAATCATGAATGATGTATTAATTAGAGTTAGAGTATTTAAGATAAATATAGTAAGATAATAGACTAAATATATAAGGATATAGAGCGGGTAGCGGGAATCGAACCCGCATCGTTAGCTTGGAAGGCTAGGGGTTATAGTCGACGTCGATTCATCATTTTTAACGTCTCTAATTCAAAACCGAACATGAAACTTTGGTTTCATTCGGCTCCTTTATGGAAAATGGATAAATTGCTAGATTTAAGATGTGAACCCACTTATAAAAAAATGATACCCATCTAAAAAAAAGTATACCCATAACATCTATGTCAGCTTTTTGTTTGAAAATAGTCAATTCAAAACGACTTGCTTTCTAGATGATCCCTCTAGAAGAAGGCGATTCTAACAATCTTTCTAGTTACTTCGTTCTCTATTTCTATTTGAGAGGGTCCTAAGGAAAAGGATTTTATTTCCACCGAGCTAAAATAATATGTCGATGTTCTCCCCAATCGAGATATCCTCTGTTTCGCCCACGAAAGATTAATTGAATCATAAAAAATTTGGAGCGTGAAGTGCAATTAGATCCATTTTTGGGGGGGATTCGAATTACTATTATCAATTAGAAGAATTTATGGTTGGCTTAGTTGGACTGCTACATTGAAGTATCCAGACTCCGTTAAAAAAAACCAAGTGGTAATATATCTATTTTATATCATAAAGGATTCCTATTTTTAAAGAAATCTTTTTTTGTAAGTAGAAGTTTTTTCAAACTCTGAAGGGATAACAAAAAGAAGTGGTAATGGGAGCATTTGTACTATATGTGCAAATCAAAATTGGGCGGATCTTTACCCGGAGTAGAGCATAAACCTAAAAAGATTAAAGAGGCCCCATTTAAGAACAAGAAAATGACATCGTGATTTGGATTGGATCTCGATGAAACAATCCATCAATGAGAAGTAAATTGGATAAGTTTAATGAATTCTTTTTTGCGTTTTATTGTTAAGTATAGTCATGATTTTTTCTCTGAATCTGTCTATTCAGCAAATAAATAGCAGTTCTGTCTATCAATATGTATGGTCTTGGATTATAAATAATGATTTTTCTTTAGAATTCGGATACTTGATCGATCCACTTACTTCTATTATGTCAATATTAATCACTACTGTTGGAATTATGGTTCTGATTTATAGTGATAATTATATGTCTCATGATCACAGATATTTGAGATTTTTTGCTTATATGAGTTTTTTCAGTACTTCCATGTTGGGATTAGTTACTAGTTCAAATTTGATACAAATTTATATTTTTTGGGAATTGGTTGGAATGTGTTCGTATCTATTAATAGGATTTTGGTTCACACGACCTGTTGCAGCAAAGGCTTGTCAAAAAGCATTTGTAACTAATCGTGTTGGTGATTTTGGTTTATTATTAGGCATTTTAGGGTTTTATTCCTTGTAGACAAAGCCAATCATCAATTCCCAACCATGGGGCGAATGAAATCCGATACATAAATCAGTTAATAAAAGAAGAGAAAAAGCTTTTATTGTGTCACTTAAGTTATATAGGAATTCCTGGGCCCAAGAGTTAAGAATAACAAGTTCTTTATTACCCAAAATAGAATAACCACTTAGAATAATGAAACAGATTATATTTGTCAAGAAGTGCAAAATTGTATGAATACGACCCTCGTTTTGTATCTTGATTAATTGGATTGTTTCTTTGTGAATTCCTATACGAAGGTTTTATACGTAAACAAGGGATTTCTGGTCCTTTATAGATATAGAGAAGATATAGCATAGATATTTTGAATTCATCATTTATCACTTGGGGTAGGAACTATAGTATTTTATTGCTACAAGTATGGATTATTGAAAATAATAAGACATGTATTTGGATATTTCCCTTGAACTCCGCAATATTTTTGATTTGGCATCAATAGTTGAAGGGAATTTTCCGAAGAGAAAATGGATTATGGGAGTGTGTGACTTGAACTATTGATTGGTCTGTGCAGATCTGTGCCTTTATTTATATTTATCTGCCACATTTGAATTCACAACCAAATGTGTCTTTGTTCCAACCATCACGTAAACATTACAGCAAGATGCTATTTGTAACAAGTAGTTTTGTTGGTTGGATAATTGGTCACATTTTATTCATGAAATGGGTTGGAGGTGAATAGAAGTATACTCTGGATCGGAATCGTGGGAAGTACTCCTTGATCATTTCTACCAATTTAAAGCCCCTAATTCTTTTTATACACATAGAAATACACTTACATAATCTCTATTACGAATCCTTTGTGTACCTTAGTGTTCCTAGCTATCCACTCGTTTTTATCAATCTACTTTTGGGTAATACATATGGTAATAGATAGTAAAAACCTCAGAAAGTTGATCTTTTGAACCCGCTTCAAGTCATGATGACTAATCAAGAAATCTTGGGGTAAACAGTCTCTAATACTTATATTTACTTTTCTTAACTTTTGTACATAAGAAATGAGATTCAATCTTTTACTGCAAATTTCTAAGCCGTTTCTTTCACTCATATAACTATCTGGTTTCTTTCATCAACCCCCGGATAATGTAATGAATAAAAAATGAAAATCTATATTCAACTCATGACACTTCCTTCCTAGAAAGAAAAGAAGTAGCGGGAATTTTATGTCTTAACGAATCACACGTAGAGATATTGATAACACACATAGAGTTAATGGTAATATGAATAAGAGAAACTCTATTATAGCCATTTCTGTACATTCAATGTACTCTACGGATAGAGGAATACATAGAGTTGAACATAGTAAAATAAGAAATTGAAAGATTTCGTTGAAATTGTTCGTTTGGAAATTTCCCGAAAAGCTAATCATAGGTTCCTCTCTCCATCGGAAAAATAGGGCCGTTATGCTCATTACTAAACTTGTTGAAGAGATGAAATATAACCAAGGTATATCTTTTTGATCAGAGGTTGAATCGATCATCAGAAGAAGAATTAGGCCAAAAATTAGGATACATTCTGGGAAAATCAAACTTCCATCGAAGAGAAGCAAATGAAAGGCTTTCATAAAAATTCTCGTAGAATCGAGAATGAAGTTTTCATTCTGTACATGCCAGATCATGAATTAGTAACTGCATCAAATTTCTAAAAAAATCCCAATTGTTTCCATTTTTGGAATGGGATATTTATGGAATCTCCATGAATAGGATCAAACCTTATTCCATGGTATTTACATGAGGTTCTTCTTTCTTATTATTAAGAACTTTCTATTTCTACCCATCCCGGAGATTCATCCTATATTCCTATAGATTAATCGAGTCAAATTATTCCAGTAAATAACAGAATCGTGGATAGGAAACTCCATTAGTGACCTACCCCAATTTATTGTAGAAATTTTCGGGATCAATGATTGGACCATGAAAACTAGAAATACTTTTTCTTGGATAAAGGAACAGATTACTCGATCTATTTCCGCATCGCTCATGATATATATAATAACTCGTACATCCATTTCAAATGCATATCCCATTTTTGCATAGCAGGGTTATGAAAATCCACGAGAAGCAACTGGGCGTATTGTATGCGCCAATTGCCATTTAGCTAATAAACTAGTGGATATTGAGGTTTCGCAAGCGGTACTTCCCGATACTGTATTTGAAGCAGTTGTTCGAATTCCTTATGATACGCAACTGAAACAAGTTCTTGCTAATGGTAAAAAGGGAGGTTTGAATGTGGGGGCTGTTCTTATTTTACCAGAGGGTTTTGAATTAGCCCCTCCCGATCGTATTTCCCCCGAGATAAAAGAAAAGATGGGTAATTTGTCTTTTCAGAGCTATCGCCCCAATCAAAAAAATATTCTTGTCATAGGCCCTGTTCCTGGTCAGAAATATAGTGAAATCACCTTTCCTATTCTTTCCCCGGACCCCGCTACTAAGAAAGACATTCACTTCTTAAAATATCCTATATACGTAGGTGGAAACAGGGGAAGGGGCCAGATTTATCCTGACGGGAGCAAAAGTAACAATACAGTTTATAATGCTACAGCATCAGGTATAGTAAGCAAAATCCTACGAAAAGAAATGGGGGGATACGAAATAACCATAGCGGATGCGTCGGATGGGCGTCAAGTGGTTGATATTATCCCTCCGGGGCCAGAACTTCTTGTTTCAGAAGGCGAATCTATCAAATTGGATCAACCGTTGACAAGTAATCCTAATGTAGGCGGATTTGGTCAGGGAGATGCAGAAATAGTACTTCAAGATCCATTACGTGTACAAGGCCTTTTGTTTTTCTTCGCCGCTGTTATTTTGGCACAAATATTTTTGGTTCTTAAAAAGAAACAGTTCGAGAAAGTTCAATTGTCCGAAATGAATTTCTAAACTCGCGAATTTATCGACATCAAGTTTGTAAAAAGAACCAAATTCTTTTTAGTAATTATGATATAAAAAATGAAATTATAAAAGCCTTTTTTGTTTATACTCGTTTTCTACGAGATGCCGGTGATTTCTTGTACCATATTTCTAGCCATAATATATAGATTGTGAAGAAGACTATTTGACTTGACCCCTTCTTTCTTTGTCTTTTTTTTTATCAAAATTGGGGTGATGTTATTATATTACTATTGTGAGATTGAAATGTCATAAAATGCATTTGATTCTAATACAATTCACTTTGGCTAGATCCTATCCAAAAGTAAATGCGAAATAGAACGGATCAATATAAATGAAGGGAGCACGTATTTCTGGGAGGGGTTATTTGTCTTCCTAGTCTTCGACACAAGAAAAGGATTTTTCACACCCTTTTCTTGTGTCGAAATAATTATGATTCTTTATACTGTTCGTCAAACATTCCTAGTGTTAGTTTTGATTTTTTACAGACGTATCAGAACGTTTTTTAGAGTTATTACATATTTTATTTCTTATTTTATTATCTTATAAGAATTAATAATTACGTATACTATAAATAGAAAAAATATAAAAGTGGTGGACAAACAAAAGAGGAGGGGAAAATTTGTTGAGTAAATAGATTCAATGAACTTATAAAAAAATATTTTAGTTATTAAGAACTCAACGGGACCTTCTCCCTCAAATCAGACAAACAAAGAAGGGAATCCGTTGAGTTCTTACGCTTTCATGTATACAACTCAATTCATCCGATTACTACAGGGATGAACCCAATCCGGAATATGAACCATAAAAGAAAACGCCTACTAAACCGATCACAAGAATACCAGCTACAGTACCTATTATCCAAAGAGGAATTCTTCCAGTAGTATCGGCCATTTACGCCACTTCCCTCCACATTTCATCAAGTGGTCATGCTAGAGACATAAACAGTCATGGATAATTATGAGATGAGATCCTTCCGAATGGGCTAAGAGAGATAATACCTAGAATGATTAGTATATTATTTTAGTTCTCTCTCGTTGATAGATCTTTTGAATAACTGATGAAATCGGACGAGAATAAAGATAGAGTCCCGTTCTACATGTCAATACCGGCAACAATGAAATTTATAGTAAGAGGAAAATCCGTCGATTTCAAAAATCATGAGGGTTCAAGTCCCTCTATCCCCAATTTGCCGCCCTAATTATTTCTCGTATCCTTTTTATTTATTTTATCCTTTTTTTCGTTAGCGGTTTAAAAGTACTTATCTTTCTCATTCACTACTCTTTATACAAATGGATCTGAGCGGAAATGTATTACATGTCACATGTGACATATATGATACATGTACAAATGAACATCTTTGAGCAAGGAATCCCCACTTGAATGATTCACGATCGATATTTTGATTCATATTGAAACTTACAAAGTTGTTCTTTTGGTAAATTCTAGGACCTGGCTGAGGCTTTGTAATACCCGTTCAATTGACATAAGTGATTCATGAATTATCTTATTGCTGATTATAGAATCCTTTTCTCTTTCAGTTTCATTTGATTCATATATTTCTCTCGTTATAAATAATGGAATTTTCTTTCCTTTTAAAAGTTCTTTTAGTATTTGTTTTACAAAGAAAAAGACTTTTGCTTCTTCTTTTTTTATTTTTTTTAAAGCTCTTCGAATTCTAAAATTGAATTTTCTGATTTCGACTTTATAGTCTATATCTTTAAAAATGGGTTCAAAAAAGGAAGGTGTTTTTCACAGAGGACCAAAAGGATATTCCGTTTCCATTCCCAAAACTGTTAAAAAACAAGAATCAAAATCATCTTGTTGCTTTCGATCTCTATCAGAGAGTCGTAGCTTAGATCTGTGCCAAGGTTTCAAATGAAAAGGATATAGGATTTTTATCTGAAAACCTTCGATTAACCAATTTTTAGGAATTTGTAAATCCTTAGATAAGGATTCAGAAAATACCGGATCTCCCTCTACACAAGCAAATTGTTGATAAAATTCCAAAACAGCATTTTCTTTTGACCCTATTTTTTTTATCATTCAGAAAAGACAAAAATAGTTCAGGATAGCAAACATTCTCTAGAATTTCTCTTATATTCAACCCCATTGCTGATAATAGAACTAGAATAGATAGATTTTGTTGCCTACTCACAAGAACCCATATCCTTGCTTTTCTATCAATTTCTAATTCTAATCTTCCTCCCCAATCTGATATTATGGTGCCGGTATAGACCGAAATTCGTTATCATTTAATTCTGACTGGTAATAAATACCGGGACTTTGCAATATTTGATTGATCACAATTCTATAGATTCCATTTACTATAAAAGCTCCCAGAGAAGTCATTATAGGGATCTTTCCTATCAAAATTGTTTATTCTTGGATATACCTACGCCTATCGTTTTTCCAAATGAGTCTCGCGGATACATATAATTCAGAAGAATATGTGAGTGATTCATACACAGCATCTCTTTCCTTTATCAGGGGTTCTACCAATTGATATCTTTCCAAAAAGAATTCAAAGTCAATTTCTTGATTTGTATCTTCAACTTTTGGAAACTTAGAAAGCTCTTCTGCCAAACCCTGATCAATGAACCTACAAAATCCTTCAAACTGTATCTGATTAAATCCAGGTATAGTGGACATTGCGTCTATCCCGAATTATTTTGAAATTGTATTTATATTCATCCATATCGAATTCTAAAAAAAAAGGAAATACCATTTTGGCTGGCTCATTATCCATCAAAGAAAATCCTATAGGTCTAGCAATGATGGAATTTCGATTCTATGAATCTTTGACCGGAATCTATGAGATAGGTGAAATAAAAATGGATACTGAACTTATTTTAAGAAATGCAACCGGAACGGAATTGATAAAACAGTCCTAGAAACAGAATTCTACCATTTAGGCTTACTCTGCTTTGGGATTTTTTTTTAGAATACCAAAATTGATTCAGTTTATTATTCAGTTTCTTATATTATAATGTATAACGGTATTGAAATTCTAATCTACTTGAATATTGAATACCATAAAACTATATGAATGTTGTATTTATTAACTTAACGTTAACGCGCGGATATACCTAATCTATATTTCCGTCTTCTCTCTTCTTTTATTGCCCTCCTGTCCTGTCGTCAATTGACAGTATGACGTAGGGCACAATATAATTGAAGTGGTCAAATCCTATTTTGGTAAAGCAAGCACCTTGAAGTAAAGGATCTTGGATCCAGACCCTTTTGTGAATGAGAAAGATAAAGACGATAAAGACCAATGAAATCACGTTTTCAGATTGTAAATGGTAAAGTTTGATTACCATTAACCTCCAGAATAGTTAACGAGTTTTTCGGTTTGATTCATCTCCTAAAGGCGGCTCTCGCCCTGAGTTATTTTAAGTTAAGAAGTTAAGGCGGCCTTAGGCATTAATTACCTATGGTATTCTTCTTATTACCTATTGTATTTCTAGTGCTTTTTTATTATAGGTGGCCGGGACCTATTATTTCGAGTTTCTTTTTGAATCAAGGTGGCCATAGGCCCCTATGGTCCAGCGGTTACGACCTCTCTTTTCACGGAGAAAACGAGGGTTCAAGTCCCTCTGGGGGTATACTAAGACTCAAGACGATAGGAGTGGGATTTTCTATCAAGTGATCTATATTTGTCAAGTCCTTCTAATAGTCTACTCAGTGGGACTTTGTATTTTAGATCAAGTGATATGTATTTATCAAATCTGCCTGGGGACAATATTGTGGAACGTCTAAAATAAATTAGGCGTTGGGTCGATGCCCGAGTGGTTAATGGGGACGGACTGTAAATTCGTTGACAATATTATTTCATTCTTTTAACTAACTGAGGAAGAATTTGCAAATTAATAAATCCCGGCGGCCTAATTTTATATCGCCAAGGAAAAACACCCTTATCTCCTATCAAAAAAATTCCCAATTCTCCCTTTGGTGTTTCGACTCTCGCATAAAGTTCTTGCTTCGACAATTCAAAAGTCGGAGAAGGTTTTTTACTAATGAATCGATAGTCAAACTCATTCCATACAGTATCTTTTACTCTATCAAAGCGGCGGATTTCTAAATTTTCATAGAGCCCTCCCGGAATTCCTTCTAGGGCCTGTTGAATAATTTTTGTGG